>OY987326.1:19878110-21365610 GCA_963920685.1 Polydrusus tereticollis | reverse complement strand
TCAAAGCATCTCATTACATGTATGGTATGGCATGTCGAGATGCTGAAACATGAAAACCTCGTGCTTTCAACAACTGTCTTAAATCAGATGATTTAATAAACCATCTACTGCGGTCATACGAGCTACACCTTCAAAGCTCTTATCAGTGGCGTGCAGTGACGTTGGAAACAGGGTAGGCAAAAACGATAAAGTAAAATTTATTACTCAAGAAATGTCTTTTTAGGTTTCGAATTAAACATAATAGTTTTTTTAAATCAGTTCAATATGATACGACGGTCTTTCTTTAAAAATGCATTTAACACGTCATCATAAAAAATACAAGTAAGTAGGTACTATGTAAAATATACCGGACAATTAATTGTGAATTAATTAAACTGTATTGATAAACAAGATAAAAATATTATAAACAACAAACCCGTAAAAGCCCTGTAACCTGCGACACGAGACCTAACACAATGACGAATTACGCTAAGACATCTTCCAATCGCTCGACCTCGTTTTAACACACGACGCTACATCCGTGCCTTTAAATTCGTATTTTAATCAGAATTATAGGTGCTGCCTTTAAAAGAAGCTAAAGCGTCCATGCAAAGATTTAAAACACCTTCGCTGTGGTGATATGGGCCACCTACGTGGGAAATATTAATGCTGATTTCAGTAGTTTCGATCGCTTAAAATGTCTGTGTTGAATGATTGATGTTTTGTTTTGTTATATTTATTTGAACATTCTTTGATATGAGTATATATACAATATATTGTTTTAAGAATAAGCAAATAAGAAAAACGCATAATAATATTATGGATTTCTGTAAAAATTAAATTGAGACATTTTTAAATTATTTCCTTGGGACTTTTTCGCCAGGGTAGGCAATTCCTTTTTGCCTACATTGTCTGCACGCCACTGGCTCTTATCATTCGCACAAGAAAGTCTTATTTTTTTTTGCTTGGTTTTGAAATAGCGAAATGAAGCAAATTAATATATGCATAAAAAATCAGTATTTATCCCGGGATTAACAGGTCTAGTCCCGGTATTTTCGAGACAGGTTTTCCTTCCGGGATCCTGGGATTGACATCCCTAATTGAAATTGACATTTCGGAAATCACTCAAATGCAAGAATATTAAAAATATGAAACGACTTACTTCTTGTTGCTTACTACAGCAGATTTTTGAAATGGGCGCGCCCATTACATTTCCTTAGCCGACGGATTTTTTATCGTTGTACTAAAAACGACACTCCAGGATTGTCTCGAATTTCGTTGAAATGGTGTTAATTCTTTCTATCAAATCTCTCAAAAGATTACCTATATTTAGCTTTTTTTTATTTTCTTGACTTTTTACCTGTTTCCCTTAAGCTACGATCAACCCTTTCATAGGTTCATTGGTGCGGTAAACGTCGATTTGGAAATGATCACAATAAAATCTTCTCGGCTCAACACAATTGCCGAATGCTTGTCCATAAATTAGATGCATGTCAGCATATTCACTATAATATAATCCTTCATTACTTAAGTGTTATGTACTCAATCAATCAGACAATTTAGAAAAGTGTTGTCAATAACACGATTGGTGTTTTATTATAGTATTCTGATTTATTATTTCAATAACGTATTATACAAAAAATGTATTTTCTTCGAAAACGGCAAATTTTATCGAAACAAATGCTACCTTTTTTAAAGAGGGAATGATCAGATTATTTAAAAATCAGTTTTTAGCTCTGTACAATGACACCTGTCAAAATTTTGACGTGTTCAAGCGATTTTAGAATAATTCGACGGATATCGAATAATATCGATGGTTCCGTTCCTTTCCGCAACCCTGTATAAAAATGTACGCAGTCTATAGATTTTTGGTTGGATAGAGCAAGGTCAACGTTCCATGTAATGTTCATAAATTGCCCTAAACAAAAAAAAAACTTTGGCGTTTAGTATTTTAAATGGCTTTTATTTTAATACAATTAAAATATCTACATCGTGCAACAAGCTATCGGGCTGAAAGTCTTCAACCAACCAACGCATAAAAATTTTATCAAGGTAAATAAATAATGTTTAAAGTTATATCGATCCTAAAAACATGGCCAACTATTAAAGCTTTATTAACAGGCTAACAAGTTTTTGACTGTTATTAAGACCTGTGAATTTAATAACAATTTCTTCTACTTACACCAACAACAAATGTACAGGGATATCGTCAACATTTTGTTAAATAAACGATTTAAAAAAAATATCTATTCGGCGAAATAAATTAACTAAAATTAAAACAGAACAAAGCTAATTTTTGAGTCATGTTTAACAACTTGTGATATTAAGCCGGGTATGCACTTTGTGAGGCTGCATCAATGGCCGTAGTCATGGTGGTGGGTCCTCACGAGAGTAACTATAGCGGCGCTTTGCTATATGACTGGTTGAATGTCGCCATGTTTAATATTTTTATTTTCCGCTGTCATTACCCCGAAAAGTTGGGGTTTGAGTTTTTTCGCATAACCGTGACGTGCATTGTTGTGTATTTTGAAGTTTTTGTACACAAAATGATAATTTTTTGCCTGTATGAATTCCTATACTTCGGAGAAGATTGTTTATACTTGATAGTCATAGGTATTATGATTATTATTATTATTTAGAGGTTAGGTTAATTCTTTAACGCTGCCGCTGATTTGCACTTGGATTACGCCCATGAGGACCACAAGACTCCACCACACTTTGGCTCGCAGGCTTGCACATGCGTATTGTATTGGTTGATGGATGGTTAACCCAACTTTATTTTATGTTTAATGTTTATGTTGATTGGCTGTAATGTTTTGTTCTCATCCAGCAATAAAAATATTCCTTCCCCAAGACGCTTATTTAAAACTAAAAACACCAAAAAGAAATCTAACAATAATAAATTGTCAAAACCAAAAAATCTAGAAATTGACGAACTCAGCATTTTTTTATTAAAAATTAAAAAATAATGTGGTTAATAATAATGTAATATCAAATAAACTTTTATAGTGTTACTATTGTTGGGAATAAAATAATTAGACGATAAAAGATATTTTTCTTGTATGTACAATATGGATATAATACCTAGCACTTGCAAGTATTTAATTTAATAAAATTTAGAAACTACATATTTTT
This sequence comes from Polydrusus tereticollis, assembly GCA_963920685.1. NCBI lineage: Eukaryota > Metazoa > Arthropoda > Insecta > Coleoptera > Curculionidae > Polydrusus > Polydrusus tereticollis. Next base: position 21,362,496 of record OY987326.1, on the reverse strand, counting down.
TTCATCTGGAGAAAAAATTTTTATTCCAATTCAAGTAAAAAATAAATTTTATACTTACATATTTTAAGCAAAAATCGTAATGTAAATGAAACAGTTAATAATTGAAAAAATAAATAAAAAGCTCCCTACATGCTTCGAATACTTAAGCACTCATCATCAGGCGATACTAACATCGAGTTTAGCGAAACTGTAATGTAAGTTGTCTCAAATTAATGAGTACAATTCTACAGGATGAGAAATATGTATAAAGTTGAAGACTTGGTGTACGAACTGGTATATTAACATATTAATTGTACTGAGATTCCGGTATAAATAAAGTTTTGATTATAAATTTAAAATTTTTATTACTGAAAAACAGTGTCGATAAAGATAATAAATTGAGCTATAACATTTCAAGGAGAAAGGTTTTTTTATGAGAGTTTTTAAATTTTTTTAAAGTTTAAAATTAAATTTTAACTTTAAGATAAAGATTAAAAATATTACTCTAATTAGTGTTATTAACTAACGTTTTAGAGAAATTGTATAAAGTTTTCATGTTAGAGAAAATTTAAAAATATTTTTTTTTATTTATAAAATTAAATATAACCTGTGCTTAATCACAACCGTGGTATAGCAACGTGATTGTTGAGCAATTTCAATAATCACATATTGCAGCTCAATTTATTATCTTTATCCATAATGTTTTTTCACTAATAAAAATTTCACAATTATAATCAAAACTGTATTTATACTGGAATCTCAATACAATTAATATGTTAATATTACGTATAAACGTACACCAAGTCTTCAATTTTACATTTCTCATCCTGTAGAGTCGTACTCATTAATTTGAGACAACTTACATTCAGAGCTGGGCAGTAGTTAACTACTAAAGTAGTTAACTACGTAGTTAACTACTTTTTTTATAAAAGTGGTTGTATTCTTACTACTTTTTTTCTCTTAGTAGTTATACTCGATTATTTTAAAGTCTGCATGAAATATTCGCAAAAGTAGTTAAAAAGTAGTTAACTACTCAGTGCTAACTACTTTAACTATTTTAACTACATTTCTTTATTTTAACTTCTTTTGTGTATTTTAACTACTTCTAAAAATATTTATCTACTCCCCTATATTACGTGTGAGGGTGTAAGCGTGTCAAAGACACGTTAGAACAACTTTAGAAACTATGGTTCCATTATCCGTTGTAGATAATGACAGTTTTAGAAATTTATTTTTCAGTACAGATTTTAGAGTTATCAGTAGAAGATCTTTAACACGACAAATTGAAGAGACATACAAAATCCAATTTTTTAAAATTAAAGAGGTTTTGCGCGATAGTAAATTTGTGTGTTCTACCGCTGATATTTGGTCGGGAAAAAGAAGAAGCTTTATGGGTGTCACAGTGCATTTCATCGATGAGCACCTTAAAAGGCATTCTTTTGCCTTGGCTTGCCGAAGGTTCGTAGGCACACATTCTTACGACAGAATTGCCGAGCTTCTTGAAGATATTAACCTGTCATTTGACTTAGATAACACGAAAATTGTTTCTATCATTACCGATAATGGAAGCAATTTTGTGAAAGCACTTGCAGAGTTTGGCCTTAAATTTTCAATAATTGAAGAGGAAGAGCAGGACGCCGACAGCGATGATGATGATGCACATTTTGAATGCAACGAGCATACACTACCAAAACATAAGCGATGTGCTAGTCACACCCTTAACTTGCTGGCAACAATGAATATCAATAATATTTTAAAGACGAATCAAATATTTGAAAGTAGACATAAAGAAGTTTTACAAAAATGCAATTTATTATGGAATAAAGCAGGAAGGCCAAAGAGTGCTGAAATTATTAACAGTGTATTGGGACATACGTTAAGTTATCCACCAATAACGAGATGTAGTTCGTTATATACTTCAACTAAGCACGTTATTGACGAGAAAGATAAATTAAAAGAGTTGTACGAGAAACTTGATATTAAAGATGGATTAAAAGAAACTGAAATAATATACCTTGAGGAATATTTAGCAATATTAAATCCCGTCGCTGAAACGCTTAATTTCTTACAGGGAGAACAAAATACCTTCAATGGTTATCTTCTGCCAAGCATTATTTCATTGAAAGTAAAATTCGACAAACTAAAGAGTGATTTGAATATAAAAAATCTTCAATTTGTAGTTGAAAAAATTGTAATTCAATTACTAAAACGATTTAACGTTTTATTTTCAATAAATAATGATTATTATAAGCAAATGTTGTGACTTGTTTAATGAAAATGTTTTAAATGAAAGTAGTGATCAAAACTTAACCGTAAGTGATGCACGACCCGAAAATGACTTTTTTGATTTCAAGGAAGAACAAAATTTACAAAATCATGATAAATACAAAAAAACATCAGAATTGGAAAAAAATGTAATAAAGAACAAATTGGAATTACAGTTATTACAGTACTTGGAAGATGGAAGAAATAATAAAGAAATGCTCCATGATTATAAATTGATTAAACAAATATTTATAAGATATAACACCAACTTACCATCATCAGCTGCAGTCAAACGGATGTTCAATTTTGCAAGCTTGATTAATTCATCAAGAAGACATGCTATCTCTGATAATCTGTTCGAGCAATTAGTTTTCTTAAAAGCAAACCTAAGATAGAATTTGCAGGATTCGAAAGTTTTAAACAATGTAGGTAAATATATTATTTTTTTTTAAATACTTCCTACTATTACTATTAGCTAATAGGGCCTAAAAGGACCAGTGTTAAAAATTTGCGTTCAATAATAAACATTTTTTTAAAATCTAATTTGATATTTGTTTATTTGATATTTCAGTCCTTTTTATCTATTTTTTAAGTACTGCACTATTTTTTAAGCCACAACGCTGCATGTTCGTTTTGTAGTTAAAAGAGTAGTTAAATATTTAACTACTAACTACTTGGTAGTTAGTAATCTAACTACATTTTTGGAGAAGTAGTTTAACTACCAAGTAGTTAAACTACTTTTTTAATAGGTAGTTAGTAGTTATACTCCACTACTTTTTTCAAGTAGTTTGCCCAGCTCTGCTTACATTACAGTTTCGCTAAATTCGATGTTAGTATCCCCTGATGATCAATGCTTAAGCATTCAAGACATGTAGGGAGCTTTTTATTTACTTTTTCAATTATTATACTGTGCAGGAAGACTACATTGTTTCATTTATATTACTTTGACTAAACATTACAACCTCTAAAATAAAGCCAAACCAAAAATAAAGTTAGGTCACAAGAATAGAAAACGGTTGTTTTTATTCTTGTGGTTAGGTTATGTATTAAACGATACAAAATCAACGCGTATGCGGAAGCCTGGAAGCTAAAGTGGATGTTGGCTCTCTAGGCACTTGTGTGAGGACCCACCTTTGCACCGTTTTAATAGTTTGAACACGAATTAGGTTACAAAAAGTTTGGCTTTGGAGATTTTATGATCCTAAACTCGAGATACTATGTCCCAAAGTATGACTTAACCAATTTAAAAAAAAAGCATAATTGGCTATGAAAAACGACGACAAAAATAAAAAAAGATGTATCTCTTATAACAAAGATATTTGAATTTGAATTGAGAAGACGCTTCTGTGTATAATATTGAAATCACTCATACGATCCCTCTGGTGCACCTGTCCACGCCTTCTTACTGCCAAGATATGTACTACGAAAGTACTTTCCACAACCCAAATTTCCTGGCAATTACTAAAGTCGTACCGGAAATATTTTGGAAATACTGAAAGTATTTAAAATATAACATCCTGCAATTTTGAAACAAAATGCATCTACATAATAACAGTGATACGAATTAGTTCTTATTTTTGGGTAAGAAAACAAACATGGCACATATTTTATAAAAAAAACCTGTATAGGGTATACACGATCAATACAGGGCAAAACAGAAAGATCCTCATTTTTGAAAAATTTCACAACCCCTATTGCCCAAGTATCTTTTTGAAATTCCGTTTAGTTTTGTGCCGATCCTATATTGGTTTTATAATGGCAAAAAATAACTTCCGTTTTAAATCTGAAAGGCTTTAAAACAACTAAAAGATAAAGCCAATTAAGTATCTGATATTGGATATTCTTAAAACACCTTTAAGAGAGAACACGAAGCGTCCAATTAAAGCCTAATTAGCTTAATAGTTTTAGCAGAGGCTTTAGATCCAAAAAGCTTTAACGTGGCTAAGAAGGAGGCATAAGTTTAAAGTACCTAGGAAATAAAACATGTAGGATAAAGCTATCATAAAGCTGTAATGTATTATATTAATTGTATAAAGCACAGACCTGTTTGAGCTGGGAGAAGAATAAGTCTACAAAGTCGTTCATACCCCCCTTTAAATGATTCAGAGCTTCGCTCAAATCCATTTCCGTATTTGAAGTTTGGCCAACAAAGGTCCCAATGACTAATAGAAGTTAAAGACAATGCCTAGCTTGAAAGAGAGATCCAGAAGATTGCCTCAAAATGTGAGGTTAGAAATATTGCCTTCCGACAGTTTACGCCTTCCAAGAATTATTGGCGGCTCGCTTAAGGCATGTGGTTTTATTAAAGTTATAACGAATCTTTGTATTTTGCCCAAAGGAATTTTGTTAACCGTTTTAAGACGTAATAGGTTTGTTATTGCTGTGTTATAGGCAAAATAAGATATGTTGGCTTTATTCGTTATTCGATTGATTGCAATAAGTTTTATACCAATCGTTATAGAAAATTGCACTATTTTTTAGGTACCTAGAATACTATTTCAAAGATGTGTTCTATGTACTTAGACATCTTTGTTGTTGACATTCGGCTGAACCGCCATACAAGGACCAAAAATACTTCAAAGCATAAAATTTACATATCAAGGTTGATGGGGTTCCATTACCATAATTTAAGTTTTAAAGGCCCATTCCCCTTTCGAATATTTCTTTATTGCTTTGGGCCTTTGATGACCATATTAAGTTCTACATAAACACCAAGAAACAATTGGGCGTTGCGGTTTGCATCTTTCTGCAGGTCGCCATCTTTATGGAAGAGAGTAAAGTCTTACAGTGTTGCCACTTTGAACACTTCTTTCATAGGACCGGATTTAAGCGTATAATTTTAAGTTAATAAAGGTTATTATTAGTATATTATTACTATTCAAAGATTCTTTTATTTGCAACGACATTTTGGGGGTAAACCTTATGTGTTTTATGAACGGTTTAGAAGAGTTAAATGGAGGTTTTTCCAGCTAACAAGCGTTATGATAAAAATTTATATCTGGTTCTATAGCTACTTGCAGTATGCCAATTCTGCAGAATATTCATAAATTGGCTTAAGCCAAACCTGCTTATTTTCCTTACTTTAAGAATCATTAAATATAACCTAAAAATTTCTTTGTTCCATTTTAATGATCCAATTCAATAACCCTGTACCTTAAAAATTATTAATTATATTATTATTGTCACCAAAGGGACTCAAACTGTAAATTACTAAAGCCTGGTTTCTCACGTAAATCCCAGTATTTCCCATTGTACTCCCATAGTTCGTCGCGAGGGTTCGAAAACCATCTCGAATCGTATTTGATCTTCAGCTCGTCTCTCCGTTTCCGACGTTCGCGCTGCGCATTTTCAAGCTGCAATTTCAGGGTTTCGGCTGTGTTAAGGTCTCCTTCTTCGAGTGCCCTCTGATCTGGTCTGAATCTGAAATTAAAGTTTTTGCAATAAAGTTTAAATTATTTATGACGAACTCAGGCTTCTTGGAAAATCAATGTCAATGTTTCGACACTGTTCGTGTCTTCATTAGGACCAGATTAACATATTATATAATATCAAAATTATTAGGTATTACTTACATAATATAATCACAAATTTTACATTAAGGACACAAATGAGTTCACCATGGCGAACACAGGTTAACTAACTATATAAAATTGATCACTACAGAGAAGCAGCGAAAATTGTGAATGAGTTTAAGTAGTAAATGTTTGTTTAAATAATCGTACCTCTTTTTGTGCAACCTAGATGCCGCTCTGGTTCCGTATATTTTGTTTTATTTTTTTTTGGGTTTATCCCGTTGATCAATTTTATATAGTTAGTTAACCTGTGTCCGCCATGGTGAACTTGTTTGTGTCCTTAATGTAAAGTTTGTGATTATATTATGTAAGTAATACCTAATAATATTGATTTTGGATTGAGATTATTATATAAATGAACTTTTTAGACAGCTCTTGAAAATGGTTTAAGAAACCGAAACGCGCAGAGCAAAATATAAAATATTTGTCAAGAATTTTGGATTTTTCGTTCCTCTTCAATATGTTAATATGTTATTTTTCAATAAACTTATTAATACATTTTAAATTAATATATATTCAATAAACGCTACTTTCTTGATGATAAATTATTAAATTTCTGAAAAAGATTAAATATAAAGGGTTTTCCAATAAGAACTATATGATTTTGAAACGATATGGTAACCATGGTAATAAAGTTATACCTGTCACCAGTTCTCAGTTATTGTCAGTAAACTATAACAATTTATTATGGCTAAATACGCGCTTCAAGAACGTTTGGTTATTATCCAAAAATTTTATGAAAATAGACGATCTTTTGTGAACACTTATGGCGCACTTCGCGAAAACTTTGGTGTAAATAATGGTCCTTCTTTGCTTGCCATTCGTCGCATCGTTGAGAAATTTGAAAATAATTTTACTCTTCACGATGCAAAAACACCAAGAAGACATCGAAACGCAAGAACTGTTCAGAATATTGCTGCTGTAAGAGCTAGTGTTGCAGTGTATCCAAATTTATCAATTCCTCGTCGTGCTCAAGAGTTAAGGATTAAAAAAACGACAACTTGGCGTATTTTGAAAGAAGACTTGAATTTACACCTGTATAAGATTGTTTTGACCCAAGAACTTAAGCCACTGGACCATCGTCGGCGCAGAGAATTTGCTGCTTGGAGTTTAGAACAACTTGAAAGGGATCCTAATTTTGCCAAAAAAATTATCTTTTCAGATGAAGCTCATTTTTGGTTAAGTGGATACGTTAACAAGCAAAATTGCCGTTTTTGGTGTGAAAACAATCCACAACAGATTCATGAGAAGCCTTTGTATCCGCTAAAGGTAACTGTATGGTGTGGTTTATGGTATGGTGGCATCATCGGACCATTTTTTTTCCAAAATGAGGCAGGAGATGCAGTTATAGTGAATGGTGAACGATATCGACAGATGTTAAGAAATTTTTTGTGGCCAAATATAGATGCACTTGATTTGGAGGATATGTGGTTCCAGCAAGACGGTGCCACATGTCACACTGCTCATGAAACTATCGATATACTGCAAGAAAAGTTTGACGAAAGGATGATTTCAAGGAATGCTACTGTTCAGTGGCCTCCAAGAAGCTGTGATTTAACTCCTTTAGATTACTTCTTTTGGGGCTATTTGAAATCTAAGGTTTATGCAAACAGACCACAAACACTTGATGCATTAAGGTTGAACATTGAACCCTGCATTCGATAGATCACGCCCGATTTATTGCATAAAGTCATCGAAAATTGGGTTCGTCGAATTCGCTCGTGTACACGAAGTCGCGGAGGACATTTAAACGATGTGTTATTCGAAACATAAATGTTATCAACTATACTTTAAGATAATATAAAAAGTTTTATTGTATCTGAAATAATTTTAATTTTATTTCATTTTGAAATCATATCGTTCTTATTGGAAAACCCTTTATAATTAATTCACAATAATATTAAATAGCATTAACTAGTTATAGCATGTCCAAAAATATTTTTAAAGCGTCTGTTTTCAATATTAATGTTTTTATTTCAATTTTACATGTTTTTAATAAAATAATTTTTTTAATATTTGTTGGTAAATAATCATTTAAATAAAAGCATGAATATTTAAAAGTTTTTTGTCCTACGGACTTGTTTATTTTAGGTTTTATGGATATTTCAATTTTATAACGTGTATCATGGTTATGGTCTTTAAATTATATAAGGTTTTTATTTTTAAAAATCTATATTAAAATATTATAAATAATGTAAATTTGTCTAACGTTCATCTTATTTGTTTTTGAATATAATTATTTTGAAGGATAAAGATAGTCCTTATTAAATATAATTTGAAAAATTTTTTTTTGTAATACTTTTAATTTTTTAACCAAAGTTCCATTTCTTCCTCCCCAATCTAAAATTCCGTAATTTAAATGAGTTTTGACTTATGCATAATATATTATTTCTAGATGTTTCATATCCAGAAATTTTTAATGCTTTTAAAAATTGGTAATATACTTCTTAATTTTTTAATCAAATATTCTACTTGAAAATTCCAATTTAATTTACTGTCAAAAATTATTCCTAAATATTTTACATGAAGAATTTTTAAAATTGTCATCGCTTATATTGATACTATTTATATTTTGAGGTACATTTTTTAGGTTTAAAGTAAAGGGAAGATAATTTGTTTTATTAAAATTAATTGTTAATAAATTATTATCCAACCAAGTTTTTATAATTTTAAAATATTTTTTAATTTTCTTGTTTAAATTGACCCAATTTCTATCGCCATAAAAAATAGCAGTATCATCTGCAAAACTATGAATTTTCCCATCACAATTTATACTAAATAAATCATTAATATAAATATTAAAAAAATAATGGTCCTAAAATTGTCTCTTGAGGAACACCATATTTAAATACTTTTAAATAGCTTTCTTCTTTATCTATTTTAACATAAGTTGGTCTTTAAGATAGTTTTTAATTAATTCCAATTGGTTTCCTCTAAATCCAATATTTTCAATTTTTTTTAATAGTAAATTATAAATAAATAAATAAAATTCGTTCGTTTATTATTTCAATAGGCAAGCCTAATACAAATTAGCTAACATAGAATAATACAAATACTATAATTTAAACTAAACTAACCTTAACTCTACAAATATAAAAATTAAAAAAGGAAAGAAAAGAAAAAACCAAAAAAGGCAACAACGATAGCTCGTCACGCCGCGCCGGTATCTTAACTTCTAAAAAATGTCCTAAGCTCTCTTTTAAAACTATTAATCGATGTACACTCCTTGACATATCTCGGTAGATCATTGTACTCTTTAAGACCTTTGAAAAATAAAGAATTCATAGCTCTCCTGGAATTAGTCCTCTTGATATAAAAATCATTTCTATTTCTAGTAGGGTAATTATGTACATCACTGTTATGGGCAATAAATCCACCAAGGTAAGATGGGAGAAGACCATTTAATAACTTATATATAAAAACCATGGCCAAAAATGTAATTCTCCGTTCTACTGACATCCATTCCAGACACAAAAGCATGCTGTTAATAGGTGTATACCTATTACATGAAAGGACAATTCTCATTCCCCTATTTTGCAATTTTTGTAAAGAAGATTTACTGTTGTTGTCCAGTAGAAACAGAAGGCTAGGGCAATAGTTAAAATGTGGTTGAATTATTGTGTTGTATACTGTAACTCTGGAGTTAATGCTGAGATTTTTTGCCACTCTTGAGAAAAAGAAAAGTTTCTTTGTTATTTTTTTCTGAATGTACATAAAATGACTTTTAAAACATAACAAATTATCAATGACAAATCCCAAGTATTTTATTTCTTTTACCAATTCCAGTGTAGTTCCGTAGATTTCTATATTTACATTGTCCAGCATAGAATATTTAAATTTTGTTGTAATAATCATTGTCTTGGTTTTACTTACATTCAATTTCAATTTATTAGTATTCAAGTACCTTTCTATTTTAATAAGTTCACTATTTATATTTTGAACGGCAATCTGTATATTTTTGTGACTACATGAAAGTAAGGAGTCATCAGCAAACAAATTAAGAAAATCAGGCCTAATAAAATAGTTGATATCATTTATATATATTATAAATAAAAGGGGACCTAACACGCTCCCTTGTGGTACACCGTATCCGTTTACAATGTCACCAGAAAAGTTATAATTAATCTTTGTCCGTTGCCTTCTATTTGTTAAATAGTTTCGAAACCAATCGAGTACTATCCCCTTTATACCGTAATATTGGAGTTTACGTAATAGGATTTCATGGTCTATTGTTTCAAAGGCACGCTTGAAGTCGAGGAAAACAGCTACAACAAAATTGCCATTATCAATTAGGTCATTCCAAGTGGCCACCGTAAGTTGTAGAGCAGATTCACAAGAGTGATTCTTTCTAAAGCCCGATTGATTTGAGAATAGTAAGTTATTATCATTAAAGTATTCAACCACTTGTTGATAAACAGCTAACTCTATAATTTTTTCTATAGCAGGTAAAGAATTAATAGGTCGAAAATCGACAGCATTATTACTATTTCCATTTTTAGGGATAGGTGTAACTGTAGAACATTTTAATTGTTCAGGGAATATACCGTGTTCCAAAGATGTATTTACCAATTGTAAGATGACATGCCCGACAGCATCAAAAATATTTTTTAGGATTCTCGCATTCAGAATATCATCAATATTACATTTGTTATTCAAAGAGTTGACAATCTTCTTAAGGTTCTGGATAGATAGAAGTTTAAAATTATTTAAAGATGTATGCACTTCTGGAAGACCCTCTCCTGTCCAAAAATCAGATGCGGGAATCGATCCTCGTATTTCAGCAATACTTTCGACAAAGAATATATTAAACTTATTTGCAATATTAGTTTCACCCTGAATAGTTTTAGTAATATTTCCAGTCTGAATTTCTATAGTGGAATGACTAAAATCCCCAACACTACCTTTAACCAGTTTTTTTAAGGTTTTCCACATCAACTTACTATTATTGCGGTTCGAATCTATCTTATTAAAGTAATAGGCCTCTTTTTTTTGCTTCAACAAATTTACAAAATGGTTTGTACATAACTTATATTGTTCCCACTTTAAAACCGTTTCATTCTCCGATGTACTATTTTTAAAATTTAAATATGCTTGATTTTTTTCTTGACCAACCCTCCGTACCTCTAAATCGTACCATGGTAGATCATTGCCCCTAACAGATATTGTTTTTATCGGAGCTATCCTATCAATTACTTCAGTACATTTGAGGATTATGCCATTTAAAATAAAATCTACATTAACTGAATTCAAAACATCGGCCCAATCAGCCTCGATAAGACCATAATTTATGTTTTCTATTGCCATCCCTGATAGATTACGGAACTGTTTCCTATAGCTATCCAAATTACATATTTTTTTATTATTTATCCCAATTGAGACAACAGAATGATCAGTTATTTTTATAGATTTGTGTACCTTGTACTTTACATCAAAATTGCCAATTGCTAGGTCTATAAGAGTACTATTCTGATCTGTACATCGTGTTGGTTCCCCTATCCACTGGCTTAAACCCAAAATGCCTAACACCTGCCTTAGCTTATTAACATAAAAACCATCAGAATTAAAATTCAAGTTAAAGTCTCCAACCAGCAACAGTCTACTCTTACTCCCCAACAAACCCTCACAAAATTCTTCAAAATTATTCAAAAATAATGAGTGACTGGCATTAGGAGAATGATATATAACACCCAAAGTTGTAAAATTATTATTTATTTTAACATCAGTTATCACACCCCAGTAATTGCCAGGTAATATAAAATATTGTATATTTTGGTAAATTATTCCTTTTCGTTAGGGATCTTCCTTGTCTTCTAAGTCAGGCTTAATGCCTTTAACTTCTATTCAATGATCTGTAGCGTTATGGGCCGAACTTCACATAAAAATTTGGTTTGGGCAATGCCCTAAGTATTGTTGTTTGAGAGTGCGTTAATTTTGCTTAATGTTATCACACTATTTCTTCTCGAAATTGGTTTCCTTGTTTAAAATATTATTATATTTCGTCGAGCCCTCCAGCTCAGTGCCTCTCAACTATAACTGGAGGTAGCCAATTCTTAGGGTACTTATAAGTGGAGCCTGGCGGAGAATGTATGTGTGTTTGTCTAATAAGTGGGTTAGTGGTAATGTCCGTTCGTCTGTAGTAGTTTGTAATAATTTTATTGTAAAATTCTATTAAAGTGGGAATCTCAAAATCTCTATGTAACACCCTATTCACAGCATACCTCGGAGCGTCCGCAATGATTTTTAAAGCTTTGTTCTGAAATATCTGGAATCTGTTATGCTCAGTCCTGCTTATCATGCACCATGTTGGCACACCATAAGTCAGGACCGGCCTGACCAAAGTCTTGTATAAGTTTACTTTAGTTCTATATCCTATTTTACTCTTTTTATTTAAAAGACAGTAAATAGAACCTAGCTGCTTTCCAGCCTTTTTAAGTCGTGTATCGGAATTTTTCTTCCAGTTCAATCTTTGATCAAAAATTAGACCCAGATACTTGACTTCTTGAACCCAATTTACTTGTATGCCGTTCACTTTTAGAAGGGTCTCGGGCCTTCTCACCGTGCTTTTCGAAAAGAAAATGGCTTTCGTCTTGGCGGGATTCAGACGAATCTTCCAGTCCGAAAGCCATTTTTCTAATGATTTAATGTGTCTTTGCAATCTAGACACCACTATCCGCGGTGACTTTGAAACAGAAGTAATTGCAGTATCATCAGCAAACAAAAACAACTCATTAAATCTGTCCCTCGGAATATCATGAACATAAATGTTATACAGCATCGGAGCGAGAGGGGATCCTTGCGGAACTCCCGCCCTGATGTGTTTCGGGTCTGAAATCGCGCCTTCTGACGAAACTACAAAACTTCTGTTCTCCAAGAAGGAGATAATGACTTTAATGAGATAATTGGGGGCACCCAACCTTATTAGTTTTAATATCAGACCACAGTGCCAGACCTTGTCAAATGCTTTCGAAACGTCAAAGAAAACCGCTCCCGTGTGTGCTCTCCTGTTAAATCCTTGTAGTGTTCTGGTTGCCAGCCTTGTTGTTTGTCTTACAGTGCAATGTTCTCCCCGAAATCCAAATTGTTCATCAGGGAGAATATTGCGCTCAAAAACGAAATCCTGCAAACGACTAAGAATGATTTTCTCAATGACTTTGGCCAGACTCGATAATAAACTTATCGGCCTATAGCTTACAACCTGTGTAGGATCCTCGTTTTGTTTAAGGATCAAAACAACCTTTGCCTTCTTCCACACACATGGATAGTGGCCTTCTTTGATAATTACCTGTGACAAGTTTACTATGTCCCTAATAATATTATTTGGTAAATTGCGTAGTGCCGCATTTCTAATGCCGTCCAAGCCTGGAGCCTTTCTTATATTTAAATTATTTAAAAGTCCTTCCACCTCCTCCTGAGTGACGACTGATATATTTTGAACTGGATGATCTATTCCTTGATATATTTGTACTGTTCTGGAGATCCTTTCATCTCTCCGTGGGTCATCAGATGGGTTCTCGCTGAACTGTTCGCAGAGCTTTTCTGCGAAAAGTTCAACTTTTTGCTTACAATCCGAAACTATTACATTATCCTGGGTTTTGACGAATGACATCGGTTTCCTGGTGCCCCTCGTCAAGACCCTGGACATTTTGTAGATGCTACCATCCTCCGTATTTAAGTCCCTTATCCTGCTTTCCCAAAGAGAGGATTCGCGCTCATTTAATCGCTGTTTAATTAATGTATTTAATCTGTTTGCTTCAGCCTTTATTCGCGGATCTCCAGTCCGGTATGCCCTGTTCTTAACTCTATTTTTTTCCCTAATCGCCTCCTTTAAATCAACAGGTATGGCCCCAAACTTGGAAAATTCCGACACCCTTGTGACTGAAGCTGTTGCCAGAGCAATATTAATGTTATCAGTTAATAGTTCAATAGCTTGTTCAATTTGCTGTGATCCTCCTAATTGGGGGAGCGGCTCTACCTCCTGCAGTAGCGCCTTGTAACGGAGCCAATTAGTGCTGGTTTTAGACATAAATGCTCTCCCCCTCTCGCGAGGATCACCAAGCTCTACAATGACTGGTAGATGGTCAGACGTTAGGTCATGTAATACAACAGGCTGTGAAATTTGCCCTGTATTCTTAATCACAAAGATGTCTAGAATTTCTGGAAGTCCACGCTCGAAAAGATGAGTATGAGTTTCCGGCGGTAAAATATGATAGTTGAATATATCTGAATGATTAAATAGGGCGCGACCTCTTGCTTCCGTTGTCCTACAACCCCAAACTCTGTTTTTAGCATTGAGGTCACCCCCTATAATCGTGGTTTTATTATTATCAAAAATTTTTTGCAAACAATTGCCGTTGAAATTGCGGTTAACCGCAGGGCTACAGTAAACTGATCCCAGGTACACGCGCTTACCATTTTTCATCTTTACTACTATAAAAGTTCCTTCAATATGGACACAGTTTTCAGGCCCCGGCACTGCCTGGGCAATGATGTGCTTTTTAACCAGGATCATGGTACCCCCTCCCATTCCTTTTCGTACATACATAAGTGCACCCCCGGTATGTCGGTTTTCAGAATTACATCTAATTAGATTATAATTATCAAGGGAGCATTCCAAGTCAAGGAAATCTTCTGTTATACGAGTCTCACTCAACAAAATTATGTTAGGTAAACGGTTGACAATGTTAACAATAAGTTCATCTCTATGAGAAATAAAACTTTGAATATTGGTATACACAATGTCCATGTATAGGTTATCATTTGCATTAAGACCATTATCACATACATTATAAATCCAATATTTTCAATTTTTTTAATAGTAAATTATGGCTAACTGTATCAAAGGCTTTTGCTAAATCCAGAAAAATACAAATACAAGGTGTTTTATTATTTAATGCAGTATATATTTGTTCTGTTAGATAGCAATAAATAGCATCTTGCGTCGATTTATTTTTTTAAAACCCAAATTGTTTTTTAGTTAAAATAAGGGATTAGGCAAATCTTTACCCTAACATTAACTTGAAGGTAACTTACCGTGTATCTGTTGGAGGAAAATAAGACGTATCAGGTCCTAATTCATTTAATTCAATAGCAAATCTGGTAAACCCGTAGTAGTGCTCGTGATTTTCCGGGATATTACCTGCCCTCCAAATACATCTCGCAGAGGGAGCTACTCCACAATAAATCGATTCAGACCATTTACCGAATAAGCGTCTAACAGGTCTCCCGTTCTCATCGTACACTGCGCCCACAACCTGAAATGGTCAAAAATTAGAGGTGACCGAGAGAAATAAAAAATAAACAAAACAATTTATTGTTTAATAGTCATTGGCAATATAATTAAATGGGTGTGTAGAATAGTAGCCTGGGACGCATCATTAATTGCCCGTTGAATAATACATTTGGAAATACAGGGTGTATTAAATTAAGTGCACACCATTGCTAACTTTTTTATTATTAGAGATACAAAGTCGGTTAAATTAGCAAAGCAGTAGCATTCTTCCTGCTAATTAAAATGGTGAAAGCAGAAAAACAATTGGACATAACGTTTCTGAATAAATGAGGAAAATGTATTTTTTTTAAATGGCACGCCCTGTATATTTTTTACCGAAACGTTTGCAAATCGTATACGGAATAAAAAAGTTCATATGCAATATTGGCCTAAAATTGAAAAAACATCAACACAGCCATGGAAATAAAAAATTGTTTGCCTTTGACGTTTTCATCGAGACCGCCATGAAAACAAAAACGAATTATATAAAGTATTGAGAGTGGTAAATAGTTTACAAAACTGACACATTATATTTTAATTTATATGGTCATAGCTTTTAGTCTATCGTTCTGTTATTTAGAACTTCGGTAAACATCCGAGCCTCAATCTTTATTTACGTAAGCAAAAGTTAATATGTATGATATTATTTCTTATGATTCCTTTTTCTGCTCTCGCCGTGTATGCAGCTTTCTCAATATAATAAAAGAATAGTTATTTCTTAAAGCTTTGTGTTTTTGTTCTACCCATATCCTTTAATAGGTTATGGGCCCAGAACGTATGTTCGCGAAATAAGTGAGGAGACATTAAGTAAAAACTTTTGTGTAAATTGTGTTTTTGTTAATAAGACTTTGTTGGAAACGAACTTAAATATATTATAAAGTCGTGGTTAGTGCTTAATGCGTGAAAATGGAGAACAGTAAAAAGATACGACGCAATATTACCTCATTCAATGGAACTAACTATTCGATATGGAAATTTCGCATCAAAGCCCTAATTGCTGAAGAGGGTGCATCACTTGTACTAGCCGAAAATCCACCTGCTGCACTACCTGAAAATTGGCAACAAATGGAATTAACGGCAAAAGGATGTATTATTGAATATTTAAGTGATGTAATGATCGGCATGATTACCGAAGAAGACACTGCTCGGGAAATATTATGAAAGCTAGACACAATTTACGAACGTAAGAGCTTAGCTACGCAACTTGCAGTGCAAAAGAAATTGCTGAGTTTTAAATTTCAACAAGATACCCCTTTGATCGAGCATTTTATTAAGTTTGATGAGATGCTAATTGAGTTAACCTCAGCTGGTGCTACTTTAACTGAGATGAGTAAAGTAGCTCATTTGCTCTTAACATTGCCACCTTCATATGATGGGATAGTGACAGCAATTGAAACATTGTCAGAAGACTCTATTAACTTAGCTTTTGTGAAAACCCGGTTTTTAGGATCAAGAAACAAAACTACGATAGGGAAAGTGGTGACACAAGTAGCAAAGTTTTACAAGTAGAGACAACAGTGAAACCAACATTTAAAAACAAAAGGTTCCACCCTTCCAAAACAAGAAATAAATATAACAACAAACCTAATTATAAGGCAAGAAAATATTACCACAACAGAGGTAGCCATTCAAAGAACCGTTTTATTTTTATGAAATGTGACCACTGTGGTAGAACGAATCACACCACAGCTAATTGTTTCTATTATAAAGATCGACAAGAGAACAACACTAACAACAGAACTCTACACACAATCCAAACACATGAAGAGGAGCCAAGTTTTGCATTCATGATGTCGAGTGATACATTGCATACTCAAACACGTCAAAATAACACCATCAAGTTTCTTCTGGATTCAGGAGCCACTGATCACATCATAAATCAACGCCACTATTTTACCAGTTTCATGGAATTAACCAAACCAATAGAGATATCCGTTGCAAAGAATAATACATCAATCAAAGCACACCTGAAAGGAAATATCAACATTACCACTAACATGGGCATTCAAGGGACATTGGAAAATGTGCTGTTCACCCCAGAAGTTCCCTACAATCTACTCTCGGTGCGGCGCATGCAAGAGGCTGGTATGGCTGTACTTTTCTCTGCAGATGGAGGAGTGACAATCAGTCAAGGAGGTAAAAGTATTATCACTGGTAAGGCAATAAATAAACTAATAATTATAATTGTCAAAATTAACAGAAATTTGAGCTCCACTATAAACCAAATAAATGTTTATAAAAATAGAGCGCTCTATGAAAACTATAAATTATGGCATGAGCGCTTAGGTCATATAAGCAAAAATAAATTCTTAGAAATTAAAAATCAACAATATCATGACCAATTAAATAATATAAATCCAACATCAGATTTATGTGAAGCGTGTATATACGGAAAACAAACATGTTTCCCTTTTGCTAAAAGTAAAGATAAGTCATATGTTCAAAGACCATTATTTATTATTCATTCCGATATTTGTGGGCCTATATCTCCACCAACAATAGACAATAAAAATTATTTTATAACATTTATTGATTCACTCATTATACTGTTACCTACTTAATGACATATAAATCGGAAACATATAAAGTTTTTCGAGACTTTGTTTTAAAATGTGAAGCTCAATTTTCGTTAAAAGTAGCATTTTTATATTGTGATAATGGTCGTGAATATTTATCCAATGAAATGAAATCATTCTGTAAAGAAAAAGGTATAACTTTTCATTTAACCGTTCCATATACTCCCCAGCAAAATTCTGTTGCGGAGAGAATGAACAGAACTCTTACAGAAAAAGCGAGAGCCATGATACATGGTGCTAATTTAAATATCAGTTTTTGGGGCGAAGCAATTTTAAGCGCCACCTATATCTTAAATTTAACGCCAACAAATGCACTTAACCCTTTGCGCCCTAGTGGTTTCTCTGTGAAACCACTTACTAAAACATTTATTTCTAGTTTCCTGGTGGCATTCTCGCGAAACCATACGTAGGAAAGCTCCGCCTACTTGTCCCTTTCTTCCAATACGGCATCGCTTTTCAGCACATTTGGATATTTTTGACAGGTAGTAATATATTATTAATTGATCCGTCAGTAAGTGCACGTGCTTACATATTTGTTGAGTTTTTTGGCGTTTTTACAGTCATGACAGGTAAGTTTTTTTATTTTTTAGTGTAGTATAATGTTACTTGAAGTTGTTAATATGGTTTGATTAAATTTTTTTACAATTTAATAGTTATTATTGGCGTAAACAAACGTCGGTTTCATGCCAAAACCAGTAGGAATCTGTAGTAGATCATTTTATCAAACTGTTATTTTGAATATATTGACATATTTTATTAGTGTATGCGATTTTTGTGTTTTGCTACCCTTTTAAATATTAATTGTAAGCGGTGTTAATATTTGTGGATATAAAAATTTTATCTTTATAAAAAAATATTCTTTTTGTTTTCAGAAAAAAAGATGTATCTTTTCAAAGATCTAGAAAAAATGGGATCTGACGATGTTTTTACCTTGCTGGAAGATCTTCCTTCAGATAATGAATCAATTGTCAGTAATGATGATCAGGAGCAGCTGGAAAATATGACTATTGATGACAATTCTGATTTATTGGACCTAAACGACATTCCCATTATTTTCGCCGATGATATGGATCAAAACATGATCAACCCCGACAACGATGACAGTGACATAGAGATGAATGAAACCCTGGACGTAATAAGACGTAGAGAGCTGGCTAAGCATACTATTTGGACAAATTCGATAGAAAATTGCGTACAAAACAAAAAAATATTTTCTGAAACAAGTGGCCCGAGTATTCCAGACAACTTGGAATCACCCACAGATGTATTCTTTCATATATTTCCCCCGAAACTAATTGAAAAAATTGCATTTCAGACCAATCTTTATGCATTACAAAAGAGTGGCGGAGACCCGAATACTTTTACGCCCACCAACTCAAATGAGATAAAAATATTTGTTGGGATAAATATTCTAATGGGTGTAAAGAAGCTGCCAAGTTACAGTGATTACTGGTCGTCAAGGCCAGAACTAAGGGATCATTTTATTAGCGCAGCTATGACAAGAGACAGATTTGCGTGGCTTTTGGGCCATATTCACTTAGCTGATAATTCTGTTATGCCGCCCAGAGGATCCGCTAATTTTGACAAACTATACAAAGTTCGATTATTGTTGGACACACTAACTGAAACGTTCAAAGAATCATATAAACCTTCTAAGAACCAAAGCATAGACGAATCCATGATCCGTTTCAAGGGGCGCAGTACTTTGAAACAATTTATGCCACTAAAACCAATAAAGCGTGGCTACAAAGTCTGGGTAAGGGCAGATGAATCAGGCTTCGTTTGCCAGTTTCAAATATATAGCGGAAAAGTTAGTGATGTTGCTGAAAAGGAATTAGGAGCTCGCGTGGTCAAAGATTTAACCAGAGACTTGGCGGGAAAAGGACACAATGTTTATTTTGATAATTTTTTTAATTCTGTAAAGTTACAAAAAGATCTGCAGGCTGCCCTTATTTATGCATGTGGTACAGTCAGAAATAACAGAAAAGGCCTTCCCGAGGATATAAAACCAGATAAGGAACTAATTCAGAGAGGAGATTTAGACTGGCGTGTCAGCAGAGATGGTCTGATTTTCTTCAAGTGGAAGGATAGAAAAGTGGTATCTTTTCTTGGTAACCACCAGAACCCTTTAGAAGGCAGCACCGTGGCAAGAAAAGAAAAAGATGGCACTTCAAAAGCTATTAATTGTCCAATCATGGTAAAAGATTATAACGCCCATATGGGCTATGTTGATAAAATGGACATGCTTAAATCTCTTTACGAAATTGATCGCAAAGCAAAAAAATGGTGGCATCGAATATTATGGCACTTTGTTGATGTCTGTGTTGTAAATTCGTTTATAATTTTCAAACAACGAGCAAACTCCAATATACCAAGTCTAAAAATGTTTAGACTGTCTGTAGCGACGGGCTTGATTGGAGTGGGGCAAACACAACGTTCTAGAGCACCACCCACAGTTATAAACCATTTTAAACGGACAGTACCTTCTGAGATAAGGTATAACCAATGTTTGCATATGCCGGTTTATTCAAAATCAAGACGATGCGCTTTTTGCAGCAGTACCCAGGAACCCCATAGGACAAGATGGACATGCAGCACTTGCGATGTAGGATTATGCCTAAATGATAGAAACAATTGTTTCCAAACGTACCACCAAATTTAGTACCGACTAGACATAAAAATAAGATTTGTGTTAGTTTTATAAATAAAGATTTTTGTATTTACCACCCATTTTATTCCCTAGTGGTTACGTTCCGAAACCATATCCTGGAATCAAAAGCATATTACAGATGGAAAAAATTATCTTAAATATATTATATCTTTAACTCTCTGCTACCATAATATTTAGAAAAAAAAAGTATTAAAAGAAAAAAATAATTTCGGGGGCAAAGGGTTAAACAAAAGGAAACACCTTATGAACTGTGGCATAATAAAAAGCCCAGATTAAACCTCTTAAAGGTTTTTGGCTCTACTGCTTTTATTCATAATAAAAATAGAAAATCAAAGTTCGAACAAAAATCAACAAAAGGTATACTGGTAGGCTATGAACCTAATGGCTATAAAATATTTGACCCTGAAACCCATACATTTTTAACAGCTCGAGATGTCATTTTTGATAAAATCACTTTTAATACTTCAAGGCCTAAAATTGACCTTAACGAAGGGTCTCAAGTTCAAGTGCAAGGCTCCGACGGTATTAAAATATCTAAAACTGATGAAAACCCGGTACCGATTATTTTTCATAAACCATCGGAATTAAAGGCAGATAATAACAAAACTGTCATTGAAACCGAGGATAAAAATCAGTGTAAACAAAATACCGAACAAAAATCTGAGACAACCATTAAGGAACTCAGACGGAGCGAGAGACTAATAAATCTTCCTAAAATTTCATATAATGAAAATGAAATAAGCAGTTTTATAAGTGCACAATTGTCTCTCTTACCAACACCCACTTGCTTTAAAGAAATAAGCACTCAAGCTGATAAAAATGAATGGGAGAAGGCCATAAATGAAGAAATTCAATCCTTGTTAAATAACAACACGTGGACTCTAGTACCTAAGCCCGAAAACAAAAATATTGTCGACTGTAAATGGGTATTTACTATTAAAAATAATATACAGGGTAACCCGTTAAAATATAAGGCGCGGTTAGTAGCCAGAGTATCTTTTAGACTATAATGAAATTTTTGCGCCAGTAGCCCGAATATCAACTTTCAGAATATTTTTAGCAATTGCCAATCAATTTAATTTGTATATTCACCAAATGGACGTTAAAACGGCATACCTTAATGGCATATTAAAGGAAGAAATATATATGAAAGTTCCCGAGGGAATAAAGGCTAAAAATGGATATGTATGCAAATTAAATAAATCTTTATATGGGTTAAAACAATCAGCAAGATGCTGGCACGAGCATTTTGATGACATACTAAAACAACATAACTTTAAAAATTCGAGTGTCGATCATTGTTTATACTTCTTAGATAAAGGTAATATTAGAGAAAATGTTTACGTAATACTATATGTAGACGACTTAGCGATCGCTACAGGAAATATGGATACACTGTTAAGTTTTAAATCGTATTTGAAAAATAAATTTAGCATGGTTGACCTTAATGAAATAAAGTATTTTTTTAGGTATTAATATTCAAATGCAAAACACTCAAATTTCTTTAGATCAGAGTAATTATTTAAAAACTGTACTTCTTAATTTTAATATGAGTGATTGTAACCCAGTTAAAACACCTCTTCCAATAAAATTAGATTATCAAGCATTAAATTCCGATGAGCCTTATGATGCCCCATGCCGAAATTTAATAGGTTGTTTAATGTATGCTGCGTTATGCACTCGTCCAGATTTGTGTACGGCTGTTAATTTACTTAGTCGTTATCAAAATAAAAATAACAAGGAATTATGGCAATGCTTAAAGAGAGTTTTACGGTATTGTTATCAACAGTTTATCCTGAACCCATGACTAAGTGGCAATAAATTAGAAAATAATCTTAAGGGTTCTAAGGTTACACTCAAGAGGCCTGAGGGACGAAAGCGAGGCGACAGGTACACTCGATCCGTAGCGTCTTCTGCGTAACCATTGCCATTATTTGATCACGTTATATTTTTGGTGTATTTTATGTTTTATTTTGAGCTTTAGTAATATATTTAAAAATAGATTTCAATTAGTAGTTTAATTGTTAACATCAGAAGTGGGATCAGTAATCCGGTGCCGTTATCTTACTCCAAAAAAAAAACAATGCATCGTCAGCATCGAGCTTCGTAAAACCGTCGCAGATACTCTCATAAAAATAGTGAAGTGACCAGATATCGCAGGGAGGAATTATCAGACGACCCCGCAGGAAAGCAGTGAGTCGATTAATTCAGTAAGTCTAGGATTCTTTGAAGGAATTAATAAAATAATTAACATGAATAAGTCAAAAACAAAGCCAGGGGTAATTGATAATAAAATAATAAATGTGTTTAATCCAATTAATAATAACATAAAAGAGTGGCTATATGCCGTCGATGAGTATGCGTTAATTAACGATTGGTCCGACCAGGTAACTTGCCATTTGGCATTAAATAAATTGCGTGGCCCTGCAGAGATGTGGTACAGGGAATTGTCAAGACGATTATTTACCTGGCCTGCGTGGAAAGGGTTGCTCCTTGAGCATTTTATTCCTAAACGCGATTTGCATTCTGATATGTCAAAAATGTTACAATGTTTGCCAAAACCTAACCAAGTCTGTATGAGTAGGTACTTCTTTAAAAAAATTGTCATTGGTAAGCCAAATGAAGATTCCATTATGCGACGTAGATAAAGTTAATTTATTAATGGGCAGTATAAACAATGATCAAATTCGCTTTTCCGTAGAAACAGCTAAGATTACGAACCTAGCTAAGTTAGCATGCTATTTAAAGATATTTGACACGAAACCAAATTACCTTAGCACATCTAACGCTATGTCTCACTTCCCCCTAAGTTCGTATATGACCGTGGATAAAAATCAGCCAGGAGCCTCTCAAAAAAATAGTACGCCTTTAAAATATAAAAAAAGAAATGCTATTGCTGTCAACAAACAGGACATTTTAAAAATCAGTGTTCCAATAAGAATGCAGGTGCACCGATGTAACCCCGTATTATATCTCTTAACATACAAAGGTTAAATGTTTACCAAGATTCAATACAAAAATATGTAAAGACGGTTTATATACAAAATAAAAATTTTAAATATTTTATAGATTTCGGGAGTGAATGTTCTCTTATAAACAATGATATTTTACCTTTCCTAAATTTAAAACTTAAAAAAATTAAATAAAAAAATCTTTGTTACAACTCTATCCAAAATAGACGTAGAGGTGTCTTATTTTGTGACGGCTTATGAAAATATTGACTCTATAGGAAAACACATATTCTTATACGTTGTAAATAAACCAATTATGAATGTTGATATACTCATTGGACAAAATTTTACTGAACTTAATGATGTTACTTATTCGAAAGTTGGGTATTTGCTAACATTTAGTACTAAACCAGCACTGTCAACAGGTCCTATCTTAGATTTAACGAACGTTAATATTGGCATTAATAACCCAGGGGCGGAGTGTTCTCTTTTACAACTTTTAAATAAGTTTAAACAGTCTTTAGCTATAAAAACTTTTCATATCGGTGCTTGTACAGAGGAAATGCATATCGATTTAACGAACAATATTTCAATTACCCAAAGAACGCGTAGGTACCCTGATAAGGAGAAAAAAATAATTAGGAATAGGTATTGTAGAAGAACTTCTAACACAGGGAATTATTAGGGAGTCGGAATCGCCGTATGCTAGCCAAGTGTTATTAGTATCGAAAAAAATGGCGAGATGAGACTATGCGTAGATTATAGAGCTTTGAAAAGAAAAAAAATCCCAAATAGGAACCCCCTGCCCTTAATTGAAGACCAAATAGATCGCTTATCGGGATACAAGTATTTTTGTAGCTTTGATTTGGCATCGGGCTATTATCAAATAAGAATGGCAGAAAATTGTATTGCAAAAACAGCTTTTATTACACAAGGCGGACTTTATGAATTTTTAAGAGTGCCGTCTGGTCTGACAAATGCTCCATCAGTACTTCAAAAAAAATTATTAATAAAGTTCTAGGAAATCTAAGGTTTAATAAGGTGTTAGTTTATCTAGACGATATTAATCTATGGGAAAAATATTGAAGACGTGCTATATACGTTGGACGAAGTGTTGGTGCGATTTCAGAACTTTGGTCTAACATTTAAGTTAATTAAGCGTTACTTCTTGCACACAAATATTGAAATCTTAGGCTACGAAATTTTAAATTCAACGGTTCAACCCACAAACAAAAAAAAAATATCGCGATTGAAAAATTTCCAGTTCCGCAAGATGTTCATAATATAAGACAATATTTAGGGCTTACTAACTATTTTCGTAAGTTTATTCCAAGATACGCCGAAAGATCAAAACATCTAAGTTAACTATTACATAACAACACTGTCTGGCTGTGGGGAAACCCACAACAGGAAGCATTTGATAATAAAAAAAGGCAAAACCAATTTTACAAATTTTTGACAATAAGTTAGAAACCCGACTTTATACCGACGCCAGCCAAATAGGCATTAGCGGCGTTTCAATTCAAGTACGGAATGGTAAAGAACACCCTGTCGCTTCTTTCAGCAAACAAACAACTTCCGAACAGCAGAAATATCATTCGTTCAAGTTAGATGGCTGCTGTAATGTCTGTAAGAAAATTCATTATCAATACAGACTGCTCCGCAGAAGTAAGTACTTTTAAGAAAGCGGAAATAAATGCAAGGATAGGTCGCTGGGTTATGGAGTTAAACGAGTACGACTATCAAATAAAATACCGAAATGACCTCAGACGAACAAATAATGTTCGTCTGAGGAAATGACCAATATATGCGGCAGTCGTAACCCGATACTTGAGGGCAATTTTAATCCAACCAAAAACAGTCAACATATGCATGTCATAAATATAACCGAAGGGGACTGGTTTTTGGCAGCCGAAGAGGCTAACAATAAAATTAGGAAATAAAAGATAAAT
This sequence comes from Polydrusus tereticollis, assembly GCA_963920685.1. Lineage (NCBI taxonomy): Eukaryota > Metazoa > Arthropoda > Insecta > Coleoptera > Curculionidae > Polydrusus > Polydrusus tereticollis. The sequence goes on along the minus strand of OY987326.1, from coordinate 21,337,262 downwards.
TGTTGACGGGCGACGCGTTAAATCACAAAGGGATTTTTAGTCAGTACAGGTTAAAGGAAGGTAAAGTTTACAAATTAACTCCCTACGTGGGTGGTACCTGATCCCTGATGAGGCAAGATTTTAAATTTTACGCTTAAATCATGACGACATCGGATATTTTGCTAGTGATAAGACTTACGATTCAGTGGCGCGCTTATACTGGTTTCCCCGTATGCGAGGTTTTGTAAAAAAAAAAATATGTCAGGAACTGATTGAATTGCCTTTACCATAAATCAACAGGGAATAAAAAAAAACCTGGATATTTAAACCCAATTCCTAAAACTGCGAAGTCTTTCCACACCATTTGTATCGATCATTTAGGTCCTTTTGCAAAAACCCAACGTGGAAATACTCAGCTGTTGGTGATAATAGACGCTTTCACAAAATTTATTCTAATATATCCGGTGAAAAATACAAACACAACTTCTCTTATCGACGCTCTAAGTGACATGATAAAATATTTTGGTGCGCCTAAGAGAATTATTAGTGATAGGGGGACATCTTTTACCTCTGGCAAATTTAAAGGCTTTTGTGTAAAACGCGGTATTACTCACTACCTAAGTGCGGTGGGGCTCCCACGCGGAAACGGTCAAGTTTAGCGATACAACAGGTAGGGTTTAAACGGGACAACTAACGAGGCACTAGGGGCAGCTCCGAGCGAGGTCTTAATGGGCTATCGGGTATCTGGCCAAGTTACGTCTTTGCCTCCAGAGGTCCAATGAAGTTGACACATTTTTAGGTTGGAAACTTGGTTCTTTTAAAGATCACTTCTACGCAGGGTACAGGGACTAGTCAAAAGCTGCTTCCGAAGTGGAGAGGATCCTTTCGGATATCAGGGATATCGGGAAATGACCGGTAAGAAGTCAGAGATATCCCTGGGATGACAAGAACGCAGACGCCTTCCCTGGGATGACAAGAACGCAGACGCCTTCCCTGGGATGACAAGGACGCAGACGCCTTACTTGGGCGTGGCGGGAGTTGAGAGCATCAAACCCTGGATTTAGTTTTAAATAAAAGTAAATAAGGTAAGACTGTTAGCTGGAAATGGCAAGGATCCATCATAGACTGTAATGGTTATGGTGCCCGGTTGCAGATGAGTAGGGCGGTTGAAACCAGGGAAGCTAGAATCGGGTTGTAAGTCCCAGAATTATTCTAGTATGGTTTCATGTCCCGGTACTCTCATTTCCAGGGGGCTAGAGGTTTTCTAGCGCGGGCCCATAAGGTTGTTTTTTTTTGTCTTACGCAAACTGCAGTTGCGTAGGACGGTACATGTATAACATAATTTTTATTTAGTTGGTCTCAGCATTTTCATTTATTTTGTTTGTAGGTACTATATATTTTATTTCGATATTTTAAGTTACTAACATCTGGTACCAAAATTAAAATACACACGGTAAGTGTGGTTAAATTGTATTCCTTTTCTTAGGTCTCGTGTAATTAGTGAGGACACTACATGGTCAGAAATGGCCGAATGTTATCAACAGTTTATCCTGAACCCATGACTAAGTGGCAATAAATTAGAAAATAATCTTAAGGGTTCTAAGGTTACACTCAAGAGGCCTGAGGGACGAAAGCGAGGCGACAGGTACACTCGATCCGTAGCGTCTTCTGCGTAACCATTGCCATTATTTGATCACGTTATATTTTTGGTGTATTTTATGTTTTATTTTGAGCTTTAGTAATATATTTAAAAATAGATTTCAATTAGTAGTTTAATTGTTAACAGTATATTAAAGGTACTTCAGATTTAAAATTAATTTACACCCGAAATAATTATACCGAACTATTAATTGGCTATGTAGATGCTGATTGGGGTAGTAATGAAATAGATCGAAAAAGCACAACTGGATTTTTGTTTAAAATTTTTGACACTTGTTTAATTTCTTGGAATACCAGAAAACAAAATTCTGTAGCTGCTTCATCTATGGAGGCGGAATACATGGCTATATTTGAAGGGGTTAGAGAAGCATTATGGATTAAATCCTTATTAACCAGTATTAAAATAAATATTTTTAAGCCAATAATTTTGTATGAAGATAATAATGGTTGTATTTCAGTTGCAAATAATCCAGTTGATTATAAACGATCTAAACATATAGATATCAAATACCATTTTACTAGAGAGCAAATCCAAAACAAAACAATAATAATACATTATATTCCTACAGGTCAGCAGTTAGCAGATACCTTTACGAAGCAACTGCCAGCTCCGAAGTTCCATGAAATCCTTTTTCATTTGGGACTTAAAAGAACATAACATAATTAGAATGGTTTGATTTGGTTATTTTCTTGGGGTTTTTTCCAAATCCGAGCAACAAATGTTGAACCATATGTTTTAATTTTCCCCAGAATAAGTATATAACTATTTTTTTTAGTTTTTATTTTTTAGATATAATTAAATATAATCGGCTCATTTTTGAGAGGGTGTATTGAGAGTGGTAAATAGTTTACAAAACTGACACATTATATTTTAATTTATATGGTCATAGCTTTTAGTCTACAGGGGCGGATCCAGAATTTCTCTGAGGGATGGGCGATTTTAAAAATACATACTTATACACGCAATGTTCGGAAAATTATTTTGACGCCTCAAAGAGTATATTAAAAAACTTAATGACAAAATTTAATTTTACCTTATATTTTACTTTTAAGCAAACATAACACATAACAGACAAAATAACAATAGTTTCATAATAATTAAAAAAAAAAACATGTAATGGAGCAGTCTGACTAAAAATAAGGATAAGCAAACTTGGGGAATCTTAGTTAAACTAAAAATAAAGATAAGTAAACTTAGGGTATCTTAGTTAAATAAATAATACTAAAAAGTAAAGTAACCAAAACAAACAAAAAAAATAGTAGAGCAATTTCAAATTGCTTTATGATAATAATTATTACTATAAAACAAATTGCAACTTTCTAGATGCCTTAGCAAATCTATCAATCACCCTGTCAACATCAATATCTATGTCTCTATGAACATGCAACAAGGCCAATCCATCCAAACGATCTTGTGTCATACGAGAACGCATCCAACTCTTAACCCTTCGTAATGTGGAAAAGCTTCTTTCAGAAGTTGCCACTGATATTGGCAACGTTACCAAAACTTTTAAATATTTTGCGATAATGGGATAAAAGTTTTGATCTATTTTGACGAGTGTCTCAATAGCAGTTTGACATGAAGCATTTTGTTCAATGGTTTTTTGATAAATTTGTACTTCCCCTAACAATTTTGCTATTTCATTTTCAACACTTTCAGTTAATCCTAAAAACTGATTACATATTAATGTAATATTTTCTTTAAGGATGCTGTAGTCCGTCAAAAGCAGTAAATTTATGGGAAGCAATACATTAAGTGAAAAGCAATGTAACGTTTTGTCAGAAAATCTTTCGGTTAAATCTAATATAATGTAGTCTAAAATAGGAATAAAACTTGCTTTCCTCCAATAATCTACCGCGTTTGACGCTGGAATATTGACCCGCTGGGTTTGTCGAGATGTTAAGCGAGGAACCTGTAATTCTAGACCAAAAGTTTCTAAGAGATTAGAAGCACTTTGGATTATTGATGAGAACTCATTTTCCGAGTTAGCTCTTTTTTGTTTTAAGACGTCAATGACATTTTTAACATAAGAAACAGCATTGTCCAACCCGATATTTTTTCCCTGGAAAAACTTACTTAATGGCAAGGTCACGTTAAAAATTTCTGAAAGTATATGCACGGTCAAAATGAATTCGCAGTCACATATTGCTTTTAAAAGTATATTTGCCTTACTTGACGAATTTCCTTCATTCCATTCAGAAATTTCATTTAATGCATCACATATTTTGAACAAATCTACTTTGAACTGCAAAATAGAGTCGTGCCTCTCAATCCACCGGGTCTCGCATGGACTATTTAAATTTGTTTTTAAATATTTTTTTAAAACAAAGTGCCTCTTTGCCGATGCGTTAAAGAATGCCACAACTTCCTGTATAATGCCCATGGCGTTTTTAACACATTTCACATTCATAGTTTTTGATATAGAGAGATTAAGCCTGTGATTAAAACATGAACTTAAAACTGCGTTTATCGCAGTCTTCTGAATTTCAGAAACGGCTCCACGAACAGCTGATACATTTACACTACAGCCATCACACCCAATACCAACACAATTTTTTAAATCCAAACCTAGACTTTGAAGTTTTCTAACAACACTTTTGCCTAAAGTTTTACCATCAATTTTAGGTTCAACGGGCATATTAAGATCTTCGTTTTTAGAGGGGTCAAAGTTATCTAAGTGAAGATCTGTAAAGCCTACAAAATCTTCCCTAACTAAACCTAAACTATTACTAAAATATCGTATGGAAACACTAAGTTGCGAGTGGTGTGATATGTCTGTAGTTTCGTCGAAAAGGACGCTATAATATTGACTTTCGTTAACCTGCCTCACAATATTATTTAAAATTTCCTCTCCACAACAGTTAATTAGGGAATTACAAGTAGTTTTACTAATGTAGGTGGCGTTTGACTTAGCAGTTTTGAGATGATTTTCAAGATCTTTGTCACCACTTTCAACTCGAAAACGAAGAAATGCTTTAAAGTTGCCATCATTTAAGTGTGGTAAACTTAAATCTCCCTCGCTGTTCGCTTCAAATATTTGAGTATCGTCCCTGTGTCCACGTAATGGTATATTTTGTCTACCATGTAAAAGGATGGTTTTAATTATGGGGTATAGCCTCTTGCGATTTTCTTCTATTTGAGTTTTCCTTTCTTTATCTAACATATTGCCTACTTCCAAACTTTTATTTTTATGGATTGCTATGAATAATTTAGCTGAAATAAAATGATTTTATTCTAATTAATTTTTTAGTACAAAAAAAAAACCTTTTTTGTTACCTTTTTCTTCCGCTCGAAGATGGTAGAGATTAGATTGATGTTTGATTAAATCACCATCTTTACCAGTAAGTTTCGCATACGATTGAAGGGGGCGTGTAACGAATTTTTGAGGTTGAAGAGTTTTTTGTCCTCCAACCTTACATCCAGATATAAATATAACGCACAGCTTGCAATAAAGGCCCTGACTACTTTCTGAGTATACTAACCAGGGAAATTTAGACAACATATCATAGCTGATCTTTCGTTTCTCTTTTTTGCCCTTTTTAATGTGAAGGGAATGTGGGAAAACGTAATCTTTGGGGGGTTGCCAATGATTGACCAATAATTCATATTTAGTAAAGTCATCCAGATTTAAACCTTTTTTATTGGTTTCACCCACAGTAACATAGTTGCCAATGTCCAATTTAAAACTAGAAAAACACTTATTTTTATCTTTTGGGGGACAAGTTGATGAACATGCAGTTGGAGTTGGAGAAGGACGATTTGAAATTTTATCACTTTTATCTACATCAATACATTCATTACCTTCGTCGCCTTCATTATTTGCCTACAATAGACAATAATATAAAAATAAATTACAAATTACAGAATAACAAATAATTTAGGTAAAAAAAGCTTTTTTAATATAGGTACAGCGTTTTTATAAAGGACTAAAAAATATAAAATACTTAATTTTAAATGCAATCAAAATAATTTTTAAATTTTGATAAACGTGGGGCGCACGTTATAGATATTTGATGCACCACTCTCTGACTCTCTAGACTTATTATATACTAAAAAACCTGCCTGCATGTGTTCCAAACGGTACAAATGGCCCTAAGTAATTAAACATATCAATGCATGAGTTTTACATTCAACATTACCTATGCCATTATGATTAAACATTTTTAAAATTTCTACATCCCTACCCCAACTGGTACTAATCGCAGGATTCGCAGGTAGTATAAGGTATGTATACCTACCTTATTATCATCACCAGCATCACCACTAGAATTTGATTTCACACGTTTTACAAAATTATCTAACAAGCCTAATTTACGTTTTCCCTCCTTGCTCTTAAAACTTATTGCTAGTATCTATTATAGTATAGTACTATGATCAGCCACCCATATAATATAATAAACTAACCACTTATTAAATCAAAAATCAACTTAGCAACAGCAAGAATCAAGAAATTAATATCGACCATACGAAACGAACGCCGAAAACCGAAAAACACCGAAAACTAACCTATAATAATATCACAACAATATCTATTAGATAATATGAATGAAAACGGACGCGACGCGGACGCCTTGAATTAGATAACTTATAATACAGGTGTTTGGATATTGTGAGACGGCTTCAGTAAACTCGCCCTATTTTTGTTACTGGTTGAAGATTTACGGTGGTTATCTTAGCAATTGTTTAAATTCCGTGAAAACAAGATTGCTCAGGGGGGGGGCGAAACCCCCTTCGCCCCCCCCCTAAATCCGCCACTGTTAGTCTATCGTTCTGTTATTTAAAACTTCGGTAAACATCTGAGCCTCAATCTTTATTTACGTAAGCAAAAGTTAATATGTATGATATTATTTCTTATGATTCCTTTTTCTGCTCTCGCCGTGTATGCAGCTTTCTCAATATAATAAAAGAATAGTTATTTCTTAAAGCTTTGTGTTTTTGTTCTACCCATATCCTTTAATATAAAGTGTCCTCGTTTTGGGTAGCCATTATTGTTAACGAAGCCAAAATTTTCGTAGTTTTGCGTTAAGTCATCCAGTTTTTGCTTTTAAATATTACTAAATGGCGTTCACGCATTAAGAACATTGCGATATGTTAGAGGCGTATCTTGGTTACAGAAAAAATAGTGTACTAGCACTCGAGCAATACAGTCAAATGTATCCTGAACGTGAGCAACCAGACAGAAGGTATTTTCTAAGGCTGTATAGAAAATTTAGAAGTAACGAAAGAGTTTTTATAAAGACAAGGACTAAAAAGAGTTTATAATAAGTGAACAAGTAGAAGTAAATGTATTGGCATATTTTCAACTAGAGATTTGGTAAGAGACAGTGGTTTCACTTTATTTACAATTTGGAGGATTTTAAAAAAATATAGGTTTGTACCTTATAAGTACCGACCAGTGCAAACATTATTACCTGGTGACACTGAAAGAAAACTCATTTTTTGCCAATGGTTACAAGATATGTGTAGGCAAAATTCTAACTTTTTAAAGAAAATTTTATGGAGCGATGAAGCGAACTTTTCAAATAGGGGCACAGATAACCTGATAGGGGTATGTTTAATCGCAAAAACATGCACTATTGGTCTAGAACAAATTTGTTTATTGCTGTTCCCAAAAATCCGCAAGTAAGATTTAGCATTAATGTTTGGTGTGGTCTCATAGGCAGCCAAATTATTGGGCCAATTTTTTATGAAGATACTCTGACCGGCAGGGGATACGTTAATATGTTGTCAGAATTACTAGAATAATATTTAGATGATGTGAACTTACAAGGACCGTAACCAAATTTATTTTTAACAAGATGGAGGTCCTCCTCATCAGTTTCACGAAGTGAGAATATTGTTAGAAAGGCTTTTCAGAGATAGGTGGATGGCAACAATTGGTCCGATACGTTGGCCCCCAAGGTCTCCTGACGTAACTTCATTAGACTTTTACTTCTGGGGGTATATGAAGGACGCAGTCTTTTAAACGAGATATGCAAATCTGGTCGATCGATGGCAGAACAGTTTTAAAAGCTACAAAACGTGTATTAAAGAATGCCCGCAAATGTATTGAACAAAACGGTGATGTGTTTGAACATCTAATATAGTTTTTTTTATCATTTCTTCCACTAAGAATAAAATCGAGTTTTAATTTCTGAAATAAATAAATAAATTCGTTTTTGTTTTCATGGTAGTCTCGATAAAAATGGCAAAGACAAACCATATTTTATTTCCATGGCTGTGCTGATGTTTTTTCAATTTTAGGCCAATATTGCATATGAACTTTTTTATTCCGTATACGATTTACAAAAGTTTCGGTAAAAAATATACAGGGTGTCATTTAAAAAAAATCCTTTTTTCTCATTTATTCAGAAACGTTATGTCCAATTGTTTTTCTGCTTTCACCATTTTAATTAACAGAAAAAATGCAACTACTTTGCTAATCTAACCGACTTTGTATCTCCAATAATAAAAAAGTTAGCAATGGTGCGCACTTAATTTGGTACACCCTGTATAGCATTACAAAGTTACTTCTTATAAAACAACTTACCTCGTGACGTTTTGAGGACCAATAGCTCGCTTTGGAAAAGGTCAATTTACAAGTTATTTTTCCATTGTCTATTTTCAATTCTCCATACTGATCCACCCATCGCTGGTTGCTAAACAAGTTATGAACGCACGTGGTCACTTTATTCCAACTATAAAGATCGCCCGTTTTCGGCAACAACACGTGCACATATCCGACGGGCTGAAACTCCATGCTTTTACCCCAAAATTTGGTTTTAATTCTTGCGTCTTGCCAGAAAGTAAAGTTCGAACTTTCTGCGTAACAGGCACTAATCGGCGGATGATGAGAAACTTGCTCAGCTATAAACCTTAAAAAAAATTAGAAGTTACTTCATGTGAATTGACTCTTTTTTTTTTCTGGTATTGGCATGGGCTGATCAGCCATTCAGCCAGTCACTTAAAGATTAAGTTAATAGTTGTGTAAAATGGACGTGGAACTCAAAATTCAAACAAAGAAGCAATAAAAACAGCCCTAGTTTAAAAAAAAAATGGCTAATATGTTTCGCCGGTGAAGGCATCATCCTCAGACGAACTAATCTAATAATAATAATAATAATAATAATAATAAGTTTATTTTAAATATTTATAATATAATAAACATGTTAATAATATGTTATTCTGTAATAAACCTATTCATAAATTACCCGAAGACGTGCGCTTGTTAGGGACAAATCTAATTTATTTAAAATTATAAATATTAAAGAACATTTTTTATAAAAAGGTGTAAGTATACAATAAACGCTACTTTCGTGATGTTAGACATATTAGAATTTTGAAAAAGATTAATTATATAATTTATTCACAATAATATTAAATGACATTAATTAGTTAAAGCATTTCCAAAAATATTTTTAAATTGTTTGTTTCCAATATAAATGTTTATATAAGACCCACACGAAAAGAGCTTATTACATAACCCATTTTAGCCTGTTTGCGTTATGTAATATACATACTATATTATCGTACTGAGTGATGTAATGAACTTATTACATTACTCATTTTTAATCAAACTATGATTTTTTTTGTTCCGTCAGTCGCTGTCACTTTTTGTGTAATGTCACTGCATAAATATGAAAACCATTTTGAATACATAAAAAAATCATAAAAAACCAAAATTCTGGGTCTTATATAAAATGTTGTATATCACACGTACGGTATAAGCACTCGTGTGGTTACTACGACTCGGTCTACGACCTCGTCGTACCAATATTCCCTACTCGTTACTGTAATGAGCCTCATACCGTACTAGTAATATAAATAACTATTTTATTTCAATTTTATATTTTTCTAATGAAATAATTTCTCTAATATTTATTGGTAAATAATCATTTAAATAAAAACGTGAATATTTGAAAGATTTTTGTCCTTCGGACTTATTTATTTTAGGTTTTATGGATATTTCAACTTTATAAACGTGTATTATGGTAATGGTCTTTAAACTGTGTAAGATTTTTATTTTTAAATATACAGTGTGGTCGTTTAAGTGTGCAACAAATGGGAAACTTCTTTATTAGTTTCTCAGAAAATTTTATTTTTATGAAAGTTGGTGCATGTCCGATAACCATTTCAGGTGCACTTGGAATGGCTTCAAGTCAAATAGGATACAGGGTAGAGCAAAAAATATAAAAATAGTTCAAGAGTAAAGTACCCTCATGTCGAAAAATAGAGGAAACCCCTATTAAGAAAAGTTGTTTGGAAAAAAATATATCTAAATACATAGTCAACCTTCTATAAAAAAAAGTTTGAAAACTTTAAATCAACCCTGTATAATTTTTTTCATATTTAGGCATAGTACCTTTTTAAATTAACTACAATCAATTCACTTTTGAACAGGTTTCATCAAATTGAAGCCAATTTGTAAAATTTGTTTGGATTTATACTTCTTCCATGTTTGTGGCAAGGATACTACAAACAAATTTCGAACATCGCAAATATTCCTAAAAATAAGATTAATGTACCTACATAGTAAAGAACTGAAGACCACAGAAGTTGATCCTATGTGAAATATTAAAAAAATACAAATACCTACATATTAATTTAAAGTTTTCAAAAGAATTTTTTTTTTGTGTTGGTAATCGACTCTTACTCAATGCTAAATGCGCCATATTGACCATTAGTCAGAGAACATCACCACTGAATTTTGACTACGTCATTGATAGGGAGAGATGAAAAGAATGGAAAATGTCAAAGCCTTGGGCGTCATTGTGGACTCAAAACTGAATTTCGATGATTACATCACTAAGGCAATTTCAGAAGCTATGCAAATGCTTGGTTTTATTATTCGAAATTGTATAGAGATATACCACTTAAGGTTATATATCTAACGTTTGTAAGAAGCAGGCTTGAGTATGGGTCCCTTATATGGGCACCTATTTACAATAAATATGTGATAGCTGTTGATAGCAGGTTCAGAGAAAGTTTATGAAATATTTAGCCTTAAAACCGGATGGGGTATACCCACAAATCGGTATAGATAATAATGTCCTTTTGGCTAGGTTTAGTTTGGAAAGTTTGGAAAAACGTAGAGATATTCAAAATATATCGTTCCTGCATAAACTTGTTAATAGTAGAATCTTCTGTCCTTACTTGTTGGGTGAATTAAAATTTAATGTACCTAGAATTGCTAATAGGCATAGAAATTATTTCTACTTATCAGCAGCAAACACTAATGTTATGTATGTATTACCCATGCATAAGATGTGTTCGAGCTATAATAAAATATTGCAAGACTTGAGCATGACTTTATAACCAGTTCCTTCGCTTGTCTTTAAATTCTCTGTAATGTGTAGTGTATTTAAAACCTGTGATAGTCACAGAAAATACCTGTTCTAAAAATATACTTGCAAAATCTATCTTATATTGTAAATTGTCGGCCCTGTAAATTATATTGTTGGGCTTTGTTGAAATAAATAAATAAATAAAAAAATAATTTTATCAAGCGTCAACAAATATTATGATGGACTAAGCTTTTTTAATACTTCAATAGAAAAATGTGTTTAAATTTATTGCTTAAAGGGATATCTTAGGTTTATCTAAGCTAGTAATTAATCTTGTAAATGTTGTACCACGTAAATAAATAAAAGAAAACTTACCTAAACCCTCTATCTTCTCGAATACATTCGTAAGTTTCTCCTAAAAGAGGATTAAAGGGCTTGTTTCCAGCCCGAGTCAAAGTACTAGCATATGCAGACACTGCAAACGCTGCTATTTGAACCATCCTTTCGTACGGATCGTCAGTACTAGCTGCTCGATCCAAAAGCTCTGAGTATTCAAGTTCCTCGCAAAGGCGCTGCAGGGCATTCAAAGGTTCATTTAGGGCTACTGGCATACTCACTTGAGATAAATCCTTTCCTAGAAAGGCCAGTAAAAAAATTACGTAATATTTAACGACAGTTACACTGAAAATGTGAGACAGTACAAGCAGTTATTATATTGTCATAAACAAAACTATTAAATAACAAACAATCTTGTCACGTTATGTTTAATATAAAAACTTGCCGAGTATGTCCCCTAAAAGTGAATATAAAATTATCAATTAAAAATTAGACTGCTTGTGTCCAAATTTTCCATGTCCTATCCTGGACAGTGATAATTTATAATTAAGAAAAGGTAAGACTAAATGTAACATTACCCATCCCTAACTTTATATCAGCCAGAAATTCCATAATCTACAACGACAAAAACACTATTCCCTCATGAGATCTTAGATAAACTGAATGCCTTAGACTCTTAGACGGTTTAAGATAGAAGTACCAAAGATCATAGTTGCGAGATCCTATTAAACAGTGGACGAGTTTTATAATGTATTGTTAAATGTTTGTGTGTAGATTCCAAACAAACTAATTTTGTCTCGAATCGTTTTATTTGTTTATTTGAAGTGCTGTCGACTATTGCGTGTATATTTATTATTTACACCTCTGTCACTTATTTTTCTACTTTCTTGAAGCTATTAAGTTTATTGCTCTCATAACTTTAGGTGAATTGTCAATAAAAAATATAAATTAGGACAATAAAGCTGTTTTTTAGTTTACAATGTAAAATGCTTAATGCTGAATTATTGTGTGGAGGGTAATAGCTGCAACAAACATAATTAGCATCACTGGCGATAACTCTTGTGTTAGTTTTTTTTTCATTGTCTATCCTACTATACATCTCACCATCAGGAAACCACACAATCTAATTCCTTTAGTCATAGAGGGAATGTAGTAATTTCAGTGCGTCAAATAGGTGGACTTTTCACTACTAATATTAAATAGCTACTACACCGGTGATTTATATAATTTAAATGTAATCATTTGCAGGGGTATAATTAACTGCTGTACGTAAAAGCTATTTATACAAAATATTTTAGTGTTATCTTCTCTGAACAGTCCAATTTTTAGTCGCGAATTTTATTTTAATTGGCAGGAAACATACTCCAATTTATAAACAGTAACGTAATCATATCAGAAATCTGTGTCACTATCTGTCAGATCATCTACCGGGTGGTGCATGGCTTAGTTGAACATAGGAAATGAGGTGGCTAAATATTGGCTTCCCTGTATATTTTAGAAAAAAATTGTATGATAATTTTCTGAAGAGGTCGATATAATAAACCCATGTGCCAAGTTTGAATTAATTTTAATGAGCCAATCCTAACTAATTCGATTAAATGTGATGGCAAAATTACGAAATTTTCATAGTTTAGGTAATACAGCAAACACCAGCAGATAATTTCTATGACGCTATTGTCAAAAATTGACGTAAAGCTGGACATAACGAATAAAAATTATTTCACATTAAAAATACATTTTCGTTTAACCAATCCGGCAATTACACATAAAATAATAAACACATTACATTTTTCTTACTAAGCCTTTAATTTAACATAACCAGTGTCGTGCAGTGACGTTGGAAACAGGGTAGGCAAAAACGATAAAGTAAAATTTATTACTTAAGGAATGTCTTTTTAGGTTTCGAATTAAACATATATAGTTATAAATAGTTTTTATAAATCAGTTCAATACGATACGACGGTCCTTCTTTAAAAATGCATTTAACACGTCATCATAAAAAATACAAGTAAGTAGGTACTATGTAAAATATACGGGACAATTAATTGTGAATTAATTAAACTCTATTGATAAACAAGATAAAAATATTATAAACAACAAACCCGTAAAAGCCCTGTAACCTGCGACACGAGACTAACACAATGACGAATTACGCTAAGACATCTTCCAATCGCTCGATCTCGTTTTACCACACGACGCTACATCCGTGTCTTTAAATTCGTACTTTAATCAGAATTGTAGGTGCTGCCTTTAAAAGAAGCTAAAGCATCCATGCAAGGATTTAAAACACCTTCGCTGTGGTCATATGGGCCACCTACATAGGAAACATTAATGCTGATTTCAGTAGTTTCGATCGCTTAAAATGCCTTTGTTGTGTTGGATGATTGATGTTTTGTTTTGTTATATTTATTGGAACATTCTTTGATATGAGTATATATACAATATATTGTTTTAAGAATAAGCAAATAAGAAAAGCGCATAATATTATGGATTTCTGCAAAAATTAAATTGAGACATTTTTAAATTATTTGCTTGGGACTTTTTCGCCAGGGTAGGCAATGCCTTTTTGCCTACATTGTCTGCACGCCACTGAACATAACATACCTAAGACTACAAAACATTAATTAATTAAATGTTCAAACAACCCTTCATTAACAGCTAAACACTATCCTAACCGATCATAAAATTCATTTCTAACATTACTGAGTTGATATTGAGAAATTCTGTCACATTCTAACGAAATACAGTTTTTTAGCTGGTCTAGATTCTCAAATTTTACATTTTTCATCGTCAGGAGACCTGGCTGGCCAAAGGATTAGATGCCGTGGGAAAAAATAATGCCCGTTAAGAATATTTTGCAAGTATTCATTAACCATGAGAGAATTATGGGTAGGACAACCATCCATTTGATACCAGATCTCCTGATTTTCGCGTACAACTTTTTCTAGTGCGGGTTCAATTCGATTTTGTAGTAAGTCCAAATAGTTTACTGCTGTAAGGTCGCCTTCCATAAAAAAAATGGTCCAATAATGTGATGTCCTACATTTCCCGCCCAAACATTTATTATTTTGTGGATATTGCGTCCGAGAATGAACAACACGATGATTATTTGGTTCGTTGTTGAGGGTACATTCATCGATAAAAAAAACCGCTATTATTATTATTTGCTCTTTCCATTATCTCAAAACAGAATACCATTCTCCGGTCTTCATCACCTTGCCGTAGCTCTTGATGTTTTTCATACTTGTAAAGAAAATATTTATGTTTTTTTAAAGTGTGCAACACTGTGGTTTGATGTTTTTCTACGGCTTGCCCAAGAATCCTCGTGCTAATCATTTTATTTTCCTCCACGTGTAGTAAAATATCAAGATCTCTATTATCCCGTTCTCCAGCTCTATTGATATTCGGAGTTGAGCATTTATAGTTATTTATTACAGTGTCTTTGGACCCAAATTTACTAATGATCAGTTTAATTAATGAAATGGAAGGGATACGCTTATCAGGGAATTGAATTGAAAAGAGTTGAGACACTGCTTTTAAACTGTTTCCTGTATAATATAATGGGCTTTGTCTTGCGAAACTCCAAGCATTTTTCTGATGTATCTACATTTAAACTGTTGTATTACTTCTATGTGAGGTCAAAGTTGGATTATTGCTCAATCATAATATGGTCCCCCATTTACAATTGCCATAATCAATCTGTGGAGTCCGTCCAAAGGCGATTCCTAAAGTATCTTATGTTTAGAGAGGATGGTATCTACCCGCAACGGGGTTTCGAGCATGGCCACATCCTCGCTAGGTTTGGTGAGTTGCCCTTAACAGTACGTCGCGACTCACAATCACTATCGATACTCCATAAACTTCTTAACTCTAAAATCGATTGCCCATTTCTACTGGAGCAACTATCGCTTCATGTTCCCCGCACAGGTGCCCGACATCGGCCTACATTTTTCCTTGCATTCGCGAAATCCAATATTTTGCCCCAAGGTCCCATTCACAAAATCTGCCACAACTTCAATCGTATCTCAGCCCTCCCCGACATATTTCATAACAGCCTCCCAACCATATTAAAACACTTGCGCAATATGTCCGGCAATCCTCATTAGTAGTCATTGGTTCCTGTTAACTTAGCTTTAGTTTCTTACTTTTTGTTATTACATTTTAAGTATAGCCAGAGCATTACTTTTGTAAGATTTTTGTTTATAATTCGATTAATTTGTTTGAGTTTTCTGTAAGTGGGCTCCGGCCTGTCGGAAATAAATGGCTATTTATTTATTTATTTATTTATTTATTTAATCATAGCTCATATTTAGCTATAATAGTAATTATAATAATAATAATAATAATACGAACATTTTTATTAACATTAAAAGAATACGATAACGATTTCATAATTCAAAAGCTCCACACCCCCATACCCGACACATTTTTCTAATTACTTTCTCAAATAAGTGAAAGAATTTCTGATTTCTTCCTGAGATATCGATTGGACAGCCTGGATAATTCTGCCCTTCAGCACTTCAATATCATTTGGTACTGCGGTAGCAAAAACAATTTGTTTTAAGCGGCCCCATAAAAACATATCCGCCAAGGTTAAGTCGGGGCTTCTTGGGGGCCACAAAACTGGGCCATTCCTGCCAATCCACCTTGGACCAAATCTGCGGTCAAGCCATTCTCTAACCTCACGAGCGAAATGGGCTGGACAACCATCTTGCTGAAAATACATATTTTGTCGAAAATTTAATGGTAGATTTGTTAAAAAAATGAGTTTTTACTTATAACTGGAAAATATTGTATTTTTAATTATTTGTAAAATAAATGTGAATTATTTGAAGAGAGAGAGAGAGATAGATCAGGTGGCTCCTGAATGAGCAAAGGCTGTTGTCTACAGGGCTGCGGCCGACTCGTGACTAGCTCAAGTTGCCGGCGAGTGGTGTGGGTAAACTAAACTAAAGGGGGTGCGCCACCTGTTTTGGGGGCCCTTGAGACGAGACAACAACACTGATAAACATAATAAAACAGGAAACGTCACGGATTCCAAAGAAACACCAGAATAAACTCTAAAATATATTTAGAAATATGACTATAATGGTTACAACCCCAAATAAGTCCTCGATTGACTATTAATAAAAACCCTACCGATTGAACTCAATTTACAGCGTGATACCGAATATTAACAAAAAGGGAATTCTATTTAATTACTGGCACACATTACATTATTACATTAAATATTTACAAAAACTCAGTCGAACCGAAGAAAACAGGATTAAGAAACAGAAATTTACTATATGGTACTGCTCCAAACAGCTGACTTTTAAAAGTTAAATGATCGGGAAAGCAAATAAATTTGAGGTTAAGCTAGAAACGAATACTAAAAGTGGGAACGTGATGGCAAATTAAGCTGGAATATAATAAACCTGTGAGTTATAGAATACTAAAGGTGGTGATCCAGAGTGGATTTCCACGTTCTAGGCCCGTTTTGGACGTGCTTTACTAGTTATGAGCCTATGTATTGCGGTTACCAGACAGCACTGACAAATAAAAAACCTGAGGTGAGGCTCGCTGACTTCCTTTTCACTGGCACTCGCTATTAGAGAGTCTGGTTCGAGTTAGCTTCTTTATATCGCCAGGCCTATAAGGACTCCTTGACGAACGATGGGGTGCTAAACTCTGGTATTCGACAAAGTTACCGCAGGCACCAGCGGTATGCCACATCCAGCAGGGTGAAAAGCAGGATCATGCAGTCCAAAAAGCAACATAGACGTAGGCCAACGTAGGCAGGAAAGCAGAACAAGATGATGAAGGCAAAAGGGGGGAAGAAAACCAAAAGTAGAGACCCAACATAAAAAAAAAGGCCTGAAACAAAAGCAAGGCATGCACTGACTGGCGACAATATGACATAAATGGTAAGAAATTAATGATACTTGAAACCTATTTAACATTATGAAAGACAAGGCTACCTGTCTCTTGCAGAATTTAAGATCTAAAACTCACCTGAGGTGGTAGTTGGCCTTTCTCGTGGAAAATAAATTGAAATTTGAGGAGAAACCCGAAGCAATTAAAACAGCAATATAGCTTTCGGCGCTGAATGTACTTGGCCACCGATAAAATGCTTGGGCCCCCAAATTCCTCACTAAAATGGCGAAAATGGCGCCAATGGTCCGAATTGCACCACTGCAGGAACCAAAGTGAACCAAGAAAAAGGTTTTTCTACATCCAAAAAGGCGGGTAAGTTTGACAGTCCGAATTTTAGGGAATTTTAGCTGTAGGTACTTGGCAGCTTTGACATATGACACAATAATAACAACAACAAAATAAGGGTGGTTAATTAAATATTTCTAATTATGAAAATATGAGGGTAGTTAGACTTCAACACAACACTCCTGATTTAATAAGGGTAAATTTATGGAACTGAAGAAGTTTCTCTAACCTTTAATTGGTCATGTATCCAAAGTGTCTGTTACCATTGTTCGATCAAGGATTTCGTATTTTTAGCTTTCAAGCATGAAACAAATGCCTTTAAAATTAATTGGGTTTAGTACAAAAATCCATCTAGATTGAAAAATAAGTAAAAATCAGCCTGAGGAACCGGTAGGACTAAGAAAAATTTATTTAATAAGAAAACTGAAATTACTGAATTTATCAACTGAATATATACGATTTGGGCAAGGAGGCTCTGAATGTAGTGTCTGTCATGGTTTTTATAATGAAATATTTAATTTTAAGAAGAAGGGGGTGAGTTTGTAAATAATTTACTTATTATCTTAATTTAAAAAGTAGACCATACAATAATTTTAATTTTGGAAAATTTGAACTGTAACAACACCTCCCCTTCCTCGGAGAAAAATTTTTACAAAATTTTTCTTCGGTTCTGACCTCACAATGTCTACTAACTAAGAGCGCTTAAGCAAAAGCAAAAAAATACATTAAGCAGAAGCAAAAAAAAGCCTTTAAGCAAAAGCAAAAAAAAAAAAATACATACTTGCAGATTTCGAGTACTCATACCACCATATATATACACACACCTACGTATATTTATTTGGATAAAGATAACCAATTAAAACCCCAAAAAAAAAGGTTCATGGGTTAACATGGTAGCTTTCAAATTTTTCAGTAAACTTATAATCCACCTGCGAAATAAATAACTGTAAAGAATGTTTACACTCGGGTGTGATATTGATTAACCAAAACAAAAATGTACATATTCCGGTTCGCAATTAGTTATAGAAAAGAATATTTACATGCGGTTTAGATAACCATAAACCTAAATAAAGAATAATTTATGGGCGATTAGTTGAGGGAGAGAATATTTACACGCGGTTATTGCCATAACGTATATTTAAGTGGGGTCATCTGGAGGATGGGCCTTGAGGTCCTTGGCATGCCAAACTCCAATGTTTCGTCCGCTATCGTCGACCAGTTCGTACGACCAGGGCGACAATATCCTTTTAATTACGTACGGGCCGACAAACTTTGGTGCCAATTTCGATGTGAATTGCTTAGTCGCGTCCGATAATACATAGTTTCGTTTCCAGACCCTTTGCTGGACCTGAAATTTATCGTCGCGCCTTCTAAAATTATAGACCCGCCTACTTTTTTCATAAGCTTGAAACAGTCGCTTCTGAACGTCGACAAATACCTCTTGAAGTGCCTGGGATTTCGCAACCGGATCTAGGGGCGGATCGTTAGTCGACTCAGAATCGTCATTAGAAAAGTGTACCTCGCGGCCAAACACTATAAAGTTAGGGGTCATTCCCGTGACTTCATGACGCGCGGATCTTAGGGCAGCTCCAACCTTTGGTAGAAATTTTTCCCATTGTTTGTGATCCTTTTCTACATAGCTCGACAACATGGTTTTTAGGACTCGATGAACTCGCTCTACAGGGTTCGCTTGGGGATGGTAATTGGCAACATATTTGAGAGCTATGCCGTACCTCTCCATACACTCTTTAAAAAGCTTGCTCCTAAACTGCATTCCGTTATCGGCAATGATCTTTTTGGGAGCGCCGTAAATGAGGATGACGTAGTCTTCAAGATATCGGACAATACCTGAAGCTGTCGCAGATCGCAAGGGAAAGAAAAGGGCGTACTTACTAAATACGTCACAAACAGAGAAGATATAGTTGTATCCCGACGAAGAGCGAGGTAGAGGCCCAACTAAATCGATACTGACGATCTGCCAAGGTCTTGAGGTGGTGGGCTGAGCACTTAAAAGATGACCTGCTGGTGCTTTTTGCTCAGGCTTAGTTTGCAAACAAACATGGCAACGGCGAATATAACGGGCAACATCAGAACGCATGTTCGGCCAATAAAAACGTTGGGAAATTCGCGCAAGAGTTTTAAATACGCCGAGGTGACCACAGGTAGGAGGATCGTGATTCGCTTTAATGATTGCTGATCTTTCAGAGCGGGGTACGACCTTGAGCCAAGTTGTTTCTGTTTCCAACGCAGGATAGGAAAGTTTGGCGCGCCTCAGAAGTCGGTCATCGTCAAACCACCAAAGGGGAAATTTGCTGGGAGAATCACAAACTCTTTCACACATCCTAGAATACCACTTATCAGAAGTTCCATCAGCGGAGTCGGCAACCATTGCTCTGGGAGTTCGGTCAGTTAATAGATCGATAGCAGGTACCGAGCGAGAAAGAGCATCAGGAAGAACGTGTTCCTTACCCTTTCGGTGAACCACGTCAAAATCATATTGTTGTAGCCTAAGCGACCATCGGGCTATTCTTCCAACCGGATCCTTGATTGAATGGAGCCATTTTAGACTGTAATGGTCCGTCACGACAGTGAACCGGGTACCCTCAAGATACGGTCTCAATTTTTCTATCGCGAAAAGGACTGCCAGACATTCTTTTTCTGTCGTGCTATACTTTCTTTCAGCCTTGGTTAGGGAGCGACTAAGGTAGCAGATAGCATGCTCCTCGTTATCCTGAATCTGAGACAGAACCGCGCCAAGGCCAAAGTCACTAGCATCACAGTGCACGGAAAAAGGAAGGTCATAGTTCGGACATGAAAGAACAGGAGCTTTAATTAGATTTTCCTTAATTGACCGAAAGGCGTCTCCACAAGCAGAACTCCAAACAAACTTGACGTTTTTACGAGTCAAAGATGTTAGCGGTGATATCAAAGACGAGAAGTTTGGTACGAATCGTCGGTACCACGAGGCCATTCCTACAATTCTCCTAACCTCAGCAACATTCTTAGGAGCCTGAATACGAATAATGGCTTCCACCTTTTCCGGGTCTACCAATAATCCAGATGCATTCACCACATAGCCCAGATATCTAAGCTCCGGCTTACAGAACTGACATTTATCACGATTAAGTGTGAGACCTGCCTTTAAAATACGATCGACAACCTCCTTCAAAACACGCAAATGATCTTCAAATGTTGGAGTGCAAACTATCACATCGTCCAAGTACACGAAGACGTATCTCTCCAAGTCCACACCAACGACACGGTCGATAAGCCTTTGCCAGACGGCTGGGGCATTGGTAAGTCCAAACGGCATACGTTTGAATTGGAATAACCCTCGATTTGGAACGGTGAAGGCGGTTAGAGGTCGCGATTCCTTGGCGACAGGAATCTGCCAAAAAGCTGACTTAATGTCTAGGGAGGTGAGATACCTGGCATCTCTAAGCTTATCTAGAGTCGCACTGACATAGGGAATAGGATAGGCATCAGGGACGGTAACTTGATTAAGTGCGCGATAGTTGACGCAGAATCTCCAGCCACCAGACTTCTTCTTGATCATTACGATTGGAGACGACCATGGCGAATCCGAAGGCTCGACAATGCCATCGGCCAACATTTGCTGGAGTTCTGTATTAACTTCCTTTTGAAGCGCGGGAGAAAGAGGGTAATACCGTTGTTTTATCGGCGCAGAATCCGTTTTTATCACTAGTTCCACCAGGCTAGTACATCCAAGTTGAGAACCCATAGCTGAAAAGGTTTTCTCGATGAAAGATTCCAGTAATATACGCTGTTCAGAAGACAAAGAATCGAATGATTGAATAGCAGAAATTTGAACGTTTTTATCAGCTTCCGGTCCAAAAGACCACTCATCTGCATGAAGATCTGGCACGATATTCATCTTCGACCAAAAATCTATGCCCAAAATAAGGCAATGTGGGATAGATGGAATGACCAAAGTTTCCAGAAGAACGAGCCTGTCCCTAAGTCGGAAGGGCAACTGAACGGCACCCAAAGACTTACAAGTTTGTCCATTCGCCACAGTACAGTCCACCTTTACACCGTGATCTACCTTACAGAAGGGTCGAACCAATTCCCATCCAGCGCTACCCAGTATGGTCCTAGAAGAACCGCTATCAAGTAAACCCTGGAAGGCTTTTCCGAATATTGACACTTCGAGAAATGGTCGAGCATCGCCTTGGGCATGCGATAAGATGTAGTCGAGAATAATTTTATTTTTGTTAACTTCGACTTGACTTATAGCAGGGGAAGACTGACAAGTCGTAACAACCCTCCCTAAAGCACGTTTTTTTGCACAGTCGGAGCATGTTTTCACGGTAGCATCGTGTTTACCGCAGCGGAAACAAAATCGTCTACGAGGTTTGTCGCATTGTTTAAACCCATGGCCGGATTCGCAACAATTCCAACACAACAAATTGCATGAAACAGCATCTAAGTTAGGGAGATTGGAATTATCTGGACGTTGGTTGAGAAGTGCTGGTTCAGAAGAGAAGCTGGGGGTTTCTACAGCAGCAGCAAAATAGTGTGGTTTGTGATAGGCTAGTTCCGGTTCCAAGAGATTGCGATAGTTAGTTGGAGGGGGAGCAAAACCACGAACCCTAGCTTCGGTTTCTTCGATGGCACGACTGAGCTGGAGAAGCTCTTGCAGCGAGGAAATGTGCTGAGTTGCTAGACGAGACTGAATGTAGGGCAACAAATTCCGTCGGACAATCTGCAGACGATCAGACTCTGACGGTACCACTGGCAATTTTCGAAACAGATTCTCCATGGCCACAACGAAACTCAAAACCCTTTCCTGAGCACCTTGAGTTCTACGTCGGATTTCGTCCCATAGTGCGTACTCATAGTCGAAAGGTTGAAAAGACTCCTTTAGCTGATGAACTAGATCATCCCAACTAGTAAAATTCCCAGTACGATACCATAAAAGAGCGTCTCTGGAAAATAATTCGGGCGCTGAGCGCAACAAGAGCTCTTTGGAGACACCGCGAGATAGGCGAATTTCTTCGACGCGTTCTAGAAAATTATTGACACTGGATTGCCCATCGTACTTAAGGTTCCATCGGCTAATATCGTAGTGGGGTGGTACTACGTCAAACCGCACCGATGATTCTCGTTGTGCACCGCGCAAAGGGGAAAACTGATGATATGTAACCTCTCTGCCAAGTCCACGTAGGGATCTGAATGGCTTAGTGCTTGATCACGGTACGTAGAGTTAGAGTTTACATTACCTGCCAACGAGTCACCGGGATTCGAATCAGCAAATCGAACTTGAGAACTGGAATAAATTCTGTTTTCGAACTGAGACGGCCTTTGCCTAGCCGGGGCAAAATTATCATGAAGGCGAACGGATGAAGGTTCTCCCTGAATAGGGTTTAAAGGTTGTTCCTGGTAAAATGGTCGTTCCAGGGTTCGGTTATCTCTGTTGGAACTTTGATGCGGGCGGTGGTGACCAAACAAGGAGTTAGACCCAACATCCCGTACATTCTCTACATGTGGACGGGAAATATGATTCTGAAGGGCATTCAGATTAGTGGCTCTAGACGAAGTAGGCAGATGTTCATTACATGATTGGGAAAATAGTGTTCGATTTTCCACGGGTTCGGAAGATAAATTCAAGGGCAATAGCGACAAGTTGGAGGTGGAATCCCCACAACGAGGAATATTAAAGGGAACTGCAGAAGCTGTCCGTTGGGCTGTTGGATTGGTAGAAGCTGTCGTCAAGGAAACTACAGGTCTGGTCCGACCACTATGTATGCTAACGAGGCGTTCAGACAAATCCAATGGCTGAGATTGACTTTCCGCGTTTGAACTTTCAAAAGTTAATCGTGACGGGACGTTAATTAGTCGTCTCTGATTAAGATTATCTGGAGGTCGAAAATTAGGGGGATCTGAAAGGTCTACCAGAATATTTGAAAGTGACGCACGGTCAGAGTTATTATTACAAACTTGATTTTGGATACTTGACGAGGGATCGGACGATACTTGTCTACGTTCCATTGTATTAGGTGACCTGATTTCGGGAAATAAAACATTTCTTTCGGAGGTTGGATTTTCAGCATCTATTAGACTTAAATTGGCCGCAGCTTCGACGGGTGGAATAGCAAATTCATTACTCGTGAAATGAAGCTGATTAGATAACTCGTCGCATCTTCTTAAAAGATTTCGTTTTTGTTTAATATCCGAATTCTTGAATGTTTGTATTCGACCTAATCTAAGCTTTAAGTGGCATAATAGCGTATTTATTCGCTTAACTTCATTGTCACGATTTTCCTGGTCAAAGTGGGCAATATCGCGAGACAGTGTATATATTTTCGCTTGACATACGCATAGCTCGCTCTCCGTATCGAAACACGAGACTTGGGGTGGATCAGTGCGACCTTCACGCTCGAAGCGTAATGCCTCTCTCAAGGTTGTGCGTTTATGCGGAAATGTGCCCGTTATAGGCAGGCCACGAATTTCCAATTCGTACCGAATTTCCTCTGTACCTAACAGATTAACCTCCATCTTAAATACAATTATTGGCAAATTTAGAAAATTAAAAAAATAAAGTAGTAATTTTTCGCTTTCAAAGATTGACAATACTAGGTTATCTTAACCTGGGGTAAGCAGAGATAGGGATGTGTTTTTGATATACGCACCCGACCTCCACTTAAAAAAAAAACAAAAAAAAAGAACCTAAAATTGCGGTAGGTAACCAAAAAAAAATAATACACAATAATTGCGCAGCAAGGGGTAGGTATAACCAACCCTTAAGTCCCAAATAAACAAACGTAGGTACCAATATAACATAAACCCAAAAATCTTTAGAATTAAAAAATATGTAAAGATTTCAAACTATAGATATTTTATCAATGAAAACATAGTAGGAGACCAAATTGTAAAAAAAATGTAAAGGGAATAAATAGTTTTGTGATACGTTCACAAAAAAAAATAAACCATAAAATTTAATGTAAGTAGGTACACCTGAAAATAATATGTATATTGTCTACCAAAAAAAAAAATATAATGTAGGTAAGCAAAATAAAAGAAAATGTAAATATATAACGTCACAGTAGTAAAGAAATTCATATAACTTATTCCATCCTTATACAGCGCTATACCAGAAAAATGCAACACTGCTATACGATCAAATATTAAACTATGGGTAAAGCGTTACTGTATAAAAATATCCTAAGTCAATAAAAAAAAGCATAAATAGTTAATTATATTTCACAGTATAGAAGCATTCAATTATACTCAATTACTCAAAATAAATAAATCAAAAAAGAAATATGCGGAGTTGTAAAATCTGAATTACCACAAAAACAATTTAATCTACCTGTATAGTGTGCAATATGCAGATATAATTACAAAACCAACAATAACTACTATTCGCAGCTTAAAGTGCAATAACGCTAAGTCGTCAATGTAGCTTAATGAACTTGCAATAATATAGATGGGTGCAAACGTGCAAATCGAAAATGTCAAAGGCTATATGGGAGCAGTAGCAAGACAATAAAAAATCTTTCGATCCTAATTAAAATTAAAATTATTTCTACAGTGACTGAATGTGATTTAAAATAACACACAAAAAATCCCGTTGAAAGGCGCCATTTTGTTACAAATGGCTTTTACTTATAACTGGAAAATATTGTATTTTTAATTATTTGTAAAATAAATGTGAATTATTTGAAGAGAGAGAGAGAGATAGATCAGGTGGCTCCTGAATGAGCAAAGGCTGTTGTCTACAGGGCTGCGGCCGACTCGTGACTAGCTCAAGTTGCCGGCGAGTGGTGTGGGTAAACTAAACTAAAGGGGGTGCGCCACCTGTTTTGGGGGCCCTTGAGACGAGACAACAACACTGATAAACATAATAAAACAGGAAACGTCACGGATTCCAAAGAAACACCAGAATAAACTCTAAAATATATTTAGAAATATGACTATAATGGTTACAACCCCAAATAAGTCCTCGATTGACTATTAATAAAAACCCTACCGATTGAACTCAATTTACAGCGTGATACCGAATATTAACAAAAAGGGAATTCTATTTAATTACTGGCACACATTACATTATTACATTAAATATTTACAAAAACTCAGTCGAACCGAAGAAAACAGGATTAAGAAACAGAAATTTACTATATGGTACTGCTCCAAACAGCTGACTTTTAAAAGTTAAATGATCGGGAAAGCAAATAAATTTGAGGTTAAGCTAGAAACGAATACTAAAAGTGGGAACGTGATGGCAAATTAAGCTGGAATATAATAAACCTGTGAGTTATAGAATACTAAAGGTGGTGATCCAGAGTGGATTTCCACGTTCTAGGCCCGTTTTGGACGTGCTTTACTAGTTATGAGCCTATGTATTGCGGTTACCAGACAGCACTGACAAATAAAAAACCTGAGGTGAGGCTCGCTGACTTCCTTTTCACTGGCACTCGCTATTAGAGAGTCTGGTTCGAGTTAGCTTCTTTATATCGCCAGGCCTATAAGGACTCCTTGACGAACGATGGGGTGCTAAACTCTGGTATTCGACAAAGTTACCGCAGGCACCAGCGGTATGCCACATCCAGCAGGGTGAAAAGCAGGATCATGCAGTCCAAAAAGCAACATAGACGTAGGCCAACGTAGGCAGGAAAGCAGAACAAGATGATGAAGGCAAAAGGGGGGAAGAAAACCAAAAGTAGAGACCCAACATAAAAAAAAAGGCCTGAAACAAAAGCAAGGCATGCACTGACTGGCGACAATATGACATAAATGGTAAGAAATTAATGATACTTGAAACCTATTTAACATTATGAAAGACAAGGCTACCTGTCTCTTGCAGAATTTAAGATCTAAAACTCACCTGAGGTGGTAGTTGGCCTTTCTCGTGGAAAATAAATTGAAATTTGAGGAGAAACCCGAAGCAATTAAAACAGCAATATAGCTTTCGGCGCTGAATGTACTTGGCCACCGATAAAATGCTTGGGCCCCCAAATTCCTCACTAAAATGGCGAAAATGGCGCCAATGGTCCGAATTGCACCACTGCAGGAACCAAAGTGAACCAAGAAAAAGGTTTTTCTACATCCAAAAAGGCGGGTAAGTTTGACAGTCCGAATTTTAGGGAATTTTAGCTGTAGGTACTTGGCAGCTTTGACATATGACACAATAATAACAACAACAAAATAAGGGTGGTTAATTAAATATTTCTAATTATGAAAATATGAGGGTAGTTAGACTTCAACACAACACTCCTGATTTAATAAGGGTAAATTTATGGAACTGAAGAAGTTTCTCTAACCTTTAATTGGTCATGTATCCAAAGTGTCTGTTACCATTGTTCGATCAAGGATTTCGTATTTTTAGCTTTCAAGCATGAAACAAATGCCTTTAAAATTAATTGGGTTTAGTACAAAAATCCATCTAGATTGAAAAATAAGTAAAAATCAGCCTGAGGAACCGGTAGGACTAAGAAAAATTTATTTAATAAGAAAACTGAAATTACTGAATTTATCAACTGAATATATACGATTTGGGCAAGGAGGCTCTGAATGTAGTGTCTGTCATGGTTTTTATAATGAAATATTTAATTTTAAGAAGAAGGGGGTGAGTTTGTAAATAATTTACTTATTATCTTAATTTAAAAAGTAGACCATACAATAATTTTAATTTTGGAAAATTTGAACTGTAACAGATTTTCGAGTTCATCAATGAAAAATGTATCCAGCATTTCTAAATATGATAATCTATTGCACGTGTTATCAAAAAAATATGGCCCTATGATGCCATGGATGGATATCGCGCTCCACACGTTCACTTTTCTGAAATATTGTCTTCTCGTCATAATTCTGAATTCGGGATTTTCTAAAGACCAGTACCTAACGTGCTGGGTTGCAACGGTTCCATTGGTAGAAAATGTACTTTCATCAGAAAACATGATACATTTATAAAAATCAACATTTCCACTTAAAATTTTGTCTCCTATCCACAAGCAAAAATCAAGTCGTTTCGCGTCATCTCCCTCTTCCAATGTTTGATTAAAGTGCGGTTTATACGGATACAATTTATTTGCTTTAAGGATCTTCTGAAATTGACTTTTTTTCACAACTTCCAACTGAGCAACACGATTTCTAAGGGACGTCATAGGATTTTCTTCAACAGATTGAAGAACCAAAACTGTAGCAGCATCATCATGGTCGTATTTCTTCTTTTTTCTTTGAGATCCAAAACCGAACCAGTTCTCTGGAACTTTTTTATTAACTTGCAGATTGTCATCCTAGTTATTGGGATTCCTACAAATTTCTCGGTAAATTGTTCCATGACGTAGCGGTATGAAACTTGACCATCCCCATAACCCATAACATTGTATTATAAAAACTCTTTGTTCAGTAGATAGCATTTCTACTTAAATAATAACTTCATTAAATAAAGACATTGATAACAAGTACCAATCACCTTAAGTGTCATTGTTATTTTAACTAGGTTCACCAGTCAGAGGTGTGCCAGCGAATACTTTTTGGGAAATAATTTTTACATAGGTAAATCTTTCAATGAATTGTTCTACTTCGGTTTGTTGTGTAGAAAACACATTCATTAACAGTGGATTTTTTTCGTATCTTTCAAAATAAAGTATGTTTACTCTTAAGCAAAATAACATTTTTGCAGTTTTTACCCACCTTGTATAAAAAAATTGAAGTTTCTTATAATGAATCGTATTTTCTAGACAAGCAAAAACGTTTATTAAGAGTGGATTTTCTCGTATCTTTCAAAATAAGGTATGTTTACTCTTAAGCAAAATAACATTTTTGCAGTTTTTACACACCCTGTATAAAAAAAAATGAAGTTTCTCATGGTGAATCGTATTTTCTAGACAAGCAAAAACGTTTATTAACAGTGACTTTTTTCGTATCTTTCAATTTTTAGTCCATTTGTCCTCTTGTAAACCCCATCCGTGGACATACTGTATATGGGATTTCCTGATGTTCAACTAAGCTATGCATCACCCGGTAGATATACTTGTTAATTGTGAAATGAAAATATATACAAGAGATTAGTGCTTCTATGGGACAAATTCACACATTAAGTTAACGTACCCCATCTAGCCCTACCACACTGGTTCAATGTCAGTTATGATGCCTTCTCTAAAATTTAAGTGATATGATTATTAAAGCAAATTTCTAGGGTTGACACAGACACACCCACGATCACAGACAAGACTAAAACCAAGCATAAAAATAAAATCGTATTTTAAATTAAAACAATATTAAGCAAATTTCAAAATAAAGCAGGGTTTCTTACCTATATTTTTGCTTAAAAGATTCCACAAAGATAACCCTCCTGTGTGGGGTCGAGGAACAGGTAAAGTAGTTCGTCTTCCAGTTAAACTTCGATCAGATAAGTCTGAAAAAAAAATTTCTGCGATCATAAATGGGTTTTTGTCTACACTCTGTCCGATTGAGATAATAAAAACCTCCGCGTATCAAAGCACCAACCCTCTAACTCGGTATTATGCCGTCTTTGTTCAGTTACTGAAATATGTGCGTACACAAAACATCAATTCGAATTTGATGTGCCTTTGGATTAATCTCGCGTTTCTCTATACTGCGCTGTAGTTTGTGTATATACATATCTTTTGTTGTTTTATTTTTAAATTTTTATAATAAGTTAGGTTTAATTATAGGATATTTTATATTTACAAATAGATAAAGCTGCGTTCACTATATAATTTGCAAGCAAATTAAATGAATAAATAACTACTTAAATAGCACAAATTCGATGTGGGGTGATGTTTTTATTTAATAACATTTAAAGTTGTGATCTTCCTTTCAATAATTACTAAGAAACCCTATTAGTTTCTTACCAACTTTCCCTATCATTTCTCTATACCTATTTGTTACCGTCTTCGATATAATAACTGATTTCCATTACCTGCATAAATGCTAATAAGTTACAACTCCAATTGTGTACAATACTGTAACTTTGACCACACTTATTAAAATTAAAATATTATTTTTATAAATACTAAAAGTGGCTTATGTCTGTAATATAAAATTGTGTTCGGGTATTTTATTTATATGGGTTTCCCAATCTAAGAACTCATCTATGTATATTCCCAAACGTTATCTTCAAGGGTGACCTTATCTATTAGATAACTTGGGATTCAGATCAAGATATTGTGGGTTTCCCTTTTTATATAATGGTTTATCAAGGCAAATTTTAGTTGATCTGGAAAAATCGAAAATTTCATTGAATTATTAATAATGTAACATAACACTAGTGCAAGTTCCGTTATCGAAAGGGTAAGTGGGTACTTGCTGGGATACCATTGTAGCTACTTGAATTAATTATATATTGCATCCCTCACTTTGCTACATTTAAATGGCCTATGTCCTTGTTGGATTAAAAGATCTTGAACAACTTTAATTAAATGTTCATTTAAATCGTTAAAAACAGATATTTTATTTTGATCGAAACCATTGTCATTGTTTTTAATCCGTCCTGTCAATTCGTTGCATACTACCACAAATCACCGAAAATTTATTTCGGTGATTTGTGCATACTACCGCCATCCTATGAATCAACCACCTGCAAAACATTAATCTTGGGTGAAAATCCCGAGGCAGTAGAGCTTGGACCCGCTGTATGTGATATGGGTACAGGAGGTTTCTTTTTAGAACTCTCCAAACGGTTTTTGGGCCGACTTCAAGCTGCAGTGCAATCTGCCTGGTACTATTTGAAGGATCTTCTTCTATCGCATCAAGTATAGCTTCTTCTAGTTCAGGCGTTGTTACAGTTTCTGGTCTTCCACCACCTGTATTTTTATTAAAACTCCCAGTTTCACATAATCTTGCATGTAGCGTTCTAAATGTTTTAGCACATGGGATTACTCTGTTAGGATATTTGTCTTCCGCATTTCCATTTGCGAATCCATAAATAAAGTGCATTTCATCGTTAGAGTAAAATTGTACATGATGGAATCACTGCTAATTGACAACTCTGAATTTTAGTGATAATATGACAATACTATCACTGTTAGATGCTCTCCAAAGCAGGTAGGTAGGTACTTCATTTGGCCTTGGCAATAATTTTGTTATAAATAGCAGATGTGGTAAGCCAAAAATATGATAATAAAAGTAAACCTATTGAAACCAGTCGTGCATTTTATCAGAAGGTGGACATTTTGCTCATTTACTGTTAGGTCGAAATTGTTTATTTTTTATTTTTGGTTGCTATTTTATGTTGTCCATGGATTGCTTTTAAAATGAGTTAAAGTGATTTTAATCATTTTTCTCGCAAGAGATGAAAAAAACACAAAAGACCAAAAAGTTGTATTTGTAATTGCTTAATTTGAACAAATAAAAAAAGGCAGTGGCGTACTTTTCTTCTCAATTATAATTGACTGTGGTGCCCACTGAGACGCCACTGGACCTAATAATTTCAATCTAGTTAGGGCTAAATAAGCGCCTTATTACTTCAAATAACTAAACCAAATTTCAACCAAATCGGTTTAAGGATATTGATGACCGTTTTTTTTAACCTTCAACGCCGTATCTCAGAAACGAAGCAACTCTGGATATATGTTCATAGGAACTTTTTTTCTTAAAACGACCTTACGTATCACCTTCTGAAGTTTCGTACCGTAGTTAGGAAACACCCTGTATTGACAAAACAATAATTATTTTTTATTATTAAACACATTCTATTGCAGCACATTCAAAATTACCTACTATTGACAAAGAACATACGTTTTTAACATAGATCACTGAGCCACCGTGGTTCCCTTCCTCTTGATAAACCCTTGCGACTAATTTAAAATTTCTTATTCCTAATCTGGCAAGCTGGTGCTTGGATTTCCAGTGTTCCGTAATACATATGATAACAGTTTCTGGATTTTCATTTAAGAGTTCCTCCAAATTATCCACGCTAGTTCTCAAAGACTGTACGTTTTAATGAATTAAATCGTAGTTGTTAATAGTCCATGGTTTTTATACTGCTTTTTTTTATTTTGGGGTATTGCCACACTCCCAACCAAGTTTCAGTGCCATAGTATTTCAGAGTTCACAAATATCAGTGTTTATTGGAGGTCATACTTTTTGAAACAAAACGCAAATTAATTAATATATCGAAACAGGCAATAGATAGGTATAGGAAAGTAAGAAGGTAAGTTTTCAAAAAAGTAATTGATTGCAAAAATAAGTTTATATACAAGGTATTCCGCTTAAAACAACAAAGTTGCTACTAGTTTCTGGTAGAAGTTACAACGTTGCATTATTGAAAGTATTGTAACTGGTAGAGCATGTCATTTATGAAAAAAAAAACAGTTTTTGGAGCCAATTAAAAGATATTTACTTATCTCGTTTTAAGTACTTGCGTTAATTAAATCCGTATAATCGCTATTCTCTTTTTTTTTAATACTGTAAAACCTGTTGAAAGTAATAAAAATTAAAACGTCTAATGTCTATTTATTTCAGATACCTATAGGCTAAACCAAAACAACCCTCGATGCGTGATAGTCAATCTGCAGGTGGACAGCGCGGTACTTATTGGTCAATTCGGAGGAGACGGCTCGAGCGGTACAATCCAATACGATACGGCGAAAATCACGTGATTTTATTTACGCTTAGTCGTGTGTGACGTTACATTTAACATTATTATAATTATTGCCGCTGGTTTCATCAGTATTAGAGCCGTATTTAATTTTTAAGAATTTTACGAACAATTTTTTCTAAATACCTTTTACAATTCGCTTAATAGAAAATAATAAAATTTGGTGTGCCAGTCCATCATACAAGGACCTTCAAAAAGTCTAATACAATTTTGATGTAAAATTACCACCCGGTATATGTTTTAATATATTTTAGCAAAACAACTTACCCGCCTCCAAGTTTGTTACAGGGCTGTGCGATTCCGCCCCTAGCTCGGATTCAGAACTAATACTTCCTTCTCCACTTGAGAATGAATCTGCTTCAGAACTGGTTTCTGATCTTGTCCGAACCTAAACAAATTCAAAAAAGTTATACACTAGCCCTAAAATTACTAATGATAGTACTACTACCTCGCTTTCTTCGTCCTTTTCGTCATCTACTCCGTGATGAAATACCGTCGTTTTGTCCGCAGAAAGATCTTCAGCATCAAAAAACTCGGTGGCACTGACACAGGAGGAACTGTAGCTAAGAGAAGTGTTATATTGCTGCCGCTAAAAGAATAAATTGGGTCATTTCATATCAAATCAACCAGAGGTTTGGCAGGTGACCTCTCCGATTTTAATAATTTTTGGTACAGTCATTCTACCCATCTAGTAGGTAGGTGAAAAATCCAAAATTTCAAATTTTTCTGACAAGTAGTTTTTTTTTAATTGAATTTTGAAAATCAAAAAAATTACCATTTGCCCTAAACATATACCAAGAGAAATTGAGATATCTTAAGAACTACTTACACTAGAGCAGTGAGTTATACCTCATTTGAAAGGTCTTGACAATACCTTTCGACTGAGGTACCACTAGATATAGGTGCTTCAAAAAAAATTAAAAAAAAAAATTGAAAATATTTTTTTTTTCAAATTAAAAAAAAAAGTATTTTTTAATTTTTGTCGAAAAAATATATTTGTTTTGTCAATATTTTAGCAACATATTGGCCAAATTTCAGGATGGAGAAATAATGGGAACAAGGCGAAAAAAAAATAATAACACTAACAATACAAGCAAAAAATGGTATTTATTTTAATAACAATGTAACACAAAAAACGCCAATTAATAATAATAATAATAATAATAAAGTTTATTCAAAATATTTACATAAATACAATACATTTTAATATATTTTACATTAAAAATAAACTTAGGAATAAAACCCCTGAAGGTTAACTTGTATAGGGGTTAATTTTATTAAAATATTTGGTTAATATATTATTATGTAAATAATTGAGGATAAAATTTTTATAAATTTATTTAATATTATTTAGATTTGGTATTAATATATTAATATATTAATACCTATTTAATAATTATAGCATTTCTAAAATATTATCTAAACTATTTTTATTTAATAACCACCATTTAATTTGTTTTTTATATAATTTAAATGATTTTATTTTTTTAATATTATTTATTAGACAATCGAATATGTATAAACTTAATTAATTACTTTTAAAAGAAAGGAAATTTTACAAAAAGTCCAAAATCCACAATATACTTATTAAAACTAGATTTTAGCTTTTATTTTTTTTTCTAAAATTTTTGAAGAACTTAACATTTCTTCTTTAGTAAGTATGTAAGTTCGACCTGTAGCAGTAACCGGCTGAACCTTCTTTATCATTGAATCTCTTTTAATTACTAAAATATCGGCTTTGGGCGTAGGATAATAAAATGAACTAGATGGTCCATTTGGATGCAAAAAACTGATTTTAAGCTCATCAGATTCTTCATTTTTTCCAATAATACACGCTAACCACCACAAGTTATCATACTGAGCAGTCACAAAACCAGATTGAAGAAACATTAATTCATTATTTCCAATTTCAGAACACCTCACAAGTTCCTGGGTTTTTGTTCCACGCTAAATGAAAAGATTCTCGTTATAATCTTTGATTTTGATCAGGGGGCCTGAATAACAAAGTTTTGTTAAAATTAGGAAAAGTCAAATATTCATGATTTTATAGTCAATAGGATGGGTATGGCGGACTAATAAATTATCTACCGGATATTTGTAAGTAAAGTTCTAATCTTTTTTTTACTTACTCCGCTTCAGACGATGCAGAATTCTTTAATAGTTTTGTAAGCTTAATTCTGCACCCATCACAAATTTTCATTCCCAATTTAATGTCAACATAAGAACACATTTTTTCTGAAACATTTCTTAGGTTTCCAGAATGTTTCCACACTTTAAATGGATCACAACACTTGGTAACAAAAACTTTAGACCAGTCCAGTGGTTGATTTTGAGCCATTTCGAAACGTGTTAATTCATCAACAAACTTTGAAGAACTAAACTTATATGATGCAATAAAATCAGTTCACACAGGTTCAAACAAATGTTTTAATTTAACCAATAAGCATAAAGCAGGGAGGGACATAAAACTTAGAAGGAAGAATTAGAAAAATTTAATTGGACTGCAGTGTCTGAGCACTGCAGGTATTTTCTTGCAGAACACACAGCCAAGGGTGGTAGGGCGAGGAGGGGGGTAGAAGGATACTTACTAGATTAGATGCGCGCGTGTCAGCAAGTTTTAACAAGTTAATGCTTAAAAATGTCAAATATTGAAACTAATGGTCTTGTTAATTTTTTTTCTAGGAAGGGGAGGGACAGTTAAGGCGCGCCTGTTAAGTAGTAATTTTAACAAGATTCTGCTAGAAAAAATAGCTAACAGGAGGATGGGTGGTAGGATGGTTAGGTTTTTGTTGAGGCTTTACTTTAAAAACACAAAAGCAAGTAAAATTTCGGTAAAATCTGAAAAATGAAGTTTAAAATTAAAAAAGGAACACTTTTTGGTCATTTTTGCTATGTTTTTAAATTGTTAATATTTTTTTCCCTATAAACCCATCATTTCTCCATCCCAAAATTTCGTGAATATATTGCTTAAATATTGACAAAAAAAATATATTTTTTAAAAAAAAATAAAAAAATACTTTTTGAAAAATTTCATATTTTTATTATTTTTTTTCAAAATTTTCAATATTTTTTTCTAAACACCTACATTGAATGGTACCTCATTTGAAAGGTATTTTTAATACCTTTTAAATAAGATATAACTCACTACTCTAGTGTAAGTAGTTCTTAAGATATCTTGATTTCTTTTAATATATGTTTAGGGAAAATGGTCACTTTTTCTGATTTTTAAAAATCAATTTTAAAAAAACTACTTATCAGAAAAATTTGAAATTTTGGATTTTTCATCTACTAGATGGGTAGAATACCTGCACCATCAAACCAATTATCAAAATCGGTGAGGTGATCTGCCAAACCTCCTTTTATTTTGGTTGGTTTGATGTGAAATGACCAAACTCCAAAAATTATTGGATTTCAAAAAATAGTTAAACACAATTTGTTACCATTTCACTTTCCACAATGGATAGTTCCGAAGGGTTAGAAGCTTCGTGAATTTTCAATAGTCTGTTCTTCAAATCTACATTTTGTTTAAGAATTTGATTAACATCATCCTTTACGTTAATTATATTTTGCTTATTACTGTTAAACAATATACAGGGTTCAGCATCTATTGCTGCCTTTAATCTCTCGCGTTCCGAATTTAATCCATGTATAATCCCCCGAATGTCTGCCAATACTAAAAATAAATTACAAGAAATACAACTACTGGTAACTTGGCATAATTCGAAATATATTTCTACCTGATTTGCCCATACTAATAAAATCTTCCTTCAGCTGGCCATCCGGAGCCAAAGAAATAGCATCAGAGTTACTAAAGCTGTCAGAGGTAAGCGAGTCAGCTGCAGCTTGTGCGGGCCAGGGTAAAGATGCACTTATTTGATGAGACGATGCACACAGTCCCGAGTATGAATTAGCCTGAAATAAATATTTATATTTAACCTCCGGCACAAACTTTGCCATTTTCTTTACTTACTGACAAGGGAGACGTGTTGCCAGCGTCCATTACAGTTGAGACTTTATTATTAAACTGTATACTAAGATCGACACTGCCGCTTTTCGAAGATTTCTTTTTCCTAAGACCGAATTTTCTTCTGTCTTTCTTTACATTTGGCGACGGAGCTTCAAGGTTCTAAAAACAATTATTTCAAAAGAAATTTGTATTTGTGGTTCAGGTTTATTTGAAATCTACCTCTATATTTACTGTGCTCTCAATTTGTTGCAACAAGACATTCATTTTTTCCAAGTGCAGTTCTATTTCACTTGCATTCCTCTGGAACTTTTCCAGAGTAGAGGGAGACTCCTGCAACCACAACCCTAGCCGCCCGGCATTGCTAGAAATACTCTTCATTCTTCTCCTAAGTTGGCCATCTTGAGTAACCATTTCCGGATTTCTTAAATTGTCTAAAAAGGTGAGGTAAGTGACACTTAAAGACACTATAATATTAAAACTGAAGTTGTAGAAATTAAAGCGTATTCATAAACATAATTTTAGCGCATAAGCATAATATTGACTTTAAAGAATCAAATGAAGTTGTTGTCAGCGTCGGACTGGCCATATAGTCGAGGTGGCGTTTGCCAGCCGGGCCCCCCACGGGCAAGCCAGGCGGTAGGTAGGATAGGAGGCCCCAGCAGGCTAGGTCCCAGCTCTTGCGAGCTAAATGTAAACTAGATCAGATAGTTCGTTTATACAATTGGAGAGAAATGAAATAGGAAAATTCGAAAATGGTTGAACCTGAGCAGGGCATCCCTGTTCCCTGAAACTAGTTTTGAAAATTTTTAGAAATCCAGGCGGCGAAATCTTTTAGCCTCAATGTGGATTCTTGTCAGGATGTTGGCGTTGTTGACCAGGCTGCAATTTGCGTGCGCTATGTTAAGAATGGTATCCCACAAGAACGGATGATCAGCATGGTTCCTGTCCGGAAATCAACAGGAGAAGATTACCGAGCTCTCGTAAGCTCAGTTAGGCTTTGCAAGATCTTGGGCTCTTGGGAGTCTACCAGAGTATTCATTCATGAATCATTTAAGCGCACATCTTTAAGGGTGGACAAAATTTCAGAATTAACAGCTGGACAAGACAAATTGAGACGATTATAGAATATCGGAAAAACGAGGTGGTGGGTCAAAGGCAAAGCCTTGACCACTATAAGGGAGAAAACTCGATACGTCGCGTTCAAAAGAACTTTAAGTGCCATATCTTCGAGCATGGAGTTCGAGCCAAAGGTTTCGTTCTAAGCGAAAGCATTGATGAATTCCTTTTTGAAATTTGACACTATCCTGACAGCCTTCGCATTTAAGAAAATGTTTGACCTATCAACCCCAGTAAGCCAATATCTCCAAACCCCTACATTAGATTGTCTTAAAGCTTGGGGACTAATCAACATCAAAAGTTTAGATATGAATTTGCGAAGACATTTAGATACTTTTGATGAAGTTTTCAAAACTGCAAGTTTATTTGCATCCGATGTTCAAGACCCAATGCACGCCGAAAACATTGATATCGACATACAAACCACGTTGCCGTTACGAAGAATTTCTAAAAAACCGAAGAAACACGAACGACGAGTTATGCCAAGACGAAGTGACACTATTGACTGCAGACCCAAAGAGATTCTATTCTATTTCTGTCTACAAAGTCATTATTAACACAGCTTTAGTTAAAATAAACGAACAATTCATCTGCAACGAATATTTAATGAAGGATGCCGCTTGTTTGGACCCGAAAAACTTCAATAAAATTAACAAAAAGGGGATTCCTTATGGCGCACTAAAGTCTCTCGCATCAATTGCAAATGTCGATCGAGAATTGCTGTCAAAAGAACTGGAATCTTTTGCAAATAGTTTTAATGAATTGTCTAAAACTCTTCGGGATGAGCTCGTTTTACCTAGGCAGCATAAGCAAGACATGAATGACTCAGACTCTCAGAGGGAGGAAGAAGACGACGAAGATGTCTTAGACCAAACAGCAAAGGACGCGACGAGACTTCGCTCTCTACTGGGGCAAGAACTGTTGGACTCGTTGATTACATTAAACACAGAATCGGATCTAATCAAGGATGACAAGAACAGCAGCTTTTACGATCGAGTTATTAACAGCTTAGCTGACAGTTCTCCTCTTTAAAAAAAAATGTTGATTGACTAGCTTCATATTTGTTATATTATTGGAATATAATTGGAACTGTACTTAAGTACCTAATAATATATATTGTTGATAATTAATAATTTGTATATTTCATTATTTTCCGATAGTATCCCATCTACCAATATCCAGTCCCCTGCTCCGGGCTTGTGGGGAGCCACCCGGGCCCTTCCGGCCCAGTCCGACCCTGGTTGTTTTTTAGGAATCATAATACATAAAACATAAGTTTACCTATTTGCTATCGCCGAATCTTGAAAGATGACCAACTTTGATATTTTATGACTGACAAATTAAATATTACGAAACTTCATAAACGCTTGCACAAACTCAAATAGTACCATACAGTACAGTGGCTACCATGCATAGGTAAAGTGGTGTTAAGACCATTTTTTTTTATTTATTTGCACGATTCCTTTATTTTTATTATAAAGTGGTAGGATATAATAAATAAATAATAATAGTAGAGGTCATGTCTACTGTCAGCTTATAAAGATTAGGAACTTAGTAGTACTAGTAGGTGAGAGGAGGCACATGGACCTGACAAGTAAACCAAAGACGATCCTTTTTGCTCACCCCAGTCTTCCCCCATCCACTCAACCACTCTGGCCGTCGCCAAACCTGTCCGACCCTCTCATAAACGTCAGGAAGTCGTTCCAGGTAAGGGTCCTGACTTTCTCCGGTTGAATCAGCACTGTCCTAAACACTTGTCTTGTTGCATAAGAACGTGCAGTGGTGTCTTCGTCGTCCAAGCATCTCGGACAAATCGGGAATCCTCCTTCACACACATCGTATATAAGTGTTTCGTTAACTCCTGTTAAAAGTCCTACCAGAGGATTCAGGACACGTCTACTCCTGCTTAGAATACACTCCAACTTGGCCTTATCAGGCTAAGTTATGGAATCTTTGGCTTTTTGATTCTAGAGCCCGGTGTTTGCTGCCATTCGGCCTTGGAGAGGATGGCACTCCATTCCTGCCCCCCTGCTGTTTGGACATGCGTATTGCTGGTTCAGGTCCTAGGTACGGAGCCCGGCTCCAGGTCTGGCGAGCTTGTCGGCCGTCTCGTTGCCATGCTCTCCGCAATGGCCAGGAACCCAGACCAAGAAAACCTGCTTCCGTTCTATATGCCTTCCAAGTGCGTCCGCACACTCCTGTACGACTGCCTTGATGGCGGCTTGGCTATCAGAGCAAATACATATAGGCCGCTATTGACAGTCCATGATCTCCATTTGCTTGGAAGATCGTCCGGAACTTTTCCAACTGGTAGCTTTTTCGTATGTTGATGTTTTCCAAGTATACTCCTGCCCCTGATGATTCGGTTCAACACTATCTGTTTTTTCTCCCACTGTTCCTTGTTAGGGACTGTGGAAGTGAACTTCCTGTTCAACGTCAATATTCCTTCGACTGGCATTGCTCTGAAGGACAATATCGGGATTTCCCTTTCCACCCTCGGGCAATATGTGTCCTAAATTGCCTACTTCTTGCCGCCATAACCACATTCTATATTTAGATGCCATTATACACTATTCTAGGGCCTCATGTATTGTGTTAACAATTAAGTTTGTGTGTGTATTAAAGTAATAACTAATAAAAACCGGGCTTAAGGCTAGGTCTTAAATATAAGAGCCTAATTTTATACTACAACTGAGGTTAACTTCTAATCAGGATTAAATACAAATTTATTCATAAAACTATAATTCTAAATTTACTAAAAAAATCTTGGCCAACAATAAATTTAAATTAAAGATGATTCAATCTTATCATACTTAAACTGCAACTTTACTATAATACTTTGAACTTCATAAATTATGCTCTGTTTACGTGTGTTTGTTTTCTAATGACTGTCATTGTTGGGTTTACCAGAAGTAGTAACGTGGTATAATTACCTACATGTCTTGCGTCAGTAGTAATTCTTTTTTAATTTCACTCTACCAAAATAATTGTACAATTAATAATAGAAATTTACACTTACTGGTTAAACTAAAAATACACGAATCATTAAAAATGTGTACGATGTGTAAAGCTCATTTAACCTACTAATAAAAATACAGGGTGTTGGGAAATAACGTTAGTTAATTTTAATGGCCGATTGCTTATCTGAAAATAGGACAAAAATGTTATATTACGAATATGCAACTTGGCATAATATGATACAAATACCATAAATGTTTGAAATTCTATTAGAATTTTGAACTAACTGAATTTGCAGCGCAAAACCTCGAATCTAGAACTTATGTTGGTTAACTTTCTTTTTAAATGAGTTTAGGGTGGTAGTTATTAGGAATTGCTCAAAGGGACTATTATAGGTAAATTGGTTTTTAGGATTATTTTTACCGACATTAGTCAGGACATTTCTTCGATAAATTTTATTAAAGTTTCTAGTGCCCTGGCTGTGTACTTGATTCGTGACCCCAGTTTGCATGTTCCCTATTTGCAATTTCTTTCCAGTTTTGAACATATACTTACTCTGTTCAATTTTTAAGATATCAGACAATTTTAGAAGACCTGTTCTTTCATATATATGTCTTCAGTTGGGGTTCTCCAGTGAATCTCATATAATGTCTTTACAACTTTATTATGTAATCTTTGGGCTTTATTAAATAATGTTATTCCATATGTTCCATAATTGTAATTAAGTAGCGAAATGTTGATAAAAAGTACGCATTATAGATTTGATGTAACGTTTTAGAATTTAGATGTTGTCTAAATCTATATAGCGCTCCTACAATGGATACTAATTCCTTTAGCGATTCATTTTTATAACCCAGTAGCATATCATCGGCAAATAAGAAATATCTACCTACTAGTCCAATATTTTCTAATTTCGTACATGTAATAGGGGTCTCAGGACTGAGCCCTGTGGAACCATATCATTTGAACCATTTTCAGATAAGCAATTTATCCTTAAACTTAGGTATAATGGTAAAGCTATAACTAAGAGACCAAATCATGTAAACCAAGTAAATTCATAAATTCATTACGCAGTCAGTAGCATGTTACAAGAGTGGTATTCTTTTGACCACATTAGTATTTCGCCTTTGTTCACTTAACTGATTTTTAAACTGAAATCGATTTAATTCAAGTTTTCAATAGAATACTGCTAAGGTCAGACATCTGGGGGACAGACGTACACATTATGCCACCCACTGCAAGAGTACATCCAGCAGTAGAATCCGTTCCGGAACTAAAATCAGCCAATTAAGGTGCTTACGTCGTGAATGTGGGTTGGGTTTTATTAGTGTCCAATTCGCCTATGTGCAAGAAACCAAAATCAAAAGTACTTTGAAGTAACCTTAACTAACCAGACCTAAACAAACCTAGCCGAACACCTAATTTTTATAATTAAATACACTATTATTAACTAGCTAAACCTCGCCCACAGTCGTAAAGACGGATTCCAGTGCTGACCAAATGACTCTTATTTATTTCTACCTAAATAGGGGTATTGACACAATGCCGCCGACTGAGCTAGGACCGTCTTAGAAAATACATAGTATTGAAATATTTATTTTAGCAGCAAATAAATATGAAACTGATGTTTATTTACGTTTATTAAATTAAAAATATAAAAATATAATTATGGTCTTACACTTACACTTATAATGCTAAATTATTATATTAATTAATAAATCACCCATCTAAATCCACTTCACTATCGCTATTATCATCTAAAGTAATAATATACCTTTCTGTTGCATTCCTAATACAAATGTAACTTTCTTCTACTTTCTTTACATGTTGTACACAGTTTTTCCAGTTCACCTCAGAAATTTTTTTAGTTTCATCATGAATTAGAGTTAACACACTAGAATTAAGTGTGGGTGAAATATTATTGCAACGAATTCTAGCTTTAAGTTGGTGCCATATTTGTTCAATAGGGTTAAATATACAGTGGTAAGGCGGTAGCCGCAATACTATGTGCCCAGTGCTTTTCGCAAGTTCATCGCAGTAATATTCTTTTTGAATAGACATACTTCTAAGCGCTTTTAATAAGTCTTTCTTTCTATAGTTTTCATGAAAATATATATCATTATCAATGATTGATTTTTGGCTTTACTGTCCTTTGAAGAAGGAACTTTGTTTAATTGTCTACTATGATAACTAGCCTTATCCATAACAATGACACTATTTTGTGGAATGTTCTGCAATAATTTAGTTTCAAACCAACTTTCAAATAACTCCGCTGGTGTGTCTTCATGATAGTCAACACATGATTCACTAATGTTTTTTGCCGAGAGAACCAGCATGTAAGATTGTTATTCCTTTTCCACGGTTTGACGGGGCACATGTCACACATTTGCCGCTAGAATCGAACCAACCACTTGACGGGGTGTCGTGGGTGTCAAACCACGTTTCATCTAAATAAATGATCGGCCTACCTTCAGTACTGTGTTCATTTACTTTTGTCAGATCTTCCCAACGCCATTCTTGAAGACACTTGAACTCCATCAAAACCTGCTTTTTATTAATCCTTTTGAATTTTAAGCCCATGTGTTGAAGGCGCTTCCACAATGTCGTAATGTCGTTCTTGAGCATTTAATTTCTGTTTCACCTGTTGTCAACCTTTTCATTAAATTGTCCAACGTTGGTACACTTCGCTCTTCATACATTTTATAAACTTCTCGTAGTATAACTTCCTCGTCCTCTTCGTCCAACGTTCTTGACTTTCCAATATCACTTCTTTTTCTGCGTTCCAAAATTGGCCCTTGTGTAATTTTCCAAACTGTGAAAAAGGATTTTTTTGTAAGTAAAGCCGTTTCCTTTACAACTTCTTTAGGGCACAAGTTTCCGCGCGACGTGTCCAAAACACATTCTTTATAATTTGTTTGGAATCTGTTGATAAATGCACTCTGTTATTTACTTCAGTTTCATTGCTTTCACAAATCTCACTAGAACACCAAGGACGAAACATTTTCAAAAAACAAACAAACAACAGTGTACGTTGACAGACTAAAATCAAAAAGGACCCTGGTTTATCCGCATTTTTATTTACCCGAGTACGGTACTTAAAATTTATTACGCCCATATCATTTCACAGAACTGTTTTATTGTTGTTTATTATATTTTAAATACCCTAATAATAGCAGTCATTTAGGTCGGTTTCTTATATTTGTGAACACACTTTACTCTTGTCCAACTGCTCTGGATTTGATAGACAGGGTCGAACTGACAAGTTGAAATTTAACAGTAGTTATTATTTTGAAAAAAAATACTAGATACATATGTCCGAACACTGCACCCCCGATGTAGTGTTTTTTTTTTTAAATTAATTGTTAGAATTAACTTTAAAATATTATTATTATTATTATTTTAGTTGCTTGTCTATAAAAAGCTAAAATGAGTTTAGGCAACAAAAATTGTGTTAACATTTTTAATTTAAGACCTACTTTTTACATTACAATTGGCAGTATTTTTTATTTTTCAAGAATTCCTTTACAAAATATTTTGAATTATTATTATTATTTACTTAAAAATATCGAGAAATTAGAGTGCGACTCTGTTTAGGGCAAGATCGGAGGTGAATTTACTTTGTTTAC
Organism: Polydrusus tereticollis; assembly: GCA_963920685.1. Taxonomy (NCBI): domain Eukaryota; kingdom Metazoa; phylum Arthropoda; class Insecta; order Coleoptera; family Curculionidae; genus Polydrusus; species Polydrusus tereticollis. The sequence continues at coordinate 21,293,566 of OY987326.1, read as the reverse complement.
ATGTGGCCTCCTGGTTTTTAACTTCAGAAACTTACTATGTAGACCTTCCACAGTGGCAAATAAATTGCCTACATTAGTGCCATACGTAAGTATGTGTTGTCGATAAAGGCGATGTGCAGTAAGCTGATGTACCCAACTTCGAAATACGTCATCCACTTTTGCTTTTAAATGATAAATAAATTCCTCAGCGTCGATGTCTACACGACGACGAGTTGTTTTTGTGGTGATGACGGACAACCCAATGTCCAAGGTGCCATGAATTTTACCTTTATTTATATCGACTGGACTTTTTCCATATACCAGTATTCCTTTATCCAGAACAAAATAGCGCTAGAAAAAGTTTAATATTTAATGGCAAAATTCAACAAATTAGGGTGTATAACTTAGCTAAACTAAACTAAACTTTTATTACCCTGCCACTTAACTTATAGGAGAACTTAACAAAAAACTAAGAATGACTGGAGGGAAATACATTGGGTTTCAAAAAAAAAAAAATACATTTCATGACGTTTCGAGGGATGAAAGACATCTAAAACCTCGATGCCATTGCAAAGATCCTTCAAAATAGTGCTTAATATTCATAGATGAGCATAGAAAGAACACTTTTTTCGAAATTCTGGTCACACATGTCATGGGAACAACGTAAAGTCTTTGTAGCCACCACAGTGAAAGTGAAAGTATGTGACAGGAAAAGACCAAAACGGAAAACTCAAGGCGGTCAATAACGTTGAGGTATCATTTGATTTTGAATAATACATACCTTCCTGCTTGTAAATTGATGTATCTTAACACACTAAGCTTAGGAGAGTGGTCTGCAAGAACTTGGGCTTTATCCGCAAACAATGGGATGGTAAAAAGTAATGAAGTTGAAGTTTCTACGAGACTGGCACGCAAAGATATTTTCAAGGAATATCGAGAATCCCTAGAGGCGTTTCTAATTATGTTAAATAAATTGCCATCCCATTACTGCAGAAAAGACACAGATCAGCTTTACCTGGAGCAAAATTATCAGTCCTGGAGAGACTTGTTCAAGGTTTATGAAAAACAGTGTTAAGATGAAAATCGCAAGGCTCTTTCTTCTAAGTTACTGAGGCAAATAGCAAAAAAAATTAAAATCGCTCTTTTTCCCCTCGAAAAGATCAGTGCGATGTTTGCTTTATGTTCAAGCATGGAAACGTAGCTGAAGAGGACTACAAGACGCACATAGAGGCAAAAAATACAGCTAGAGCTGAAAAAGGGAAAGACAAAGCACTGGCACTGGAGGGATAATGTCATGTTATTACAATGGATGTACAAGCTGTTAAGCTGTTGCAGCAGATTCCCGCCAGTACAGTCTATTACAAGACTAAATTGTGCTGTCACAATTTCACACTTTACGATCCTGCCACTAAACAAGTACTTTGCTATTGGTATAATGAGACCCAGGCAGATGGACAGGCCTCAACCTATGCTTCCCTCCTGCTTGATTTTCTTGTAGAAAAATATCTCAGCGATGGTGAAACAAAACATATTATAATATACTGCGATGGGTGTATCGCTCAAAATCGAAATGCAATCTTGGCTAATGCTTTATTGTATCTATCCGCAAAACATGATGTAAAATAAAGAAATATACCTACCTAGTGACTATTTAAGAGTTAGTAGCGAAGTCAGATGTTCACCACCGTACATAGCCGAAAGATTTCCATGTTTTTAGAGATTTCAGTAAAATTGGTTTAATGACATACAGATTAATAAGACCATCCAAAACATCAGTTGTGACCGACATTAGAGCCTTGGAATACGAACGAGGTATTATTAAATACAAACTGGATTTTAACAATGAGTTATTTGATGAGGTGCCCATTCGTCCAAATAAAATAAAAGATTTTAAGCTGAATTATCCGCCTTATACACCTAGAGAAATAAAATTACAAAAACAAAGTATGAGCACCTTCAAGCAATAAAAAAGTGCATACCTCAAGATTGTTGGGGATTTTATGATAATCTTCCTTTTGATGCTAAATGATTACCGACTGAATTAATTCCTAATTTACGGGGCTTCCTTTTTTTGTGATTATAGTTTCTAAGACCAAAAAAAGTAGTTTGCGTTTTATTTTGTATTATACAAATTTTTTTTTTAATAATTTATTTTGTCAGAATAAATTTTGTTTTCATTTGCTATTTTTCAATAAAATGTTATTTTTAAATTGGACTTTGTGTTCTTACCCTCAGGGCATTTCCTCGTAAATGACCCTTTAAAAAAATGCAGTACCTTGTATCCAACATAAATATTTGTGTAACTAAAAATCAATCCAAATTTAGATTTATATTATATAACCTTACTAACTTGTAAATATTATTTACAAGAAAACTGCTGAGGAACGTATTCTCTGGATTATATTAAGTTTTCGTGCTCTCCTGTAAAATGCATACTTCAAGGGTTACGAGGTCCTGCCATTCAGCTCTCGACATGTATACAGGGTGGCGCACCGAAAACTTTCCACCCAGGTTTATTTTCTTGTTAATAAATAAATCAAAATTCGCTCGAACACGGGAACCCTAGTTCTCAGGGAGACATATTTTTTTGCTATTTTCACCCCCCTGCTCGAACCCTTACGACGGGGCGACTTTCACCATTAAAATCTTGAATTGAAGGGGGGGGGGGGGGTGTCGAGTGATACCTTATTTTAAAGGGAATTCAATTGCCTTCTCAATGCGACCTTGCTCGTTTAAATCGAGTGAATAGTTCCTCAGAAATAGGGCTAAAAGAAAAGAAAATTTAAAAGTAATATAATTTATTACTGCTTGTATCAATCAAGTAAATGTTGGAAATGTCCACCTCCAACCTCCATGCAATTGTAAAGACACTGTTCAAAATGTTCGCGAACATTATGGAGCATTGCGGGAGTTATTTGTCGGCACTCGTACACTATGCGTTGTCGCAAGTCATCCAAAGAATTGGGTTGGGTTGCATAAATTTTAGACTTTAAATGTCCCCACAAAAAAAAAGTCCAGTGGCGTCAAATCAGAAGATCTTGCAGGCCATTCAATAGGACCTCTTCTTTCAATCCATTTTCCTGGAAAATTTTTATCCAGAAACTGTTTAACAGGGAACGCATAATGCGGGGGTGCTCCGTCTTGCTGAAAGTAAATATTTTCTGGCCGATAACAGTGTTTTTCTTCTATGGCATTCGTTACAGCAGGGTTAATAGTGGTTTCCAACAGATTTAGGTACAATTCATCTGTTAAATTTCCAGGTATAAAATACGGTCCCCAAAAATTCCAGCCCACACATTTAATTTTTCGGGATGTTGAGTATGCACTTCTCTAAAAATTCTAGGGTTGGAATCCGACCAATACCTGTAATTCTGTCGATTGACAGTACCGTGAAGAAAAAAAGTGCATTCATCGGAGAAACAAATGTTAAAAATAAATTGTGGATTGCGAATGATCGTTTCACTAATTAACTCGCAAAATTACAAACGGCGATCGTCATCGTCTTCATTAAGTTCAGGTTAGTTCAGGGTGAAAGCCACCCCGTCGTAGGGGTTCAAGCAGGAGGGGTGAAAATAGCAAAAAAATATATCCCCCTGAGAGACAGTTTCTGAATGAAAATTTTCCAGGAAAATGGATTGGAAGAAAAGGTCCTATTGAATGGCCTGCAAGATCTCCTGATTTGACGTCATTGAACTTTTTTTTGTGGGGGACATTTAAAGTCTAAAATTTATGCAACCCAAACCAATTCTTTGAAAGACTTGCGACAACGAATAGTGTACGAGTGCCGACAAATAACTCCCGCAATGCTCCATAATGTTCGCGAACATTTTGAACAGTACCTTTACAATTGCATGGTGGTTGGGGTTGGACATTTTCAACATTAACTTGATTGATACAAGCGGTAATAAATTTTATTACTTTAAAATTCTCTTTTCTTTTTAGCCCTATTTCTCAGGAACTATTCACTCGATTTAAACGAGCAAGGTTGCGTTGGGAAGGAAATTGAATTCCCTTTAAAATAAGGTATCACTCGACCCCCCTTTCCATTTAAGATTTTAAGGGTGAAAGCCACCCCGTCGTAGGGGTTCAAGCAGGGGGGTGAAAATAGCAAAGAAATATGTCCCCCTGAGAACTAAGGTTCCCGTGTTCGAGCGAATTTTGATCGATTTATTAACAAGAAAATAAACCTGGGTGGAAAGTTTTTGGTGCGCCACCCTGTATAAAAATAAATCTTAAAACTTATAATTTGGTGTAATTTAAATAAAAAAAAAATTAATGACCTCCCCTAATGTGAACAATCCCTAATATGGATAGGTTTTTTTTTGTGTTTATGTTAAGGAGCTTGTACTGTATATTGAGTATATGAATTTATACAATTTTTTAAAGCTACTTTAAATATACCTTATGCCACCCTTTCAAAGGCCACTTCCTCTTCTTATGAAGATACCCATTGTACATATTCGGTCTATTCTCAAATCGTTGACCATCTTTTAGGCCTTCCATAATCTCCCACTCAGATCCTTTCCTACTTTTCTTTTTTCTCGTTTCATTTTGTTGCGTTTGGTTTTGTTCTGTTCCACTATCGGCACTTAAACTATTCGTTTCTAGACTAGCATCGGAATCACTCGCTTGCGTTGTACTATTTAAGACTTTTAGCTTGACTCTAGTAAATTCTGGGCTTTTTTTTTCATTGCTTCCCATAATGGAGTACAATAATTTAGTATTCAATAAAAACTAAAACAGACGTAAGGTGATCAATAAGTAGAACTGTAGCCTTAGGAATTGAACGTTAAACAATATTTTTAATGTACCTAATTAAGTTAATTGCCAGTTATTAGCATATATTATCAAAGAAGGCAAAAACTCAGTAAATGAGTTTGCTTGTTACAAAAATATATATACATTCGTAAAGTTGTTTAAATTTGCTTTGGAATAAAACAAAAAATTAGTACCCAACTAATCTTATTAAATTTTCGTTATCTACTTTAAACAGCATGTATGTAACAGCTTTAGGAACAGGAAAAGATAAAAAAGATTACAGGAAAGATAAAAAAAAAACATTTGTGTCCATTTTGCTATAGCATTACCTAGAAAATGAATAATTGTTGTTTTCATGACTTCCTACTAAACTCGTTGAAAATATTTTACGAAATTTCGTAAAGAAATGCTTATAAATCGTAAACTTGAAGAGTTAAGTATAAGCAATGTTTACATTGTTAAAAAGCTACTTTTATCGTCTTTTCAAATCAGTAAGGTGACTGCGCTAGTAGTCGGCCTTTTTTGGTAATTCTATTTTTTTTTGTTTTTCAAATTCAGTTAATACTTAAAATAATAATATAGGTGTCCTTGTCAAGTATAAACATTAAATAAGCTATTAAAAATGATATAAATACTCGAGAAAGTACGTAACTATTTTATTTTTAAGTTTTTCTGAAAAATATCAGTTTTTTCAGAAGTCGGCCACTTATTGTTTAGTAGTCGGCCATGCCTATACCAGAAGTCGGCCGCCATAAATTAATGGTTATTTAGCACAGGCTCGTGCTTGCATTTTTTATTTTGTCAATAAATAGGGGAAAAAAATCATAAAAAAACACAAAAATTATGATTCTAAAAATATAAAAATAAACACTTAAATGTACCTACTAAGAATACATAAAATCTGCAAAGACATTTTTTAAAAGTATAGGTAAAGTTAAAAAAGTATTCGCAAAAATCGCAGTTATAATCTAGACACCAATCTAGAAATCACCTGGGACACCAGTCACATCCCACATTCTTATCACCTTCTGCTTCTGCATCGATATCTAGTTCATCTTCACATTTAGCACAATATTTATTTCAAAGCATTTTTCTAAAATCTCGCTTCATTCGCTGGGTCTCTCTTTTTTTTATTACTATTATTGGCCATTTCGCTTTTTTTTCCGTTCTAACTCATTCCTTTTCCTTTTCTTTGCTTCTACTTTCTCATTTTGTACTCTATCCTTCTCCATGTAATATGTTCTTCAAACATTGGACGATATGATTGTGGAAGGGTCCAACTTTCGAACGTTTTGTTTTTGGAATTGACTTAGGGTATTTAAGATATTTTTAAAAACATCGGTGGGGAGGTGGACGTCGGCATCGGCTCTATTGCATGTAAGATTATTGATGACTACTTATGTGCTTATATATCGATCTGGTGCCCATTCATCGAGGCTTATTGCTTGCGACACGACCATAGATAAAGGTTTATAGGGGACACGACCTGCGAGTCGGTCCTGCAGAGCTGCACGTGGTATACCATGGTTTCGGCAAGTATCTCGAATTTTAGCTCCATTTCTCATAGAATCTAAAGCTTTCTCTAAGAACTCTTGATAATATCTATGGAACTTTCTTTTTGGTTTGCATGGCCTGGCCTGGCATCGTCTATAATGTAAAGAAAACATTTTTTCGTTAGATTATAGTGCCTTTATGGGCAGCATGGAACTCCGCAGATACAGGTAATTAGTCTATCGTCATAAAATTATTGCTCTTAATCCGCCTATGAGATTCCGCAGAATCCTTGCGCAGGTATAAGGTTTTATAGACTTATATTGGTTAAACAGCGCTAACACGGCATCTAATCCACCTTTTTGGTTCCAATTCGCCTTTTTCAAGTTCACCGGCCAATTATTTACCAGCCCTTTTTGAGTCGATCTACTTATAAAAAAAATAAAAGAGGTATAAAAAACTAAAAAACACCAGGGCAGCAAGTTTCAAATGGCATTTATAATTTTAAATATCAATATGCGGAGTTTCAAGTATCACCAAGAGGGCAACATTTTATGACCTGCGGAGACTCATACATTTTTTATCCTCTTACCTGTCGATCTGCGGAGTTCTGTATCGCCCTGCCTTTATAGCCAAAAAAATCTTCTGGCCGAGTACTAGCACAATTATCAATTTTTGACTTTGCTAGTAGTCGGCCACTAACTTTAATATCCCCCTAGGGAATTTATCATTCATTTTAGACCCAGCCGAATACTGATACGTACGTTTTTGATACATCATAGTACATGATGGCAAAGGAAGAAACTGTTTATATGTATATGTAAGCTTGATATAGACAAAATAATTTTTTTTTAATTTTGCCAGTAGTCAGCCACGGTGGCCGACCTCTAACAACTTTAAAATAATTTAATGCCAGTAACCGGTCATATTATTTTTTACCTAAAAATACAAATGAATATATTTGGGACTTGTTACCAGTTATTTAAACATATATTCATCCAAAAAATCTTACTCCGGTAAATATATTTGATATAGAATTAGTTTCACTTACCTTTAAAATTGCGTTGTTTGATCTTTACTGGCTTTTGTAAACTGTTTTTGGAGACACAATGACTAACACCTAATTTTTCGCACCAATTTACGGAAGTAAGGTTCGACTTATAATAAAGAAACATTGATATGTGTTCTTGGAAAGTAAAAGAAGATAGCAGATGTAAGAAATAGAGCTAAACTCACGCGAAATTCAAATTGTAAGTGATTAAAGTCATTTTGGGCCGATTACTAGAGGTGGCTGGCTTACTAGCGCATCCACCCTATTTAAATACTTAAAAAAAAAAATAGATTTTCGGCCACTCTCTCAAGTAACCTATAAAAATTTATTTTTGAACCACTCTGTATGCTTGAACTAAGATATGACCAAAATATTAAATACCTAAAGGCATTTATTAACCGTACGCAAAATTTCAACTTAGTAATGTTTTATATTTTTGAGAAAATCAGATTTGTTAGAAGTATTTTCGTTAAAAAAAAATGAAAATTAATTAATACCTAAAAAATTGCTACAAAAAAAAGCTGCTCAGAAGTACATGTAGAATCTGAAAATTTAAAAATATATAGGGTGTTCCATTTAAAGTAACGATGTTGCCACCTGTTTTGGGCAGAAGCGGCAACGCCGCATTGCTGAAAATATTTTAAAACGATAGACCATAGCTGTTTATTATTTAAAAAAAAAACTATCACCCGTTTTCCAAAAGAGTTGGGAGTTTTTTTTAAATAGAAAATTTATTTATTCAAGAAAAAAATTTTAAGGTCAGTTTTTAAAGAATCGTAAAAAGGTCCAATTTAACAGATTTTATCACCACTTTCCCTTGTCACATGCTCACGTTGTCTTATAGATGCCATTTTGTTTTTTTGTAAAATGGCTATTATTTTTAAAGTAAATGGCAACTTGTATGTCCGTTGAAAAGGATATTTTGAGCAAAATTCGATTGTGCAATAAAAAAAACATCAAAAGTGACATTCAAACATGGCAGAGTAATCCAAATTTGAATAAAATGGAAATTTGTACAATGATTTTATTTACACCCTGTATATTAAGAGTGTGCCAATGCTAAAACGTTTTTAAATTTTTTTCTATGTTCTATCTTGACCCTAAAGATAAAAAAAACCTAATCAATGACAACACCAGCGTATTGTTTGCAAATACTTTACCACATTTTCTAGATTTATGCGTTGAAATACCCAACCTGTGTACTTGTATAAATTGGCATTATTAAGCTTAACTAATACTTTTATTTATAAATGCACTTTATTAATCATTGTCACCTCAAGGTTAAAAAAGCATATTTAAGTAAATCAATAGGGTTGGTCAATAATAAAATTTTATTCATATTCGAGCAAATCCATGGGCAATTTTTCTTTAATACCTAAAATTTAGTCAAAACCAAAAACGCGTAAATACTGTTTAAATCACAGTTATTACTATATCTTAGCCAAGATGTATCATCTTATTGTACTTACCTAATTATTATTTTTAAATACCATGTCATGAGAATCAAATTCGTGCATGTGTTATTACGGGATATTATTATGATGATACGGTGTAGGGCAAAAGTTCTGAATTTTATTTGCAAAAAGTAAAACACAAATATTTGATGTGGGTGGTCCTATTTAATTTGGAGCCTTTGGTAGTGACGCAACCAGGATTTTAGTTAGGAGGGGGAAGAGTGGATGATATGATACCATACCTATTGTCAATATTATGTAGGTATTTAAATTTCTCATAAGTACACTACCTGTGCATACTGTGTGAACAAGAATTGTCAGTTCTTCCTGCAGTTTTTAACGTTTTTTTAGTCAGTTTTTGAATGCCCAATAAAATGGACTTGATAAGACCAATTTTAAGATATGCTATGTTGCCCATATTTTGATCTTGATGATGCTTGATGCGCTTTTTTCCTTTTTTTAAATTTGTGTTCTTTATTTTAAGTCCCCCCCCCCCCTTAAGAAATGTGAGATTAATGAAGATTTGGTACATTCTATATCACCTAAATACTACACAAAAATGGCTGCAGGGGGCCAATTTTTATTAAAATTTTTAAATAGCAGGTGGAGTCTAGTGTTACCTTCTACCACTTAATTCTTAGTAGCTTAGTGCTACAGCCCCATGATTGGGCCCAAAATCCACACTTAACATTAACCATTGGTAGGTATAACAAATTACAAATTAACATCATGAAACACGAAACACTGCCCTGTTAAGTGAGCTATTAATCAGATTTAGGACATAAATACTAGCGAAATGATCATAAAACCCCTGTTTTATAACTTTTATGGTGATTTATTAGTAAGTCTTATGCCAAATCAATCCCAATAAATCTATTAGATAGATAAATCATGCCATTCCAGTACTGATATTAATATTATTTAATGTCAAGATGTCAATCTTTATTATAGACCCAAAAATGTCCTCAGTACCTGTTATGATTATTGTTAACCTTTTATTCCACCTGACTGGTGTTTATTTGTCAATGTCATAAACTACCTCTGTGTTTTTTTAGTTAAATAAAGCCAATCTTTTGGTAATCTCTAATAATACTTATCAGTTCAATTTATTTAACTAAAAGTCTAAAAATTCTTACGCAAAAGTAATACAAAATCTACATTAAAACTACAATCATGGAAAAATATTTTCGACCTGAAAGGTTTGATGTGGAAACTTCAGCAAGCTCTGCAAGCGTTCAATGGGTCCACTGGGAAAAGACATTTGAAAACTTTCTAAGCATGAATAAAACAAATAACGAGAAAATAAGGGATGAGATGAAAATTCAACTACTAATTAATCATTTGGCTCATAATATATATATATATACTTTAATAAGTGATTGTGATGACTTTCAGAAAGCTATGTCGACTTTAGATCAAATTTACATAATATCTAAAAATGAAATTTATGCCAGACATTGTTTATCTACTCATCGCCAACAGCCAGGTGAGTCAATAGACCAATATTTACAGTCCTTAAAACAGCTTAGCAAAGAATGTAATTTCAAAGCAGTTTCTGCTGAACAAAATAGAAAGAGATGCATTTATATCTGGCTTAAGCTCTGCATTAATAAGACAGCGTCTTCTGGAAAACAGCACTCCGAAACTAGAAGATACATTTCAGCAAGCCCGATCAATTGAAATGGCACAATTACATTACATTTTACTGCTCCCCAGAGTCTGATTAACTCAGTGTCAATACAAAATAGCATATCAAATCAGAATCAGTCCGATTTGCATGAAGAAACCCAACTAGCTGCAGTATTTAATGTTCAAAAGTGCTACTTTTGCGGAGGTAACAGACACCCTAGATACCATTGTCCGGCAGCGGATGTTATTTGCAAGAATTGCAGCAAAAAAGGCCATTTTGCTAAAGTGTGTCGAAGCAAGAAACTTAGTGGTAGAACTGTAGCAATTACAGCTGATATCATGTCCGCAGCTTTTGAAAACATTTGAACAAATCTACAATACTTATAAAAGTGAACGGGAATCTAGCTAAAGCCCAATACCCAAGCCTAAATACCAATCGCCATACATGAAAGACCCTATTCTGCATTTGAGGCTTGTGGTGATTTATATCAACTTTTAAGGATTCCTTTTGGAGTAACCAATGGTGTTGCTAGTTTTCAACGAGTTATAGACAATATCATTAAAAGTGAAATTTTTTTTTTCTTTTTTGCTTTCTTTTATACCTAAGTGATAAGGGATCATTGTTTTTTTTATTTAGGGAGAAATTGTATTATATTATATGTGTAAAGCTCATGGGCAGGAAGACTCCGGTCGTTAGGCCTTTGGCAAATTATTGTCAATAAACTGTGATCAATAAATAAATAAAAAATGCGAGGTACATTTGCATATTTGGATGACGTAACGACTTGCGGAAAAGACCAAGCGGAGCACGACTCAAATCTACAGCGATTTCTAGAAGTTGTTACAAAATATAATCTAACATTAAAAAGGACTGTTTCCTCGGTGCGGCTTTTTCGAAGGTCTCTTACAGCACTGCTGCTGGAGAGAGCATATTATTCTTTGGACGAATTTTTCGAGTGACGACTAGACAGTGCGCCTCCGGGTGTTTGGAGTATGGTTTTTCGGCTACCTTTATGTATTGCATCCTTACCTCTCGCTTATGATTAGGTACGCTTAATGATTATGCACATTATATATACACATTTTTGACTTGAAATTTGATTTCTAATAGTTTTCTATGTTTGTCATTAAGTTCTCTGTTCCCTTTTATGTTTTTTATTGTTTATTTACTTTGCTTTGTTGTTTAGTTTCTTTTACCTACTTTAGATTTTAATATTATTTGTATGTTTTTAATTCAAATGTATATTTTTTTAATATCTAAGTCTTATTTATTAACAATGCTTTGTCACATAAAACTTTGTTTTTTTTTTTGACAATAAAGTATTTTTGAAATTGAAAATTGAAAATCTACAAAAATCAAAGTTCTCTTTAAGAAAAATAAACTTACTTGGATATTTGATTAAAATTAAGACAATTAGACCAGATCCTGAGCGACTTCGTCTTTTTTTGGAGTTACCTGCACCTAGTAATCATGCTTTATTAAAACGTATTATTATGCCAAGTGGATACCACAATTTTCTAAGAAAATGCAACCTTTAATACAAACTCAATCTTTTTCAATAGAAGCAGAAGCCCTAAGAATATTTGATAACCTTAAAGCTGATATTACCAAATCTGTAGTTGCGATTGATGATGAAATACCTTTCATCGTCGAGACTGATGCATCGAATTATGCGATAGATTCAACGCTCTCCAAGATGGATCGCCAGTAGCATTTTTCTCAAGAACCTTATCAGAAAGTGAACGACGCCATTCAGCTGTAGATGCATATATTCCATTATCGAATCTCATCGAAAGTGGAGACATTACCTAATCGGAAGACCTTTTCGACTTGTAACAGATCAGAAATCAGTTTCCTTCATGTTTAATGACAGACACCTAGGAAAAATTAAGAATGATACAATAGAACGCTGGCGCTTGGACCTTGCATGTTATAAAAGTATGATATAAATTATAATTTACCCCCCGCGAAAAGAAAATACTGTTGCAAATGCATTATCCCGCATTTGTGCAAGTTTAAATGTTACTGACCAAAAATTACAAAAACTTCATAGCGATTTATGCCACCCAGGAGTAACAAGAATGGTACATTGGGTTCATGTGAAAAATCTGCCCTACTCGGTAGAGGAAGTAAAAAGAATGACGGCATCCTGTCCCGTATGCGCACATGTTAAACCACATTTTTATAAAAGCACAGGCACACTGGTAAAAGCTGGAAAACCATTTGAAAGGCTCTCGATGGATTTTAAAGGGCCGCTGCCTTTTTCAAGCCGTAACAACATATATTCTATATATATAGAGTTAATTTGTCAATGTCTCAGTTTATATTTGTCATAAACCTACCATAAGCGCATCTCCCTTGTCTTGGGTCATAAACTATCACTGTATTTTTTTAGTTAAATCATAGGTTAGTCTATGGTTAAATAAAGCCAATCTTTTAATAATCTCTATTAATACTTATCAGTTCAGTACCTAGTAAAATTGTTACAGCAGACGGATTTATACAGACGAATTAAGACCTTCATTTTCCTTAATTTCATTTAATTGTAGGTACTTATATAATAGCATTACAAACATTTATATGTTAATTGTTAATTTTCTTTAATTTTTCTTAATTGGTCTGCATAAATCCATATTAAAATTCAATACACCTCAAAAATGATTTCTATAGTATTAGTACTCACCCTATGATTACATTTGAGATGTATTATGTTCCTTCTGAACTATCAGAACCACGAACAACTTAATAAGCATTTACTCAAATTGATTGGTAGATATTCATGAATAATAAATGATAAATGTATTGAGGACTTTCTTTAAATATTAAAATCACCTTGTGTATGGACGAAAATAATATACTTTGTTACGTTACACATAGGGACTACCAAAACTAGTACTTAATTCTTGCGGGTACATTGGCAATTCTATGTTCTACATGAGTTTACTACAATTCATTATGGTTACTTACCTATCGACAGTCTAAAGCTCGATTTGTTGTAAGTCTCGAGCAAGTAGACAACAACAACTAGTAATTAGAAGCAATTTCGGGCACTGTTTTATCCTTGTAATATTATTGATAATACCTAGAAATTTTACCTTTCCCAAGGTTGAATCGCCTTTTTTCATTCAGGGGGCTTTAAGCTTGTTGATAATACATCGTCATTTAAAAAACAACAATAAATGCAAGTTAAATACTAAATAAAAATTGACAAAAACACCACAGCCACATAAAAACGAAATAATCTCATTGCAATCCCAAAACAAATATCAATCTTACACTAAACTTCGACTTTGGTCGTGGATAACCGTCTGATTGTCGGACGGATTATCTCATATTTCTGACATTTAAAAGTCATAAGCTTTATTGATCTTCTGTCCTTCATGCAATCACGGGACATAACGGAACGTGCAAGGGAAAACTGTATTTGATTAGTTATCGTACTTCTGCAGGTGCGCTTTTTCGTGACTATGAGATGAGCAATTGTTCTAGTGCTTATTCAGTCCGAGCGAACCGAAGGGGAGCGTCAACCGTTGTTTCAAGCACAGAACAATATAGGTTAGTTTCAAGCGGATTGACCATATTTATCTCTGACTCTGCTGACGTGTCTTTAGTTACTCCGGCCTGTACCCTGTCACCTCCTGCCTCGTTTCTGTTTTTTTACAAACGTGAGTTCAAGACTTTGATTGAAGAATAAGAAGTAGTACTTTAAAACCATTAAAATGCCACAAATTGGTAATGTTGTTTCAAAATTTTACAATGATTACGTATCTAAAACACCAAAGAAACTAAAAGTTATTGATGCCTACCTATTTTACATATTATTAACCGGCATCATTCAGTTTATGTATTGTGTTCTTGTTGGAACCTTCCCTTTTAATTCCTTTTTGAGTGGATTCATATCAACAGTAAGCTGTTTTGTATTGGCAGGTAAGCTTGTTTTGTAATATTAGTTCACACTCCTTAGTATGATTAATTTAGTTCTTCAGTAATAACCAAAGACATTAGAACTTTGGTAATACACTGTTTAAGCTTAGCTTATATTGTGGTAATATATAACTGGTATAATAGAAACTAAGACACAGGCTGTCTAGAGTGCTGATGGCAGGTATAGCATTACCACAATTACAGCCATAGGTTTGCTCCAGTACAATCAAAAATCATTTCTAGTACCCTCCTTGAGTGGGTGCTCAACTAATTTGCCACTGCAACAATCAATTGCCAAGTTCAAAATTCAATTGGCAAGCTGGAAATGATCGTTCGGGGACGATACTAGGTATGTTTTTGGTTGTGTTGGACCAGACCTGATGAGTTTTGAGAAGAGGTTAAAAAAATTGCATATCAATTTCATATACATAGTATTCAGTAGAGTTATGCAGTGTGTGGGTAATGTTTTTTATAAACTTTAAATGAGATTTCTGTATATTATGTCATCACCCTGGAAGTGAATTGTCTTAACTTAAAGTGTGTAAGTTAAGGTTAAGACATTTAAGCTGTAAATTTGCACTCACATTGCAGCAATTGGTTTAAAAAAAGGTTGTTTTAACTTCTTGAGCATAATAATGTTCTTGTTTTTAGTCTGCCTACGACTTCAAGTGAACCCAGAAAATAAGAATCAGTTTTATGGAATCAGCCCAGAACGAGGATTTGCAGATTTTATTTTTGCTCATGCCATTTTGCATTTAGTTGTTATGAACTTTATTGGATAATTCCTAAATTAATTATGTACGTTTCTAACATGAAATCTAGCTTATAATTTATTTACAATAAAGAAATAAGAAATTAATTTGTAGATTTCACTCTGACGTTTTTATAGAAAGCACGAAAACCAGAAGTTATCTATTTAGAACACCAGCGCACCGTTTTTCAGGAGTATCACGGTCTTTGATATCACTCGCAAAACGGTGGATAATCACTGGCAATGAAAACTAAGGTTAAATCACTGGTAGTGGGTAGTGGTAGATCGTAGATAAAGCTGTATATTAAGCTGTGATAAAAAGCATATTTTGGCGACGAACCGCGTTCATAGTTCCTCGAACTAGTTCGCTTTAGCGACGAACTGATGACGTCATTTCAAACTCGGTTCGACGAACCGACGAACCGTCCTTCCGAGGAGTGTTCAAAAGACGTTGGTGTAGTTCGTTTATATTCGGAAATAAGTAGATTTTTCCGAACCCGAAGTGGATCAGCTGATTAGCGATTTAAGGTTAGGATTGATTAAACGAAATTAATATTAATAAAAAATATAAAATAATGGCCCAAGGAATGAAAATTACCACAATGCTTGAAAAACGGTTGGTTTTATTTATTAAGATTCAACACATACGATAAAACACAAATTGATTTTAGACCTAACCTTCTTTTCTTTCAATCCTGTCAAAAGTCAAAAGTAGTTGATGAATATGATGAACCGAATCCACTTTGGCGACTTATTAACCGATGACGTAAATCCATGAACCGTGTTTAAAAAACCGTCGAACTTGGTTCGTCGCCAAAATATGCTTAAAGGTATAGGATATTGCATACACAGAACATTTTTCTATGAGAACAATAAACGTTAGTTCACAGAACTCGAAAAGTCTAGTATCTTTTGAATACGTGTTTGTGTGTCCTTTTCTATTCTATGGTTTGCGTATGTAAAATTCACAGAACAATAAAAGTTAGTGCAGGTTTTAGGTAAAAGCTGTAAAAGTGTCCAGAACTAATCTTTATTATTCTGTGTTAGCATAACATAACCTATTTAAGTTTTGTACATAACCTTACTTTTTGCTTTCCAAAACATGAGTTTTTAAGGTTTTTTTCTTGTTATTTTGGTTGGAAAAATGGCAAAAGTTAATTCGTTTAAAGATTTAATACGAACTATAGATGATGAGGAAGAAGTGGAGGATTTATCAGATAATTCTGATGTTGATGTTGAGGTAGGATTTATAAATTAAAATGTTTGCAAGAATTAGTGAAACATTAGCCAAAGTATTTAAATTTTAGGTTTGGCGATACTTCCATTATACATTTTTTATGTGATCTCTTTAAATTACTATTAAAGAAATTATTTAAGTAGTTTTATTTTAATTAAATATCTAGATTACCTAAGTCCTACTTACCTAACTAATTTTGCTTCTCCTTTAGTTTCAGCCTACCAAGCAAAGTAGTAAGGCAAAGCGAGATTTCGATGAACACTTTAAATTTATTTCTTCTGCTGAAGAATATAACAAAGATTCATGGAATGATATTCATAAGTACATCAAGCGGAAGGCTAAATCGAAGACAGATGATAAAATTAACAAAATTAGGTCCAAAGCAAATAAACAAACCTTAGAAACAGACGTTAAAGAAGAAGATGAAATACAGTCTGATTCAGATATATTACTTTCTGACGATGAGCTAAAGCATGATAAAATAAGAGCCAAGATCAAAAAGAAAAATAATAAAACACTGGATAGTTTAGAAATATTTGAGGATGGCATTATTGAGGGTAACTTGGAAAATGTAAGCTTTTACCAAATGAATTTGTCAAGGCCTCTTTTGAAAGCTATTGCAGATATGAAATTTGTTCATCCCACACCCATACAAGCTGCTACAATTCCTGTTGGACTACTTGGTAAGTATAATAGAATAGGTAGGCATGCCAGTTATGCTAACAAAAAAATATTTGTTTTACTAATTTAGGATCTACAATATTTATATAAGGTAGTTTAGATGCTGTCTACAGAAGATTTTTGAAATTCATGTAGTATTTTAAAGCATGTATGCCAAGATACCTAGTATTCTCTGCCCATGCTCACAAAGCAATAATTGCATTTGCTTTTTTTTATTTTCGCAGTTTGCAGCAGTAATAGGGTTGCCATCCGTCTGGATTTCCCCAGACAAGTCTGGGTTTTAGAGTCATCTGGGGACATCTGGGCTGGTTTTGACAACTTGTCCGGATTTGCTAGGTTCCTACCACTTTAAAAGAGAGAGAGAAAAAAAACATATTTTACCCATTAAGTTGGAGACATTAAAAAAAAAATTAAGTGAGGATTGCTTTGAAAAAGAGTGCCTTGTTTTCAAAAATAATGTATTTGGGTTTTAGGATAAAGCAATCAAATATTTAAATGAATGATGAATTCAATGAATTTAAACTATTTAATTGGTTAAGTATGTCTCAAACACCTAGAGATAATTAAGAAGTGGGAATTTGATTTCATTCCCTCGATTTCCTACCTTTTGAAAAAATAAATTGATAATTTAAAACTCTTTGATCAATTCACAGCATTAAAACATATTTTGCAGAACAAAATGATCTGAACTCTCACAAGAAGTGGGTCAAATACTTTTCGACCTGCAAATCCTGGGAAGTATATTTTGAATTAATAAAAATATGCCTGCTTCTTTATTATCATCAATCTCTATATCCTCCAATGTGCTTCCTACGTCCATAAAAAGCTGAAAAGCTTTATCAGATGAGGCGATGTTAATACATATGTCACACGAATCTCCAAAAACCTTTACATCCCTAATGCTAGACTGACTCAAATACAGGAGGGCCCTGAAATAATCTCACTTAAGATCTTTAACCACCTGCCAGCTGATATGAAAGCCACCCACTCACATAGAGCTTTGGTGAGGCAACTTAAGAATAAACTAATAGCTAATCCATTCTATCATCTAAAGGAATATTTTATATCTAATTTGTAAACGAATATTCTACAATTCACTTATTGTTATAATACTGTTCTATTCTCACTACACTTTTTTTCTTGACAATTCCAAAACATGTATATTAATAGATAAATAAATAAACAAATAAATGTGTTAACAGCACATACCTAATACAAATTCAACTTAAATTATATTTGTTTAGAATTTTATGATTTGCTGCAACCAGAACAATCAAAACTCCTAAATGGCGTCCAGTCGCAAATCAAATATTTGTAGATTTCAGACTTATGTGACACAAATAATAAATATTATTTTTAAGTTTTTAAATGTTAAGAATTTATTTTTTTGTTTTAATAATATTTTTAAGGTTTTCTTTGGCGTGTGCATCAAATAAATATACAGGGTGACCGCCGTGGTATGCGAGATACTTTGTATATGAATTCTATGACTAATTTCATGCAAAAATGGTTGTATTCACTTTTCCCGAATTCCTAACGGTTCTTAATGGTTTGGCCATTGCGATCTCCGGATCTCAAAGCACTAGACTTTTTCATGAGGGGACATATGTGAGGACACTTACCTTTTCAATGGGAAAGCCTAATTACCGTGATCAACTCATCCAGAATATTCATGTAGCGTTATTGACAGGAATAATGACGATATGGAGAACTACAACTCGGAACGAGAACTCCGACGGAGGATTCAGTTATGCATTGTACAAGGCGGTGCATGGTCACGTTCATGTCATTCGCTTCAAACCCCAATATTTCAAGAACCGTTAGGAATTCGGGAAAAGTGAATAGAATCATTTTTGCTTAAAATTAGTCATAGAATTCATATACGAAGTATCTCGCATACCTCGGCGGTCACCCTGTATATACCTATAGTTATATTATTAAATAATCATTTTTTTTATTATATCATTAGGTAGGAGTGATTTAAGTTTTTACTTCTTTAAGTACCGTCCGGATTTTGTGCGGATTTTTAAGTAGCCTTGTCGGGGGTTTTAAATATTTTAGAGATGGCAACCCTAAACAGTTATATAATGTATGCTTAAAGCAACTTCAAATTAGAGTAGATGAAAATTAACTCCCGATATACACATTTTGTTTTATATTTCTGTGGTCACGTTCATGTCATTACGCTTTTATTGAAATAAACCACATTTCTTCCTAAGCCCTCTAGTAATTTAGTTCAACTTCAAAAACCGTTAGGAATTCGGGAAAAGTGAATAGAATCATTTTTTGCTTAGAATTAGTCAGATATTCCTACAATAATCTTTACAGTTTATTAGCATTATTATTAAAAGAAAATGATTTTGGCTTAGACTTATTTAATCTACTTGTAGAATGTTTACAAAAAAAATAAGTAGACAAAAATTCACAATAAGTTTAAGTTAGGGGTATTACGAGGGGTATTAGATATTTTTCCACTTTTTTAAATACCTTTGAAAAACACCCCGGAAAACACATGGTTTAGCATAAAATTTGATATTTTGGGGGATTTTTATGACGAAACATTTAAATTTCCTATTGTATCTAGAGAGCGTTGGTTGCAACACTTTTCTGAGGTTTGAATGTCACGACATTTTGCAAACCTCTTGTATAAACAAAATAAAAAAAGTACTTAAACACCGTTTCTAGTGGTTATTTGTTTAGGTCGTGATATTTGTGGATGTGCCGCTACTGGAACTGGTAAAACTGCTGCTTACATGTTGCCAACATTGGAGAGGCTTTTATATCGACCTACCGAAGGCACTTCGGTAACAAGAGTGTTAGTTTTAGTTCCTACAAGAGAACTTGGAGTTCAGGTATATCAGGTAACAAAGCAACTCTGCCAATATACAGATATCCAGTTAGGTTTGGCTGTTGGTGGACTAGATTTAAAAACACAAGAGAATATTTTGAGGAAGAACCCAGATATTGTAATTGCCACTCCTGGACGTCTTATTGATCATCTTAAAAGTACACCCACATTTAGTCTGGACTCAATTGAAGTATTAATTCTTGATGAAGCTGACCGTATGTTGGATGAGTATTTTGCTGAACAAATGAAGGAAATTATTAAGCAATGTTCAAGGACAAGACAGAGTATTTTATTTTCTGCTACAATGACTGATGAAGTTGAAAATTTGGCAGCTGTGTCCTTAGATAAGCCTGTAAGGTTGTTTGTTGACAGTAATAAGGATGTTGCCTTTAATTTACGACAAGAATTTATTAGAATAAGGTACGATACAGTATTGAGAATGTTTGCATTAATTTATTGCATTAATGAATGTTTATTAAAATTATTGTAATGCTGGTTTAAATATTTCTTCCAGGTCTGGCAAAGAAGATGATCGAGAAGCTATTCTGGGAGCTTTAGTATGCAGAACATTTAGAGAGAGCTGTATGATTTTTGTGCAAACCAAAAAACAAGCTCATCGCTTACACATTTTACTGGGACTTTTAGGGCTGAAAGTAGCAGAATTACATGGAAATTTGACACAACCGCAACGTTTGGAAGCCCTGGACAAATTTAAAAACAAATCTGTGGATATCTTAGTTGCTACTGATGTTGCTGCCAGAGGATTAGATATATCTGGGGTTAAAACGGTTGTTAATTTTGTTATGCCTGCTTTGTTAGAACACTATATTCATAGGTAAGTTTTACACACTAGAAACGTCTTATGCATAGTTTTAAAGAATGTTAATTAAGCTCGAATTAAGTTAACGCCACACCTATACAGTTTAATGATATTCTAATATTTCAGGTTCTTGGGACAATTTTAAGAAAAAAACTTCATATTATATTCATATTGTATGTCCTAAGCATCTTAACTTTTGCAGTAAAGTTTTAAGAAAAAAATAATATTTTTATAATAACTTTGATACCGCCCTAGGAATTCTTGTGAAATATGGTATACACATAGTATACAGGGTGCACCATATAAAGCGGACCTATTGGAAGTATGAATTGAATAAGACTTTATTTTGAAAATCTCGCAGTGGCTATAAGTTGTTATGTTATTTTATGGTTTTAAAATATCTTGGATGATATTATATATATTGCCAGATACCAGATATTACAATAGACAATAGACAATAGACAAACTTTATTGAAAAGCAATTCAGCTGTACAATTTGACCTTACAAACTATGTTACAAAATATGTAATAAAAAATTAAATTAAAACACAGTCTAAAACTAAAACCAAAATTTGCTATCACACACATTTCGTTAAATAGCTCCAATACAAGTCGTCATGGATGTAAGAGTAATGGATTAAACTATATGATATGGGAAGCAGGGAAGCTAAGCAGTTTGCAGCAAAGGCATTGTATTGTCAGTGAATTCGGCAAAGGAGTAATTAGCGCTGAGTAGCAAACATTTTTTAATTTTATTACTGAACTGTCTAGTATTTAGCTGTCTTATTCCCAGAGCAATACTGTTGTAAACTGTTTTTCCCAAATGATAGATAGTGTTTTTAGCTAACTCCCTTCGAGACTGAGGAACAGTCAAATTACCTCTGAACCTTGTAGCATAGTTATGAATATTATCTCTTGTCTCGCAGTCCAATCCATGTAAGTAGGTTAATGTTTCAAGTGTAAGTAGATCATATAAAGTAAGGATTTTGAGTGACTTAAACAGCGGTTTACAGTGCGCAAGTGAGTCGACCTTACAGATTATTCTCACGGCTCGCTTTTGTAGGAGGAAGAGAGAATGAAGGCGGGTTGTTGAGGCGTACCCCCAAAAAATGATACAGTATCGAAGATTGGACTCAAACAAGGCATGGTACACTTCTAGAGAAATTTTTCTGTCACTCAATTCCAGGGTTACAGTCCTCAGAGCAAAGAGAGCAGACGCCAGACTCTTTGAAAGTCTATTAAGATGAGTATCCCACTTTAAGCCCTGGTCCACCATCAATCCCAGAAACTTGTAATGAGTGACAGCAACTTCGGAATTTTAAATAAATTACTATTTTATTTATATGTACCATACCCGAGGGGGATTTCACTGGGGATATTTGGTGTACATGGCCGGGGATAACTAAGGATATCTGGGGATAATTGGGGATAACCGAGGAAAACCGGGGAAAATCGGGGATAACCAAAGGATAACCGGGGATAACCAAAGGATAACCGGGGATAACCAGGGCATAACTGCCATATTTGGCAACGGTAGACATGAATTATTAATTAGACATAATAGTGAAACACTTGGCTAAAGAACATAAAAAGTTTGGTTAGAAATACATAGCATTATTTTGAAAACGGTTAAATAGTGAAAATATAGCTTATTAGTTTTATAATACATAATAATGCTACGCAAAGTGACTGTGTTTAAAAAAAAAGTAGCGTACAAATGATGAACGAGAAAAAGGTAAGTAAAATTGGCATATTTACATACTACAGCTGCCTGTTTGCTATTTGTTGTTTTTTTTTCTGGTAAATTCAACTATACAGTACTATTGAACGGAGCATGGATTCTCATAAATCCTTTCACTAAATGTCCAGTGTTTAGTGTGAACCCAAATGCAAAGATAAGTAAAAAAAATAGAAACGACTACGAAAAAATCATTTGGGCTGGTGCGGCGTTGCCATTGTGACATTTGTTTCATATAATATATAACCTTTTGGTTTTCAATTGTATTTTATAAAAAGTTAAACTGGTTTAGCCAGTTTTAAGCAGTGTTGCATTATAATAATTTCTCTGACTCTTTGACAGCTCACGAGGCGCCACCGATACATAATATTGTCAAGATTACTTTATTTTCGGTCAATTAAATTTAGTTATTTACTTTTTTTATTGTTATTATCGGGGTTTTTATGTTATCGTTTTTAAAGAAGTTTAATAAAAATAATATCATTCATTACACGTCCAGAAATAGAAAAACTTCTTATTTCTGGACTCCTAATGAAATACTAATAAATTGGTTAGAGGATTAGACATTGCGCTTGATAATGAATTCACTATTTCTCTTTTTCTGGGCTTTTCAGATGGAGTCCGACAAAACCGAGGACAAAACCGAGAATATAACTCAAGATGTATTTGAACAGGCAGAATATGCCTTAAAAATTACAATACCCAAGTATACATACATACTGAAAAAATGGGCCAAGGGAAAATGTAGTATACAGGATTGGTCTCAGTTAAGATTTGATGATATAAACAACCGCTGGATGTCAATTCTCCTTCATTCTGTTTATCACTTTTTGGAACCGATAACAAGTTTGTCTATAAAGATGTACTATTAAGGTGGAAGAAGCTTCAAGAGCTTGCGGATGAATACGGTATCAAAATACTAGGATTTTCAGCTGATGGTGACACGAGATTATTAAAAGCAATGAAGCTTTTACCAGGCCTACCAACAGAAGCGGAATCAGATGCCAGGCCCTGGTACAATTTAAATAATAATAAAAACAAAATATGCTACTTTCAAGACCAGATACACGTGTTGACGAAATTACCGACAAGACTCCTTCACCTAACATATTGTTACCAATGGGAAAGTTTTTCATAACAGTGGACCATCTGCATTAAAAAATATTTAATCCTATTTAACATGTGTTCCAAATTTTTAATTCTAGTTACATTTTTATTTTGTAATTTTTGTACAATTATTTTATTTATTCTTTTATGTGTTTAGATGTATACCTACTTTAATAAATCGTTTAAAATGAAAATGTTTTTTTTCAAATGAAAAAAAAACTGGTTCATTAAACCCGAGATTAAACCTATGAGATCAGCTACTCAGCTAATTAATTCTTAGGAAAAATTTGGGTTTAAAGAACGCGCCACGTTTTTATACATATTTAATTAACTTAATTTTAATTTTTCTTAACATATATCAGTTTCATTAACAAGAAATGCGTCATATTCCATTTTCCAGTTAGGGATAACCAATGATAACTAGGGATAACCGAGGATAACAGGGGATATCCGGAGGTAGCCGGGGATATCTGCGGGATAACTGGGGATGACCAGGGAAAACTGGGGATAACCAGGGATAACTTGCAGTTGGGGGAAGTTTGGTGTACTCAATTTTGCAATCGAAACACCCCTCGACCATACCTATACCTAACTATACAGAGAGTTTTTAAAAAAAAAATTTCGACGTGCAATGAAGTAGCTTTTATTTTTTTTCTCGAAAACGGAGTAAGATACGAAAAAATATCACGAGACAAAAAAATTGTATTTTTAGCTGCTTAACCCGAAAACGATATAAAATTTTTAAACAAGTCAGTGGCGTACATTCTTTTGTCAATATTATTCGTGAGACTGCCCCCCCGGGACGCCACTGGATCTCATAATTATCATCCAGTTAGTGCTAACTTAGCTTCTTATCACAATCACAATGAACAACGCTGCCAAATTTCACCAAAATGGGCAAGAGGATCTTTGAGATATTAATAAAAAAACGATTTTTTTTTAACTTTGACACCCTGTATCTTGAAAACCAGACTTTTTAGGGCATATGTTTATTTAAACTTTTCTACTTTAACTTGGTTGAGGAATGCGCCCTTGAAATTACGGTCTATTATTAAGTAACACCCTCAATTTCGTCATCCGGATGAGGTTACATATCAAAATCATTAATTTTCAACTTTATTCCGTTAATAATTCAAAACATCTCTTTACTTAAATGTGAATAAAAGTTACATGTATATTTGCAGTCCATTGCGATCGCATATTCAACTTTTTGGCATTCCGTTCACACGTCCCTTCTGAGAAACATCATTACATGTAACGGACGTTGCTCCAGTAAAGATCGTGTATTTTTATAAATTTATGGTTTATAGAGTTAAAATATAGGTAACCCTTCTCTTAAAATTGATATTGTGAAATCGTTTATAATTTTCTATCTTAGGTTTTAACACGAGATTAATAAAACACTGCAATATCTTTTTTATATATTATATAGTTCAGTGGTTTTAAGTTTGTGTTAAATGTACGAATATAGCAAGGTGCAATATATTTTTAAATACATTATTATCTGAAACGTGCAAAGCATCTAGAAGAAAAGAAATCTTAAAGGAACACATTTTTTGGTTGAGACAGTTACATCTTACGATCTTACTATTGTTCTAAAACTACACCTTAAATTAAATTCGACTTTAAGATTTTTAATAGGCCCTATAACCATCATAGTTTTTTACAAAACACCTTCACATCACTGCAAGTTTCGCAAAGAACATCGACCCAAAATAACGCAAATTTTAAAACCTCTGTGCTGAAGAAATGCATTTTATTAGATTTAACCTTTTTCCTCCGGATGAACGATATGGTCTAAGGGTATAGTTCATTTAATATGATTAGAATCAACCAGGGTTGATAAAAATCATGATTTTTTTGATTTTTTTAAAAAATTTACCAGCTTTTACAAATATTATTATTTTTAAATATTTCTAACTGCTTATATTTTGTTTTGTTAAGTAAACAAATATTTTTAGGCAGAAATAGTACAGATACGAAGCAAAACTGGAGAAGTTTTAACATGCAAATTTCGTTCGCGTAGTTTTTGCAAGTTTGCGCCTTTGTCGAAACTTGTATTAACGTGAAAATTTCGTCCGCGCAGTATTGCAAGTTTCCCGCTTTGTCGAAACTTGTAATAACTGGCAGAAAACGCCCGGCTATATAAACGATACGCACTTATTTTAGTTATCAGTAATATTTTTCCTTTAGGCGTTAATTTATTAAAACATTTGAACTCATGACAAGCCGGGGCAGAAAGGAATTTAGTGTTTGGCAGCATTTTATAAAAAAGAAAGTGGTGGGCAAACTAGGTTGTAGAGCAGTATGTAAAAAGTGTGGTAAAGAATTGCAAGGTCTAGTGGACATCGGAAACCTGCAAAAGTAAAACTAGTATATCAGCAGTGGTCTTGAAACTCTGCATGGCATGGTGATTGTCAGTCACAGCCTGGAACTAGCCAGAGTGAAATTATCCAGTTGGCAAAGAAACAGAAAAGCGATAACTGTGAAAAGGGAAGTGTAGGTGGACGTGAAAATAGTGGAAGTAGCGGTCATTTGGATTCTTTTTGTTGTGCGAACTGGACAAGATAAGAAAAAATAATTGGACAGACAAATAGCCAAAGCCGTTTACGCAACAAATTGCAGTTTTAGAGCTATAGAAAATAAAGAGGTTCGAAAGGTCATAGAAATGCTAAGACCTGGTTACCTTCCACCATCTAGATTTCAGTTATCATCAACGCTCTTGAATGAAATATTTGAAGAAGAAAAATCTAATTGTTTTAACAAGTTATCTGGACAATCTGTTTGCATGTCCTTAGATGGATGGTCCAGTATACATAATGAGCCGATAATCTGTGTCGTTTTGACTGCAGAGGATGGAAACAGTGTTCTTTTAGAAAGCATAGATACATCTGGTCATCCCCATACAGCTGACTATCTTGCCGAATTGGCTATTAACTCAATAAATAAGTGCAAAAATGAATATAACTGTAAAGTTACCAGTATTGTTACAGATAATGCGAACAACATAGTCAGTATGAAGAAAAAAATTACCGAGTCGTCCAATTACCCTATAATTACATATGGTTGTTTGGCACACTTACTTAGTTTGCTCTCCAAAGATTTAGAACTATCGTAATAATTTTCACGTTAATACAAGTTTCGACAAAGGCGCAAACTTGCAAAAACTACGCGAACGAAATTTGCATGTTAAAACTTCTCCAGTTTTGCTTCGTATCTGTACTATTTCTGCCTAAAAATATTTGTTTACTTAACAAAACAAAATATAAGCAGTTAGAAATATTTAAAAATAATAATATTTGTAAAAGCTGGTAAATTTTTTAAAAAAATCAAAAAAATCATGATTTTTATCAACCCTGGTTAATTCTAATCATATTAAATGAACCTTTAGACCATAACGTTCATCCGGAGGAAAAAGGTTAAATCTAATAAAATGCATTTCTTCAGCACAGAGGTTTTAAAATTTGCGTTATTTTGGGTCGATGTTCTTTGCGAAACTTGCAGTGATATGAAGGTGTTTTGTGTGGTGTTATTTATTATTTTATACATTTGAACTCATGACAAGCCGGGGCAGAAAGGAATTTAGTGCTTGGCAGCATTTTATAAAAAAGAAAGTAGTGGGCAAACTAGGTTGTAGAGCAGTATGTAAAAAGTGTGGTAAAGAATTGCAAGGTCTAGTGGACATTGGAAACCTGCAAAAGTAAAACTAGTGATATCAGCAGTGGTCTTGAAACTCTGCATGGTGATTGTCAGTCACAGCCTGGAACTAGCCAGAGTGAAATTATCCAGTTGGCAAAGAAACAGAAAAGCGATAACTGTGAAAAGGGAAGTGTAGGTGGACGTGAAAATAGTGGAAGTAGCGGTCATTTGGATTCTTTTGTTGTGCGAACTGGACAAGATAAGAAAAAATAATTGAACAGACAAATAGCCAAAGCCGTTTACGCAACAAATTGCAGTTTTAGAGCTATAGAAAATAAAGAGGTTCGAATGGTCATAGAAATGCTAAGACCTGGTTACCTTCCACCATCTAGATTTTAGTTATCATCAACGCTCTTGAATGAAATATTTGAAGAAGAAAAATCTAATTGTTTTAACAAGTTATCTGGGATGGATGGTCCAGTATACATAATGAGCCGATAATCTGTGTCGTTTTGACGTGCAGAGGATGGAAACAGTGTTCTTTTAGAAAGCATAGATACATCTGGTCATCCCCATACATGCAGCTGACTATCTTGCCGAATTGGCTATTAACTCAATAAATAAGTGCAAAAATGAATATAACTGTAAAGTTACCAGTATTGTTACAGATAATGCGAACAACATAGTCAGTATGAAGAAAAAATTACCGAGTCGTCCAATTACCCTATAATTACATATGGTTGTTTGGCACACTTACTTAGTTTGCTCTCCAAAGATTTAGAAGTATCGCAGATAAAAGAACATAATATAGTACATATTGTGAAATACTTCAGAAATACCCATTTGCCAAATGCTTGGTATAAAGGAAAAGGGGGCAAGAAATTGGTCTTACCTCAGGATGTTCGATGGAATACACTTTCAGATTGTCTTGAGATCTATGTAAATGAGTGGCCAAAATTGTTATTAATATGTGAAGAGCATAAAGATCAAATTGATCCAGTGATTTTTAAAAAAGTTTCAGATATCTGTATTAAAAGGATGGCTGAAGATTTTCTACAGTTGCCAAAACCAATTTCTATAGCAACAAAAAGGTGCATTTTTATCTCAAGCAGTTTACATATGGAAAAAGTTACTGGCTATTTTTGACAGTTTTGAATTTAAAGAAGAAAGAATCTTGCGTCAATATCAATTATTTAAGAACAGATATGTTCAAGCTCTAACCCCCTTTCACTTTTTGGCGTATATTTTGGATCCTACAATTAACAAAGAAGAATATCCATTACTAGCTGAAGAAAAGAGAGATGCTCTACACATTGTTTCCAAATATTTTGCAGACACAGGATTATTACCATTACTAATTAAGTTGGAAGCTAAGTCGGACCCGGTCACTAAACTCTATTTTCAGAGGAAATAATCAAAAATGTAACAGCAGTACGTACAGTGGTGGAGATCTCAAGAAGATGTTTCAGAAATTAAGCAAGTGCTCCCTATAGTAATTTCTGTTTTGTGTGCCTGTGCATTGTCTGCTGATATCGAAAGGATGTTTTCTACTTATGGATTTGTACATTCAGATATAAGAAACAGACTTGGCAGTGACAAAGCAGCTAAACTAGTATTTCTATTTAAGCATTATAACACTTAGGTTTTTTTTTATATTTTTTTTTTGTTTAAATTAAGTATTTTTTTGTATTAAAATGGTTTTTTTTGTTTTAATTTTTTAATTTTTTAAAAGTTTTATTTTTGTAATAACTTCGATTATTATAATAAAATAATAAATAACACCACATAAAAATGCGTCTGGTTTTTTTTTTGTGTGAACAAATACATTTTAAGTGTTAAAACTCTTTTTTAAATTAATCATGATCTTTTTTTTTAAATTATACTGATTAAAATCATGATTTTGTCTGTTTTCATGTAATATTTAAATATTATTAATATGTATTCTATTTGTTTTCTTTTTAATTCAATGTCTATATATTGTATAGCATCCGATACTGAGATTCTGATCGCGGAGAAAGTATATGTGGCATCACAGAAACCGAATTCACAACTTCAAAGATTTGAAAATAACCGTGCCGGCAAGGTTTTCGCACTGTTTTAATTAATTTGTATTTTTATTATTAATTTATCCATAGATTTTATGAGCTTTTTTTAGTTTTCGTTGTAGATAGGTCGTTAACATAGATATTGTTTTGTGCAAAGATACAGTTATTAAAGTTCATTTAGTGCTGTTAACTGCTTTTAATTGAGTAAACTATGGACAAAAAAAAATTCAATTAACATTAAAAGAACGAATAAGAGTTGAAACATATACTATGCAATTCGGGAACGAAATCCTCAACTGTGCTAACCACATTGGATGCTGCAGAAATATGTGGCACTTTAACTAAACTTTCTTCGCGCACTGTGTTCAGGGTTTTGAAAGGCCTTTATAAAGAAAATGACAGAAATGAAAATAGTTGAGGAGCCCAGACAAAAGGACGCAAAAAAATAATCCTGGATGATGCCACAAAATATGCCATTCGTCGCAAAATCCATGAATTTTTTTCCTAAATGAAATAACCACAATAAAAAAAATTATGGCTGAAATTAAGAAGGACACATCTTTACCTAAAATGTCATTAAGAGTTCTTAAACGAATTTTAAAAGAAATTATTTTAAAAGAAATCGAAAAAGCCTTCTAATACTAATTGAAAAAATGAAATGATTGTATGGCGGCGAAAATATTTGGAAAAAATACGGGAGTTTCGGGAAAAAGGGAAAAATTGTATTGCACCGATGAAACATGGCTCAATGAAGGGCACACAGTTAAGAAGGTATGGCAATATCTAAATATTAAAAGTTCAAGGCAGGCATTTGTTGATGGATTTTCGCAAAGATTAAGAAATCGCAGTGGAAAAGGTCGTCGTCTTAAATAAATAAATTTAATTAATAAGAAACTATTTGACGGTACGACGAAATTTCATTATTTATTATTTTTTGAAATGCACACGCAACTGGAATTCATTCCCGTGACGTCGCGCAACCCGCTCTGTATGCGCTAGTCACTGACAAAAAATTTGGCCCTTGAGTAAGGTCTTGAACCTCTTACTATTTTTACTTATAGTTATTACTGTATGCTGTGTTTTTCATGTTTCAGTATATTTCGTTTTGTGGCTTCTCCATTTTTGTTAGGTCTGGGGGTGGTTGTCGCTGGGCAATGGGCATGTTCTTCTAAGTCTTGGGTTGAATGCTCCGGTAATGATTGGATTCGACCTGGTTCTGACTTTCTGGAAGAAGTTAGTTCAGGTTATCCAATGCTGTGAGAATTTATATTCTTCCAAACGGTGAATATAAATTGTGACAGTATCGGGATGTTCAGGTTTCTGTTGATTTAAACGTTTGTGATGAACCAGTTTGCGATTATTCTCAATAAGAAGTCTTTGACACTGCACGTATAAAGGTGGATTTATGCAGACCAATTATGAAAAATTCAAGACAATTTAACGTATAAACCTTTGATATTGGTCTGTATAAATACCCCTTTAGCCTTTTAAAATTCGGGTTACCTACCTGCTTACTAGCAACAAGTTCTTTATCTTCGTTCTTTTTAAAAGGTCTCCAAAAATCCATCTCAATTAGAAACGCACGCAAATAAAGATAGAAATATTACGAAAACTAAAACTACTAAATGATAGAAAGCTAATATAAAATAAATACTCCCAAAACCTCTGTCGAACACCCACAAGTGTGGTATTACCTAGACCTAGAAATTCAACTGACAAGTGTAGATTATCAACGTGACAACCAAGCAACCTAGATCATCGTGTCTTTGAGACCGCGGTTTAAGCGCTTTAACTTAAAAATGGTTTATAGAATGAAACACTTGTTTCTAGATTTCCACTAACTTTTATGTAAAATTTGTTGACAATTGTTTCGCCAACACTGTGACTTCTTCAGATGTTTATAACCGAATAAATATACAAAAGTACGCAACCCTAAGTACCTAATCAGAAATTATATACA
Organism: Polydrusus tereticollis; assembly: GCA_963920685.1. NCBI lineage: Eukaryota > Metazoa > Arthropoda > Insecta > Coleoptera > Curculionidae > Polydrusus > Polydrusus tereticollis. The sequence goes on along the minus strand of OY987326.1, from coordinate 21,262,453 downwards.
ATAGAATTAATAAATAAGATTTAATAACGGGGGTTTTGTCGTTTAACATGTAATAAAATTATATTAATGAAAAAGGTTTAATAACGGGAAATTCCCTAGATCCAACTGTTCATTTAGTAGTAGATTTGCAATTTTATATTTATTTATTTCGATCGATTCCAATAAATCTAATCCTCTTCCCTTGGTTGTCTAAGTGTAAAATTTTAAAATTGTCATTAAAATTATGGTTTTTGCTTAATAACTGTTTGGCATAATTAGAATTTTCTTTTTCCTTTAGTAAACTAACTTTATGTTCTTTTATTCTATTCTGGAATGACCTACCCGTTTGGCTAATATAAAATTTTGAACAAGAACCGCAATTTAATTGATAAACTCCCGATCTATATTGTTTTTTAGTTTTTGATTTATTATTTTTAATGTATTTACCAAGTATGTTATTACTTTTAAAAGCTATTTTTGAACCTCTTTTCTTGAAAAAGGTAGCAACTTTGGTTGTCACTTTACCTGTGAATGTTAAAGTCTGGAAATTATTTTCTTTAAGGGCAACGGCTTTCGGTAGGTTTGCTTGGACGGTCGCGGCGAGGACCGACGCTACCCGTCGGGGAATGGGCGGTGAAATAGACTTCCAGGGCCGGTGTTATCGCGTGCCTATTTTGCTAGCTGAGGCGTTTCGATTCGCATTCAGTGCTTATTAATCATTTATTTGTTGCGGGCGCGGATACATCGATAAGAAATAGTTAGCACTTACGATTTTCAATATGGAAAATTATAAATATGTAAGAAAACGGAATATACGTTTGTCCTTTAACGGGAAAATAGGTTTTGCTAAGAGAAGAGAAAATGTAAAATTCAATTACTATATTTACGAAGATACTAAGATACTAAATAATAATCTTATGAGTAAGATTTCTATTCTTATAGCACAAATAAGGAGAAACCTGTTGTTATAGTAACACACAGATGCTATTTAGTCACAAAAAAAAACAATAAATTAGATTAGTTTTAAAAATATAACCCGAAAATAACATTCAAATTTCCGAGATAGAATAAGAATCCATCATTTTTTGCAAGACTTTTTTTAATAATTTTCTCAATTTCTTTAGAAAGTTTATAATAAAAACAAAAATAATTCAATAGAAACAAATGATTTATAAGAGCGTTTTTTACATGTCAACTATTTTTACTTTCAAAAAATCTCAGAGATTCTATTAATTTTCTTAATAGGCAAATGTTGCTGTTTTGTTTTTGTCTAGTAAGTAGTGTGTAGTAGGTAGGTACATATTTTTAGCCTCAAGGCATGCCGCATAGAGCCGGCATTTTTTGCAGAAGTTTCTATACAGAAGAAAGAAATGTGAACAATAATGTTATATTTGTGGCGCTTACTTTACCTAATGCAAAGGTCTCAGACTGATATAATATTAGTAGTCTCTATACAATAATAGCTGCTAAACTTTTGACATAGTTTGGGCATATTGCATTTAAAATATTAAATTTGCTTGTATAATAACAAAAAAGTATATTATATGGGGACGAAAGGAAAATCTGGTGGAGAAAGACTTTTTACTTTCGTCCCCATACTTTGAACTCCACTTGAGCATGGGCTATTTCTTCAAAATAAAAATATATACATATACAGTGTGTCCCGCTTTTTATAAAATACACCCTAATATCTCAGTTATTAATAATAAGATTTTCTTGAAATTTTGAGTTTAGTTTGACATTAAATAATTCGTACGAATTGTCAATAAGTGAAGCAGTGTTACGTAACTGCTAATAAGATGGCACAAAACCGAAGAGTAGTTCTCACAATTGGAGAAAAAGTAGAAATTATCCGCTTATTTGGTAATATAATGAAATATCTACGCGTCAGGTAGCTGGAATATTCAATGAAAGGCATCAGGATCGAGCACCAAATACTCACGATACCGTTGCCAAAATCAACAGATTGTTCGCCAGGACTGGAGCGGTTTTCAAAAGACAAGACCAAGGAGGTATATACAATTTGAATCAAAGACATTATTCAGACGACAAACGACCCAAATGGTAGTACCTATAAGGGTAGTTGCGAGGATACTGAATTTAACGAAAAACAAAGTATGGAGGTGTTTGAAACGCAATAGGATAAGGGCATTTAAACCAAAATTTCTACATACTCTGTTAAATGGTGTTTTTGAACGGCGGTTTGAATTTCGCTTATGGTTGCAAGGTAACTATCTTAACTACAGATTTTTTCTAAAGAACATTATGTTTACTGGTGAGGCAACGTTTACGACAAACGGTGTGGTATCTAATAAAAATTGTAGGTTTTGGGCAGCCGAAAATTCGAATTGGGTACCTAATTAATTGTAAAAACCATTACCGTGAAAGAGTGAACGTGTGGTGTGACATATTTAACGAACGAATTGTTGGCCCTTTTTTCCTGGATAACTTGACCGGACAAAATTTTCTTTATTTTTTACTAAATGATTTTTATGATTTTCTCATGGAATTGCCTTTAGCACAGAGACAAAACTTAATCTTTCAGTTAGATGGTGCCCCCGCACATTATTCTATGATAGTTTTTAAATGCAACTTTCCCTATGAAGTGGATGGGTAGAAATTCTCCTTTAGAACCATGCCCCCCCCCCCCCAGATCGCCGGATATTACCCCTTGTGACTTTTTTCTGTGGGGGCACTTGAAAAATAAAGTGTATGCTACTCGACCGCGTAGTAGAGAGGAACTTTGCATTAGAATTATGCAAGCGTGTTAGGAAATTACTCACCAAACTTTAACATAAGAAAAGTGAATGTACCTTTAAGAAGAATTGTTAAAAAGCGTATTGTTTTAGAAGGTAGTTATGTTGAAAACACAAGAATCTAAAATAACGTAATTTTGTCAGCGCAGTTACAAATAAAGAATTTATTAAAACAATACTTTTTTTTCTGCTAAAATCAGCTCTTGAGATTTTGAAAATATGAATTAAGGGGTTTTTGGGGATGCTGATTCTAAATCTTATAGAAACAGTTATCTAAAATAAGCCCTAATATCCTTTTAAAAAAAAGCCTTTTTTACCCCACCAACACCGCACGCCAATGGTAAATAAAAATGTTCACTATGCCAAATACTTCATTTTTCTAACCTACAATTACCACCAAAATTTCAAGAAAATCTCATTATTAATAACTGAGATAATATTAGGGTGTATTCATGAAAAGCAGGACACACTGTATATTGTTAATTTATTATTATTCATTATGTTTTTCTTATAAAATACAAAAGCAATATAAAATATACTGTTGTTTTTTAAATTTATTTTTGGTGTATACCGGGTGTTGCATCGTCGAGCGGGACATAGGAAATCCCATGTAATTTTAAATGGGGTCAATTATTGGCTTCCCTAATTATTTTAGAGAAAAATTCTATTTAAGTTTATTAAAGAGCACTAAAACCCACATTCAAAAGAATAACTTTAGATATTTTTGAAGAGCCCGTTTACGGGTTATCGCCGATTTCTTTTTAACTATTTCTCCTTTTTATGGCCCCGTATTTGCGGGCACCAGTCAAGGTAAAAGATGACTGTCAAATAAAGTTGTCATTTTGAAATGTGTGCTTTATTGTTATAAAAACTCGTACATCGAAAATATTAAAGGTGTATTTATGAGTACAAATTAATCTGAATAAAACTAAAATAAAGTATCCAATTACAAGGTTAATTATGACATTTTACATGTTTCAATATTTTACTAATTAATAGGTAGGTACTATTAAATTGTTAGAACTTTAGGATTTAAGAAGATGTTGAAATATTCCTCAAAATGACAACTTTATTTGACAGTCATCTTTTACCTTGACTGGTGCCCGCAAATACGGGGCCATAAAAAGGAGAAATAGTTAAAAAGAAATTGGCGATAACCCGTAAACGGGCTCATCAAAAATATCTAAAGTTATTTTTTTGAATGTGGGTTTTAGTGCTTTTTAATAAACCTAAATAGAATTTTTCTCTAAAATAATTAGGGAAGCCAATAATTGACCCCATTTAAAATTACATGGGATTTCCTATGTCCCGCTCGACGATGCAACACCCGGTATATAGTATCTATACCTACTTTATATAGTAAATATTATATCAAAGCAAAAAATAAATTTTATTCAATAATATATTATAATTACAATAAAATATCTAACAAACACTTAAAAAGTCCCATGTTCAAGGAGGGATTCGAACCCGGGACGTCTTGATCGCCGGGCGAAATCTCTACCACCCGACCATGGAGGTCGACATCGCGACGCATTCAGACTTGATACCTACTGCACCGTTCGGAAGTTGAGATTTTATTTCGATTTACCGATGTTTAAAATAAACATCGATGTTATCAAACAAAGATCGAAACTAATCATCGATGTTAATATTTCTTTAAAGTAACACATTATAAGAGATACATGCATATTATAAAGATTAATAACATTTTAAACAGAACCTCCTTCACCCCTACTGCGAGATGTGAACATACTTTTATCGTTTTTACTGAAAATCAGCTCTTTTATAAAATTTGTATATTCTTCTCATAGAAAATAAAACCAAAAACTACAACATGCAACATGTAGGCATTGACAAACCCTATGAAACTGCTAATTTTGGAAACATCATTAAACTTATTCTTAAACACGTTTTTAATCTGCAGACACGACTAAACACCGAAAATTACATTAAAGTTTCAACATAAAATAATTAATAAATGCTCCAAAATCTCCGAGTCCGTCCGCATATAGTTGGCCCCGCCTTCCAGCGTAAAACGTGCGATTGCGGTAAGTTTCGCCTTAAAATCCGCAAGAGGTCGTTAGCCGACGGCCGTATTTTGAAAACGGAGGGAAAATGATTTAGGCAAACTTAAAATTTTTTTTCTTTAATTCATTTAGTTTGGTTGTAAAGAAAATGGTAAAAGCCATGCCGATGCGGAACGTTTTTTAAATTTTTTTAATAGTTTATTAAAAAAAAAACTGAGTACGTCGGCCCTAGGTCGTCTAAAAAAAAGGGACAACGCATCGGCGTATATTAATATTTACCTATATACCATTCCAAATTTGAAATCCATTGGACTATAAATAAACTCACAATTCATTTTCTGCTATGTACCGTCCACAACCGTAGCCCTTAAGTTTATTGACAGGGAATACTAAGTCTATTGATTTTTTATACTGCTTTTTTTAAACTAATTTTTCAATAATTAAAGATACGTTATATCCATTATTGACTGCAATTTGTTTAATAATACTTAATTCCTTATTGAAACTATCATTTCAAAGAGGTAAACTTACTAATCTTTTATTAATACATCCAATTATCTTTAAAATTTACTAAATTTTGTATTGGCCAAACGGGTAGGTCATTCCAGAATGGAATAAAAGAACATAAAGTTAATTTTTTAAAGAAAAAAGAAAATTCTAATTACGCCAAACATTTATTAAGCGAAAACCATAATTTTAATGACAATTTTAAAATTTTATACTTAGACAACCAAGGGAAGAGATTAGATTTATTAGAATCGATGTAAATAAATAGATATAAAAATGCAAATTTACTACTAAATAAATAGTTGGATCTAGGGAATTCCCCGTTATTAAACCTTTTTCATTAATATAATTTTATTACATGTTAAACGACAAAAACCATATTATTAAATCTTATTTATCAATTATATTGTATATAATTTCTAATTAGGTACTTAGGGTTGTGTAGCATACTTTTGTGTTTTATTGATTCGGTTATAAACGTCTGAAGAAGCCACAGTGCTGGCGAAACAATTGCCAACAAATTTTAAATGAAAGTTGTGGCAATCTAGAAACAAGCGTTTCATTCTATCAATTTAATATGGATCTCCATCAAGTATCGGCTAAGTCCATTCAATATTTAAAAGTGGTTCTTTATCATATTAGATGAACTATAAAATAGATATTTTAGGTTTTCCACTCTACATTTTAAAAATCTTCATTAAATTCTGAGCATATTTGGGTTCTTGATTTTCCTTTGTATCTAAAATTAATTATCACATTACCACGTCGGAGCATTTAATATAAAATTTACCCAATAGCTTCAAAATATTAGAGAACGACGATGCAGAAAAATGATTTTTATTATTTGGCGCCAAAAACGTGCGCCCGACAAAAGAACGTCAATAGACCAGATTTGTTCCTCAAAGGTATTTAGTTAAAATCCCACACCACCGTCACTGCTATAAATTAAAAAAAAAGGTATATCAGATAACGTGACTCATTAGAAAGTATTTACCCCATTTTACCAAAATATCTAGGATTTTTTTATTTCTTAATTTATCACCCCAACATTTAAGATACGTAGGACAACATTGATATGAAGTATATTTCTTAAAATTGTCCCAAGAATCACACCCTGTAATATAAGCCTATCATCATTAAGTAACACCCTGTATTGGCAATTTAAATGTTTTAGGGTAGGACGTACTGCCAGAGCGGGACGTGCTGGTGTATCAGTAAGTTTGGCTGGTGAACAAGAAAGAAAGATTGTTAAAGAAATTATAAAAAGAGCAAAGAATCCTGTGAAAAGCAGAGTGATACCTCCAGATATCATTGAAAAATATAAACAAAAACTGGAAAAATTGGACCCGCAAATAACGCAGGTATTGCAGGAGGAGGAAGAAGAGAGGCTTTTAAGTAAGGCCGAAAATCAAGCCAATAAAGCTGAGAAATTACTTAAAGGGCAAAAAGAAACAGTGCGCCCCTGGTTTCAAACCAAGCAAGAAAGGAAGAAAGAAAAGGACACGTTAAAGGTAAAACGTATTGATCCGAAAAAAGCACTCAAATCAACAAAGAAGAAATCCAAATCAAGTCCTGATCCAACAGACCAGAAACTTACAAAAGTGGCTGCAGTACAGGCAAGAATGATAAAGAAAAAAAGTAAGCAAAAGAAGATATCTGTAGTTCGTGGCGATCAAACCTTTGGAGGTGGTGAAAATAGTGGGGGCAAGAAAAGAAAATCTCATTTTGGCGATTTGGTTAACACTAAGAATGCTAAAAAGCTTAGATATCAACCGAAATTTCAACAAAAAAAGAGTTCCCATAAAAAAAACGTGGTTAAATAAATGTGTTTAATAATAAAATAAATGCACGTGTATTACTTACCAACTTACTTCGTGCTCCTTTTCCATAATATACAAGTTTGTGAATAAGTATATATACGGGGTGTTGATTGGGTTTTTCCGTCAGGAATATCCTTTGACATCCGTTGTTTCATCGAAAACTTTTTGGGTCTTGGCGCTTAGCTTTCAATTTTGATTCGGCTATTGCTTTAATTGATGAAGGCTGGAAAGCTGCATAGTTCTTGGCGCCTGTTACATGTCTATTAGACGATCATGGTAGTGCTTCTCTACTGGTAGAGGCCGTAGAGGTTTATGCCACATCTTTCGGCAATTTGTATGTAGCGTTTGGTCTGGCCGTCGTATGCGAGTCCGTTATTAGTATTATTGGTCGAAACGTCCGTACGTCTGTAATAGTCTGTGAATATGTAATCATAGTTTAAGGCGAACTCAAGGGTGTTCCCGACTTCTTAATTGGTTAGTAAGATGCTTAGACAGGCAACCCTTTAAATCGTCTTGTATTTCGACGACTGTAAGCCCACGTGATACCACTTAGATTATATTTCGTAGGACCTGTATACCAGTGGCGGCTCGTGCCTTGCACATGTAAGTCGGCGCCGCAGGCAAAAAGAGTCGCACGGGAAAATTTTTTTAGGATCACTGTAATGATAGACCTTTGCTTTTGTAGGCTTTAACAAAGAGTAGCATGTGCTACTCTTTGGCTTTAATTAGCAGAACTTGGCTAAAACTATACTGACATGACAGTGACTTATAAACTAATAAATAGATTACAAACAGGTTACAATATTTAACACGTAAGTAAGGTATCAGGTAATATACATATACAGTAATGCATACAGCAATTATTATATTACATTCTCCCCCACATTATTTTTGAACATGTTCCGAAAGATACTTTGGTTGATTACGAGGTCTTGTAGATTTACGTTTAAATCTTAAAATATCTTGTGGTAACACACTAACTTTAGCACCTGAATCTAGCTTAAATATAACAGATTTTTCGTTTATAACTACCTTTTTTGTCCACATAGTAACAGAACTATAATCCACAGACCCTATGGATTTGAATATTGACCCAACGTAGTACTCCTTTTCACTCGAGTCATCACTAATCTCGTCATCATCTCTGTCAGTCCTAGCTACCTCATGAACTGTTTTGTCTTCTTTAATGTTTCTGTCCTTCCTACACACATTGGCAAAGTGATTTCGTCTTTGGCATTTTGCACAGGTCTTTCCAAAAGCTGGACACCTTCTTTCTGGGTGAATATAACCACAATAGTCACACGTTTTCCTAGATTTTTCATTCTCTCTGCGCTTATCTTTTCTATATTACTGAATTGACTGCTGCTTCATTCTGTAACACTTTCGATTGAGTTTTACTTATTTCTGTCGCTCGGCAAAAATCTACTGCTTTTCTAAGGGTAAAATTTGGCTCTCTTAACAATCTTTCTTGAGTTGTTACGTCTTGAATACCCATTACTATACGGTCCCTTATCATGTCATCTTTCTCTGGATACTCAGTTGACAATGCCGCCTTGCGTAACTCGGTGACAAAACTATCAAAAGTTTGGCCCTCTTTGATAGATACTGTTAAACTTAAATCGTTCAAAAATTACGTTTTTCTTAGGTGCGCAGTAAGCCTCAAATTTAGACTTAATTACCTCTAATGTCTTCTCTTCGGTAGCTTCAAATGTGAACGTATTGTAGAGCTCTAGTGCTTCATCACCGATTAAATTCAAGAATATTGCAATATTTTTCTTCTCTTCCTTCGAGCTTTGGTCGGAAGCCGTAAGAAACAAGTCGATTCTTTGGCTGCGGCTGAATCTTTTCCAGTTGTCTGCTATACGTTACCATCAAGTACAAGCGGCTCTGGCGCCTTGCAAAAGCTTTCCATGTCAGCAAAAATTCTAGCTTTTTGTCTTCACAATGTGTTTTTCACCTGACACCATGTATATATTAGTCGTTAAGAATAACACTTTGCACTTTAAATATCTTTATTTAAAACAGGAGTATTTAACAAAAACTAAATTGACATGTCCTCTTGACAGTGACTGCATCACCATGGTTATGCCTATCACCACCGGAGGTAATCTCAATTACCTACATAGGATAGGTATAATACACAGTGCTTTCCAAGATGTTAATCTCGCCTTGCACGTCGGAGACACAGTCATCAGTATACTGTCATGTCAGTATAGTTTTAGCCAAGTTCTGCTAATTAAAGCTTACAAAAGCAAAGGTCTATCATTACAATTTAATTAGCAGAACTAGGCTACAACTATACTGACATGACAGTGACTTATAAACTAATAACTAGATTACCTACAAACAGGTTATAATATATATTTAACACGCAAGTAAGGTATCAGGTAATATACATATTTATACAGTAATGCATACAGCAATTATATTACAATCACGCCTAAATTTGGACAAATTTGATAAATAAATAATAAATTTAAGTATCGTAAAAAAGGACTCCCTTCTCCCCTCTTGGGGAAACGTGTATCAACACGTCAAAGAGAATAGGTTGGTAAATGGTGTATGCGTGCGATTTTAATCTGTCCTATTTTTGTTTGTAAATTAACGCAGTGATTGGCATTCAGTCACGTAACTAGTCAAACGCGCTTAGCGACGGGACGTGTACAACGTCAACATTGGGACGCGAGCTTCCTATTCGGCGAAATATGTGGTCAACTCGTATCGCGCGGCAGAAGAGAGACGGCACTGCGCAACGGTTAAGAGAAGGCAGTCTGCCAAGACAGCTCGGTGACGCATGTGTGCTCTTACGCGCGCTTGAAGTTTTAAGGCCTTTTTGGGCAGTTAAGCGGTCTTTCAAGATGGCTCGGTGACGCCAGTGCTGTTACGCACGCTTCATGTTTTAAGGCCTTTTTGGGCAATAATGGTTTCTTTTTGAGTAAAGCTAAGCAGATAGCGATTCCGCGTTATCTGACGTATGATGTAAGTACTTTCAAGTGATAGTTAGGGAAACAATGTAAAAAAGCAGTTAATAATGTGAACGTTAAGTGTCAACCAGTAATTTTGTCATGAATCCTTGTAACATGATACCATAACCTGCATTAAGGAATAAAAGGAGAGGAGACACTCGAGCCTAACGACTTGTTGTTATGTGGTTTAAAATATCAACGCAGAGAATTACTAAATTCATCTGCCTTTACCGACCGCCAAGCGACACCCATTATAGAGACTTGTTTCCCTATCTTGCAAATACTGTCGACTTTTTGCAAACCCACCAGCCCAATTCCGAAGATTGTCATCCTTGGCGACTTTAACGTTCATAATGTCAACTGGCTCAAATACTCAAATACAACCGACGAGCAAGGTCGCGAAGCCGAATCCTTTACCATCAGCTCTGGCCTCACTCAACTTGTGGCTAAACCAACTCGGATTCCAGACCGAGATGGTGATTTTGCTAGTTTGTTGGATCTTTTCTTAACTTCAACCCCCGACTTTGTACACTCTGTCACCGTGAAGCCTCCGTTAGGAACGTCTGATCACAACCTTATTTCGGCACTGAACAAACTACCAATCACTGCCAAACAGCCTCCTAAACCACGCAAGATCTGGCATTATACATCAGCTAAGTCGGATGCTAACCTTTATTTTTCTGTGGTGGGATGACCTAAAGGACCATTTTCGAACCTTTTCTTGGCGGGACGTTTGTTTTACCTCTGTTATCCATCTGTGCTAGAAAAGTATCGGAGGTTATCATTACTGGCATGGAAGCCTCCATCCCTTTCTCAAAAAAGTTCCCTTGTAACGGCAAGCCTTGGTTTACCAAAAATTGCGAACGAGCTGGTAAATCAAAAAAATTATTTCTACCGACAATGGCGTCAAAACCCTACCGCCGAAAATCGTACCATCGTTAACGCTCGAAACCAATGCAAGCAAACGATAAACCAAAGCAAAGAAGCATACAACCAGAGGATCAAAGAAAAACTTCTTGAATGTCCATTTTGGTCGGTACCTAAGGCCGTCAGTCAGAACTTTACGATTGTTTTTCGGCACTGCCATGTTAAACGAATCTTAAGGAGTCTTGACACCAAGAAAGCTTCTGGTCCTGTCGATATGCCAGTCATTGTAATTAAGACATGCGCTGACGAATTGCACCGGTATTTTGTAGGATTTTTAACTTATCTTACAAAAAAGGAATATTTCCTTCTTGCTGGAAAACTGCGCGAGTCCAGCCCATACCCAAAAAAGGCAAGAAGGCCTTGCCAAGCAACTATCGTCCAGTCGCATTGCTTTCGGTTATATCAAAAGTTATGGAGAAGGCTATCATTGAAAAATTATTAAAGTAACTGGTGCAGCTTTGTGTCCCTCGAACGACACTGTTTAAAAAAATTTTCATCTGGAGAACGTCATTCCTCTGGAACGACCTCCCTGAGGCCGTGTTCTCCAACGAGTATAATCTTCAAAGATGCAAGAACAACGTGAATTGTTTCCTGCGCACACTCACCGCTCGCAGAGGGCCACAAAATATTACTCCTGCAGTGCTGTGCCTTATCATAAAAGAAAAAAAACCCTTTGCAATACACATCCAGTATAAGAATGTTATTCTTGGAACGCCAGAAATTGATTTATAAAAATTAAAATATATAGTACAAGTCAAATCAAATCAAAACATTAATTCCTTCAATTGAAATGTACAGGACAATAATTGAAGAAAAAGTATAAAATTAAAAGTAAACACATTTAAAATACACACTCAACATAAACCGCTAAAAGAAGTAAGCACAATATAACAGCTTTAAAAGAATTTCTGCAAACTAGAACAATTCACTAGCAGCAAATATTTGTCAAAGAATGACGTTTTGACGTACGATTGTTGTTGGAATTGTAGGTATTAAAGCGAAAAGTTTGTAGACCTTTGGAAAAATCTGACAATAATCATTATTAACGAAAATCTTTAATACATATTGAGACGTATTTTTAAATGTTAAAAATACATTCCAGCGACGGCAGCTGTTCATCGGTGAGCACTGGGTTGTTGGTAAGGAGTGTGGTTCACTTTTCTAACAGGGCGCCACCCAGTCTGATTAAATTAATGAAATATTAAGAGTTCCAAACTGGGAAACGAACTCTTAAAAAAATGAGTAATAAAAACTGATGTTATATAATCATGAAATATAATTAGAATTGCATAATTCTAAACAATTAATTAAAAAATTATTAATGGCATTCTTAAGTTTACTTACACGATTACCCAATCCCCTCTTTGATTGATCAATCAAATTTTACAAAAATAACTCAACATTCATTTCGTGTTTCTTAAAATATTACTGAAAAATATGCATATAAGTTTAATACGGCGATGTGATTTTAAATTTATCGTTTTAAACATAATAAAAAAATTAACATCATTGTTTATACTATCTAGGTACTTAAAAAATTTAGAATAATAATCAAAAAAATATTGTAAGTAAAGATGCAGGCGGCATTTAGGTTAATATATTAGAAATAAATTGGAATAAACTGGCCTTATAATGATTGTTCTTCGCTGAAGTAGAAAATATTGATCTGGTGGGATATTTCCGTGCAAATCGTCATGATATCTCTCCAGCAACAATTTGTGGAAGTGGAGGATAACTTATTTTGTGCGGAATATCGGCCCAACAAAAAAACTCTAAAAATATTCAGAAAAGTACCATAAAAAAAGGAATTACAAATGGCGACTGTAAATCTTACCTCAAGAATTAATCGTCGAGAGTTTTTGAAATAAATAAAGACTTCCTTGAAATAGGATAGCGATTGTTGGGCTAATTAAGACACATTGTCATGATCCATTAAAAACTGAAATAATAAATTAGGTTTCAATATATATCCAAGGAAAAGGTGGATTTGGTAACATACCTGAAAGATTGATGTTGATGAAGAAGGATCTCACTAAATCTCCACAAATCAGAGGCTTATACGAGTGGACATTGCTTTACAGAAAACACGTGAAATAGGAAATTGACTATATAGGCCCGTTCTCGGGATAATCCTATTTTCTGTTAAAAACACCCGTTTTAACACGCGGACTTGACCAAAGTGTCCTTGCCAGAAAAGAGAGCCTAGTAACAGCACGAAGAAACATCGAGTACCGGAACAATCAGAATTCTCTCTTTTTTAAAAAAATATATTAAAAAAGGATAGACCTACATCAACAATTTTTCAAATCTGCAGTAAGTTAAACATCGAAGCCCGCGCAGTAGTACTACGTAGGTATTTACGCGTCACGGTACTCTGAATTAAATATTTGGGCGAATGCGCCAGATATTAATAAATAGCAATATTATTATAATAAACAAATTGTGGTTCCGAAAATTAATTATAGTATTAATAATAATTAAATTTATCATGGTAGCGTAAACGCTACACTGCCCCTCTCCTTAAAAAAATAGGATGCGAAAGTGGACTATTTTATCGATTTTCTAAATTCCAATAAAATTTCAAATATAATATAGGATGGTACCTATTGAAGATAATCATTACGTCAAATCTATTTTAGCTTTTGATAACTTCGCGTATCACACGTCCTTGCGGAAGTCAACATCGGTAAGGTCATAATTCGGGAAGGTCACATTTGAGAAAGGTCTGCTAAAAAAACTGACGCAGTCATTAGAAAATCGGCATATTTGATAGTAACGTAAGACTAGATAAAAAAATAAAAAAATAGTTTTGCTTTATTGCCTTAAGATGCGTTATCGGTAATAAGTAACGGGAAATGCTAAGTATACCGAGTAGATCGTAGAGTTGACCTACAATATATATATATATATATATATATTTTTTTTTTTTTTTTTTATTAGGACATTCACAAAAATATGTACATTATTATTCACTAAACTAGAAAATAAAGGAAACTTTATCGTTGTCTGAGACAATCGACAAAAGCCGGTTACATATTTACACAAGGGCAATGGGTGACCAAAATTATTTAGGCACCACTAAAATGCCAAGGAAAAATATCTTGACTAAAATATACTATTCCCAAAAAATTATTAGCTAATTTTATGGATTCCCTCTTATATGAGATTATTTAAAATCAAAATAGGAAATAAATATTTCTGTTTGTATTTCATATACAAAAACAAAACAAGGTTAGATAATAATATACAGTACATATATTTTTTTTTATGAGATAAAGTAGGTAGTTAATTAGTAAGTACATAATATATCTATGAAGACGTACTTCTACTATTTAGTGAATCAGAAGAACCAAGATAAGGCCGTAAATCTTTTACATGCCACTTCCCTGCTTTTGAACCATCAACATTTTTTAGTTCGTAAACTAAAGCAGAAAGTTTTTTATGCACTATACATAGGATATTTCTTGGACTGAGTTTGGCAGAAAATTTATTAGGAGCACTAGACAAGGTTTTATTCGGACGCCATACTTTATCACCAACTTGAAAACTAATATCCCTCTTTCGGAGGTTATACGACTTTGCGTTTCTTTCATAAGCAAGGTGAAGCTTTTGACGTATGTCTTTAAATATATCGCGAAACTCGGCAAAAGTCTCTGCATATGAATTTCTATCACCAGGTAAAATCTCAACTGATTCATCAGAAGGAACCTGGTTATAATAGTCTCCCGATAAAGGTACATGCCTACCAAAATTTAAATAAGCTGGAGGAAAACCCGTCACCTCATGGACAGCGGTATTTATAGCCTGTCTGATCTCGGATATGTGCAAATCCCAATCTTCGTGCTTATTTATGTAACAACGAATACCAGTGGTAATGGTTTTATTTGTCCGTTCCACAAAATTACATTGTGGTGAATAGAAGGGAGTATACCATTGCTTAACCTTATACTTTGCACAAAGATTTTTAAAATGGTGACTAGCCAAATTAGTACCATTATCACAGATAAGGTATTGAGGAACACCAAAGATAAGAAAAACATTATTTTCTAAATGAAGAGCAATCATAGGAGATTTTGAATCCCTAAGAGGAAAAATTAATGTATATTTTGAAAACCAATCTGAAACAACTAAAAGCCATTTATGACCTTTTCTACTTCTTGGAAATGGCCCAATAAGATCAAGAGATAATATCTGAAAGGGACGATCAACAATTTTTTCTTTGCCCATCGTGCCAATTCTTGCAGTATTAGAATGCTTTTGAGCACCACACACCAAACATTTGCGAACAAATTTCAAGATATCGAGTCTCATGTGAGGCCAATAATAGGAGTCTTGAACTCTAAACAATGTTTTTCGAAAGCCAAAATGAGCACACGTAGGCGGATTGTGGCAAGATTCAAGAACGTCATTTCTCTGTGATTTTGGAACCAACAACTTCCATTCACAAGGATTAAACTGGAAAGCTGACTGACTAGGTACAAACTTGTAAACGATACCTTTTTCGACCTTCCACTGTAGATACTTATCAGGAAAAGAAATAATTTTTTCTCGTAACGACGAATACCAGGGATCAAGAGAATTTAAATCTATAGATATTGCCGATACTTCAATTCCAGGTTTTGAACCAAAAGAATCCAACGAATTTTCAGCTACATTTTCAGGTAAAGATGAATAAGGAATTCGACTTAAGGCATCTGGGACAACATTTAACGAACCTTTACGATGCTGCAATTCAAAAGAATATTGCCTAAGCTTAAGAATCCAGCGTGTCAAACGTCCTGAAGGGTTTTTTAAATTATTTAACCATAACAAACTGTAGTGATCTGTAATGACCGTAAAACAAGTACCTTCGATCCATGGTCGGAACTTTTCTATACTAAAAATAACTGACAGACACTCTCTTTCGGTTACAGTGTAATTTCTTTCTGCCCTTGACAATGAACGGCTTGCATATGCTATCACCTTCTCCTCTCCATCGAGTACCTGTGTGAGTACGCCTCCTAAACCTACATCAGAGGCATCAGATTGCACAGTAAATGGCTTAGAAAAGTCTGGTTGAGATAATATTGGTGCAGAAACCAATTTTTGCTTAATATTGACGAACGCGGCCTCGGCTTCATCGTTCCAAGAAACAGCTTGTCGTTTCTTCTTGCCTTTAAGCAACGCATTCAGGGGAGCAATAAGGGAAGAAAAATCTCTAATAAAACGCCTGTACCAAGAACACATTCCAAGAAAGCGTTTAATCGCAGTCGCATTACGAGGACGAGGATAATTAACCATAGCTTCAACTTTTGAAGGATCTGTAGTCAAAGAATTATCACCAACAATAAAACCAAGATATCTAAGAGAAGTTTTAAAGAAATTACATTTATCAAGATTTATAGTGAGTCCAGCGTCTTTTAAAATATTTTTTACAGAAGTTAAAAGTTCAAGATGATGATTATAATCTGGAGAGCATAACAAAATATCGTCAAGATATGAGAAAATGTAAGGTTCATATTTTGGTCCGAAGATGGCATCAACTAATCGCTGTTGAGTTTGGGCACTGTTGCATAATCCAAATGGCATAACTGTGAATTGAAAATGACCTCTACCTATAATAGAAAATGCAGTCTTTTCTCTGGAGTCAGCCTCTAGAGGAATTTGCCAAAATGCTTTTCGCAAGTCAATGGATGAAATAAATTTCGCATTCCTGAGGTTATTAAGTATACGGTCTATATGCGGCAATGGATATGAGTCGTGTTTACTTATTTTATTAAGAGCACGCCCATCGAAACAGAATCTGTATTCTCCGTTAGCTTTTTTAACTAGTAAAGTAGGACTACTCCACGGACTTTCTGAATTTTCTATGATTCCTAACTTTAACATAGAATCCAGTTCTTTATTTAAAATTTCTTGCAAATAAGGTGAGAGAAGATATGGTTTCATTTTAAAAGGTTTGCTGTCTCCTGTATCTATAGTTAATTTAATTTTATTTGTTCGACCTAATCTATCTTTGCTATCTATTTCTTTAAATGATCCTATAATTTTAAGAGCTTCACCCTTTTGTTCTGGCGGCAGTTCCTCTAACGAAAAAAGCTTCAAAAAAGAAAAAGAACAATTGTTTTCGCTTAGCGTTGAGACAACCGTCTTGTCTTTACGTATACACCAACTGTTTTCTTGAAAATCCACTAACAGATTAAATTGCCTTGCAAAATCACTCCCAAAAATAAAAGAGTGAGTAACAGAAGGTACAACTAGAGCTTTAATAATTTCGCATGAATTATCAATAAAAATGGGCAAGTCGGCAACACCGCTTATTTTTTGAGATGACCCGTCAGCAGTAAAGATATTTTTATTTATTACAGGATTTATTTTAATTTTTAAATGTTTTAAAATCTTTATTCCTTCTACTCCTACTATAGAAGCGTTAGCCCCTGAGTCAAATAATACACTTATGTCACGATCAAATAACCTAACAGAAAGATAGGGCCTATTATCAGACTCTTTATTTATAAATAAAGGTAAAGCTTCAGAAATTTGGTTAAATTTCCCTTTATAAAAATCCGAAACAAAATCCAACCAAGAAGTCCAATCAGATTTACTAAAGAAAGGTTTAGTCAGTGTGGTCTTATGCCAAGGAGTATCAATGCTTCGACCACCGACAAGCATTGATGACTTTAGTTTTTTGTACATTTTGGGCAGGAAGAAACTTTGACATTAGGTTCACCACATTTAAAGCAAAAAGTTTTTCGTTTCTCTGTGCAAACATTATAAGTATGATTAGGTAATTGACAATTAAAACAAACTACTTTACGTTTATTTGGATCTGAAAAATTTTTCTTAGTTTCATCAACCACAGTATTTTTATTATCTTTTTCTACTACTTGCGATTGTGGTGAGCTAGAAAATGACTTATTAAATCTAGAATATCTTTCTGTTCTTTGATTTGATCCCGAAAAGGAAGAATTTCCCAGATAAGAAACTTGAGTGGTAGATTTTCGAGAAGTAATATAGGTAGCTTCTTCAAGTTTTTTACATAAAGCAGTTAAATTCGCTACAGAGTCAATAGGTTGTAAAGCGAGTTGTGTTACATAATCAGGTAAAAGATTTTTTCGAATATACTTAAGTTTTGTAACCTCCGCAGGACATGTAGATAAACGACTAAAAAGGTTTTCCAATTGAGCAATAAAAATTGTAACTGACTCATTTCGTCTCTGTCTTCTCTGCCTTATAGACTCCCAAATTTCGTCATCCGCAAAAGGAGGCAAAAAATCTTTTTTTAATTGCTGGATTAATGAATCCCAGTCCGTGACTGACGATTTAATATTTCGGTACCAAATGAAAGCATCACCGATAAAAAATTCTACTGCCGAATTAAATAGTTGATCATTAGTTACTTCACGCGCCTGCGCCAAATCGGTTACGCGTTCAATAAAATAAAATACTCTTTTTGGATCTCCATTAAATTTAACACCCCAAGAAGAAATTGGTTGTTGATTAGACCCACACGTAATAACTGGATTGAGATTAACGACTGGCAATGTCGGTTGAGGAAAGAAAGAAGTACTAGCTTGTGCCGACGGCTCAGAAATAACTTTATCATCTAAATCCGCTTCTAGTTTTATACAAGTCGCGTAAGATTCATTTTTAAAATTGACAAACTCATCCGGCTCCTCAGCAGGGATTACTATTCTTTTGACGCGGCCGATGAGATGATTTATTCTTGACCTAACCCGCAAAAAACCAGAATCGGTGGCTGTTCCTTCAAAATCGGTTATTACATCAGAAATAGAAAGTATACTTCGATCAATTTCGGCTTCTTCCTTATCAAAATTGTAATTGTAAGCTTCCAAAATAATTTGACTACCAGGGATACCACTAGAAATTTCCTTTTTTAAAAGTTTTCCTAACATTTTCCGTTTTTCCGCAACATTACGATTGGAAATCACCGAGCGGATTGCCAGCTCGTAATCAAGCTCATAGTCTAAAAGATGATTGCAATGAAAAGAAAGATCCATATTGATTAAAATTAAAAATCGGAAATATTTCAAAAAGTTTTTACAAGTAGCGTTTATAAATTTTTATTATTCGTTCAATAAATTTTATTTGGGCTTAAAAGTCAATTTTAAACTAGTTGATAATTATTAGGCATTCATTTTAATTGTTCAAGAAAAGTTATTATCTAATAACATAGCTATTACAGCACTTGATTTATTAAAATATTATAAGGTATTTTTTTTTGACAAGTCCCTGTATAAATAAAACGCACTAAAATCAAAAAAATAATGCACAATGCAACAATAATCACCCAATGTGATTTCGCAAAACGTTTGCAAAATAAACTAATTACCTTTAATTTATTCACAATAAAAAATTCCAGAAATAAATTCCATTATAAAAAAATATCGTGCTCTTATCGGTCGATGTTAAAATTTACTGAACAAAATGCTTTATTTATTTAAATAAAATTGGATCTAATTTCTAGCAATCTTTGAAACCTGTTATCTTTAACAATTAAAGAAAATAAAATCAAGGTATTATATTTGTATTTTATCTGCGTTTTCCGAAAATTAATTCGAAGCCAAATAAATCGATTTATCGCGAGACAGAGAAGTACAGATTTTCCATATTCAAAATCTTCTAAATATAATAAAAAATGTATAGGTAGATAGTATTATATAATTAAATGTGTTAGTTTATGGTTAGTAGTAATTATTCAATTTGACTGCAATATTTTAATTTAATTTCTATAATATGTAATATTATAAAGCCTGCCAAAAATATGTTTAATTGAAATAATATTAATTAATGAAAATAAAAAATTAAAAAAATTAGAAATAGTGAAACACACTCAGGCCCCACGCATTTGGGCGCTATTTATATGAGACGTATTTTTAAATGTTAAAAATACATTCCAGCGACGGCAGCTGTTCATCGGTGAGCACTGGGTTGTTGGTAAGGAGTGTGGTTCACTTTTCTAACAGGGCGCCACCCAGTCTGATTAAATTAATGAAATATTAAGAGTTCCAAACTGGGAAACGAACTCTTAAAAAAATGAGTAATAAAAACTGATGTTATATAATCATGAAATATAATTAGAATTGCATAATTCTAAACAATTAATTAAAAAATTATTAATGGCATTCTTAAGTTTACTTACACGATTACCCAATCCCCTCTTTGATTGATCAATCAAATTTTACAAAAATAACTCAACATTCATTTCGTGTTTCTTAAAATATTACTGAAAAATATGCATATAAGTTTAATACGGCGATGTGATTTTAAATTTATCGTTTTAAACATAATAAAAAAATTAACATCATTGTTTATACTATCTAGGTACTTATAGAATTTAGAATAATAATCAAAAAAATATTGTAAGTAAAGATGCAGGCATCATTTAGGTTAATATATTAGAAATAAATTGGAATAAACTGGCCTTATAATGATTGTTCTTCGCTGAAGTAGAAAATATTGATCTGGTGGGATATTTCCGTGCAAATCGTCATGATATCTCTCCAGCAACAATTTGTGGAAGTGGAGGATAACTTATTTTGTGCGGAATATCGGCCCAACAAAAAAACTCTAAAAATATTCAGAAAAGTACCATAAAAAAAGGAATTACAAATGGCGACTGTAAATCTTACCTCAAGAATTAATCGTCGAGAGTTTTTGAAATAAATAAAGACTTCCTTGAAATAGGATAGCGATTGTTGGGCTAATTAAGACACATTGTCATGATCCATTAAAAACTGAAATAATAAATTAGGTTTCAATATATATCCAAGGAAAAGGTGGATTTGGTAACATACCTGAAAGATTGATGTTGATGAAGAAGGATCTCACTAAATCTCCACAAATCAGAGGCTTATACGAGTGGACATTGCTTTACAGAAAACACGTGAAATAGGAAATTGACTATATAGGCCCGTTCTCGGGATAATCCTATTTTCTGTTAAAAACACCCGTTTTAACACGCGGACTTGACCAAAGTGTCCTTGCCAGAAAAGAGAGCCTAGTAACAGCACGAAGAAACATCGAGTACCGGAACAATCAGAATTCTCTCTTTTTTAAAAAAATATATTAAAAAAGGATAGACCTACATCAACAATTTTTCAAATCTGCAGTAAGTTAAACATCGAAGCCCGCGCAGTAGTACTACGTAGGTATTTACGCGTCACGGTACTCTGAATTAAATATTTGGGCGAATGCGCCAGATATTAATAAATAGCAATATTATTATAATAAACAAATTGTGGTTCCGAAAATTAATTATAGTATTAATAATAATTAAATTTATCATGGTAGCGTAAACGCTACAATATTTAATATTTATTTTTTTCAAATTGTTCGTCGTGATAAATGGATCCTATCTCATTAATCAATTTTTATTTATAGAAAAAGATTTTGTAAAACCTAGTTAAGGTATACTAGTCCCTGAGAAACCTATACATTATTTTTCTCCTTTGCAAGCAATAAAATAAACATTATTTAAAATAACTCCTACATAACGACTTATGACTATCGTATCATTAAATGCTAAATGATCGCGAGAAATTATATCCTTGTTTATAATCACGTTTTAAAATATTAAGAGGTGGCATAGGGCGACCTTTATTTATTACATCTCTCCGGCCATCATCTCCTAAGTCTATAAAATGGCGGTTCATGTAAAGAACAATCCATCTCATAAAATAGAAATGGTATAACAAATTAACAAAACAATAGAAAATATCCTTTGTACTTATCTGTTTATAATCAAAAGAGTCCTGAACTTCTTTATAGAGATCGTACGATACCGATATTGATAACGGCATATCGGCAGTTGTCGGTATCGTATCGTGTCGGCAGGACAATTGCCGATATATCGGCAAAACAAGTAAAATAAAATAAATCCATTTTTGTGCATAAGAGCAACATGTCAGTGTACTAGGGTTTACTTCTATTGCCGTTTTTAATTTATTAGAGTATTTTTTTTCTCTATTTGACTTTTTAGTTACCAATAACAGGATGGCAATTGAGAGGTGTTTTAATGCGTGATGTTTAGAGTTTATTCAAGTTACTTTATTTATATTTAATATATTTAAATACATATTGCTAATATAGCACACTACGCCACTCAGTTAAACTAGGGGAAAACCTGTACTGCCGTTGTCGAATAGTGACGTCGCAGTGTTATTCTTCCAGTATTCGGATTCCACAGAATTTGGCAAATAGCTGGTTTAGAACCATATTTTGTATTATAACCAGGATTGGCATGATTTAATTCAGTGTTTAAGTCTTGTTTCTTTTACAAAAGTCTGAATTTCCAACCTTGATAAAAACTAAACACTCAAATATGTAGATATACAGTGTGTGTATAAAGTCTGGAAGCGGCTTAATAACATCACAATGGATTGGCCGATTTAAACCAAATTTGGTACAGTTGTGTAAGAGGATCTGACGCACCGAATGACGATATTGGCGTTGTTGCTAGCTTTTTAGTTTGTCTGGAATTCGAACGAATTTTATATTTTTAAATGTAACACCCTGTATATTTTTTCATTTATAGTTTTTACTTTAAATTTGTTACACTTTTGGTATAACATACTTTGTTCCTAATATCAGTAATTTTCGAAATTTTGAAATAACGACACAACAAATTGTGTTTTATTTATTAATAAATAAAACACCAGTTCAGATTTGACGTAAAGTTATAAAAACTGTCATTTTTACATGCAAAAATGCCTTTAACTGAAAGTGAATGAATTACAATTCTTATGATGAGAGGATATGGCGATAGGGTCAGGTCTTACGAAGAGGTTAAAAATCTATTTAATGACGCATTTCTAAACCGAAATCCAATTTCAAAAGCAACTGTTCTAAAAACTGTCCGATGGTTCGAAGAAACTGGAAATGTAAAGATAGGCGACGATCAGGACGACCAGCAGTAGTAGATGAAGAAAAAAATTTAGAAATTTTACAACATGTTGTTAAGAAAAATTTCTCAAGTAAGTGACGTCTGCTTCAAATCCGTCCATAATGTTTTAATAAGACATAAATATCACCCTTTCAAAATACATGTAGTTCAAGAGTTATCAGAAGATGATTATGAGCGAAGAATTGAATTTTGTGATATTATGATGTCAAAGTTTGATCAAAATAACCAGTTTTTCAAATTTATAGTATTTTTGGAGGAAGCAACATTTATGTTAATTGGTAAAGTCAATAGACACAACTGTAGGTTTTGGGGTCATACACAACGCCCTGGAAAATTGAATGTGTGGGCTGGGCTTCTGGATAACCACAAGATCGGTCCATCCACATCACAACTTTACCTCAGCTCTTGGAAACGCAAATAGTGCCTACTATACGAAATTTGATGGCTACAAATTATGCAAGTACATTCTTCCAACAGGACGGAGCTCCTCCCCATTTTGGTCGAAACGTGCGCGAATTTTTGAACAACACTTTTCCGAATAGGTGGATCGGTAAGGGGGTACAATCGAGTGGCCACCTAGGTCCCCTGATTTGTCGCCTAACGACTACTTTTTATGGGGACACTTGAAAAACAGAGTTTATACCGCAAAACCTCAAGATTTGGCCGATTTGCAGCGTCGAGTTTTGGACTAATTTGAATTAATAAAGCTAGAAATGATTTACAACACAATTAAAAAATTTTATTTTCAGTTAGCACACTGTCAAGCTGTACAGGGAAAACAACAGAGGAACAAAGTATGTTATACCAAAAGTGTAACAAATTTAAAGTAAAAACTATAAATGAAAAATATACAAGGCGTTACATTTAAAAATATAAAATTCGTTAAAATTCCAGAAAAACTAAAAAGCTGGCAACAACGCCAATATCGTCATTCGGTGCGTCAGATCCTCTTACATAACTGTACCAAATTTGGTTTAAATCGGCCAATAAATTGTGATGTTATTAAGCCGTTTCCAGACTTTATACACACAATGTATAGATATGCCTTTGTCGATACGATATATCGTCACGTGATTATCGGTATCAGCCGATATATCGTATCGGCAATAAAAAGTAATATCGTGCGATCTCTATTAAAAATATATTATTTACACTACGCGATATTTGAGCGCGGAACAGGATTCACCAGATAAGTGGAAAAAGCTGAAGAATTGAACAAACTCGATCCGGAAGTATGTAAAAAAAGCATCACAGTAATATTCAATTAAAAAAAACTCAATGTTCTTACCACGAGAATCGCGTAGTGTTTATAGTAATTTTTAAAAAATTAGAGATTGCACGATATTGATCAGTTATTGCCGAGTATCGGTATCGTATCGTATCGGCAAAACAAATAAAATAAAATAAATCTATCTTTGTGTAGAGGAGTAACATATCAGTGTACTTGGGTTTATTTTTATTGCCGTTTTTAATTAATTGATAGAGTTTGATAAATATATATTATTATATTCAATATATTACAAAAAAGTGAAAATTGTTACAGACAGTTTTATATAAAGTAGACCAATTACATAAATTATAAAGCATGCAGGCAGGTACCTAGAAAACCTAATTTCTGTATGTACCAACAATACGAAATTTAATAATTCAAATATAATCTTAGTCTACATCACTTGACTATCATTCGCAGACAATACAACCCATAAACCCACCCTTCAAAGGCAATACAAGATGGAAAGCAAAATTCAAAAACAAAAAGGAAAGAAGAAAAAGATAGGAAGAAGAAAATGGTTATTCTAAACTAGTCAGAAGAATGTTGCAAACTTTTCAAAATTATTTGTTATAAAAGTTATATATTTTTGATTAAAAACTTTTTTATTAGTTATCACTCTTAGTGCCGGTGGCAGAATATTCTATATTTTGACTACAAGATGGTCAATAAAGTCTGTGCGTTTTAAGAAGTCCGCTAAGCCATAAAACCTCTTGAGCATTATGTCGGTGGCTCTCAAACAATTATATTGAAGGTAATTTTGGATGTTGATGAATTACATTTTCTAAATAAAATAATTTAAAGTAAATAAAAAATTAGTTTAGGTAAAGAAAAATAATAATTTTTTAGCTTTTGTAGTATTCAGACAAATTAGTTTTACGAATTCTTTTTTATAAAGTTTTGGTTCTAAAAAGAACCGATTTTGTAGTCTTGCGACAGAACGTACCTACTTGTAGATAGGTACTACTAAAAGTAGTCTTCCTCTGCATTTGAAATTTCACCCATGCTTTCAGACTCATCAGAATCAACATCATCGTCATCATCATCATCATTCGTAATAATTAACGGTCTTACTTCGTCTTTCCATTACTTGCACGGGTACTTGAATAACAATGCTTTGAGTCATCCTGCCAAGACGTTTTTGTTGAAGTTCCGTTTGCAAATACCCATGTTTCGTCAAGAAAAACAACTTGTCTTGACAATTCCGATTTTTTGTTGTTTAAATAATCCCTTAAAAATTGCCATCTTTTCGAAACAACATTGGACAGCTCGCAAAGCAGTTTTCTGTTATTCGTTTTTTTATATTTGAAACCCATATGTTTTAAGATGATGGACAAACTGTTAGTTCCAATATCGCAAAGTTTTTTCTGCTTTATCTTTTCAAGAATAGCTTTGAGGGTGACATATTCCTTGGCTTTATACATATCATAAACAATATTCCTAATAGAGAGTTTTATCCCTTGGGATAAATCCAAGGTTTTTGAATGGAGTCGAACCCTTTTATATGGTCTGGTCAAATCCTCTTCACTCTTTTTTCGAAGTCTTCTTAAGGTCTTCTCTGAAATGCCGCAAGCATCAGACGTTCGTTTTGCACTGCCAAAACAGACTCTAACGGGCCCGAGTTATCTTTTTCTAAAGTAAAATACCGTTCCACTTGTAATACCAAACGGCGTTCACCTGGAGATAAATGCCTTCTAGGCGATGTGCCACCTTGCTGAACATTTTCCATAACTTTGCTTAATAACTGATTTTAATTCACACACAATGAGAAACAAACTAAAAGTGAAAAGCACAACTACTTATTTAAAATAAAGTAGAACATACCATCCCGCACTTCAGCAAATTTTAATTATTTATTGGAAAATAGTAATTATTATGAAGATTTAATTATAATAATCCCAAAATAATGTCATTATCGGAAAAGTATATATATACCTGACAAAATCTTTAACATATTTAACCATCCCGCACTTGAGCAAATTTTAATTGGTTCTTGGAAAATAGCGATTATTATATAGATTTAACTATAATAATAGCAAAATAATTTAATTATCTATTTAATTATTATTTATGCTCAACGCGTAATTCTAAGATAATTTTGTTTTGAAACCTCTGATTTCGCCCAGTAATAGAATACAGTAAACCAGTGGGATGTTCGGTGTGATCAAGTATAGCGAAGGTGCGAAGATATTGTAACTTAACCGACTTACTGTTTTAAAAGCGATAACATCCCTTGGTGATTTAATCCGATATCGAACTTCTTAAAACGCACAGACTTTAGATCTAAGATTTAAGTCTGTCATACTGTTTGGGATTTGTAGGTTTCTTTCAACATTAAACCTGGTAGAGTACGAGTGATTGACATGTTCTCCTATTGTGGGATTCTGATAGATGTAAGAGCAAACACTTATAACAAACAAAGATCTTGTTGTAAGAATCTTTTCACTATAAAGTTGACACGTCGGAAACATTTTACTTTTTCTAAAGATAATTTTAAGAATATAATTTTGAATTGTTTTTAAAGGCTTTAACGTATTTTCATATGAATTCCATCATAACCATGCGAACAGTCGTTTTTGAGTGAATTAAGCTGGATTTATAAACTCGAAAAGTTGGTGAGGTTGAAGTTATGGTCAAGTTGTGAGGTTAGATATTCCGAATTCCGAGCATAAAAATTGATTATCTCGAACTACCCGGGAAGTTTTCGAACCTTACATGAGCTTTACATGAACAACATAAACGAGTGTATAAATGGAACTGAGTCTTCCCTTTAGTTTAAATTGAATTCCTATTTCCAACACCAACTGAACCTCAACCTCGCCAACTTTTCGAGTTTATAAATCCAGCTTTAATGTGTTTAATAAAATCAAAATTTCTGATAAATTATAATTAAGAGGAAATAAAATTTTTCAGTTTTAATTAATGGTTTCTTATATCAAAAAATAAAACCACTGTACCTAAATAATGTTTATTTTAGTTAATTGTAGTGCTTGTAAAAAAAAACTAATTTTACAGCTTTTTCCGTTCCTAATCGATTTCGGAGTTTGGAATGGACTAAACCAAATGTTAAAAAAATTCTCTCGACTCATGCGGAAGAAGCAGCAGTAGGTACTAAGTAATTGTCTAATTATGAAGAACTCTTTTTGAAAAATGAGTATACCTACTTTGTTGCGACTTTCACCAATCTATGGGTTTTACATTCTGAACAATATCATCATGAAACATAATATCAGAGAAAGGTAGGTTCTGATCTGGCAAGAAACTTGACTATGAGTGGTAGTAAACCACTATTTGGATCTAATTTTTTTTAACAGCTTTTAAAGCGACATTTTTTTCACTCTCTGTTAGTGCTTGCTCAGTTTTTGTTGAGTCAAGAAGATATGCCAACAAATGATATGGGGTTATACACTGTTCATCACGCCTCTTAAATTTTTGCAGTTGATTTAAAGTTATGTCCGTTTTGTCAAAATGAGTTAGGGCGGACGCATTTTTATATAAACAGTGGAGAGTTTTCTTGTTCTGACAGGAATATGCAGCTCTGAGCGTTTTTCGACAGAAACTATCTTCATTAAAATTTGAAGAACGGTGAGAATAAAATGAAAAACGTGTTGAAAATAGCAACTTATTTATAGGAAAAAATAGATAAAAATAAAAATCGAAATCCTGATTTTTGATGTTTTTCAAAAAAATCAGGATTTTTTTCAACCCTGGTTTAGAGTTTATTCAAGTTATATTTATATTTAATATATTTAAATTAATCATATTAAGATGGCAAAGCTAGAAGAAATACAGTCCCGCCATTTCGTGAGAAGAAGGGAGTAGAGAGAAACTAAGAGAGCTGGGCCAGGTGGTGCTGGTGGTGCAATTTACGATCTAACCCAGGTGGTGCGGTGGTGCGTTTTACGATCTAACCCAGGTGGTGCAGGTGGTGCGTTTTACGATCTAACCCGGGTGGTTCGGTGGTGCGTTTTATGATCTAACCCGGGTGGTGCTGGTGGTGCAATTTACGATCTAACCCAGGTGGTTCGGTGGTGCGTTTTATGATCTAACCCGGGTGGTTCGGTGGTGCGTTTTATGACCTAACCCGGGTGGTTCGGTGGTGCTGTTTACAAAATAACCCGAAATTAAACCCGACTTTTTACGACCTAACCCGGATGCTTTCATGAGGCGGCTTCTTATCTAACCCTAACTTGAACCTGAATATTTATGAACTGACCCGAGATAAAACCCGACTTTTTACGACCTAACCCGGATGCTTTCGCGAGGCGGCTTCTCATCTAACCCTAATTTGAACCTGAATATTTATGATCTGACCCGAGATAAAACCCGACTTTTTATGATTTAACCTTAGTGAAACGCCGCTGCTAAAGCGGGATAATTAAATCCCAATTTTTATAAGCCATCCTTAAACCCAACTTTTTACGATGCGACCTGAGCCATCCTTAAACCAGACTTTTTATTATTTCCCCTTAGTTGAAACGCCGCTGCTAAAGCGGGATAATTAAATCCCAATTTTTATAAGCCATCCTTAAACCCAACTTTTTACGATCCGACCTGAGCCATCCTTAAACCAGACTTTTTATTATTTTCCCTTAGTTGAAACGCCGCTGGTGAATGGCAAAGCGAAATAAATCCCTAATTTATATGGTCTAACAAGATAAGTATAATAATGCGGTACATTTGTCACCACAATAATTATTTATACCTAAATAACCCTCTCAAACCCTCTGCCGACTCGATTTAAAAAGAAAGGGACATAAACCTTTATTTATTATTCCGAAGGACCCTCATTAAAATTCAGTAGCATATCTAATAATTGTTTCCAATTTTTGCACCACTTATATAAAATACAATAAAATAATTACCATCTAGAACCATTAACTAGCGATTTCTTTGTACTGGAAATGGATAAATTATAGGACTATCTTGTAATGAGAACAGAGTAATAAAAAGTAAATAAAACTTAAATACGTATAAAATACCAAGCAGGTATAGGTACTATACAACTTGTGTTCGCCATCAGGTAAAAGCCCTCATAATGCTTTTATAAAAATTTCGGATAATATCATAATATAAGTAAATAGGCTACAATTTCAGGAAAAAAGTAAAAAAAAATTAATTCACAGTGTAAAATTGTAGTTAAATGGATTGTAAATACGAAATAATATAAAAAAGCTACCTTTTGTTTGCGATGATGTATGCACAATAACTCTATATTATTCGGCCCTTAAACTGAAAATACCCACTAGATAGGTATCATAAGCTGTATTTGTCATCAGGTAGAACCCCCAATAAAATTATGAATATTAGGCGTAGGCATCAAAGTAGCAATCTTAACTTATTTTCAACACGAGCATAAAAATATAGGGTTGTTAAATATTTTACAACCCTAATTCTCAATGGCAACAATAAGCAAATCACGTTGGTTTTTTAATTTATTATTAATCTGGCTAACTTAAGAAACTCACAATATAACGACCATCCAAAAAAATCATAATACATTACTGGGTGTGAAAGCAATTGCGCTGCAAAATATAGTGTATACCGACTCTGAGGTAGTTAATTAAAATCCCAATTAGCGCTAAAAAAAAAATCAATTAGATATTTACTTTAGATATTTTAATAAAAAAATTCAATATTCTCACCAACATTTAACTTTTGAAATTAGCATAATAACAAATCCTTTACAATGAATTAAACAAACGCATACATAATTTTAAAATCACATAATAAGAATATAAGCTAAAATCTAACAAGCTCGGACTACTCGAATGACGTCAGTTTACATCTGTAGAGAATACCCAACTCTCGAATCATAAAAAAATGGTCAAACTTTGTCGGCAAATACCCTTCTATGATGCAGGGGAAGGACAGGTAACTCGAGATGTTTATAAAGAAACGTTAAAGAACATTATTTGCTTATTTCTAGACTCTTAAAAATTACATGCAATCGAACAATAAATGTTTTCATCATGTATATTTATGAGTAACACATTACCTTCGACATACATAAATTCAAATTGATAATTACTTGCCTTAGTACTTTTTTAGAAGCTTGAATCATTGCATATAACCGTCTGAGGATACCCAAACTTCCCCTAACATATTTCTCCGCAACCGGGGAAAAAGAGGTAGAAAAAGTAAAATAACAACTCCAAGTGTCTTTGCGAACAATCGGCAATAAAATAGAGTATTTCAGTTTTTAATTTTTCGTAAATAAAAGTTGGTTAGATTCATAGTCTCTGTGAATATAATAACATAAACAAAGTGATATGCCGTAAATTTAGGAGTACAGTATAAATTATGCCTCTATTAAAATATACCGCAATAACTAACTACCAAAGGATTTTTGATATTTTGAATATATTTGATGCTCATAGCATTATCACATTTCCAAAGGCTCTAAATTTTAGAAAAATGTTCTAATAGAATATGTCTATCAATATAAAGTAAAGGTATTGTTAGGTTTTTTTAAAAAATACGACCTACAACAGTCTCTGCTACAGCATGGCTGACTCTGTAGAAACTTCTGTGAAACCATAATAATTATATCAATAGTCGAGTTGTCGTTATGATAATATTTTCTTCCAATATCCGACTCCACTATCCATAAAAGTTATGTTAGAAAATTCATAATTGAGCGCATTGTAATTTTTTAAAAAGAAATTCACTTCACACACAAAGATGTAGCCATTCAATCCATGAAAATAATGCAAGTCAGTATGCGTATGTTATGGCTAACTGTTTAAATGTCTATTCCTTCCACGTTTATCGGAAGAAATACTTTTTTATACTAGTATTTTAGTTGAAAATAAGATCATAAATCATCTATACAAAACAAGCGTCCCTTATGGATTTGAACGAAAATCATAGATTCGACTATTTTCATGAAAAATAAATCTAAGTACGGAATAATGCAGGAAGATTATCTATTTTCTTGGTTTAGAAAGTGATGTAGTTAAGATTTATAACTTAGGAATAAATAAATTATTATTAATCTTTTCGACCTATTTCTCTTGCATATTTAATTTCTTTGATAGTAAGAACTAATCTTTTTATTTTACAAAGTAAAAAAAAGCTAAAGATCGGCGTTGTCAGTCAGGTATAAGAACTGATTTAACACGATGGTTTTTGTACAAACGTTCACATACAATTGTATGCTTTTTAACCGATTGTGTTGGAAAAAATGACGATTTATAGATTAGATATTTAGACGAAGAGCTAACCTTCTCAATAAACTATTGATTATTGCCCTGCTAGCTAGACAACACTTTTTTATGTTAGTCAAAAAAAAAATTTTTTTTTTTCGGACGCTATTACAGATTTCATCGTTAACTAACAAACATTAAGACCAAAAAATTAGCGTGCAAGATGAAATGTATAGGTTCACTTCATTTCTACATTATTTTACAACTCTCAATCGCATTAAAAACAAGATCGAATAAAAAATAACTTATGACATATGGACGAAAAATGTTTTTCGGGCTATTTAGGTTAGCGACCGCATTACGTCTGAAATACTACATTTTTCGAGCTTATAACATAATTTACTATTTTAACGTTAAAATAGGGGAAATGATGTATCGAAATGCATACTTTTTTTTGTCGGTCACGAGATTATAGTTTCTTTTAAAATGAACTCTAATATTTACAACACAAATTATCCTTTAAGCCACTTTAGTTTAAAACTCGTCTGTCGCTTTCCCTATATTGTGAGTTTGATTAAAGTATAGCGTAGTATATATTTAGATGAATTTCGCAAATGTTGAATACTTTCAAAACTGAAAAAGCCGCCCTTTGCAATAAATATCTCCGTAGAGTTAGGTACCCTGCAGATTAAGGGTATTTCAGCGGATAATCATATACAAATTCAAAGATTTTGTCTATTTTAATGGATTAACAAACAATATCTATAGGATGACTTTACTGATAAAAAAAAAATAACAAAAATCTATTAAGTCTAGGCTCACATGAAATTCCATAAAGAGCAGCTGCATAGCCTTATCACATCAAACTATATTTTTATTTCGTTCTATTGTCAAAAGTCTGTGTTTAGGAGATTATCGTTCATTTTAAAATGAACTCTAATATGTACATCACCATAAACTACCTCTTAAGCCGCCGTAAAAATACACTTTTCGATTTACCTCTATATTGATTTTCTAATATTAAATATCTACAATAGTCGAAATTCGCTCGCTAATACCTATGTATGCAAGGTTTCTTCAAAAAATGACAATTTTGTTGTTTAATGGCTTGAAAAAATGGAAAAAGGAGGTTTTTGCATCCATTTATTTCCAGATGAGTGTTAAAAATACTTATAAAACTCGGTATACCGAAGATCAACCATTAATGAGAGGGTTGAGTCCTGTTTGCCAAATCCTGATTTATAATTTGACGTTGGCAACGGTACAATTTTTTAACATTTATCATAAGAGGCGTATATTTTTGGGGCTTAGATCTACCAGTTTATCCACGCCCCATTTATTGTTAGTGCTTTAGTAATTTTACTTTCCAATTATTTTTTACCAAAACGCGTAGTTGAAACAGTGTCTATATCAGACGATATAATAAATTTTAAGGATTAATTTGCTTACAAATACACTTCAATTTATTTAGGCTAAAGCAGCCAGACATATACTGGAACTACGAAAACCCTATTACAATTTGGTTGCCTAGAGAAAATTTTGTAAAAAACATAGCTTTCTACACAAATGCTTGCACATTATGTACCTATCATTTTAAGATACCTGGCGACATCAATGTAAGCATTGACATAATGACGCAAGATATAGGTAGGTACTAGAATATTCAAGATTTCTATTAACGATACACTTCAGCATACATGCGAGATGTCATTAATGTCTACGGAAGGCAACAGACATACCAGCTATTTTTACATGGGATTCCATAGACTTGAACGCTTCTTGTTTAGAAATATTTGATGTCATCTTGAGGAGTTCCGTATTGAAGCATCAAACCTACCTGCCAAATAATTGACGAAATATGGGATATCATAAAATATGTCCCCCATCGAACTAAATGATCCTATAAACCAGCTTCACAGACCGTAATTTGTGATGCTAACACGATTAATACGCAATGGAACAAGATTAAGAAACAAAATTTAAAGTAGCTCTTTATCACACAAAAATAATTAAATAATTTACGGTTACAGAACAATAATTATTTTAAAAAGCTGTATAACTAAATATATTATGTTATTAGGAATATTCTGTCTAAAGTAACAGCTGATCTTAGTCGAAAATGAGATCGTATTATTGATTGTTGAATTCGTTAGGTATGAAATAAAATTAGAGATTTCGTCTATTTTTTTCACGATTAAAAAAGAATACCTCTATTTAGCTAAAAATGAAACGATTACAGTGGTAGATTAATTCACTTTACCAAGCATGTAAACTACTAATTTTGCAATAAATATCTTCTATATTTCTAGGTAGGTTTACTCGAAAATGTTGGGCTATTTTCATCAAAAATCCCGATACGAAATTGAAAAATTTGCCTATTTTTGTCGGTTTACAAAGTGATAGTGGAATATTGATTTGATCAAAGAACAATAATTATTTTAAAAATGTTGTATAATTAACTAAATGTCGGTGTTATCAGGCAGGCAAGAAGTTATTTATCTGAATCTTATTTGTACCATTAGCGTTTATATACAAATGTTAGTGGTTTTCAAAAATTGATATCTCGGAAATTATTAGGTTTAGACTTATAATACGCTTATTAAAAAATAATGACTACTTTATGCAAAATTCAAAAATATTATAAGATGTAGGATATCCCAGTAACTTAACCAAAGATTTTCGGTCTTCGTAAAGCTTTATACGTTTCTTCAGCGTACCAAACATTCACTTTTTTTAAATATTGACATCGGGTTAGGATTCTGAACATAGGATTAACATCACTCCAATAGTGAACATGTTGCGTTGTCACAGTTCCATTCGTCGAAAAGTAAACAAAACCGTTTGAGCTACGTGGGGAATAAATAAAGTTGGCTTGTTGAAAAATTTCAATATTTATTAAGGTAAAAGACTATAAATATATCGATACAACACTTTGGCATTTCTAATACTACAAACATGAATATCTAAAATGTGATATTTAAAACCATCAACTCTCTCTCCCTTCTCTAATTTTGGTACACCAATGCTGTCTTCTAAGTTTATAATATATGGCGTCCTGCAGTTTAATTCCAAAAATGTTTTAACTAAAAATTCCTCTTTAACACGTCCTTTAACGTAAATAATGTCTGCGTCTATCAGATTGTTGGATATGATATTATGTAGTTCCTTGTAATCGGTATCACCATAATTATAAAGGATACCATGATGATTTCCAAATAGATATTTGACTTGTTTCTTGCAAGCCTTACTTAAGGTGTCGAATGGTTTAACTGGTTTAAAAAAGTAACTTTTCATACTATTTCCATCATAAATAGCCAATTCTTTCGCGTAAAATTCAGGTATGTTAAATCCTTGAATATCGACTACAACGAACTTCATTGTCTGAAGACTCAAATCAAGCAAGTATATTTTCATATTTTTATCGCTCTTAAGTTCGATTTCAAAAGCACACCCCCACTTTTCGTTAATTTCACAGTCTTAGCACATAGATCTTATATTTTTATTTACGATCAATTCATCTTTATTCGCCAATCGTCTCAAACGAGTCTGCTTTTGAAAGTAATATAGCCTTAGTATTCAGAAAATATTAATAATATCGGAGCTTAAAACATCCTTGACACTAAAAAATCATTGTGTTTCCTAACAAAACCCATCATCTTGTCTATTTAGCTTGCTTTCCTATTGTTTAGCAGGTTAAATAAAATTATTATTTCGCTCTTTTTGTCGGTACTGAATCGTTAGGGGAATACGTTTCTAGTTCTATAAGAGAGACAGTTAAAATTTATGTAAGCAATCAAAAATCCTACACTATGAGCTACTTAGTTAAAATTTCATATTTCCTTCCTGGATCAGGCAAAATTTGTGATGTGTCGGACAAAATTTATAAAAATACGAAAAAAAAATGCTGGATGCATTTTTAACGTGACTTTCTATTTAATACCATCTTATTTCAAGCTATAATTCGGTTGTCAAAATGAGAATAAAATAATTTTCCCATGGTTTATGTCATCTTAAAAAAGTCAAAAGGTTATATTCTGTAGAGGGTCAGATACATTCAAATTTAAATATTTTCTCCAAGAAGAATTTTAAGATAGTATTATAGTAAATAAAAATTCTATACCTCCAATATTTCTTGGAAACATATCGTGTTCTAGCGACATAACCCAAAAGTACCTCTATTCAGAAACGCATCGTACTTTTCTTGTCAATAATTGTCTCATTGTCCCATCCATTACATTATTATAATCTTAAAGCACCTGTTACCAGCATTATCTGTTTTTATGGTTTTCATAAAACATAGCGATTACCGATGAAAATTAAACGAAAACTTAATAAATAACTTTTTTTTCAACTGAAATAGACTGATTTTCGATGGAAAAATGTTACTTATAACTAAAAATGAATATAAGACATATACGCAATGATATTTAGAATAAATCAATGTTTTCTAAAATTACTATGAAATATTCACAAAATCGTTTCGTTATAACCAAAGCAGCAAGGCTTGCAGATTTCGTATAGAGTTCAAACGCGATACTGAGATGATCTTTTTTTTTTATATTTTTGTAGAATAATGCACCACTACGTTGTAAGTACTTGAGAGAGGACTTTCTTGAAAAATCCTCAAATTTCTCTGCAATTTTGTTCCTTCTAGAGTTAAATGCATCCAGCATTTTTTTTTCGTATTTTTATAAATTTTGTCCGACACATCACAAATTTTGCCTGATCCAGGAAGGAAATATGAAATTTTAACTAAGTAGCTCATAGTGTAGGATTTTTGATTGCTTACATAAATTTTAACTGTCTCTCTTATAGAACTAGAAACGTATTCCCCTAACGATTCAGTACCGACAAAAAGAGCGAAATAATAATTTTATTTAACCTGCTAAACAATAGGAAAGCAAGCTAAATAGACAAGATGATGGGTTTTGTTAGGAAACACAATGATTTTTTAGTGTCAAGGATGTTTTAAGCTCCGATATTATTAATATTTTCTGAATACTAAGGCTATATTACTTTCAAAAGCAGACTCGTTTGAGACGATTGGCGAATAAAGATGAATTGA
Organism: Polydrusus tereticollis; assembly: GCA_963920685.1. Taxonomy (NCBI): domain Eukaryota; kingdom Metazoa; phylum Arthropoda; class Insecta; order Coleoptera; family Curculionidae; genus Polydrusus; species Polydrusus tereticollis. Next base: position 21,226,080 of record OY987326.1, on the reverse strand, counting down.
CCGTAAATAAAAATATAAGATCTATGTGCTAAGACTGTGAAATTAACGAAAAGTGGGGGTGTGCTTTTGAAATCGAACTTAAGAGCGATAAAAATATGAAAATATACTTGCTTGATTTGAGTCTTCAGACAATGAAGTTCGTTGTAGTCGATATTCAAGGATTTAACATACCTGAATTTTACGCGAAAGAATTGGCTATTTATGATGGAAATAGTATGAAAAGTTACTTTTTTAAACCAGTTAAACCATTCGACACCTTAAGTAAGGCTTGCAAGAAACAAGTCAAATATCTATTTGGAAATCATCATGGTATCCTTTATAATTATGGTGATACCGATTACAAGGAACTACATAATATCATATCCAACAATCTGATAGACGCAGACATTATTTACGTTAAAGGACGTGTTAAAGAGGAATTTTTAGTTAAAACATTTTTGGAATTAAACTGCAGGACGCCATATATTATAAACTTAGAAGACAGCATTGGTGTACCAAAATTAGAGAAGGGAGAGAGAGTTGATGGTTTTAAATATCACATTTTAGATATTCATGTTTGTAGTATTAGAAATGCCAAAGTGTTGTATCGATATATTTATAGTCTTTTACCTTAATAAATATTGAAATTTTTCAACAAGCCAACTTTATTTATTCCCCACGTAGCTCAAACGGTTTTGTTTACTTTTCGACGAATGGAACTGTGACAACGCAACATGTTCACTATTGGAGTGATGTTAATCCTATGTTCAGAATCCTAACCCGATGTCAATATTTAAAAAAAGTGAATGTTTGGTACGCTGAAGAAACGTATAAAGCTTTACGAAGACCGAAAATCTTTGGTTAAGTTACTGGGATATCCTACATCTTATAATATTTTTGAATTTTGCATAAAGTAGTCATTATTTTTTAATAAGCGTATTATAAGTCTAAACCTAATAATTTCCGAGATATCAATTTTTGAAAACCACTAACATTTGTATATAAACGCTAATGGTACAAATAAGATTCAGATAAATAACTTCTTGCCTGCCTGATAACACCGACATTTAGTTAATTATACAACATTTTTAAAATAATTATTGTTCTTTGATCAAATCAATATTCCACTATCACTTTGTAAACCGACAAAAATAGGCAAATTTTTCAATTTCGTATCGGGATTTTTGATGAAAATAGCCCAACATTTTCGAGTAAACCTACCTAGAAATATAGAAGATATTTATTGCAAAATTAGTAGTTTACATGCTTGGTAAAGTGAATTAATCTACCACTGTAATCGTTTCATTTTTAGCTAAATAGAGGTATTCTTTTTTAATCGTGAAAAAAATAGACGAAATCTCTAATTTTATTTCATACCTAACGAATTCAACAATCAATAATACGATCTCATTTTCGACTAAGATCAGCTGTTACTTTAGACAGAATATTCCTAATAACATAATATATTTAGTTATACAGCTTTTTAAAATAATTATTGTTCTGTAACCGTAAATTATTTAATTATTTTTGTGTGATAAAGAGCTACTTTAAATTTTGTTTCTTAATCTTGTTCTATTGCGTATTAATCGTGTTAGCATCACAAATTACGGTCTGTGAAGCTGGTTTATAGGATCATTTAGTTCGATGGGGGACATATTTTATGATATCCCATATTTCGTCAATTATTTGGCAGGTAGGTTTGATGCTTCAATACGGAACTCCTCAAGATGACATCAAATATTTCTAAACAAGAAGCGTTCAAGTCTATGGAATCCCATGTAAAAATAGCTGGTATGTCTGTTGCCTTCCGTAGACATTAATGACATCTCGCATGTATGCTGAAGTGTATCGTTAATAGAAATCTTGAATATTCTAGTACCTACCTATATCTTGCGTCATTATGTCAATGCTTACATTGATGTCGCCAGGTATCTTAAAATGATAGGTACATAATGTGCAAGCATTTGTGTAGAAAGCTATGTTTTTTACAAAATTTTCTCTAGGCAACCAAATTGTAATAGGGTTTTCGTAGTTCCAGTATATGTCTGGCTGCTTTAGCCTAAATAAATTGAAGTGTATTTGTAAGCAAATTAATCCTTAAAATTTATTATATCGTCTGATATAGACACTGTTTCAACTACGCGTTTTGGTAAAAAATAATTGGAAAGTAAAATTACTAAAGCACTAACAATAAATGGGGCGTGGATAAACTGGTAGATCTAAGCCCCAAAAATATACGCCTCTTATGATAAATGTTAAAAAATTGTACCGTTGCCAACGTCAAATTATAAATCAGGATTTGGCAAACAGGACTCAACCCTCTCATTAATGGTTGATCTTCGGTATACCGAGTTTTATAAGTATTTTTAACACTCATCTGGAAATAAATGGATGCAAAAACCTCCTTTTTCCATTTTTTCAAGCCATTAAACAACAAAATTGTCATTTTTTGAAGAAACCTTGCATACATAGGTATTAGCGAGCGAATTTCGACTATTGTAGATATTTAATATTAGAAAATCAATATAGAGGTAAATCGAAAAGTGTATTTTTACGGCGGCTTAAGAGGTAGTTTATGGTGATGTACATATTAGAGTTCATTTTAAAATGAACGATAATCTCCTAAACACAGACTTTTGACAATAGAACGAAATAAAAATATAGTTTGATGTGATAAGGCTATGCAGCTGCTCTTTATGGAATTTCATGTGAGCCTAGACTTAATAGATTTTTGTTATTTTTTTTTTATCAGTAAAGTCATCCTGTAGATATTGTTTGTTAATCCATTAAAATAGACAAAATCTTTGAATTTGTATATGATTATCCGCTGAAATACCCTTAATCTGCAGGGTACCTAACTCTACGGAGATATTTATTGCAAAGGGCGGCTTTTTCAGTTTTGAAAGTATTCAACATTTGCGAAATTCATCTAAATATATACTACGCTATACTTTAATCAAACTCACAATATAGGGAAAGCGACAGACGAGTTTTAAACTAAAGTGGCTTAAAGGATAATTTGTGTTGTAAATATTAGAGTTCATTTTAAAAGAAACTATAATCTCGTGACCGACAAAAAAAAGTATGCATTTCGATACATCATTTCCCCTATTTTAACGTTAAAATAGTAAATTATGTTATAAGCTCGAAAAATGTAGTATTTCAGACGTAATGCGGTCGCTAACCTAAATAGCCCGAAAAACATTTTTCGTCCATATGTCATAAGTTATTTTTTATTCGATCTTGTTTTTAATGCGATTGAGAGTTGTAAAATAATGTAGAAATGAAGTGAACCTATACATTTCATCTTGCACGCTAATTTTTTGGTCTTAATGTTTGTTAGTTAACGATGAAATCTGTAATAGCGTCCGAAAAAAAAAATTTTTTTTTTTGACTAACATAAAAAAGTGTTGTCTAGCTAGCAGGGCAATAATCAATAGTTTATTGAGAAGGTTAGCTCTTCGTCTAAATATCTAATCTATAAATCGTCATTTTTTCCAACACAATCGGTTAAAAAGCATACAATTGTATGTGAACGTTTGTACAAAAACCATCGTGTTAAATCAGTTCTTATACCTGACTGACAACGCCGATCTTTAGCTTTTTTTTACTTTGTAAAATAAAAAGATTAGTTCTTACTATCAAAGAAATTAAATATGCAAGAGAAATAGGTCGAAAAGATTAATAATAATTTATTTATTCCTAAGTTATAAATCTTAACTACATCACTTTCTAAACCAAGAAAATAGATAATCTTCCTGCATTATTCCGTACTTAGATTTATTTTTCATGAAAATAGTCGAATCTATGATTTTCGTTCAAATCCATAAGGGACGCTTGTTTTGTATAGATGATTTATGATCTTATTTTCAACTAAAATACTAGTATAAAAAAGTATTTCTTCCGATAAACGTGGAAGGAATAGACATTTAAACAGTTAGCCATAACATACGCATACTGACTTGCATTATTTTCATGGATTGAATGGCTACATCTTTGTGTGTGAAGTGAATTTCTTTTTAAAAAATTACAATGCGCTCAATTATGAATTTTCTAACATAACTTTTATGGATAGTGGAGTCGGATATTGGAAGAAAATATTATCATAACGACAACTCGATTATTGATATAATTATTATGGTTTCACAGAAGTTTCTACAGAGTCAGCCATGCTGTAGCAGAGACTGTTGTAGGTCGTATTTTTTAAAAAAACCTAACAATACCTTTACTTTATATTGATAGACATATTCTATTAGAACATTTTTCTAAAATTTAGAGCCTTTGGAAATGTGATAATGCTATGAGCATCAAATATATTCAAAATATCAAAAATCCTTTGGTAGTTAGTTATTGCGGTATATTTTAATAGAGGCATAATTTATACTGTACTCCTAAATTTACGGCATATCACTTTGTTTATGTTATTATATTCACAGAGACTATTAATCTAACCAACTTTTATTTACGAAAAATTAAAAACTGAAATACTCTATTTTATTGCCGATTGTTCGCAAAGACACTTGGAGTTGTTATTTTACTTTTTCTACCTCTTTTTCCCCGGTTGCGGAGAAATATGTTAGGGGAAGTTTGGGTATCCTCAGACGGTTATATGCAATGATTCAAGCTTCTAAAAAAGTACTAAGGCAAGTAATTATCAATTTGAATTTATGTATGTCGAAGGTAATGTGTTACTCATAAATATACATGATGAAAACATTTATTGTTCGATTGCATGTAATTTTTAAGAGTCTAGAAATAAGCAAATAATGTTCTTTAACGTTTCTTTATAAACATCTCGAGTTACCTGTCCTTCCCCTGCATCATAGAAGGGTATTTGCCGACAAAGTTTGACCATTTTTTTATGATTCGAGAGTTGGGTATTCTCTACAGATGTAAACTGACGTCATTCGAGTAGTCCGAGCTTGTTAGATTTTAGCTTATATTCTTATTATGTGATTTTAAAATTATGTATGCGTTTGTTTAATTCATTGTAAAGGATTTGTTATTATGCTAATTTCAAAAGTTAAATGTTGGTGAGAATATTGAATTTTTTTATTAAAATATCTAAAGTAAATATCTAATTGATTTTTTTTTTAGCGCTAATTGGGATTTTAATTAACTACCTCAGAGTCGGTATACACTATATTTTGCAGCGCAATTGCTTTCACACCCAGTAATGTATTATGATTTTTTTGGATGGTCGTTATATTGTGAGTTTCTTAAGTTAGCCAGATTAATAATAAATTAAAAAACCAACGTGATTTGCTTATTGTTGCCATTGAGAATTAGGGTTGTAAAATATTTAACAACCCTATATTTTTATGCTCGTGTTGAAAATAAGTTAAGATTGCTACTTTGATGCCTACGCCTAATATTCATAATTTTATTGGGGGTTCTACCTGATGACAAATACAGCTTATGATACCTATCTAGTGGGTATTTTCAGTTTAAGGGCCGAATAATATAGAGTTATTGTGCATACATCATCGCAAACAAAAGGTAGCTTTTTTATATTATTTCGTATTTACAATCCATTTAACTACAATTTTACACTGTGAATTAATTTTTTTTTACTTTTTTCCTGAAATTGTAGCCTATTTACTTATATTATGATATTATCCGAAATTTTTATAAAAGCATTATGAGGGCTTTTACCTGATGGCGAACACAAGTTGTATAGTACCTATACCTGCTTGGTATTTTATACGTATTTAAGTTTTATTTACTTTTTATTACTCTGTTCTCATTACAAGATAGTCCTATAATTTATCCATTTCCAGTACAAAGAAATCGCTAGTTAATGGTTCTAGATGGTAATTATTTTATTGTATTTTATATAAGTGGTGCAAAAATTGGAAACAATTATTAGATATGCTACTGAATTTTAATGAGGGTCCTTCGGAATAATAAATAAAGGTTTATGTCCCTTTCTTTTTAAATCGAGTCGGCAGAGGGTTTGAGAGGGTTATTTAGGTATAAATAATTATTGTGGTGACAAATGTACCGCATTATTATACTTATCTTGTTAGACCATATAAATTAGGGATTTATTTCGCTTTGCCATTCACCAGCGGCGTTTCAACTAAGGGAAAATAATAAAAAGTCTGGTTTAAGGATGGCTCAGGTCGGATCGTAAAAAGTTGGGTTTAAGGATGGCTTATAAAAATTGGGATTTAATTATCCCGCTTTAGCAGCGGCGTTTCAACTAAGGGGAAATAATAAAAAGTCTGGTTTAAGGATGGCTCAGGTCGCATCGTAAAAAGTTGGGTTTAAGGATGGCTTATAAAAATTGGGATTTAATTATCCCGCTTTAGCAGCGGCGTTTCACTAAGGTTAAATCATAAAAAGTCGGGTTTTATCTCGGGTCAGATCATAAATATTCAGGTTCAAATTAGGGTTAGATGAGAAGCCGCCTCGCGAAAGCATCCGGGTTAGGTCGTAAAAAGTCGGGTTTTATCTCGGGTCAGTTCATAAATATTCAGGTTCAAGTTAGGGTTAGATAAGAAGCCGCCTCATGAAAGCATCCGGGTTAGGTCGTAAAAAGTCGGGTTTAATTTCGGGTTATTTTGTAAACAGCACCACCGAACCACCCGGGTTAGGTCATAAAACGCACCACCGAACCACCCGGGTTAGATCATAAAACGCACCACCGAACCACCTGGGTTAGATCGTAAATTGCACCACCAGCACCACCCGGGTTAGATCATAAAACGCACCACCGAACCACCCGGGTTAGATCGTAAAACGCACCACCTGCACCACCTGGGTTAGATCGTAAAACGCACCACCGCACCACCTGGGTTAGATCGTAAATTGCACCACCAGCACCACCTGGCCCAGCACTCTTAGTTTCTCTCTACTGAAGGGTACATTTGAGAGAAGATTTTTGGCGGCGTATCTCACTTTTTCACTTTATGTCAGTTACGTCATTACGTGAGATAGAGGACGAATTAATCCTAATCATTTCAAGATAATCAACGCCATTGCCCACAATCTAAGATATTTTATAGCGTTGAACTTATTTGTTGTTATTAATGAGTAAACAACAAACGAAAAGGTGTCCATTGTAAGAATTAATTAAATCCTGTTCAAGACATTGTAAGTGTTAAAATTGATTATGACGATAACATCGTTTTCAATAATAAATTTTACACTTCAGGTCGATTATTCTTACTGAATCGATACTAAAAGTAGATAGCATGATTGATAGGAGAAACGCGATTATATTATGTGATATTTTTGCTTCTTAGTTGTGAAGTGAAGTTTAAAGGCGTTTAGAACAAAAGAAAATAACTGCTATATATTTGTAACAAATATGTTTATAAGAAACTTACATTTATAATAATTTGTATGTTATTTAATTATCAAATTTGCTAATGCAAAGTCATCTGTAACAAAAAGAAAGGTGCCTGTTTTCTACAGCGTGTCTAGGTTTATATTAGTATGCGAATTCTTCTCTTTTTAAGTTTACGAAAAAAATATAGAGGGTGTTCGGAAATAGCATGAAGAAAATTTGGGGATGCATGTAGCGTCCCGAAATAAGACAAAAATATCATCTGAACATTTATGTCCGCAAGTGCTTTTTTTTCGAGATACCGGGTGTTAAAAAAGAAATATTTTGATGAAAGAATGGTACCCCTCTGCTTTTGCTCAATAATAAGTATTTGTTTTTAATTGGCAGCCATTGCTTAAAGAAATAGTATGTTGATTTTTTTTGGTATGACAAACCGTTTTTAAGTAATAATTAAAATACTTATAATTTACTAGCGTTTTAAATTAATTTATTTCAATTATTTTAGAACTACTTTATGAAACCCAAAAAAGTTGAACCAATGCTTCACGTTATGAAAATGAAATTTTATTTCTTAAAAGTTGGGAATGATATGATTTCTCAGAATTTTAATTCTGGCTAGTTCATGGCAAGTTCCAACCATGAATAAATTCTCCTTTTTGGTCCCGTGTGTTTAGTTACATAAACATGGACAATCAAATTATTTGTTGATAGGAGGCATAAAGAAATGTACAAAATTTGATATTAAATATACAGGGTTAGTTGAAATGACCGGAACGGCTAATTTGCTTCAAAACTACCAAAGCTAAATCAATATAATTCTGTTCAAATCTCACTCTATCTGGACAGGAGTCTGATATACCAAGGATTTAAAATGTCCCCAGAAAAAAATAATCTAAACAATTTAAATCGGAGGACCTAGGGGGCCATGCATGCCAAACAACTATCATCCAGTCGCATTGCTTTCAGTTATATCACAAGTTATGGAGAAGGCTATCAACGAAAAATTATTTATGGGGAGTTCCGGGCGGTAGCACTGGACATTTCCAAGGCTTTTTACCGAGTATGGCATGAGGGGCTCCTAGCTAAAGTGAGAACATACAGAATGCCGGTTCAATTTTGTTCATGGCTGTCGAGCTTTCTTAAAGACCGTTCTCTGCGAGTGGCGATGGACGGATTTCTCTCAGACACATTTAACATCAACGCCGGAGTCCCTTAAGGCTCTATATTGTCGCCCACCCTCTTCTTACTGTACATTAACGATCTTCTGGAAAAAACTAAAAATCCTTATATTACTTTGCATGCTTGGACATCGGCTGCCAATGCACATCTCTATAGGCAGCAAGAGTTCTCAGATGTCAACAAAGACCTGGAAGAAATTCTGTCTTGGGGTGACAGTAACCAAGTAGAATTTAACGCTAAAAAGACCCAGGCGGCAGTTTTTTCTAAATAAATTAATGTTGAAGAACCGGCTATAGTTATGGCGGGACACTCGATTTCCTTGGCTTCATCAATTCAACCAAAAGAACCAACACAACACACTTATTGGGCGTTAATTTGGATAGTCATATGTCTTGGCATAGTCACGTTGCGGCCATTGCTAAGGCAGCCTCGCAGAAGCTTGGAGTACTTTTCCGAACTAAGAATCTCTATACACTCCAACAACTAGCTCTATAAAGCCCAAATTCGACCATCGTTGGGGTACTGTTCGCATATTTGGGCCTCTGCTCCTAAACATACCCTGAGATTGCTAAATTCCATTTAAAGAAGAGCCATTCGCTTGATCGGTGACCATAGTCTGACAAATAACAACCTGGAAAGCCTTGAACATCGAAGGCGGGATGGCGACTTGAGTCTATTTTACAAATATTTTTATGTCAAGTGCTCAACTGAGGTTGCCCGCTTGATACCACCCAGAGCGGTGCATGGTAGAAATACACGACGAGCCACTGCAGCCCACCAGTACGTGGTTCAGCTTAGTGTCCCTCGAACGACACTGTTTCAAAATTCTTTCATCTGGAGAACGTCATCACTCTGGAACGACCTCTCTTAGATCGTGTTCCCAACGAGTATAATCTCCAAAGATTCAAGACCAACGTAAATCGTTTCCTGCGCACACGCACCGCTCCCAGAGCGCCATAAAGGATTTATCCGGCAGTGATGTCCCTTATCATAAAAAAAAGAATGGCCGAGATCCACCTCGACCTATCCAACGATTGCAGTGTTGATTGAAAAACTCCCCTACCCCCCCCCCCCCCCCCAAAGTGTAATGTAACTATGCATAAACCACAATTGGGTTCTTAGTTAAAGTGGTACCTCTACCAACAGCAACGGCAGTTCCTCTTCTTAAAATTGACGATAATATTGCCCATTTAATCTTCTTAACAGGAAAAATATATTATTTATATAATTATAAAATTTTTGAAGCTAGCACAGATGAATAATTAAGTTTTGGCAGGTTGTAACAACCTTGTTGTCGGTGTTAAAATGCACCGTCATATGCGCGTCATCCAATCGTTTAAAGCCGAAATTTCAACGTCATCCTTAATAAAAATCAGCGGCGGTATGTAAATTGATTTGGCCAATCAGAGTGCCATAATTTCTTGAGAATCGTGCCGGGTGGCTGTATTCTTGAATAGAGATTACTATTTTTGATATTAATCCAGGAATAATTGTGTCATTTTAAGAATACAGCCCCAAAACTAGTTTTACTATGGTCTTATGGATGAGATGCGAATTAAGGCGCAAAATGCAAGAATAGCAATTTTCGATTTACGTTGTTAGGTAATTAGAAATGGACGTTAATTATATTATATTAAAATTAATTTCTCGAGTTTTAAGCAGTTTGGTTCGTAAATACCCTTTTATGGTTCGAGAGTAGGTGTTTGCAAAACAAAGAATATTGCTTTCTATAATAATAAAAAAAAATGTCGTCCACTTCTGACTGAATTTGTGTGCAGTACTGCCTGGTTCTAACATCACGAGCCGCATTTCGTAATGCATTTTCAGAACACCCTGTATAGCTCTGTTCGTACAGACTTAAATGTCTATAAGGAAAATATTATTGACATTTATTTTTCCAGGAGAAAAGTAGGTATGTACTTGGTTTTTAGATTTAGAAAACCTAAACTAAGCGGATATAATATAGAAATGAGTATTGTATATCTCTATTTTTGCCTTTATAGGCCTATTAATGGAAATTAAAGCACATGAAACCAGAAGTCGTTAACACCGAACTTTATTAGACTTCAGACGAAAAAAGAAATGTTTATGGCTTTGTCCGAAATTGTTACACATAAAATTCTAGTCGATAGCTATTAATATTATATGCGTCGATACTACAGTAAAATTGTTTTTACCTTACAAAAATTTATGGAAGCGATTTTTTTTTACCAAAGTGTAGAGGGCATGAAACAAGACAAAAACCAAAATGGCGTGTCATGTTAAAAAAAAAACTTTCAAATCAATTTGTCTCTTTTCCACTGGTTATAGGCAAAAAGTTGTTGGAATTAAATTTTTACACACTACACAAAAAAAAATAACAGAAAAAGAAAGAAGAAACGTAGTTTAAATTACATTTTTAATATAAACCAAATCTATAATACCGTCCAGATAAGGGATCCAACCGGCGAAATTGTATAGGATTCTGGCTTGGTTGCCTGCCAGTTTAACCAGTTTTTTGTTGATGCCCCACTTTCTATCTTAAAAAAATTAAACCAACAAAAAAAATCATTGTCAGATTTGTTTCGGGTGAATGAGGGTGATTTTTCGGCCATGGAAGCACCAAGCAGAAATGTCTAATCTCATTTCCAAAAAAATCAAAAACAAACGATCAGCTGGACCTGATAAGATAACAGCAAGCATTTTTAAGAGAGCCGTGCTTGAGTCATGCTTGACACCTATAACGCATATTGTTAATGCTTCTTTGAAGTGTGGAATATTTCCAGATGTGGTAAAGTGTTCTAAAATTATTCCTATTCTAAAGAAAGGAGATCCAACATTTACTGAGAACTTCCGTCCTATCGCTTTGACTTCATGTTCCTCAAATGTATTTGAATATGCCATGCTAAATAGGCCTTTAAAACATCTAAATGACAAAATGATAAATATTATCTACAAGCCAGCACGGGTTTAGAGCTGGAAAATCTAAATTCACAGCTTATATAAGTATTTTTGGAAGAGGTAGTGGATGGTCTTGAGGTAGGCGAGCACCCTGTGGGGATATTTTGTGATCTCAACGGAACGGGGCATGGGATAGTCTTCGAAAGGTTGAAATACTATGGCATTAGAGAAAGACATCTAAGTTGGCATTCTTTATTTTTGAGATTTCGTAGGCAGTTTGTTCAGGTTATGGACCAAACAGGTAGGGCGCAAAATTCAGAATATTTGGGGGTTGACGTTGGTTTTGGGGCCTGTACTATTGTTGTTGTTTAGGTTGCATTGTATTTGTTTTGCGCTTCGAAATTTGTAATCGGTTTTGGATTAACAGCAGTTTTTAGGTGTCTACTACCCTACCGTTCACTTGCGCATTTTATATGGCGTTCAGTTTTGGGGTACCTCGTTCCGTGCTGGGAAAGTATTTATTGCTAAAAAATGCATGGCCGGTGTATCAAGCAAAACTTCCTGTCTGACTTTTTTTTATAAATTCTATTGTTTTTATTATACAGTGACCGGCAGAAAGTACGCAGCATATGAGAAAATTTTTTATCTATGAATTTTGTAAATCTATTTATTTTCAGAAAAGTTCTGCATATTCTCAAACCAAAATAGCACTCATCAAATCCGTTAAAAGTCTTATGGTATACGAGGGAGAGTCAAAAATTGTAAATTTCGCTAAGAGTTCATCTTAAATTTTAGAAAAAATTCTTGTTAAGAGATATTGTTTTAGTTTGGAAAATATGCTTAAATACCAAATTTCGCTTATTTCGGACAAGAAATAGGGTTTAATCGTTTTTTCTGAATTAGGTACCCTATATAAAAAGTATATCGCAACCATATAGTGCCATATACAGTACGTAAATTGTATTTTCTGTACACCTTGTTAGAGATAACCGTGAGTAGTATGTCAGGTTAGTTAGTTTTAACAATATTATGGCATTTTGAAATAAAAGCATAAAAATATTAAATATTTTGCTGCACGACGTATTTTATTTTTTGAGGAAACAAAATAATTTAATCTATAACTGATATTTTGTTATACTTACACTTTAACTTAAAGCACCTTCCAAAATGTGTATTTATTCATGAAAGTAAAAAGTTTTTTCTTTATTTTGATTTTAATTGTGATCGTCGTAAGAAGAAAATTAAAAATTGAAAATGTTTTTTATACGTACCTGCCGCCATCTTTGAAAACTGAGTCCAGAATTTATTTAGTATTTTTGTTATTATTAAACGTACCAAAATTTCATTATTCTCAAATTTGTTAATCAAAAGTTAACAGGGGGGGTGGGGGGTGGACTTTAGACGCGCACTGTATAAAAAATCCGAACCGAACTCCTTAAAGAATTCTTTTTTTTATTTAAGGATTTATAACTTATTAAATATTATAACTGTAACGCAGCAAATAAACAACGCTTTTAATATTACTTTTTTTAATTTAAACTATCAACTTTTTCCATTTAAAAAAGTGTTGATTGATTGATACTATCTACTACATTAGTGCCCCCGAGAGTCCGCCTGTATATGCAATTTTTACGTCAATTAAAAATTATATATACAGGGTGTTTATTAAACATACGGCTAAAATTGAAGGGATTATTTCCTGGACTATTCTAAGAATCTTATGTCCTTTGATGATACAGGGCGACAAAAATTTTCGAGCATAACAAGATTTTATTACCAAAAATTACATGTAAAGTTTCCTTAGTCTACAAGAACTGTTGAAAATGACTACTTCCAGCTAGAATGCAAAAATCCAATCTTGTCCTCATTGACTACTGAACTCTTTCAAAAACACCAGGGTCATTTCTTATTGAGTTACACCCAGCAATTATCCGATTTCCTAAATCTTCCACATTCTCCACTGGACTAGTATAAACTAATAACTTTAGATGGCCTGATAGGAAATAATCCAGGGGTTTTAAATCCGGGAATCAAGCAGGCCATAAGTGAGGTCCATCTCGACCAATCTAGCGATCTCCGTATGTTACTGTTAAAAACTCACTAGCAACCACAAAATGCACTGGTGCACTATCGTGCATAAACTACATTGCGTTTCTTATTGCCAATAGTACATCCTGCAGAAACTGAGGTAGCGTTTGTTTCAAAAAGTTGCGATACACCTCGCCAGTAAGTCTTCCTGGTAGAAATGCATCCAATGCAGTCCAATTAGCCAGTCACTTACAATTTCAACCCAAAGGTTCAACGAGAACTGCTGTTAAAAACGATCTTCAAGTACCTCATGCGAATATTCTTTAGCCCACACATGGTTGTTGTGAAATTCCTTCTTGCAATTCTTAAGAAATTCGATTAATCGGTAAAAAGAAACAGCGTCAGTAGTGGAGGGATTTAAACCAATATATGCAAAAGCCATTGACAGAATGCAATCCGTGGAGGGAAGTCAGCAGGAAGAAGTGCCTGAATGCGTTGTATGTAGTATGGGTACAACAAATAGTCACTAAGGATTTTCCAAACTCAAGCAGCCCCATTACTTGCATTCAAAGTTTTTGCAATTTTTCGAGTAAAAGTACTAGAATCTTCTTCTATCATGTCCAGCACATTCTGTTTCACTTCTACCGTTCTTACTGTTTTTGGCCTTCCTGGTCCCCCACTTCGTTTCAATATGTCTGTTTCATGAAGACGTTGATTTGATGAATACTTTGGAAGGTTTTTCTATCAGAAGTATTATGGACAGGAAATCGTTCAATGTACAGGGTGTCCCGTTTTCGTATGTTTTACGGGTTATCTGCGTTATTAGTAAAAATAGAAGGTTGCAGTTTTCGCGGCACTGTATTACTTTTTTGAGAAAGAAACGATGCCATCAACAGAATTTTTATAGCCCCCTTAGTTTTTTAGATACGGGGTGATTTTGAAAATTTTGCATTTTGGGACACCCCCGTATCTCGGTTACGCTGCAACTTATCAAAAAGGTAAAAAATGAACTTGTTAGTTTTCTTCACGTAGAATCCAGCGGCTTAGTCAGATTTTTTCTATGTTTAATTGTTTTCGAGAAAAAGAGCAAACTTGCATTTTTTTAAATGGGACACCTTATATATTTTCAGCTGTTATGATTCAGTTTATCACAAGCTTTTCAAAAATATGTAATACTTTATAGCTGTTTTCAATGTGAACCTCAAAATTTACATTTTTTAACAAATTTAAATTTTTTTTTAGTAGGCCATGACGGGTATTTAGGAAAAGAAAAGATGACAAGCTTGTTATCTGAAAAAATCTTTATTTACTGTCAGAATAGGTTATCCATTTTCTGTTCTTTATTTCTATTCAGTTTCGATAAATAGCAGTTTTTTCTTAATTATGACTGCGAATGCAAAATTCGAGAATTATGAAAAGTACGATATGTTCGATTGTTATATTCAGTGTAACGAAAATTCGGATGAAGCATTAGAAGTTTATTTTAACAGGTATGGGCATCTTTTTATATTTTTCATCATATTTTAAAATTTATAAAAACGTAATATTCGCAGATTCCCAGAAAGAAGACAGCCGGATAAACGAATATTTTTAAAAATAAAATCAAACTTAATTGAAGTCGGTTCATTTTCCAAACCCCGACCTAGTATTTACAATAAGGAAAACCAGGACATTGATGAAGTAAACGTTTTGGCTTCAATTGAAACAAATCAAAGTAGTTCTTGTAGAACAGTGGAAGGTTCTGTCGGTGTTACAAAATCAAGGGTTCAAACTATTCTAAAAAAACACAAGTTTAAGCCATACAAATTTCATGTCGTACAAAACTTACATCTTGGTGACGCAGAGCGCCGCTTAGAGTTTTGTAATTGGTATTTACAAAAATGTAAATAGAGAAAATCATTTTGAAAGAACGATTATATGGTCTGATGAGAGTTATTTTACCAGTGCCGGTATATTTAAACGGGAAAATACTAGGTTTTGGTGCCAGGAAAATCAACATGTTATATTTCCACGGGAACGGCAAGGCAGATTTGGGTTTAGCGTTTCATGCTTCATACTGGGAAGTAAAATATTATATAATATATAATATATTTGAAGGCGTCTTACTGCAAATAAATATTTAGAAATTTTGGAAAACATTGTGCCCAAAATAGTAGGAAATGTGCCCCTAGCTCCCCTTAATAGCTTATATTTGCAACAGGACGGAGCTCCCGCTCACAATGCTCAAATTGTAAGAGCATATCTTAACAATAATTTTCCTGGCCGCTGGATTGGAACACATGGACCTGTAAGATGGCCACCCAGGTCACCTGATTTAACGGTTTAGGATTTTTTTTTGTGAGGCTACCAAAAAAATAAAATTTATACCGTGCCAGTACCAAACGATGGCAGATTTAAGAGAAGCCACTGAAAGAGCCTTTAGAGAGTTACAGGCACGGCCTTTTATTATTTTAATTGCACTGAGGCGAATCAGAACAATGTGTGAAACATGTTTTAGGCATAATGGAGAACAGTTTGAGCAATATTTATGAGACAGTTTCCTAAATCATTAAATAATTGTAGCTTTTAATTTTTGAACGTATAACACAACTGAGTTAATTGTTATGTATATTTATAAAAGTTATTGTTATAGGTAGGTATATATTTTTAAAATTCGTGTTTTATATTTGTGAGAAGCTTGTGACAATTGTTTAATCTTAAAATTTATACGGTGTGCCGTTTAAAAAAATGTAAATTTGTTGAAAAGTGTAAATTTTGAGCTTCACATTGAAAACAGCTATAAAGCATTATATATTTTTAAAAAGCTTGTGATAAACTGAATCATAATAGCCAAAAATATATAGGGTGTCCTATTTAAAAAAATGCAAGTTTGCTCTTTTTCTCGAAAACAATTAAACATAGAAAAAATGTGACCAAGCCACTGGTTCTACGTGAAAAAAACTAAGAAGTTTATTTTTTACCTTTTTGATAAGTTGCAGCGTAACCGTGTCCCAAAATGCAAAATTTTCAAAAACACTATCTAAAATACTAAGGGGCTGTGAAAATTCTGTTTGTGGCATCGTTTGTTTCTCAAAAAAGTAACACAGTGCAGCAAAAACCGCAACCTTCTATCTTTACTAATAACGCAGATACCTAACCCGTAAAACATACGAAAACCGGACACCCTGTACAACCGCCTAGTTTGTAATGAATAAAATTGCCATCAGCAAGTCCGTAAATAAAACGCATTTCAGTAATCTCGACGTTCATATAGCGATTCATAATAGAGGACTACTTAGAACACTAACAAAAGCTTAACTATTATAAGACAGAAAGTATACGTCAAACAACAATACGTTGATCAATCTCAACAAAATCGACACACACAAAACGATTAATTACGAGACGTATTCAAATGAAATTCACGTTTAAACTGATTTGCTTAAAATAAAACAACGCATTTAAAAAAAAATTATACTCGGTGTCGGTAAGACCAGTGTAGTACGCCATACTTTTATTTCGACTACATTAATAATTTCAAAAATCTCAATTGGTTTTGTCTCTAATTTTTCTCGCCCTGTAGTTTTAAAACAAAGTGGCTTTTCAAAAATCATCGAACGAAAAAATATTTTTAGAATAGTCCAGGTTATAATCCCTTTAATTTTTGCCGTATATTTAATAAGCACCGTGTATACTTGCAGACTTTTGTATTTTTTTCTTATTACAGTATACCTACTACATTGCCGATATTATCCACAAAGACATTAAAATAAATTTCGATGAGTTTCAATTCAATATATTCATAGTGTAAAGTAAAAGAAAAAGTTTTTAAAAGTTTTATGCACTTTTAAATGCATATGTCTTATACTATGTATAGTGTATACAGGGCTTTGGAAAACAATGATAACGCTCTCTATCAAGTAATGTCAAACATTAGTATGCTTTAATTCGTTTTTCGCTTATAACTTTTGTTGTGTCAATTATTAATTAAAAAAAAAATGGTTTTCACCCATGAGGAAAAGTGTGATATGTTAGCTTCTTACTTAGTGTGCAGAAAAGTCTCATCCAGAGCAAAAAAATTATACTACGCTGAATTATATCCACTTCGCATTTAACCACATGAGAGATATTTTCTGAGACTGTACCGAAAATTTAGAGGCAATGAGAGTGTTTTTGTCAAAACAAGGACAAATAAAAATTTCATAATAAGCGGGGCCACGGAAATCGCAGTTACTGCATATTTTGAAGCCTACCGTAATAATTCAATACCAGATATTGTCGAGGACTCTAATTTGTCTTATGGTACTGTGCATAGGATTCTAAAAAAATACAAACTTATTCCCTATAAGTACCGACCAGTTCAAACGCTTTTGCCAGGGGATCCAGAAAGAATAATTGTTTTTTGCCATTGGTATCTTAACTTCTGTCGCCAAAATGTAAATAACTTTCGTTATATTTTATGAATAGATGAATCTAATTTCTCAAATTGTGGAATGTATAATAGAAAAAAATCATCATTACTGGTCAAGGGAAAATCTTTTGTTAGTACATCCAAGAGCTCCACAAGTCCGTTTCAGTTTTAACGTTTGGTGCGGCTTGATTGGTTCCAGAATTGTCGGTCCGTTTTTTTTATGAGGGCACCCTTACTGGTGAAAGATACATTGAATTTATGACTGAAATTTTGAACAATTTCTTAGACGAACTGGACCTTATAACTAGACTGAATTTGCATTTTCAGCAGGATGGCGCACCCGCGCACAACTACAAAGGTACTTATCAACTTTTAAGTACTATTCTTAATGATCAGTGGATAGGCATAAATGCCCTATTCAGTGGCCTTCCCGATCACCGAACCTAACCCCGCTTGATTTATATTTATGGGGTTTTTTAAAGAACCAAATTTACAAGAAAAGGTACAAAAACGTCGACGCCTTAAAGACTGCAGTTAGGGAAAAGATAAACCACAAACCAGATAGATGGTAGGACCATACTTACCTAAAGTAGTTAGCTGTTCAGAAACGTGCACATATTGAAGAACGGGGTGGGGTGGTGTTTTTGAGCATCTTCTAAAAAAAATTATGATTTTTTTATTTTCATTTTCTTATAAATGTCTAAAATAAAGTTTGTAAAACTTACTTAGCTGTTTTAGTTTGAGCTTCATAACCTCATTAATTTTCATCCCAGAAAATTACTTATAAGCTTTTTTGTAAAAAACAAAAAAAAATATTATATACGGGGGGTTTCCATTTAAAAAAATCGTAATTTTCGTCCAAACTCGAAAACGTGATGTTCATTTGTTTTTTTTATTCTTCCATCTTAATGAGCGTTAAAAATACTAACAGTTTGCTAGTTTAAACTACTCTGTATCTTTAATAATAACAATGTTACCAATGGTGGACACTTAATTTAGATAACCCTGTATTCAACGGTAAGTATATTGTTAAAAAAAATTTCTTCAAATTTCCCATTTCCGAAATATTTTTATATTAAATTCCCCAAAATCCCTAAAAAATTTCCTAACAATTGACACCGTGAGACACCCCTCCTTTATTTTACAACTACATATATCAAAGTTGTAGAATTACATTGAATTTTTAATTTTGACTATTAAGAGTCTGTAAGTGTCCCGCGCCTGTGTTCGCGGAACACGCAAAACACCAGTAGCTACGCCACTGTAGAGTAAATAAAATAAAAAATAAAATTGATGTATCCGAGCGTTTCCCATGAAGTATGGTATTTTTTAAATAATTAATTTTCGACTTCGCTGGGCATCTAAAAACATACTTTCAAAACTTTTAAAACTCAATACGATACTCGATTGTTTTTTATATATATTCTTCACTTAAACTTAACAGATAATTAAGCCAAACACAAATAAATTAATATGCTCAATACATAAAAAAAGTTATGTAAGTGATTTTTTTTTTACTTTCAAAAACTTAAATCACATTTTTCCTCTCACAGTTTGGACTCTTCTGTACCATCGAAACGAAATCATCACTTTGGGTAAATACATTATACATTTTTGTTAAAGTAGATCAGTGGTTTGAGATGTTTTTATTTTAAATAAACTTCTCGAAAAGACCGCAAAAAAATACGTCAGGAAACCGTAAAAAAACCGGCAAGCAAGTAGTAGAATATGCTTTGCTCTGGTGCACATAACCCCTGCGAGTATAAAATGCTGTAACATTTCTTGTTACCGATCAGTTAGCTTTTGCTTTTAGCAGCCAGTGTTAGTTGTAATACAATCGAAGAATCCCCATTTACACTAGATCTTTAACAGAATACTCTATCCTAAATTGTTTTATAACTGTATCTTTTGTCATGGCTACTTACGCTGCTTTTAGACATATCGAATTGGATAAAGTAGGCCATACTAAAAAAAGGTAAGTGCTCAATTTTTTAAAAAAAATGTAAGAGTTCGTCAATTTAAAAAAAATCAAATACTCTTATTTACTACCCTTAAATTAACCACTTTAATTTGACATTAGTTTAAGTGTCACAATGACGCTGTCACAATGAATGCTATAATATTTTAAAATTACATTCTACTTGTAATATATAAGTACTATTGAGTACCCAAATAAGCCACAATAAAATTTTAAGAAATTATCTAAAACTGTCATTATTATTTGTCTTTATTAAAAAATCATTGTGGCTCACCTTTGATAAGATAAATAGTGATTTTTAAATCTAAATTTTTATATAAGTTTTTACTTTGTTTCTAAATATTTTTAGAAATGAAAGTCATTATTTTCAAAAGGTTTTTTTTTGCAAAAATTTTTACTGATACGTAAGATGTTCTACGACAACTTTATGCTTCTAATGGGATTAAGATATGTAACCATTTATACAGGGTTTCCTTTTTATTTTATTGGCAGGGGCTGATAAGCCATTCAGCCAGTCAGTAATATAAAAATATTATAGAGTAAGGCCTCATTAAAAGGAAACACAAATGAATTGACACTGACACTGTTTTTCTTTCTCATTTTTTTTTACATAAAAAGCTAGTTAAGTAGATTTTAAAAGTTTAGTGTGTAAGTGGATGCGCTAGAGATGGATTTTGGTCCTGACCAATTTTAAATTCTGTAAAAAGAATGTTATTGGAAATGACATGACATGGGTCGCCATTAAAGACTTAGCTGGCATAGACTTTACTGTGGTTTCACGGTAAAATACACTGAGTGGCAAAATAATCTTTCCCCGCAATATGTGGATGGATTTTGATCATGAATAATTTTTGAATTTTAACTTCGTTTTTATTTTCTATACAGGTGTTTTAAAAAACATGGGCCATCGCTCGTGTGGTGATTCCTTGCCCAAATATAAGACAAATAGTTCCTATAAACGTATGTCCGGAAGTGCTTCGTTTCGGAGATACAGGGTGTTACAATATTTAAGCGGATCAAAAATATGTACGCCACTGCTGTTTATCTCTTTTGATAACACAGTTATGGAGGCAGTTTAATGTATAATGCGATGCATCTTTTATTATTTTTTTATTTCGGCTTTATTTAGAAGATAAATAAAATTTTATTAAACTCTAATATGGGCGTAGCGATATGCAAAAATTTGTTTTTTTAGTCGAAAACCGTTGGTCATCCGAAGAAAAAGCTAGAGATCATTTTTGCTAAGTAATAAAGCGCAATTTTGAAAATTATTATTTATTTTGAAGGAAAACAGTGGCGTATGATTTTCTCGTTAAAAATATCAAAATACATGCTAGCGCGGACGCCACTGGTAGAAATAGAGCAAATCTCTTTTATGAAACAAATGCGTTTTTACGCCTAGTTAATACCTATCAAAATTCAAAATGATGTCTAAAGCGATCTCAAAAATATTAAGAAAAAAACTTTGTTTTTATTTTAACCAGTTTGTATGTTAATAGGAACTATTTATCTTATTTTTGGATAAGGAATCACCACGAGAGCGATGACACATATTTTTTGAAACACCCTGTATTTTGTAGGTAAATGTATCGATACTCTCAGAGAAAATTAAGAATATGTCCGTAGTATTAAGTAATATTTTTTTAGCCTGTTTCTTATAGGGAATATAGCCATTTTAGGACGGAAACATTTTTCCCCATTTACACAGACTAAAGACATTAGTTCTAATGTCTTTGACACAGACATTGATAAAACTGCAAATATGTATGAACTATGTTGCAAACTACAATTTAATTTGTCAAAGTATCTGTCTTTAAACTTTTAATGAAATTTAAACAACGCGAACGTTAAAATTGTGATATTATGATAAATTTCGTTAATGCCATAAGATACGGATACAAATGATCTGTAAAAATAGCCCTACAAGATTACTTCGATTTGTGGGAATTGATCATTAAAATATCGGACAAATAGGTGTACTGTAAACAATTATTGTGAAATTTCTAAACCTCTTAGTGGGTATTGAAATCGTGCTTTGCAAATAAACTGAACAAAATCGTGAATGAGAATTAAAACTACAAGGAAGTATGGAAATTATAAAAGTTAATTAATTTGTTATAAGAGACAAGCCAAATTACTCCTAGAAGCAAAATTTAAAAAATGTATCAAGCTTAAAAAAAACTGGTTGAAAATATCGTCGCTATAGCTTTTGTAGCACATCGCTGTTGTTATATTTTTTTGCTTGGTTCTGTCTTGGTTGGTTCGAGTTAGTAGCAGAATTTCTTTAAAATAATTAATTAATTAATATATGTACATCTGGTAATTTTTGTCGTTCTATTTTATTGGCTGGAAAAGCTATGTTAAACTTGATTTTTTGCGATAAAATTTTGTTTTGTCGTGTAACTTATAAATAATTGACACACCAATATTTTTACTAACATTACATTTTTTTGTCTCGTAAAAATCTAAAAGGACATATCTATTTCCCTAAAATCTACTAAACTCGTCTAAAAATTGACTAAAAATATGGATTATTCCATAGGTTGACCCACATTATTTTATGTAAATATGCTTTGATTTTCATAAATTCTTAGTCATTATACGAATGGGCTGGCTAGGTCAATGGACTTGCTACCCCAACTTTAGGAAGTGAATAGGGCAATAGACGATACAGACGTGTTATTGATTTACAAGATATGACAAAAGTTGGGAAACAAGAAACAAATCTACAGGATTGGCTCACCAAACGCGATGTGATTTTATAAAGAAAATGTAAAAAGTTTTAGTATTTAGCTACCTAGTACACTTAGATATTATCCAACATAACTGTTTAATTCGAACAATACTGTGCCATCGATATAAATGCAAAATACAAATTTTGGGTTACAGTGTGATCATATTATTTTTAGACTGAAAGTATATCTATATGTATATACAGGTATTTTTAACATTGTATACACAGTGGCAAAAATGTCGCGCATAATGTCTGCAAATCCCTGAACCTGTCTACAACGTATAAAAGAAAGTCCTCTGGAATGGCCCGAATTTCAGCACTAAAAGAAGTCGAGCGGGGTTAAGTCGGGGGATCGCGCTGGCCAGTCAATAGCACCTCTTCTGGCTATCCAACTTCCTGGAAATTGTTCGCTGATGTATTGTCTAATATTTGCTGCATAATGCGCAGGTGCTTCATCTTGCTGGAACCATACCTGTTCGTTTATGCCATTATTTAACCCGGCAAAACCATTCTGCAAGAAGGAATTCCTGAGGAGGTCCAGATATTTATCGCCATTCAAATTACCATCTATGAAAAAGGTCCCACAATATGTCTACCAGCTATGCCCGCCCAAACATTAACTTTTTCGGGCCTCTGAGTATGACCTTCCTGGAACCAGTGAGTATTCACAGCAGACCAAAACGATAATTGTGTCTTATTAACAATGCCATTTAAATGAAAAGTAGCTTCATCCGAGAAAATGATATTTGTTGCGAAGTTATTATCGTTATTGCATCTTTCCATCATCAGCTCACAAAATTCAGCTCTTCTATCAAAATCGTCCTCGTTTAACTCATGCACAACTTTATCTTGTAGGGATGCAACTTCTCCTGCTTAAACAAATTTTTCACTGACTTATGTGACACATTCAAATCCGTTGGCCTGGATAATTGTGTTGGATTTTCGTGTATTGAGAGCATGATATCCAAAACTTTGTCTCCCCCGGTTGCTGTTTTAGGTCGACCTGATCTAGCGGCTTCCCTAACACTGCCTGTTTCTCGAAATTTCTTTACCACTCGTCACACTGTTGACTGATTTATTGGAGGCCTATTTGGATATAATTCATTGAAAAGTTGACAAACCTGATCTTGCGATCTCTTCATATTTCCGTAACCGCTCATTATTAAAATTTCAACTGGTTGTTTCTCATTCAGAAGAACCATAGTGTAAACAAATTAGAAATCAGACAACAGAAAATTAAACAGGAACTCAAAATTGACACCTCTCAGGTAGCTCTCATGAAATCACCTTGACTCAACTGGTGGGTATTAGGTAGGAATAATTATAATTAGGAATTTTTTCATTTTTGAGCTGTCATTATCTCAAAAACGCTTGCGGATAGGTGAAAAAAATGTAAAGTTTTCCCAGTAGAATCCAAATACGAAATCATATGCAGGGTGTTCCATTTAAAAAAAGTAAGTTGGTCTCTATGGCTACCAAACCACAAATGACAGAAAAAATTCATGCAGGTAGAAATGTGGTGAATAATTTACTGAACAACTTTCATAAAGGGCACACTCTCTTATACGGGGTAATTCAAAAGTTAAAGGCATTATGCGCAATATTTTTGTCAATCTGTATTTAACTGCATTAACTTTATTTTCTTAATATACAAAATGTACAGATCTTTTCGTCTGTGGAGTCAACTGAAATAATAAGTGGTTTCACCGTTTCTTCCATTATGTTGTCCTATAATTATTCAATATAAGATTATTAATATTATAGAGAAATTATTTTCTTAGGGTTTTGTTGTAGTTTATTTTTAATAGTTCGTAATACGGTGTTCTTTAATGCCATACTAATATTTCATGGTGTATAATTCCTCAGTTAGTCTTTTTGGGGAAGCAAAGTTCATATGAACATTTTAAGTCCCTAATTTCTTTCCTCTTTAATTAGGTACATGTTTTCTAGCTTCTTGCCAATTTTCTCGTGATAATTGTAAAATGAATATTTCAATAACTCACATACCTACATCTTTTCTTTTAAATCTAGTGTTATTTCTTGCTATACAGCCTGACATTTGTGGCCATATCAATTTAATTCACAATGGTAGGGCGGCAGTCGAACTAAAACAATACCACACTTTTAATCCATTTCGTCCATTACACATTTTTTTTAACTTGACTCATTTGCTCGCACCGTTTTTAAAAGCTCTTTTTTTTACGTGGTCTCAAAGGGTAGGTATATTTTTCTCAGACAGCCAATTTATAATATCCCTTTTTTCCACGGAGTCGTTGATAGTTTCTCTAAAAAGCCTTGAATGATAGCTGGCGTTATCTAAGCCTATGACAGAATTTTCGGGAATTAATTATTCTATCAATTGCTCAAAATACTTTTCGGAGACGTCAGCAGTCATTATCGCATGATAATCTTTAGTTGATTTTGACACAAATTCAAGTAAGCTAACGTTTACAAATCCATTTTGACTTCAGTACGATTGACGTGCGGTTATGTTTTTTTCCAAGAAAAATTTAATTTATTGTAAAATTTGCCACAATTCCTTTCTTCCTAGGTTAGGTAAATTACAGTTAATTATTAAAGTTATGAACTTTTCACGTCCATGAAGGTCTACAGGTGTCCTTTCTGGGGCTACCGTTCCAGACTTTCTTTCCCATAGAAGCCTGTAGACCAAAGACATTGGAGTTCTAATGTCTTTTCTGTAGACTGTTGATTCACTAACTCCTGCCATATTGACACATGCTGGCACTAGGTTTCAAACAGTACTAGAGGCTGTTTGGTGTACAAGTGCGTATGTACGTTTAAAACTATTGTCTTTGGTTTAGGTTAATAATAGGAATAAATATTCGCCATTTTTATAATACACCTACAAGCTTTCGATAACACGTTGAAAACTAAACTAAGTTAGTTGTAAATATTCTACTATGAAATAAGGACCTGTGTAATTTAAGACTAGGTACTTGTTATTGTCAAGCCTATGGTTTATTGCGATTTTTCGACTAATGCCATTAAGAATTAGAGTATAACCTAGCTAAACTAAAGGGAAACAATCTTTTGGCGAAAATATGGCAGTTTTTATTTTTTTAACAAACACAAGATTTTTTACTTAGGATTTTTAAAACTTTTTGTCACAGTGCATAGACAAGCTAAATTAAAATTTTTCAAATGGAGCAACCTAATGTCTTAGTGTTCGAAATAATTATTTTCCTGACAAGTGCGGAAAGTGATACTCTCCCGCACGCGGCTGCAGTTTACCCGAACGACGCGGAGCGGAGTTCGGGCAAGCGGTCAAGGACGGGAAAGACACTTGACGCATGAGTTCGGAACATTATTTTTTCTACGACCGTATATACAAAAAAGTATACCTACTTATTTTTCAAAAATTATTTTATTTCAACATATACCGGGTGTTGCATCGTCGAGCGGGACATAGGAAATCCCATGTAATTTTAAATGGGGTCAATTATTGGCTTCCCTAATTATTTTAGAGAAAAATTCTATTTAGGTTTATTAAAGAGCACTAAAACCCACATTCAAAAGAATAACTTTAGATATTTTTGATGAGCCCGTTTACGGGTTATCGCCGATTTCTTTTTAACTATTTCTCCTTTTTATGGCCCCGTATTTGCGGGCACCAGTCAAGGTAAAAGATGACTGTCAAATAAAGTTGTCATTTTGAAATGTGTGCTTTATTGTTATAAAAACTCGTACATCGAAAATATTAAAGGTGTATTTATGAGTACAAATTAATCTGAATAAAACTAAAATAAAGTATCCAATTACAAGGTTAATTATGACATTTTACATGTTTCAATATTTTACTAATTAATAGGTAGGTACTATTAAATTGTTAGAACTTTAGGATTTAACAAGATGTTCAAATATTCCTCCATTGACTGCTAGACAATAACCGAGGCGATCATAAAATTCTCTTCTTACATTCGCTAGTTGATAAACTGAAATTCTATTGCATTCGGCAGAAATAGCATTTTTTAACTTGTCTAGATTTGGGTATTTTTTATCTTTGTATATCCTGTTTTTTAAACGGCCCCAGAGAAAGAAATCATTTGGCGATAAATCAGGAGACCTGGCTGGCCAATTTACTGTATGATTTAAGCCAATAACATTTCCATTAAAAGCACGGTTTAAATATTCCCGGACAGCCAGGGTACTATGTGCCGGGCAGCCATCCATTTGGTACCAAACTTCCTGATTTTCCCTGGCGGCATCATGTAAAGTAGGTAAAATATGATCTTCAAGTAGTTCCAAAAAATATTCTGCATTTAAATTTCGTGTAAGAAATAATGGCCCGATAATATTTTCTCCGAAAATCCCAGCCCATACATTAACTTTTTGTGGATATTGCGTCCTTGTTTCTACAAACCTGTGTTGGTTTTCTTTGCTCCAATATCGATAATTTTGAACATTGGGTTCATTGTTTAAGGTAAATGTGCATTCGTCAGTGAAACAAATGTTTTTTAAAAATTCCCTATCCATGTTTGCTCTTTCCATCATACCAAAACAAAACTCCTGTCGTCGTATTTCGTCCCTATCTCTTAGCTCTTGGTGCTTTTCATATTTGTATGAATAATATTTATGTCGTTTCAAAGCTCGTAACGCTGTGGTGTGATCTAATCCTATGGCATCCTCAAGTTTCCTTGTGCTGATCTTCCCATCATTTTCTTTCACGCACAATAAAACTTGCAAGTCCCTATCATTTCTTGCATCTCTTCTTTGTTCCTGCCTTTCTTCACATCTGCAGTTATTTATTACAGTGCCTTTTGTCTCAAATTTCTTGATAGTCCTTTCGACTGTAGATTTTGCAGGTATCGGTCTATTCGGATACAGAGCAGCAAACATGTCTGACACATTTTGATAACTATTTCCTTGATAATACCATTTAATCATCAATATTTTTTCTTCAGAAGTGTAATTCATGGCTAATATTTTCGATGTACGAGTTTTTAAAACAATAAAGCACACATTTCAAAATGACAACTTTATTTGACAGTCATCTTTTACCTTGACTGGTGCCCGCAAATACGGGGCCATAAAAAGGAGAAATAGTTAAAAAGAAATCGGCGATAACCCGTAAACGGGCTCATCAAAAATATCTAAAGTTATTCTTTTGAATGTGGGTTTTAGTGCTCTTTAATAAACCTAAATAGAATTTTTCTCTAAAATAATTAGGGAAGCCAATAATTGACCCCATTTAAAATTACATGGGATTTCCTATGTCCCGCTCGACGATGCAACACCCGGTATATATACAAAACTTTAACTAAAAAGCTACTAATTATTATATTATTATATATTATTACTATTATTATATCCAGTGGAGTTATTTGGTGTTAACTGGTAAGTGCATAAAGATGACGTCGATGGGGATGGCGTCGGTCGCAGGTCGCATAAAGATGACGATGATGGTGACGGCAACGGTTGTAAGTCATTTGTAGATGAAAGAATTTTATTCGATGTTTTTCTTCTGATTCTCGGAGTCCTCCAAATAGCCCTCAGCGACAGTAGTAGACTTCCAGCTACCGAGGCGTTTTATGTTGGTTATCCCTTCACCTGAGTCTGCTAGGAACGTTGCCGAAGAACGTCTGAAACTGTGTCATGATTTTTGTGTCATATGTTTTATGACATGACTTTAAAGAAATGTACAGGGTTATATAAAAATATCTCCATTATTTTATATTTTTAAAAAATTAAAAATACAAAAAAAAGCTAGAAAAGAGGTAGATCTTATGAGATGGACTATTTCGTAAATACTTATTTACCTATTGCACCGTATACGTTGTTCGTATACGGTGCCTATTGTAACAATAGTTATAACTTCCGAGGTAAAAACCTATCTAATAAGGTCAAGATTTGCATAATTTTACTTTCCCGCACTAGTGCGGGAATGTGACACTTTCAAAACTAAAATGCGTGCGGGAAAATGGGTTAAAACGCACGGTCGTAGAAAAAGTTAATTTTGACTGCAAACATGTTTTTTTTTACTGATAATTTTTCCTATTTTTATATCTTTGAATTTTATAGTACCGGAATTATAATTTTTTTTTTAAATGCCCATAAGTCAACTATGGCTTAAGAAAGGAACATATGTGCTAGGAGCAATTAAATTGGTATTTTAATTGTCCACTTATTGATAAATTAAATATTGAATTGAATACAGCTGATTTACGCATTATGTAATTTTTATAACACCTTGCATACAAGATAACGTGTATGTGTATAGTGTCTAAGATTTATTAAAATGTATAAAAATGACCTGAGACTGCACAGTTTTTAGTTTAGCTACATTACTTAAAAGTTGCTTCACTTCATATTAACATGTTTTTTTTTATAGCAAAGTATAGGAAATTATCCACAAGAGTTATAGTTTAGCTAGCCTTAATTGAATCAACTAAACCAGTCGGCACAACACTCCTTACAAACTAAAAAGCACTTTGACTTAGGTACTTCTTACTTCTACTTAAAAGCAGACCAAATTCAATTGAAGTTTGGTAAGATGTATAGGTACTTGAATTCTACGAGGAATTCAAAAATTGCAAAATATACCTTTTATCCTCTTTACATCAATGTTTTGTTTACCCGTCCGGCATAACCGATATTGTTGTTTACTATTTGTTTTTTTTTCTTTAGACCTATTGTTTGTTTGTTGACCGTGACTATTTTCTTGGACACTACACACTACTGAGTTTAAATTTGAACGTTTTGTGTCCTTTTTTATTATTTTGGATTGCTATACCTATAGGTCAACCATAGACTTTAAAACGCAATATCTATTAGGGTGGCAGAAGCTTTAATATTTATAGGCATTCATAAAAAAGAAGAATTTTGTATCAGTTATTTAATTCTTCGGACTTGATGCTTTAGAGCATTTTATATGTACATTGGCAAGTACTTGCAATAATAATAATTGATGAGACACAGATGTTTTCCGCTGTAAAATTAAATCGCAGCGAAAGTAGTTAGTTTCATGTCTCAGTGATAAACGGTATCGTGAAAACGATCGATTTACTTCTTGATGATCAACCTATATATTACAAAACTACTTAGGTATCTCTGTTTTCCTATTTATGCAAAAATGTATTATATTGAAAATAACGTTCAGCAAACTTTCATTTCTTTCCGATGCAATTAACATACAAAAAGGCTATTTCTTGTAATAAGTAGTAACGGAGATTTATTTGTTACGTTTCTTTTTGAACACACTGTTTTATAGAAGTTATTCAAAACTTGATTTTTATTGAATTGCCTCTATTATTCTATATCTACAATTAATTGTTGCCAGGTTATTCCAAGGCGTCCTAAATACAATATAGGTTACTAGTTCTACGTTTTGGCCCTATTTTTCAATTTTCTTTTACAAAATATGCCATGTCATGGTCCTTATGAATTTTTTGTTTATGGTTTCATTATCTGTGCAGAAAGCTGATATGTATTTCCACTTTACATTAATCTTTTCTTTTGTTAAGTTCTTAAGTTTTGTATTTTTAATTAGGATATTAATAATTTATATAAAACAATGATGTTTAAAGGTCAATAGTTTTTTGTTATTAATTTCAATCTTGAAATTGCGGATATCACTGTGTTCATGCTTTTAATGTAGAAGTTTTGGTAGATTATTTTCTGCGACAATGTTTATATCGTCTGCTAATAATTCTTTTAGTCCTATTTCTTTTTGGAATGACCTGAGAAGTGGCAATTTAAGATAACTACTCATTGATAGTAAAAAATCATTGGATACCCAAATTGAATGGCGTTGAGCATATGAAAATACATATTGGTTGATTAGTGCACGATTTTGATAAGATGTTTTAATTGGTCCCTCGTGGAGTTAGTTTTATTATTTTTAATTACATAATACTATCTAGGTACGAATAATAGAAACACAATCATTGCTTTCTTAACTCTAATACAGTGTCGGTCTAAAGTTGTGCACCTCCTCTTAATCTTTGATCAACAATATTCAGAGAGCTGGTACGTTACATGACATAATTAATTGGGCATACAAGCTTACCTTTTCTCCTCCATGATATAATAATTATCTTGTTTCATCTGTTTGTTTCAAGGTATGTCCGGCGATCTTCCATTTCAGTCTTGCACTTTTTTGTGCGGACATATTTTTTACTGTTTTGTTTTGTTGTAAATCCAACTTCATTGCCGGTCTTCTAGTGTGATTTACAGCATTTTTATCTATCAAGAGATCTTTGTATTGCAGCTCTATGTTTTCTTTGTAAACGTCCAGGCTTGAAAGCCGCATGTGAGGAAAGGGATTGTGGGTAATTTTTTATTACTTAGGCTGTAGGAGAGCTCAGCGCCCAAGCCAACCTTCTCCTTGTGTTAACTTCTTCTCTCTAATTTAGCATTAAATTTTTTTTTATTCAATATCAGAGAAACGAGAGATATATACGGTTAAATATAAACTTTTCTATATTTAGTTGGGAAATTTGTGTATTATGCATATTATATTATTATATTTAGATAATTGTTCTGTTCTATTTTGGTTTAAGCTACTCAAAGAAATAGTTGCAATGCCCATGTAGCGCACATAACGTATCAATGTACATATATCAACTTTTTAGGGTTTAACGCCTTGGAATACTCAAACCAATTTTAGGTTAATTGAGCACGTGAAAAATTTATTTATCCTATTGTATGTTTTTCCAAAACTGTTTCTATTATCCTTAGTCTTATTCAATATATTATGTTCTGTTACTCGGGTTTCATCCAGCCCCCATATCGTATTGCGATATTCCGATACTCAATATTGCTGTTATATGGTTGCAGTTCGTATCCAATCCATGCAATAGGTTTTGTATAGTTTCAGTATTTCGGTGTAATTTACACTTTATTTTTAAATCAGCTTGGAATCTAGGGCCCGTATTAGCTAGGAATATATGATTTTTGTTCGTGCGGCAGAAGTGTAAGAAAAATAAAAATCATTTTTGCAATGATAACTACTAACCTTTGCGTTTTCGATTGGTAGATAGTTGTTAATTAAAAATGTAATAAAAAGATTAATATAAATAAAATAATTCAGTCTTCCTCCACAGTTTAACATACTATGAAAACTATTTAATTCCTACATGTTTCGGACGTTTAAAAATTCATCCTCAGGGGATACCACTATCAAGTTGTTTAAAAAATAATGTATAGTTGTCTCAAATTAATAAGTACAACTTATACAAGTGAGGAATATATAATTGAAGATAAAGTGCAATAACTAGTCATACGAATAAGAAACATTCTGAAATAAGTAAAGTTTTTGGAAATAAAATTAGAAATTATATTGAGAAAAAAGACATTAGGTACTGGAGGAAAGAATTTTTTTGTAAAATTTTTTATAGAAATTTGAAATTTTAATAGAAAAAGTTAAGGTTAATGGTAATTGGGAGTCAACTACCATGTATACAGGGTGTCCATTTATTGTGCCGGTGGACGGAGATGTCGACTTAAGGAAAAACACTTTTATACAAAAGTTGCACAGGTTAATGCCGCGCACCTTTTAAAAATAATTCTAAATATACAGGTTGGCTTAAAGATCCAGGGTGGGCCAAACATATATTTTTTTAAATGTAACACCATATATTTTTCATATTATATTGAAGCCTTTAGTAGTTCTCTATTTTACTTTAAAAAAGTTTGATGATCAAATGCGACGTTGTTAAGATATGAATTTTTCAATGAATATTTGACATTTTTACATAAAAATCGTTGGATTTTAAATACCTTTACAAATTTTGTTACTAGAATTTAGGAAAGAAAAGTTATTGACACCAATATCTGATACCTTATTTCAAAAAGTTGTTAAAGGAAACATGATTTCAAAAAATTTCTATTTTAGGAATGGCCCCCTATACTCTACGCCACTGTTCTTGTCCTATAATAAAAATCAAAACTAAAACAACGCGTTGGGTAAAATTGACCTATTACAAGAAAGTGAATATTTAAGAAATCTGCATTGGCTGCACTAAACTCTAAATATTAATGAAACTAAGGAACAATATAAATATGCAAAAAAATCGTTTACAGACAAAATAAGACTAGAAAAAAGCAATATCTTCAACCGAAAAATAATATATTCTGATTTTAATACCAATTAAAATAATATGACAAGTTGTAAATAATATTTTAGGTCACTTAAAAACACGGAATAGTGTTACAAATCTTAAAATAAATGAGGATGACATTAGCGATCCTAGAGACATCTGCAATCATTTCTGTTCATTTCTTGTTTTCAGCAAAGAAAGCCTAATTTTAAAATCTTTTGGCTCAAGCCAATAAGTCCACAACTGTACCAACATTAATATAAATTTTATGCACTTGAGAACAGCAGATATGCACGAACTTTTTACAATTTCAAAGAAATAGTCCGCCATTCTCAAAGAGACCTGATTTAAATATAATAAATAAAGACACACTAAGTCTCGGTCTCAGTCACAATATAATTTAGTTAGGTGGTGGTGGTTACATGTTTCGCCCAAACAATGGGCATCATCAGACCTTAGGAATAATAACTTAAAAATCCATGGAAACACAATCACAAATGACACATAACAGATTAAAAATTTTTAAAAAACGTTACTGGACCATTACAAAATATGAAACGATACGAAAAAATAAATAAACAATCAGATTGTTTATTTATTTTTTCGTATCGTTTCATATTTTGTAATGGTCCAGTAACGTTTTTTAAAAATTTTTAATTTTTAATTTTTAATTTTTAATTTTTAAAAAAAAAATTTTTAATCTGTTATGTGTCATTTGTGATTGTGTTTCCATGGATTTTTAAGTTATTATTCCTAAGGTCTGATGATGCCCATTGTTTGGGCGAAACATGTAACCACCACCACCTAACTAAATTATATTGTGACTGAGACCGAGACTTAGTGTGTCTTTATTTATTAAACTTTTTACAACTCTGCTAAACTTGAAAACTAAAAAGGCCTGTAGTAGTTTGGACGACGTTCCCATTTTTGCTTTGGTTGCTATCCGGAAATATGTAAAATATCCTCTTTTTAACATTTTTAATTTCTTCATTGATACAGGTATTTTTCCCGATGCTCTAAAACTGGGTGAGACCACTCCGCTATTAAAAGAAGGCAACTTTCTTCTCTAAACTTTTTGAAATAATAGTTATCAACCATGTTGAGTCGTTTCTCTTAAGCGAAAGATTATTAACTTCCGCACAACACGGGTTTCGAAAAAACATCTCCACTAGCACAGCTGCCTATGATGTCTTGAAATATATTTATAAAACAATAGATTCTACAAACTATACTATAGCTCTATTTTTCGATCTAGTTCGAGCTTTTGACTGCGTCGACACTGCCATCTTACTCAGAAAGCTGCATGCTTTGAGAATACGTGATAATATCTCTGACTGGCTAGAATGATTTCTATCTAATCCTCAAATAAGAGTCTATTCATAGAAATTAAATGTCAGGTATGACGTTTTTCAAGGAGGCATAATCTCTTCATTGCTCTTTGCATTATTTATAATCGATTTGAAAAGTTATTTAATACGAGCTGCAAAGCTCATACTATATGCAGATGATGCAACAGTACTCATATCTGCTTCTACACTTAATCAACTAAAGCCAAACAAATACACCTAATTGTTAACACAAATGAAACCCATAACATGGCATTCTACAAAAGGCGACGGGTTCCTGATTTAAACTTAAAACCAAACAATAATTCTATTACAAGAGTAGAATATTGCAAGTTTCTGGGCCTTCACATAGACTCATATTTAATGTGGACAGCTCATGTAGGCAAAGCTGCTGCAAAACTAAACTCGGCTTATTATGCCATTGTCAACTTAAAAACCTTCATAAACAATTATTAAATATATATTGTGCTTTCTTATGCTTTACTGGGGACAAACAACGGAACTTCAAAGATTATTTATTCTACAAAAAAGAATTATTCGCAAAATCTACTCCTTAAGCTCGCTTGAGTCATGTAGAGAAACACTTTGACAGCATAAGATTCTCACACTTCCTAGCATTCTGATTCTTAGTGCACTGATGTTTGTTAAAAAATACACATAAAAGTTTCAATATACTTCAGATATACACGACCGTAACACTAGAAACTCAAATAAAATCTATATTTTACGCTACAAAACATCATCATATATATAAAAAGTCTTTCCTGCTTTTGCAGCAGATTATACATTGCACTACCAGAATTTCTTTTTGCTTATAACTTGACAATAGCATCTTTAACTTGACGTACAATCTAACTATCTTTTGAACAGAATACAGGAAATTGTTACGTTATTATGGACCTTGGCATGACGTAAATTATTAATTAATATATTTCCTGCCTAATTTCTGATACACAAAAGCGCATAATATAGGTTATTCAACTTTTTAAGTTTTAGATTATAGGGTGGGCAGTAGGCGTGCAACGCTCGTGAAACACATAGGTATCTGTAAAACTGTTAATTTTAAGAATCGACGATTAAATTAAGTATGCACAGAGGGTACCTCTAAGAAATCAAATAATTAAAATGCATTGACACAAGGCCTGTACGATCAAATATTTAGCTACATATTAGCAGGGGAGACTGGAGTAACATGTGTAAGAAGCTAGTAGCTTACCCATACCTAAATGACATTGTTTCTATGGACCTAACATTGTTAAGGGAAAAATTGAACCTCGAATGTTAAATATAGTTAATTCCTATTTTGCCTTGTCAAGGGGGCATATATCAAATTAAAAACTAGTAGGTACTTGTCAATATCTTTTAATTGTTTATTAATAATTTATAGTATTCAAGTCAAGCGTGTAGACATACACGCACGATACGTTGAATAGCGGTTGGAGGTAACTTAGATTTGACCCAAGCAAGAACATTATAGATTTTTTTAAAAGAAAATGTACTTCAATATTAAATATTTCTATTATACATCAAGACGTGAGTAGAAGTTTTGCAGTACTTACAGTACAGGCCGACAGTGTCTAATACATGAAATTTGGGTTCTGGAATATGATTGTTTAGTAGCGACTAAATTATATTTTATTTTTCATCTATCAATTATTTACTTATAGTACCTTAGAAACGGTTGCTATAAACATCATCATATTATCATAGGAAATATTAGCGGGCGATAAAGTTCATAATGACCGGTGACTTTCGTAATGCCCGATAATTATAATTAAAGAAAATATTGAACAAAATTTGTATTTATTTTTAACAATTATTTTACATATTATATATTCTGTTTTTCCTATGCTATATGCGAAGGGGGTTGATAATCACAAATTGAAAATGCTCACATGTCTTTTTTCTTATCTGACTGAATATCTTACTCATATTGTCAATACATGCCTTGTCACAGGTATATTTCCGGACTCCTGGAAAAGTGCAAATATCATTCCGGTACCAAAAAATAATAACCCTGTCGAGCTGGGTCATTTCAGACCAATAAGTATCTTGCCCGCGGTCTCCAAGGTGTTGAAAAAAGTTGTTGCTAAACAACTTAACGATTTCCTATCCCGTGAACAAATCTTACCACCAATACAATCTGGGTTTAGGCCATTTCATAGTACTTGTACTGCCCTGCTTAAAGTGTCTGATGATATCATTTTGGAAGCAGACAGAGGCTTGAACACTTGTCTGGTGTTGCTTGACTTTAGCAAGGCATTTGACACCTTGGAGCATGATCTGCTGTGTGATAAGATGTACTATTTTGGTTTGTCGAGAGAGGTGGTTGCCTTTTTTAAAAGTTACTTGGGTGAACGAAAACAGAGGGTAATTTTTTATGGGATGATCTCGGACTTGTTAATGGTGGGTAGGGGCGTTCCACAGGGTAGTATCCTGAGACCCCTTTTATATTTGCTTTATACGTCGGATTTTAATACAATCTTGAAGCATTGCAAACATGCATTTATATGCCGATGATTCCCAGATTTACTTGTCTTTTTCCCTTGCTCACTCTATTGCAGCCGCACAAAGGATGAATGAGGATCTCGCCATTATTTCCAGGGTGTCAAGAGCGCACTCGCTTAAATTAAATGAATCTAAGACGGAGGTTTTGTTGTTTGACAAAAACAGTAATTTTCTTCAACAAAATAATGCATTCGAACTTGATTTGAATGGTACTAAGCTTACTTTTACAAACAGTTGTCGTAATCTGGGAGTGCAGTTTGATACAGATTTGAGATTTTTGGGTCACGTTAATAACTTACTACAAAAATGTTACTTTAAACTTAAGGTGTTATATATGCATGGAGATGTTCTGAGTACCGATATTAAGTTAAGATTGTGCGATTCTTTAATTCTATCACTTATTTCTTATTGTGATATTGTTTACTGGCCTGCCTTGCGTCAGCAAGACCGACATTCTCTGCAAAAACTGCAAAATGCATGTGTTCGTTTCTCCTACAATTTACGTAAGTTTGACCATATTTCAGACTGTTTTAGAGAGTCCCACTGGCTAAATTTGGATGAGCGGTTTCAAGTACACATGGCATGTCTGATTTATAAAATTAACAAAACCCAAAAGCCCTTATATTTATCGGAAAAGTTGATACGGAGGGTTGATGTACATAATCGTTTAACAAGATCATCCTTGCGCTACAGTGTTCCCAGACATTTTTCTGCTATATCTCAGCGATCATTTTCTTACAATTCTGTAAAAATCTTCAATAGTATCCCAGAGGACATAAAGAGATCCCCTAGCGTTCAGTCCTTCAATAGTAACCTAGTTGAGCATGTTCCGGGAGGGCGTGTGTGATTTGTGCCCATAGTACTTGATTAAATTTGTCTCTACAACATAGTATGTAGAGTGTCATTTATTCATTTTATTAAAATAGTTTTTGCCTTTTGTATAATATACCATTAACAGTTTTCGTAATTTTATAGTACTAAATTTATTTTATTAAGGATTTTTTTTCTTTTTTCTGATGGTTGCGTGGAAGAGCATTCATTTAAACGTCGCCATCGCTCTATAACTTTTTGTATTATTTATTTAATTTATCAATAAAGACATTTTGTATTGTATTGTATATGTACAATTTTTGAATTTTCCTGAGAAAGAAGTTGGACCAACTATGAAATTTTGCGACTCGATTGCTGAGTTTCTCGATGTGCTTGCGGATTCCTGCTCCATTTCAACATTAATTATTAACATATTTTTTTTTTCGGTAACAGAGCTAGCTATCATTTTTGCTACTTGGTTTGTCGACGTGATGCTTTCCTCTATATAACCGTCCGCTACGCTAGTACTCTTCCACTTTTCGTGTAGCTTAAGGGTTGCAAGGGAAGCACCACTCTCGATAAGAAGTGTGAACGGGGTCCGACGTAGGCAATGTCCTGTATATTCCTTGGCGTTTTCTAAATTAAGAAATTTTGCTATGATTGAAGGAACACGTCCTAGTGTATTTTTACCCACAGACATAGCTATGCATTTACCATTTCGGTATGTAAGGCAAAATCTGCGTTCCTTAATTCCTTTTGGCCTTAATGCAAGGTACTGTCTAACCAACTTTAATGCATCGGTTTGGTCTCCTTCGATTATAGTAAAACTTTTTGGCGTAGCAGTTTAAGTTTCTGATACCTTGACAAGCATAACAGGCCCCTTATCCTCAATATCATTAATGATACTTTTTACCGTCTCATCCCGTCTTAGCGCGCCATTATGAGTACCACACCCAGTAAACCAAATTCGGTTTTTCAGTAACTTTCCTTTTTTCAATGCAACGTTTCTAAGTTACTTGTCGTAAACGTTTACTGAGCTATTAATAAACGCTGATGAAACTTATATTATATAGTAAATAAGTTGCAAGAACGTTTCTGCTACGTTTCAGCAACCCTAATGAAAGTTTATTGGTAACGTTTTCGAAACGTTCATGCAACTTTTAACATTCAGGACACAATTAAACTTCTGAAATGTGGCTGCTACGTTTCTAAATCCGTAGATATCCTGCCCAATAACCGTTCTTCGTGGTGCATCTAAATAAGGTTCGGAAACGTTTATGCTACGTTTCATAAATCTTAAATAATGACGCATAATTGTTACTTCTCATAATGTATATTGATGAAAATGACATACATACTATTATGTGGAAATTAATTTTTTGTTCGGCGTTTAGCCCTTTGATATCTTAGAGCAGCTATTGTTTAAGCCGGTCCATTACACATCGTTCTAGCTCAACTTCTGTGAAACTGCAAAATCTTTTCCTAGATGCGTCTGAAACCAAAATATTGCTGTTACAGTTACTGAAATAAAAAAATATAGTGGCTCTTGATAATATAATATTGAAAACTTCTTTTTCTAAAATCATGAATTACATGCACCCAAAAAATGATCAATTAATAATAATTATTATTCCAATCAAGAGTACCTTTTTATAGTTTAAGGTTTAAGCTGTCCAAAACTGTTATTGTTTTATCTTTCTTTTATAGGGTATAAAAAAAATATTGCATGGCAAACTAAACAAGCCAAATGTGTTTTAAGGTTCCATTGTAAGGACACTTGATCTAGTGAACATCATATTAAAAAATTAAAACAAACGATTTCCAGGAGCGTCCGTTATGGGTCCGTAAAAAGTTATTGGACATTTTTGAATGTTAAAAAATAAGAAAATAATCTAGATTTAAGGGAAATGTAATACATTTTTGATCAATGGATGTTAAAGCATGCTGTGATAGATTTTCTGAAATAGAGATAGAGGATTTTTCCTTTTCAATTTACTGCTTATACTTTATGCAGCAGGAAGGTATAATTCGGCGCAAATTTGTTCACCTTCCAAAACTTTTGACTTTTTAGGAAGATATCCCTTTGATTTAACTTTTAAAAATGCTATTAATTGACAATATCTTGAAATATTAATGTTTTCCTTGACTATAAGTTCAGACTTCACCTGGGAATATCTTGTCCAAAGGCTATTTGGGGTATATTTTTCCGACTAAAATAAAGTAAAAATAATTAAGACTTGTTGTTACCAACGAGCAAAAGGGTTACATACCAATTCCTGAAAGTAAACCATCATTACATCGAAACTATTTATCGGAGCTTTTTAAAAGGGCTTCCTCGATGTAACAGTTTTAAAAACTATAAATAAATCTTTCTTATTTTAAATACAAGTCCTATTATTTTTTTATGTCTAATCTAATGGCATTTTTATACAATTTTATTTATTTTATAGGGTTCCCTACATGTATCTTATAATATGGTTTTCCTAAAGTAGCCATTTTTCGCATTACCGCATAAACTTAATGCTCATCATCTTTTTTTCTCGAGTGCCATTGACGCCAAACCAATGGGAATTCTAAGAATTTTTTTAAAATTTTTAAACTTATTCGTAATTAAAAATGAATTGCTTAACAAACCAAAACTCCTGGTCCATGGCATTCGAGAAAATAATGCGTTGTAGGTTATACGGGCACGGGGCGGTGTCTCAGTCCCTATTGAGAAGTTAAGCATTAAGTGTATCGTTCGGAAAAATAGACATTTTAGGGAAAAGCATAATAGGTATATGGAACCCTATAGAATAAATAGAATTGTATTGAAAATGCCATTCGATTAGACATAGACATTTGATTTAAAGTAAAATACTTAGGATTTTTTAAATTTTCAAAATTTAGAAAGCCATTTTGAAAGGCCCCCCTAAGTATTTTTAATTTTTAAAATATACCGTATTCGCTACTAAACAATTGAAGACTATAAGTAAGAAACAGGCTAAGTGCCAAAATAACAAAACAAAGTTATTGATGAAAAACATTTTATTACCAACAGTTTTCAAGATTTAGAAATACAATTTAACTCAGGGATGTAAAACATTACGAAAATATACCCTGTACAAAAATAAAATAGAAATTATTAATAACATTGAAAAAAAAAATTGTTTTTATTTAAAATTTTTCAAAAGAGCTAAGTACCATCCGTTGTTAAAAAAGAGCTAAGCGCCACTTAAGAAATGTTTTTATAAAAATCTTTATGCTTT
The DNA here is from genome assembly GCA_963920685.1 of Polydrusus tereticollis. Taxonomy (NCBI): domain Eukaryota; kingdom Metazoa; phylum Arthropoda; class Insecta; order Coleoptera; family Curculionidae; genus Polydrusus; species Polydrusus tereticollis. The sequence continues at coordinate 21,185,648 of OY987326.1, read as the reverse complement.
TGGTCATTTAAAAAAGGAATCGTGGCCCGTAAGTTTTGTTTTTTTTCTTCGCTAATAGCTTTATTTGCTGCAGGTCCTAACATTACCCTTCTAATATCCTGGACACTCTTCCCTTTTTTTAAAATGTTAGTTTTTGACCAAATTTCAGTTGAATGGATAGTTTTTGATAAAACCACTGATGGATCTTTGGCTTCATATCGAAGGGCAACCGCCTTAGTGATATTTAGTTTAGAAGTATTAATGATCTTATCTGCACTAGCCTGAAAGTTGATGAAATCGTATTTTTCCATTTCCACCACACGATAGGGTGTGGTAACTCTTGCCGATTTAACCACCTCAATTAAATTAGACGGAATAAAAGATTTCATCACTCTCTTTCTTTTTTCCACCTGGGCAAAGTCATGGTCACAACTTAAAAAACTATGGCCAGTAACTAAAAACTTTTGTTCAGTAATGTCAAAGACACCCAATTATACCAAAAAAAGAAATGTAAACATCATCATACGGTTTTTGTTTTGACCGCAGCAGTTATCACTCCATATCACTAAGTGTTTTTTTATCCGAAATGCCCTCATTTAAAACTTTTAACAAACAAGAACTGATTTCATTGCCACCACGATTTCCAATGCTTTCATTCCACATACACATTATTGGTTGACCAATATTCTCTAGTTTTATTTCAAAATTGAAACAAACTGCTGCCTGAAATAAAACATTTCAGAGTGCGTAAGAGTTGGTACAAAAAGCACCTGTTCTAAGTCTATAGATAAAACGCAGGTATTGCTTCCAGGTCTCTGTGAATGAGTTATATCTTCCTTCATTATTGCTCTAGCTTTCTCACTTTTGCGATGATGTAATTCCAACTGTACTATAGCCGCTGTACTTTCTTCATTTTTAAGTTTAATTTTAATATCTAGGAGATCGCAGGTTTTGCAAGTGTCTATTCTAGGCCTCTTGAAAGACAACTTGGGAAAATCTTTTTTAAATAGGTACTTCTCGATAATAACTTTGAGAAATATTACTTGTTGGATGTTCCTTTTGACAAGCTTTGTAAAGACGACTAATATTCAAATCTGGGCTCATGTACACTTTCGATGATTTATTCCGAGAATAGTGGCTTATGTCCTTTGGTATCGATTGGATATGAGATCTTAGTAATTCCCTATGAGCAACAGTAAATTTCTTTCCAGCAGTTCTGGTTCTTTTATCCTTAAACGTATAATCGCCAAGTTTTTTCTTCTTAATGATCGTTTGCAGCCTTTGGCGAGTTATAGCAAATAGGTCCATAAACGTACTTCAGCAGACTTGTACGATGTCACCTTTTCCATTGGGAACAGTAAACAATGGAGTGCATTGCCTACGACTAAGTGCTACGTCTTCGTATGTACCATGCCTTCTACGCTTTACAATAGCTATTTGGATATCACTAAGTGTTTTTTTATCCGAAATGCCCTCATTTAAAACTTTTAACAAACAAAAACTGATTTCCTTGTCACCACGATTTCCAATGCTTTCATTCCACATACACATTATTGGTTGACCAATATTCTCTAGTTTTATTTCAAAATTGAAACAAACTGCTGCCTGAGATAAAACATTTCAGAGTGCGTAAGAGTTGGTACAAAAAGCACCTGTTCTACGCCTATAGATGAAACGCAGGTATTGCTTCCAGGTATCTGTGAATGAGTTATATCTTCCTTCATTATTGCTCTGGCTTTCTCACTTTTGCGATGATGTAATTCCAACTGTACTATAGCCGCTGTACTTTCTTCATTTTTAAGTTTAATTTTAATATCTAGGAGATCGCAGGTTTTGCAAGTGTCTGTTCTAGGCCTCTTGAAAGACAACTTGGAAAAATCTTTTTAAATACTTCTCGATAATAACTTTGAGAAATATTACTTGTTGGATGTTCCTCTTGAAAAGCTTTGTAAAGACGACTAATATTCAAATCTGGGCTCATGTACACTTTCGATGATTTATTCCGAGAATAGTGGCTTATGTCCTTTGGTATCGATTGGATATGAGATCTTAGTAATTCCCTATGAGCAACAGTAAATTTCTTTCCAGCAGTTCTGGTTCTTTTATCCTTAAACGTATAATCGCCAAGTTTTTTCTTCTTAATGATCGTTTGCAGCCTTTGGCGAGTTATAGCAAATAGGTCCATAAACGTACTTCAGCAGACTTGTACGATGTCACCTTTTCCATTGGGAACAGTAAACAATGGAGTGCATTGCCTACGACTAAGTGCTACGTCTTCGTATGTACCATGCCTTCTACGCTTTACAATAGCTATTTGGATATCACTAAGTGTTTTTTTATCCGAAATGCCCTCATTTAAAACTTTTAACAAACAAAAACTGATTTCCTTGTCACCACGATTTCCAATGCTTTCATTCCACATACACATTATTGGTTGACCAATATTCTCTAGTTTTATTTCAAAATTGAAACAAACTGCTGCCTGAGATAAAACATTTCAGAGTGCGTAAGAGTTGGTACAAAAAGCACCTGTTCTACGCCTATAGATGAAACGCAGGTATTGCTTCCAGGTATCTGTGAATGAGTTATATCTTCCTTCATTATTGCTCTGGCTTTCTCACTTTTGCGATGATGTAATTCCAACTGTACTATAGCCGCTGTACTTTCTTCATTTTTAAGTTTAATTTTAATATCTAGGAGATCGCAGGTTTTGCAAGTGTCTGTTCTAGGCCTCTTGAAAGACAACTTGGAAAAATCTTTTTAAATACTTCTCGATAATAACTTTGAGAAATATTACTTGTTGGATGTTCCTCTTGAAAAGCTTTGTAAAGACGACTAATATTCAAATCTGGGCTCATGTACACTTTCGATGATTTATTCCGAGAATAGTGGCTTATGTCCTTTGGTATCGATTGGATATGAGATCTTAGTAATTCCCTATGAGCAACAGTAAATTTCTTTCCAGCAGTTCTGGTTCTTTTATCCTTAAACGTATAATCGCCAAGTTTTTTCTTCTTAATGATCGTTTGCAGCCTTTGGCGAGTTATAGCAAATAGGTCCATAAACGTACTTCAGCAGACTTGTACGATGTCACCTTTTCCATTGGGAACAGTAAACAATGGAGTGCATTGCCTACGACTAAGTGCTACGTCTTCGTATGTACCATGCCTTCTACGCTTTACAATAGCTATTTGGACTAACCCCATTAGGTACGTACCTTGAGTTTCAGATGATTGTTCATACAATTCAGTGAAAAGCCTTAGCTTTGCCTCAAACGGTAGTGTTTTGCATTGAAATTTACACTTGCAGATAGCCTAGAAAGAAGAAACCTTCATTAATGCCGCAAAATATAATAAACGATAAATAAATAAATAAGAAATAACAAACAACACGAATCGTTAACTTACCGTTTTACTTGGTTCTTTTTTCGCAGGCCGCAACGTATTTTTGTGTGTTCTATATTCTTTACAAAAACCGTGTCATCAGCAAAGGCATAGTACCGAGCACTGAGGTTTGCACATCTCAGGCTTAGCACATAAAGTGAATACAGTAGAGGTCTAAGTACATAGCCATGGGGCACCCCAAACCCGCTGGAGAGCACCTTGCTATAAATTTCTATTCCTATTTTCTAATTTATATATCCAATATCTAAGTGCCTACTTCAATAAAAAAAAAAACCATTAATAGTTCCGCTCTGGTGCTAAAAGGCCCTTGCGCCAAAAAAAGAGCGTAAAAACGAAGAAAGAGGTCATTTTGGACACGCTGTATACAGGGTGTTTCGGGAGGAAAGGGAAATATTTTAATGAGGTATTCTAGAGGTCAATATAAGAAAAAAAGGTCATATAAATGTGGGTCTGGAAATGCTTTCTTTTCGAGATACAGTGTGCCAAAAAAAAAGTAATATGCATTTTTCCTTCAATACCTCGAAAACGATTTAACTGATCATGGCATGAAAATACGTTTTCTCGATTTAAAAAGTTTTTACCATTTTACCAGTGGCGTACGCGACAGCAAAAAATAAAATTGTTTTGGCGAAAAAAATTGTACGCCTCTGGTATTTTTCAAATCAGGGGTCTATTTCTTAATCTACAGTCATTTCTTAAAAGAAAAAGTATTTTGAGTTTTTTGGGTAGAACCAACCATTTTCAAGTAATAGTTAGAATGCTGTTTTATTACGTTACTGATATTTCGACTTCACGACATTTATTTTGTAAAATAATCGGTTCTGAAATTTACAATAAAGTTTATTTTAACAACAAATAACTAAATCTAAATACTAAACCATAAAAAAAATCTTAACGAATGTTTTCAAAAATACCACCGCCTGCTTCGATACATTTATTCGCTCGTTTATTAATTGCTCTGGTAGCACGGCGAATTGAGAGACGGTTATTACGGATAATAGCTGCAGCATTGATAATGCGATCAAGCAACGCTTCCCTTGTTTCTACTCTTGTTGCATAAACCAATGATTTCATCCACCCCCACAAGCAATAATCCAAGGGATTAAGGTCAGGTGACCTTGGTGGCCAATTGTAAGGACCACCTCTGCCAATCCAACGACCAGGTAAACAAGTATTTAAAAAATTTCGCACTTGGAGACTAAAGTGTGGTGGGGCACCATCATGTTGGAAATACAGTCGTGCCCTTACATCTAAAGGAACTTCATCAAAAATATTAAATAAGTTTTGTTGTAAGAAGCGTAAATAGCCCAGTCCATTAAGATGTCCATCCAGTACAAAAGGACCAAACAATTGATCCCCAAGCATACCACACCATACGTTAATACTAAATCGATGTTGAAAGTTTCGTTCGAATGTAGCGTGAGGATTTTCTTCTGACCACCTATGTTCATTATGACAGTTATTAATTCCGTCACGGGTAAATTGAGCTTCATCACTAAATAAAATGTACCTATGCAGTTCTCGATTTTGACGTATCCATTCACAAAACTCTGTTCTTAGAGCATAATCACCATCGTGAATATTTTGAACTGGTTGTATGTGAAACGGATTTAAACCATTTCTTTTCAATGTCTCCCAAACGGCTTTGTGTGAAGGTATATGAAGTTCATTTGCAATCCTTCTCGTACTTTCACTTGAATTTTCTGTAGCAATATGAAGAATATTCTCTTCAACATCTACGTCGAGGCCCTGCGGCCTTTTGGAAACAATTTTCGCACTTGGAAACATGCCAGTTTCTTGTGCTTTTAAAAATACTTTTTGAAACACTTTTCTGTTAGGTAGGACTCGATTTGGAAATCGACGTTGATATTCATTCACTGCCTGGATTGCGCTACCATTGCAGAAACCGTAGATAAATATCATGTCGGCATATTCCCTATGGCTATACGTCTTAGGCATTGTACAATAAATATTTCACTGCTTACTTACGGTATAGTAAGTACTAATAATTTATAAAAATATTAAAAATAACACTGTCAGTACTTTATGTCAAATAATGTGCCAAACATTATTGTGACATTAATTTATCAAAGCCAACTTGTAAAAAAATTAATTTCAACTAGTAATTTTTGGAAACGGTTGTAAAACAGCATTCTAACTATTACTTAAAAATGGTTTGTTCTACCAAAAAAACTCAAAATACTTTTTCTTTTAAGAAATGACTGTAGATTAAGAAATAGACCCCTGATTTGAAAAATACCAGAGGCGTACAATTTTTTTCGCCAAAGCAATTTTATTTTTTGCTGTCGCGTACGCCACTGGTAAAATGGTAAAAACTTTTTAAATCGAGAAAACGTATTTTCATGCCAGTATAGCGCACACCCATGATCAGTGTAATACCTTAAATCGTTTTCGAGGTATTGAAGGAAAAATCTATATTACTTTTTTTTTTGGCACACTGTATCTCGAAAAGAAAGCATTTCAAGACCCACATTTATATGACCTTTTTTTCTTATATTGACCTCTAGAATACCTCATTAAAAAACATTAACTTTGACAGATTTCAGGCAGATCTTGAATCATGGCCTTGGGAAAATATTTTTTATATGCCTGCCATTGAAGAAAAAGTAAATTTTTTAAGCTCATCAATTTTACTGTTTTTCGATATGCATGCCCCACTTAAAATTTGCAAGAAAAGAAATAAAAAATATGCGCCTTGGATAACTGATAATGTTAAATTTCTTCAAAGACTTAGGAACCAAGCATTAAAAAGATTTAAGAATACAAGACAGGCAGAGCATTACTCATCTTACAAACAACTAAGGAACTACACCACAGCTGCAATAAGGGCGGAAAAGAAAGCATATCTACGGCAAAGATTTTCGAATTCTTCAATAAAAGAAAAATGGTCGGAATTAAAAAAACTAGATATTATCAAAAATAAAAATAACGTCATTCCAGGCCATCTCTCTAATCCTAACGATATCAATAATTTTTTTATCAATTCTGCTGTGTCTTTTGGACAGACTCCTGACCCTAATTTATTAAATTTCTATCAACATAACATTAAACCAGGTATTCTTGATCAGCTGGAATTTCATCTGGTGACTGAAGATGATATACTAAAAATAATAATGAATTTAAAATCTAAAGCGTTTGGCAGTGACGCGTTGAATATTACACTTATTCAATTATATTGCCCCTATATTATTCCTTATATAACTCATGTGATTAATAAATGCATAGAAACTTCTCACTATCCAGATTCTTGGAAGAATGCCCATGTTTTGCCTCTGCCAAAGATCAGTCAACCCACAGAATTTTCACATTTAAGGTCAATAAGTATCCTTCCAACCTTTTCCAAAATATTAGAAAAAATTTTAGATGGTCAAATACGATCTTTTCTGGATAGGTTTAATATTTTACCCCTTAAGCAGTCTGGTTTTCGCCCTGGTTTTGGCTGTGACACTGCTATGTCAGATGTGGTCGATGATGTTCTTAAAGCTTGTGATGATGGAAAGATAAGTGCACTTATCCTTTTGGACTTTACAAAGGCATTCGATATGCTCAACCACTCCATATTGCTCTCGATTCTACATTACACCGGATTTGGAGATGGGGCTATTAAACTAATTAAATCTTTTTTAACTCACAGGACTCAAAAGGTGGTAATAACGGAATGCTTTTCGGATTCCCTTAGTTTGACTACTGGAGTTCCACAGGGTAGTATTTTAGGACCTCTATTGTATACAATTTATACGGGAAAATTTCACGAAACTTTAAATTATTGTAACTATCACTTATATGCTGATGATACTCAAATATATTGCTCATTTGACACTTCTGATTTGAATTCTGTTAATACAAATATTAACTTAGATCTTAAGAATTTAATCGAAGCATCCAGGGACCATCAACTTAAAATCAACCCATCCAAATCATCCATCACCTTGTTTGGTAATGAAACATTAAGAAATATGGTACAGAATTCTTTGAACATCACCATTAACAATGTAGCAATACCATATAAAAGTGTCTCCAAAAGCTTGGGCTTATTGGTTGATTCTAATCTTCGTTTTAGAGAACACATCAAAGTTAAAGTCAGAAAGGCATATTGTACCTTAAAACTTATTTACAATCACAGGCATTCTCTTACCTCTGAAATAAAAAAATTGTTATGTGACACTTTAGTACTGTCCCATTTTAATCATTGTGATGTTGTGTATGGCCCCTGTATTGATAGTGCAGGCTCTCGCCGAATACAACGAATGCAAAACTCGTGTTTGCGGCTTATTTATGGCATCAGAAGAACGCAGAGAGTTTCTCAGTTTTTGTCAAATGCGGGATGGCTTAATATGCATAATCGACGAAAATTACATTTTGCTTCTTTTTGCCTCAAAGTTTTAAAATCCAGAGCCCCTCCATACTTATTCACTAAAATTGTTTTTAGAAATGATATTCATAGCCTGAATCTTCGTAGAAATAACATTATAAATATCCCTAGACATCGAAAAGAAATTTTCAAAAGATCATTTTCATACAACTTTGCCTCTTGCGTCAATTCCTTGGATGCACGTGATGTTGAATGCTCTGCTATTGTCTTTAAAAGTAAATATAAAAACCTCTTGTTCTCGAGTCAGTATAATTTTGCTTCCATTAATTATTCTTTGGTATACCTAATGTTTTTTGTCCTGTAATATGCCCCTCCTTTCTCTTTTGCTCTTTTTCATCTACCATTATATTATATTGTTTGCCACTATGATTTAAGTTTTTCTTTATAGTTTAGAATGTTTTGAAAACTAATATATTATATATAAGTTTTGGCCTTAACAGTATCTGGTGTTGTTCGCGCAATACCAGTTGTCTGCGTAATAACAGGCCCTTATTAACCTATAAATGTAGTATAATTAATTTTAAATTTATTTTTTGTTATTAATACTTTGTACTTGGTATGCTTCAATTTATTTGGTTAATATAAATTGTTTGTTATTATTATTATTATTATTAAAATATTTCCCTTTCCTCCCGAAACACCCTGTATAATATCCCATGCAGTGATGTTAGGTTGGATATTTGTATTACCCTGTAGTAGTTTTTAAATAACAGAAAATGTCCTCGATTTTGATTTTCTATATGCCGATAATAACATATTGCATTAAAAATATCTTTCCGGTCCCAAAAATCTCATTAAAATTGGCCCGTTTTTCGCTTTTACTTTTACTCAATTATCATTTCAAATTAAACGTATAGCATTCAAACAACAACAATTATTTCCGTTTATCTTTATAGGCTTTTAAACAAGACAAAAGCTCTGCCATAACTGAAATAATTGCATCCTAATATTGTTTACTTTAATAATAAGTATAAATTAAGGCTCGGCTTGACGCACCCTATATATATATATCCGTATTTCGTGTGCAATGGTTAGTAACATATAACTGTTATAAACCAAGCTAGGATGCTTCTAAAAATCAGCGACGTGTAAAGCATCACTTATAATTTTTTACAACTCGGCAAAATAAATTACCCGTTAAAACTCATCTGGTGTAAGTATTTGCTTTGTTTATTTTCTACATTTATTCTGTAGTAATTGGAACAAATAATAAAAACCGAAAAATTGTGCTGTTTTTTTCTGATAATTTGTCTCGACAGCTGCATAAGTAGGATTGTACAGGATGTTACGAATATGTTATAGTATAGGTAAAATGCAATATTAATTATAGATAACAGTCACAGTCGAATACACAAAGTCTCGTAAAATTAATTAAATAACAAAACTACTGCTTAAAAATTAAGAAAGTACCTATATCCTATAAAATCATTAAAAATAATCAAAATATTAATAATAAAAAACACACAACTTAGACAACCAAAACATAATTTACGATCTAAAATTAAATGTAAAAGCATGACTAAGTATAGGTAATACATATGGACGAGAAGATAAAATAAATGTTGTAATAAAATAAGACAAAATATAATGAATTACTTCGTTATAGTAATATATCCCTGAAATCACCACGTCATAAAACTGCATTTTTTCAAAGAAGCTTTCAATGCAGTCCATTATTATAATTCTTGGGGCGCTAATTTGAGGGTGTGAATGCAGGGACCTAAACAGTATTTTTTGGATCAGCAGATATAAATATTTAAAATGCCAAAATAATGTCAAAAATTACTGCGCCTATAATTATTTATTCATATTATTATCTAGGCCATGTTAGTTAAGTATGTTTTTTTTTACTTCTTTTCTCATTGCTCTTATATTATTTTGTTATGTATTATCTATATTTATATATATTTTGTATGGGTTAAGTGTTAGAATAACTTTATGATAGGGGTTAAACGGTGTCCGGAAAAAAGCCCACAGGACATAAACGCACAGGAAATAATCGCGCAGGAAAAAGCGCACAAGAAATATCCGCACGTGGAAAAATGCACACACGGATAAAATCGCACACGGAAGAAATCTCACGTGTACAAATTCGTACATGGAAGTAACCGCAAGTCATTGATTTCTTGGAGGTCATTATTTGTGTAAATTGAAGAAGGAATATTTATTACTTAAGGGCAGGTAAGGGTGCTCTTATAAGTAGGATACAGAATTTAAAATTCTCTAATTGTTTTGAAGTTTTAAATAAGTACATTGGTATTTCCTAATTTAAACTTGAAAGTGCCTTCAAAATAGACAAACTAAGTGTCATTCCTTAATGAAGACAAAGAACAACGAAATTATACAAGAGCCAAGCAGTCACTGTCATGATTCATGTACACAGAAAGCTGAAGCAAACATCGCTGAATGCCGAATGAAAGAAGCCACGACAGCAATAGGTGCCACCTTTCGCAATGTAATTGGGAAGACATTGTCAGGAGTAAGCAAGGATACACTTGCTTACCTGCCAAAGCAATCATCCCTTGCTAGAACTCTTCGAAATCACCGGGCAGACAAGCGCTTGCCGAATCCATCCACGATAGATTTTGCAATTCCTGAGAAATACTCGGACTTAGACGACTCGGGATTAGACGATCTAAATCGAATTTTAATTTTGGAAGATCGAGAGTTACTGTACCAATTAAGCCAAGCCACACTATTTGGCGACGGAACGTTTGACAAAGCACCAAGTATGTTTTACCAACTCTATACTTTCCATGCCATAGTAGGAAATTCGTGTGTACATACTGCTGACAAAGAAGAATGATGCAAGATACTTGGAGATGTTTATATTTTAAAAAACTTAGTTTCAAATATAGCGTCTGAGAAGATACTTTTAGACTTCGAGAAGCCTTGTTTGCATGAATGCTGCAAGACGAACTTTTTCAGAAGCCAAAATTAAAGGTTGCTATTTTCATTTGTGCCAAAGCATCATGCAGTAGGCTAAAGTTACTCTTTATAAAAAGTTCTGCTTACTGAAAAAATAATATTAGACTATTCAAACTTGAGACAGTATGTACAGGATGATCAAAAAGTAAAAAAATCAAAATTGACCTAGGAGAAAAGTACCCTTAATTTTAATTTGAGAGGAAAATGGAATAAGAAAATGCTGATTGGCATTAAAAATTATATCTGTTTCTACTCTTAGTAGACCATTATTGAAAATAAATTTGCATTACAAAAAATATCATTTTTTGAAATGATTTATAATTAATAATTGTATTTATTATGCAATTCAAGCTAATAAACATTTGTCAATTATTTTTATTCAAAACGTAACCTTTGATTCTTTATCCCTGTTTTGTAGTAATTTTATGACGCATTTAAATAATTGATAGAAACATGATAATTTATTTTGGAAAAATACCGTTATAATAATAACCATTAAAATATGAATTTAAATTAAAATATTCATTAACTATCCCTCACTGTACATTTGCCTAGACATATCCTCCCTCTATTTCAATACATTTAGCCGTTCTTGCAGAAAATTCTCTTAAAACATTTCTAATCATGGCAGGAGTTATAATTGTCTCTAATTACCCTCTCTAAATGGTCAACATTTTGAAATGGCGTTTGAGGTATACGTTCTGTTTTAAGTAGCCCAACAAGTCCGGAGACCTAGCGGACCCGAAAAGGTCAGAATATCTATCGATAACTTTTCCATTAAAAAGGGTATTTAAGTATTGTCTTACATTCCTCGTACTGTGGCATGGTGCACCATCTTCTTGTTGGTACCATATCCGTAGTCTATCGGGTATATGAAGTCCATTAATAAAATTAAACAAATAATTATTTAAAAAATGCAAGTAACGTTCACCATTTAAATTTTGTCGAAAAAAAAGGTCCTATTATTCTATTTTTGTAGATTCCGCACCACACATTTGTTTTAAACGAGTACTGATCACGTGTCTGTGTAGTGAAATTTGGATTAACGTCACTCCACCAACGACAATTTTGTGAACTTACAGTCCCTATCGAGGTAAAGGTTGCTTCGTCGGAAAAAATTATATCTCTTGTCATGAAAGGGTTATCTTCTAACTCTCCTTGTATAAAAAACAAATTCTAAGCGTCGCTCAAAATCACCTGGCTTCAAGGTATGTATAAATTTTGGTTTGTAAGGCCGAAATTTGTTTTCATTTAATATTTTTGAAATCGTAGTTTTCCCTACATCATTTGGTAATGTTGACCTTTTTCGCAATGATTTTTTAGGATCTTCTACTACAGACAACATTACTTGGTTCACAGTTTCATTATTTGCAACCCTTGGCCTACGTTTCTTATTGTAGTTATTTTTCACACTTCCAAAGGTCTTGAATTTAGTCACTATGTTCCGTACTGTTGTAAAAGAAATTATTTTATCAGGTTATCTGTAGTTAATAATTTCGGCAGTTTCCCGATACGTTTTGTAATTTTCACCAACAATTAAAATTATTTCAATTTTATCTTGCATACAAAATTTCAACGGCATATTTATCTAATTAAATATTCAAACTGAGGTTTCAGACAAATAACATAGCTGACAGTTAAAATTTAAATTCAGGTGGGAAATGGTGGCAAGATATTGGACATGCCATTAAGAATTAAGATTTAAATGTTTAAGTTTATTTTCAATAGTAATATGTTAAGTGCATGTAAAATTGCTGAAAATCATGCATGAAGGTTTGTTGCCCTAGAAACAGCTTGAATGCATTTTTATTGTTATTTACCAAAAAGTGCCCGACCGAAGGGAGGGCACTTTTTAAGGTAAATAACAATAAAAATGCATGAAAGCTGTTTCTTTAGGGCAACAAATCTGAGTGCATGATTATCAAGCCATTTTACATGCACGAAATATATTTTTTAGACTATTTCCTGAATGAAAAACTAGTAGGTGCAGAAATATAAGACAACATTTTTATTTCGAGCAATACAAAGTATTACAATTGAAAACACAATTATTATAATAGATGGTATAATGCTCCGAAACGAATCATTTTGATAAATTGACGCGAAATTGTCAAAGCAGAAATTTCAACTTGTTGTGACAGTGACGGTTATTCTCGTAGGTAACCAACAATGAAAAACCAGAAGAGTGCAATTTTCAGCTCAATCGCGACCGAGGGCTGATTTTCACCGAAAATCAAGTGATAATTCACCTCACTTTTATTGAACCAATCAAAACGCTCATTTTCATAGCAACCACCTTGGTAACGGTCGTCTTACCCGATAAGACTACCGCTAGCTCGAAAAGACGCTTGTAGCTTTTTTACTTAAATAAAAAATTAGTAACACCTCTAACTTGTATATTTACCCTTATCAGACGGCCTTCATTTTTATGTTCAGTAAATTATCCAATAAAATACACCTCTAGAGGCGGTTTCTTATCTTCATACCTTCGTTTTTCACTCGAAACTCGATTTTCCAAGAAAATTTTCACTCAATGTAATTTTTACTTATAATCAAAGAAAAGACCCTCGAGCTAAAGCTCTCGGGATCATATCAGATTATAAGTAAAAATTACATTTCGTAAAAATTTGCAGAAAATCGATTTCTTGTTAAAAACATCGGTATTACCGATAAGACGCCTCCTCTATCGGTATATTACTGTTGAAAAGCGCATTGTAGTTACAGTATATGAGGGAAATAGTCAATAATAGGGGACGGACGGGCAAAATGGATATGGTAAGCTTCAAAAAAATAAATGCTAAGCTTGTCACAAAATGTTTAGTTCCAAATATCAAAAACTTTAATTAATAACTCATACTTTTTATTAAAAAAAATTAAAAAACAAGAAAAGTAACAATCCTTTCTCTATATAAAAAAAACTTAGAACAAATGTTTTTTATCCATTGTGCCCTACTATGGCGGGCAAAACGAATTCCTTGAGCGGGCAAAAAGAATACTTAAACAAAATCAAAAGTTAGTCATCGCACAAATCACAAAAGTATAAACCATATCCAGAATAAGAGGAACAACGTTCATGAGTCCATTCCTGGCATGTGGAGCATTGTATCCAGTCTTCTGGAGGTGGACTTACATATTTCTCTGAGCACACCGTGCAATAATAGTCTCTACTTTCAATTTCTTGCGGTTTTTTGTAACTTTTGGTTGTGGGTACGCCGTTTTTTTTTTTTAAACGTGATGGACTTGCGATACAAGTATCTTTAAAGAACACTTTTCTCTTCGCTGAAGCAGCTTCAAATTTTTGACGTTGTTCCTCTTTCACTGGGGTACTTGTAAGGATTTCTGCCTTCTGTGTTTTTCGACCTCTAAGATTTCGTTTATTCACTTGCTTTGGAATGGGTCGAATGTCTTTTAAAATGTCAATATCTGACTTGTTTGCATCATCAACATTTGGCTCTTCAGGCTCTATTAAAAGTTGATCTTCTTCATTTGGTGAATTTGGCCTCTCTTCAGCTCTAGCTTCATAAACTTCAGATGGAGCAAAATGCTCATCGCTTATTGCATGTCTATTGAATGGATATATGCCACTTGATCGGAAACCACTTATTGCATTAGCTGGAGCTGCTCCTTTTAGGTAAGCCGCAGAAAAGAGTTTAGCCACATCAAATTGGTTAATTACACGTCCTGGATATTCTTTTTGGAAAACATTAATTTCGATTTCAAAGAACCTCTTTATTGGACCGTATACAGACACATCCAGAGGCTGTAACCGATGGGATGTGTGAGGTGGAATTGATAGAAATATGACATGATTTTTTGAAGCAAAATCAAGAGCAGCATAGCTTTTGTGTGACTCGTGGTTATCAAGAATCAACAAAGCTTTTCTCTCTTCAGTGGGACGTACTTTTTGTATAAAGGTCTTGAGCCAATTTAAGAATTTTTCGGCGTTGATCCATCCGCTGTCGGTGATCGTTGCTTCAGAGCCTGGCGGAGCATCATCTAATAATCGTTGATCAAATCTTTTTCTCTTGAAGATGAAAAATGGCGGAATAAACGAACCTGTAACGCTGCAGCAACAGACAACCGTTGTTAGGACGCCTCTTTCATTACTAGAAATTATTCCCACTTGTTTTTTCCCTGACTTACACAAAATCTTTGGAGGCTTCGTGGATGTTGTTCTAATCCCAGTTTCATCCATGTTGAAAATCATCTCAGGAACAATATTGTGTTTTTCCATAATTGTTTCCAACAAATCATAAAATCTGGTAACAGCTTCACGGTTAAAACCTTTGGCTCTGGCAACTGATGTTGGTTCTGGGACTCTTAGTGCCAACTGTTCATGTCTAAGTTTAAAGTTTTTAAACCAACCTTTTCCAGCCACATTTTCTTTAAAGCGTTCCCCTTTTCCTTTTTTTCTAGCAAACTCTCCAGCTAGTTTAAGAAATTCTACCCGCGTAAGACCATAAAAAATAGAGTCCATTTTGTGCACATAATTTAGCAATTCGGTTTCTTCTTCTGGGGTAAAAACAGTTGAAAACCTACCCAACTTTTTTTCTGTACAGCCTGATTTTACATGTCTGTGTAAGGTTGCGTAGGGAATGCCATACATTCGACTTCCATTTAAAATATTGGTTCTGTTTGCTTCTAAAATGGCACGCCTTAAATTATCTTCGGACCATTTGGCTCTGTCAGTCTTTCTCTTATAGTTATACACCATCTGAAAAATAAAAAACTTGAAAGTTAATAAAAACAGAAAGTAAAATATCGAGGCGGGCAAAATGGATACTATTCATTTTGCCCGGCTCCGTTTTGCCCGTCCAGTACTAAAAGGTTAAATCACGCTGCAAAATACGAACATATAGTATTATTAAAAACCTGTTGCTACAGTTGTTGCCCAATTTAATTATCTTTGTCACAAAATAAGTTCACAACATCCACCATTATTAATAACATAATAATAACTAAATAACTTACCGTGATTTTTGGATCTCTATTTGGCACAATCGGTTTTTCGATCTTACTCTTCGATATAAACACCACGGCGGCTAGCGGGAAACTGATGCGTATCGTTCAAGGCCTTCAAAAGGACCTGTTACTCTTTTTATCTCCCTCGCACACGTAGCCGTCTCATACGACGCAATATTCTTTTTGCCCGCCCTATCCGTTTTGCCCGTCCGTCCCCTAGTCTACTAGGAGTAGAAACAGATATAATTTTTAATGCCACACAGCATTTTCCTATTACATTTTGCTCTCAAATTAAAATTAAGGGTACTTTTCTCGTAGGTCATTTTTGATTTTTTTACTTTTTGATCATCCTGTACATACTATCTCAAGTTTGAATAGTCTAATATTATTTTTTCAGTAAGCAAAACTTTTTATAAGGAGTAACTTTTTTTCGTAAAATTAATATTAAAAAAGTTTTCCATATGTACACAACTTAAGCGGACACCTGTATATAAGGTGCCGCAGGAAGAAGTCCACAATTACGTCCTAGAACATGGAACCATTACGATGCAGCTTTTGATAAATCGCCAAGAACAACTAATTGTTGCGTTGCGAGGGGTTTCACAATGCCCTTAACTTTATATTTCATTGCAGTAATCCGAGTATATGTGGACTCTTTTCGATGGATTTAGAAGAGATTAAGCGCGTCACAAGCTAACATTAGTGAACTCTTAAGCTAACCAACTGGAACCTACTAAAAAGAAATACAGACAACTTTACGCGCTTGTAGCCACTTCAGTACAAAAATATCATGAAACAGAGGACAAGTTATCTTACTTAAGGATAATAGCTAATCTACAGTAGGTAATATTTTTGTTCGTTTTTTATACGATCAGGTATGTTATACAGGGTGGTCCAACGAAAACTTAACACCTCGATTTTCCTGCTTTAAAATGAAAATGTGGAAAATCGCTCGGACCCGTCGATTTCTGATTCGAAGGGGAATAACTTTTCCGCTTTTTTCGTCTCCGTAACTTCAACCCCCTAACGGGGGTGAGCACAACCCCCTGATTTTGAATAGGGATGAGGGGTGTTGCGATATCTCATTTTGAAGATCTTAACGAGTACTATCTGACCCTAAAATTTCGCTTCAAAATTTTCATCTTTAACAAAATGACAGCTAAAATAGTGGAATACTACTTACTTTTGTGATTAGTTTATTAAATGCTGAAAATGGACACCATTCACTTCCATGCAGTAAAATAAAGTTTGCTCGAAACGTTCCCGTACATTACTCAACATTTCTGGTGTAATTTGACGGCATTTATTAATGATCCGAATTCGCAAATCATCCAGTGACTCGGGCTGGGTAGCGTAAATTTTAGATTTCAGGTGACCCCATAGGAAAAAGTTCAGTGGAGCCAGATCAGGTGATCTGTGTGGCCACTCAATATGTCCCCTTCTTCCAATCCAGGCCTGAGGAAAATTTTCATCTAAGAACTGATGCACAGGTTGAGCAAAATGAGGTGGTGCGCCATCTTGTTGAAAAATGATGGTTACATGGTCTTCTTCATTCTCCAATACTTGAACGAGGGCTGGATAAATAGCGTTCTCTAATAGTTCTAAATAAATTTGGCCAGTGAGATTACCGGATATAAAAAAAGGGCCGATTATGTGATTTCCATAAATACCCGCCCAAACATTTCACTTTTGGGGATGCTGAGTATGCACTTCACGAAATAATCTTGGATTTTCATCTGACCAATACCGACAGTTATGCCTGTTTACAATGCCATTAAGGTAAAATAAACACTCATCCGAGAAACAGATATTGAGCATGTAGTTAGGATTATAGTTAATAATTCCACTGACCACTTCACAGAACTGGAGTCGGCGATCGAAATCATCCTCATTCAGTTCCTGAACCAGTCGTATCTTAAAAGGATGGAACTTATGTTGTTTAAGGATTCTCATGATTGTTGTGCGTGAAACACCAGATTCACCAGACAATTTCCTAGTACTGAAGGTCGGATCCATTGCTACTTGACCTAAGACAGCCACTTCCCTCGTTTCGTCTCTTTCATACACCCTCTTTTTGTTTCCGACTGAACCAGTAGCGTCAAATTTGGCAACCAGTTGCACAACGTAAGCAGCGGATACATTTTTTTCAGGATGTCGTTCATTAAATAAAGCCGCTGCTACTCGCGCAGAGTCGTTATTTCTAAAAAATAATTTTATCATTTCCACCCTTTCTTTTACGGAATACACCATTTTAATTCTACTACAAAGTTACAATCGCTTTGACACAGTTTTAACGTTCTTAAAAATTCACGATAGACTAAGGTAAATCAAAAACATGGCCCGTCGGCTTTTTTGGACAAAAAAATTAACAAATAAATAAATAATTCAAATGCCTCTGATAAGAGTAATATCCTCGAGGTAAATTCCACATTCTCTACTCATACACCAGCGTTCTTTACTGCATGCAAGTGAATGGTGGCCATTTTCAGCATTTAATAAACTAATCACAAAAGTAAGTAGTCTTCCACTATTTTAGCTGTCATTTCGTTAAAGATGAAAATTTTGAAGCGAAATTTTAGGGTCAGATAGTACTCGATAAGATCTATACAAAATCAGGGGTTGTGCTCACTCCCGTTAGGGGGGTTGAAGTTACGGAAACGAAAAGAGCGGAAAAGTTATTCCCCCTCGAATCAGAAATCGACGGGTCCGAGCGATTTTCCACATTTTCATTTTAAAGCAGGAAAATTGAGGTGTTAAGTTTTCGTTGGACCACCCTGTATGTATGTATATTAGGTTATAGGAATAAACATTGTGTGTTCAATAATATATGTAAATTTGTTTTTTTTTAAATACCGACTTAATATAATAAAGTTAATACAATAAAATATTTGCCTTTCTTTCCATGTCCGCATTTATATACGTGAGATTTTTCCGTGTACGATTTTATCCGTACGCGCATTTTTCTGCGCGGTTACTTCCTGTCTGCTTATTTCCTGTGCGCTTTCTTCAGGGATTCGGGTTAAACTTCGCCCTTAATATTATAATTTTAATTGTAATATTGCAAATAAAGATGTTTAATAATAAATAATAATAATTATTGTAAAGCAGTGGCAAGAAGTTAATTACATTTTCTTACTTTTGTAAAATATTAAATGAATAGTGAGCAGTCTTAGGGATAGGCGATCGTAAATTATTATAAATTACCTTCTATTTGGGATCCCATGGGTCTTTAGCTTAGAGTACTTTTTATAAAGAAGACATGACAGCAAGGGCGTACCGAAAGGGTGGAGCGGGGTGACACGTGCTCCCCCCCCCCCTGGCTCGAGCAAAATTATGCCTTTTTTGCAAAATATATCTTTTTCATAAAATATACATGAATAAATGCACATAGAGAATGAAATTGTTAAAAATAATATTTCAGTTGAAGAAAGAAAACTACCTAAAGATTGTTTAATTGAGTACTTTAGGCTAGTTACTTTCTTACCTAGTAAAAGTACAGTTTAAAACTGGATTTGACTGATGAAAAATATTTGATTATTATGTAATGATATAAGGTACAGGGTCTTCCAACGAGGACTGAACAGGGGCTAATTTTTGAGCTTCCTTGTATTTAAAGAAAAATCCAAAATAGCCAATCGATGTACTTTTTCCTGCAGAATTCAAAAATGAAACCAAAAATTTATTTGAACCAGAAACAAATGAGTTACGCTATGGATAAGGTGTTTTTTAAATGGAACATAGCTTTTTTTATACGATTTTTGGAACGAGTGATTTTTTTTTGTCCGTTCTGATTAAAATATTTAATATTGTGACAGCTATTTTTATTAAATTTTAATGTTTTATCCAGTATAATTTAACTTTAACCTGTTTGAAACATACACTAGGTAATAAAGGTTTAATCACCTTTGAATCCTTCAAAGTCAAAAAATTTGACAAATTTACTATAATATTGCCGAAATGAAATATTTTCTCTTGCATTTTCTTGGCATTTGTAGAACAAGATAACAATCTGCAATCTCTCATCTAATGAATATTTCATTTCGGCAATATTATAGTAAATTTGTCAAATTTTTTGGCTTTGAAGGATTCAAAGGTGATTATACCTTTATTACCTAGTGTATGTTTCAAACAGGTTAAAGTTAAATTATACAGGATAAAACATTAAAATTTAATAAAAATAGCTGTCACAATATTAAATATTTTAATCAGAACGGACAAAAAAAAATCACTCGTTCCAAAAATCGTATAAAAAAAAGCTATGTTCCATTTAAAAAACACCTTATCCATAGCGTAACTCTTTTGTTTCTGGTTCAAATAAATTTTTGGTTTCATTTTTGAATTCTGCAGGAAAAAGTACATCGATTGGCTATTTTGGATTTTTCTTTAAATACAAGGAAGCTCAAAAATGAGCCCCTGTTTAGTCCTCGTTGGAAGACCCTGTACCTACAAGTTTATAATGCAAGTTTCATGTTTTATTTGGCATTGAAATTATAATTTTTCAAATGGAATCAAATATATTAGAACAGAGACTGGGGGGATTTATGATTGTTGAAAAGGTTTTTTTGTATAACTTGTTGAAAAACTCTCGCTGTTTATCCATCATCATCATGAAGGCAAATTGTGAAGTCAGCCAAGACCCACCTAGGGTTGTGACGGCTACAGAGAGAGAAAGAGAGAGAGAGAGAGAGAGTTGAAAAACTCTACAGTTGTTCTTCTCAAAAACACTGTTTTTAAATCGGTAGCAAGACTACTATACTGAAAATCGGCTGAAAATTCTTAAAATTCTTGCACAACGAATTTGTGACAACATTTTAAGTTCTGTTTTTTTTGCCGGTGAATTTAGATACGTGTAAACACTTCCTTTTATAATTATTTTGATAAGGACCTGTCACCTACCCTTTGTTAATTTTATATTTGAAAGGATTTTTAATAATAAGTTTATATAACGCTCATACAAAAACTTCACGGATTTTAGAATAACAACACCTTTCTCTTCTATTACCCGTCAATACCCAATATCCTTTATACGCCATGAACTCAAAGATATAAGAAAAGTAGACATGCACGTGTCTAAAAATAACTCTTAATTGACATCTCTGTTTTTTCTCCCTAATTGTTTGGAATTAGTAAAATCGAAACTCACTTGATATTTTTTTAAGGAATCGTAATTGATGCTTACTATAAAAAAGAAAGTGCAGGAAGCTGCACCGTTGCTACTGTTAAACCATTTTTGTATCTGCTGTTTCATCATGTTAAATCTCTTACAAAAGAAAACTAATGGCTAACCTGAATAGTTTAATCGACACTAGGATATAAATCTATACAAACATAAACATCATTTGAATTCCTTTGATAATCTGTTTTACAGTTTACACGCGCACCTGATGTACTTGTCTTCACTTACGTTGCTATACTGTATCACAGGCGTACAGAGGGCCATGAGCGTCTCAAAGGGGGAAGATAAAAGGATTAACCTGCTTACTGCTAGTCTGGGTAGTACTTGAGGTTCCAAATTCAAATCATCATTATTCTATGAATTTCTAAAATCAAATTTGTGGCTTAAAATCCATCAGGGATCTTCATTTTAAGTCTAACTTTTGGAAGTTCCTATCAAGCAATCATTAAAGTCTGATGCGACACTTAGCAATCAAATTATAGAAAAAAGTTCTTGCTCGAGTATAAAAATGGCCGCCATTTTCAAACAAATCCAATTTTTTAAATCTTGTTGGACAAAAATTTGGAGATACTTGACACACACAAAATGTACCGGGTGTTCCACCTAAGGAGGTAATCGGCTTTATCTCAGAAAGTAATAACACTAGGACTTTGGGAAAAAATATATATCGATAAAAGCGGTCAAGAGAAATTGCTGGAAATTATTTTCAAGTTCAAAAATGACCGCTAGGGGGCGTAAGAGAACTTTCAACATTTTTCAACAAGGCTATTAAATAGTAGAACAAAAAATCCAGGTCCGTATTTAAAATAAAAAAGTTGATGATGGTCGCGTGAATCCGAAACGTCGGATTAAAAAACTAACCCCATCAGCTTGTGGAGGAGGAAAAGTTACTCTAAGGAACTGAAAACCGCAA
Source organism: Polydrusus tereticollis (assembly GCA_963920685.1). Classification (NCBI taxonomy): domain Eukaryota; kingdom Metazoa; phylum Arthropoda; class Insecta; order Coleoptera; family Curculionidae; genus Polydrusus; species Polydrusus tereticollis. The sequence goes on along the minus strand of OY987326.1, from coordinate 21,163,893 downwards.
CGTGATATCTTTTGTTAAACTAGAAAAATTAGGAATAATAATAAAATGGCCTATTTTTCCATATTAATTATTATTATGCTTATGTTTTTAACATATTTTTATTGAGAAAAATCAAGAGAAAATTGGCATTTCTATTTTGAAAGTTCTCTTACGCCCCCTAGCGGTCATTTTTCGAACTTGAAAATAATTTCCAGCAATTTCTCTTGGCCGCTTTTATCGATATATATTTTTTCCCAAAGTCATAGTGTTATTACTTTCTGAGATATATCCGATTACCTCCTTAGGTGGAACACCCGGTACGTACAAAGCAAAAGTGAGTGTACATTTTTTGTTGTACTTGACGTAAACTTAAGGTACAATTTCTACTAATCATGCCATTTAAAAGTTTAAAATGCTGAATTCTATGTTTGTAATAATTTTCTTTGACTATGCAGGTATCGTTTTCTAGATAGCAGCAAAAAGAATATTTAATTTCACCATTTTTTTTTGTTAAAAAAATTACAAAAAAAATGAGATTTTTAAATTAATGCATGACAAAAAGAAAATTAATATCCTATACCTGATTTTTTTTAATGCCAATACCTGAATTAAAAAAAAAGAAGCAAATTGAGGAGATTTTTATATAATTCTTATTTAACATATAAATATCTTGACACTTCTAGTCCTCGTGTGTCAAATGGGATTGGGGAACTAATTTTCATTTAAATGTCACTAACAGTGTACCCTAATAAATCATTTGTTTTGTGACTACTTAGTTTAGAGATCCCTCAAAACCACTTGTTTCATGGCATGATATAGTAGCTTGGATTAACATCATGAATAGTTTTAATCATTGGCAGAAGAATGGCTATCTTGGTGCATAAGCATAACAAATCTCCCGAAACTATGTTGGTTCACTAAATATATAATTTTAAAGCAGAAGAGATGTAATAATCTTTATTTCCGTCGCTGAAATTCGTATTGCCTTTTTCCCAATCATCTCCTTCTCCTTGTGACCCTTCAAGTATATTTCTAGAGCAGTCTGAAGATTTTAACAATTTCTGTTTACTTTTTTCCTTTTTGCTTTCCTGTTTCTTTCATTCTTTCTTTTTTCCATCGCCTATTATTTTTTCGCCTTCTTTTTCTTGTATGGTTTTTTTTGTTCTTCCTCTTTTTTTTTTTAGAAAATGTTCCTTTCTTCTTTGTTTCGACTTAGTGTTCTTATTTCATCATTAAATAGTCAATTTTGTTAATACAATGCCTTGGTATGTTTTTCTTGTCAGGCACAGTGGAGTCTAATAATTCGTTATAATTGATAAAGGGTCTGTCTTCTTGTATGTATATGTGCCTTTTACTTATTTCCGGTTTTTTCATGTTACCTTCTTTCTTCTTTGCATTCTCTTCCTCTTTTTCGGTTTCCACCCGCGATTCAATGCTATAATTTTTTTCTTCTCCTTCTTTCTTATTTGGATTCTTCTCCTCCCTTTAAGTGTCTACTCTCGATTCAGTTAAAAAATGTTTGTCCCTTTCTTCTTCTACAGTTTTCAACTTTTTCTACAACTGATATTAAGATGTGTCTTCCACGTTGATTTCTCCCTTTTGAATTTATTTCGCTTTGCTTCCCCGATTTCTTCTTCTAAAATTTCAGGTGGAATTCATTGGGCATGATACATATTAGATATTGCAGCAAGTTTCACGGGTTGGCCAGCTGTGACTGCTCCAGGATAATATTTCAATATTTTGTTGCAAGACATCTCTGAGAAAAAAACACATTCCAGTAGATGAAATTAAATTTCCTAATACCTGATACATGTGCCAGTCTTTGGTATTTGAAGTTGCATGGTTTTTAAATTTTGTTGAACATTATTGAAATTTTCATAAAATCCTAAAGCCTGACACACAGGGTCAGGAAAAATAATCATTGAGATACTCATCACTACATCACTAAAATAAATCTATTACATAAACTTACCTTCAAACTTCAAACTTCAAACTTCAAACTTATTTATTCATGTTAACATACAAATAGGTATAGTATTTACATACGTCAATAATTAAAAAAAAAACATAAAGCATCCTTCCATATCCCTATCCATATTGAACTATACTCGGAACTATATATAAATTACAGGTAATATCACTTGAGGAGTATACAGAATAAAATACAGAATAAAACAAGCTAATAAAAATAAATTGTTCAAGAAATTAAAATATCTAGACATAATACAAATAAAATGCAGATAAAATAACAAATACATACAAAAGACTGATAAAACAAAACGGAGTAAAATGCAAAATATAACAAGAGAATAAAAGGACAAGAGAATTTTAAATTTCCATCACAGGCATGCTTAAAAATTCTTTCACAGAGTAGAATGCTTTGCTGATGAGAAATGCCTTGAGCCTTTCTTTTAAATCTCCAATAGATAGATTTCTCTGATGGTATGAGAGTCTATTGTAGAAGTGAATCCCAAGGAACCCAGGGTCATCTTGACACCTTTTAAGTCGCCAATAGTTTGGCATAAGATTTGAGTTGTGACGAGTATCATGGTCATGTAGAGAACTATGAGTGGCATAATGATCGATGTGCGATCTGACATAGAGTAGAGTTTCTAAGATAAATAGAGATGGTAGTGTCAGTATTTTATTACGAATAAAAGCCTGGCGACAATCCTCTCCGTACCCCAGACCACAAACCACCCGGAGAGCCCTCCTTTGCAAGGCAAACACCAATGCAGCTCTACTACTATGCACCCAAACCACTATAGCATAGGTAATGTGTGAGTGGATAGTAGCAAAATATGCATCCTTTAACACACACTTTGACACACACTCACCCAGGTTTCCAAGCATAAATATGTTTTTGCTTATTAATTTGCACACATGAGCAACTTGAGCATCCCAGCGCAGCCCCCTGTCCAGATAAACACCCAAAAACCTTACTGGGTCAGCTCTATAGACCCCTGGGATATCTCTGGTTGCAAATATCATCCTCTGTGTTTTTATCCTGATTTAAGAAAAATGTGTTTGCCACAAAGCATTATTCAGCTCTTTCCTGTGCCAGCCTCGAGCACTCCCAGGCATTTTCCGCTTCCCTGTCAACAGTGTCAACACATGCAATGGTTGTTTCATCTGCAAACAGGGTATACTTCGTGGTGGGATCTATATTTGGTAGGTCATTAATATAGATTATAAAAAGTAGTGGTCTCAATACAGATCCTTGTGGTATCCCCACCCTTACATCCTTGCTCCCAGACAACACACCAGCAACACGGACCCTCTGACATCCTCCTTCTAATATAGCTCTTCATAGCTTCTAATGAGGGTCAGGCACACTATCACCAAAGTTATAGCGCCGTAACTCAAGATTCAATACGAAAAGTAAACAAATTCTTAGGGAAATTGTCATGACATTTAATGAAAACCACGAAACTCGGCAAAAACTTTACAGAGCACACAGTTCATTACTAGCTACCGTTCTAATCTTGACTGGAAGTCCGTTACATATTGCTACCAACATAAAATTACCGCTAAAATTTCTGTTAATACGGTTACTAATATAACACCAGATTTAGTAAAGTGTGAGGTATTGAACCTAGGTCAGCTATTGGGTGTTTTACGTTAAACTAAAAATGAATGGAGAAAACTTGATGTAATTCAAACACAAAGACGTAAACTAGACGAAATCTCGATTATAATAGTTGTACTCTGTATAATAGGAATTTAAAATCGTGGCCCTGATAAAGGCACATGACTTTTTCTGGGCTTGTGGCTAATTGGCTCCATATTTAACTAATAGTTGATAAAAAAGGGTCGTACCAGGTTCAACAACTTCTTAACCGAATACCGCAATAGTGTGTCGACACGTCAAAAATTCTCTTTATTTGATATTTTAAATTTTTGCATGCGTTAAGGCGGATTTTTATGCATACGAAATACGAAGGTCCGATGACTCGAAAGTGTTCCTATTGGTTGAATTGTTTTCGCGCCAATATTTATCCGAATAGTTTGGACTTTCATCCGACCGTCGGACGAGTTAAAATTTTTTTAACTTTGTCCGACAATCGTACATATTTTAACCTCACTATTTGAAGTTTTTTGTGCCTTTTATTGTTTCTATTTTAATATTTTAACATAAAATTAATATTAACGAAGTAAATCAGTGTCGAATGAAAAATAAAACTAACCTGAACTAACCTGTTTCAAGAAATGAAATTAATAAATTCTGAAAAGTATTTCAATTGTAAGTCCAAGGTTAATAAAAACATAAAAAGCACGTGGACCAATATCACAAAGTGAGAGACTTGCAGTTCAGGTCACTAAACATAACTCTTTGTTTTGTGCACTCAGGTAAAGTTAGAAGTGAATTGGATGACATTAAGCTGATAATGCTCGTCGTTGTCGCACATATATTGCTTAAAAACGTAATGAAATCAAATATGTAATTAAACGCTATAATTGAGAATAAAAAAAGGACCAAAACAAAATTAACCTATAACTGAAACGTCAAATGTATGTCAATTGACAAAATTCGGAACGACAGAAACGAAGCCACAAAAATTGGCAAGAATTTCGGACGAAATTAAGCTTCATTTCGGATATGGGACCGTCATATTTCGTATGCATGAAAATCCACCTTTATTCCCCACCATGTATAAAATCAGCACACTTTGATGGATCAACAACATATGCTGTAGCTTAGTCTAAGAAAAATTAGCTTTTAAGAATCGTGAAACCCAAATCGGTTGAGGAAAATGCAAAAATATCTTAAGACCGTAAATTTAAGCGAAAAAATAAACGAAAAGTCATCTCTGTGTTCACCCCCCTGTGACCACCCCTTAACGTAAACATTTTGTGACAATTTAATAAAAACAAATCTGATTGCGCAAAACACACGAATAAAGTTATTAAATATTTCTCATGACCAACAAAAGAATAAAAATGATATGTTACAAAAGTTTTCTACTAATATCCATGCAAAGAGGTTACTCAGCTGGTTTGTTAGGGATTGGATAAAACGTCACTGCTTTTTTTATTGTTAAATTTCTAAATATTTATTTTTAATTGAAGTAAATTCAGGTTGGTGTCTTAAACGCGCCGAGTATGTATAGTCCATCCCTATTCTATATGTATTTATTCAAATAAGTGAATGTGTATCAATTTAACTGTCACTATATGCTTTATGTATTACAATTTTATACTATAAATTAAATCATAACACAATCGCAAAAATTTAATTATTAACGGCCATAATATAGCGACGACTTTTAAATATAAACTACAAAAGAAATGGTTATGGATACTTTCACTACATCTAACAGCCACACAAACGCTAATTTAGTTTAACGACTCTGAAAATGTCGATTTCTGGTTGAAACCAATATGGTTTACCGACACTAAAGAAATTATGCTTGGATAAATAAACTGCAACCACTAAAATTACTGAAATTATGAAATTCTTAGAAATGTGATCTATTTGTATTGTTTGACTTGAAAACCTCGACCTGAACTAACTAAGCAAATTAATATTTCGTTTCAAAAGAAAAGAAAGATTTAAAAGTGTAACGTACAGGGTTTTCTTTATAATCAAATACTATATACAATCGGCACGGTGTATCTTTGCCGTTGCGTCATTACTTGCACGTGACTAAAACTCTATGAATCTAATCAATATTACGAGATTGAAAAAGTCAAAATAAAGTCTAACTTCATCAACGTCAAAATTTAAAAAATTATAAGAAATTAATATACAGGGTGAGAATTTGAAAACGAACATCATTTAATATTGCCTCTACCAATGATAGTATGAAAATTTGGCGAACACGTCAATTGATATATCAAGGGGGAAATTTTTTAAAGCATTTGTTGTCGTGTTACTTTCAACCCCCTGACCCCCAGGGCACCTACCCCTAAAATTTTAAATGGCAACCCCTATTTCTTTTGCCATTTTTGTGTTCCTTATAAAATTCTACATAAACTGTATTATTTTTTTTTCAAAATTGTGAATATTAACCTCACAAATTAATGAAATGTATTTAATATCGAATTTTAAAACGGATTGCATTCACTGCCTCATAGCACTTCGTTTAAAACTGTTTGTACCTACCAATAGTTACATTCCAAATTCTTTTATTTATTTACATTTCGTCTTCGATATCGCCAATAGAAAACATAAAATAATTTATTTTTTTTGCCGTTTTCGACAAAACAAGATTCTCGATTTGCTTATTCCTGATATTTCGAACAAATGAAAAGTACTTAGTTGGTACTTTATTTTCCGACTCCTGGTGTTCATTATTTATTTCATGTTCTTTTAGAATCAGTGAAATAAGCTTTGAAAGTTAATTTCATAAACATTTCAATAGTTTTTAATTATTAGTGTCGTTTCTTAAAATGGTTTACACTATTGCTGAACGCGTAGAAATGATTTTCATTTACGGAGCTGAAAATCGTTGCTTTGTAAGAACAGCGGCCGTATTCAACGAAAGACATCGTAAAAGAAATGTTGGACACAAGTACATCCGTAAGTTAGCAGCTAAATTTGAAGAAACAGGATCTGTTTGCAATAAGAAAAGGAATGAGCCAAGACTGCTCAATTAGGCCGCTCAGATTGAGGTTCTTGGTGAATTTGCTATGGCTCCCACTACGTCCCTTCGTAAAGTTGCAGATCAAACTGGACTGTCGCGTGAGTCAGTCAGTAAAGTATTGAAGCTTCACAAATTTCATCCATACAAACTCCTAATTACTCAAGAATTAGGGGACGATGACCCGGACAGACGTATTAAGTTTTGCGAAATTATGACGGATAAGATTATTACTCAGCCCAGGTTAATAAAGAATATCTGTTTCAGTGACGAATGCACTTTTTACTTAAATAGCAAGGTCAACAAACAAAACTGTCGTTATTGGAGCGACCTCAATCCTCACATTCTTTGAGAGGGGCATACGCAATACCCTCAAAAAATAAATGTTTGGGCGGGTATATTAGGCAATAGTATCATCGGTCCCCTCTTTATCAATGGAAATCTAAATGGTGAAATTTATGCAGAAATGTTAGACACAGCTATAGAACCTCTTATAATTCGTGAGGTGGAAAATCAAAGGGACGCCAATGGAAATGTTGCTCTAGATGAACATTTGCTCCACTTCCAACAGGACGGAGAGCCTCCGCATTATGTACGCCCAGTAAGAGAGTGGTTGGATAATCATTACCCAGAGCAGTGGATTGGTAGGAGAGGACCCATAGAATGGCCACCTAGGTCACCAGATCTGACACCGCTGGATTTTTTCTTATGGGGTCACTTGAAATCCGTTGTATTTGAAACTCAACCAGAGTCCATTGAACAATTACAACAAAGAATTGTACAGGAGTGTAGAGCTATTTCACCCGAAACTCTTGAAAACGTCCGAAACCAGTTTGAATACCGGCTGTACTTGTGCTTGGAGAAGAATGGAACCCATTTTGAACAATTCATAAAGTAGGAAAGGTGAGCTTTCCAGTATTTCATTATCATTAACATAATTTTTCAAGGAGTTTATTAAAAAATTAAGCATTATTTAAATGTTTATTTAAATACATTTCATTAATTTGTGAGGTTAATAATCACAATTTTGAAAAAAAAATAATACAGTTTATGTAGAATTTTATGAGGAACACAAAAATGGCAAAAGAAATAGGGGTTGGCATTTAAAATTTTAGGGGTAGGTTCCCTGGGGGTTAGGGGGTTGAAAGTAACACGACAACAAATGCCTTAAAAAATTTCTCCCTTGATATATCAATTGACGTGTTTCGCCAAATTTTCATACTATCAGTGGTAGAGGCAATATTAAATGCTGTTCGTTTTCAAATTGTCACCCTGTATAAATACTTACCATTAACACAAAAGTACGATAAAAATAGTTCTGAAAAGACAAATTTTTATGATTAAATTGAATTTCAAGGCACAAGAACTTTTAAAAACAAATTAAAGTTGACAGATCAAAACGATGACTTTAAAATCAATGGATAACTCTAAGTCACTGTAACTTAGTGACTTTGTCTTTCGAAGTAGACTGATAAAATATTCAACTGGTAATTTTTTTTCCTTCCGAGGGTCCGTCCAAGTGTCGAAAGCACTTCGACCAGGTTTGGCCCATTGTGCTCTCCCTAGTTTGTTCTTACACCCACTCATTGATTCTAGTTCCTTGTAATAGTTTGTGTAGGTCAATTGGGGAGAATGTCGGAATATCCTCTGGTTCTAGTCTTGGTTGCCCGAGTATTTCTTAGCTGATTTCTGCTCATCACAAGTAGCTGTTTTGTTAGTTTCGGGTCTGGGCCCCCAATGAAAGATTTGCTATGGCTTAATCCCTGTCTGTTGTTCCAGTAGATTTTGTGTTGATTCCTTGTCCATCGTTTTTTGACATCTCGTACTGTGCACCTTGTGACTCCCAGTGCCGGTTTTGGACCAATCAATGTTTTCTCCGACCTTTTTCTTGCAAGTTCGTCGGCCTTTTCGTTTCCTGTAATACCTTCATGTCGTGGTACCTATCGTAGTATTACTTTGTTGGCTTTTGCCAGGGCCACTAGTTCCTCTTGGTATTCCCATACCAGTCTTTATGTCACCTTATTGCATGTTAGCGCTCTAAGGGCTGCTTGGCTGTCTGAGTATGTGTGTATCCACTTATTAAGATAAGTCCTCCTATAGTGTAGGATGGCGTAGATTTCCGCTTGGAATACCGTGGGGGACTTACCCAGGGAGAAATAAACATCTCTCTTCGGTCTTACTCCGTGTATCCCTGCTCCGGTACCGTCTTTGGTTTTTGAGCCGTCTGTGTACTAAATTATTGCCCCAGGAGTATCTGGTGTTTTATTATTCCACGCATCCCGTTCGTCGATTACGGTCTTGAATGGTATGTCATCGCGATATGCAGGGTTTGCGTGGTCTAATCTCATTTCTAACTCAGGTACTCTTATGATATTGCATTCAGTTCTGTGCCATCCAGGAAGTGACGTAGAACTCTGTAGTCTATATAGCCTAATTCTTGCCTTCTCCTTTAATCACCAAATGAAGTGGAGGAAGGTCCAGGATGTTTTCCATTGCGGATATAGGGGTCGATTTCATGACCCCTGTGATGGTCAAGCAGGTTAGTCTTTGTATGCTTCCTAGCTTTGATATTGTGATTTTCTGCTGTGTCTTTGGCCACCAGACCAGTGCTGCATACGTAATTGCAGGTCTCACAGTGTACAGCCAATGCACCAGCTTATGTGAGAGTCCCCATGTTGTCCGTACATACGTCTAGTTTGTACAAGGTTACTTCTGACTTCCGGATTGTTTTTTCCATGTGATTCTTGCATTAAATTGACATTATCGGGTGTTTTTATATTTATAACTACATATTACCTAATTTTAATAATACTGTTCCCGAAAGTACAACAAATAGTGTATAAGCCGAGCCTTAATCCCTTGAATGCTTGCATTCACGGAATTAGATAAGTCACTTCAGTCCCTTAGTTTATAATATACTATTTCTTAATAGTAATTTTGCTGCTACATATTCAATTGAATAGATTCATAAGTGATGCAGGTATAACACCTTCAGCAGTTTCTTCAAAGTGAAGAGAAATGAGATGATATTATTATTAATAATAATTAATTACTTAATAATAATAACAATAAACCAATAAAACAAAACTACCAGTAATGCAGGTGCTCAATATGATCCCAGTTGTTCTCGCAACATCGAATCCTCTTTGTAGCCTCACTAAACTTGCCAAATATGCCATTTCTTCGGTTAAGTCGATTTATGTCAAGAGCAATTTTTTCTATGACCTCTTTAATACTTTGGTTTCTTTGTTGGTATGCCACGTTCTTTGGATCATTCCAAAGACATGTATCTAAACGTGGTCACAAAATTATACCAATTCGTTCAATTCATTTATTATGGCTTTGATTTAAAAATTCAATGATATTACGCACGGCATGCGGTGGAGCTCCATCTTGCTGCCAAATTATATTTGATATCATGATATCGTCGTCCATTTAAATGACCCATTATAAAATATTGAACCCAAAATTCTATTATTTATGACATCATACTAAATATGAATCGAACTCTTTCCGTCATATCAAATGGTTTGAAATAAGTTTTCTACAGGCCACTGATGAGTGTTGTGTCGATTAAATAAATATATGAGGAGAAAGAAAAGTCCTATATTTCTGCACAAAATTTATTGACAAATTACGCGTTTCAACTATTTCATAACCATTTTCAAAGGTACATACTATTTGTTCGTCTGAGGGTACATAATAATATAAAAGACAGAAGTTTGTACACTGCATGCATAAAAAATAGCAAAAAGATTATGCACTTTTACAAATTAACAAAATCTCACTCGAAAAGGCGCAAAATAAAAAAAATGTTTTTATTTAATGTAAATATAGAGTCTCTTTACTATTATCTATGCATTTAAATGCTTCCAACTGTCTTTTTAGTTTGTACCCTTTAAAATGGTCATGAAATAACCGACACGCGTATGATTCATTAATAAATTTTGTGAAGAAATAAAATATAGGACTTTTCCTATAATTAACTATATTCTTCACCCCGGGGTAGTATAGAATCACCTCAATTAAATAGGCCCGGTTTGGTAAATGTTGCGTCGTGTGCCCATATAATTTTTTAAAAATAAATTTGAGTCGTTATCTTGTCGAATTACAATAATTAGTTGTTAAACAAACTGACAGCAAAGTTCTTTCTGTACAACTGTTAAATGCTAAAGCGGGAGCATCTGAAAGTATTTACTTTTATTTATTTTTAAAGTTGTTTGGATAGGCCGTACTGATGAATGTCCCGAACTGCATCCAAAATTGATTTTGTGGAACTTTCTATAAAATAATTTGAAACAATATACAGGAGGGTGTTTCAGAAGTACGGTACATAACTTAAGGGAGTGATTCCTTATGATATTTTAAGAGAAAAAGTTCATATGAACATGGGTCCGGAGTTGTCCCGTTTTTGATATATATATATATATATAATAGTGTTAAAGTTTTTAAAAAAAGATTATATTTTTTATAATTTTTTTAAATATCCTTTATCCGATTTTATTGAAATTTGGTACCTTTCGTCATAATGATAAGGGGCTTAATTAGCCCTAACTAGATTAATTTTATTTTTTACAGTTTAGTGGCATCTCGGGGAGCACCTTAACCAATTTTATTGAGAAAAAAATGTACGCCACTGACTTTTTCTAATTTTGATATTTTTTTTCGGATTTACCAACTAACAGTACAACTTTCTTGTTCCTCGAAATGTCTCCGTATCTTGCTTCGTTTTCGAGAGAAGAAATAAAACCAATTTATTACATGTATAAAAAAACCTATTTGTTTCAAAGTTAATTAAACATTTACATAAAAAAAATATGTCTTTAAATACTGATACAGAAAAAAATGCAACAGTTAATCAAGGCAAATGTTGAAAATGGCCACCTTCAGATAAAGCGCACGATTGCAGTCGTCTCTCCATTAATTCTCTAACACGTTCAAAAATGCTTGCATCATCTCGTATCGCATTGCAACATTCAATAATTCGTATTCTTAAGTCATTTTCATCTAGTACAGGCGTCTTGTATACAAGAGACTCTAGGTGACCCCATAACTAATAGTCTAGAGCAGTGTTTCCCAACTTTTTTGTGCCATGCCCCACCTAAGCCTTTCTAAAATTCTTATGACCCCCTATGTAACATATATACATAATTTTTAATATAAAAAAATTGAATTGTTCACTTAAGAAACTTAAATGATAGGTTTTAGGAAGAAATCACTAGAAAATTGTTAACGAAACACAGTAAATAAATTTTCAAAACATATAATGAAAAACTGAAATTCAAATTCGAAATAATTTTAATAAAGATTTTTCTATAATAATTTAATATTTTAATTTAGTGAGATCCTTGCGCTTGATGCTTGCTGCAAAGAGATTTTATGTTAGGTTCCAATTTGGCTAGCTTCAATCTCAAGTCTCCTCGTTGAGTTATCTCCAGACGATTTCTTTTTTTTACCAGTAAATCATTTACAGCACTAAATCCACATTCGGGTAAATATGAAGATGGAAACGGTAACAATAGTTTTCTTGCACATTTGGTTGAATTTGGGTATTTGATTTCTGTTTCCTTACAACGCCATGCCATCGCTCCTTTTATATTAAATAAAGTTTTAACTGACTTATCATTTTGCATTTCTGCGAGTTCTTCTTGATACTGCATATTTGATATATCAGACAAATCCATTAACCCAGTTGATATTTTGGTATCGTCAAACGAATTTATAATATTTATTGGCCGCAATTATTTAAGAATGTGCTTTTTTCTTTCAATTTTGGCACCGAAATCTAGCATTGCATTTAAATGGCCCGGAGCAAAAGGGTTAAACTCGTGTCGAGTCCCATTTTTGAATTACCCCCCTGTGGGGCGTGGGCCCCACGTTGGGAAACAATGGTCTAGAGGGTTCAAGTCGGGACTGTGAGCTGGCCAACATTGGGGACCTGCGCGTCCAATCCAGCAATTAGGAAAAGTGTTGTCGAGGTATCAACGAGCAACTAGGCTAAAATGAACTGGGACGCCTTCGTGCATTAACCACATATTAGCTCTTATTTGTAGAGCTACGTCTTCTAACAGAACGTCAAGTTCTTCAGATAGAAACTGCGTATATGAGTTTCCATTCAATCGAGGTGGTAAAAAGTATGGACGAATAAGATAGTCCCCAATGTCATTACATTCACCAATTTTCGGTGAGTGTATGGTTATGAGGATTATCGTCCGCCCAAAAATGTTCGTTATGAAAATTCATAATGGCTTCTCTTGAAAAAGAGGCCTCATGAGTAGATAAAATGTCCGGTAAAAAATTTTTCTTATGTACTTCTCTATGCAGTAACGATGATGCACTTGTTTGAAGTTGCACTGCTACCTTCCTGGCACTAGTTGATGGATCATCATCTATCTCTCGAAGTATAGCCTCTTCTAACTCAGGCGTGGTTACTGTTGCAGGCCCGCCAGGAAGTTTCGTACTACGTTTAAAACTCCCAGTCTCACTCAATCTTGCATGGAGCTGTCTAAATGTTTTGGCACGTGGCAGTACTCTGTTTGGATCGTTCCTGATTAATTCGCCGAGCTTCCTCAGCACTTCCATTTGCTAGCACATAATTGAAATGTATTTGTCCATTTCAGCATTAGTAAAGTTATTCATTTTTGACAAAACAGTTAACTTAGATATCAAAACTTACCTTTACCTCATATTTTAATTAACTTTGAAATACATAATATGTATTTTTTTGTACAGTGCTTCCATTTTAATTTGTTCCACTTTTAAATGGTTGTAAAATACGTATTTTTTGAACTAGAACGTTGAATAAAAAAAGGAATTGTAGGGATTTGAGTAAAGTTTTATGTCGTTGAGTCAAAAATAATTTAACTGTCAAATGTCAAAATTATTGACATAACTTACTTTTTTTTAATGGAACGCCCGGTATATCATCACATATTTAAAAATACATTTTTTTTCTGATTACAAAAATATAGCATACATGCCCTTTCTTTTTATTTGTTTAGCCTAAGATCGATATAAATATGATTAAAATTGGATTTTTTTCAAAACATCAAGATACCCGCGTGTATTATTTTCAATAATTATTGTCATAGTTTTTATAGTTATTACAAATGTCATATTTGTGAATGTTGTTTTCTGGTATAGTTTGTTAGTAAGGATACGAAATGAGATATTCCACAGAAGAAAAATGTTTTATGTTCGATATCTATCGACAAACTGGTAGTGTTACAAAGGCGCTTAGAAGATATAGACTGCAATTTCCAGGTAGAAGAGCTCCATCCAAGAAAATGTTTTATAGACTCAAGAAGAAGTTTTTCGAAACTGGTAGCCTGAATCGAAACAAAAAACTATTGGGCCAAAAACCGTTTTGACGGAGGAAACGGAAATTGATGTTTTAACATATTTTAGAGCTTATCCTCAAAATGCATTAAGTGACTTAGTTAAAGAATTGCCAGTATGTAGAGGATCAGCCCACGCAGTGCTAAAAAAATACAAATTTCGCCCTTATAAACTAAGAAGGGTGCAAAAGTTAACGCCAGCGCAAAAGGGAAACAGACCGCAGTTTTGCAGACAAATCTTGGAGATAATTCAAAGGGATGTCACATTTTTGGATAAAATATTGTGGACCGATGAGTCATCTTTCTCTACTAGCAGAGGTTGCCATCGCCAAAATAAGCACCATTGGTCAGATTCAAATTCTTATCAAATACAGGAAATCCAGTTACAAGGTCGGCAGTCAGTTAGTGTTTGGTGCGGGTTAATTGGTGAACACCTGTTGGATCCTATAATTTTTTATGGTTCGTTGACTGGTCAGGTTTATTTGAATATGCTAGAAGCAGAAATTGACGGTTTACCTATAGCCCTCTCAAGACATTTAATTTGGCACCAGGATGGTGCACCGCCACATAATGTTATCCCAGTAAAAATGTTTTTGGATAGAAAATATTTACAGTGGATTGGACAATCGGGTACAATAAAGTGGCCTCCTAATGGTCCCGATTTAACACCATGCGACTTTTTCTTATGGGTTCACGTAAAAAATATTGTCTATTCTACGCCGTGCTATTCTTTGGATGATCTAAAAATTAGAATTAGAGGTGCCATCCGAGAGGTGCAAAACAATAGAGTCACTCTATTAAAAATTATAGGACATACAAAGAAACGCTATATTAAGTGCATTGAAAATGAAGGAGGTCACGTAGAGCAGCACTTATAAATACAGACAATTATTTTTCTTAATGGTTCATTATTTGTTAATTCGATTTATATCAGTTTTACATGTATTTCATTAATTTACTAAAATGGTTAGCTTAAACATTTTTTGTTTTTTTAGTCCAATAATTTATAGTTTAGTTTAAAAACCACAAAATCTTCTATCATAGAATAACCAAAAACTATGACAATAATTATTGAAAATAATACACGCGGGTATCTTGATGTTTTGAAAAAAATCCAATTTTAATCATATTTATATCGATTTAGGCTAAACAAATAAAAAGAAAGGGCATGTATGGTATATTTTTGTAATCAGAAAAAAAAATGTCTTTTTAAATATGTGATGATGGTAAACGGAAAAAAAACCCCCGGAAAAAAAACCCCGGAAAAAATACCCCCGGAAAAAATACCCCCGGAAAAAAAACCCCCCGGAAAAAATACCCCCGGAAAAAAAAACCCCCGGAAAAAATACCCCCGGAAAAAAAACCCATAGGAAAAAAATATAAAAGAAACTCCACAAGCTGTACCAAACGGGTACAGAGAGAACGATACGACTAGCGTCTGGTAAATAATTGGCCGGTGAACTTGAAAAAGGCGAATATGAACAAAAAAGGTGGATTAGATGCCGTGTTAGCGCTGTTTAACCAATATAAGTCTATAAGTAACAGTTCCACAGTATTTTTTCCGGGGGGTTTTTTTTCCGGGGGTATTTTTTCCGGGGGTTTTTTTTTCCGGGGGTATTTTTTCCGGGGGTATTTTTTCCGGGGTTTTTTTTCCAGGGGTTTTTTTTCCTAGATTCGTGATGATATACCGGGCGTTCCATTAAAAAAAAAGTAAGTTATGTCAATAATTTTGACATTTGATAGTTTAAATAACGACATAAAACTTTACTCAAAGCCCTACAATTTCTTTTTTTATTCAACGTTCTAGCTTAAAAAATACGTATTTTACAGCCATTTAAAATTGGGACAAATTAAAATGGAAGCACTACATGCAATAAAGTGGCTTTTATTTTTCCTCTCGAAAATGAAGCAAGATACGAAAACAATTCAAGGAAAAAAAAAACGAGTATTATTAGTCCACTGGACTTAATAAATTTAATCTAGTTAGGGCTAATTTAGCCTCTTATCATTTTGAATTTGTAAATACCGGTAGGTACCAATTTTCAATAAAATCGGAGGAAAAGGATATATAAAAAAATTATTTTTTTTTAAACTTTAACACCCTGTATATCAATACCGGGAAACTCCGGACACATGCTCATATGAAGTTTCTCTCTTAGAATATCATAAGGAATCGCCCCCCTAAGTTAAGTACTGTACTGAAATACCCTGTACTTACTTACTAAGACACCTATAATGTTTTCGGGCATACCCCACGATTTTAAAAGGTCCTCCATGACTAAAAATACAACAAATTTTATTGATTTCTCCAGGCATAAACTTGCAACCAAATGCAAAATAAGTTTATGATACCTGCTTCAATCTATATTTCTTTACTTTTCTCTCAACTTTTCAGTTAAAAATTAAAAACGTCTATGTATACCGTGCATTTCTTTTAACATATAGGCCATAGGGTTTTACAAGGTGAATTTTTCATCCCAAGGCAGATTTCTCTAATAAAATTAATGTCTAATAAAGCAAATAATCCTGAAACTTGAAGAAACAAGAAAATTGAGATTGAAGAATAAGTTAGCATAATTTACAATCCGTGTGAATAAATTCCAGGAAACAGCCATAAAAATCCCTTTTAAGTTTGTAAAAACTACACGTGGGACGCAATTTTATCGTTTATCATAACAAAATTGCATGTATGTAAAAATCACTATAGCGGCAATATACCTTTATCATATAGCTAAAGATAAAAAATACGTATAGTACTTTATCTTGCCCCAAATTTTTAAGCTTGTTAATTTTCAATGCAATATGTATTCACGTGGGATCGTTTGTGGTCGTTTGTCTATGTACATACTTCATATTAATACCTTCCAATAGAGATGGTATCTATTTATTTAGTAAAAAAAGCAGCAGCATATGTTGGCCAGTTTTTCTAAGCCAATTGTTCTGATCCTAACGTGGCTTATAAAAAACGTTAAAGGATTCTTTAGTGTCATATACCGAAATTTAACAGAAGAAACAGCTTTGTGCTTATTAGTTATCATTATTTTTCATTGTTAATAAGGTTTTTGCTCACCGTCTCATGCATCGGTTAACTTCGGTCGTCGCTCCTAGTCGTTAGAAATAAATGAGATAGGCTAGTATCACAATTATATTCTATTTTCCTGTAATTAGAACTTATAAGGTAATTACGCAGTTCAGGATCCCGATTCACTACCTGATTACGTTAACGATCTTGTATCTTGAAGCTACGTACTTTGTCTAGGCCAAAAGGCAGTCATGTGTATAATGATTTCAAGGTGAACCCTGTAAGCAGATTCTTTAAGCAAAAATATGTATATTATGCAACTCTCGAATTGATCTCTTGAAGACATTTTGGGATATTCGTTGACTCGCGGTAAAAAAATATTTACAAAAGTTTACCTAAAAATTTTGCCCCCTTTAAACAGCTCTGTTGGTGTCCATGGTGGTGTCATTTCTTTTGTTTTGTTAACATTAAATGCCTTTTTAAAAAATATTATTATTTTTTTTAGGGTACGCAACCGTTCTTCCGAAATCTTCCAGTGTCTTTATACTGGTTCCGATACGACGTCAAGAAACTCGAGGGGATTTTTGTCGAAAAAAAATTCGCAGAGTATCGACTCGTTCCAGAGACTCTTTGGCGCGCCTGAAAATAAACGATCACCACCTAGAAGGGGTTCATTAACCAATCACGGTAAGAATTAGTTATTATTACTAAATGCGAAGCGGAAATAGAGAAATAATGGCAAAACTTTTTTCTTTAACTTTTGACGAGTTGGCTTGAAATTTACCTAATGAAAAAGGATTGAGCTATTTTTCACAAAAACCTAAATTGATTCTATTTTGTTTTTGAAAAAGCTTTGGCTATCTAAGATAGAGTTAAATATTTGATTTTAAAAACATTTTTCGGTTTTTGAATGGAAATATCGAAAGACATCCGACTTCTAATTTTTGACTATTACATTAGACGTTTATAGCGAACCAGTTAACAGGACGCTTCAAAAATGTGTTTATTTTTGAGATATTGTTTTGTGTTTTTTTTTTTCGAAAGGATTGACCTGCAACTGAAGCTAATATTTTTGATCTCTGATATACTAAGGCATTGAAATTTGCTTGGTAATTAGGCAATACCCGAAGGCTTTTTAGCTATTTTGGTTGTTTGAAAAAATTCATAAAATTAGAGTTTTATCAAATGACACCCTGTATGCCTATTATCACTGACTTGATAAGCTGCAAATATTTGTTATTGATTTTATTGATAACCATACCTTACTAGTCAAGTTTCTGACTTATACGCAATCACATGAAAACATTGTTCCCATTCCGTTTTCAGTCAGTAAGCCATATAGAGTATCATGTATCTGTTGTTATCGAAATGGGCCTTCGAGATCTCAAGATCTTAATCCATTCGATTTTTACCTGCCAGTAAATTCAATTTAAGAGTTGCAAAATCGGATTAACCAAGAATTTAAAGATCTGGATCCAAATGAAATTAGATCTGCCAGGAGATGTGCGGACAACAAGCGCATTTTGTTGCATTTTTTCATCTTTAAAAGGGCTAAAAAACAATAATAATTAAAACTACTAATATAATTAAACACAATATTAAAATAGAACCCTGGCCGCTTACTTCAGTGAGGTTGGGATCTGACTAATGTGCACATTAGGGCTGGGCGATTATGAATTTTCACAATCGATTGTCGATTGTTAAAAATAGTCGATTATTTCGATTAAATCGATTAATCGAAAAACAATCGATTAAATAAAAAACAAATGATTCATTAAGAAAGAATCGATTAATCTGTTAATAATCAATTAATTGATGAATTGATCTTGCTTAGCTCCCCCCGCCCAACAACCAGGGCCGGCGGAACACTTACAATTCGGGTGGTGGGTTCAGTAGAGGGTATAGGCTCAGGGGGGGGGGGGACTCATTTTTTGTCATAAAAGATGGTTCATGATTTTTCGGGTTATAATCCATTTCGAAATAAAAATAACAGGAAAACAAGTGATAATAATAACGACAAAATCCAAGTGGTTTATTTCAATGTCAGAGAAAAGCAAAAAATTCTTATTTTCTATTAGATAATGCGAAAACTGCAGCACGCTTTTAATTTTTACAAATGAATTCGTCCATCAATTCTTCCATGTTCAAATAGTCAGTAATAATTTGATGAAGCGAGCAAATTCTGGTACAATTCCCATGCACCAGTCGTTATCTTATTCAGAATGTAAGGGAATTTAGGCATACATATTTCAGGTGGTGGGTACCCTGCGCAAACATAGGCTTCCGCCGGCCCTGCCAACAACCAAAACTCTCCGGGCAAGATCTAGGTCCTTACAGCATTTTTACCAGTTGGAACGTTGTGATCAAAATAAATAAAGGCAATGGAAGTCCAAAACAGTCTCTAACCTTCAAACATTCTTTTCTGCAAATTTTGATGTTGAAAAAAATATGAAGAAATTGTGAAAACAAATTATCCATGTTTTTTTACTTGCACACTCTATATCATTATGATTTAATTTTTTGTTAAATTTTTCATGTTTGCCTCACTTGGTTAGCCTGGTTCTTTTATTACTTTGTTTTCTTTCAAAAATTCCAGCAAACAGTACCTAAACATAATACGGAACACAAATTTTATTTTAACGTTATATTACTGTTTTTTCTTAAAAAAAAAAGGGATAATATTATATTATGTTTTATATGTAGGTATCTTAGATAGTTAATTCCAACAGGAGAATTCGCTTAGCGGGCTGCTTACTAAGATTATGAAAATTCATAATCGATTAATCGAAAAATAACCGATTAATCGATTAAGTAATCGAAAAATAATCGATTAATCGAAAAAACTATAGACTAATCGATTATTTTGCCCACCTCTAGTGCACATACCGAAGACCGATTCTGAGATGTAACTGAAAGCACATCTCTGTCAGCTTTTCAAATTAGCAATAATATATACAGGCTGTTTCATTTGAAAAATATACTTTTAGGCATTTTCTCACTCTGTATATTACAATTACGATTCAGCTATAGCATAAAAGGCCTCCGAGTATTACCTTTCTACCAAATTTCAGTGCCTTACTATTTCAAAGTTCAAAAATATCAGCATTTATTACAAGTCATGTGCTTCGAAAAAAAAAATGAAAGTTAATTACTCAATATCTCGAAAACGGCAGCAAGGAAATAATAAGGAAAGTTGTTAAGAAACTAATAACGATTTCAAAAATAAGTTTTACGTGGCGTTCGGTTTAAGTACCTAAAATATCAAAGTTGTTGCTACATTTTGGTAGAAGTGGATTACACCGTATTTTTAACTATGAAGAGAAAAAACTTGACTGGTTCGTTTTTGTACTTAGGTGGTAAAAATACATATTACTTTAAAGGCTCTGGTCTAAAGTATTTTTTTTGCTTTTCGATTCTCTAATTTCTCGCAAAAAAGAAGATCTTTAATCTAGAAAAATCCGATTTAAATTGATTAAGACGTTTTCGAGATAAATACATTTAAAAATAACGATAGAAATAATTAACAGCTATATCGTAAACCTCAGTATTAACCAAAACTTATATCAATAAAACACAAATTTTGAATTCTGTACACTTGAAAATTCTTTAAATAGTCAGTTTTCTTTATCTGCAATATATATATAAAATATCTCTATATCCTAAGATTTCACCCAATAGACATAACATGGGAAATTGTAGGGTCTTCACAGTATTTTTGTTAAATTTGACCTTAGATTGTGGGGTCAAAACTTGAGAAATCACTTGTATTGTTACTCTGATTTTTATACACACCTTTTCAAAGGTTTTATTAATTTCATTTCCTATAGGCGAACCTTTAATCACGTAACTATAAGTTACCTAACTTTCTCCTATTAACGTTTTTAACTTTTCGCCCGTCCGTCATATATAATTAGAAAGGATGTTCTAACATCATATAATTCGAGTAGTTCCTAAAATAATCTGAGGAGCCCGTCGCTATTACGAAAATAATGGTTCTAATAAAATAATATAACGACGCTCCTCAAGTTTATTGGCTGACGCAATGTAATGGGCTAATCACTAGGTCAATTGAATTGATTTATTTCCGAAGATGCAAAATTAATATGGGAGTATCTTACATTTAAAAATTGCTATGCAACAGTCATCTAAACAACATCCTGTAAATAAAAGAATCGTTTCGAATTTCGGCAATAGATAAAGGAGGAATTTTATTTTAATCTAGAACCTCCCCGACCGAGTTTTTTGTAATACTTATATAAGTTTATAGCAAAGCACTATTGAAATCATTAACTAAATTTTAAGTCCGATATATCGATGTTTTTAAACCATCGATAAATTGTTGCCATCCCTATTTGTTTACTGTTTTAGGGACGTCACATCATGGCGGCTTTGTAAAACTTTAATATTAAAATACAAAATAATGCCTATGCATAATAAGCAGGTCAAATACAGTGACCGGCAGAAAGTGCGCAGCATATGGGAAAGTTCTTTATCTTTAAGTTTAGAAAATTAATTTTATTTTAGATAGGTTCTGCATGTTCTCAAACCAAAATAACACCCATTAAATCCGGTAAAAGTCTTATGGTATACGAGGTAGGATCAAAAATTTGAAATTCCGCTAAGAGTAAAGTACCTCCATCTATCATTTTAGAATATTTTTTTACTAAGAATTATTGTTTTAATTTCAAAGTTATACCTAAATTCAAAATTTCGCTTATTTTGGACAAAAAAATGGATTTAATCGTGTTTTCTGAATAACCCTGTATAAAAAATAAATGGCAACCGCACAGTACGAAAATAAGATTTTCTGCAGACTTTGTTAGAGATAACCGTCGATAATAAGTCCGATTAGTTTGTTTTCATAATATTATGGCTTTTTAAAATAAAAACATAAAAATATTAAATATTTTTGCTGCACACCGCATTTTATTTTCTGAAGGAACAAGTTAATTCATCTAACTGATATTTTTTGATTTACTTTGACTTAAAGCATCTCCTAAATAGCTTTTTATACATTGAAGTATGCATAGAAAGTTTCCTTTTGATTTATAAAGAAAAAAATTTTAATTAAAAATATATTTTGAACGGATTTTATTTCTCACGCAAAATAAGGATCAATATAGGTTATTTTCATTTATCAAATACACTTTTAGGATAATCCAACTAATAGGTAATACATTCTTTAACTCAATAATAGGAAACAAAAAATGCGAATTAAGACTATTTACATTAACAATAATTATTATAACTTTATATTTCTACATGTCCTCCTCCATTTTCTATACATTTTATAGTTCTTTTGTTAAATTCTTTGTCGTAAAATTGTTGATTTAACCAATCCAATCCCTTACTTGTAAGGTACTATGAATAGAAGCACCATCTTGTTGGAAATACAGATTTTCTCTTAAGTTTAAGGGCAGATCATCGAGAAAATCGCTTATTTAATTCTGCAAGAAGTTTAAATATCTAGCGCCATTTAAATTTTCTCTGAAGAAATATGGCCCTACTATTTGAGTATTTAATATACCACACCAAACGTTAGTCTTAAAAGAATATTGATCTTTACATTTAATTATAAAATGGGGGGTTTGGTCAGCCCACCACCTGCAATTTTGGGAACTTACAGTGCCGTTGCTTGTGAAGGTTGCTTCGTCAGTAAATAATATACTATTTCCAAAATGTGGATCATCTTCTTTTTTGCCTTGAAACCAAAAGCAAAAGTCAAGCCTTGCATCTAGATCCCTATCTTGAAGGGTATGCAGAAATTTGGGTTTATATGGTAAATACTTGTGATTCTTAAATATTCTTCTAATAGACTTTTCTGACATACCAACTTATTCTTCTCTTTCGGACAACGGCATTGTAGGAACTTCATTTACTGATAACTAAACATTTAAATCGTTTTCTTCCGTAGCTGCAGTTTTTCTATGGACAGTTTTATACTTATTTTCCACCGATCCACTTTGTTTCAATTTATTGACAATTCTAAATATAGTGGAATTGTGAACATTTTTGCAATTGTCTTCTGTAAAGACAACTTTTCAACTTCCATTTTTATAGCAGAACTAATTAAATGTCATTAATTTAATTTCAATGTTTGACTTGTTTTCATGGCTGATTTGATCTTAAATAGTATAGATTATGAGAAGGAAATTAATTTGTGTTATCATTTTTAGGCTTTAAGCTTGCCCTTGGGGCATAAGAAATCAGTTTTTAAAGAAACATTATTTTAAAATTATTTAATATGTGTACAATATATATTATTGATCCTTATTTTGCGTGAGAAATAAAATCCGTTCAAAATATATTTTAAATTTTAATTTTTTTCTTTATAAATCAAAAGGAAACTTTCTATGCATACTTCAATGTATAAAAAGCTATTTAGGAGATGCTTTAAGTCAAAGTAAATCAAAAAATATCAGTTAGATGAAATTAACTTGTTCCCTCAGAAAATAAAATACGGTGTGCAGCAAAAATATTTAATATTTTTATGTTTTTATTTTAAAAAGCCATAATATTATGAAAACAAACTAATCGGACTTATGATCGACGGTTATCTCTAACAAAGTGTGCAGAAAATCTTATTGTAGTACTGTTCGGTTGCCATTTATTTTTTATACAGGGTTATTCAGAAAACCCATTTATTTGTCCAAAATAAGCGATATTTGGAATTTGGGTATAACTTTGAAATTAAAACAATAATTCTTAGTAAAAAAATATTCTAAAATGAAAGATGGAGGTACTTTACTCTTAGCGGAATTTCAAATTTTTGATCCTACCTCGTATACCATAAGACTTTTACCGGATTTAATGGGTGTTATTTTGGTTTGAGAACATGCAGAACCTATCTAAAATAAAATTAATTTTCTAAACTTAAAGATAAAAAACTTTCCCATATGCTGCGCACTTTCTGCCGGTCACTGTATATAATAATAATATTAACTTTTAAATGCGCTAGGTCTAAGTATAAAATTAAACAGAAAGAAAATCTGCAATTCAATAATTGAATGAATTTATATAGACGAACGAATTTTTACTGATCTTCTAAAGAATTCGGGTTGGAGGGCTTCTTATATTAAAAGGCAAAATATTGTATAACCTGCGGGGTCTGGGGCCCATACAGCCGTAACTTCGCTGCTCACTCGTTTTTGATGAAAATGGAATTAAGTACATAGTTCTGTCCAGTGACGCAACCGGGGGGGGGGGGGGGTGCCGGGCTACCGCCCCCCCCTAAACAAGAAAAATTGAAACGAGCCGGGCTGTTTTTGTGATTATCTGTTGTGTTTTCTATTCTTCTTAATTCAAAACCAAGTCATCATTGAAAAAACAGCGTGGCACCCAAACATTTTTCGCCTGCGGCGCTATTTTTTTTTGCAACCCTCCCTGAACTTGTTTTCTGGTTGTGCCATTAGTTCTGTCTAGATACTATTCTTGTAGAATAGGCGCGACTTACGTACTGTATTTTTCGTACACTTATAGAAATTTGCTGCTGCTGTAATAAAATACTTCTGTCTTTAATCGAAAATGTTTATTTCTTTAAATATCTGATATGAGGAATATCTCCTATTCTTTTCATATATAATTTTAATATGAAGAATACTTTTTTGAAGGATCCCTATATTTTCTGAATGATTACTAAATATTCCGCCTCAGCCTAATATTCCAGTCATAAGTCAGTCTAGCCTCTATCATCGCACCATAAATCGTTTTTAAGTGATTTATTTAAATAATATTTGAGTAATATTTAAATTTATACAAGAAGGGCCTTAAGTTGACGTGACTATTCCACTTAAGGTGAGAATCAATAGTATCTCCCAGATACTTAGCTTAACAAACCAAATTAATTGTGATTGTTTTATCGTGCATAGTAACAGAAGTAGTCTCAAATGGGGGCGATTTTCTTCTATCGTCTTTTTAAAATTAGTAGCTTATGATTGAAGCAATTAACAATATCTTTTAGATCAGTTTCTTTTAGGTCTAATCGTGAACTTTCATGATCAAGTATTGCCGTGTCTTCATGGTGCTGACATATTATTTAATAAGGAAGGGATAGTGAATTATTCAAATATGAGTATTGTAAATGAGGCCCCAAGACCGCTTTATGCAGGACACCGTATTTGACGGTAGCTACTGCACTTTTTTCGTTATCAATACAAACAATTGCTGTCCCATTACTAAGATAGCTTCTGATTACGCTCATACCGCATCCTCCAAAGCGCCCAACAACTATACCGTTGAGCGTATGGCATGGCAAGTTGTGACCAATAAAATCTCCTTTTTTAGTCATTCGTGTTTGGTTGCATAAATACGGACGATATCAGTAATTTACGTAACAAGTCTATGCACTATTTTTTCGGCAAGAGTGTGGAATAGCAAATAAATACAACACGGTTCTTTTTAATATTTACTGAGAACTAGGAGCATTCTAATTCCTGTTTTTATTAAT
The DNA here is from genome assembly GCA_963920685.1 of Polydrusus tereticollis. NCBI lineage: Eukaryota > Metazoa > Arthropoda > Insecta > Coleoptera > Curculionidae > Polydrusus > Polydrusus tereticollis. The sequence goes on along the minus strand of OY987326.1, from coordinate 21,138,525 downwards.
ATTTATATTAAAATTCTAACTAATATTAAGGGGATTCAATTTTCTTGAAATGCCTAATATATTTAAATGCCTGTTTTTGAAGTCAGAACATGAAGGTAAGGTATCCGATTCATATTGATTGTTTTCATGTGATAATTTTTGAATGGTCTTGACAATTTTAATTTTGTTTGTAAGTAAATTGTCCAGATGTACTTCAGCGATATTGGTAGACTTCCAGCCACCGTCTCCTTTAAATTTGTGATATTTCCACCATTAGTGCATTCATGCAAATTTTTGAATCTTTAAGCAAATGTTACATGCTATAAGCAATTCTATTCTACTATGGGTTTTTTGTTCAGTTCTTACTTTACAATTTTATACTATGCAAAACTTACAGTTGTCAGTTAAGTTGGTAGTTGGTAAGAGGTTATAATTTAATGCCGATTTTGTCTATAATTTTCATCATGGAGAAACAGCTTCACCCCTGAGATTTCCTAGTATGTTTAAAATATGGACAGGGGTTTTTATTTTGCGAGCCAGATATGTATATACGTTTTTTGTGTTTTGGTCGTTATCACAACCCAGGAGTATGTGATTCAGGTCTCCATACTCTCCACATGAGGAGTTTTGTTCGTCCTTTAGGTTTAGTTTGTGTAAGTGGGCCGGTGTGCAGCTGTATTAGGATCTCATTCTGCACCTTGTGGAAATTAACTTCCTTTTATTGGTGTACTGGTATTTGTTGAACCATGGTTTCTTTAGTGGGACTTGTTGGATTCTTACATATGACATCCCTTGTCCTCTGCCTATATTCTTTATAGATGTTGCTCCAATTTGCTTATGGAAGCTCCTTAACTTTTTCATTACATCTGTAAAATGTAGTTTGTTATTTATTTTGGTGCCACCGTTTCTTCCAGTTGGAGCTGTGACTTGGAATCCACATAAATTTGACATTTGTTTCATTTCTGATTGCTCCTACAATTTGATTTCTATTTTGCAGCGTGATATATCACTCTCCGGGTCCACCGAGGCATCAGTATAAACTGTGGAGTATTGTCTATATTTTGTTGTTTTATGTCTTTAAAAATTTGCTGGCCGCTTGAACTGTATTTTCCTATTTTGGAATAGATAATCTCTATTTTGGTGCTACCTAAAAGTAAAAACCAGCTAAGTTGATACTATTTTCCTACAATGGTGATTTTTTGTTAAAATTCCCTTTGGCATTAGATAGGTTTCATTTACCAAGTTTACACGAACGCTCTAATGCGCATTAACGGAATACGAATTTTATTAAAACGCATGTGTAAACACCCTTAAATCAGTTATAAAAACATTATTCGGACTAATTTAAAACGCAGATTATCCGATTTAAATCCGGATTTAAACTTCGTGTAAACGCGAATACGTGTTATCTCTCAATGCAACCAAGTGTCGAGTGTTTTCTTTTGAAGTTAAACGTCAAATTCGATATTTTCATGTTGGCAATGGCAATAGCTATTATAGCTATATTATATTAAAGTAGTACTTTGCGCACGCATTTCCGTGTGCAAAGTTACACTTTTCCGCACTAGTGCGGATAAGATTTTTATCCGCACCGGGTGCGGAAAAGCACTATTCAAAAATCTCCTTGGCAGGGAATATTTATATTTATATTTTATTTAATTACTTATTATATTTATTTTATATAGCTGTAGACAATTTTATGCAATGTGCGAAGCCATTGCAAGTGTATTCTCTTTTACCTTTTAATCGTAATTCACGATATTCGTATTTCAGCCTAAAACGAAAAAAAATTCTATTTTTTAAGTACCTCGTATAGTGATAAATGATTATAATATTGCCAAGCAACAATAAATGTACATGTTGATTTTGGCACATGATGTCAGATTTTTCCTCCGTTTCTATGTCAACAAGAATCTACAAATACCGACACTTTTCTTTCCATCAAATCCTCAAAAAGTATAAACGCTGTTAAAATGAGCAGCTCTGACGAGGAGCCACCAGATTCCATTCTAGAGGCCGCAAACTCTGCAAATTTATAGTTATTGCCCGCTAAATCCCAAGAAAAATACGAGAAGCAATATAAACAATTTGAATACTGGTGCCGCAACAAAGGGACAAATAGTTTTAAGGAGGAGGTCTTCTTAGCGTATTTTGCAGATTTACGAAAATCAGTTCAGCCAAATACTTTATGGAGTAAGTACTCTATGTTAAAAAGTGGCCTTAAAATCAAAATAAACTTGAATTTAAGTCAATATTTCAAGCTAACATTGTTTCTAAAAAAGCAAAATGTGGGATATCGTCCTAAAAAGACCAAAATGTTTGACAAAATTGAAGTTTCCAGATTTATGGAAGAAGCACCTGATCAAATTTACCTTCTAATAAAAGTCGCCACCATTTTTGGGTTGACCGGTGCTTGCAGGCGCGATGAGCTTTGCTAGATAATGGTTGATCACATAGAGGATAAATGAAATTTCATAGTCGTGAAAATTCCTGACAGTAAAAACAATACTTCAAGAATCTTTGTAGTATCTAATGAAACTAATAAGGGATATTATTTACAACTCTATCATAAATATGCAAATCTGCGAAAGCCATCCACTCCGCACAAGCGCTTTTTTGTGCAGTAATGACAAGGAACATGCGGTACTCAATGTATTGGAATAAATTCATTCGGTAAGATGCCTTTGGAAATAGCTGCATATCTACAATTAAAAAATCCAAAGCATTATACAGGACATAGTTTCCGCTGTTCATCGGCTACCATGTTGGCCGATTCTGGAGCAGGAATCACTAATGTCAAGAGACTCGGAGGCTGGAAATCGACGACTGTCGCCGAGAGCTACATTGAAGATTCGATAAATCAAAAAAAGGACATGTCGAATAAAATATTGGCCATGAACAACTGCCCTTCTTCATCAAGCTACATAAATCCTTCTGAGTTAACACCTTCATCGACCTATTTAAACAACTGTCCTTCCACGCCAAGTCGATGCTCATCAAGCCTACCATAAACCACCCACTGAATGAACTTACTGCATCGGCTATCAATTTGCATAATGTCAGCAATTGCTCTTTTGTTATAAATGTTATAAACAAATAATTTAGTTTTCCATTATTATTTTTTATTGTTATGTAATTTTTGAGTTTTCTATTATTATTTTTTTTGTTATGTAATTTTTAGTTGCACTATACCTAGTTCTTTTTTTAAAGTTAAATTAAAAATTATTGAATAAATTATCATATTTTTATTTTTGTTGTTATCTGATATGAAGCTCGTAGGAAAAATGTTGTTCCTAACACGTGCGCAAAGTGCTTTTCCGCACGCAAGAATTTATCCGAACTCCGCTACGCGTCGTTCGTCCAACTATACTTGCGTGCGGAAAAGTATCACTTTACGCACTTGTTAGGAAAATAACTGTTAAGGCGCATTTTCACTAACTTGCATTTTTACTTAAAACGCATTAAACTCGCGTGTAAACTTGGTAATTGTCTGCTTCCAAAATAAATTTGTTGATCTGCTCGCAGCTGAAGACTTCTGATTTATTTGCTTCCTCTGTAATAGTTTTGCATTTCTTTATATTCCGCCATTTCGTGAACAAATTATAAACATTTTTATACCTACCCAAATTTTGATTCATCAGGTAATAATATTGTGCTGTAGCAAAATTTCAACTATTTTAATGTCCAATTGCTAAGTCGTTGTTTCGTTGCTATGATAATGATCAACTGCATTCTTCTATAGCATATCTACCTAGATTTTCATTCTATTATTTGGTTATTAAGTACAATGACAACAACGATGTAATTCTACTTCCCGGATTATAGGCCGGACAAGTGCTAGTTTTTCAAGGATAAAGCGTCCGTAGGTACGCCCAAAATCGTTGGGTAGGAGCGTTACACTTTCTGTGCCATAGATTGGTGGGATATATTTTCTGCCTTACTACCATTGGGATAACTTTTTAAAAATTTCTCTCATTTTGCCATATTATTATTATGTTGCCCTTGCGAAAATGATCTGAATAAATAATGAACTAACCTAAACTAACCTGATTATCCACTGGTTAAGAATTAGGAATTTTATAGTAAAATTTAGAAACATAAACATGAAGTTTATAAGCTGCACCACCAACAAATAAAAATTTAAACATAACTACCTCTTATTTTTTTTTAATGGCTCTTTTGCATGGTTTTTCCGATTTATAGTATCATATTTTTACAGCTACTATATTGTTCGCAAGCATTCGTGATTTTTTTAAACATTTTTTGCTATTTCAGATATAACTCATAGAAATCCAGTCACTGGTAATGGAGTGTCATCCTTGGATTCTAAGAAATCGAAAGCGCAAAGTACAGTTTTTAAAGGTGATAATTTAAATTGTGATAAAAAAAACTTTAATATTCTCAGAATTAGCTTATTACACTTTCTAACGTGACAACTGAGATTTCGAATTAACATATTTCTTTTATTTTTTAGAACGCAACCCAGTTACTGGTGACACTTATTTAATAGCTCGCCAGTCAACCACTTTCTCAAAGAAGCCAAATCCAATGGATCAACTGAACGGTTATACTAATGGTAAAAGTGACACTAAGGAGAACAAGAAATAGAAAACTAAAATATTCCATACATTTTTTAAACAAAATCGGATTATCGAATATTGAGTTCTACCAGTTATACATTTAAGAAACTTCCATATTTATCCTGACATATAAGATGTTATGAAGTATTAAAAACTTTTATTTATTTACTTTTTGTACGAGACTTTTATATTTACCTAAGTATTTTATTGTTAGTGTTAGTTTCAAATAATTATATCGCGTCTTTTTCACTCTGTTATTAGTTATTGCTATTAGGAACACTTAATAATATTAAGAAATACATATTTTATTGCAATTTTCTTGTTTAATTCGCTAAAATATTTCTCTAATATACAGGATGTCCGGAAATTCCATGTATATACTTCGAGGTGAGATTCTACACTAGGATCATGAAAGAAGTTCCTTTGCATATATACCGGGTGTAACAGGATCATGGTACACCCCCCTATCTCCGTTAGTTTTAAAGGTAATTGATTGAAATTTGGGATATCCCATATACATAATAAGCGGCACTTTTTGACCTGAAAATGATTTTTTTTCACTTCCGGTTTTGCCGGAAGTGACACCAACTTTCGATTTTTAAATAGAACACCCGTATATTATTACATTTTTGAATTCTGCATAATTTTCTGAATCCAATGATACCACAAAAGTGATGAAAATACAATCATTTTGTTCTAATTTAATGCTAAGAAGTTACTAAGGCGGCTTCGAAATACAAAAAAATTAACACAAAACATTACAACAATAATTGTTCGAAATGCTGGCCATTAACGTCAATGCACTTCTGAACTCGCATAGCTGTTTCTTGAAGAACGTTCGCTAATTGCTGGGCCGTTATACTATTAATTGCACGTCTTACTCGCAACTCCAGGTCTTCGCGGGTTGTAACGGCGGTTGCATAGACAATGTTTTTTAAATGGCCCCAAACAAAGAAATCAAGAGGTGTTAAGTGGGGTGACTTTGGAGGCCATCTCACAGGTCCATTCGTCGAAATTACCTTTCCTTCGAATGCCTGTTGAAGGTAATTAATTACTATTCTTGAATTATGGGGGGGGGGGGGAGCTCCATCTTGTTGGAAATATATTTTCTGTCGTATATGGACAGGTAATTCAGTTAGACTATCCTCAATTTCATTTTGCAGAAATTCTAAGTATCTAGCTCCAGTCAAGGGTCCTTCAAATATTATTGGACCAATGATTCTACGACCGAGTATTCCAAGCCAAACATTGAAACCGAACCGCACTTGAAAGTTGCCCTCCCGTAATAAATTTTGATTGCCTTGTGACCAATACCTTGTATTTTGTCGGTTAAATAATCCCATATTTGTAAACCTAGACTCGACCGAAAATAAAATCCTTCCCAAAAAAGCATTGTTTGGCTGCACATTATTCTGCAAGATCCAATTGCGATATTCCATCCTACGTTCATAATCAGTTTCGTACAGGTGCTGGTGCAATTGATATTTGAAAGATTTATAATTATGTTTGTGCAAGATTCGGCTCACCGTTTGGTGACTAATTTCCAACTCAAACCCAATTTGCCTTAAAGAAACAGTCTTATCAACTTCTATTCGAGCTAAAACATTAATTTCTGTTCCTTCGTCAATGATGAAGTTTTCTTCGGGATCATGGTTAGGCTCTCTTCGGAATTGATTTTCAAGACGATTAAAGTAATTTCTCGCTGGACATTGTCTATCAGGATATCGGTCGGCATAAAGGTTTCTAGCCGCAACGGCATTTTTTCTACATTCCCCATAAATAATTAACATGTCCACTTTTTCATCCATTGTATAAATGTGCGGCATTTTGAACAAAAATAACAACAAATAAAAAGACTTTTCCAATACACAATAAAAACACCGATAAACCACCAAATACCTATTTGACAATCTCAAGGAATAATTTCATTGTTTTCAAAGCCACCTTAGTAACTTCTTAGCATTAAATTAGAACAAAATAATTGTATTTTCTTATTTTCTTTTAGCTGTAATTTTGATTGTATTTATGGCACATGTTATTACCAGGTATAAATAAATTCCTCATTAATAGTACTAAGAAATGGTACCACGGTACCATGGTTCCATTCGAAAAAATTGAGTTTGACCCCAAAAACGATTACGACGAGTATTTTTGACGGGACTTCGATTTTTCTAGCATTAGACGGGTCAATTGGAATAAATCGGAACCGTCATGGCACACTTAAATGGAAAATTAGAAGTTAAATAATAAAAAAATTTTACGTTTGAAATGTCACTTTTGTGGTATCATTGGATTCAGAAAGTTATGCAGAATTCAAAAATGTAATAATATACAGGGTATTCCATTTAATAATCAAAAGTTGGTGTCACATCCGGCAAAACCGGAAGTGAAAAGAAAATCATTTGTAGGTCAAAAAGTGCCGCTTATTATGTATATGGGACATCCCAAATTCCAATCAATTACCTTTAAAACTAACGGACATACGAGGGTGTACCATGATTCTGTTACACCCGGTATATCTTCAAATGTCTTATGTCTGGTTTTTATTTTATACCCAGCTCTTTAACCTCCACTGCTGATCGGCCTCCCCTAATCGCTTTAATTATCTACCTGTTAGAAATCTAAAGTTAGTACTCATCCAGAAATGCAAAATGATCTCGATATCAATAATTTAAATTTTTTATAATTTCAACATTCTTGATTAGTCGAGATAAAAAAGATACTATCAGTATGTAGCTAAATAAATGTTGTGGTACTGCCTATAATCAAGATTTTATTAGTTAGAGGTGACTCTTTTAATATAATCAGTGCCTCTAGCTCGTCGGCAGTCTTCCTCTGCTACGTCTGTCTGACCGTTCATTCTAGCAACTCCGTCTAATATCTTTTAGTCTGGCTATGTGGTCTGCCCAATTCCACTTCAACAAAGTTCTAATCTTAAGGTGACTCCATTGACTTTAAACATTAATCTTTCCATAGGTATTTGTATTGTTGTCTTATTATTGTAAGATGTAAGAATACCTACTAAGGTTTCTGCTTCCTATGTTAACATAGAAAAGTTCGCAGCTCAAGCTAAAGTTGTTCTTATTCATATTTATTTCATACATTCGTACTTTGAATAATTGCAACAAATACTAGATTCACATTTCTCTGAGACCACCTTGCTAAACTAAACTCACTTTAAAATTATAAAAGATTCGTACCTAAAAAAGCTAGGAAGAAAGTATAATTTTCAAGTTTTTGGGAAAGTGGAAATTAGACAACTAATTCCTAACTGTCATGTCTTTTAATATTTTGACTAAGGGAGAATAAGAGGGTTTTAAACCTGATAGCATACTTGAGCATACTTGTAATTTGTAACTGTTGCTGTAGACTACAAAGCAACATTTTGAACTAGTTTATCTTTATTTTATATGTTTAAATAATTTACACAGAAAGATAATCGTGTATCGAATATATGTATTAAACTATATACTAATTAAGGGGCAATACTTTACCACCATATTCTCCAGCTAAAAATAATAGAATTTTTTCATATGGACATAAGTGCAGAAATGCTTGTTAAGGGAGCCTCGAATGGAAAACCCTGAAATCATTTTTGTTTTTAATATTTTCGAATCCGTTTATAATTAAATTTTAAAATTAGGTATGGTTGTGAACATTTAACGATAAATCAGTTTCTGAATTCAGAATTTCAAAAATTTAGTCACTCATCTGTCTCATCTTTTGAACCATTCATTATTTTAATTATTTTCTTAATAATTATGAAATTTCAAAGTATTTTGCGTAAAAAGTACCCTTAGTTCACCTTGATTGATAAGATTTAAAGAAAATCACGCCCATAAAGGAGGTAATTAATAAAATTATTCTTAAAGCTTTTATATCAAAAATGTCTAAAAACTACAAAATTAAAGAAAGTAAATGCTGTTAAAATAAACGAAGTCAGCTCTTATGCCTTTAACGAAACTAAATAAATTAAAAACGAAATTAATATGAAAACTTATTTAGAGAGTAATAATGCGACATGAAATAGGGTTGTTTAACAAAAATTTTTTCAAGAATGAAATTTAAATTTAAACCAAGACTACTCCTTGAGAAGGTATTCAAATAGAGCCCCATTTTCTCTTATAAAATGTCCAGCTCTACGACGAATGTTGTGAGATAGATTCCCGAAGAATCTTAAAAGGATTTCTTCTTCATTCGTTGCCAGCTTGAAAAATTCGCTGAAGCAGATTCTCACGGGTATCCACCTCCGTTGCATAAACTATATGGCACATATGACCCCAAAAATATTAATAAAGCGGATTTAAGTCCGGCGATCTCGCTGGCCAGGATACTGGTCCACCTCTGCCTATCTACCTTTCAGGATAATTCTCATCTAACCAGTTACGAACAGGCCGTCCAAAATGGGCAGGGGCACCATCGTGTTGGAAATACATCCCCAAACTGGACCTTAAGGGTACTTCGTCCAACAGTCCTGCTAACTGATTTCGAAGAAAGGCTAAATATCTCTCGCTGGTTAAATTATTGGGCATTTCCATTGAACCAATTAACTGATTTCCAATTATTCCCGCCCACAAATAAACAAAGAACCTATATGGACAATTAGTTCTTCGGACTGCTCTTGGATTTTCATCGTGCCAAAAGTGAGTGTTACGAGTATTAAACACTTTAGTACTACTAAATGTTGCCTCATCAGACAACAAAATTTTGATTAGCAAACTTTGATGTCCTAAAATCCACCGACATAACTCGATTCTGGGTGGGAAATCTCTAGGCAACAGCTCTTGAACCCTCTGGTAATGATATGGGTGAAGACCTTGCATCTGAGTCATTTTTCCGATCTGAAATAAATATTTGTTATAATTGTGGATAGCAATATGGTAAAGTAAAACGTATTACAATTGATTTCGGCTTGTTAACTTCTGTAGCCAATGGTCTGAGGATTATCTGCTATTTGTTGAAGTGCATCTTCCAAATCATAGTCCCCCTAGGTCGTCCTTGCCCACGAAGCCGTTCAAGCGAACCATTCTCCATCAAATTTCTATGAACCCTCTCAAATACTTTGCGGGCAGAAATTCTACGTTGCGGAAAACGTCTGCGATATTCCTGTACCGCAGCAAAGGATCGTCCATTACAATATCCGTATACAGTATACAAAATGGATATCGGTAAGCTTGTGGTTTGAATAATTTTGCATTTTCTTATTTATTATGTCTAATTTTACAGTAATAACAGCAGACAATATCTGACACAGAAATGTCAAAGGAAACAAATATCAATATCAATCCGTGGCCATCTATTCACAATTCATCTTCTTTTTGGACGTGTTTTTCTTTAAAACGATTTTGCTCAGGAACTGTTAGTCCTATCAAGGTGAACTAAGGGTACCTTTTTCCGATCAATGAAGATGCAATTTTAATGTCATGTGGTTCGTTGTTTACGTTTCCATTCCGCTATTTGTATTTGTACATTTGTCTTTTCTATTTGTTGTTCTTTAGTTTTGTGTTTTGTGCCGGAAAAGAAAGAATGGATTGTATAGAGAGTGATGACACTAATTTGTTGTTACTGAACTTTATTCAAAATTATGAAATATTTTAATTCATTCTCTTGGACACGAACTTTAACCAATTAAACAACAACTTTTCGTACTTCGCTACTGACTTTATAAATACCATTTTCTGAACTGTCGAATATTGAACCTCATCAACTTGAACATAAATGCTGGATTTGGTTGGAGTTATGTTCAAGTTGGTGAGGCTCGCTATTCGACAGTTCAGAAAATGGTATTTATAAAGTCAGTAGCGGAGTTCGAAAAGTTGTTGTTTGATTGGTTGAAATTTTTGTCCAATAGAGTGATAGTGTTGTAGATAAATTAATAATTTTGGATTAACTCGGAGTAACAATTAATTAGTGCCATCATTCTCTATACTATCCATTTCTAGTTTTCCAATTTCTGGCACAAAACACAATACTAAGCTTGCAACAAACAGAAAATCCAAATACAAATGACGGAAGGGAGAGGTAAACAACGAAAAGACATTTGACATTTCGCTGTAACCACATGGCTTTAAAATAGCGTCTTCATTGGTTGAAACATAGACCAACCTACGTCGAAACGAACCTCTCGAACTCCGACCATAAAAATTGGTTTCTCGAACTACACGGGAACTTTTCGAAACTTACGAACTTTGCATGAACTGAGTTTCTAAATTGAACTGAGTGTTCCCTTTAGTTTAAATTGAACTCTTATTTCCAACGCCACTGAACCTCAACCTCGTCAACTTTTCGAGTTTATAAATCCAGCTTAAAATCTTTATTATCTGAAAAAATAGGCTCATCCTCATCACTGTCACTGTCACGTTCGATTTTCGTGGAACTCACTGGAATATCATTTTTGATCTTTTTTAAAACCTCCTCGAAATTAGACACAGTTTCATTATTTTCCGTTTGAAAAAACTTGACCATAACAGTGTAGATGTAGATGTACCTACATAATTTCTAAATATTCTCAAAGTACTTACATACAGCGTGTAACAGAAGTATGGAACGCTTTAAATATCTTTAATACCGTTTGTCCAATTTAGCTAAAATTCGGTATCCGTATATAAGAGGTTATCGCGGAGCTGCTAGTGACATTTGCAATGTTGCCAAATTTACAGTTTTTTAGCAATTTAAAATAATTCTTTTTTTTTAAATGGAACACCCTATATATTATTCAAAAAAATGATTCCGCAAGAAATTCTAAATAACTTTTATATAAGTTACTTAATGTCTAAATCTAGCCATTTTTTTGATATTGGGGTTTAAATATCATAAGAGCTTCTTATCCAAGAAAACTGATAGAGATATAAGTAGGCCTTGGAAATTTGTGACACAATTAAATTCTGACAGCGACATTGACAAACTTTTCAGAAGGTATTTGTGTTTCATAATTTATCAGTTTTAATAATTCTTAAAATGGATTTACTAACGGAAACACTGCGAATAGAAATATTAATGATATTGGGTTACGGGGATCGAAGTCGAACACAGCAGGAGGTTGCTGAGATTTTTAATGATAAGTATCCCAACCGAAATCCAATAGCACGGTCCATAGTAAGCAAAATTTTAAAGAAATATAATGAAACTGGCCATGTAAAAGACATTTCAAAATCTGGGCGTCCAAAAACTGCGACAAGCGGCGATAAACCTTTAGATATTTTGCTTAGCATAGAGGAAAATCCACACCTCTCTACTCGAATTATTGGCATCGATTACAACTCATCGCACATGTCGGTAGATCGCGTATTAAAGTGTGAGACGTTCCACCCATACCAAATTCACCTGGTTCAAGAACTATCTGAGGATGACTATGACAGGCGTTTAGAATTCAGTGAGCAAATGATGGATTTGTGTAATGCTAATCCAAATTTTATTAATAAAATAATGTTTTCCGATGAGTAGACGTTCTGTCTTAATGGAAATGTTAACCGGAATAATATTCGTTATTGGTCCAAAGAAAATCCTTATTGGATTCGAGAACAGCACATCCAATTTCCGCAAAAAAATTAATGTTTGGGCAGGCATTATAGGACAAAGGATAATTGGTCCATTGTTTATTGATTATAATTTAAATGGCGATAGATATTTGCAGCTCTTAAGAAATGAAATTGTTCCTGCTCTTGCGATCCTATTTTAAGTAAGTTAGTTTTAAATTAAAACTGGTTATCAATAAACAAAATTTTAGACAACGTTGCGAGATTAAATAACGAAGTATGGCTGCAACAAGACGGTGCACCACCACACTACGCCAGACAAGTACGGGAGTATCTAAATGAAGTATTTTTTGAAAGATGGATAGGGAGACGGGGTACAATTGAGTGGCCAGCTCGGTCACCAGATCTGACTCCACTCGATTATTTCTTGTGGGGACATTTAAAAAATGTGATTTACAAGACAAAGCCACATGATATAGAAGACCTAAAACAAAGAATTGAAGTTGAGTGCCGACGAATCTAAGAAACAGATATTCTTTCTAATGTTTTAAATACTTTTCCGCAATATTTAGCATATTGTCAAGAAGTAAATGGAAGGCACTTTAAACATCTAATTTAATTTCTTTATTCTGTAATAAGTAAGTTTAAACAATAATTACCTTACAATAATGTTTCAATAAATTCTCAATTTTCGAGCTCGAATATTAAAAAAATGGCTAGATTTAGACCTTAAGTACTTATATAAAAGTTATTTAGAATTTGTTGCGAAATAATTTTTTGAATAATATATAGGGTGTTCCATTTAAAAAAAAAAATATTTTAAATAGCTAAAAAACTGTAAATTTGGCAATATTGCAAATGTGACTAGCAGCTCCGCGATAACCTCTTATATACGGATACCGAATTTTAGCTAAATCGGACAAACGGTATTAAAGATATTTAAAGCGTTCTATACTTCTGTTACACGCTGTATGTATACAAATTTACATAACACTATGGTTAAATATAAATTAAGAATTCTAATTGACCGGTGTGTTGCAATTCCAAACACGTCGGATAGACCGGTAACAATGTTTTAATTACAAAATCGGAAAACTACAGTTTTCATATCAAAGAATAATAAAAATCTGTCCGGTGAAGGGACTTTCTTGGGCAAGGGCCTAGCGACACTTAAAGCACCGGTTCCCGTCTGATCACCGAAGTTAAGCGGTGTCGAGCGCGGCTAGTACTTGGATGGGTGACCGCTTGGGAAACACCGCGTGCTCTTGTCTTAGGGAAGAGTGTAAAATGAATCGACATCAAAACCATCCTACTCACGCCGGACAGGCCGGATGAGATCGGATATCTCGTAGGATGAAGGTGCCGTTTCACACTCCCCAGTCGGTAGACCGCACGATTAAAAACCGTACGGTCGATGACCGGTTCAAGATGGCCTCTGATACGCCGACGACCGTAAAAAATAGTAAATAAAAAAAAAAAAGGGACTTTCTTAAAATTGATTTCAAGATAATTTACTGTCCGTGTCCGTTGTTTAGACTGTTCGTTGATAGGAGATGTAAATGTTAAGGAGTATACCTGCTCATGGACAAACGGCCTTTGACAAAAAAATGCTTGTTGCTCAGAGATGTCCGTTAAGAAAGATTTCACTCTATATATTTATTAACTAATCCTATTTTCTATTTGTTGGACTTTGTTTCTTTTTAGGTTAATCTTGATACCCAGTTAAGGTTAGTTAAGGTTAAAGACCGTTCTCTGCGAGTGGCGATGGACGGATTTCTTTCAGACACATTTAACATCAACGCCGGAGTCCCTCAAGGTTCTATATTGTCGCCCACCCTTTTCTTACTATACATTAACGATCTGTTGGAAAAAAACTAAAAGTTCAATATAGGTATAGCTTCGCTGATGACAGCACGCTTGTTTCATCTTTTACTTTGGATGCTCGGACATCGGCTGCTAATGCACATCTCTATAGGCAGCAAGAGGTCTCACATCTCAACAAAGACTTGGAATAAATTTTGTCTTGGGGTGACAGTAACCAAGTAGAATTTAGCGCTAAAAAGACCCAGGCGGCAGTTTTTTCTAAAAAAGTTAATGTTGAAGAACCGGATATAGTTATGGCGGGACACTCGATTCCCTTGGCTTCATCAATTCATTTATTGGGCGTTAATTGGCATAGTCACGTTGCGGCCATTGCTAAGGCAGCCTCGCAGAAGCTTGGAGTACTTTTCCGAACTGAGAACCTCTATACACCCCAACAACTTTTGATGCTCGGTAAAGCCCAAATTCGACCATCGCTTGAGTACTGTTCGCATATTTGGGGCTCTGCTCCTAAACATACCCTGAGATTAGGGTTGCCACATTTGATGAAAGCAATTCCGGGACCCCCCAGTCATCACTTTTTTGACTATCTATAAGAAATAAAGATGTTAACATAGCACTCAAGTTGTTAACTTATGTACTTTAAACTTTAATATTTTAAACGTTGCGTTGCCACTCATACATCGTTTTAGTGAAACGGCAAATTTAACAATGTTTCAACTTTTGATGATTTTCCGGGACTAAAAAATATGAATCCGGGATCCGGGGCAACACAGTTAATTCCGGGACAATCCCGGAAAATCCCGGCCATGTGGCAACCCTACCTGAAATTGCTAGATTCCATTCAAAGAAGAGCCATTCGCTTGATCGGTGACCATAGTCTGACAAACAACCTGGAAAGCCTTGAACATCGAAGGCGGGTTGGCGACTTGAGTCTATTTTACAAAAAATATTATCATGGCAAGTGTTTAACTGAGGTTGCCCGCTTGATACTACCCAGAGCGGTGCATGGAATACACGACGAGCCACTGCAGCCCAACAGTACGTGGTTCCGCTTAGTGTCCCTCGAACGACACTGTTTCAAAATTTTTTTATCTGGAGAACGTCATCACTCTGGGACGACCTCCCTGAGTTCATGTTCCCTAACAAGTATAATTTCCAAAGATTCAAAACCAACGTGAATCGTTTCCTGCGCACACGCACCGCTCCCAGAGCGCCATAAAGGATTTATCCTGCAGTGCTGAGCCTTATCATAATAAAAACATGGTAAACTGCCATTTCCTTTAGTTCTCCAAGATCCATAAGCCATTTGAACTAGTATCTGGTATCCCATTCAATAGTTGTTGGGCGTTTTTTAGGGCAGTTATAAACAGTTATGGCATGCCCAATAGAACATGATTGTATACATTTTTTTCTAGATTTAAGTAATATATATACATATACACACAGTATCTAAAATTGAAATTTGTTATTGTTACCCATGGACTCTTTCACGGAATAATAACAATCTTGTAGTGCAGCAAAATTAATGAAGATTAAAAATTATTGTATAAACCCTGATAAAATGGCGAGGATATACTTAATAATTTGAGGTTTAGTTTTTTTATTCTTAGATACGTTAAAGACCTTGTTGTTCTGTTCCAGATTTGCTCAACTTTTGAAGGATCTCTGTTCTGTTTTATGCTAATCCAGGAATACTATTTTACGGTTCCGTTGGTCCATTCCTGCTTGATAAACTAAATTATATATTAAATTACACATTTCTCTATGTGTGAGCACAATACGATTAAATTAAATTTTCCAAGTTACTCTGGTGTTCGCAATAAAGTTGTGACTTTGCATAGATATACGCTCGGCGCTGACAATGCTGTGCCATTAAAACTAGCATGAGAATCCATTAATTTTCTACCTCGAATATATATGAACTTATTCCGTATTCATTTATTCAATCGATATTAATTTTATTAGAGTTTGTACCTAGATATTTAACAAAAGCGAGTATATTTTTGTGTAAATAATTTGTTTGGGATATTTTGTAAAGAAATTTAATATACAGTTTATGAGCTATTTGCTGTTAATAGGTGTACCGTGCGTTTTTTTAAAATTGTTTAAATTTGTTTCGGGTTTAGAAAAAGTGTCTTCAAAGCAGTGACAGGTGACGTAGGTACTGTCTTTCTCGCAAAATAATCAATAAATCGAAAGCTTTTAAAATGTATATTTACATTAGGTACAGGGGAAAGTATTCAGATGATCTTAGACGTCATTAGAGGAATGTTGACAAAATAGTGGTTGATAACTTTGCCGTGTTTAGTCCAGTTCATACCATATCAACAACAGTAAAACGGTTCCATCAAGAATAATTAAAAATAGAAGTCTGTTTGAGCGTTAATTAGGAGCCAAAATTATAGTCTTACTCAGCTTCCCGAGGTTTCTAAAAAATTCAGGCGTACCCAGAATTTTTGCCCAATGATTATTTTTTTAGAATTCAGATTGGTGAAAAGTGGATATTGTTGGACGCAGACCAAACAATGTAAATGAGCTTTGAAGTAAAATAGACTACGGCCCTGAATTGAGCCAGATACAATTTAAGCATAAGAGGAAAGAGGGTTTTGAAGGTTGATTACGATTATTTAAATACGAGTTCAATAATCATAAATAATCAAAACCAAAACCATTTAACTTAGCATTAAATTAATCGAATCAAATCACTTTGAGTAAGCGATCAGAATCAAAGTACTAACCAGACCCATATCAAAAAAGGTCCAGTGCATTATCAAAATAAATCTACCTATGTATCCTAAAGACAAAGGTGGACGTAAGTTTTCCGATACCTATATATTTTACTCGAATTTTGTTAAATGGTGAAAAGGTTCAGCGTCATTGGTTGCTATATTCTATTGAAAAAAATGCGGCTTTCTGCGTCTGCTGTAAAATATTCAATGACCTCAACCCCAACAATCCATAGACTTTTACAAACATTAAATTAAGTAACCAAGACGGTTTCAATAATTGGTATCATTTAGGCGAACATTTGAAAATCCATGAAAAAAATAAATCACATTTTCAAAATTTATGTGTCTGGTCAGATTTACTAGAAAGATTAAAAACTAATCAAACCGTTGATTCGGAAATGCAAAATTTATTAAAAATTGGAACAAAACTTGGCTTTTCGTGGTCCTAGTAACGAATTATTTGACACAAATAATGGAAATTTTTTAAAATGTTAAGAAATGATAGCAAAATTTGATCCAGTAATATCTGCACATATTAATAGATCTCAAAAAAATACTTCACTTTATCATGGAGATAAAATTCAAAACGAAAACATTAAATTAATTGGTGACAATATAAGAAATAATATTTTAAATGAAGTTAAAGACGCAAAGTATTTTTCTATATTACTTGATTGTACTCCTGATGTGAGCCGCCAGGAGCAGATTTCTGTTTGCTTAAGTTATGTTAATTTAAAAAACAATAAATTTAGTAAATTAAATTAGCTCTTGGGCTTCTTCGCCTAACTGATGAGATCCGTAAGGTCGAAAGCATCTACATTGCACCCTAAAAATCATTGGGTTAAGGTGAAACCCGAATCCCAGTTTACTGCTTCGTATGCCCAATGATTTTTAGGGTGCAATGTAGATGCTTTCGACCTTACGGGTCTCATCAGTCAGGCGAAGAAGCCTAAGAGCTAATTTAATTTATTTTAATTTTGTTGGTTCAAGAAGTAATTCTCAAAACTCAAAGAACAATGTTTGTTCAAATTACCAAAGACACAAAGACTGTGACAGTGTTCGGTATCTGCGAAGTTTTACAATTTCGAGTGACTTTTGTCTTTTGTGCTACGCACTTTTGACTTTTGTCTTTACTCAAAACATTCAATTTAGTGTCGACGAATTTTTTTAATATTTCGTCCTATAATTATGCGCAGAATTTGACGTGGAATTCAAAATTCGACTGAAAAAAATAGGGTTCTATTTAAAACAAAAAAAAATTTCCTACATCTACTTTTTGACACACCCTGTATAATTTCTTTTTGAGGTAAAAAATTCGGTAGAAAAAATTGTAATAGACGTGTTCGTGCGATTTTCCAAAAAATTAATACTTGATTTTTAAATGAATTTGTTCCATATTTTAGCCCATCACTGTCATCCTACATCTACTTTTTGACACACCCTGTATAATTTCTTTTTGAGGCAAAAAATTCGGAAGAAATAATTGTAATAGACGTGTCCGAGCGCTTTTTCAAAAAATTAATACTTGATTTTTAAATGAATTTGTTCCATATTTTAGCCCATCACTGTATGTTTAGTAGTCGTCTGAGGCAAGATGAGGCAAAAATTCGAAAACAAATTAATTCAGGTGCTAAGGGTTAAGGACCACTTTAGGAATTTTTTTTCTATGACAAATTAGGGTTACTTTCATCTCCCCTATACGCTCCCTAGAGTATGCCATATACTTAATGGACACCCAGTATACTCTCCAGAACCAAGGTGTGCCTATATAGATTCAAGTAACTGGTTTGACATTGACTTAAATTTTAAAACTCATAAACTACGCCCCTGCACGATATTCAATTTATAATACACGACGTATATGTATAACAAGATACTTGTTTGGGATTTTCGAGATAACCGATACTGCCCTTTTAAATTTGAAGAGCCCTTTAGCGCCCACAAAAAACATCGAGCTTTGACCTAAGCCAAATAACCTTTTAAATTATAATCCCTGTGTTGGTCCTCTTCCTGCAGGTAAATATCTTTTAACACAAAACTGTTTTTTTTTCAATTGGAAAAAAGGTTGCATTTAATAATGCGCCCTTCCGCCGTTGATATCTTTAAGGATTGGATAATATAATATGTCCCCGGTTTTTTGGTATAACTAGGAGATATTTGAAAACATCCACTTATCTTTTTACCTACTTGATACAAGGGCTTACAGTTCAGGTGACACTTTTTCGGTATGGATGAGTATCTGTAGCTAATCTGAATTAATCAAATAAAAAATTATGAGCCAGTTGTATAGGTTGAGATTTACTCAAAGGTGCAAGTTAGTCCAAGGGTTTGTGTAAAATTACGTTCTATATATACAGAGTGGGAAGAAAGTTGCGCATAATGCCTGTAACTTTTGAATTACTTCGTATACGAAAAAGTGACCTGTATGAAAATTGTTCAGGAAATTATTCCTCACATTTCTACCTGCATGAATTTTTTCTGTCATTTCTGGTTTGGTTGCCATAGAGACTAGTTAACTTACTTTTTTTAAATGGAACACCCTGCCAATTATTGCATATTTGGATTCTACCGGGAAAACTATGAATTTTTTGTATTTCAAATTTTCACCTATCCGCAAGCGTTTCCGAGATAAAGACAGATCAAAAATGAAAAACTTCCTAATTATAATTATTCCTACCTAATACCCACCAGTTGAGTCAAGGTGTTTTCATGACAGTGACCTAAGAGGTGTAAATTTTGAGTTTCTGTTTAATGTTCTATTGTCTATTTTCCAATTCGTTTATACTATGGTTCATCTAAATGAGAAAAAACGAGTTGAAATTTTAATATTGAGCGGTTACGGAAATATGAAGAGATCGCAAAATCAGGTTCGTCAACTTTTCAATGAATTATATCCAAATAGGCCTCCAATAAATCAGTTAACGGTGTGTCGAGTGGTAAGGAAGTTTCCAGAAACAGGCAGTGTTAGGGAACTCGCTAGATGAGGTCGACCTAAAACAGCAACCGGGGAAGACAATGCTTTGGAGTTCATGCTCTCAATACATGAAAATCCAACACAATCATCCAATCCAATAGCAATGGATTTTAATGTGTCTTATCAGTCAGTGAAAAATTTGTAGGAGAAGTCGAATCCCTATAAGATAAAGTTGATGCACGAGTTAAACGAGGACGATTTTAATAGAAGAGCTGAATCTTGTGAGCTGAATAACTTCGCAACAAATATCATTTTCTCGGATGAAGCTACTTTCCATTTAAAAGGCATTGTTAATAGACAAAATTATCGTTATTGGTCTGCTAAGAATACTCACTGGTTCCAGGAATGTCATACTCAGAGGCCCGAAAAAGTTAATGTTTGGGCGGACATAGTTGGTAAACATATTGTGGGACCTTTTATCATAGATGGAAATTTGAATGGCGAAAAATATTTGAACCTACTCAAGAATTACATAATTCCTTCTTACAGAATGGTTTTACCAAGTGTGAATAATGACATCAACGAACAGGTATGGTTTCAGCAAGATGAAGCGAACAATTTCCACGGACGTTGGATAGTTGGATAGGCAGAATAGGTGCTATTGACTAGCCAGCGCGATTCTCGGACTTAACTCCGCTCGACTTCTTCTTGTGGGGACACACAGAATAAAGTCTACGTTAACCGTCCAAATGACTTGGAATCTTTAAAAGCCAGAATTAGTGCTGAAATTCGGGCAATTCCAGAGAACTTCCTTTTAGGCGTTGTAGACGGGTTCAGGGATCCACTGAAAAGGTTTCACTTGTTTATTACCCAAACCTGAGGACCAAATCGTATGTTTGCGTCTTGAAAGGGTAAAAAAATCAATGGGAACTTTTCAAAATCAACAATAAAGAAAATTCTTATATGTCTAGAACTTTTCTGGACACGCTGTATGATGTGCCAAACTAATGAATATTAATATAAGTAAACAAATACAAATTTATTTTTGTTGTTTACAAAATTAACAAAGTAAGAATATAGAGAAAGGAAAATACAAATTATAAGAAATTGCTGAAATTGGCTCCAAGCATAAATTCATACGTCTCTTCATATCATATTTTCGAAAGCGATGACCAGCATCTCTGTATCAGGCTGATATTTACTGACACCCAAGAGGTATTAAACTCTACTCCTAAACAGTACGGCCTTAGATCCAGAGCACACTTTGATGATAATAATTTTAGCTCGCACGGTATATTTGCACCGGTCTGAAGACTCTTGCGTCTCTCCCTCGGTCGGAAGATAGGTTTGCGCTAAACTGTTCCAGAGCTTTTCCGCGAACAATTCAACTTTTTCTCTGCTCTTCGAAATTATGTCATTTTCCAGGGTTCTGACGAATAACATCGGTTTCCCGATGCCATTCGTCAAGACCCTCTACATCTTATAGATACTGCTATCTTCCATGTTTAAATCCCTTATTTGTCGCTATCCTTATGAATAAAATTGACGAAGTATTGCTGGAACGGTGCTCAACCTCTTCACTCACAACAATGCTTATCTTCTTTTTAATGAATCGCGACTCAGAATAACTAGAGAAACCCAGCATTTCAGTCTGTCATTGCGAAGAAGTTTTCTCTGAACTCTGATAGAGGCCCAAAGCTTTACTGGTACCTATTTCAGGAAATACGGTAGAACGAGACAAGCTGATATGTTTGTTCCTTTATCTTTGCTAATTGCTACCCTCAAATTTTGATTACATATTGAAGTTGAACCCCTCGGTTATGAGAGACATCATATATTGTGTATCGTTTGTCACAGGCCTGCATGAAATTTGTGATGACGTGATTTTTGTTTGCATATATAAATAACTAATTAAAATATTATTGGTCTCTATCACCCACAGAATTTTTCTTTGCAAAAAAAAAAAGAAAAAATATAAAAAAAATCTTATAATAGGCGTTTTAATACATTTTAAATTGAATGTAGTATTTCAAATTCCAGGTATTAACCCAAAAATGATTTTCTGGGGTGCTTTTTAAAAAATTTATTAAGTAGGCGCTCATTACCTGAGGTAAATCTCTTATTATATGTATTAATTGCTAAAGTTATGGTAGTTTGGACAAGATTTTCGGGAATTTTGACCTGCTAAATCCTATTTATTATGCGTTAACTTTATTAGTACAACCTACTGCGAAGAGGAAGTATTTTAAGTTTATCACTCCAAACAAAATTTATGATTTGTTATTTGGTTCATTCGAGCTCTGAGTTTTCATTAGTAAACAAGTAAAATTTATTTTTTGTTTAGTTTTGTGCGTGGTATTTGATATACATTGCTTAGAAACATGTCTAGCCGGTGTTGCAAAAACAAACCAGATGATTTTTGTTATATTTGTGGATATTTCGTGTTGAAAAAGTTAAGGAGACCAATTGGTGAATTTGTGAAAGATGCATATCATGCTTATTATAAAATCAAATTAGGAGATCAAGATAAAGATTGGGCACCGCACGTTGTTTGCAAGGTATGTGAAGAAGGTTTAAGACATTGGGTCAAAGAAAATAGAAAAATAGTTCCTTTTGGAATACCGATGGTTTGGAGAGAACCGCAAAATCATTATGATGATTGCTACTTTTGTCTTTGTGATATTAAGGGGTATAATAGAAAAACTTTGAAACATATTTTGTACCCAAACAATATTAAATCAGCTATCAGACCAGTTCCTCGCAGTGATGATGTACACTGGGCGTCATATAAAACTGGTACACTTTGATTTTATCAGTGTAAATCGGGTTTTACAATATTCGCTATCAATCATGCTTTGCATAAGAATGACACCTAATACACCTGTCACTATGACAAATAATAGGATATTATGTCAAAAATTTCCATTTTACGTTATAGCGATGCCAAGGCAGTAGAGTAATTTCGAAAAGTTGCAAATAATTTCCAAAATAGAGGCTGGTTGGTCTGTAAGAATACTGGCCGAAGAATATAATAGAAGCAAAGCTACTATCCAGAATTTAAAAGAAAGATGGGATAATGAACAAACTGTTGAAAGAAGAAGAGGGACAGGAAGATCGTGTATAACTAACGAACAGCAATTTAGTTAATTTTGTAAGAGACCATCCTTTTGATTGTGCAAGAAAAGCTAAAGTTGAAACAAATTTCCCCGCTTCTGTCACAACTGCGTTAAGAAGGATTCGAAAAACGGAATTAAAAAATTGTGCAGCGGCAAAAAATATAAACTTTCCCAAGAAAACAAACAAGGTAGAATTATATTTGCTCTTAATTACCTGTTAAATGATATAGTAAATTTTTGGGGGAGAGTTATATTCTCTGGCGAGAAAGTGTTTCAATCGTATCATGATGGTCATATTCGAGTATATAGACCGCCTCGGTCCAGATACGAAGGAAAGTATATTTCTCCAAGCGATAAATCGGGAAGATTTTCAGTGAACGTTTGGGCTTGGATTAGGAGTATGTTGGGCCATTGACGGAATATTGAATGCGAGGAAATATATAGATATTTTAGATAATGTAATGTTGCCTTCAGTCAGGGAGGTTTTTCCGAACAACAATTTTATTTTTCAACAAGATAATTGTTTAGTTCACACTGCTAACTGTGTGAGGAATTATTTTGATGAACACAATAGTAAAGTTCTTCCTTGGCAATCAAAGAGTCCGGATCTTAATCCTATAGAAAATACACTGCGTCCATTAATTATGGAATAGGTAAAAAAGTACTCAAATTTTAAACATCCACATCTCCATCAAAATTATATCAATCCACCCAATTTTTGATTTATTAGGTAGGCCGTCCCTTGGACTACTTAGCACAAAGTATCTCACCTTACTTTATGTCTTTTTTATACAGGATGATGGCTAAGATACCAAGCCATGTAAAATGTGCTGATTTTAAAATTAATGTTTGGAAAATACGAAGCAATGGAAATTGAATTTTATTAGTGTACTGGTTACAGCTTTATGTTAGGTACTTACTGTACAAATTACAGCGCAGTGCCGTTCGTGTCAATTAAAAAAAAAATAAAAAATGGAATAGGTAAAAAAGTACTCGAATTTTAAAATCAATATCTTCATCAATCCATTCAATTTTCAGTTTATTAGGTAGGCTGTCCCTTGAACTACTTAGAACAATGTGTTTGACCTCACTTTATGTCTTTTTTATACAGGATCATGGATAAGATACCAAGCCGTGTAAAATGTGCTGATTTTAAAATTAATGTTTGGAAAATACGAAGCAATGAAAATGGAATTTTATTAGTGTACTGGTTATAACTTTATGTAAGGTACTTACTGTACAAATTACAGTGCAGTGCCGTTCGTGTAAATTAAAAAATCTGTATATTGCAAATTATATTGACTGAAAACGTTTTACTTCTATTTGGATTTACGTTGCTAGTCAACCAATTGCCCTTGTCAATTTATCAAGATTATAAATTTGTTGGCAGTTCTTGACAAGGCCTTTTGTTTAGTTTCTTTTTTTAAATGAATGCCAATATCCGATTAATATCTCCAGAAGAATGTTCCTATGCAAGAGGACTGTTTGAGCAGTCTGATATTGCCAGAATCATGAATAAAACGCAAGGGGCTATATCAAAAATTTTAAAACGGTATCGAGAATATGGATCGAATCAAAGAAGAGCAGGGCAAGGCCGACCAAGGAAAACAACTGCTAATCAGGATCGGTTTTTAACAATGCAATGTGTTCGGGAGCGATTTACAAGTACCAAGCTACAAGCACGGTTGTCAAACGTTCACAATGTTCGACTATGTAAGCAAACAATACTTAATCGCTTAAAAGAGGTCCAACTGAAACCGTACGAAGCAGCGATAGGACCAAAGCTGGAACCGCACCATAGACGTGAACGATTGCAGTTTGCTCAAGAGCATTTGCCATGGGGTGAAGATGAATGGGCTAATGTTTTATTTAGTGACGAATCCCGTTTTTGTCTATACAGCAATGATAGACGTTTAAAAGTGTTTCGAAGACCTGGTGATCGCTATGCTGAGTGTAATTTTAAAGAGCAGGTTAGTTATGGCGGTGGATCAATTATGGTTTGGGGAAGTATATCTCTAGAGGCAAAAACGGAATTGGTATTTGTAGAGCGATTAACTAGTGACAGGTACATTACGGAAATTCTTCAGGAGCATGTTGTGCCTGTTGCTCCCTTTATTGGAGAAAACTTCATTTTTATGCAAGATAACGCACGTCCACATACGGCGAGAATAGTAACGGAATATCTAGCAGAAACGGGAATTACCGTAATGAATTGGAAAGCTCGAAGCCCAGATCTTAACCCTATAGAGCATTTATGGGATCGAATGGGTAGAGGTTCGTGCAGAAGCTAACCCACCAGAAACTTTGGCTCAGCTGAGATTGACGCTACAAAGAATATGGGAAAATATGGATCAGGTTTTTATAAGAAATCTGATTCTCAGTATGCCAAATCGTTGTCAAGCTGTCATTAATGCCCGTGGAGGAAATACGCGTTATTAATTTTTATTCTTATAATTAAGTTTTTTCTTTAAATTGTTATTACTATTGTTAAGTTAGTGTTATATCACGATTTTTTAATTTTTTTTAATTAACACGAACGGCACTGCGCTGTAATTTGTACAGTAAGTACCTAACATAAAGCTGTAACCAGTACACTAATAAAATTCCATTTTCATTGCATCGTATTTTCCAAACATTAATTTTAAAATCAGCACATTTTACATGGCTTGGTATCTTAGCCATCATCCTGTATAAAAAAGACATAAAGTAAGGTGAAATACTTTGTGCTAAGTAGTCCAAGGGACGGCCTACCTAATAAATCAAAAATTGAGTGGATTGATATAATTTTGATGGAGATATGGATGTTTAAAATTTGAGTACTTTTTTACCTATTCCATAATTAATGGACGCAGTGTATTTGGGGAATTATGGTAAAAAAAAATCGAAAATTAAATATCGTTCCGCAAAGTAGGCAACAGCTGTGGACTCCTATTGAGGATGTTTGGGAAAACCTGTCCGAAGATCCAAATTTAGCATTAAATTTAATAAATTCTGTGCCAATAAGGTTACAAAAAGTGTTAGATAATAATGGAGCTATGACTAGTTAAACTTAATTAACTTAAAATAATGTATAATTTTACTTAGCAGATGAATTTTTTTAAAATTAAACCGATTTAATTATCTTTTCTATAGTGAAGTTTATTTATTTACTCAGAAGGTTAAAGGAATTTTCGAATAGCTGACAGTACTGTTTCTTAAAGCCATAATCAACAAAATTCATTGTTATACAAAGGTCATAAACGACCAATTTAGGTACAAAGCTTAAAAAAGCTAATTTTTAGCCTACAACAGTTGTACCAGTTTTATATGATGCGCAGTGTACCTATACCCCCCAAAGTACTAAAAGAAGATACTGAAAACTCCTCAACTTTCGGTTCCCTACAGGCTATAGATAGTGATTTTGAACCATCAACCTCAGGTAAAAACCAACCTCAACTATTTTCACAAGCCGAACTGAATGATTTTGTAAGAGATTTGGGACTTCCAAAAGATCTGTGATCTAAAGTACTGGGGTCTAGGCTGAAACAAAAAAAATTGCTTGCCCCAGAAACTGCCCTCTGTTGGTATAGAAATCGTTAGGCTGAATTTGTAGAATATTTTTCACAAAGCGGACCACTTGTATACTTCCAAGCAATTGCTGATCTAGTTACTTACCTCGGAGCTCCTGAGTACACACCTTCTGACTGGAGACTTTTTTTCATCGATTCTTCAAAAAGGAGCCTTAAAGCTGTTCTGTTACATAATGGAAATGTTTTTGCTTTTGTTCCAGTTGGTCATTTAGTTCATTTAAAGGAAATCTATGAAAATTTAGAGGAATTACTTTTAAGAATACAATATGAAAATCACAATTGGGAAGTGTGTGGAGATCTAAAAATTTTATGCCTTCTCTTGGGTCAACAGTCTGGATTTACTTAATTTCCATGTTTCCTGTGTGAGTGAGATAGCAAGAATCGAGACCAGCATTGAATAAAAAGAAACGACAACGAGAGACTTTAATACCTGGAACCAAAAATGTAATTCGCGAAAGTCTTATTGAACCTCAAAAAGTTTTACTTTCACCACTTAAAACTTGAACTTTTAAAGAAGTTGTACATATATTTCTAGGGAATTATAAAGACCTCAAACTATGTTGAGATCTTTGAAAATATGCTGGAAAATTTCAGGATTCTTGGTTGCAATATGAGCATTAGAATTCACTTTTTACATTCCCATTTGGACTATTTTCCGGAAAGTCTTAGGGACGTGAGTAAAGAGCAAGGTGAAAGATTTCTTTAAGATATTAAAGAAATGGAAAAAAGATACAAGGGGCGCTGGGACAAAAAAATGATGGCCGATTACTGTTGGACATCGAGAGAGATCTTCCTTTAGCTGAATATGACAGAAAAACAACCGAAAGAAGTTTTTCTGAAAAACGAAAACGTTTTTTTAAGAAGCCTAAAGAGTAAATAACTGTTTCTAATAGTTTCTATGTGTATGTTTTGTATATTCTTGTATTTTTTCTTTAATATATTATAAAACTAGCTTATAAATGAAATAATTCGTGTTTTTTCTATATTTTTGGATTTTACTGGTTTGAAAAATAACGTTATGTGATAGAAAAAAACTAAAAGCCGGTTTGGAATCAGCGCTACCCAATTACTAGAAAACAGTTAAAATTTTTAAATCGACTATTAAAGTGTTAAAAAATGCAGACCTGTGAATCGACATTCCCATTTCTTTCAGATACGTACGTAAATCAGGACGCTGCGGTATGGTGTCAATGAACGGAATGTCTTGGTTTTGATATTTTGTTGTTGTTTACCTTTCCGATGAATATCAGCTGCTTTGGCGTTTCAGTTCTTCATGATTATATGTGTGTTAAAAGTTTGAGAAAATTTTATTGAGCCGTGAGGCAATGCATCGTATCAACACCCCGTAAAGGCACTTGCCTGGACGGGTGTAAATAAAAAAAATTATATTTAAATACTAAGCTGTATCCTAGGCCATTCCAACGGCCGCAGAGCCTATGGCTCTGTCTTTTGGGCGCATTTTGGGTCGTATTTATACGGCCCATATGCGCCCAACACTGTTAAAATTAAATACTTAAGGGACTTTGTAATTGCGCAATCATTAATTTAGTTGTGTGAGGGCAATAGGCTGCAGGTAGATTAATTTAGATATTAAGCTTAGTATTATACCTAATAGGAAATAAAAGACTTTAAAAAGAAAAAAAGATGAATATCAGCAAATCACTTGTGTTAGGGCATAAAGAATTTCAAGTAGCGCGCAAAATTTTGGGGGTCCGATTTCAAAGTCAAAAAGGGCATTTTAAATATTTTTCAGCAGCTAGGAAACCTAGAAAAGTTCTCATAATGTCATTTTTGGGGAATTTTTAGAATTATTGATTTTTTAATAAATATATTAAAACATGAATCTTACAAAAATTGACCACATGAAATATACAACTTGGAATGAAGGAATGAAGCAGATGTGCATCCAATTGTTGACAATCAGCAAATATGGTTGATGCAAAACAAAAACCGATGCACGTCATCAATCAGCTGATAATTGTAAGTTCGTAAGAAAACACGAGGAAATTAAATTTGGGCAAAAAGTATTAAAACTTTATGCGATATTGAATTAACTACAAACTTAAAGTATTCTTCTTTGATACGAACCCACTTATAGCAAATATTTTGTTTATTTAAGCTTGTAAAAATTAATATAGTTTGAATTTTATTGGCCGATAGTTGGCAACACAACTGTAAACGGTGCTGTGGCGCCAGCTCGTTCGTTGGCTTAGTTTGACGCTTCATGCAAAACTAACCTTGATTGTTCGTGGTTCCGTGTTGCTGTGCGTCTATTTTTAACAAAAACTCTAGATCATTTCATAAATAGCATTAAAAAACTGTTCTATTAAGAGAAACAAAAGTGCACATACATATCTCTGTCGATTACCTTGTTTACTATTTGTGAAAAATGCCGAAGCATTTAAATAGTCGATGCAAAGAGCTAATATCTAGAAGCTATTTTCAGGAAGAACTTAACAATAATGGCCTATTGTTACCCTTGACAGCAGCACAGAGAAGTAAATTTAAAGAGTATGTTAAGGTCTAGATAGTTTATTTCTACTTTACTAATTTTTAGCATATAGCAGCTGCCCTAAATTTGAATATCTCCACTGTAAGCGCAATTTCAACAACAGTTAAGGAAAATAAATTATTAGAATCACCTTAAAACAAACGTTCTAATTCAAAGAGAGTTGTAAATGTGTGAAGATTGAATATAAGTTCTACCAGTGACACTATTTATGGAATGTATGAAACAAGTAAGTTGCATTATTTAAAAATTATAATATTTTCCATCGGTTATTCATAAACTATAACTTTTTTTAGAACATCATGTAACTTTGACAACTTTAGGCAAGAAATTAAAAGACACAGAACTGTTTGATGGTGGTCTTAACTCTTTAAGAAACCTCTTCGAGAAAATAGGCTTCGGATGGTAAAAAGGTGAACTGAGGCGAGGGCTTATGGAACTTTCCCATGTAGCTTTCAAACGATTGGTATTTTTGAAAGAATATATTAAAGAAAAAGAAGCATTCTTGTATCAATTCGTTTTCTTGGATGAAACATGGATTTTTCAGAATGGTACCATTGGTCCATCTTGGCAAGATAAAAATAAAAGAAGTGTTAGATCAACTAAAGTTGATGGTAAAAGGTATTATGCAGTAAACAAATATATAAACTATGCGGGAAACTTTTGTATGTTTATCTTGTCTTTATGAAAAAAAAACTGCGTAATTCCCTCACTCACATATTTCGGTTACAAGCTGGCAACACTGTCGATAACTGGCGTCACTGGAAGGGTATGACGTGCATCGGTTTTTGTTTTGCAAAGAGTATAGTTCATAATATGTATCTATGAAGGCCTCCCTTGGTGGAAATACAAACTTCTACATTATTGTCATGTACTTATATACTTGATCATCATTCATTTTTTGAAAATCTTTTTTTAATTTCAGCTATTAATGTGACTAAAGTTTCATAAAATTAAGATTGGAAACGGCTGAGTTTTAGCACTATTTTTAAAGTTGGGCAATTTAAGGTTAGTTGAAAGTGTCCGAGAATTGTCAATAAAATGTATGTTAGTAATACATTATATATCTAACATCGGTCATATTTTTAGAGGCAGAAAATTACAGAGAAACAATTTAGCTACAACGACTTTGATTTTATCTTCAGTGCATCTCAAAAACAACTTTATCTTACCCTGCTTTTCCTGAACTCTTGCCAAGTGAATAAAAAGACGACAATTATATAATTTAAACACAAAAGAAAACACAAGTTTTTGCTTTGTTTACTTGTATAAAGTGACACGAAGCGTTATCAAGACGGTATGAAACTGACATTGTCCTCAAGCCAAACGCGACCGGCCTTATCGTGCAACTGATTGTATTTTTTTATCAAAGAAATTCTGCTAACTCGTTTTGGTATTTTTTGTTAGGGAATAGGATAGTAATAATAATAGCCGTTGCAGGTGAGTTTAATACTATACTTGTTGTACTGATATTGTGGCAGGCATTCCTCCAATGATATTAATTCCAACAACTTTTTATGTTAAGATTTAAGATTTTAAAAAAAGCAGGAAGCTTTGACATTTTTGACGAGACCAATTCGATATAATAATAGGTCTGTTCCAACTCTCCACATACTAGTTAACCATCAGTTCCTGAAAGTTTGAAACTGTCAAATACAATTATCCAGTTCTAGGACTTAACAAGGCGTGCTGGGGTTTACATGCAATATTCCTCTGGTAGACTCTATTTCTGATTAAAAATTGGTTTTAACAAGCCTAATATTAAATTAATTAATCAGCGCCACGCAGAAATAATTCGAAGCTTACTTCTTTTTTGAACTTACGTTATTTTACTACTTAAGGAAATTATTGTCAACTCAGCGTGTATTGAACTGTATTGTTTCCATCGTTACAAGCTTATTATTATAAGCTTGGCGCCGGAGTCCCTCAAGGTTCCATATTGTCGCCCACCCTCTTTTTACTATACACTAACGATCTTTTGGAAAAAACTAAAAATCCTATATATAGCTTCGCTGATGACAGCACACTTGTTTCATCTCTTACTTTGGATGCTCGAACATCGACTGCCAGTGCACATCTCCATAGGCAGCAAGAGGTCTCACATCTCAACAAAGACCTGGAAGAGATTCGTAATGTTCGGGAGCATAGAAGGAATCCTAACTAAAGGGAGAGCATGCGGTACGCCTGTTCAATTTTGTTCATGGCTGTCGAACTTTCTTAAAGACAGTTCTCTGCAAATAGAAATGGAATTCTTTTTCAAATACATTTAATACCAATGCCAGAGTCCCTCAAGGTTCAATGTTGTTTCCCGCACCCTCTTTTTACTACTCATTAACGGTCTTTTGGGAAAAAACCGATATATAACTTCGCTGACGAGAGCATGTTTTACTTTGTGCGAAGATCCACTGCTAATGCATATCTCCTTAGGCAGCAAGAGGTCTCACATCTCAACAAAGACCTAGAAGAAATTCTATCTTGGGGTGACAATAAACAAGTAGAATTTATCGCTAAAAAACCCAGGCGCCAGTTTTTTCTAAAAAAGTTATTGCTGATGAATCGGATATAGCCATGGCGGGACACTCGATTCCCTTGGCTTCACTAATTCATTTATTGGGCGTCAATTTAGATAGTCATATGTCTTGGTATAGTCACGTTGCGGCTATTGCTAAGTCAGCCCCGCCAAATTACTTTTCCGACCTAAAAACCTCAACATTTTTGATGCTCTATAAAGTCCAAATTCGACCGTCGCTAAAGTACTGTTCGCATATTTGGAGCTGTGCTTCTAAACATACCCTGAGATTGCTGGATTTCATTCAAAGAAGAGCCACTAGCTTGATCGGTGACCATAATCTGACAAACAACCTGGAAAGCCTTGAACATCGAAAACAGGTTGGCGGCTTGAGTCTATTTTACAAATATTTTCATGGCAAGTGCTTAACGGAGGTTGCCCGCTTGACTCCACTCAGAGCGTTGCATGGTAGATATACACGACGAGCCACTGCAGCCCACCCGTACGTGGTTCAGCTTAGTGTCCCTCGAATGACACGGTTTAAAAATTCTTTCGTCTAGAGCACGTCATCACTCTGGAACGACCTCCCTAAGGCCCTGTTCCACAACGGGTATAATCTCTAAAGATTGAAGACCAACGTGAATCGTTTCCTGCGCACACGCACCCCTCGCAGAGTGCCATAAAAGATTTACTCTGCAGTGATGTGCCTTATCATAAAAAGAAAGCTATTTTATCTTCCATCGAAATATATATTATAACTAATATTAATTACTACATCGCACTGTTGTAGGAGAGTACATTATTTGTACAGGTTGATAGCGAGCGTTTTTATATCCCGAGG
This sequence comes from Polydrusus tereticollis, assembly GCA_963920685.1. Classification (NCBI taxonomy): domain Eukaryota; kingdom Metazoa; phylum Arthropoda; class Insecta; order Coleoptera; family Curculionidae; genus Polydrusus; species Polydrusus tereticollis. The sequence goes on along the minus strand of OY987326.1, from coordinate 21,106,480 downwards.
CGCGAAACGCCGAAGGATATAATGTGCGAGTATGTAATGTAAGAGCTTTCTCAACTCAACATATACAGATTGCCTACTATTAATACTAAGATATTACAAATTCGTTTAGATCTTTATATTAGCAATTTCTGCCTAATTTTTAAAATATTTTGAAAATCAAGTAGCATGGAATTCACTTGTCAAACTAAAAAATAAAACTAAAGCAATGCGATTTTAAATGTCAGTTTATAGAAAATTTGTGTTGAAGTGTTGACATTTTTTAGAATATGACAGTTTCCTTTTGAAATATCTTCCAATTTATGATGAATATTCCTGCTTTATTAAAAGACTTGATACTATTTTCCGGAATTTCTTCACATTTAAAAAATGGTTAGTCAAAAGGCTCAAAACCAATAACATGTTAAAGAAACGGTGAGTAGCATGCTAAAATCGTGTGTAACCTAACCTTATTACACAAAAAGTATTTCATTATTTACATAGGTGAGTGCGTATTATCGTTATTTCCCCAGGTAGAGAGATTTTACTTCTAATTAGAGAAATGGAGTAAATAACGACGATTTCTCAAGTTATTAGTAAAAAAACATTTTAATTGCATCTTTGTACGAAATTTCTTATCAAAGTAGTTTTTGACACACTAGATACATAAACCATTTTAAAATGATCAAGTAATGTTGATTAATAACATATCTAGTTATTTTGAATACCAAGATTCCTTATATTCAATTATATTTTTTCTACATCCGTCCCGAAGATAGCTAGTTGCCGTACAATTTTTTGTTCACTCTACCGTAGAAAGTTAGTAAACCACAAGACGGTTTTACCAAAAATAGTGTACACCGCTCAAAAGTGATTTTTTCTACTACTGTATAAATAAATTAACCTTCCGGGCCCTAGCAACACGAAATATCACGAAAGTAAACATAAGAGTTACCTGAACATAATACGTTGCTAGCTACGAAAGTAGTATGTTTCTAGCTACGAAAGTACTACTTTCGGTGCCAGGACAAAAAAACACGAATAGTCATAGGAAATTTTTATTTTATTTCTTCAAACGAATTTTGGAAAAAAACTTAATAACAAAATGCTTATACTTATTGAAAAAAACAAGTGGTATAATAACAATAATATAAAACTTAAATAATAATTATTTATTGCCATTCAGGTTAATAGTGAAATTTGAAAGTTGGAAAAATAAATTCATGGAATAATATTTAATTCAATAGCTTCGCCGCTTCGTATTCGAGTCTCGTTATTATCCTGGACTGGGACCATATTACAACTCGTTCTATTTGTCACTTTCACGTCGTTAGATGGAATAAAAGTAGGAGTTCCATTTAAGATCTTTTTGGAAATTTTGATTTTATTAGTATACGAATCACCAATATATCCCTCCGCAATGGACGAAGACCTTCAACCGCCATGTATTTTCAAATCCAAAATGTCGACACCTAGAGCATTTGCGAGAAATGTAGCTGATGTTCTTCTAAACGAGTGACCAGTGTATTTATTTATGTCTTGAAGTTTCAAAATTTTGGAAAATTTTTTGAGAACATTCGAAATAGTGTGTTTTCCAATCACCTGATTCACAAACCTACCTCGTTCATAGCGATAGAACAAGCGTTCGTCTTGTGTATTATTTGGCCGAAGTTTAATGTTATCCTGTAGTAACCTCACAAAAGAAACTGGACCCCCATCATCGGTTATCACAAAACTTCTTTGAACCTTGTTTTTGCTCTGGACGATTTTAATTATAGCTACATCATCCTTAATTTCGACGTCTTTCAACCTCATTTTATGGATCTCATCGGTGCGGCATGCTCCAGCTATTCCCAGTACTGCTATCACTTTCATAGATAAATAGCTATGATTAGAAGCGTAAAGTAAAAACTTTATTTCTTCTATTCTGAACATTTTAGATTTTTTAGCTTCGTAACCATCGCTTTTTGGTTTAATAAATGCAATGAGTTTCTTAAAACTGCGAAATATCTACAGTGTGTCCACGGATTGACTATCGAAGAGGAAAAACTTCTTTATTTGTGGGTTTATGAAAAAAAGTTATTTTTCATAAAAACTCCTGCTTGTTCTCAAACGACCAAAAAGCATATTATTTTTTCAAATTTATATACCGGGTGTTCAGAATTTAGAAAAATATGAAAAAAGCTAAGAACAAAGTACCCTTATGTGTAAAGATAGGATAACAAGTAATTGGTAAAAGTTGTTGTGGTTGAAAACCTACGTCTCATTACCAAGTTTTGACTTATTAGCTAAATGTACAGAGACGGGCAAAAAGTTCCAACTCGTAAAATACGATTTGATTTAAATTAACGCACTTTGCAAATTAGTTAGTCTTTAGAAGGCATAATTCTGTAAAATCTTTATAGTATACGTTTCGATGGCAATGGACGATTGTCATCGCGGAGCGACGTATTTAATAAATTAAAAATGTTGTCAATGTCATATTGCTCAATTTATGACAGTGAAAAAAAATGCTAACGTTAGGACGAAAAGTATTTATTGTCCAATGTTATGGTTTAGGAGAAAATATCTCATACTCGTATGTAACAAGAATGTTTAATGAGAAATTTACAAATCTTACCATTAACCGAATATCAGTTAAATCTATTGTTTCAAAATTTAGAAAAACAGGAAGCGTTTTAAATATTAAAAAGAAGAAAACTCCTATCAACGAAGAAGAAAATGTTGGGGCAACTATTGCGCTGGATTCCGTTCGGCATTTTCCCAAAACATCGCTAAGGATCAGAGCATCCCAAATTGGAAACATTAGTAAATCATATTTGCAAATAATTTTTAAAGTTAATAAAGTTGTGGGGCTACCTTACCCAAAAAGTGTATGCATCTCAATTGGAACCTGATCTTGACAATTAAAAATTAGAATTAGAGAAGCTATTCAAACTATCCCATTGCAAGAGATACGAAACGCATATAAGGGTCAGTCTCAAATAAGTCCTTCCTTTTAAGGAAAATATTTTTGAAAATAGATAGTTGAATAACTTTAATATTTTGCAGAATTCGTTGAATATACTTGTTTCGAAGAAGGAATTAAGTATCAGCAGTGCACTTTTTCCAATATTTAGCAATTTATAATTTTTTCAATTTGCCATTCCATCCACTTCACTGTCTTGTCTAAATCAATAGCTTTAGTAATCACCTTTTTATCCTTACAAGTCTTGCACTGATTGGTCATACATTGTAAAGACTCTTCGGTACAGTTTACCAAACTACATAGGCCTTCAAGATTGTTAGAATTTATCATCCTCTCACGATGTAACGTATTCAGTTTCATTTGCAGATTGTCATGCTTTTTGCAAAGGCACGTATCCCTATCGGACAATTTGGCGCGTACTACCCAGAATGGACGTAGTCTACAAAATGATGCAAAGCTAATTTGTGTTTTTGTTTCTTGAAGAAATTTTTCATGTAGGATCTTCAAATTTTCAACAAGCAATCTTTTTTGTTTCTTTACACCTCTGAATGTTATCGTCTGTTTTTTCCCCGGTGTTTGGACGCTATTATCGTCTCTAACAAAAAACTGTTTTATTTCTAACTGTAATTTCCTAAATCTTCTTCTTCCTGTCATATTTTTTTTCGGATCAGCCCAAACTCCAAGTTTCTTTCTAGCGAGTTTCTGTAACTTATACTTCTTAATACATGGCGTGTCAAGAATATTGGCAATTTTTTGTTTAAACCTTTCATTATTAGAATTTTGGTAGGAGCTTTGCAGTTCGTGCACAACGCTGCTATGAAACAAGAGATTTCTCTTAACTGTCTTAGGAAGCGGCGGTGTAGCTGCTAGTTCAGTATTTAATTTACTCAAAGAAGAATTCGAAGTTGAAACATTAATTTTAATGTTTTTCTGTCTGTCGATGTAATTTGGTTTTATATTTAGAAACTTTTGTTTTAGCCTTTACAAGATCCTTTTCTAATATCTTAATACGCCGATAAGCTGAACTTCTATCTTTTCTGACCTTTTTTCTTCCCCTTAAAACATTGGCTGGTTGTGCCTCATTATTTAATGGTGGCGGTGTATTTGGTGGAGTAATTGCCAAAGTTCTTTCAAGTACCTGCCGTTGCTGCTTTCTTCTCTGACGACTCTTTCTTTGCCGTTCTTTCCATTCTTTGCGTTTTTGCCTTTGTTCCCTTTCAGATAAATCACTAATAGATTTATCGATTTTTAAGTCTCTCCGCTTTTGAGCGGTTTCTCTCATTTTCTTGGGATACTTGGCACGTTTTTCTGGATCAGCATTTACCCGCTCCCTGTACCGTTTTTGCTTTTCGGCAGGTGTGAGTGCCATTTTCTGCAATAAAATATTGCTTTTTAATTAAACTGGAACACAAGAAATGATTTGTTGTCACAAAAGTTATTACGGTCACATAAGTTACCATTCGACCGGTAACGTATGTGACGGTAACTTATGTGACAAATCTGCATTTTTCATGTTGCTACTTTAATCTTACATAAGCTGGCAACGTTTAAGATTCTCCTGCCAGAAGCATGAAGTTTGTAGGTTAGGTTTACTACGATGAAGTTTAGATAACTTATATAATTTGTTAATTATTATAGTAACATATGTGACTAATAATAAACATACTTACCCGTTTTCGAAGATAAAACCTTATTTTTCTAATATTACAATCTAAATAATCAAAATTTGTCAGCTGAACCGGTTTACACACTGTCTTCGGTTGTCTTGGAGAAAACACCTAACTGGACCAGTGTTGTCATTTCTCATCGAATTAAAATTAAAGTTAGAGTAACTTATGTGACTTAAATTGTGGTTACAGCGATTTAACCTTTTTTAATAGGTAACATTTTGACATAAAAAATAAAACTGCTATACAAAAACGAAGAAACATACTGCCTATTTTAAATTGATAAATTATATTTATTAATTTTTAAATACTTATTGCCTAAAATTGTATCGCTAGTTATGACGGCGAGTTGGTTACATGTAACTTATGTGACATTTTCATAGGTTTTCAAACTTAAAAAAAAAACTGCAGATTTTTTTTTTATTATAATTAAGTTTCTGACATCCTTTAATAATTAACTAACGTATAACGAAAAATCACGATATTTGAACATACATTTTTGAAATAATAAATGAATACGCCAAAGGAAGGACTTATTTGAGAATTAACCATAAAGCATTTATTAAGAAAGTCCAACGAGGTGGAGAAACCTATTGTATATATTTTTGTTCACAGAAATAGTCAATTTGAGCATGGAATATTGTGACCATAGGGACGGAGGTGATAAGGATAAGATTTCTCTAAGAAGTACGCTAACATCACATTTTCGTTAATTTGAGAAACGTTTTTATTCGTGAACCATTCCAGAAACAGGTTGTACGTTTGATAGTATCTAACTTTCGACTTCTCAGGTAAGTGAGGCACATGCCAACTCGGCCGCCTTCTGAATTCTGAATAGCAACGTTTTGGTATTGGGAGAACATTTTAGACTAGCGAAATTAAAAAATTCGAACTGACAGACTCTGACAGTACTCAAATAACTAGTTGTCATGGATTATTTTACAGGTGGAAAAACCTTATTTTATCATTATAATTTGAATAAAATCAAAGTTCATTACTTAATAATATATTGACCAGAGAACAGTAGTAGAAAAAATTTAATACATCACGCGATGCTAAAGTCTTTTTTGATGTTCGGAGGTATTAAATCACCTCGGCCTCGCCTCGCCTATTCGAAAACCTCCTTACACCAAAAAATTTCGCATCTAGTAATGTAAATAACTATAACTGATCTCGAAAGATCCAGGACTGCATAGAATGATCCTTCTCGTCCAGTAAACTAGCACTTTCGAAACGTATAAAGCTATTTCCTTATGATTTATCCGACATGCACGTCAACATATTGACATAACTTTATCAAGAGCTTGAGAAAGGGTTAGTACCATTATGGTGCTTTCACCGCGGGCATGATGAGACAATTAAAGGATACCGTTACGGATGAGGTACTCCATAGCCTCAAGATATTTTGTTAGGTTTCCGTGGGTATCGTTCGATTTGACAGACTCTATAACCCTTAATGGCTTTATATAAATTTTTAACATTGAATATTTAAAATTTTTTTTTTAAATCTTAAGTGGGTTGAAATATATTTGTCTTGGGTAAAAAATTACGAACGATAAGTGCACCATTTATAATTGACATATGCTTATACTTTCGTTATTATCGAATTTATTTTTTTGAATTTTGTAGCGTTCATGTCACGTCATTCAAAGGGGTACGGTTTTATGTGAGTTTTAAAAGGACAATTTAAATAGTAGATAAAGTACCTTTAGCGATAATTCAATTTTAAAACAAATAACAGCAATCGATTTTGCATCCTTTAAAAAGCTTAAATACTTTCATTTCATAAAATTCGCATAATCAGTGTCGTGCGTATGACTAGTTGTGTTCTTAGATTTTGTTAAATCACTTTAGTAAAAAGTCATTCAGCAAGATAGTTGACTGTTTCGTCAAAAAAAAAATATGAACCATTTTAAACGGCAGCGACGTATTCTGTTATTTCTACTTTAAAATGAAATCTTGTATCCTAACAATGTGTAAAATTAGAAAATAATAGAACCTGAACTGTCCCTGGCGATTTAATAGAGTATACAGGGTGTCCCAACTTTATTTATACACAAAATATCTTCTTCCCTGTTCATGATATAAAAAAAGTTGCCAAGAAGTAAATGGAAGGCACTTTAAACATCTAATTCAATTTCTTTATTCTGTAATAAGTAAGTTCAAACAATAATTACCTTACAATAATGTTTCAATAAATTAACATTAAGTAACTTATATGAAAGTTATTTAGAATTTGTTGCGGAATCATTTTTTTTTTAATAATATATAGAGTGTTCCATATAAAAAAAAGAATTATTTTAAATTGCTAAAAAACTGTAAATTTGGCAACATTGCAAATGTCACTAGTAGCTCCGCGATAACCTCTTATATACGGATAGCGGATTTTAGCTAAATCGGACAAACGGTATTAAAGATATTTAAAGCGTTCCATACTTCTGTTACACGCTGTATGTAATATACACTCGCCGGCACAAAATTCCACCACCCTGAAATTTTGGCCAAGTTTGATGTTTTATAACTTTTCTATTTTTTATCCGATTCTCATGATTTTGTTATTAGTTTGTAGATCTATTTATTGTGTTTTTCTTCGATTATTTTATATAGTAACTTCTGCTGAGAGCTGCAAAATTTTTATTAAAACGATGTTATTTTCATTTCTATTTAATCCTAAAAATTAGTTAATAATCACATTTTCCTGTAATTGTAGTTCTAAAGATGGTTTAATGTAATATAAACCGAAACGTCAACTTAAACCAAACCTTTACTTATTTAAATATGACCTAAAAACCCAATAAACAAGACAAAAATTTTCAGAAAATGTATGCCAAGCTTTCGGTTAAAAATTATCGACGTTGGCTAAGTACGTGATTATTGTGACAGAATGTTTGATAGTGACAATATTATAATTTGTTGTGTGTCAATATGGTATTAACTCCAGCAGACGTGGGTAGAATTGTTGCGTTAATAGAGAATGGCTGTAGCAAAAGTTATGTCGCCCGTACTCTGAGAATTGCGCGGTCTACAGTTCGAGATGCCTGGAATAGGTATTTACAGACAGGAATTTTTATTAGGCGGCAAGGCTCTGGCAGAAGGAGAATGACCACTGCAGCTGATGATCACTTTGTCACCGTTAGTTCACTGCTGCGTGTCTAAAAAATGACTTGCAAATGATTCGTCGATGAAACGTAAGTGAAAGAACGATACGTAGAAGATTGGCAGAAGCTGGGCTTCATTCACGAAGGCCGACAATATGTCCACAATCGCATTCTGACTGGACTCTAGAACAGTGGGGAAACGTACTATTCACAGATGAATACAGGGTTTGTTTAAGGTTGCCGGATGGTCGTGAGCGGGTATACAGACGTAGAAACGAAAGATATGCTGACTGCACCATATCAGAACGAATCTCATGTCATGGCGGTTCAGTCATGATTTGTGCGGGTATTTCTACCGAAGCACGCACCAATCTTGTATTTATTGAAAATAGTGCCTAACCGCCCGATAATGCCAGACCTGACGTTGCACATGTAGTGAGTGAATATCTGGATGAAGTTGGACTCCCAAGATTGGAATGGCCCGCATGTAGCCCGGATCTCAACCCAATCGAACATCTTTGGGATCAACTTAAAAGGGCCATTCGCCGTCGTCCTGTACAACCACAAACCTTGCAAGACTTACGACTGGCGCTAACCGAAGAATATCAGGCTATTCCTCAAGAAAGAATAAGAAACTTTATTCATTCGATGCCACGAAGACTGCAAGCTGTTATTGCTGCGAGAGGAGGAAATACACGTTAATAAAATTGTTTTTGTTAATTAACTTTATGATATACCTAGTATTTGTTTTTCTTAATAAAAATAGGCTTCAATTCAGCGTTTCATTTAAAATTTTCCAGCTAGCAGCAGAAGTAAGATAATGGAATGAATCAAAAAACGAAATGTTTAGAATACATCAAAAATTACAAGAAACAGTATGCAAATAAAATTATCAACCTCAATTTTCCTACATTGTGACTTAAAATTACGACAAAAAACAACAGTTTGATTTACTCCTATATAATATAAATAGCCTAATCGAAAAATGTTACTTTATAAAATAATTAAAGGAAAACACAATAAATGGATCTACAAACCGATAACAAAATCATGAGAATCACAACATAATTAGAATACATCAAAGTTTACAAGAAACAGTATGTAAATAAAATTATCAACCTCAATTTTCCTACAGGGTGTTTTGAAATTACGACAAGAAACAACAGTTTGATTTACTCCTGTATGATATGGCCTAATCGAAAAATGTTACTTTGTAATATATCTTAGGAAAGACACAATAAATGGATCTACAAGCCGATAATAAAATCATGAGAATCGGATAAAAAATAAAAAAGGTATAAAACATCAAACTTGGCCAAAATTTCAGGGTGGCGGAATTTTGTGCCGGCGAGACATGGTATATTATACAGGGTGGCGCATCGAAAACGAAACAGAGTCATTTACAGGCAGCTCAGTTATTTTTTGGAGAAACGTTGATTTTGTTTTCGAGGGGGACACATAATTGGCAAAAAATCACGTTAACACGTGCAGCCCCATGGGCGGGGGTGGCATCACCCCTAAAATCTTAAATGGAAATGAGGGTCGAGTGATTTTATTTTAAAGGTCTTTTAATTCCCTTTATAATAATGTAAAATGTACTTCAGTTTAGTAGTTTTGGAGCAGTAAAGTAGTGTAAAAATGAAAAATGAACTGACCCGTCAGCCAAGTAAATGTTGGAAATGACCACCATGACTCTCCATGCAGTAATAAAGATTTTGCTCAAAACGTTGCCGCACATTTTGCAATATTTGAGGAGAAATTTGAAGGCACTCATTCACAGTTCTTTGTCGCAAATCTTCTAACGATGTTGGCTGAGTAGCATAGATTTTGCTTTTTAAGTGACCCCCACAGAAAGAAATCCAAAGGTGATAAATCTGGCGATCTTCGGGGCCATTCAATTCTGCCAATCCATCGACCTGGAAACGTCTGATCTAAATATTGTCGAACACGTAATGCGTAATGTGGTGGGGCACCATCCTGTTGGAACATCAACCTATTCGCAATGTACCGCCGATCATTCTGATTTTCAATTATGAATGTTAATGCAGGATCTATGGCGTCTTGCAGTAATTCCAAATACATTTCACCGGTCAAATTTCCAGGTAAGAAAAAAGGACCAACTAAATGATCGCCAAAAATACCAGCCCAAACATTTAATTTTTGTGGCTGCTGTGTGTGTACCTCACGATAAATTCTGGGATTAGAATCGAACCAATATCGGCAGTTATGACGATTTACTACGCCATTTAAGAAAAAGGAACATTCATCGGAAAAGCAAGTGTTGAATAGGAAATGTTCATCGTTTATAATTCGTTCACTCATATCTTCACAAAATTGTAATCGCCGATCAAAATCGTCTTTATTAAGTTCTTGTACAAGGTGAATTTTATTCGGATGAAAACTCTGGGCCTTTAGAATCCGTTGGATACTACGTCGACTAACACCACACACAGTATCCAATTTGCGGGTACTTAACGTAGGATCTACATAAACTTGCCCTAAAACCTCCACTTCCATTGCTTCGTTCCTTATGGGATTTTCAATGTTGCGTTTTTTATTGGCGACTGATCCAGTTTCCCGAAATTTAGCTACAAGTTCTAGAACATATTTTCGATGCACGTTACTGTTCTCATGTCGCTCATTAAATATTTGTGCTGTTCTATTAGCGCACTGATTATTTCCGAAAAATATTTCGATAATTTCAACCCTTTCTGCCGTGGAATATACCATGGTTAATTCATGTATAAAGCGGTAAAAGGTATTTTATTTTAACAACAAAGTTTGGTCGAATCAATCGCAAACAATGTACTAAATTCCTATTTGAAATAAGTACGATACATTCCCTTCTTATCTTTCTTCAAGAAACAACTTTTTTTGCCACAAAAAACGCTCCAATCGCTATTTTCAACACTAAAATGATAAACAAACCATGGGCGTAGTGAAGAAAAGAATTTTCTTATTAAGTAAATGCTTTTACTCAAATTTCTTCTGAAAGTAGTACAAACTAATCTGATGTACCTACCTATTAAAGTCTACTTTAAGCTTTAAATCAATAAATCTCCAAAACAACTGAACTGAAGTACATGAATTTTACATCATTATAAAGGGAATTGAAAGACCCTGAAAATAAGGTATCACTAGACCCCCATTTCTATTTAAGATTTTAGGGGTGGGGCCACCCCCGACTAGGGGGCTGCATCTGTTAACATGATTTTTTGCCAATTTGGTGTCCCCTCTAAAACAAAATCGACGGGGCTGAGCGTTTTCCAAAAAAGAATTGAGCTGCCAATAAATGTCTCTGTTTCGTTTTCGATGCGCCACCCTGTATAATAAAATTTTTCGAACGCTGGTGCACGTATCATTAAATAATTTTAAAGTAAAAATATTAGATAATGGAATACTCGAATATTGAAACAATTAAACATGCAATTAATCGAATATTTAAATATTTGAATACTCGAATAATCGAACACATGGATAATTTTAAAGAAAAATATTCGGTATTTGAGTATTTGAATATTCGAATAGTCGATTTATTCTAGTTTGATTCCTAGCACTAGTATACACATCTTGAGGTTTTTTGTTTTTATTTACACGATTGCGATTCTTTTCTAATTTTACACGCTGTAAAGATTATTATCTAAACCTCCAAATACAAGATTTCGTTGTATAGTGGAGAACACAGTACAGTAAACTTTTTTGTTGATTGGCTTTTTTCATATCGAGCGTAATTAGGTGTTTTTAACAAAAAATGAAAATACAATTAGTCGTAACCACGGCCATTGGTGGTGTCAATCTTATGAAATTTTGTATTTAAGGGCTTTAAGGGATGCCAGATCGATTGCTGTTATTACAGTTGGAATAAAATTATTGTTAAAGGTATACTTCGCTGAACTTTACTCCTTAAATTATTATTTTACAACGCTCATAACGACAGTGAAATTTTAAGCGTTGGAAAATGGCGTTTTAACGCCCCAAATTTCAAAAATATCAATTCAGTAACGAAAATATAAACTTGGGTTCGTTATAAGGATTATGGATTTCGTCTATTTGTAATCACGTGTGCAGAAGCAACCAATGTCAATAAAATTACTCTGATAACAGCCCATATAGTATTACAAAGAAAATTTTACTTTGCATCATATTCTTTGGTATTACTTCAGAATATCACTTATGTCATCAAACGTTACCGTGGAATAAACCTTTCTTGATACTTCTCTGACTGTTACAATTTAAAATGTAATTAAATGTTCTCACCAAATATACCTTGAGCATTGATAAATGACTCAAAATTTGATTACAACTTCCTCAAGCACGTTACTTTTGGACAACGTGTTTTCGAAATCTTTAGTGAAATAATCTCGTATAATTTATTATTATAATCCATAATATCCCAATGCTTTTAGGCTATTATGGTTGATAATTAGAAAAAAAGAAAAGCAGTACTTTGAGTAAAACGTAAAAATGCGCACGGTTACCAACCTCAATATAAATTGTGTGTAGGACTTTTTTGAAAGCCCCGTGTACATCTCCTGGTCGTAGAGCTGTCCATAAATATCCAAACCACATCACAAAGTCAATATTGTATAATTTAAAAATTAACCACAGAACTTTAGAAAGCCGTATTTTTATTTTTCCCTTTCGGTCTGCCTTTGTACTTTTTCGAAGTGTATTTTAAATGCAAATCACCCTTTCTTTCGCCAATTTTATTAACTTAAGCAGCCGATCTACTACAAACCCCCACAAGCCTGCTAGTGACAGACATTGTGTGTTTCCTCTATACTAACCGAGATTTCCTATCAGCGGCCACACTTAAAAATGAATTACAATTACCCCTAAGCACCCTTTAGAATAACGTGTCTACGAAACACTCTAGATGTCTATATTGATTTTCGGCTGCAGTTAATAGAAAATATATTACATTATACATTTAAATTAATTTAATCAAATGTAAAATTGCTTAAAATACAGATGCCTTTAATTAATTATTTTTTTTGTAATTTTGAAAATATGCTTAAGAAATTAAATTGCTATACGGTGTCACTGGACTAGATACCGCAGTCCAATAAACTTTCATATGTTTAGGTTTTTTGAGAAAATTTATTTAAGAAAGTTATTTAAATTAAAATCAACCCCTAATTACAAGTCTTTATTAATAGTTATTTATGTATTAACCCATTAACGCCCAACTTATTTTTTTTATGTTTTATGTAAAAATTGAATATTTTGTTATTTGGGAACTATAAAAGGCAATGACATCGACCAAATCTGAAAAGAACAGGTAGTTTTTTCAAAAAGTGATGTCCTATAAATAGGACGCTGGGCGAATGTGAGAATATTTGAGATGGAAAAAAATACTTTGGTAAAATGTATTTGAAAGCATAATATATTATTATAGTATTAGTATAAAAAAAATGAAACGTTTTACTATGCATATATAAAATATAAAATTAATTTCTGATATGAAATTTTGTAAAACAAGGTGTACATAATGTTACATTACATTTTCTGCAGAAAGTTAGCGGTTTGCTTTTGCAAGCTAGGAATTGATAACGACGTTGCTTATCTCGTTTTTCCAGAAGGTGTCCCCTTTCGTCGAATCTGACATCATCTGACACTCTTGACCTTGAAGTAGAAGCCCAGCTGTAAGGTCTGCCTTTTAGGATGGGCCGCCCGTGTCCAATTTTCAAATAATGAACAGCAATGGCTCTTCGAAAGTCTTTTATAGAAATGGAGTTTTCTCCATAAATATGTTTGTATAATATATATGCGTTTACGATAGCCATATCAATGACACGTGTGAATAAACACCAGTACCATTTTTTCCCCCTTACTGCAATACCATGTTTTTCTAAGAGCCAGTCGTGTTGATCTACTCCTCCCATGTAGCGATTATAATTGTTTATCATTCTTGGCTGAGGGATAAGTGCACGGCCCATCTTTGCCTTATTCCATCTTTGCACCGACGCTGGTGGCTCCACAGTATCAAAATTGCTTGCTAGTAATACACATTTATTATCGTTCTATTTGACAAGTAGTATCTCATTTTTCTCATCGAACTGGTAGTCATACGATCCTCTTTCTTCCTTTTCAAGTTCTTTTGACGATTTCAAACGGCATTTTTGAGTTCTATTTTCCCTAATTGTTTCAGTTCTCGAAATTCCATTTCATTCAGCTTGTGACACAAAGCATGGCTGCTAAAGAAATTATCGAAATAAATGGAAAAACTTTCTGGATTTTCCACTAGTGACAACATGTTGGTAACAACTCTCGTGCCAAGAGCTTCGACATAAACGGTTTGTGATAAGTCTTTTCCACAATATAGTGAAAAATTGTAGCAAAACCCATCTTCTCCACACACATAGCCCAAAGTTTGTAGCCGAACCTTATAGGTTTGCCTTTTATAAATTGTTTTAGGAAGTGATGTCCATAATACCTTACAATCATCCCATCAATTGATAGATTTGCATGATATATGCCCCATTTGCGGAAATTCGTATTTATCATTTGAAAAAGTGGACGGATTTTAAAACTCTTATCATTTTTATTTTCGTTAGCCTCGAAGGTATCTTGAAAATGTATGACTGACTTTAGCTCTAAGTAAGCGTTTCTGCTCATAGCGTTTTTAACTATAGGCTCTCCCAAATCTTCCTGATCGGACCAATAATCTCGTTCTCTGGGTAAAGTATGATAACCAGTAAATATCAAAAAGCCAGTAGAGAGAAACGGACAGAACGAGATCAGGTGGTGCTGGTGGTGCTGGTGGTGCTGGTGGTGCAACTAACCCAGGTGGTGCAGGTGGTGCGTTTTACGATCTAACCCAAGTGGTTCGGTGGTGCGTTTTATGATCTAACCCGGGTGGTTCGGTGGTGCGTTTTATAACCTAACCCGGGTGGTTCGGTGGTGCTGTTTACAAAATAACCCGAAATTAAACCCGACTTTTTACGACCTAACCCGGATGCTTTCGCGAGGCGGCTTCTTATCTAACCCTAACTTGAACCTTAATATTTATGAACTGACCCGAGATAAAACCCGACTTTTTACGACCTAACCCGGATGCTTTCGCGAGGCGGCTTCTCATCTAACCCTAACTTGAACCTGAATATTTATGAACTGACCCGAGATAAAACCCGACTTTTTACGACCTAACCCGGATGCTTTCATGAGGCGGCTTCTCATCTAACCCTAATTTGAACCTGAATATTTATGATCTGACCCGAGATAAAACCCGACTTTTTATGATTTAACCTTAGTGAAACGCCGCTGCTAAAGCGGGATAATTAAATCCCAATTTTTATAAGCCATCCTTAAACCCAACTTTTTACGATCCGACCTGAGCCATCCTTAAACCAGACTTTTTATTATTTTCCCTTAGTTGAAACGCCGCTGTTAAAGCGGTATAGTAAAAAACATTATCTATATTTTCTAACCTTAGTGAAACGCCGCTGGCGGGTAGTAAAGCGAAATAAAACCCTAATTTATATGGTCTAACAAGATAAGTATATTAAGGCGGCACATTTGTCACCCCGCAATAATTATTTATACCTAAATAACCCTCTCAAACCCTCTGCCGACACGATTTAAAAAGAAAGGGACATAAACCTTTATTTATTATTCCGAAGGACCCTCATTAAAATTCAGTAGCATATCTAATAATTGTTTCCAATTTTTGCACCACTTATATAAAATACAATAAAATAATTACTATCTAGAACCATTAACTAGCGATTTCTTTGTACTGGAAATGGATAAATTATAGGACTATCTTGTAATGAGAACAGAGTAATAAAAAGTAAATAAAACTTAAATACGTATAAAATACCAAGCAGGTATAGGTACTATACAACTTGTGTTCGCCATCAGGTAAAAGCCCTCATAATGCTTTTATAAAAATTTCGGATAATATCATAATATAAGTAAATAGGCTACAATTTCAGGAAAAAAGTAAAAAAAATTAATTCACAGTGTAAAATTGTAGTTAAATGGATTGTAAATACGAAATAATATAAAAAGCTACCTTTTGTTTGCGATGATGTATGCACAATAACTCTATATTATTCGGTCCTTAAACTGAAAATACCCACTAGATAGGTATCATAAGCTGTATTTGTCATCAGGTAGAACCCCCAATAAAATTATGAATATCAGGCGTAGGCAACAATAAGCAAATCACGTTGGTTTTTTAATTTATTATTAATCTGGCTAACTTAAGAAACTCACAATATAACGACCATCCAAAAAAAATCATAATACATTACTGGGTGTGAAAGCAATTGCGCTGCAAAATATAGTGTATACCGACTCTGAGGTAGTTAATTAAAATCCCAATTAGCGCTAAAAAAAAATCAATTAGATATTTACTTTAGATATTTTAATAAAAAAATTCAATATTCTCACCAACATTTAACTTTTGAAATTAGCATAATAACAAATCCTTTACAATGAATTAAACAAACGCATACATAATTTTAAAATCACATAATAAGAATATAAGCTAAAATCTAACAAGTTCGGACTACTCGAATGACTTCAGTTTACATCTGTAGAGAATACCCAACTCTCGAATCATAAAAAATGGTCAAACTTTGTCGGCAAATACCCTTCTATGATGCAGGGGAAGGACAGGTAACTCGAGATGTTTATAAAGAAACGTTAAAGAACATTATTTGCTTATTTCTAGACTCTTAAAAATTAGATGCAATCGAACAATAAATGTTTTCATCATGTATATTTATGAGTAACACATTACCTTCGACATACATAAATTCAAATTGATAATTACTTGCCTTAGTACTTTTTTAGAAGCTTGAATCATTGCATATAACCGTCTGAGGATACCCAAACTTCCCCTAACATATTTCTCCGCAGCCGGGGAAAAAGAGGTAGAAAAAGTAAAATAACAACACCAAGTGTCTTTGCGAACAATCGGCAATAAAATAGAGTATTTCAGTTTTTAATTTTTCGTAAATAAAAGTTGGTTAGATTAATAGTCTCTGTGAATATAATAACATAAACAAAGTGATATGCCGTAAATTTAGGAGTACAGTATAAATTATCCCTCTATTAAAATATACCGCAATAACTAACTAGCAAAGGATTTTTGATATTTTGAATATATTTGATGCTCATAGCATTATCACATTTCCAAAGGCTCTAAATTTTAGAAAAATGCTCTAATAGAATATGTTTTTTTTTTAAATACGACCTACAACAGTCTCTGCTACAGCATGGCTGACTCTGTAGGAATTTCTGTGAGACCATAATAATTATATCAATAATCGAGTCGTCCTTATGATAATATTTTCTTCCAATATCCGACTCCACTATCCATAAAAGTTATGTTAGAAAATTCATAATTATTGAGCGCATTGTAATTTTTAAAAAGAAATTCACTTCACACACAAAGATGAAGCCAATCAATTCATGAAAAATAATGCAAGTCAGTATGCGTATGTTATGGCTAACTGTTTAAATGTCTATTCCTTCCACGTTTGTCGGAAGAAATACTTTTCTTTATACTAGTATTTTAGTTGAAAATAAGATTGTAAATCGTGTACAAAACAACCGTCCCTTATGGATTTGAACGAAAATTGTAGATTTGACTATTTTCATGAAAAATAAATCTAAGTACGGAATAATGCAGGAGAGAGACCTATTTCTCTTGCATATTTAATTTCTTTGATAGTAAGAACTAATCTCTTTATTTTACAAAGTAAAAAAAAGCTAAAGATCGGCGTTGTCAGTCAGGTATAAGAACTGATTTAACACGATGGTTTTTGTACAAACGTTCAAATACAATTGTATGCTTTTTAACCGATTATGCCGGAAAAATGACGTTTTATAGATTAGATATTTAGACGAAGAGGTAGCCTTCTCAATAAAGTATTGATTATTGTCCTGATAGCTAGACAACACTTTTTATGTTAGTCAAAAAAAAAATAATTTTTTTCGAACGCTAGTACAGGTTTTATCGTTAACTAACAAACATTAAGAGCGAAAAATGTATAGGTTCACTTCATTTTTACATTATTTTACATTCGACAAAGAATAAACATCAATTTATTGTTTATTTTTTGAGGGAGTACTGGATGATACAACTCTTCTGGTGGGAGAATTGTGCATTTAATTAAACCATCTATATTATTTAGGTTTAATTTGTTACACGCATCTCCTACACACACTTCTGGATGTGATAGTGGAAATTTAAAACTTTTACAGATGTACGGATAGAGGAAACAAACATCGGCGTATTTAATTTTTTCCGTATCTTTTATTTCATAGTATTCGCATGTATTTCCTGTTCGTCCTCCATAAAAAGCATCTCTTGGATTTAGTTTTGTCAAAATTTTATTGTAATGGGTATTAGTATAGGATTTTATCTCTGGATTATTTTTTAATAAATTTCTAAAATCACACTCCCACATTTCATTAACTAAAAAACCGAAATCTTTTAGTCTCATAATTTTTGCCTTTGTGGTTTCATATCTTAAATTTAGCGTTTCTGAGGGGTCCTCGGAAAGAGGATCGTTCCTGCCGAACTTGTAGCATACAGTACATCCATGGAAATAACATCCTTGAAATTCAAATACCTCTTTTGTTTCGGAGCAGTAACCATCAACTTTTACACCATTTAAAACAGCTTCTTTACCATTAGCAGCATGTAAGATGTTGATTTTTCTGTGATTCTCGGTCCAAAGTAACCAATCTATGGCAATTTTGCTCTGCCTGTTTCTCCATCGGTATCCATTTTTTGGTATGATTCCTATAGTATTAGGCTTCAAAAAATTTCTTCTAAAAATTTTATTGCATGCTGAAGCAATAGTTGTAGCTTCAGTAAATGGACATACATTGGTAGTTTGTATAAGTTGTTCTCTAAACTTTAAACATGATTGCGCAAGGATTTCGACATCCGATACGCAGCAGTCTACCAGATCTCTTTGCATATCGAAACCATCATTTTCATGCTCTACAAACCATTTAAGAAATTTGGCTCTGTCTTCTTCCTTCATACTATCTGGGGAGTAATATTCAATTGATGGTAGAGGTCCTATATAGTTTTCATTTGCCTTTGCATTAAATAGGTGCGGGAAGTAGCCTTTTTTAAAAATATCCTCAAGTCCAAATGGCTTTGGTAGTGTGGCTTAAGGCATAGGGAAATAGTTAAGTGAGTCGATAAATTTTACATTTTCAAGTTGCATCGTAATTATTTTGGTACCTCTCATGATTAACTCAGGTGTAAAATCTGTCTTTGTCATAATGTAGTTTAATATAAACTGGTGATCAAAAGCCTGACCATTATGCGCTATTACAATAATTTCTTTAAAGTTTTTCCTCATTTGTAAAAAATGGTTAGTAAATATTCCCGCTGGGTCTATACCTCTGACTTTTTGTAACTTTAGACCGCATTTTTTACAAGTATCTGCTTCAGAATCCATGCACTCATCGCAGTATTGTTTGAAAACACAGAGATTGACTTGATGTAAAAACGTTAAATTTTCCAATAGTTTGTCTTGGCTCGTCTCTAAATCGTAGAATACAAAAAAGATCATCTTTAATCTTAGGTTTTCTCTTATCAGGCCGAATATAACATAGATGATCCTCGGGTGCATGTTTATTACAAATTTTACAATAAATTTCACCACATGCATGTACTCTTTTGGCTTTAATGGTTTTTAAACAAATAGAACATAGTTTAATTTGTTCGCATACTGTAAATTTGCCTGACGAATAATCCTTTTTATGATTTTCGTAACAGTTTTGACTTCTAAAAAATTATAGACAGTCCTGGCATTTAATTTTTATTGCTATTTCACAAGCAGAGGCTTGCTGACATGCCTGACAGGTTCCACCACATCGGTGCTCATTTTTGTGATCATATGGGACGTAACACTTTTCACAAAAATAGTTAGAACAAAAAGCTGCTGTCAGCGATGTAATTACATTAAAATGGCTTTTGTAATGTAATAAGTTCAGCCGTTTATTGCTTTCAGTTGAACCTTCAAATATAATATTTCGTCCTTTTGATCCATAGCTATAAACAACTAATTTATATTCTTTTAGATGATTTTGAAATTGTATTAACTCGGGAATTCCACCTCCTGCCTCAGGAATGCTAATTTTAGCTCTCTCCAACAATGATCTTGTTCTTTCGGTTTGAATTTTACTAATATCTCTTCTAACCTTACTGAATTCGGGATCTCTTTTTTTATGGGCAATGGCGACTACCAAAGCACGTGGTAAACACAGGTTATCGGTATTTTTAATACTTATAATACCTCGTCGCTTGTCGCATTCCTCGTGAAAGCTGTTATAATTTTTTCCTCTTCCCCCACCAACAGGTAATCTAACAGTTGTCACACTAAGACAAAATGATTCTGTATTAAGACCTGCTGAGTTTGACTGATAAATGCCACTTATAACACTCCAAACATCTTAAAAGGTTATGTCTTTAGCTGCTTTGAAGCGAATCCAACCTTCTCCTCGGTTGAAGTCTTTAGAGCAAAAACTAAAAGCCACACGATCTAAGGGTTGTAGGCCTTCTGTAGCGTTTTGAATAATTTGATTAATTCCTTTTTCCATCCAACCAACTGGTTCAACTCCCTGTGGAACAGGTTTTAACTTAAACTCTAGAGTGCGTCCTGTAAGGTTAAATTCTCGTAACTTTTTAACAACGTCTTTAACAATAATAAACTTCTCCATCTTTCTTTTTTTTTTTGTTGTTTTATAGTCTACTATCTACCTACATAAAAAAAAAAAAAAAACAAGTATATTTTCATATTTTTATCGGTCTTAAGTTCGATTTCAAAAGCACACTCCCACTTTTTGATAATTTCACAGTCTAAGCACATAGATCTTATATTTTTTATTTACGATCAATTCATCTTTATTCGCCAATCGTCTCAAACGAGTCTGCTTTTGAAAGTAATATAGCCTTAGTATTCAGAAAATATTAATGATATCGGAGCCTAAAACATCCTTAACACTAAAAAATCATTGTGTTTCCTAACAAAACCCATCATCTTGTCTATTTAGCTTGCTTTCCTATTGTTTAGCAGGTTAAATAAAATTATTATTTCGCTCTTTTTGTCTGTACTGAATCGTTAGGGGAATACGATTCTAGTCCTATAAGAGAGACAGTTAAAATTTATGTAAGCAATCAGAAATCCTACACTATGAGCTACTTAGTTAAAATTTCATATTTCCTTCATGGATCAGGTAAAATTTGTGTTGTGTCGGTCAAAATTTATAAAATACGAAAAAAATGCTAGATGCATTTTTATCATGACTTTCTATCTAATACCATCTTATTTCAAGGTATAATTCGGTTGTCAAAATGAGAATCTAAAAAATCCTCGTGTTTCCTCACAAAACCCATCATCTTGCCTATTTAGCTTGCTTTTCTATTGTTTAGCAGGTTAAATAAAATTATTATTTCGCTCTTTTTGTCTGTACTGAATCGTTAGGGGGATACGTTTCTAGTTCTATAAGAGAGACAGTTAAAATGTATGTAAGCAATCAGAAATCCTACACTATGAGCTACTTAGTTAAAATTTCATATTTCCTTCCTGGGTCAGGCAAAATTTGTGATGTGTCGGTCAAAATTTATAAAAATACGAAAAAAATGCTGGATGCATTTTTAGCGTGACTTTCTATTTAATACCATCTTATTTCAAGGTATAATTCGGTTGTCAAAATGAGAATAAAATAATTTTCCCATGGTTTATGTCATCTTAAAAAAGTCAAAAGGTTATATTCTGTAGAGGGTCAGATACATTCAAATTTAAAAATTTTCTCCAAGAAGAATTTTAAGATAGTATTATAGTAAATAAAAATTCTATACCTCCAATATTTCTTGGAAACATTTCGTGTTCTAGCGACATAACCCAAAAGTACCTCTATTCAGAAACGCATCGTACTTTTCTTGTCAAACTTGACTTTGTTGTAATGTTGTATGCAGAACACTTTGAAAACAAAAATTAGATTAGAAACCGCCGCCTCTTAAGGTATACTTTTTTAGGTCTTACATAGGGTACACTGGTATACAGAACAAATGTCATCTTTAATTGTCTCATTATCCCATCCATTACATTATTATAATCTTAAAGCACCTGTTACCAGCATTATCTGTTTTTATGGTTTTCATAAAACATAGCGATTACCGATGAAAATTAAACGAAAACTTAATAAATAACTTTTTTTTCAACTGAAATAGACTGATTTTCGATGGAAAAATGTTACTTATAACTAAAAATGAATATAAGACATATACGCAATGATATTTAGAATAAATCAATCTTTTCTAAAATTACTATGAAATATTCACAAAATCGTTTCGTTATAACCAAAGTAGCAAGGCTTGCAGATTTCGTATAGAGTTCAAACGCGATACTGAGATGATCTTTTTTTTTTTTATATTTTTGTAGGATAATGCACCACTACGTTGTAAGTACTTGAGAGAGGACTTTCTTGAAAAATCCTCAAATTTCTCTGCAATTTTGTTCCTTCTAGAGTTAAATTCACAGAGAAAACCCCGTATTCTTATCTTTCAGGTTGGTATATTAAAAAGGGCTTATTAGTATGGTTTAGAAAACAAGCAATATTAATTAACGGATGTTTTTTCGTCGTATGAAGAGTTGAAAAATTTTTTTTTCCACTCCAATGGTTACGATGCAGAGAGTCGGGTTTCATCATAATCTTTCAGGGTAGCTCAGGTTTTGATTGCATGTAGAGAGTCGGGTTTCATCATAATCTTTCAGGGTAGCTCAGGTTTGATTACATGTACTAAGGTTAGTGCTCCTTGCAATCGGTTTCAGGTTTGACGCGCCCCCCCTCAGGTTTGTTCAGGTTTCTCAAACGTTTGAGAAACCTGAACAAACCTGAGGGGGGCGCGTCAAACCTGAAACCGATTGCAAGGAGCACTAACCTTAGTACATGTAATCAAACCTGAGCTACCCTGAAAGATTATGATGAAACCCGACTCTCTACATGCAATCAAAACCTGAGCTACCCTGAAAGATTATGATGAAACCCGACTCTCTGCATCGTAACCATTGGAGTGGAAAAAAAAATTTTTCAACTCTTCATACGACGAAAAAACATCCGTTAATTAATATTGCTTGTTTTCTAAACCATACTAATAAGCCCTTTTTAATATACCAACCTGAAAGATAAGAATACGGGGTTTTCTCTGTGAATTTAACTCTAGAAGGAACAAAATTGCAGAGAAATTTGAGGATTTTTCAAGAAAGTCCTCTCTCAAGTACTTACAACGTAGTGGTGCATTATCCTACAAAAATATAAAAAAAAAAAAGATCATCTCAGTATCGCGTTTGAACTCTATACGAAATCTGCAAGCCTTGCTACTTTGGTTATAACGAAACGATTTTGTGAATATTTCATAGTAATTTTAGAAAAGATTGATTTATTCTAAATATCATTGCGTATATGTCTTATATTCATTTTTAGTTATAAGTAACATTTTTCCATCGAAAATCAGTCTATTTCAGTTGAAAAAAAAGTTATTTATTAAGTTTTCGTTTAATTTTCATCGGTAATCGCTATGTTTTATGAAAACCATAAAAACAGATAATGCTGGTAACAGGTGCTTTAAGATTATAATAATGTAATGGATGGGATAATGAGACAATTAAAGATGACATTTGTTCTGTATACCAGTGTACCCTATGTAAGACCTAAAAAAGTATACCTTAAGAGGCGGCGGTTTCTAATCTAATTTTTGTTTTCAAAGTGTTCTGCATACAACATTACAACAAAGTCAAGTTTGACAAGAAAAGTACGATGCGTTTCTGAATAGAGGTACTTTTGGGTTATGTCGCTAGAACACGAAATGTTTCCAAGAAATATTGGAGGTATAGAATTTTTATTTACTATAATACTATCTTAAAATTCTTCTTGGAGAAAATTTTTAAATTTGAATGTATCTGACCCTCTACAGAATATAACCTTTTGACTTTTTTAAGATGACATAAACCATGGGAAAATTATTTTATTCTCATTTTGACAACCGAATTATACCTTGAAATAAGATGGTATTAAATAGAAAGTCACGCTAAAAATGCATCCAGCATTTTTTTCGTATTTTTATAAATTTTGACCGACACATCACAAATTTTGCCTGACCCAGGAAGGAAATATGAAATTTTAACTAAGTAGCTCATAGTGTAGGATTTCTGATTGCTTACATACATTTTAACTGTCTCTCTTATAGAACTAGAAACGTATCCCCCTAACGATTCAGTACAGACAAAAAGAGCGAAATAATAATTTTATTTAACCTGCTAAACAATAGAAAAGCAAGCTAAATAGGCAAGATGATGGGTTTTGTGAGGAAACACGAGGATTTTTTAGATTCTCATTTTGACAACCGAATTATACCTTGAAATAAGATGGTATTAGATAGAAAGTCATGATAAAAATGCATCTAGCATTTTTTTCGTATTTTATAAATTTTGACCGACACAACACAAATTTTACCTGATCCATGAAGGAAATATGAAATTTTAACTAAGTAGCTCATAGTGTAGGATTTCTGATTGCTTACATAAATTTTAACTGTCTCTCTTATAGGACTAGAATCGTATTCCCCTAACGATTCAGTACAGACAAAAAGAGCGAAATAATAATTTTATTTAACCTGCTAAACAATAGGAAAGCAAGCTAAATAGACAAGATGATGGGTTTTGTTAGGAAACACAATGATTTTTTAGTGTTAAGGATGTTTTAGGCTCCGATATCATTAATATTTTCTGAATACTAAGGCTATATTACTTTCAAAAGCAGACTCGTTTGAGACGATTGGCGAATAAAGATGAATTGATCGTAAATAAAAAATATAAGATCTATGTGCTTAGACTGTGAAATTATCAAAAAGTGGGAGTGTGCTTTTGAAATCGAACTTAAGACCGATAAAAATATGAAAATATACTTGTTTTTTTTTTTTTTTTATGTAGGTAGATAGTAGACTATAAAACAACAAAAAAAAAAAGAAAGATGGAGAAGTTTATTATTGTTAAAGACGTTGTTAAAAAGTTACGAGAATTTAACCTTACAGGACGCACTCTAGAGTTTAAGTTAAAACCTGTTCCACAGGGAGTTGAACCAGTTGGTTGGATGGAAAAAGGAATTAATCAAATTATTCAAAACGCTACAGAAGGCCTACAACCCTTAGATCGTGTGGCTTTTAGTTTTTGCTCTAAAGACTTCAACCGAGGAGAAGGTTGGATTCGCTTCAAAGCAGCTAAAGACATAACCTTTTAAGATGTTTGGAGTGTTATAAGTGGCATTTATCAGTCAAACTCAGCAGGTCTTAATACAGAATCATTTTGTCTTAGTGTGACAACTGTTAGATTACCTGTTGGTGGGGGAAGAGGAAAAAATTATAACAGCTTTCACGAGGAATGCGACAAGCGACGAGGTATTATAAGTATTAAAAATACCGATAACCTGTGTTTACCACGTGCTTTGGTAGTCGCCATTGCCCATAAAAAAAGAGATCCCGAATTCAGTAAGGTTAGAAGAGATATTAGTAAAATTCAAACCGAAAGAACAAGATCATTGTTGGAGAGAGCTAAAATTAGCATTCCTGAGGCAGGAGGTGGAATTCCCGAGTTAATACAATTTCAAAATCATCTAAAAGAATATAAATTAGTTGTTTATAGCTATGGATCAAAAGGACGAAATATTATATTTGAAGGTTCAACTGAAAGCAATAAACGGCTGAACTTATTACATTACAAAAGCCATTTTAATGTAATTACATCGCTGACAGCAGCTTTTTGTTCTAACTATTTTTGTGAAAAGTGTTACGTCCCATATGATCACAAAAATGAGCACCGATGTGGTGGAACCTGTCAGGCATGTCAGCAAGCCTCTGCTTGTGAAATAGCAATAAAAATTAAATGCCAGGACTGTCTATAATTTTTTAGAAGTCAAAACTGTTACGAAAATCATAAAAAGGATTATTCGTCAGGCAAATTTACAGTATGCGAACAAATTAAACTATGTTCTATTTGTTTAAAAACCATTAAAGCCAAAAGAGTACATGCATGTGGTGAAATTTATTGTAAAATTTGTAATAAACATGCACCCGAGGATCATCTATGTTATATTCGGCCTGATAAGAGAAAACCTAAGATTAAAGATGATCTTTTTTGTATTCTACGATTTAGAGACGAGCCAAGACAAACTATTGGAAAATTTAACGTTTTTACATCAAGTCAATCTCTGTGTTTTCAAACAATACTGCGATGAGTGCATGGATTCTGAAGCAGATACTTGTAAAAAATGCGGTCTAAAGTTACAAAAAGTCAGAGGTATAGACCCAGCGGGAATATTTACTAACCATTTTTTACAAATGAGGAAAAACTTTAAAGAAATTATTGTAATAGCGCATAATGGTCAGGCTTTTGATCACCAGTTTATATTAAACTACATTATGACAAAGACAGATTTTACACCTGAGTTAATCATGAGAGGTACCAAAATAATTACGATGCAACTTGAAAATGTAAAATTTATCGACTCACTTAACTATTTCCCTATGCCTTAAGCCACACTACCAAAGCCATTTGGACTTGAGGATATTTTTAAAAAAGGCTACTTCCCGCACCTATTTAATGCAAAGGCAAATGAAAACTATATAGGACCTCTACCATCAATTGAATATTACTCCCCAGATAGTATGAAGGAAGAAGACAGAGCCAAATTTCTTAAATGGTTTGTAGAGCATGAAAATGATGGTTTCGATATGCAAAGAGATCTGGTAGACTGCTGCGTATCGGATGTCGAAATCCTTGCGCAATCATGTTTAAAGTTTAGAGAACAACTTATACAAACTACCAATGTATGTCCATTTACTGAAGCTACAACTATTGCTTCAGCATGCAATAAAATTTTTAGAAGAAATTTTTTGAAGCCTAATACTATAGGAATCATACCAAAAAATGGATACCGATGGAGAAACAGGCAGAGCAAAATTGCCATAGATTGGTTACTTTGGACCGAGAATCACAGAAAAATCAACATCTTACATGCTGCTAATGGTAAAGAAGCTGTTTTAAATGGTGTAAAAGTTGATGGTTACTGCTCCGAAACAAAAGAGGTATTTGAATTTCAAGGATGTTATTTCCATGGATGTACTGTATGCTACAAGTTCGGCAGGAACGATCCTCTTTCCGAGGACCCCTCAGAAACGCTAAATTTAAGATATGAAACCACAAAGGCAAAAATTATGAGACTAAAAGATTTCGGTTTTTTAGTTAATGAAATGTGGGAGTGTGATTTTAGAAATTTATTAAAAAATAATCCAGAGATAAAATCCTATACTAATACCCATTACAATAAAATTTTGACAAAACTAAATCCAAGAGATGCTTTTTATGGAGGACGAACAGGAAATACATGCGAATACTATGAAATAAAAGATACGGAAAAAATTAAATACGCCGATGTTTGTTTCCTCTATCCGTACATCTGTAAAAGTTTTAAATTTCCACTATCACATCCAGAAGTGTGTGTAGGAGATGCGTGTAACAAATTAAACCTAAATAATATAGATGGTTTAATTAAATGCACAATTCTCCCACCAGAAGAGTTGTATCATCCAGTACTCCCTCAAAAAATAAACAATAAATTGATGTTTATTCTTTGTCGAATGTAAAATAATGTAAAAATGAAGTGAACCTATACATTTTTCGCTCTTAATGTTTGTTAGTTAACGATAAAACCTGTACTAGCGTTCGAAAAAAATTATTTTTTTTTTGACTAACATAAAAAGTGTTGTCTAGCTATCAGGACAATAATCAATACTTTATTGAGAAGGCTACCTCTTCGTCTAAATATCTAATCTATAAAACGTCATTTTTCCGGCATAATCGGTTAAAAAGCATACAATTGTATTTGAACGTTTGTACAAAAACCATCGTGTTAAATCAGTTCTTATACCTGACTGACAACGCCGATCTTTAGCTTTTTTTTACTTTGTAAAATAAAGAGATTAGTTCTTACTATCAAAGAAATTAAATATGCAAGAGAAATAGGTCTCTCTCCTGCATTATTCCGTACTTAGATTTATTTTTCATGAAAATAGTCAAATCTACAATTTTCGTTCAAATCCATAAGGGACGGTTGTTTTGTACACGATTTACAATCTTATTTTCAACTAAAATACTAGTATAAAGAAAAGTATTTCTTCCGACAAACGTGGAAGGAATAGACATTTAAACAGTTAGCCATAACATACGCATACTGACTTGCATTATTTTTCATGAATTGATTGGCTTCATCTTTGTGTGTGAAGTGAATTTCTTTTTAAAAATTACAATGCGCTCAATAATTATGAATTTTCTAACATAACTTTTATGGATAGTGGAGTCGGATATTGGAAGAAAATATTATCATAAGGACGACTCGATTATTGATATAATTATTATGGTCTCACAGAAATTCCTACAGAGTCAGCCATGCTGTAGCAGAGACTGTTGTAGGTCGTATTTAAAAAAAAAACATATTCTATTAGAGCATTTTTCTAAAATTTAGAGCCTTTGGAAATGTGATAATGCTATGAGCATCAAATATATTCAAAATATCAAAAATCCTTTGCTAGTTAGTTATTGCGGTATATTTTAATAGAGGGATAATTTATACTGTACTCCTAAATTTACGGCATATCACTTTGTTTATGTTATTATATTCACAGAGACTATTAATCTAACCAACTTTTATTTACGAAAAATTAAAAACTGAAATACTCTATTTTATTGCCGATTGTTCGCAAAGACACTTGGAGTTGTTATTTTACTTTTTCTACCTCTTTTTCCCCGGCTGCGGAGAAATATGTTAGGGGAAGTTTGGGTATCCTCAGATGGTTATATGCAATGATTCAAGCTTCTAAAAAAGTACTAAGGCAAGTAATTATCAATTTGAATTTATGTATGTCGAAGGTAATGTGTTACTCATAAATATACATGATGAAAACATTTATTGTTCGATTGCATCTAATTTTTAAGAGTCTAGAAATAAGCAAATAATGTTCTTTAACGTTTCTTTATAAACATCTCGAGTTACCTGTCCTTCCCCTGCATCATAGAAGGGTATTTGCCGACAAAGTTTGACCATTTTTTATGATTCGAGAGTTGGGTATTCTCTACAGATGTAAACTGAAGTCATTCGAGTAGTCCGAACTTGTTAGATTTTAGCTTATATTCTTATTATGTGATTTTAAAATTATGTATGCGTTTGTTTAATTCATTGTAAAGGATTTGTTATTATGCTAATTTCAAAAGTTAAATGTTGGTGAGAATATTGAATTTTTTTATTAAAATATCTAAAGTAAATATCTAATTGATTTTTTTTTAGCGCTAATTGGGATTTTAATTAACTACCTCAGAGTCGGTATACACTATATTTTGCAGCGCAATTGCTTTCACACCCAGTAATGTATTATGATTTTTTTTGGATGGTCGTTATATTGTGAGTTTCTTAAGTTAGCCAGATTAATAATAAATTAAAAAACCAACGTGATTTGCTTATTGTTGCCTACGCCTGATATTCATAATTTTATTGGGGGTTCTACCTGATGACAAATACAGCTTATGATACCTATCTAGTGGGTATTTTCAGTTTAAGGACCGAATAATATAGAGTTATTGTGCATACATCATCGCAAACAAAAGGTAGCTTTTTATATTATTTCGTATTTACAATCCATTTAACTACAATTTTACACTGTGAATTAATTTTTTTTACTTTTTTCCTGAAATTGTAGCCTATTTACTTATATTATGATATTATCCGAAATTTTTATAAAAGCATTATGAGGGATTTTACCTGATGGCGAACACAAGTTGTATAGTACCTATACCTGCTTGGTATTTTATACGTATTTAAGTTTTATTTACTTTTTATTACTCTGTTCTCATTACAAGATAGTCCTATAATTTATCCATTTCCAGTACAAAGAAATCGCTAGTTAATGGTTCTAGATAGTAATTATTTTATTGTATTTTATATAAGTGGTGCAAAAATTGGAAACAATTATTAGATATGCTACTGAATTTTAATGAGGGTCCTTCGGAATAATAAATAAAGGTTTATGTCCCTTTCTTTTTAAATCGTGTCGGCAGAGGGTTTGAGAGGGTTATTTAGGTATAAATAATTATTGCGGGGTGACAAATGTGCCGCCTTAATATACTTATCTTGTTAGACCATATAAATTAGGGTTTTATTTCGCTTTACTACCCGCCAGCGGCGTTTCACTAAGGTTAGAAAATATAGATAATGTTTTTTACTATACCGCTTTAACAGCGGCGTTTCAACTAAGGGAAAATAATAAAAAGTCTGGTTTAAGGATGGCTCAGGTCGGATCGTAAAAAGTTGGGTTTAAGGATGGCTTATAAAAATTGGGATTTAATTATCCCGCTTTAGCAGCGGCGTTTCACTAAGGTTAAATCATAAAAAGTCGGGTTTTATCTCGGGTCAGATCATAAATATTCAGGTTCAAATTAGGGTTAGATGAGAAGCCGCCTCATGAAAGCATCCGGGTTAGGTCGTAAAAAGTCGGGTTTTATCTCGGGTCAGTTCATAAATATTCAGGTTCAAGTTAGGGTTAGATGAGAAGCCGCCTCGCGAAAGCATCCGGGTTAGGTCGTAAAAAGTCGGGTTTTATCTCGGGTCAGTTCATAAATATTAAGGTTCAAGTTAGGGTTAGATAAGAAGCCGCCTCGCGAAAGCATCCGGGTTAGGTCGTAAAAAGTCGGGTTTAATTTCGGGTTATTTTGTAAACAGCACCACCGAACCACCCGGGTTAGGTTATAAAACGCACCACCGAACCACCCGGGTTAGATCATAAAACGCACCACCGAACCACTTGGGTTAGATCGTAAAACGCACCACCTGCACCACCTGGGTTAGTTGCACCACCAGCACCACCAGCACCACCTGATCTCGTTCTGTCCGTTTCTCTCTACTAAAGCCTACAAATACTTTTAGTTCATCGATGGTTATAGAAAGGTCGTGTTTATTTTTCTGGGTCGCTGCGTATCGCTTAGTTTCGTCAATTTATAAACATTGTTGTCAAAAAATCCTCAATAATTTTTACCGGCGTAAAATCCACCAGAGATGTTTTTAGAGTATTTGAATTTATTTCATGTCCGTTCCCTGTAGGCTGTTGTGTATAACTTGGAGAAATCTTCCGCCATTGAGCTGGACATCTTTGTTCGCTAATTTTTTTTCTCTTTGCTGGTTGATTGCTTGTAGAAGTTGATGGCATATTTGTAACAAATGCACTAAGGGGTAAATTATCTTCATCTTCAGAGTTAACCTCTTGCTCATGATGAAAATTAATTTCAATATTACCTGGAACGTCATTGACAACTGGAATATCTAAATCATTGTGGATATCTTCCTCGTCCGTCAATTCGTCGACATCTGGAGGTACTGCTATTAAGTCTGCTTCAATCTGCTCAGAGTAAGTAATCTACAGCTTCTTCTAATGTTTTGAACAGTCTACTCATATCGCCGGCTGTAACGTAAAATATTACTTGCATTACAATATTGTAACTATAATACAATAACATATCAAATTTTGATTGCAACACCCAGCGTCATATTTATAGGACAGAAGATTTAGTAACATTTAATAAAAAAACTATCATATTGTAGGTAGCAAAATATTAGTTTTCACAGAACAAAGTACATGCATTAGCAAATATCTAAACCAGATAGAGAAATCACTTACCTGCCATATTTTTTTTGTGGTCCCTGACTGTATATCACAGTGCACTTAGTAGACAAACACGCGCTCTTTACAAATATACGGTGCGTCCGATGATAATAATTTTCATAAACTGACCGTAAAAGTTGGGAATCGGGGTACAACTGTTTACATTAGCACAGCCGATTTTGTATTTATTACTTCCAGGAAGCGGCAAAAAAATTTATATATCATATAAATATGACGCTGGGCGTTATTGGGTTAAGGGAATTATAAGGGTCTTAATTATCGAGGGCAAATTTTCTGGCCCGGGCAATTGCTGTTCTTCGGACCAGAAACTTTGACCTCGATACATACCAGAAACTAAAACGGACGTACCGAAAAAATTTACAATTGTTGACGAAAAAGAGTTTTCTGCTTTGCTTTTATTCAGACGTTATAAGATAAGGATAAGACTCTTTATTCGATCAATATAAAAGATTTACATCAATCTACTTATTATGTAATATAGTCTGTACGGCGGTTCTTTGCCGCTGTGTCATTACTTTCGTGTGACAAGAACAATATGAATCTAATCAAAATTACGAAGTCAAAACAAAGTCTAAGCTAATAAACTCAAAACTTTCGTGGCTAGCGTTCGGACTTAATAATAATAACAAAAAAGTGGCTCTGAAAAGAACAGTTTATAGAATTACATTGAATTTCAAGGCACACAAATATTAAAAACAAATTAAAGTTGACAGATCGAATTCTTAGTTTTTAAGCTACATGGTGCTTGCGAAAATATTTGCTTTTTGATCACCCCCTATATTTCGGTTATCCTTTAACTTATTAAAAAATTTAAAACTGTTTCTAAGTGAGTTTTTTAAGCAGAATTTAGTGGCGTGCTTACTTTTTTTCTGGGAGTCATTTCGAGATTTAAAGCAAACATCAGATTTTTTTAAATGGGAGACCCTGTATATTTTTCTCTTATTTGATTGGGATATTTTTAAGGTTTTCAAAAATATATATTAGTTAATAGTTACTTTATTACCAAACTTAGAAAAATAAAGAAAACTCTTTCATAAAAAGTTCTTTTCCTACGAGCGTGCGCAAAGTAGTACTTTGCGCACGCATTTCCGTGTGCAAAGTTACACTTTTCCGTACCAGTGCAGATAAGATTTTTATCCGCACCGGCTGCGGAAAAGTAGCACTATTCAAAAATCTCCTTGGCAGGGAATATTTATATTTATTTTAGTAGCTGTAGACAATTTTATGCAATGTGCGAAGCCGGCGTTGCAAGTGTATTCTCTTTATCTCTTTTACCTTTAAATCGTAATTCACGATATTTGTATTTCAGCCTAAAACGAAAAAAAATTCTATTTTTTAACTACCTCGTATAGTAATAAATGATTATAATATTGCCCAGCAACAATAAATGTACATGTTGATTTTGGCACATGATGTCAGATTTTTCCTCCGTTTCTAGTTCAACAAGAATCTACAAACACCGACACTTTTCTTTCCATCAAATCCTCAAAAAGTATAAACGCTGTTAAAATGAGCAGCTCTGACGAGGAGCTACCAGATTCCATTCTAGAGGCCGCAAACTCTGCAAATTTAAATTTATTGCCCGCTAAATCCCAAGAAAAATACGAGAAGCAATATAAACAATTTGAATACTGGTGCCGCAACAAAGGGACAAATAGTTTTAAGGAGGGGGCTTCTTAGCGTATTTTGCAGATTTACGAAAATCAGTTCAGCCAAATACTTTATGGAGTAAGTACTCTATGTTAAAAAGTGTCCTTAAAATCAAAATAAACTTGGATTTAAGTCAATATTTCAAGCTAACATTGTTTCTAAAAAAGCAAAATGTGGGATATCGTCCGAAAAAGGCCAACATTTTTGACAAAATTGAAGTATCCAGATTTATGGAAGAAGCACCTGATCAAATTTACCTTCTAATAAAAGTCGCCACCATTTTTGGGTTGGTCGGTGCTTGCAGGCACGATGAGCTTTGCAAGATAATGGTTGATCACATAGAGGATAAAGGAAATTTGATAGTAGTGAAAATTCCTGACAGTAAAAACAATACTTCAAGAATCTTTGTAGTATCTAATGAAACAAATAAGGGATATTATTTACAACTAGTATCATAAATATGCAAATTTGCGAAAACCATCCACTCCGCACAAGCGCTTTTTGTGCAGTATCGACAAGGAACATGCGGTACTCAATATATTGGAATAAATTCATTCGGTAAGATGCCTTCGGAAATAACTGCATATCTACAATTGAAAAATTCAAAGCATTATACAGGACATAGTTTCCGTCGTTCATCAGCTACCATGTTGGCCGATTCTGGAGCAGAAATCACTAATGTCAAGCGACTCGGAGGCTGGAATTTGACGACTGTCGGCGAGAGCTACATTGAAGATTCGACAAATCAAAAAAAGGACATGTCGAATAAAATATTGGCCACGAACAACTGCCCTTCTTCATCAAGCTACATAAATCCTTCTGAGTTAACACCTTCATCGACCTATTTGAACAACTGTCCTTCCACGCCAAGTCAGTGTTCATCAAGCCATACCATAAACCACCCACTGAATGAACTTATTGCATCGGCTATCAATTTGCATAATGTCAGCTATTGCTCTTTTGTTATAAATGTTATAAACAAATAATTTAGTTTCCTATTATTATTTTTTATTTTTATGTAATTTTTGAATTTCCTATTATTATTTTTTTTATTATGTAATTTTTAGTTGTACTATACCTAGTTCTTTTTTTAAAGTTAAATTAAAAATTATTGAATAAATTAGCATATTTTTATTTTTGTTGTTATCTGATATGAAGCTCGTAGGAAAAATGTTGTTCCTAACACGTGCGCAAAGTGCTTTTCCGCACGCAAGAATTTATCCTAACTCCGCTACGCGTCGTTCGTCCAACTATACTTGCGTGCGGAAAAGTATCACTTTGCGCACTTGTTAGAAAAATAACTATTACGATACTGAAAACGATATCGAAAATCGAAATCGAAGCATCTTTTTTATGAAACCAAATTAGAAAAATACACTTAAATATTACTTATCAACAAAAATATAATATTTCGGATTATCGACTTTGGTAAACGTCATATGGTATTTATCAGTATTCGACTATTAGGCGAGTTCATTTTAATGTCATTCAACATTAGGAACCTTCCTCTTTTCTGTGAGATATACCTTTAGCGTGTACCTAACCAAAACACTAAATAATCAGTCCTATGATCAAACACACAAGTTAACTCTAGACGCTAACTTCAAAATTAACTGTTTTTCAACCACAGTGAAAAATTAACAAGTAGGCTTTTTTCGGTTGTTGTCATGGAAACGGTAAGTAAAAAGTTAACTTGTGTGTGTTCGATCTATGGAGGGCTTTAGGAAGGAGACCGATCGCAATACATCGATTCCGGTCCAACTTTTGCATTGCTTCAAAAACTGCCGCCAGGGTCGCATTGTTCCATTATCATAGCAAATTTCATAAGTTCTTATGGGAGAATTAACTGTTTTATCGAAATTAGTTAATTTAAACAGTCTACAGACCGAGATATGTGTGAGAGGCGGGTGCGGGATACTCCCTAGATACATAATTCTAGCATGTAAAAGGGTTTATTGCATTTTAACACACTGTATTATTATTACCAGGAGGATTAATTTTTTCAAATACTGGCGGTCTTTACTCTTTATAGACACTCAAACAACTTATTATTTGGAAAGAAAATAATTACACAATCTGCACGTTACTATATATATTTTTTATTTAAATTCAAACTAGAAATAAATTAACATATGTTCATTTTAGGTAGTACGTACACCTTTTAACAGACCTGAAAAGAAGAAGATTCTTAACTTATTTATTTCCCAACTAACTTTACAAAAGATTATAAATGGGGATTTTAAAATTAAATTGAAAAGAAACGTAATAAAAATTATAGTATACATATATACTAACAACTAACTATAAACTTTTATTATTCTATCATATATAATAATATATACAATAGGTAGATATCTATAATTGATTGTTTTCCAAAATTGTAGGTAGGTATAATATAATTAGGCGCCTTGAATGCATTTTATGGTTTTATTTTGTAATTTTTTAAAGGATTAATATTCGACGAACTGGCAAACTGATATTAAATATTGAAATTTTGAGTACCTACCTACCTATATTGTAAAGTAAATATTTCTTAAAAGTTTTAAGGGGACGTAAGTAGGTAAAGGAGAAATATTATTTCTTAAATTATTAATACCTTTTTAAAGTTAGTTTAACAGTTCGTAACAATGAATAAATTTTGATTAACATTATCAAAAATTTGGTTACTAGAAATACGTCCATTGTCGGATAATCTATCTTTAAGATCTATGATGACCGTCTGAGATGAAGACAAAATCAAGGATAGACGACACAGACAGACGAGTAACGAAAGACCACTATTAATAAACAATATTGTGAACCTTTTGTGGTTTTTGCTTACCTTAGAGGCTTGAAAAAGACTAGGATTTTTCTCACCACGATTTTTCCTGAGCTTTCTATCAGACGAATAACTAGTTTTACACCCCGGCACGAAGCAAACGCTACTTGTAAAACATTGTACGCCACTCATTGTTTATATTAATAACGCAAAAAAATGATTCCAAAGCTTATTTTTCAAGATATTCGAAAAAAATACCGCACTCGCCTATCAAAACCTGCAAAAAATATATGGGAAGCGTGCAGTGGCGCCCTCGACGGCCAACCAGCGAAGTAACGAAAAACAGGGACGTAAATTTAAAATTCGGCCATATTCGATCGGCCTCCTTCCTAAAGCCCTCCATAGTTCGATCATAGCGCTGATTATTAAATACACCCTGAATATTCCTGGTGCCGCCCTGGATATACCATATATTCATGTAGGGCATATTATATTATATTCCGCTTTCATTTCGAGACGCATTCAGACTAAATTTTTAAAATAAAAACGTTTTAGAAATAAAGCTTAAACAAAGGACGAAACCAGTGGGAGGTAGGTACACATGCTGTGACAATAAAGAGACCCATTATATTTATTATTTCTCAATAGGGATCGCCATATCAAGCGATTGTTACTCGAAAAGGTACACTCGACTTTCAGCGATCTCGGGGCATAAAGAAACTCTACTCGAGACACAAAAGGGAGGTTTAAAAGAGAGGAAACTTACAAATAATTGCATTTTAACGTTCAGTTTCCGGTGTGTTAATATGATACCTTGATAAAATTCTTTTTTGCCTTAGTGTATATACACGGGTGTTTTGGATTACAAAAGGTATTACTTTTTTGTATGACCCAAATAGGTTATATATGTACACAGAATGGGTGTAAGTGTTACGAGAATAAAAGTTATTCGATATCTGTAGAAATCATCTTTTGTGCTCTGTAATAGTATCGTGTTTGGATTGTACAAACCAATATCATTTTTTAATTTAAGAAATAGGCATAAAGCAGCAATTTATGTCTTTTAAAGGAATTTGACAAACATTTTTAGTTTTAAATAACCAATTTGACAATGAACTAAGTGAATTTCATTAATTTAATAATAATAAGTTGCAATCTACTAGAATGCCCCTATCCCATTCTCTCTCACCCTCAACTAACCTCTCCTAGTATCAAAATTATTGGATTAATTGTTGTCATGGAAGTTATGTGACTGTTAGCATTAACAGGGCATTGCTAATTTGAGCCTAAGATAGTCATACACACAACTCAGGTTCTTCAATGGATTTTTACGTCGGGATTTTTTTTTCTTTGACATCTATTATTGATTGGGAACTGTTTAGGTATTGTCGGTTATAGACATTCTGATATCCGCTCTTGGCTTAATTAATTTTGGTTCGTGCATTTTGATTTAAAAGTTTTTAGCGCCTTTTTCTATTATACAGGGCTACCCAGAAGTCCGGAATAAAATTAATATAGCCTTAACCTGTAACTTCTGGGGAAAATACTCGGGCACGTCAATTTAGTTTTATATATTATTATGCTCCCATTTTGACGTTATTCGTTTGTTTTTTTTTATAGACATTTATCAAAGATATGACGACATCGATCTTTTTTTTAAATGGAAACATACAGCTTGTGATACATCATTTGAAAGCTAATATCTTGTACAGTAGGATGCTCATAAATTTTGGCGCGATTCTGTCAAGCTATTTCAAAATGGCAAAAGTTTAAAAAAAATCCCTATTTAAATAAGCGGAAATTATAAATCATTGATGTTTCTTTTACCTTTTAAGGTAAGAAATCTTCATTGTTTCACGTTCTGGCATTTTTTACCACCGAGGTCCCCAGACTTAACGCCTCTAGACTATTTTCTTTGGGGATATTTAAAAGAAAAAGTTTACCAAAATAGGCCAAATAATATTGAAGATTTGAAAGACAAAATTAGATTGGAGACACAACATACCGGCTGAAGCCATTCGAAATTCCGTCGACGGATTTTACCATCGTCTGGGAGCATGCCAAGTAGAGAGGGTGGAGGACATTTCCAACATTTGCCACGTTAAACCACCTTTTTGTTGTGTTTTGTTTGCAAAATAAATAATAAATAAACCTTAACTATTGTTAAGTCACAATGTCACAAATTGTCAGAACGTGAAACAATCAAGATTTCTTGCCTTGAAAGGTAAAAAACATCAATGATTTATCATTTCCGCTTATTTAAATAGGGATTTTTTTAAAAACTTTTAACAGTCGCCATTTTGAAATAGCTTGACAGAATCGCGCCAAAATTTATGAGCATACTGTACGAGATATTAGCTTTTAAATGATGTATCACAAGCTCTATGTTTCCATTAAAAAAAAAAAGATCGATGTCGTCATATCTTTGACAAATGTCAATAAAAAGACAAACGAATAACGTCAAAATGTGAGCATATATAAAACTAAATTGACGTGTCCGAGCATTTTCCCCAAAAGTTACAGGTTAAGGCTATATTAATTTTATTCCGGACTTCTGGGCAGCCCTGTATATCAGATAGTGCATGCCCCTATACTATGGATATGGATTTGGACCAACAGGAAGCCAATCTTTTGGTAAATTTGTATGTCGTGTTTTGTCTAGATCTCGTATGCGAGTCTACGATTAGTGGGTTTGTCGATACGTCTATGCATCTGTAATAGTCTTTAATAATTTTCAAGTAAAACTCATTTATCGTCTGCATTTGAAAGTCACGGCGAAGTACTGTATTCAGTGTGTATCTAGGTACGACCGCGATAATTTTTAACGCCCTGTTTTGAAAAACCTGAAACTTACTAAGCTCCGTTCTGCTTATGTTGCATTATAAGTGAGAAGCGGCCTGGCCAATACCTTGTAGAGGTTGACCTTAGTTCTATTTAAAAGTATACTCCGCCTGTGATGCAGGGGGTAGATAGAGTCTAGTTGACGCAATGCAAGCTACTCCATTAATTAAATTTAGCCTCCAGTTCGGCCTTGGTCAAATATAAGTCCCACTGCTGTTATCACTACGAGGACATTGATAATGTGGGCCTTATAAAAATAAACTGGAAAAATGGAAAGGCTTGGTTACTCTTGCAGATCTGCCAGGAAGTTCCGTATTACGTTTAAAATTCCCAGTCTCACTCAATCTTGCATGGAGTTGTTTATATGTTTTGGCACATGGCACTACCCTGTTTGATAAATTCGCCGAGCTTCTTCAGCATTTCCATTTGCTAGGCCACAACTGAAATGCATTTGGGCCATTTCAGCGTTAGTAAAGTTATTCATTTTTGGCTTGTTATTGCCAAAACAGGTAAGTTAGACATTTAAACTTACCTTTACCTCATATTTTAATTAACTTTGAAATACATAGGTATTATGTATGTTGTTATGAGCTTTGAGCTTTGCACTCCTCACTGAGGTGGTGGTCGACTTCGATCACAGACCGATGTGTAGTCGAGTTGCTCGCTCTACTTGTACTCCGAAAGAATATCGCGTACCATCGCTGGGCCTAACATCGCCTAGCTATACTGTCGGCATTCGCCTTACAGTTAAGTTCGCTTTCGCTTTAACCGGCTTTCGGTTAAGCGATTTGAGTATATAATTGTCAAACCTCCGTAATAGCGGACAGGGTGACAAAAGAATCGTTTCGTTCTGTAGGAACTCTTCAGATGGACGACAAAGTCCATTACGACTTGATACATAGGTATTGTTTTTGTACATGCAATAAAGTAGTTTTTATTTTTTGTCTCGTAAACGAAGCAAGATACGAAAACAATTCGAGGAACAAAAAAGTTGTATTATTAGTTGGTTAATCTGAAAAAATATCAAAATCAGAGAAAAGTCATTGGCGTACATTTTTTTGTTAATAAAATTTGTTAAGGTTC
Organism: Polydrusus tereticollis; assembly: GCA_963920685.1. Classification (NCBI taxonomy): domain Eukaryota; kingdom Metazoa; phylum Arthropoda; class Insecta; order Coleoptera; family Curculionidae; genus Polydrusus; species Polydrusus tereticollis. The sequence goes on along the minus strand of OY987326.1, from coordinate 21,066,678 downwards.
TCCTCGGGACGCCACTGGACTTAATGAATTTAATCTAGTTAAGGCTGATTAAGCCCCTTATCATTACGAATAATTGTTCAAAATGCCAATTAAATCGGGAAAAGGATATTTAAAAAAAAAAACACCCTGTATATCAAAAACGGGGCAATTCCGGAGACATGTTCATATAAACTTTTTCTCTTAGAATATCATAGGGAATCACCCCTTTAAGTTACGTACTGTACTTCTGAAACACCCTGTATAATAAGTATAACCTGAACTAACCTATATTTTTCCGCAGAAATTTAACTTCAAACTAACGTGAACCTGATTAGGTAGTCTCAAGCTTTAGTAAAAACATCGGCAAATACCAAATCCAAAATAAATAATCACAAAATTGAATCATGTTAGCGGAAAATATATTCTAACCCCAAACATTAAGAGCAGAAGCAGGAACAGATAACGCTGTTCGCTCATTCATAAAACGCTTTTTTGTTTTTCATCAACAGTTGTCCAGGGAACAAATGCGTAAGAAAAAGATGAAAAAAGAGGGGTGAGGATGCGACGAGAGAAAACGTTTACTACGGCGCTACACCCCACACCGACCGTAAAATTATCTGGTGCCTTCAGGCGTCAAACGCAGATTGAAAACCAATTGAAGACACGAAGGGGCAAGTACAGTTTAACCTTTCCGCGTAAACTTTAGATTTTATCTGATCGATTTACAACAATAATTACTTATCGTTTATAATTTTGTAGATATTTTTACTTTGAAAAGTACAAAATAATTGATCAATAATTATTATGTCAAAATTGCATCAGTAACCCAAGGATATTATTAGAATTGTTCAAGTCCTCCAAAATCACTCGATGCTCATCGATAAAATTATAGTCTAAAGTCTACCTTAACGAAGATGAGAAATATTTTTATCCTTTTTATAAATACAAATTTGCCTCCTCTTCATAAAAAAGGAAAGGTTTCTTTTATCTGCTTTCAAACAAGTACTGAGAAGAGTCAGCTTCCACGTGAAAAACGAAATCAAAAATTAATTAAGTGTAAAATAGATTTATCCCTCCATTCAAGGGTACTACACTGTGCAGTTTATTATCGGTAGCATATTGAATGTGATGTTATTGTAGGGTCTATTGTTAGCCTGTACCTAACAGATCACTTAAGTGGGTTAACTGCCGAAATCATCGTAATCGCTGTATATTGTGCTTGTGTATAATATTATCGATAAAATGAAAGACATAGAAATGCTTGCAATATATTTGTTAAACTCTTTAATCCTTAATAGTTTCTAATCTCATAACAATATTAGATGAAATATTACTCATCACTCTGGAAGGACCTTTCTGAGGTCGTGTTCCCCAAAAAATTAAATTTACACAGAGTTATGAACCATTCCGTTCACACGCAGCGATCGCAAAGCACACTAAAATATTTTTCTTACACTACATGTGACTGATCACTGGCAAGATAATTTAAATATTGGAAAATTTTCCAGTCATCAACATTGCAGTTAAACTATATAAAATTTAATTACTTAATTTAACTTAAATTTTTTTTTTTATTTCTCGTAGAATAAGACCTCTAAAGTTTTAGAACTAAAACTGACAATAATTAATATTTGAAAGCTAAACAAAAAATAGAAACGGAAATATCCACGAAAACCACTGTTACAGGGATCAACTGATGTGGTAGTTGATACAATGAAAGAAAAGGTGATTATGATGATATGAGCAAAGTGTAATCCCTGGCTTAGCCAAAGACACCGAAAGGAAGGTCGTTAACCTTAAGTCGAAAAGCAAGGTAGAGTAGGTGATATACAATAACCAAAACGTAGTTCCTTTCCCCAGTTTTAAAGCTAAGATTCAAATTAGTATGCGATATAAGTTAATATTAATTGGCAAACTTTTAAGACGTTACAGTAAAAAAATTGAATTGTCACACTCTCATTAAACTCTCCTCGATCTTTTTTTTTATCATCATCATCATCATTGCCTTCTAATGAAGATCAGGATGCCTTCCATGTTCATAAACATTTTTGAAATTTGTTTTGTTTAATGTTGCAATTGATTTTCTGCACTAAGGAGAATAGACTTTTTTATTTTTTTTATGATAGGGCACAGCACTGCAGGATTAATCCTTTATGGCGCTCTGCGAGCGGTGCGTGTGTGCAGGGTGGAATCAAGTGGGAAACCACAGTTGAGCACTTGCCATAAAAATATTTGTAAAATAGACTCAAGTCGCCAACCTGCATGTCTTCGATGTTCACGGCTTTCCAGGTTGTTGGTCAGATCATGGTCACCGATCAAACGAATGGCTCTTCTTTGAATAAAATGTAGCAATCTCAGGGTATGTTTAGGAGCAGAGCCCCAAATATGCGAACAGTACTCCAGCGATGGTCGAATTTGGGCTTTATAGGGAATCAAGAGTTGTTGGGGTATATAGAGGTTCTTAATTCGGAAAAGTATTCCAAGCTTCTGCGAGGCTGCCTTAGCAATGGCCGCAACGTGGCTATGCCAAGACATATGACTATCCAGATTGACGCCCAATAAATGAATTAATCAAGCCAAGGGAATCGAGTATCCCGTCATGATTATATCCGGTTTTTTAACATTAACTTCCTTAGAAAAACTGCCGCCTGGGTTTCTTTAATGTTAAATTCTACTTGGTTACTGTTACTCAAGACAGAATTCCTTCCAGATCTGTGTTGAGATGTGAGACCTCTTCCTGCCTATAGAGATGTGCATTGGCAGCCGATGTCCGAGCATCCAAAGTAAAAGATGAAACAAGTGTGCTGTCATCAGCGAAGCCATATACATACAGGGTTTTCATTTCACTTCGGTTTTAGGTAGAAATAACTATTTTGATACGAAATGTCAAAACATGTCAACTTTTGTTTTAAGAAAGTAAATTTTTTATCATATTTTTATTTATACAGGGTGCGTCAAAAAATCTAGACGTATGTCATTTTGTACTTTTTTAATGGAAACTCATAATTTTTTTCGTATTTCTTGATTTCCCTACAAATAATAAACATTTTATGTATTACACATCCTATAGCCAAATGTAACAGTTTTTAAAATATCGAAATATTTTAATGTTTTACTATGTGTGGTAAAAATACGACTTTATGTTCAGAATTCACTTTATTAAATTTTCAAAATGTGCTCCGTTATTGGCTAAACAATAACAGAGCCTATTCTTGAATTTGTCGAAACATTTTGAAAAGTCTGCCGGTTAATTTGCCTACATCCTTCAGTAATTCTGTTTCTCAATTCGGGAATACTCGCTGGCGCAGTTTTGTAAACTAGGGACTTCAAATATCCCCACAGAAAAAAATAAAGAGGTGTGAGGTCTAGGGACCTCGCCGGCCATTCCACAGTACCTCTCCTACCTATCCATTTTCCGGGATATCGTTCATTCAACCATGTCCTAACAGGTAGCGCATAATGCGGCGGGGCTCCATTTTGCTGGAAATACAAATTTTGTTGATCAAGTTCCATATCCCCCTCTTAATCAACATGATTTTCCAAGGATTGGGTAATAATAGGATCTATGACATTTTCCAACAGATTTACGTACGTATAGTTTACCTGTCAAGTTTTCTTCCATAAAAATTGGCCCAATGATCTCATTTCCAAGAATGTCTGTCCACACATTTATCTTTTGAGGATATTGGGTATGATCTTCCCTAAATAAATGTGGATTTTCATTATCCCAATATCTGCAATTATGTCTATTCACGAATCCTTTCAAAAAAAAAGTTGATTCATCACTGAAACATACATTTTTAACAAAATTCCGGTCGGCTTGAATCACCTGAGTCATTGTTTCGCAAAATCCAATTCTTCAGTCATAATCGTCTACGCTGAGTTGTTGAAGGATTTGTATTTTATCAGGAAAAAAACTTATTTAGTTTGAAAGTTTTGTGAATGGAACCTACTGAAGCGTGTGTCAGTTGTGATACTTTTGGAATTGACGTAGATGGATTCATAGCGAAATTACCTAATATTTTAATTTGCGTACCTTCATCTAGAACCCTTGATTACTTATTAACTTGGTTGCAGACGGAGCCGGTTTCTTCAAACTTTCTTACCTATGACCAAAGCAGCTTATATGCGTAGCTATAAGTTTCTTTGCTATGACTTACATATTTGTCAGGGTATATGTCGTTAAATCTTTGAGCTGTTCTACGAGCACAACGATTTTCAGCGCCATACATGAAAACTATTTCTGTCCTTTCTTGGAGAGTATACACCATTCTAAACTGAATATTAAACCAATTTTTTGTTAAACCATAAATAAATCACTTGTCAGTGGTAGGCGAAAAGCCACTTTTATAAATTAACTTGTGACTGTTTCGGTTCTATGAGTACGGGTATAAGCCGCCTACGACCGTGATGTATTTAAAGTTTGAAAATGTAACAAAGCGAATTCTGAACATAAAGTCGTATTTAAAATGTTTCGGTATTTTAAAAACTGTTAGATTTGGCTATAGGATGTGTAATACAAAAAGTGTTTATTATTTGTAGGGGAATCCAGAAATATGAAAAAAATTATGGGTTTCCGTTAAAAAAATACAAAACGACATACGTCCAGCTTTTTTGACGCATCCTGTATAAATAAAAATATGATCAAAAATGTACCCTCTTAAAACAAAAGTTGACATGTTTTGACATTTAATTAATATTAAAGTAGTTATTTCTACCTAAAACCGGGGTGGCTACTTTTAAAATGAAAACCCTGTATGGGATTTTTAGTTTTTTCCAAAAGATCGTTAATGTGTAGTAAAAAGAGGGTGGGGACAATATAGAGACTCCGGCGTTGATGTTAAATTTGTCTGAAATAAATCTGTCCATCGCCACTCGCAGAAAACGGTCTTTAAGGAACCTTTACAGTCATGAACAAAATTGAACCGGGCGGCATTCCGTATGCTCTCAATTTAGTTAGGTGCCCCTGGTCTATGGTGCCCCTAATGCCATACTCGGTCAAAGGCCTTGGAAACGTCCAGTGCTACCGCCCGGGACGCGTAATTCCGAACCTCTTCAGTTCTGAAATAAACTTGGGTTTGTTATTTCATAATTCCGTTTATCGTCTTCCAAACCCCAGCGCGGTGCGGACAAGGTGCGTGAGGGTTTGCAAGTCAGTAGGTATAGAGTAAACGTTAGATAAACGATTGTTTTCCTTTGGAACAAAACCTCAGGTTAGTTTTTTCAGAGCCTCTTCTCCGACAGTTTCTTAATATTCTCAAACAATTTTTGTAGTTTTTGAGTAAAAAATTTAATTTTGCAACAGCGCCAAAGGACATGATTAAGAATATTGCCGGTTACTTGGCTCCCCCTGTACAGTTTGATTATATATTTTTTTCTACAATTACGAATATTCACACAAAATTTCAGTAAAATTCGCCAATATTAGAAAAATATTTTCAGAGCCAAATTAGGTTCCAAATAAATTTGGCCCACAGTGTACACTAAAAAATGATTCTTAAATATCATTTTAAATTAATTATCAATCATAGTTTTGTTTACCTTCGTTATATGTTTCCTTTCATTCTTTCGCATCTACCATGTTGATTTTGATTTTTTAATATTTTGTATCTTAAAAATAAACAATATATTGTTTTACTTTTATGCCATTTTATTAGACAGCAGATAATATTATGAACGGCGCCGACACCGTTCTGAATTGCACTGGGGTTCGTAGTATCATCAAAATACAGTCGGTCATAGACTAGTGTATTTGCTGTAATGCTCTGTATCGCACGTGGATTTGGAGTAAGTATTTTTCATTTGCGTTGTACAAACCAGAATTGAGTACAGAATATTTAACGTTATGTGGCGCTCTGTATTGCACTGTGGTTCGGAATTACGCGCAAGGGACTCCCCATGATGCTCTATTGCGTTATTCTAAACGTGAGTAACATAAGCTGGTAGGTCTCCTGTTGATCTAGACTAGACTTACGAAATCCATACTGGCGGTCGTTAATAATGTTCAAGCCTTCCAGATACTTTAATAATTTTTCGTGGATATTCTTTTTCATAGCTTTTGATATAACCGAAATCAATGCGACTGGACGATAGTTGCTTGGCAAGGCCTTCTTGACTTTTTTGAGTATATGCCATGTCATTGTTTTCTGCATTATTGTAGTACTAGTACTAGTGTGAAAAAGTGCCACTTGCAGAACGTACCATGACTGCGGAAAGTAGTAGAAAAATAATTGTACCGATAACATGTGCCAAACGTTTCTTCACTCGACGGCTGACCGAAGTCTTTCCGCGCTTGTTAGGTAGCTGGCTATTTTATTAAACATTGTATAGCATTACAAATTTCGCGAGGAAGAAAGAAAGGTAACGCCAAGGCCGTTGTCCTTAAGAAGTTTCCTCAACTTGCACTGTTGGGTCCATCTATAAAGTCTCTGGCCTGCCTGTAGGAATAAACTTGCTAACTGCAAACGAAACTTTACTGTAGACCAGCAAAATTTATGGTTTTTAGTAAGCAAACGATATAAATCAGGAGGAATCCCGAATCTTTTATCTTAATCCTTTTGTGAAATCTCCTTGAGTTGTATAAAAAGAGGTTGATTTGTCTGCTTTCAAACAATTAATGGGGAGACTAGTCAAAGTTTCCACGCGAACAATCACATCAAAATTTAATTATAAAATACATATTATGAATCAACCGAGTTCCGTCCCTCTATTCAATGGGTCACCCTACTATGCAGTTCGCTCCCCGGTAGCGTATTGAATACATGAAGCCAGTTATTAGGTTCCATTGTTAGCCTGTAGCTAACAGATCGTATAAATTATATTGTAAACAGTGGCGTGTGTTTAGTTTTATTGTTCGAATTAAACTGTGGTTATTCTCCCTTGTTATAAAACCGTTTAGAGTGATTGATGATGATTTAATTATTGTAATATGTTCTGGGGATTATTTTCGACTTCGTTAAATGCGTATTAATTGGCAAATAAAAATAAAACATAATTTTTAATATTAGCAAATGCATTAATAAAAAAAATAATTTATTAATAAAATTATGTGTAATAGGCCAATTTACAATATTGTTTAAAACCTGATCCAATACTCCGAAAGGAAAGGAACAATTTCATTATTTAAACAAGAAAATGTCAACTTTGTCAAGTCTAAAAATATTTCCATACAGTTAATTTCTTTTGAGACAAGCCATAGAATATATTTGGGGTAGGTTGATGTATAACATTGACTCTAAATACCCTCAAAGAAACAAGTCCAATAGTATAAGACTATTTGTCCACTTCTACTAGGCGCATATGATCTCTGAATCAAATCAGTAGGATCAGAGGTTTCAGAAATGTTTCAAAATATAAAAACCAATATGGCGGCACATGGACCGCTGATTTACCATTAAATTGAATGTTAATAGGTTAACAATTAATTTGACACTATCAGTCATAATAAAAATGATGGGTGACGGGTCTCGCTCCAAAATTAATTTCTCAGGGGTGCGTTCGTATTGTTGAACACGGTCGACATAATAATTTTATATTTAAAAAATTTAATAACTAAAATGATGGTAGAAAATTAGATAAACAATATACAGTAAAACCTCTTACTAGCGACCACCCTCGGAAATCAAATGTTGGTCGGTAAATAGGGGTGGTTGTTTAATAGAGAAAAATTAAAACATCAGAACTGGTCTGCATTTTACATTGTATATAATTTTGAATGTTTTTGTGTACATTCATCTCCATTAAACTAATGTATATATTGTTGCAAAAACAAATAATTTATTGGTACATATACATACAATAGGTTTAGACAAGTCACAAAAACAAAAAATATATAAAATACTATATAAAAAATTTTATCTCAAGAAAGATATTTCCTTCTTTCCGCCAATTTCAAAAATTCACGTTAGTCCTAAAACAAGCAAAAACTTTTCATTTGCAATTGTTTTAATGGCAAAATTCAAACTCATCATGGATAATGGTGAAATTAATGTCACAAAGGTGCATTCGTATTGTTGCAAAAGGTTGAATGTAATATGAATTTTGAATATATCTTTTTAATAATTATAGTTTTTTTAATCATTTGTAATTTAAAGAAACAAAGTAAATAGAGTGTTAGATAAATTAAACAAATTTTTGTTTATTTCAGCAGATAATATATTAAATCTCAAAAAAATAGCTTATAAAAGCTGTGGTAGAAGAATACCAATGAAGAAAAGGCAAAATAAAATTTCAAGTCTGGTCAAGATAAAATATAAGAAGTACCTAAACTAACTTTAAGGCCACCATGGACCAGTAATTTATGTGGGGCATTTTTCTAGTTGATCTATTATTACAAATTTAAAATAGAGGTTGAAAAATAAATAAAAAATACAAAATAAACACAGCTTCAAAACTCTTCAAATTCTGATTCGTCAAATTAAAATATTTTTAATAAACGACACATTTGTCAAAACTAGGGAGCTTATTCACGACATTATATACTACGGGAGTGTTCTTCAATACATTTTACGATTCATAAATAACCAATAAGTTTATCGCGTTTATATTACGGATATCTTTATAATGCCGTTTTAACCTTGGTTTGAGTAAGACAACACTATATAAGTTTCTCTATGATACGCGCCTAGTTAAGTGGAAGCCGACTTTAGATTATATTTCTCAATTCTATTATATTAGAACGAAAGCGCTATAACGTCAAATATATCAAATCTAGGATCTTAAAATACTAATCTTAATAGCAAAGCTAGAAGAAATACTCAAAAAATTCATTTATTTTTTGATTTAAGTTTCCTCCTCTTGTTGGTCCCGTTTTTTATCACTTTCGCCCCAGACAGAATTATCTCGATGGAAATAATTCAATTATTATTATTAATATTGAAATAATACACAACAAATGTTTTTACTTACATGATATATTTTTATTTTTTTCCTATACTTTCGAGACTTAGATTTAAAAAAATTTACAAATTAAATTTGAATTGGTTCATCTACAACTTTCAAGCTTTTAACAAATCTAACGTTAACTTGGAAGGATACACGTATAGGTACTAAGATTAATATTACAGCATCACCAACGATATTAATTTAATCATAATTTTATTAATTATTTTATATATGTCAGAAAATTATTATATACCTGCTAAAGGTTATTATTTTACTTGTTACTATACTTTTAAAGTATTTATACTATACGTATAACAAAATTGGCACGGATATGACTAATAATAAATATTTTTATTATATTACATAGATTTGGAATAAAATTCAGATATGTACACATAAATTCTTAACTCACTAGCATCAAATCCGAAGATTTGCATAATATACTTTTAAAGTATTCAAATTATACATTTCTAAACGTCTGGCGTTGGGTAAAAAAACACTTTTGCTTTACATCATATGATTTCAGTAAAATAGAAATATTATACATTGATTTTAGTAGGTTCCAATTTGCACAGTTTTTTTTAACTTGCCATCAATATTGTTTTGCCACCATTACTTGTAATAATCCCTACTATCCTTAAAAAAATAGTTGGATGTAAATACGGGTTATTCAGAGTACGAAGTTTTATCAGAGCTCGTATTGGACCCTGGCGAAGAAGCTGTGGTTTTCTCATTATAAACATCGTGCAGTGGCCCCATCATCGACAGATAATCAGTAGGGGGCCTGATAATGGATGAAAGATATCCAGTACCGGCATACGGGGCTGATAAAAACCTCCTGGATGGACTGTATCGATGAAAGTGGTGGGGAGGACCTAGTGGAGAAAAAGCCGATGGAGTGGAGACTTCGTCATCACCAACCATTAGTTCCATGGCTTGGAGAACGTCACCTTTACATCTGAGGAAAAAAGAAATATTGATTTGTCATGTTATTATTGGTAAAAATTCTAATCGATGACCGTGCGCTTTCGTGAGCACATTGATTTATTCTCTTATCAGCGTTTGCTTTTGGCAAAGATTTTTATTACTGAAAATTAGAGGTGAAAGGGAATTCATTGCAATTGTATACAGGGTGTCTCTAAAAGGTCTGTACAAAATCTGAGCACATATTCCTGAGGCCAAAATAAGGCGATTTAAAGTAACTTACCTTAGTCCAAAATTGCTCCGCTTCCGAAATACAGGGTGGTAAAGTTAAAAAATAAAAATCGAATTTTTTAAAATTAATTAACATTTTTTAACGTATTATTTTAAAACTTGGTACCCAGGGGTTTTTTAGGATGCGAAACCCGAATACAGACACCTTTTCATTGTGGCCATACTTCGGTTTTTAGTGTTCGATGCCGCACCGGAATATTTAAATTATTCTGAATAACAAATGCTTGCTGTTCTTTGAGGATGAAATGTGGTCAGTGAATTAGCAGTGGAAAATGTATTTTTTTAAGATCCTTTTTTGGAGTGTCGCATCCAAAAATCCTCGTATTTTTTACCTGTTTGATGAACACCTTTAAAATTTTTTTTGCACTATTTAAATGTAAACATTTTTCGTATTTTAAGAGTTTTCGCTATCAGTCTATGTTGTTTACAGTAAGTGTTTCAGTAAGAATGTGCCAATGCGAGAATAAATAAGGTGTTTGAAATGAGTTAAATTTTAAATTGACTGTAAAGATGGCTAAAGGATACAGTTCTCCAGAAATGACGGATATGCTATTGGTTTTGGGTATTGTGAAGGAAATTGCCGCGAAAGTGTTAGGGTATATAGGGAAAGATATCCAAATCGGCGCATACCAAATCATCAAACATTTGCTGCTATTGAGAGACGCCGTCGCGAAACCGGTAGCTTCACTCCTTTAATTGCCAATTATGGACGGCAACATGCAATAAGGACTCCTGAGGTTGAGGAACAAATTTTGGAAAGAAATGTTGAAGATCCATAATTAAGCACCAGACGCTTAGGTTTAGAGGTAGGAGTATCCAAGGATGTAGTTCATAGAACGTTAAAAGAACAGCAGCTTCATCCATACCATATCCAAAAAATATAAAAACCAATATGGCGGTACATGGACAGCTAATAGGTTAACAATTAATTTGACACTATCAGTCGTAATAAAAATGACGGGTGACGGGTCTCGCTCCAAAATTAATTTCTCAGGGGTGCGTTCGTATTGTTGAACACGGTCGACATAGTAATTTTATATTTAAAAAATTTAATAACTAAAATGATGGTAGAAAATTAGATAAACAATATACAGTAAAACCTCTTACTAGCGACCACCCTCGGAAATCAAATGTTGGTCGGTAAATAGGGGTGGTTGTTTAATAGAGAAAAATTAAAACATCAGAACTGGTCTGCATTTCACATTGTATATAATTTTGAATGTTTTTGTGTACATTTATCTCCATTAAACTAATGTATATATTGTTGCAAAAACAAATAATTTATTGGTACATATACATACAATATGTTTAGACAAGTCAGAAAAACAAAAAATATATAAAATACTATATAAAAAATGTATTTCAATTTTATCTCAAGAAAGATATTTCCTTCTTTCCGCCAATTTCAAAAATTCACGTTAGTCCTAAAACAAGCAAAAACTTTTCATTTGCAATTGTTTTAATGGCAAAATTCAAACTCATCATGGATAATAGTGAAATTAATGTCACAAAGGTGCATTCGTATTGTTGCAAAAGGTTGAATGTAATATGAATTTTGAATATACCTTTTTAATAATTATAGTTTTTTTAATCATTTGTAATTTAAAGAAACAAAGTAAATAGAGTGTTAGATAAATTAAACAAATTTTTGTTTATTTCAGCAGATAATATATTAAATATCAAAAAAATTCAAACAATTCAATCCTCGTATTTTTTACCTGTTTGATGAACACCTTTAAAATTTTTTTTGCACTATTTAAATGTAAACATTTTTCGTATTTTAAGAGTTTTCGCTATCAGTCTATGTTGTTTACAGTAAGTGTTTCAGTAAGAATGTGCCAATGCGAGAATAAATAAGGTGTTTGAAATGAGTTAAATTTTAAATTGACTGTAAAGAAGGCTAAAGGATACAGTTCTCCAGAAATGACGGATATGCTATTGGTTTTGGGTATTGTGAAGGAAATTGCCGCGAAAGTGTTAGGGTATATAGGGAAAGATATCCAAATCGGCGCATACCAAATCATCAAACATTTGCTGCTATTGAGAGACGCCGTCGCGAAACCGGTAGCTTCACTCCTTTAATTGCCAATTATGGACGGCAACATGCAATAAGGACTCCTGAGGTTGAGGAACAAATTTTGGAAAGAAATGTTGAAGATCCATAATTAAGCACCAGACGCTTAGGTTTAGAGGTAGGAGTATCCAAGGATGTAGTTCATAGAACGTTAAAAGAACAGCAGCTTCATCCATACCATATCCAAAAGATACAAGACCTTTTGGCTCCGGATCTCGTTCAACGCTTGGACTTCTGTCGATTCATTACCGAACAAAGACAACAGGATGTGAATTTTGCTAAGCACATTTTATTTACTGACGAAGCATGTTTTACAAGAAGTGGTGTAACCAACTTACATAACGAACATGTTTATGCTGCTGAAAACCCGCATACCACGAAAGTAACTCATTATCAACATGAGTTAAGAATTAATGTGTGGGCAGGAATCAATGACAATTTCATTATTGGTCCTGTCATTTTACCGCCACGACTAAATGGTGTGGATTATTTAGAACACTAACAAAATACGCTGCCAGATTTATTAGAAGATTTGCCATTACAACTTCGACGAGATATGTGATTGATGCATGACGGTGCTCCACCACATTTTAGTTTAAACGTCCGCAATTATTTGCATCGACAGTATCCAAACAGATGGATCGGTAGAGGAAATGACGCTCCTGTAAAGTGGCCGCCACGCTCACCGGATATGACTCTGTTGAATTATTTTTTATGGGGGTCTTTAAAAACCATGGTATACTCCAGACCGATTAATAATAAGGAGAAATTGTGGGGAAGAATTCAAAATGCAGTCAACATATTAAAGAACGATGCGGAATTGATGCAAAGAGTAAATTAAACTTTTTACGTCGTATTAATCTTTGTCTTTTGTTAACGGAGGTCATTTTGAACAATTACTAAAAGTTTATTCTAATTAGATTTACTTTTAAAATAAAATTGTTCCTCATTTATTTAAAAAAAAATCCATACTCAAATTCTTCCTGCAAAACTTGCTGTAACTAACCCAAGTGAAACATTTTTTCCTGCCGAAAATTTATTGATAGCGGAATTTTTTATTCAAAAAATTTAAATATTCCGGTGCGGCATCGAACACTAAAACCCGAAATATCTCAAAAACGGCTTACTTTAGCGGATTATCGCAAGAGTACCTTTTTTGTTTTAAGATATTAAAAAAATTAGTTCCTTAACAAAAAAAGGAAAAAACTACACTACTAAAAAGGTTATGGCCATTCAAAACTATAAGAAATGCATTGTGAAGCGCCCTCTAATGGCCACAGTGAAAAGGTGCCCGTATTCGGGTTTCGCATCCCAAGAAATCAACTTTTAAAGTAATACGTTAAAAATTGTTCATTAATTTTAAAAAATTCGATTTTTATTTTTTAACTTTACCACCCTGTATCTCGGAAACGGAGCAATTTCGGACTAAGGTAAGTTGTTTTAAGTCGCCTTATTTTGGCCTCAGGAATATGTGCTCATCTTTTAGAGACACCCTGTATAAATGATAATGAAAATGTTTTAAAATTAAAAGAATTTAAATTGCAACTGGTTACCTTTTTAAAATAGCTTCGACATCAGATCTTCTTCTTCCTGGAAATACTCGCATTAAAATGTTCACCGGTGATCGTTGCGGAGACGGCGGCATTTGAGACTGTAGTGTAAACCGTGGATGGTGATGTGACGGAATAAAATTACTTTCCGTTTGTTGAGTCGACGGTTCTGGACTGACGGTTTTATCTCGTTTCAATGAAAGATTTTCTGGAGTATTAGTGTCGTTCTCTTCAACGTTCAGATCACCTTCAGGACTGGTCACTGGATCGGGTGACGAACACGCTACCAACGACTGAGAAATGGAAGATTGTTGGTCGCTGATTCGTACGTTTTGCCGATTACACTTGGTATCTTCATGATCTGAGTCTGAATCGTCTACATTCAATTTAGGTCGCTTGGAAGCTGAAAAGAGATAGAAACTTTTTATCTACTTTAAAACCCAAGTTACCACCGAGTGGAGAATAAAAGACAAGGGATACATTCGTCACCTGGATAACTATAAGAGCACTTTTCTTAATATACTAACTGAACTAACCTAAATTTCGCTACGCTCGTACAAGACGGGGTCTTTTCAAAGCATTTCATTTATATTAAAATCATAGAAAAATGACTGTGTAGGAACACAAAGTCCTAGCCCATGAAAATTATTTGCAAATTAGGGCATCTACATAATCGGTATATTTCCCAAAAAAACTCGTGAGCGCTACTGTTCCAGTCGTTTACTCTATACTTGTTTTACGGTTTGACTTATAGAGAGAAAATAATAATGCAAAACGCGCCTGAGTGTATCGTGCCACCACTAAAGTACCAAGCAAATCTCTTGAAAATCCCTTTAATTGATCAACCCCAGTTCTCGTCTTACCCCTAACGACTCTCGAAAAGGATACACAAGTCATTAGGGAACATACGCGCGTACACGCGATTGAAAAGACTGTTAGTTTTCAGTCGTCTCGGATATTAAAATTAAATTGGTGTAGTTTAAGCGTTGTTCACCTTCGGCGTTTTACTGTATTGTTCCAGGGCATAATTATTTTTAAACTGTTATACAGAGTTCAAATTTAAACTCATAATGATTTTTGGTATTAAGGAAAGAGACTTCTTATACAGTGTGTACATAAAGTAAGGAACGAATTCATTATTTAATAATCTAAAAAGATTTCGTAAAAATTCTCGGACACGTATATAATAATTTTTAATTGCGCATATTTTGACTTATAAATTAATTAGGTATACAGGGTAACTGATGTAGTAAATATGATATTATCGACGATAACCTAAACAGAAACCCCTATATTTTAGTTCAGATCTGTAATCTCTAAGAACCGCTGATTTCAAAAACATAACACACTTAGGGCCTAAAATTGATAGTTTTGTAGCTACAGGGCAAAAAAAATATTTTTTTAAAAGTATTTTTATTTAAGAAAATGAAGAAAAATGAAATAAGCTATTTAATTAAGTGTTGAAATTGCCCTCCTTCTTGTGCCTGGCAATACCACAAGCGATCAATAAACTCTTGTTGGACTTTTATTATGGTTTCTTTTGAAATATTCCTGCATTCTGTTGTTATTCGATTTTTTAAAATATTGGCAGGTTTTATTTTATAAACAACATTTTTCAGGTGAACCCACAAGAAGAAGTCCAGTGGTGTACGGTCTGGAGACCTAGGCGGCCATTCAATAGGCTCACGTCTTTCAATCCATGCACCTGTTGGGAAAAACTTGATTGGCATAATGGCGCACTACTGCTGGATAATGTGGAGGTGCGCCGTCTTGTTGGTACCACAAATTTTCATCTAGAATTGCAGGATTATTTCTACTCGGATATAAGTTAACTAGCGTAGGCATAAGAAAGTCTTGAAGAAACTGAAGGTAATTTAGCCCGTTTACATTGTTGTCAAAGAAATATGGCCCAATAATTTTGTTTCTCACTATACCCACCCAAACATTAGTTTTTTGAGGATATTGAGTATAATGCTGACGCATCCACCTGGGATTTTCTTGGGCCCAATATCTACAGTTTTGCCTGTTTACTTCACCATTTAATTTAAAAGTAGATTTATCCGAAAACAGGATATTTTCAACAAACAAGGGATCTGCGTTACATCTTTCCATTAATATTTGACAAACTCCATGCTACGATCTGGATAATCTTTATTTAACTCATGAACCAGTCGGATTTTAAACGGGTGCCATTTTTCAACCGTTAATAGGTTATGAACGGTCATAGCAGCTGCCTCATGATCTATGCCAATCTGGCGGACGCTGTTATGGGGATCTTCTTCTATATCCAATAAAATATTTCATTTTTTATCATCCGGAATAGCTGTACGGCCTTTCCTGGGAAGATCTTCCACAGAACCCGTTTCTCGATATTTTGTTTCAAGTTTACTCACAGTTGATCTGGGTACTTAGCGTTGAACGAAATGTAAACTACTTGTTGGGTACGAATCCTATCACCATATCCAATCATCATAAGAATTTCTATCCTTTGTGTGGGAGAAAATCGCATAGTAACTAAATATTAAAATTAATTTTATAACTTCTACTAAACTTACTAGAAAAATTCAATATAATGACAGCATAATGTCATTATCTAAATACCATAGTTACATAACAGCAAATAAGCCTACTTGAAAAAGAAACATAACAGCAATAAAAAAATATATCTTAAATTAAATTATTTGTTCTACCCTGTAGCTACGAAACTATCAATTTTAGTCCCTAAGTGTGTTATGTTTTTGAAATCAGCTATTCTTGGAGATTACAGATCTGAACTAAAATATAGGGGTTTTTATTTAAAAAATTCATCGATAATGTCATATCTACTACATGAGTTACCCTATATAATAAATTTGTATGTCAAAATATGCGCAATTAAAAATTATTATAACATGTCCGAGAATTTTTACGAAATGTTTTTAGATTATTAAATAATGAATTTGCTCCACACTTCATGTACACACTGTATATACGTTTATATGGAAAAAATGTCTGTATTAAAAGTTAAATAAAAAAATAATTTTACCCAACAGCCTAAACCAAACACCAATATTAAAGAAAAAATTTTATTGAGGAAGAACTGTAATTATTGGTGTTAATCTAAGAGCAAAATATTACTTAGGAGTACCCCTTATAGCTAAGGAGGTGGTAGCAAGATAGGTATGTGATTAGTTCGTCGCTGACAGCAACATGAATGTAGTTTTGGATACCTCGAACCGATTGAAGTAGGTTTTTAGCTTGAAGGGTGCTGCTTTTAAAATAAATGAATGAAAATTGTAAAAACAGTAACACTGTGTTACTATATCACAAGTTCGTTTCTGCAATTGAACATTATGTGTTCATTTATCATGCGTGGGTTGTCAGAACTTAAACTATTGCTAATTTAATCTTAAACTAAACTATAATCGCCGATTTATTGTGCACGGTAATCTAAAAAATGTTGAAGATAATTAAGTTGTTTTCCAAAATAATTTTCTTTGAAACTGGTACGCCAAAAAAGTGTTTGTTTCCTAATTGGCAGTTATTACTGAGAGAAAAAGTCTTTCAAGGTTATCGGCTGGGTAAACTGTGTTCAAAGTAATAATTATAATATTCCTTCTTTAGAAATTTAATGTTTTCTAACTGCAGTGGGCAGACGAAACCGATACAACAAATTTATAAATAAGTCAAATATTTTTTACAGTAATATGCGCTTTTTAAGAGGTTCAACGGCAAGAGGTTGCTTTGATCGTGAGATCTAAATCAAATAGGATCTGTTGCACACAGAATGTTTATTAAGCTCATTACAACTTTGCAAAAATTAATTGCTTCCGAAAGCCTGCAAACATTTTTCTAAGTGTTGCTTGTGTGAGTGTACAAGAAACCACCGAGTATTGGTTAATATCACGGTTGGAGCATCCTTTAGAGGTATGTCTTAAATACGCTGCTGCATAAACACGAATTCGAATTTAGCAAAGTTTGGAAAATATTTTAAAACATGGCACAATCAGGGCCGCTCTTAGAGTAGCTGCCGCCCATGTGCGAGATTCAATTTGCCCCCCCCCCCTCATACCCTATGGATTAATTGAAATTTTTCTGAAATACTATTTTCACTTTAAATTAAACGACGAATTACAGGAAATATAATAAATTCAGTTTATTTGTTAGTCTGAAACCCTTTATTGTCCCATTCTTGATCTGAAATAATTTTTTATTATTTTAAGTTATGAAAAGCTTCTTTCTCCGCTAACCACAGTCACGGGTAATGTTAAAAAAAATCGTATGGCAATCACTAAATTTGGAAACAGACAAATGAGGCCATTTCAGGGGAAATACGTTGTCAATTTCATTGCATAACTCTTCAGCTATATCTTTTTCATTTTTGGATGGATCATGTAACATATTATTATTTTCTACAGATTTACATTTTGTAAACCTATTTGATTTATCTGTTCGAAGGAAATTATTTAGGTCGTTGAGAAAATTGAAAACTATGTGATGTTTTCTTTGCTCGAATTCAATATTACAAAGTAAAAATTAATTTTGAATTGGTCTTCTGGATTTTTTGGAGTCTCATTTCTACATTCGTAGTTTTCAGTTGTTGAGATTGACACGTTCAAAATTAATATAGTGCAAATGATCCCGGTGGGTGTATTTATAGGCTCAGGGCATGAACGAGTATTTTCCTGCAACCCGACAAAAACCGCCCCCACATTGGATGGGATAATGGGTTGAAACAAAAACGAACAATGTATTTCCCAACTGGTTGCGACGTGGACTAGCGTTTTTAAAACCAATGTTGTTTTGTTCATTTCCAGTTATACTTGGAAAATGCATTTTTAATACTAAGTAGTTACCTAGTATAATGATAATATATTTATATTGATTATCTTACTAATAAATTGGTTTTAAATTTATTTTCTATGTGCCCCGCATTCCTAGGTTGAAACGACCCTGGGCACAATACTTAAATATTTTTTCAGTTTTACTCTAATGCTATATATGATTGCTCAAAATGCAGGTTGGTCAAAAACTACGAATTATTCGATAAATTAGAGCTAAGTGTAGAATTTAAATGTATAGAAGTTTGGCAACTCTCATTTTGTCTAAACATAAGTTATTTTACACTTTTTTTTTAAGACAGCCATTAAGACTTCATGTACAGTTGCTGAAATTTCTCCCATCATTTTGTTTAAACTTGTTTTCCAGTTCGAAAGTGGTAGTTTTAAATCAAACATCAATGGTTTTTATTTCTCACTTCTAGCTCCTTTTTAAAAAAACTTGTTATTTTAGGGTAGGTTCTCTTTTTAAGTAAAAATGTGGTTTTCCAGCTTTTGATTTTTGTTATCTGGTTTTTTAATCGTATCCTTAAAACTTAACTTAATATTCAACCGAATAAAGAAAAAATTGTTCAAAAATTTGTTTTTCGGCAACCGTCCGGGAAGTACCCACTTCCCGGACGCTTTTTCTTTGAGAAAGTAGCATTTCTCCGGCCTAGTCCGGGAAGAATCACATCGTTGTTGTCATTGTGAATATGAAAATCTTGGTAGGTATGATTTTGATAAATGCAGTTGAACATTACCATAGCAACGAAATAACGACTGACAGCTATCTGAAATGAAATTAGTTGACATTTTAATCTTCGAAAGTTTGCATGGTTTTTGGTCGCAATTGTCGCAATAAACTATGGAAAGCAACAGCGATAGTGAGTTTGAAAATGTGCCTTACGAAATTTGCAATGCAGCAGCTGCTGCTACAGCACAATTATTGCCTGAAAAATCAAAGTCCAGGTACGAAAACGTTTATGATTTGTTCACAAGATGGATGGATATGAAGAAATGCAAAACTATTACAGAGGATGTAATTTTAACTTACTTGGCGCAAAAATCTGAAACTATCAAATCCTCTACCCTGTGGAGCATGTACTCTAGTTGAAAAGTACCATTTTAGTGAAGAAAAATGTAAACATAGCCACTTTCCCAAAGGTAATCGCATTTCTTAAAAGAAAGAATGTTGGTTATAAAGCAAAGAAATCAGAAGTCTTCAGCAGCGAGCAAATCAACAAATTCATTAGAGAAGCAGATAATGAAACATATCTAATGCTAAAGGTAATTTTAACAAAATATTACGATTATCCTACAATCAAAGTATCAACTTAATTTGATTCATTTTCAGGTAGCAACAATTATTGGGTTAGCCGGAGCGTGTAGACGGGAAGAACTAACAAAAATGTCAATTGATCCAATAAACGACAAAGAAGACATGTTGCTTGTGAAAATACCAGATTCTAAAACACATATTGAGAGAAATTTTGTTGTTAGTGTGCAAGAAAACCTGCTGTTGTATAGGCAATATTTATCTTTACGGCCATTCCATACTCCACATAATAGATTATTCGTGAATTACAAAAAAGGGAAATGCTCGATTCAGCCCGTTGGTATCCACAGTTTTGGGAATCTCGGATTAAAAATTGCAGAATTTTTAAATTTACACAATCCTAAAAATTACACGGGCCATAGCATGCGTCGAACTTCAGCGACGATATTTACTGATAATGGTGGAAACATTACAAATTTGAGGAGACACGGTGGCTGGAATTCTACCAATGTCGCTGAAGGATATATAGACAATTCACTAACAAACAAAATTAAAATTGCCAAGATCATTCAAAAATTATCAGATGAAAACAGTCAATATGAAACGGAAACTTTACCTTCTTGTTCTGACTACAAAAGGCATTTAAATTTACCAAGCATTTCAAACAAATTAAATCCTTTCAATATTAGCAATTGCTCAAATTTTAATATAAATATTAATATAAATGAGAATTATAATGTTTCTGTTAGTACCTATCTTCTGTTCGAATTTCAATATTTAATACAAATAAGAATTAAAATGTTCGAAATTTTGTTCTACAAAGAAATATAATAAAGAAAAGTGTCTCTTTGATTTGTCAATCTACATGGTTGCCGAAAAAATAGTGTACGCAACACGTCCGAAAAAAGTTTTTTTGAACTCGCAGATTTCCAGGACTCGCCTACGGCTCGTCCTAGAATTTTGTCAACTCGTCCAAAAAAACAGTATTTTCCGGACTTGTTACGTAAATTACTATTAGCTGATATTATTACGAGTCAGCGACACGAAGTCGCGATCTCAGTTGAAAAACCTTTTTAATTTTTAATTATATCACAATTGGTTCGTGTGATTTCGAGGCATTTATAATTTGCATTATTTTTAAACACATGATCCCCTTAAATTTTGTGTTCCTTTTTTATTATTAAATACAGAGTTTAACAACTTCGCTAAATTGATTTTTGACCTCCATATTATATTTAATAAAAATGTAGGCGCCATAAAAGAAAGTTCTATAAATAATCGACTATTTTTAAGAACGGATTTTAAGTTTTAATAATTTTGTATAAATCTAACAAAATAAAGGTTATCACCATAAATAACGAGAAGAAGAATATTTTTTATATTAAAAATTTTATCAGTCACCAAATTATGAAGTAAAATATTTAAGTATAACAGTATCAAAAAATATATTTTCTCGCATTTTTTTGTTAGGTACGTGCCTAGTGTGCCTAGAGTGGGTAAACCGGCACTGATTTTAGGTTTGATGATGCCCGTTTTGGACGAAACACGTGTAACCATTTTTAAATAATTAAAAACTAAAAAGGTCTTCTCAGTGAGACCGCTACTTAGTGTCAATGACTTTTATTATAATTACGATAGGTCTCTAAGAGCAACATGGACTACTTCTTTCAAGTATAGTTGATAATGAGTTAAAACCCTTGCAGAGATAACTTAAACACCAAAGCTTGTAATATGCCATCATAATAGAAAGAATACTTTTTAGGTATGCCTTGGAATTACGAGGTGTAACAAAATTTGTTAAAAATACAGTGTTGTTATTTAATATATTATGTTTTTCTGCAATAACTTCCAAACTGGCAACTGGGAGGAATGTGGTTTTTAATTTTTCTTACTTGAACTCTCTAAAATATCGCTTTTGGGAATTTATGGAGGCATATTTCTTTAAATAAAAAATTTGGCCTATATAAGGGTGAAGAAAACACCCCGTATAAAACAAAAGAACAGCTGACTTCTGAAACTATTGCTTTCATAACTTTTGCGTATAACCAAGGAGCCTGCTAAGTTGCCGAAACGAACTAATGATATAGATTCACTTTTTTAACATTTTAAAAAGTTTACCCCTCCTAAATGAAGGGACATACAAGCGACACACTCTTTTTTTTGTTTCTAACGCCTTAAAAAAATTTATATATAAGGTTGATCGACGAACAAACCGTATATTTTTTGGTACATCATAAATTGATGAAATAAAAATTACTAAAAACGCAGAGGCTACCACTTCTGATAACTTCAGTGTTATATTGACGAGCAACTTTTACAACAAATGGCAGAAGCGAACAAATGATATAGTAGTCTCTTTTATTACATTTATACCGTCAGTCGAACATGCAGAGATGACGTTATTGCAGAAATGGTTTTTATTTTTTCGTATTATTAAATCTTCACACTTTTCAACTTTTGCCGCACGAACAAATCATTTTAAAAAATGTTGCCACCACCTCCCTAGCTATTACCCTTACCAGATGGAGACATGATATATAGAAAATATCGTGCAAGAATTGAATCATGGTGGCTCAGGACCGAAACCGATGGAAGAGTATGATGAAGGCCTATGTCCAGCACTGGACGTTGAGGGGCTAAAAAGAAGAAGAAGACTATTCGTAGTTGTCTTTGATCGACCTATTTTAAGCCAGGAAAAACAAACCTTTTACACTTCTACATTTTCCGAAAACCCTGTATGAAAATATCCTTTCTGAACACACTGTATAATAAACCCGGTATAATCGCAAAAGGTTTCCAAGAATACTGAGATTAGGCACAAATTAGTATAATAAAACTGACAAAGGGTATTGTCAGAGTTAACGGCACTTCTTTCTCTCTTTCGAATAAAACTTTAAGACTATAATATGCATGGTTACTGGCATCTACTGAATTTATTGCACTTTAAGCACTTTGAATTTTCGTCATTGTGTGGATATAGATATTTGATTTCGAAAACTTCTCATAATTATATAATATTTTTAATAATCCATTAATTACAGTGCATTTTTAAAACTCGCGAAAGCATATTTTCATTGGTTAAAAAGTTCAGAAGATGCCGGGGAGTAATAATTCTCGAAATCTCGATAATTCTATTAGAACCCACTTTTACATTGTTTAGTCTCTAATTGATATTTCGAACATTTTCGAAGCAATAAAAATATTTTAAAGGCGGCTATGACAAGCATTAGTTACAACTTTGTTCAAACGCGAAATATTGGAGCTTCACCCTGGTTATCTAATTATCCCAAAACGGTATCCTGAAAATGTACCATTCAAAATCTCTCAAAACTTTGATCATGTTCACGAAGTATCACGTATTTTGATCAACGTTTTCCAACGCTGTAATAACGTGGTGCTAGTGCAGTTTTAAACATTTTTTCAGAATTCAGAATCCACTTTATAAAAACTGGTCAAATTATTCGGTTTCTAAGAATTTAATACTGATAAACATTTTTACATAATTATGTTGTTGGATTCATCACACTTCCATTTTAAATTGTTTGATTACTACAGTTTAACAGAAGCATAATACTAGACCTCAGTTGCCAGTTAAAATAACAGTTGCATTTAAGCTTAAGGGAACTCTCAGTTCAATTTATAAACTCAGTTTCGTTTAGAAACCAAAAATAAGACTTTCGTTTGTAAATAATACACTCTTTTAATTATGATTAGCATCCTTTCATTTCCTTCACAACTTACAATTCTATGATTCACACACTTTCTTTTATTTTTTATTGATTTGATTCTTCTAATCCACGTAGTCAAATAAGAAGGCGATTAATTTAGATCCAGAAGCTATTGTAGTCATAAAGAGATATTTAATTTTGCTTTTATGACCGTGCCCAACAGATACTCACATTTATACCGGCATATCACCCTCCTATTACATTCCTTCTTTATTGCGAATTCCCAAGTATCATTTACTGGTAATGAAGAGGCGACGACGGCTCTTTTAAATGGTCCTTATTAACCGGGTTTGTAACATATCTTTGCTCTTCAATTTTACCTTTTTAAAACCTGTTGATTTTATGCTTAATTCAAATCGTATCGTGCTTGTTTTTACATAATATTATATAATTTCATTATTGTGAATTTACTTGCATATTCTAGCGCCATGGCCACAATCTATTGGCAGTTTCTAGAATTTTTGTGTGCCTAGCCAATAAAATGTACATTGCTATGAGAAACATCCATCTTAATACTCAGTACTATTTTTTAAATACTTAAGCTATCCAAAAATTAGATGTACATTGTACAAGTCAAATTTTTAATTCTAACAATATTATAATTTAGAATACTATATAATTAAGTCAATTTTTTAGGTTGAATGTTTCTTTTAATCTAGAAATGGTAAAACAATCAGAATTTATTTATTTGCTACATGTTCTACATGGACTTCTTCTTCTTCGGGTGAAGATCGGCAACAGTCCTAGCAAATTCGTTAATGTCTTGGACTCTCCTTAACATGGTACCCACTTGAGTCCAAACCAGTCCTATCTGTGATGTTCTCCAGCAAGGACCTAGACTTCCTTCGATATTTCCCTCTATAATCAGTTGCAAGAACTCATACTGATCCTACCTCATGACATTGTCAAGATAATATATTTTTTGTTTTTCTTTTATGGTCTTGTAGTCATTCTACGTAAGACAGATCAATCTATGGAATTGGTACCAGTGTACGATACACCCACACTCGGATGCATCCAGCCTGTTAAATATTGTTAACTTTCAGCGTCCAAGAATAAATACATCACCTGGCAAAGTTATGTTCAAGTAGAGTGCTATATATATGGGCCCAGTTATTTCACGTCCGAATATCTTTATTTTCAGAATAATTGTTATATGTAGTTTAATTGTGTCGACAATTGTTTCCATAGACATTATTCGACGAATAGCGCAATCCGTAGCTAAAAGTACCAGGCCTTAGAAGGTTTCGTATTTTGCTATAACTTGCAGTTGCTTGTTCTATGGAGAATCTAATTTGCGTCTTGCAGCCCTTCAGGGAGGACTTCAATTGCCTCGTCAGCATATATCTTAGATTATTTACGTTGACGTTTATGCCGTATTCAGTTTTCTCTAGTGCATATTAAATAATTACTTCTGAGAACATATTGAAGAGCATGGGATTAAGTACACTGTCCAGTCTACATAAATATTCTATGTTGAAGTATCATTAAGAAAAGGATCCAGAAATCTAGTACTATTTGTATTTCTTAGTGAATTTATTTCAATTATTAGAACATTTTTACGCGATTTAAACTGTTTTGTCTAGATTTTGATGTGCCACTAATGAAGACTTTGATATATTATTAACTAACCTTAGAAGTGAGCGATATTTGGTCATGTGACGCTTAATGGGATAGAAAAGTCGACTACACATGTCCGCTTGGCTGTCATTATGGTCATCTAAGCCCTTGCATATATTTTTCTTTAGTTATTTAACAAAGGAAATATAGTAGCAATCCATAACACTGTCAAGGGAGTTTACTTGAATTTTACTTCAGGAATTCTTATAGGCATTAAAGTTTCTTGGGGACTATTTAATAGATTAATCGATAAACCAACCGCATAACTTTAGATTATTATTCACCTCGATTTTAAAGGGGCTGGTGAAGAGCGAACATTTTATAAGATTCTCTCAATCGGTTCGAACGGTTTCCTAAAATTTTGGGAGCGCGCTAAGTTTGTTTCTATTTTTATGATAGTTCAGTTCCATCAAAAGAAATAAAAAAAGTATATTGGGGCAGACTATAACAGGGCTTAGAGAGTTACATAGCGTTAGGTTATATCAGACCAAAGTCTAAAAGCATTATGACGAATGTAGCAGAGTATGGATTATTAACAAAAAGAGCGAAAGAGAGATTCTTGCCACAGGAATAGAATACAGTAAAACTTCTCAATAGCGGCCACTAAAAATTTCATTACAAATTGACCGTTTGAGGGGGTGACCGTTTTTGAGGGGAAGGAAAAAAATAAATTACATATCTACATAATATAACATATGTGTCATGTGAATAAAATTCAACTTCATTAATTAATAAAAGGCCAATTACAAACACATACGTTATTATCTAATATGAACTGTAAATATATAGACATAACTATTTATTTCATAACTCCTACATAATATGTATACATAATAATGTTTAAAAATGTGCACTACATACGAAAAAAAATTATGCTTTGTGAAAAAAAGATTCAATGGAAGTCTGTTTCATATTTTTAATTTTAATTTTTGCTGCTTCATTTTCACATTTCATTAGGATATTTGAAATATCAATGGCCAAATTGCCATTTTCTTTGCCTAATAAAAAATTTTGTACGTCTCTTATTTTTTCACAAACTTCACTCATGCTTTTTAAAGACGAACTAAAAACCTCCTGGTTTTCTTTACTTTCACAGTCTTCATTTTCGGTAGTTTCAGATTGGCTGGTAAACTCCTGAATTATTTCCTGCATCTCCAACATTTTCCAGTTGTATTTTCGGGTGAGAACTTGCGTTATCCAAAAATAAAAGTACTTTTCTTCTTTGTTTTTTCATTTTGGTGTCAAATTTTTTTAGCCAGGAAATCATTATCGCTGTTGTCATCCAAGCTTTTTTATTGGAGACCCATTCTAATGGTAATTTGTCTACATGTGCTCCTTCTCACCATCCATGCTACTGCAAAAAAGAATTGTCACTCGTTGCTTAGCTGATTTTCTTCCAGCACATTTGTCACTCTTTAAGTCAAAAGTTTTGTTTGGCATTGCGAGATAATAAAGGCCTGTTTCGTCTGCATTAAAAATATCTTTATCATCATAATCCTTGATAATTAATTTTAACTTAGTGAACCAATCATGAACACTCACTTCATCCACATCAGCAGACTCACCAGAAATTGTTTTAAAATTGATGTCATGTCTTTTGCAGAATCTATCTAACCAGCCATTTGATGCCTTAAAATCACAATTTTTCAAATTTTCTGACACTTCCAGAGCTTTTTCCTTTAGTAGTGGTCCGGATATTGGAATGTTTTTGTTTCTTGCTTTGCAAAACCATTCATAAACCATTTGGTCAATCGCAAGTCCGTCTGTTTTTGGAAACTTTCGTTTTTGATCTGCATTAACTCCTCCTTCGTCATAAAATTTTTTCAGTTCAATTTTACTTTTTAGAATATCATTTACTTGCGTTCTTCCAACACCAAACTTTTCCGCTATCTTTCGAGCACTGATACCATATTTTTCACTATCCGCGATGATTTCGAACTTTTGTTTAAAAGATAAACGTTTACGTTTCAGAGACATGATCGACTATTGTGCTGTTAAAATGCAACTGAATAAAATTTTACCTTTTATGAAAACATCTTAAGATTTAACAAATTATATTTGTACGTACTTAAAAACCCATTTACATAATTAGGTTTTATCATTCTCCGGTATTTCCAATAGTACCAGTAATAAAGTACCGGCTGGGTGCAAACATTCCCAGAAGGGTCGAGACGACCGCAATTAAGGGTAAAAATTCAAGGTAATTTTCTTAAAAGTTACGGATTCATCTGACCGTGGCCGTTTTAGAAGTGTTTCGGTATTCGAGGGGTCTTTTATTATTAAAAATGCTATAAGATTTATTTTAAGAAGCCAAAACTGACCGCTCAGAGGGGTGACCGTTTTTAACGGGTGGCCGAAATGAGAAGTTTTACTGTATAAGAGGAGGTGCTATGGGCAAATTAGAGCAGCCCAAATAGCAAACAAGTAGATTAGTAGAACAATGGCTAAGGAAAGAAGTGCAATTAAATTCAACAAAGAAACAATACTGATTTTGATGTTTAAGATCCTTGGAGATCCTAAAACAGGTGGATTAACAAAGAGATGGAATGGTGCAAATTAAGATGAAGAAAAAGGAAACCAAGTATATAGGTCCTTAGTTCAATTTCACTTTTAAAGTAGCTAGATAACGTCATAGTTATGCAAATTATAACTTTATTATTATAATAACTATACAGGGTTTTTCGCTTCCCAATTAAAGCCCCTTCGTAAAAATGAGGTCCAAAGAGATATCCATTTAATAAACTACACCAAACATTAATTCCAAAAACGCGGGGATTAATAGCCACAATTATGTCAGTTCAAGATTCCATTAGGTCAGTTAGAGTGAGGAGATTTGATCCACATTTTATATATTTTTTGCTTATTTCTAGGTTTCTTTTTTATTTTTTAATTGTATAAAGTATAAGATATTTTAAATTTTTAAAATGTCTACATGCCATTAAGCTTTTGACTAAGCTAGTCAAAAGGATCAAGTGTCCCTACTGGTAGAAATTATTTTATTTACTAGGTACATATTCGCCTATAATAGTAGATTATACCACGAGTCAATAATGATAGCTATTATTCCCGAGGAATATTTACGAACCGAGCCGCGTAAGCGGCGAGGGAGTAAATATTCTGAGGTAATAATAGCCATTATTGTGAGTAGTATTATACTCTACTTTATCTACGACTAATTTATTAATTTGAGATTTTTAATGAACAACTTTATTTGTCAATAACATTAAAATTAGTAATAGTACAATTAATAAACTGTATTGGTCGAGAACTATGAATAAGTTTGGAAGAGTTTTCAATACAAATATTTGGAATGTCGGTTGCTGTAAAGGAAGAAGATGCTTCATTACTATTTATTTGTTTAGTAATAGTATCTGCTGTAGTTGTCTTGTTTCTCATAGACTGATCAATGTAACATTCAGCTACTTGTGTAGATTTCCAGCCCCCATAACGCTTTAATCCAGTTATATCGCCTCCTCCATCAATGTACAGAGTGGCAAATGATCTGCGATAACAATGGCCGGTATAAGTTTGAGGATTTGGCAAGTTTAAATATTTGGCAATTTGTCTACCAATGTCTGCAAATTTGTTTTTTCCTATACGTTGTATTGTACATTTGGATTTTTGATAATTTAGAAAGAATGAATTGATTTTTACATGTAACGGGCGGAGATCGATGTACTTCTTTATAATGTTGTAAAACGTACTGTTTATGGCGAATGTTCGTACAATTTTGGTTTTAGTCTTGGGTATTGTTATTAAGAAGTTTGTTTGACGATCCTTTACGTCTTCTATATTCATTTCATAAAGCTCGTTTGACCGGCATGCGCCCATAATTAAAATAATTAATATAACCTGAAGCAAATAAGAATATGAGTTTTTTAATATATTAGATTAAATACCTATGTATATTTACCTTATGTAAAAGAAAAACTTCATCAGGAGCTTTGTCAATAAATGTCTTAATTTCTTTCGAGGTCAGAGTGGAAGATTTCTTTGCTTGAAATCCTTCAGATTTTCTTTTTAAAAACGCTCTTAGTTTTCCATATTTTTCCAGATCAACGTCATGGTTTATTCTCAACATAGATTTAATTATTGAATAAAATGACCATAATGAAGATGGTTTGTATTTTGCACTTAGTTCAGCGAAATAGGCTAGTAGAACATTTTCGGAAAATGAATTTGTGTTATTTCGAAGACGCCATTCGTTGAAGGTTCCGTATGTTTTATTATAAATAGATTTCGATGTTTCCGGTATTAAGGTAGATGTTGTTGCTGTAGCTAGTTGTACAATTTCTGGAGGTGTACAAGTAAAAAGCCTCTTCATTTTTATCCATCCCAATACGAATACATAAACACTACGCGTTTGACAGTGACACTTTTGACTTGGTGTATTTTGTTTCCATGGTATTATTTGATTTGAGTAATTTTGTGATTGGAGCGGGAATAATCCCTTGTCATTATTCCCTAAGGGATTAATATGTGGCATTATATTGCGAAAACCACAACTATAATACTTACATTATACATTAGTCGTAGATAAAATATTTTTTCTACTACTAACTTGAGAAGTCGCCATTATTTACTCCATTTCTCTAATAAAAACTAAAATTTCTCTACCCAGGTAAATAACGATACTAAATGATCAACCTAGGTCTGCGTAAGAAAGTTAAGTTACTCACGATTTCACCATTCTTACTAACCGCTTCTTTAACATGTTATTATTTTTGAGCTTTGACTAACAATTTTAATACATGCCACAGTCTTCCAAGCAGAAGTACATGCTATTGAGGTATGCCTGCGTGAGAACCTGAGAAGGGGCTACAGAGGTAGAAACATCTCAATTTTCACGGATAGTCAGGCAGCAATAAAAGCTCTAGCATGTAATCAGATCAATTCAAAGTTGGTCTGGAACTGTCTTCAATGTCTTCAAGACCTGGCTAGCAGCAATGTCGTAACACTTGCTTGGGTGCCGGGGCACAAAGGCATAGAGGGCAATGAAAAAGCAGACGCTTTGGCCAGGCAGGGATCAATTACTGCCTTCATGGGGCCGGAACCAGTTTTTGGGGTTCCAAAAGCCTCGGCAAGAGGATGCGTGACTGAGTGGGTGAAGCGACAACATCGGTCATATTGGAACCACATTTCGGGGCTAAGACACAGCAAATCAATGCTGGATAACCCCTCAGAGGCAATGACCTCTGAAATCCTAAAACTAAATCGAAACAAGCTTAGAATCGTGACAGGCCTCTTAACCGGTCATAGTACTCTAAGGAAACACATGCACACCATGGGCATATATAACGACGAACCCATATGCAGGCTTTGCAATGAGGAGGAGGAAACAGCCTACCACATTATCAAAGAGTGCTACGCACTGACACGCTGGAGAACAACCCACCTGGAGAGTCAAATCCCCCAGGGGGTATCCCCTGAAAAAACTCTGATAAGGGGGCTGCTCAGCCTAATAAGGGTGACTAACCTCTTTTAAATGAGAAATCGAGCAACAAGCGTCACAATAAGTCTTTTTAGGCTGCGGTGTAGAGGTAGTAATAACCTTGGCTTGCTGCCTGTATTAATCATCATCATCATCATCAACAATTTTAAATGAAAGAATTCCAGGAAATAGTATCAAATTATCAATAGAACAGGAGTTTTCATCATAATTTTGAAGATATTTCAAAAGGAAACTGTCATATTCAAAAATGTCAACACGACCACAAATCTGCAAACTGATATTTAAAATCGCATTTCTATAGTTTTATTCTTCCCAAGCTACTTGATTTTCAAAATATTTTTTAAAAACTAAGCAGAATTGGCTAATATAAAGTGATAAGCGAACTAAATATGATTTATTATTCTAATATTAGTATTAGGAAAAAATCTATATATAGGTACCTCACTCGCTATACAGGGTGGTCTGTAATGAATGCGGCATAGAGTAACCACCGATCCTACACATGAAAATAATAGAGGGAAATGAAAGTCTGTCTTTACCACCAAAATTTTTTTAATGTTAACTACACTACACCCTAGATTTGGGTATCGAGGGCATATATATATGGGAGGGATTCACCATATGAGTTAGATGTTCAATATACATTCACGTTTGAAAATTGAGTCGGACTAGTTTCGATCTTAGAAAAGATCATCATCAGCAACTCTATATAATTATAATGTAAACAAGGTAAAACACAGTAGTGGATGGTTCAATGAATGTGTGTGCCTGCCCATGGACTTGACTAGGAACGTCCCTTTGGCTACAGAAATAGGTTCAGCTAAACAATACTAAACATGCCTTGGTAAAATGTTGGTCGTTAAGGAGATACAGGGTGTTAAAGTTTAATTACTAAATTAATTTTCTTTTCATATCTCGAGCTGTTTTGGAGATATAAACATAAAAAATTTGTAATTGGGGCAGTGGCGCACACAGCCTTGGTCTGTGGGGGGGGGGGGGGTTCGAGAAAAAATAGCGGCGCAGGCAAAATTTTTTTTGGTGCTACGCTCTTTTTTATGATGATACCCTTGTGGCTGTGTTTTTCAGCTTATAACCAAAAAAATCTACCCCCTTCTGTAGAGGGGAGTAAAAAAATTAAAATAATAAGAAATATTTTATTCAATCATAACTAATAAATACCTAAAATTATAATAAAATGTCTAAACGACGGGGTTTTAGAGCCAACTG
Source organism: Polydrusus tereticollis (assembly GCA_963920685.1). Lineage (NCBI taxonomy): Eukaryota > Metazoa > Arthropoda > Insecta > Coleoptera > Curculionidae > Polydrusus > Polydrusus tereticollis. The sequence continues at coordinate 21,034,875 of OY987326.1, read as the reverse complement.
GTTTAAGACATCTTCAGATTTGTCAGGATTTAGGAATATCAGGTATAGGTTCAGAGTCTCTGGAAGGGGGGTTTTAACCCCCAAACCCCCCCCCCCCCTGGGTGCGCCACTGAATTGGGGGCTTTTTAGGGCAAGTAACACGAATCTATCCCTGTTTTTCACATAACTTGTAGAGGGCGCTAGTTACACCCTACACGCCTACTACATCACGCCCAAAGTTTCTTGCGCGTAACTTTGTTGGTAATCTGATTGAAATTTATAATACAATGGTCATTTCTAAAGAAAAAAGGTATACTTCATTTATTTTGTTAATACAATCCGTTTCAGGGATATTTGTAATTTAATATTCTGTTGCATGGAGAAATACGCGATCAGAAAAATAGTTTGCGGCCAACGAAGTAGGCTATGGACAATTGAACAGCAAGAATATCAAGACTTTTTTATTATCTTTCCAAAAATGCCAACTTCCGGTTAAACCGGAAATACCATATTTCCGGCCTTTCAGCTACATCCGGCTTAACCGGAAGCTGACACTTTTAGGAAGATATTAAAAAAGTAAGATATGGACATGCAAGCCGTTTTGCTCTAAGACGCACCGTTAGAAAGCTAGAAGCTGTTGTTTTGGTACTCAATTGCCTATAAATAGCCGATTTTCGCGCTGTTAAATCAGTCATTCACGGGGGTTCAAACAGTAAAGATCAATTTAGCTGCAGTCATCATAATTAGTCATATCTCGAGTTGATGAGATATTTTTACAGTAAATAAAAGTTATTCTTTGTACTTGCATAAAAGTTACCTAAAGCATAATCTGGGACTTTTTGGTTGCAAATAAAGTGTTGGAAATTGGATGAATAAATATCTTTTACAAAGTTAATAAAGTTGTTTATTTTGTGTTTTTAAGTTAGAAAAAATACTTAAACATAGAATAGTTTTAAGGAATAAAATATCAAATAAAGTTAGAATAGAACTTTGATATTTTAACTACATTTTAAATAAGCTGTTGGAAGTCAGACACATGGCTGCAGACTTCGCAACAGTAATAGACAGGATGCAGGAAGTGCTGCTACCGTCTTCGCCAAGCGGCTTTCTGGAGGCCTGGATCATCGATGCCATGGGTTCTTCGTCTTCCCAAGGACAACCAGAACTCCAGAGAGTTAGCTATGACTCATCCGACGACGCTGCGGAGGTGGCAAAGGGCCCAGACCGAGTTGCCAACCCATCTATTGGCTTCCAGGACCTGTTAGGGCCTTCTAAACCTCCGTCCTGCTGCCAGCCTGGTGGCGTAGAAGTGGCAAGCGACCCAAACCCCGTGGGTGGCTCAAAAAGGCCAATAACAACAGTGCCTGAAGAAGAGGATCTCTGGTCGTGGAGTAAAGATGTGCAGCCGTGGGGAATGCTGGGTGAAGATGAAGAAGAAGACGTTTACGTCGAATTAGCTGAACGCCAGCGTGTTAGAATTTGTGGTGAACGTGCGTTGGAGCTACCTGGGATCGTAGAGCGCACCTTCCACTACATGGCGCCCGAGCAGGGACCGTTGAAGGCAGGGAAGAATACAAACTCTTCAATACGCCTAGGTCAAAGACCCAATTTAATATTAAGGAGGAAATTTTGGAAAAACACGACGTGGCTGAAGTGGTGCCCCATCAAGAAGAAATAAATAGGGAGACGGTCTTGTGGCTACATGGCAAATTGGAGAAGGAGGCCCCAGGTGATGGGCGGTGGATAACCGCACTCCTAGGGATCGTTGGAGCGCAAGCAATAGACCCGGCTGCCAGGGACCTGCGTGAAAGTCTCCAGGGAGGAGCTAGGGTGCCGCTGGTTGACCGGCTTGGAGTTGTGGGGCGTCAGGAGGAAGATGGAGTGGCGGTGTGGTGTCCGAGGACTCACAGGAAGAATATTCTCAATTTAGCGCATGGAATAAGCCACAACACGCGTGAGGGGATGAGAGAGATTATCAAAAGATGGTTATGGTGGCCGATGATAGATAGGGATGTGGACGCACACTTCAGACAATGTATGTTGTGTCAACATTTCAAGGATGATGCGCTGTGCCACGGCATGTTAAAATCGTGGGGCACAGTTGTAATTACAGTGATCGAAGATTTACCAAGGACCAGACACAGTAGACTTACAACAATCTACTGTGCTGTTGACGTTTATAGTGGATTTATAGAAGCAAGACCACATAGAAGTATTCACCCAGCTTCCTTAATAGAATTCGTACAAGCCGAGGTGATTAGCCGATGGGGAACACCCAGTTTATGGATGCTAATGCCGGAAGTGGCGAAGTACCGAGAGAAGATTGCCCACGCAACCAATATTACAACAGTTGGCACGGCAGAAAAGTTAATAACTTCCACGATGATACCATTCGAGCAGTTCAAAACGAAAATTTTAACAATGACCAGAGATGAGTGGCCTCTACAGTTGCAGTCCCTGCTGAATCAAGCTAGGAGCCGCAGAGATGACCACAACGGAGCTACGGCCAGAGAGATGGTGACCAACACCAGGACGATCCGCCAGAACAAGACGTTCTAAAGTGTAGATAGTAGTAGTAAGAAAATGTTAATATTTTGTTGTTGTTGTTTATTCGACAACAGCTGAATTGATTTCTAAGTTGGGGGTGTTTTGGTACTCAATTGCCTATAAATAGCCGATTTTCGCGCTGTTAAATCAGTCATTCACGGGGGTTCAAACAGTAAAGATCAATTTAGCTGCAGTCATCATAATTAGTCATATCTCGAGTTGATGAGATATTTTTACAGTAAATAAAAGTTATTTTTTGTACTTGCATAAAAGTTACCTAAAGCATAATCTGGGACTTTTTGGTTGCAAGTAAAGTGTTGGAAATTGGATGAATAAATATCTTTTACAAAGTTAATAAAGTTGTTTATTTTGTGTTTTTAAGTTAGAAAAAATACTTAAACATAGAATAGTTTTAAGGAATAAAATATCAAATAAAGATAGAATAGAACTTTGATATTTTAACTACATTTTAAATAAGCTGTTGTAAGTCAGACACATGGCTGCAGACTTCGCAACAGTAATAGACAGGATGCAGGAAGTGCTGCTACCGTCTTCGCCGAGCGGCTTTCTGGAGGCCTGGATCATCGATGCCATGGGTTCTTCGTCTTCCCAAGGACAACCAGAACTCCAGAGAGTTAGCTATGACTCATCCGACGACGCTGCGGAGGTGGCAAAGGGCCCAGACCGAGTTGCCAACCCATCTATTGGCTTCCAGGACCTGTTAGGGCCTTCTAAACCTCCGTCCTGCTGCCGGCCTGGTGGCGTAGAAGTGGCAAGCGACCCAAACCCCGTGGGTGGCTCAAAAAGGCCAATAACAACAGTGCCTGAAGAAGAGGATCTCTGGTCGTGGAGTAAAGATGTGCAGCCGTGGGGAATGCTGGGTGAAGATGAAGAAGAAGACGTTTACGTCGAATTAGCTGAACGTCAGCGTGTTAGAATTTGTGGTGAACGTGCGTTGGAGCTACCTGGGATCGTAGAACGCACCTTCCACTACACTGTCAAAATTCAAAAAATGTAATTTTTCAAAACTCGATATCTCAGAAACTATTAAGTTTAGACTTATAATGCACTTACTAAAAAATAATTGTTATTTTATGTAGAATCCAAAAGTATTATAAGATATAGGGTGTTCCATTTAAAAAAATATAACTTTGCTATGTATTTTTTTTGTGACATGCGGTATATTTCAAAATAATTTTAAACTGTAGGCCTAATATCTCCCTATGACCCTGTTTTTGAAAAATATTAAAAAGTGAGTAGTTTAGATGCTATGAAATCCCGCGTTGAGGGTGGGCTACCCAGTATTACAATAAAGTCTAAACAGTAACAACAACCGGAAAATTAGTAAACTAAATGTTTAAAACAACGCGAATTTTTAAAGGAGATCAACTCTCCTAGGGGATCAATTCTCCCCACTCTCCCCTATTATGAAAGCGACTCTCCTCGCTTCATAAAATGTTGGACAATATATTTATAATTTGGTGATGAAATTCGGACACTCTTGCTAAAAATTCCAGTCTTCGTTCGGGATCCCTGGCTCCAATCTATGGATTTATTTGTGTAGAATCCTCCATGAAGAGCAGAATTTTCTCTGATTTTGGCTAGCGGATTATCATCAACTTACTGTAAAATTTGGGCTGTATTTTGATAAATTGTAACAATTTTTCTACTTTCTTAAGTTCCTGCACAGAGCTACAAAAGTTTCGCTATTAGCATAACTATGCACATACACTCTTTCAACGTCCTTAGAATTTACATTCCCCGTAAATCAGTAATATCTGCTTTTTTTTGGTTAATGTATTGAACTCACATAATCGGTGATTGAACCACTTTCATAGAATATTATCAATTTGTATAAATCATCGACATGGGAGAAGGCAAATTATTTATTTTTGCGAAATATAGGTACCTACCTTTTACAATTAATAGAAATTAGGTTTTACACTTTTTTAAATCCTTGTATTACTTAAAATCCACTGAAGTAATCCAAATGTACCTATACTTTCAAAGTCCCTGCAATCGATTAATATCTTTGACGTGTCGCGACGCCCAGGGCATCAAAGGTACCTATTACATTGATGTTATCTTTACAAAATGCAAAGTGATCCCGACCTAACGACGGCTTTTTACGAAATCAAAATATATTCATTCGTTCTCGAGATATAGGCCCTTGAAGTTTTAAGGAAGAAACCCTGTATAACGAAACCTGTCTATATTGAAAGCAAATGATCGGTCTATACAGTTTCGATATAGAGAGTTAACACTGTGTATGATTTTTTCAAAACCATTAATATAAGTTAAAAAAAAAAAATCGGCAGCAAATAAAACCTCGTTTGCCCTTTTTAGATAAATTTTACCAGACGAAAACGGCCGAGCGATTTTAAAACTGTAAAAATGCTCAACTTTTAAACCAAACTGTTTTTAAACAACTGAAGTGGTGGTCATTAAATCGGAAAAAAGAAAAACACAGTTTACATTGGGCTTCCACCCTAAACAACGTTTTCAATAGAATTGAGCTTTTAATTAAATACTGGAGTAGGGGCATTTTTCAGGCTTTTCGACTTAACAAATTTAATAATACAGTATTGCCGACCACCACACGTATTCATTTAATTATTATTTTAATTTTATTGTTAATTTAAGTAGTATATTGTCGTTTCTAAGCAGATTGGTGGCTGTCCGTCCCCAGTCGCGCCGTTGTTGGTTCGACCGGCTCAGACCATCCCGTCCGGATCGTCTCGGCAATGGCATAGAAGAAGCAAGAATTGCCGTATGTTCCAATGGTCGCTTCAAGTGTATGGGAGCATGTTGTATTGTATGATTCCAAAATAAATATTACCACGATAACATTCGCAAGAATGAAGTAAGATCGCAAAAAGAAACAGAAACTTTGGTTTATGTGTCTCTATTTTTTCGTACTAAACTGCTAAAAACGTAGTGAATGTGCCGATTGAGCCAATCAGTGTGGGCATAGGATGACGTTCGGCGTATAGACTAAAATTCAAACTAGAAGGGTACAGGAGCGTCACCCTCTCGAAGACGTAAAACGAGTTTCATCTCACTTTGACTTTAAAATGTTCCTGTCTCGTATCACTCGAGATCGATAAATCCGTGGCTCCGTACCATTCTAGCCGAGTCTATTCAGTGCGCGTTCTGCTTTAAACTATCTAATAAGGGGGTTGCATGTATGACGCATGTAGAATGCAGGGCGTTTGTTTTATTTAATGCTATGTTATGGTCTTGTAATATTTATTTTATTGAAGTGACTGATGTATTTGTAACAAGCACTCTATTTCTATTAAATAGGGTGATTGCGTCAGTAGTCGGCCTTTTTTGATCATTCTATTTTTGTTTTTTTAAATAAATCTGTTTATTTAATACTTAAAATTATAACATATGTGTGCTTGTCAAGTATAAACCTTAAATAACCGATTAAAAACGATAGAAATACTCAAAAAAGTAATTAAAATCTTTAAGTTGCTTTGAAAAATATCAGTTTTTTCAGAAGTCGGCCACTTGTTGTCTAGTAGTCAGCCATGCGTATATACCAGAAGTCGGCCGTCGTAAATTAATGGTTATTTAGCACAGGCCTGTGCTTGCATTTTTTATTTTGTCAATGAAAGGGGGAAAACATAATATTATAAAAAAACACAAAAATTATATTGCTAAAAATATAACAAAAAAACACTTACAAGATACCGTCTACTAAAAATACATGCAAGCACATTTTTTAAAAGTATAGGTAAAGTTACAAAAGAATTCGCAAAAATCGCAGTTTTAATCTAGAACTTGTACCTCTTTATATGGCCTTCCTGCAAGCTTCGAAGTGAAATCACCTGGAACACCAGTCACATCCCACATTCTTATCACCTTCTGCTTCTGCATCGCTATCTAGTTAGTAGAGAGATACTAAGAGAGCGAGACCAGTGGTGCACCACCTGACGGGTGGTGCGATTTACGACCTAACCCAGGTGGTGCAGGTGGTGCGTTTTACGATCTAACCCAAGTGGTGCTGGTGGTGCGTTTTATGATCTAACCCGGGTGGTTCGGTGGTGCGTTTTATGACCTAACCCGGATGGTTCGGTGGTGCTGTTTACAAAATAACCCGAAATTAAACCCGACTTTTTACGACCTAACCCGGATGCTTTCGTGAGGCGGCTTCTTATCTAACCCTAACTTGAACCTGAATATTTATGAACTGACCCGAGATAAAACCCGACTTTTTACGACCTAACCCGGATGCTTTCGCGAGGCGGCTTCTCATCTAACCCTAATTTGAACCTGAATATTTATGAACTGACCCGAGATAAAACCCGACTTTTTATGATTTAACCTTAGTGAAACGCCGCTGCTAAAGCGGGATAATTAAATCCCAATTTTTATAAGCCATCCTTAAACCCAACTTTTTACGATCCGACCTGAGCCATCCTTAAACCAGACTTTTTATTATTTTCCCTTAGTTGAAACGCCGCTGTTAAAGTGGTATAGTAAAAAACATTATTTATATTTTCTAACTTAGTGAAACGCCGCTGGTGAATGGCAAAGCGAAATAAAACCCTAATTTATATGGTCTAACAAGATAAGTATAATAAAGCGGTACATTTGTCACCACAATAATTATTTATACCTAAATGATCCTCTCAAACCCTCTGCCGACTCGATTTAAAAAGAAAGGGACATAAACCTTTATTTATTATTCCGAAGGACCCTCATTAAAATTCAGTAGCATATCTAATAATTGTTTCCAATTTTTGCACCACTTATAGAAATACAATAAAATAATTACTATCTAGAACCATTAACTAGCGATTTCTTTGTATTGGAAATGGATAAATTATAGGACTATCTTGTAATGAGAACAGAGTAATAAAAAGTAAATAAAACTTAAATACGTATAAAATACCAAGCAGGTATAGGTACTATACAACTTGTGTTCGCCATCAGGTAAAAGCCCTCATAATGCTTTTATAAAAATTTCGGATAATATCATAATATAAGTAAATAGGCTACAATTTCAGGAAAAAAGTAAAAAAAATTAATTCACAGTGTAAAATTGTAGTTAAATGGATTGTAAATACGAAATAATATAAAAAGCTACCTTTTGTTTGCGATGATGTATGCACAATAACTCTATATTATTCGGTCCTTAAACTGAAAATACCCACTAGATAGGTATCATAAGCTGTATTTGTCATCAGGTAGAACCCCCAATAAAATTATGAATATTAGGCGTAGGCATCAAAGTAGCAATCTTAACTTATTTTCAACACGAGCATAAAAATATAGGGTTGTTAAATATTTTACAACCCTAATTCTCAATGGCAACAATAAGCAAATCACGTTGGTTTTTTAATTTATTATTAATCTGGCTAACTTAAGAAACTCACAATATAACGACCATCCAAAAAAATCATAATACATTACTGGGTGTGAAAGCAATTGCGCTGCAAAATATAGTGTATACCGACTCTGAGCTAGTTAATTAAAATCCCAATTAGCGCTAAAAAAAAATCAATTAGATATTTACTTTAGATATTTTAATAAAAAAATTCAATATTATTAGCGTCACCTACGCATAGGGTTAAAAAGTATGAGAAACTTTGCGAATATCATTTCCCATGATTCTCTCGACCATCACATCGATGTCACATTTCAATATTCTCGTCAACATTTAACTTTTGAAATTAGCATAATAACAAATCCTTTACAATGAATTAAACAAACGCATACATAATTTTAAAATCACATAATAAGAATATAAGCTAAAATCTAACAAGTTCGGACTACTCGAATGACGTCAGTTTACATCTGTAGAGAATACCCAACTCTCGAATCATAAAAAATGGTCAAACTTTGTCGGCAAATACCCTTCTATGATGCAGGGGAAGGACAGGTAACTCGAGATGTTTATAAAGAAACGTTAAAGAACATTATTTGCTTATTTCTAGACTCTTAAAAATTAGATGCAATCGAACAATAAATGTTTTCATCATGTATATTTATGAGTAACACATTACCTTCGACATACATAAATTCAAATTGATAATTACTTGCCTTAGTACTTTTTTAGAAGCTTGAATCATTGCATATAACCGTCTGAGGATACCCAAACTTCCCCTAACATATTTCTCCGCAACCGGGGAAAAAGAGGTAGAAAAAGTAAAATAACAACTCCAAGTGTCTTTGCGAACAATCGGCAATAAAATAGAGTATTTCAGTTTTTAATTTTTCGTAAATAAAAGTTGGTTAGATTAATAGTCTCTGTGAATATAATAACATAAACAAAGTGATATGCCGTAAATTTAGGAGTACAGTATAAATTATGCCTCTATTAAAATATACCGCAATAACTAACTATCAAAGGATTTTTGATATTTTGAATATATTTGATGCTCATAGCATTATCACATTTCCAAAGGCTCTAAATTTTAGAAAAATGTTCTAATAGAATATGTCTATCAATATAAAGTAAAGGTATTGTTAGGTTTTTTTAAAAAATACGACCTACAACAGTCTCTGCTACAGCATGGCTGACTCTGTAGAAACTTCTGTGAAACCATAATAATTATATCAATAATCGAGTTGTCCTTATGATAATATTTTCTTCCAATATCCGACTCCACTATCCATAAAAGTTATGTTAGAAAATTCATAATTGAGCGCATTGTAATTTTTTAAAAAGAAATTCACTTCACACACAAAGATGTAGCCATTCAATCCATGAAAATAATACAAGTCAGTATGCGTATGTTATGGCTAACTGTTTAAATGTCTATTCCTTCCACGTTTATCGGAAGAAATACTTTTTTTATACTAGTATTTTAGTTGAAAATAAGATCATAAATCATCTATACAAAACAAGCGTCCCTTATGGATTTGAACGAAAATCATAGATTCGACTATTTTCATGAAAAATAAATCTAAGTACGGAATAATGCAGGAAGATTATCTATTTTCTTGGTTTAGAAAGTGATGTAGTTAAGATTTATAACTTAGGAATAAATAAATTATTATTAATCTTTTCGACCTATTTCTCTTGCATATTTAATTTCTTTGATAGTAAGAACTAATCTTTTTATTTTACAAAGTAAAAAAAAGCTAAAGATCGGCGTTGTCAGTCAGGTATAAGAACTGATTTAACACGATGGTTTTTGTACAAACGTTCACATACAATTGTATGCTTTTTAACCGATTGTGTCGGAAAAAATGACGATTTATAGATTAGATATTTAGACGAAGAGCTAACCTTCTCAATAAAGTATTGATTATTGCCCTGCTAGCTAGACAACACTTTTTATGTTAGTCAAAAAAAAAAATTTTTTTTTTCGGACGCTATTACAGATTTCATCGTTAACTAACAAACATTAAGACCAAAAAATTAGCGTGCAAGATGAAATGTATAGGTTCACTTCATTTCTACATTATTTTACAACTCTCAATCGCATTAAAAACAAGATCGAATAAAAAATAACTTATGACATATGGAGGAAAAATGTTTTTCGGGCTATTTAGGTTAGCGACCGCATTACGTCTGAAATACTACATTTTTCGAGCTTATAACATAATTTACTATTTTAACGTTAAAATAGGGGAAATGATGTATCGAAATGGATACTTTTTTTTGTCGGTCACGAGATTATAGTTTGTTTTAAAATGAACTCTAATATTTACAACACAAATTATCCTTTAAGCCACATTAGTTTAAAACTCGTCTGTCGCTTTCCCTCTATTGTGAGTTTGATTAAAGTATAGCGTAGTATATATTTAGATGAATTTCGCAAATGTTGAATACTTTCAAAACTGAAAAAGCCGCCCTTTGCAATAAATATCTCCATAGAGTTAGGTACCCTGCAGATTAAGGGTATTTCAGCGGATAATCATATACAAATTCAAAGATTTTGTCTATTTTAATGGATTAACAAACAATATCTATAGGATGACTTTACTGATAAAAAAAAAAATAACAAAAATCCATAAAGTCTAGGCTCACATGAAATTCCATAAAGAGCAGCTGCATAGCCTTATTACATCAAACTATATTTTTATTTCGTTCTATTGTCAAAAGTCTGTGTTTAGGAGATTATCGTTCATTTTAAAATGAACTCTAATATGTACATCACCATAAACTACCTCTTAAGCCGTCGTAAAAATACACTTTTCGATTTACCTCTATATTGATTTTCTAATATTAAATATCTACAATAGTCGAAATTCGCTCGCTAATACCTATGCATGCAAGGTTTCTTCAAAAAATGACAATTTTGTTGTTTAATGGCTTGAAAAAATGGAAAAAGGAGGTTTTTGCATCCATTTATTTCCAGATGAGTGTTAAAAATACTTATAAAACTCGGTATACCGAAGATCAAGCATTAATGAGAGGGTTGAGTCCTGTTTGCCAAATCCTGATTTTTAATTTGACGTTGGCAACGGTACAATTTTTTAACATTTATCATAAGAGGCGTATATTTTTGGGGCTTAGATCTACCAGTTTATCCACGCCCCATTTATTTTTAGTGCTTTAGTAATTTTACTTTCCAATTATTTTTTACCAAAACGCGTAGTTGAAACAGTGTCTATATCAGACGATATAATAAATTTTAAGGATTAATTTGCTTACAAATACACTTCAATTTATTTAGGCTAAAGCAGCCAGACATATACTGGAACTACGAAAACCCTATTACAATTTGGTTGCCTAGAGAAAATTTTGTAAAAAACACAGCTTTCTACACAAATGCTTGCACATTATGTACCTATCATTTTAAGATACCTGGCGACATCAATGTAAGCATTGACATAATGACGCAAGATATAGGTAGGTACTAGAATATTCAAGATTTCTATTAACGATACACTTCAGCATACATGCGAGATGTCATTAATGTCTACGGAAGGCAACAGACATACCAGCTATTTTTACATGGGATTCCATAGACTTGAACGCTTCTTGTTTAGAAATATTTGATGTCATCTTGAGGAGTTCCGTATTGAAGCATCAAACCTACCTGCCAAATAATTGACGAAATATGGGATATCATAAAATATGTCCCCCATCGAACTAAATGATCCTATAAACCAGCTTCACAGACCGTAATTTGTGATGCTAACACGATTAATACGCAATAGAACAAGATTAAGAAACAAAATTTAAAGTAGCTCTTTATCACACGAAAATAATTAAATAATTTACGGTTACAGAACAATAATTATTTTAAAAAGCTGTATAACTAAATATATTATGTTATTAGGAATATTCTGTCTAAAGTAACAGCTGATCTTAGTCGAAAATGAGATCGTATTATTGATTGTTGAATTCGTTAGGTATGAAATAAAATTAGAGATTTCGTCTATTTTTTCACGATTAAAAAAGAATACCTCTATTTAGCTAAAAATGAAACGATTACAGTGGTAGATTAATTCACTTTACCAAGCATGTAAACTACTAATTTTGCAATAAATATCTTCTATATTTCTAGGTAGGTTTACTCGAAAATGTTGGGCTATTTTCATCAAAAATCCCGATACGAAATTGAAAAATTTGCCTATTTTTGTCGGTTTACAAAGTGATAGTGGAATATTGGTTTGATCAAAGAACAATAATTATTTTAAAAATGTTGTATAATTAACTAAATGTCGGTGTTATCAGGCAGGCAAGAAGTTATTTATCTGAATCTTATTTGTACCATTAGCGTTTATATACAAATGTTAGTGGTTTTCAAAAATTGATATCTCGGAAATTATTAGGTTTAGACTTATAATACGCTCATTAAAAAATAATGACTACTTTATGCAAAATTCAAAAATATTATAAGATGTAGGGTATCCCAGTAACTTAACCAAAGATTTTCGGTCTTCGTAAAGCTTTATACGTTTCTTCAGCGTACCAAACATTCACTTTTTTTAAATATTGACATCGGGTTAGGATTCTGAACATAGGATTAACATCACTCCAATAGTGAACATGTTGCGTTGTCACAGTTCCATTCGTCGAAAAGTAAACAAAACCGTTTGAGCTACGTGGGGAATAAATAAAGTTGGCTTGTTGAAAAATTTTAATATTTATTAAGGTAAAAGACTATAAATATATCGATACAACACTTTGGCATTTCTAATACTACAAACATGAATATCTAAAATGTGATATTTACAACCATCAACTCTCTCTCCCTTCTCTAATTTTGGTACACCAATGCTGTCTTCTAAGTTTATAATATATGGCGTCCTGCAGTTTAATTCCGAAAATGTTTTAACTAAAAATTCCTCTTTAACACGTCCTTTAACGTAAATAATGTCTGCGTCTATCAGATTGTTGGATATGATATTATGTAGTTCCTTGTAATCGGTATCACCATAATTATAAAGGATACCATGATGATTTCCAAATAGATATTTGACTTGTTTCTTGCAAGCCTTACTTAAGGTGTCGAATGGTTTAACTGGTTTAAAAAAGTAACTTTTCATACTATTCCCATCATAAATAGCCAATTCTTTCGCGTAAAATTCAGGTATGTTAAATCCTTGAATATCGACTACAACGAACTTCATTGTCTGAAGACTCAAATCAAACAAGTATATTTTCATATTTTTATCGCTCTTAAGTTCGATTTCAAAAGCACACCCCCACTTTTCGATAATTTCACAGTCTTAGCACATAGATCTTATATTTTTATTTACGATCAATTCATCTTTATTCGCCAATCGTCTCAAACGAGTCTGCTTTTGAAAGTAATATAGCCTTAGTATTCAGAAAATATTAATGATATCGGAGCCTAAAACATCCTTGACACTAAAAAATCATTGTGTTTCCTAACAAAACCCATCATCTTGTCTATTTAGCTTGCTTTCCTATTGTTTAGCAGGTTAAATAAAATTATTATTTCGCTCTTTTTGTCTGTACTGAATCGTTAGGGGAATACGTTTCTAGTTCTATAAGAGAGACAGTTAAAATTTATGTAAGCAATCAAAAATCCTACACTATGAGCTACTTAGTTAAAATTTCATATTTCCTTCCTGGATCAGACAAAATTTGTGATGTGTCGGACAAAATTTATAAAAATACGAAAAAAATGCTGGATGCATTTTTAGCGTGACTTTCTATTTAATACCATCTTATTTCAAGCTATAATTCGGTTGTCAAAATGAGAATAAAATAATTTTCCCATGGTTTATGTCATCTTAAAAAAGTCAAAAGGTTATATTCTGTAGAGGGTCAGATACATTCAAATTTAAATATTTTCTCCAAGAAGAATTTTAAGATAGTATTATAGTAAATAAAAATTCTATACCTCCAATATTTCTTGGAAACATATCGTGTTCTAGCGACATAACCCAAAAGTACCTCTATTCAGAAACGCATCGTACTTTTCTTGTCAATAATTGTCTCATTGTCCCATCCATTACATTATTATAATCTTAAAGCACCTGTTACCAGCATTATCTGTTTTTATGGTTTTCATAAAACATAGCGATTACCGATGAAAATTAAACGAAAACTTAATAAATAACTTTTTTTTCAACTGAAATAGACTGATTTTCGATGGAAAAATGTTACTTATAACTAAAAATGAATATAAGACATATACGCAATGATATTTAGAATAAATCAATGTTTTCTAAAATTACTATGAAATATTCACAAAATCGTTTCGTTATAACCAAAGTAGCAAGGCTTGCAGATTTCGTATAGAGTTCAAACGCGATACTGAGATGATCTTTTTTTTTTTTTATATTTTTGTAGGATAATGCACCACTACGTTGTAAGTACTTGAGAGAGGACTTTCTTGAAAAATCCTCAAATTTCTCTGCAATTTTGTTCCTTCTAGAGTTAAATTCACACAGAAAACCCCGTATTCTTATCTTTCAGGTTGGTATATTAAAAAGGGCTTATTAGTATGGTTTAGAAAACAAGCAATATTAATTAACGGATGTTTTTTCGTCGTATGAAGAGTTGAAAAAATTTTTTTTTCCACTCCAATGGTTGCGATGCAGAGAGTCGGGTTTCATCATAATCTTTCAGGGTAGCTCAGGTTTGATTGCATGTAGAGAGTCGGGTTTCATCATAATCTTTCAGGGTAGCTCAGGTTTGATTACATGTACTAAGGTTAGTGCTCCTTGCAATCGGTTTCAGGTTTGACGCGCCCCCCTCAGGTTTGTTCAGGTTTCTCAAACGTTTGAGAAACCTGAACAAACCTGAGGGGGGCGCGTCAAACCTGAAACCGATTGCAAGGAGCACTAACCTTAGTACATGTAATCAAACCTGAGCTACCCTGAAAGATTATGATGAAACCCGACTCTCTACATGCAATCAAACCTGAGCTACCCTGAAAGATTATGATGAAACCCGACTCTCTGCATCGCAACCATTGGAGTGGAAAAAAAAATTTTTTCAACTCTTCATACGACGAAAAAACATCCGTTAATTAATATTGCTTGTTTTCTAAACCATACTAATAAGCCCTTTTTAATATACCAACCTGAAAGATAAGAATACGGGGTTTTCTGTGTGAATTTAACTCTAGAAGGAACAAAATTGCAGAGAAATTTGAGGATTTTTCAAGAAAGTCCTCTCTCAAGTACTTACAACGTAGTGGTGCATTATCCTACAAAAATATAAAAAAAAAAAAGATCATCTCAGTATCGCGTTTGAACTCTATACGAAATCTGCAAGCCTTGCTACTTTGGTTATAACGAAACGATTTTGTGAATATTTCATAGTAATTTTAGAAAACATTGATTTATTCTAAATATCATTGCGTATATGTCTTATATTCATTTTTAGTTATAAGTAACATTTTTCCATCGAAAATCAGTCTATTTCAGTTGAAAAAAAAGTTATTTATTAAGTTTTCGTTTAATTTTCATCGGTAATCGCTATGTTTTATGAAAACCATAAAAACAGATAATGCTGGTAACAGGTGCTTTAAGATTATAATAATGTAATGGATGGGACAATGAGACAATTATTGACAAGAAAAGTACGATGCGTTTCTGAATAGAGGTACTTTTGGGTTATGTCGCTAGAACACGATATGTTTCCAAGAAATATTGGAGGTATAGAATTTTTATTTACTATAATACTATCTTAAAATTCTTCTTGGAGAAAATATTTAAATTTGAATGTATCTGACCCTCTACAGAATATAACCTTTTGACTTTTTTAAGATGACATAAACCATGGGAAAATTATTTTATTCTCATTTTGACAACCGAATTATAGCTTGAAATAAGATGGTATTAAATAGAAAGTCACGCTAAAAATGCATCCAGCATTTTTTTCGTATTTTTATAAATTTTGTCCGACACATCACAAATTTTGTCTGATCCAGGAAGGAAATATGAAATTTTAACTAAGTAGCTCATAGTGTAGGATTTTTGATTGCTTACATAAATTTTAACTGTCTCTCTTATAGAACTAGAAACGTATTCCCCTAACGATTCAGTACAGACAAAAAGAGCGAAATAATAATTTTATTTAACCTGCTAAACAATAGGAAAGCAAGCTAAATAGACAAGATGATGGGTTTTGTTAGGAAACACAATGATTTTTTAGTGTCAAGGATGTTTTAGGCTCCGATATCATTAATATTTTCTGAATACTAAGGCTATATTACTTTCAAAAGCAGACTCGTTTGAGACGATTGGCGAATAAAGATGAATTGATCGTAAATAAAAATATAAGATCTATGTGCTAAGACTGTGAAATTATCGAAAAGTGGGGGTGTGCTTTTGAAATCGAACTTAAGAGCGATAAAAATATGAAAATATACTTGTTTGATTTGAGTCTTCAGACAATGAAGTTCGTTGTAGTCGATATTCAAGGATTTAACATACCTGAATTTTACGCGAAAGAATTGGCTATTTATGATGGGAATAGTATGAAAAGTTACTTTTTTAAACCAGTTAAACCATTCGACACCTTAAGTAAGGCTTGCAAGAAACAAGTCAAATATCTATTTGGAAATCATCATGGTATGCTTTATAATTATGGTGATACCGATTACAAGGAACTACATAATATCATATCCAACAATCTGATAGACGCAGACATTATTTACGTTAAAGGACGTGTTAAAGAGGAATTTTTAGTTAAAACATTTTCGGAATTAAACTGCAGGACGCCATATATTATAAACTTAGAAGACAGCATTGGTGTACCAAAATTAGAGAAGGGAGAGAGAGTTGATGGTTGTAAATATCACATTTTAGATATTCATGTTTGTAGTATTAGAAATGCCAAAGTGTTGTATCGATATATTTATAGTCTTTTACCTTAATAAATATTAAAATTTTTCAACAAGCCAACTTTATTTATTCCCCACGTAGCTCAAACGGTTTTGTTTACTTTTCGACGAATGGAACTGTGACAACGCAACATGTTCACTATTGGAGTGATGTTAATCCTATGTTCAGAATCCTAACCCGATGTCAATATTTAAAAAAAGTGAATGTTTGGTACGCTGAAGAAACGTATAAAGCTTTACGAAGACCGAAAATCTTTGGTTAAGTTACTGGGATACCCTACATCTTATAATATTTTTGAATTTTGCATAAAGTAGTCATTATTTTTTAATGAGCGTATTATAAGTCTAAACCTAATAATTTCCGAGATATCAATTTTTGAAAACCACTAACATTTGTATATAAACGCTAATGGTACAAATAAGATTCAGATAAATAACTTCTTGCCTGCCTGATAACACCGACATTTAGTTAATTATACAACATTTTTAAAATAATTATTGTTCTTTGATCAAACCAATATTCCACTATCACTTTGTAAACCGACAAAAATAGGCAAATTTTTCAATTTCGTATCGGGATTTTTGATGAAAATAGCCCAACATTTTCGAGTAAACCTACCTAGAAATATAGAAGATATTTATTGCAAAATTAGTAGTTTACATGCTTGGTAAAGTGAATTAATCTACCACTGTAATCGTTTCATTTTTAGCTAAATAGAGGTATTCTTTTTTAATCGTGAAAAAATAGACGAAATCTCTAATTTTATTTCATACCTAACGAATTCAACAATCAATAATACGATCTCATTTTCGACTAAGATCAGCTGTTACTTTAGACAGAATATTCCTAATAACATAATATATTTAGTTATACAGCTTTTTAAAATAATTATTGTTCTGTAACCGTAAATTATTTAATTATTTTCGTGTGATAAAGAGCTACTTTAAATTTTGTTTCTTAATCTTGTTCTATTGCGTATTAATCGTGTTAGCATCACAAATTACGGTCTGTGAAGCTGGTTTATAGGATCATTTAGTTCGATGGGGGACATATTTTATGATATCCCATATTTCGTCAATTATTTGGCAGGTAGGTTTGATGCTTCAATACGGAACTCCTCAAGATGACATCAAATATTTCTAAACAAGAAGCGTTCAAGTCTATGGAATCCCATGTAAAAATAGCTGGTATGTCTGTTGCCTTCCGTAGACATTAATGACATCTCGCATGTATGCTGAAGTGTATCGTTAATAGAAATCTTGAATATTCTAGTACCTACCTATATCTTGCGTCATTATGTCAATGCTTACATTGATGTCGCCAGGTATCTTAAAATGATAGGTACATAATGTGCAAGCATTTGTGTAGAAAGCTGTGTTTTTTACAAAATTTTCTCTAGGCAACCAAATTGTAATAGGGTTTTCGTAGTTCCAGTATATGTCTGGCTGCTTTAGCCTAAATAAATTGAAGTGTATTTGTAAGCAAATTAATCCTTAAAATTTATTATATCGTCTGATATAGACACTGTTTCAACTACGCGTTTTGGTAAAAAATAATTGGAAAGTAAAATTACTAAAGCACTAAAAATAAATGGGGCGTGGATAAACTGGTAGATCTAAGCCCCAAAAATATACGCCTCTTATGATAAATGTTAAAAAATTGTACCGTTGCCAACGTCAAATTAAAAATCAGGATTTGGCAAACAGGACTCAACCCTCTCATTAATGCTTGATCTTCGGTATACCGAGTTTTATAAGTATTTTTAACACTCATCTGGAAATAAATGGATGCAAAAACCTCCTTTTTCCATTTTTTCAAGCCATTAAACAACAAAATTGTCATTTTTTGAAGAAACCTTGCATGCATAGGTATTAGCGAGCGAATTTCGACTATTGTAGATATTTAATATTAGAAAATCAATATAGAGGTAAATCGAAAAGTGTATTTTTACGACGGCTTAAGAGGTAGTTTATGGTGATGTACATATTAGAGTTCATTTTAAAATGAACGATAATCTCCTAAACACAGACTTTTGACAATAGAACGAAATAAAAATATAGTTTGATGTAATAAGGCTATGCAGCTGCTCTTTATGGAATTTCATGTGAGCCTAGACTTTATGGATTTTTGTTATTTTTTTTTTTATCAGTAAAGTCATCCTATAGATATTGTTTGTTAATCCATTAAAATAGACAAAATCTTTGAATTTGTATATGATTATCCGCTGAAATACCCTTAATCTGCAGGGTACCTAACTCTATGGAGATATTTATTGCAAAGGGCGGCTTTTTCAGTTTTGAAAGTATTCAACATTTGCGAAATTCATCTAAATATATACTACGCTATACTTTAATCAAACTCACAATAGAGGGAAAGCGACAGACGAGTTTTAAACTAATGTGGCTTAAAGGATAATTTGTGTTGTAAATATTAGAGTTCATTTTAAAACAAACTATAATCTCGTGACCGACAAAAAAAAGTATCCATTTCGATACATCATTTCCCCTATTTTAACGTTAAAATAGTAAATTATGTTATAAGCTCGAAAAATGTAGTATTTCAGACGTAATGCGGTCGCTAACCTAAATAGCCCGAAAAACATTTTTCCTCCATATGTCATAAGTTATTTTTTATTCGATCTTGTTTTTAATGCGATTGAGAGTTGTAAAATAATGTAGAAATGAAGTGAACCTATACATTTCATCTTGCACGCTAATTTTTTGGTCTTAATGTTTGTTAGTTAACGATGAAATCTGTAATAGCGTCCGAAAAAAAAAATTTTTTTTTTTGACTAACATAAAAAGTGTTGTCTAGCTAGCAGGGCAATAATCAATACTTTATTGAGAAGGTTAGCTCTTCGTCTAAATATCTAATCTATAAATCGTCATTTTTTCCGACACAATCGGTTAAAAAGCATACAATTGTATGTGAACGTTTGTACAAAAACCATCGTGTTAAATCAGTTCTTATACCTGACTGACAACGCCGATCTTTAGCTTTTTTTTACTTTGTAAAATAAAAAGATTAGTTCTTACTATCAAAGAAATTAAATATGCAAGAGAAATAGGTCGAAAAGATTAATAATAATTTATTTATTCCTAAGTTATAAATCTTAACTACATCACTTTCTAAACCAAGAAAATAGATAATCTTCCTGCATTATTCCGTACTTAGATTTATTTTTCATGAAAATAGTCGAATCTATGATTTTCGTTCAAATCCATAAGGGACGCTTGTTTTGTATAGATGATTTATGATCTTATTTTCAACTAAAATACTAGTATAAAAAAAGTATTTCTTCCGATAAACGTGGAAGGAATAGACATTTAAACAGTTAGCCATAACATACGCATACTGACTTGTATTATTTTCATGGATTGAATGGCTACATCTTTGTGTGTGAAGTGAATTTCTTTTTAAAAAATTACAATGCGCTCAATTATGAATTTTCTAACATAACTTTTATGGATAGTGGAGTCGGATATTGGAAGAAAATATTATCATAAGGACAACTCGATTATTGATATAATTATTATGGTTTCACAGAAGTTTCTACAGAGTCAGCCATGCTGTAGCAGAGACTGTTGTAGGTCGTATTTTTTAAAAAAACCTAACAATACCTTTACTTTATATTGATAGACATATTCTATTAGAACATTTTTCTAAAATTTAGAGCCTTTGGAAATGTGATAATGCTATGAGCATCAAATATATTCAAAATATCAAAAATCCTTTGATAGTTAGTTATTGCGGTATATTTTAATAGAGGCATAATTTATACTGTACTCCTAAATTTACGGCATATCACTTTGTTTATGTTATTATATTCACAGAGACTATTAATCTAACCAACTTTTATTTACGAAAAATTAAAAACTGAAATACTCTATTTTATTGCCGATTGTTCGCAAAGACACTTGGAGTTGTTATTTTACTTTTTCTACCTCTTTTTCCCCGGTTGCGGAGAAATATGTTAGGGGAAGTTTGGGTATCCTCAGACGGTTATATGCAATGATTCAAGCTTCTAAAAAAGTACTAAGGCAAGTAATTATCAATTTGAATTTATGTATGTCGAAGGTAATGTGTTACTCATAAATATACATGATGAAAACATTTATTGTTCGATTGCATCTAATTTTTAAGAGTCTAGAAATAAGCAAATAATGTTCTTTAACGTTTCTTTATAAACATCTCGAGTTACCTGTCCTTCCCCTGCATCATAGAAGGGTATTTGCCGACAAAGTTTGACCATTTTTTATGATTCGAGAGTTGGGTATTCTCTACAGATGTAAACTGACGTCATTCGAGTAGTCCGAACTTGTTAGATTTTAGCTTATATTCTTATTATGTGATTTTAAAATTATGTATGCGTTTGTTTAATTCATTGTAAAGGATTTGTTATTATGCTAATTTCAAAAGTTAAATGTTGATGAGAATATTGAAATGTGACATCGATGTGATGGTCGAGAGAATCATGGGAAATGATATTCGCAAAGTTTCTCATACTTTTTAACCCTATGCGTAGGTGACGCTAATAATATTGAATTTTTTTATTAAAATATCTAAAGTAAATATCTAATTGATTTTTTTTTAGCGCTAATTGGGATTTTAATTAACTAGCTCAGAGTCGGTATACACTATATTTTGCAGCGCAATTGCTTTCACACCCAGTAATGTATTATGATTTTTTTGGATGGTCGTTATATTGTGAGTTTCTTAAGTTAGCCAGATTAATAATAAATTAAAAAACCAACGTGATTTGCTTATTGTTGCCATTGAGAATTAGGGTTGTAAAATATTTAACAACCCTATATTTTTATGCTCGTGTTGAAAATAAGTTAAGATTGCTACTTTGATGCCTACGCCTAATATTCATAATTTTATTGGGGGTTCTACCTGATGACAAATACAGCTTATGATACCTATCTAGTGGGTATTTTCAGTTTAAGGACCGAATAATATAGAGTTATTGTGCATACATCATCGCAAACAAAAGGTAGCTTTTTATATTATTTCGTATTTACAATCCATTTAACTACAATTTTACACTGTGAATTAATTTTTTTTACTTTTTTCCTGAAATTGTAGCCTATTTACTTATATTATGATATTATCCGAAATTTTTATAAAAGCATTATGAGGGCTTTTACCTGATGGCGAACACAAGTTGTATAGTACCTATACCTGCTTGGTATTTTATACGTATTTAAGTTTTATTTACTTTTTATTACTCTGTTCTCATTACAAGATAGTCCTATAATTTATCCATTTCCAATACAAAGAAATCGCTAGTTAATGGTTCTAGATAGTAATTATTTTATTGTATTTCTATAAGTGGTGCAAAAATTGGAAACAATTATTAGATATGCTACTGAATTTTAATGAGGGTCCTTCGGAATAATAAATAAAGGTTTATGTCCCTTTCTTTTTAAATCGAGTCGGCAGAGGGTTTGAGAGGATCATTTAGGTATAAATAATTATTGTGGTGACAAATGTACCGCTTTATTATACTTATCTTGTTAGACCATATAAATTAGGGTTTTATTTCGCTTTGCCATTCACCAGCGGCGTTTCACTAAGTTAGAAAATATAAATAATGTTTTTTACTATACCACTTTAACAGCGGCGTTTCAACTAAGGGAAAATAATAAAAAGTCTGGTTTAAGGATGGCTCAGGTCGGATCGTAAAAAGTTGGGTTTAAGGATGGCTTATAAAAATTGGGATTTAATTATCCCGCTTTAGCAGCGGCGTTTCACTAAGGTTAAATCATAAAAAGTCGGGTTTTATCTCGGGTCAGTTCATAAATATTCAGGTTCAAATTAGGGTTAGATGAGAAGCCGCCTCGCGAAAGCATCCGGGTTAGGTCGTAAAAAGTCGGGTTTTATCTCGGGTCAGTTCATAAATATTCAGGTTCAAGTTAGGGTTAGATAAGAAGCCGCCTCACGAAAGCATCCGGGTTAGGTCGTAAAAAGTCGGGTTTAATTTCGGGTTATTTTGTAAACAGCACCACCGAACCATCCGGGTTAGGTCATAAAACGCACCACCGAACCACCCGGGTTAGATCATAAAACGCACCACCAGCACCACTTGGGTTAGATCGTAAAACGCACCACCTGCACCACCTGGGTTAGGTCGTAAATCGCACCACCCGTCAGGTGGTGCACCACTGGTCTCGCTCTCTTAGTATCTCTCTACTCTAGTTCATCTTCACATTTAGCACAGTATTTGTTTTAAAGCATTTTTCTAAAATACCTCTTATTTTTTTCTTTTTCTTTTTTTCTTTCGTTGAGTCTTTCTTTTTTTTTATTAGTATTATTAACCATTTCGCTTTTTTTTCGTTCAATAACTCATCCCTTTTCCTTCTCATTGGACATTGGACGAAGTGCCACTTGTGGAAGGGTCCAGCTTTCGGACGCTTTTTTTTGGAATTGAGTTAGGGTATTTAAGATATTTTTTAAAAGCATCGGTGGGGAGGTGGACGTCGGTGTCGGCTCTATTGCATGTAAGATTATTGATGACTACTTATGTGCTTACATAGGCTCTGGTGCCCATTCTTCGAGGTTTATTGCTTGCGACACGACCTGCGAGCCGGTCCTGCAGAGTTGCACGTGGTAGTTTCGACAAGTTTCTCGAATTTCAGCTCCATTTCTCATAGTGTCTAAAACTTTTTCTAAGGATTGTTGAGAATATTTATGGAACTTTCTTTTTGGCCTGCGTGGCATTGTCTATAATCTAAAGAAAACATTTTTTCGTTAGATTGAAGTGCTTTTAAAGTCAAAAAAATCTTCTGGCCGAGTACTAGTACAATCATCGATTTATGACTTTTCCAGTAGTCGGCCATTACCTTTAATATCCCCTAGGGACTTTATCATTCATTTTAGATCCGGCTGACTACTGATACGTACGCTTTCGATACATCATAGTACATGATGGCAAAGGAAGAATCTGTTTATATGTATTTGTAGGCCTGATATGGACAAAACATATTTTTTAAAATTTTAATTATTATATAATAAAAATATATATAATTTATAATAATTTAATGCCAGTAGCCCGCCATATTATTTTTCCACATAAAAATGACAATGAATATATTTGGGACTTGTTACTAGTTAATTGAACATATGGTCTTCCAAAAAATCTTACTTCGGTAAACATATTTGGTATAGAATTAGTTTAACTTACCTTTAAAATTGCGTTGTTTGATCTTCACTGGCTTTTGTAAACTATTTTTGGAGACACAATGACTAACACCTAATTTTTCGCGCCAATTTACGGAAGTAAGGTTCGACTTATAATAAAGAAATATTGATATATGTGTTCTTGGAAAATAAAAGAAGATAGTAAACTTAAGAAATAGAGCTAAACTACGGCGAAATTCAAATTATAAGTGATTAAAGTCATTTTTGGCCGACTACTGGTGGTTGGCTTACTAGTGCAACCACCCTACTTTGTAATGGATGACAGATACCTTGCGTCTCTTTTGCCCCTTTCGATTATCGTATTAAACTAAAATTTCATAAATTTCCACGCAGTGATTGTTTCATGAGATTCTTTGCGACTTTACTTCTACCACAAATATTGGGAATTATTTCGTTACTTACTAGGCAATTTATTTATTTCCTAGAATTAAAGGATTTATAAACTCAAAAAGTTGACGAGGTTGAAGTTATGGTCAAGTTGGTGAAGTTCGATATTCGACAGTCCAGAATATGACATTTATAAAGTCAGTAGCGAAGTTCGAAAAGTTGTTGTTTGATTGGTTGAAATTTTGTCCAATAGACTGATAGTGTTGTTGGTAAATTCATAATTTTGGATTAACTCTAGTAACAATAAATTAGTGTAATCATTCTCTATACTATCCATTTCTAGTTTTTTAATTTCTGGCACAACACAATACTAAGCTTACAACAAACAGAAAATCCAAATAGAAATGACACAAGGGCGACGTAAACAACGACATTTGACATTTTGCTGTAACCACCTGACTTTAAAATAGCGTTTTTATTTGTCGAAACGAACCTCTCGAACTGCGAACATAAAAATTGGTTATCTCGAACTACACGGGAACTGTTCGAAACTTACGAACATTGCACGAACTAAGTTTCTAAATTGAACTGAGTGTTCCCTTTAGTTTCAATTGAACTCTTATTTCGAACGCCAACTGAACCTCAACCTCGCCAACTTTTCGAGTTTATAAACCCACCTTAAGTATAGTAAGTATAGGTATGGTCTATGTCAGCATAACGTTTCTCGACTTTTATAGACTAAATTGATTAAGTCAACGTTGTCAAGCTATTGCTGATCATCATTAAACGTCTTTCGGAAGATGAAAGAGAAAATCTGCATCTTTTATCACTTACCATTAAATAAAAACTTATCCTATAATGCCCTTGGTATATTAGGAACAGATTCCTATGAGCAGGGTGACCACCTTTTGTCCAATTAAAAACTGGAGATTTGAAGTGTGGTTATAAAAGGCGCCGCCGGCAAAATCTTTTTGGGTGTCACGTCCTTTTTTGGACTACCAAAACCTAGATATTCTATAACTTATGGCAGACAAAATTCAATAAGTATAAGTATACTAAAAACCGGAAAAGAATAAAATAAATCAAACGGTTTGGTTATTTTTTAGAAAAATTGCTAAAAACCGGAGATTTTAATGAAAAAACCGGAGGCCGGGGACTCCGGGTGAAAACGGGAGAGGTGGTCACCCTGCCTATGAGCAACACCTAACCCAATCATAAATTTCTTTCCATCTTTCTCTGATTTATTTATTCATGTCTTGTTCTTTTTGTTGTTTTCTCACTACGCTAACTATGAAACTATTGATCCTGTTTTACCACATAATGAAAATTTTTATTTCTTTATTTCCCTAAATCTTACTTAGGTACAGTTTAAGATATAACTTCCAAATAAAAAGTACGTCACAATTTTTAAAATAGGAAACAGAGGGGAAACTTCACGAATCACATACATATAGGAAAATGTATTTGGATTTTTGTTGCAAAGTATCTATTCTAGGGTAAATCGGGCCTGCTGAAATTGAAAATGGTTATAGTTTTGACTAATCAGTAATATAAGATAAAAAAATGTGTATTTTGAATTTTTGTCGAAAAAATCAATTGACAATAATTGGCTATATAATACCCAACAAGCAAAAACACCAGATACGGGTTATTCCACACATGATTACCTCCGACTTGTAAAACATGAATTTGTAACCACTAACATAAAACCTAGAAATTTAAAAAAAATTAAACTTTCAGGATCCCACTATCATTTATAAGAATTTTTTTGTAGGAATTGGCAACACTTTTTCGACCACGGCCCTATCATTATTTCGATTTGTGGTATATTTTAAAATTAATAATATACAGCGTGTCCAGAAACCATCTTAACATATGGGAAACTTTTTTATTTTTAACTTTACGAAAAAAAATTATTCTTCATAAAAAGTTCTGCTTGTTGATAAAATAACATTCAAATCAAAAGTTTTGAGTCAGCACATACGGGGTGTTCAGAAAGTCAATAGTATTAATACCGTAAATGGAAAACTATATTTAATAATTTTAATTACAAAGTACAATAATGAAATACTACACTAAGCTTCAACATGACCACCGTTTTTTTCCATACAAACGGTTGTACGTCGAGAAAATTCCATTACTGCATTTCTAACCATCTGAGGGGAAATTTCTTGGACACATTCTCTGATAATTCTCTCTAAATGGTCTATGTTCTCGAAAGGTCTGTGGGTATACACTTTTTGTTTTAAAAATCCCCACACGAAAAAATCCAGAGGTGTTAGATCAGGTGACCTTGGTGGCCAAGCAAATTGTGATCTTCGTCCAATCCATTTCTGTGGAAATGTCCGGTTTAAGAATTCTGTCACTCTTGCAGAGCTGTGGCATGGAGCGCCGTCATGTTGGAACCAAAGTGTTTGTCTTATATTCATTGGTAGTCCATGAAAAAATTCAAATAATTCCGTGTCCAAAAAGTTCAAGTAAATTTCACCGGTAATATTTTCTCGAAAAAAGTACGGCCCTACAATTTAGTTCCTAAAAACGCCGCACCAAACATTTGTCTTGAAAGAATACTGGTCACGACACTCAATTACAAAATGGGGATTCTCATCACTTCACCACCTACAGTTTTGAGAACACACTACTCCATTTGAGGTGAACATCGCCTCATCTGAAAACAATATTTTTCTTGCGAATAGTGGGTCATCTTCTACTTCACCTTGAAACCAAGAGCAAAACAAAAATCGTGAATCAAAATCTCTAGGCTGCAGTTTGTGAAGAAATTTTGGCTTGTATGGGTAAAAATTATTTTTCCTTAAAATAACTTGGGCAGTGGACTTTGTAACAGGTCGTGGAACAGTTTGTGAAATATTTCTCAATGAGATTTTAGGATTTTCCACGACAGCTAGCAAAACATTTAATTGAGTATCTTCGTCCGTACGCCAAACCTGATGCTTGTCAGAAAATTTATTACTTACAGATCCGGTATTTTTAAATTTATTAAAAATATCTCCAACCGTTACATGGCTAATAATTTTATTTGGATAACTTGCATTAAAAATTTGAGCAGCCTCTCTGTACGTCTTGTAGTGGTCTCCAACAATTAACACTATTTCAACTTTTTCCTCGATTGTAAATTTAAGCACCATATTTAATTAAAAGGAAACTGTCCGCCTTGACAAATAAAATAATTAGTTGTCATGGTTTCATTTAGTTTTCCAAGGCGTGCTGGACCTACTAAACGAGAATGAATACCGCTTCTTAAAATCTTGCTCGCCCTTATCTGAAAAATTCTATGAGATAATTAGAGAAACTATGGAATCAGGAAAAACAACAACATTACGCCACAGTATCTTTGTTTTAAGCTAAGTCGCCTTTCGAATGGCAACTTTAGACCATTTATTATATTTTTGACAATATCGAAAATTGTCATTAAAAAAAATTGATCAGAACCAAAAACCACGTTTAAATTACAATTAGGTAATGCAATGAAAAATTAGGTTTTATTATTTTTTACGAATTTTTCTTCCACAATCAAAACAATTTCAATTTTCTCCTCAGAAGTTAATAACGCTACCATTTTTATGTTTTATAAATTTTAACGCGTTTTGACGGTTTCTGTCAAACATTTCTTGCTATGAACAATTAATTTGTATGTTACAACCATCCTAGATTACATGTAACTACAGTTAAATTTGCATTGTTATTGTAGACATACGTTTCAAAAAACACGAAATAATTTTTTCAAGGTAAATGGGCGTAATTTCATATTTGAACGTGGTTTTTAGTTCTGATCAATTTTTTTTAATAACAATTTTCGATATTATCAAAAATAAAGGTACTTTACTTTTAAGCCAAATTCATATTTTTTGACTTACCTCGTATACGCCTGGGAGAATTTAATATCTGATAGTTGCATTTTAGGTTTTAGACCATGCAGAACTTTTTATGAAGAATCACTTTTTTTCGTTAAGTCTAAAATAAAAAAGTTTCTCATATGTTAAGATGGTTTCTGGACACGCTGTATATTACGTCCCAAATACGCGACACGTATCAAAGTTGTATTTTTTAAATGGAATATTCTCAAAATTATTTAATTCTTAGTTTCTACGATCAAAATAAAAGTGAGTTTCAGTAAGGTGTACCTCGCTTAAATCTTGAAATATTTTTTGCTGGTAAAAAATTAGTAAGTAACAATTTTAATAATTAAATTCTCAACGTCTGTTTTCGTTCATACTGTAGTCTACTTATGGATTTAGTTTCGTTTGTAAAACTAAATTGTTACAAATTTTTAAGGGTAAGATATTGTTTAGTTTAAATACAAAACCCTGTATTTTATGTCAGCACTAGGTATATAATATACACAGTGTGTAAAAAGTCCCGGACCGGTCAATTATTTAGAAAATGGCGCACAATATACAAAAACTTCCGGTAAAAAAGTTGTAAAGAAATTTATAAAACAAGGATACCTGTAATTATACAGGGTGCCTCAAACAGTCATGGTAAACAAAACTTTGGTTCATTTTTTTTAATTACGTCTTCTGATCCCTCTAAACATTCTAAACAACAATTATGAAACATGTCATAATATGGCTAAACCCATTAGTTTAAGAAATAATTTGACTTGAAGGACATCAATACAACAAGTAAGATATTACCTACATTTTGCATTTTTATAAGCTGGTACCAGAATGTTTTGCGTCACTGTCATAATAATTTCTGAAAATGTCTCTCAACGAAAGGGAACGTATAACTTTACTAATAATCAGAGGTTCTGGAGATCGACAAAAATCATTTACCGAAACAAAGCAATTTTTCAATATAACTTTTTCAAACCGACAGCCTATATCAAAATCTACAGTTGTGAGAACAGTTCAAAGATTCGAGGAAACCGGGTATTGCAAAGATAAAGTTCGTTCCGGGAAAACAAAATCGGCAACTAGTGATGAAAAAAAATTAGAGACATTACTTCATCTTGTTCAGGATCCACATTTGTCGTTGAGAAAAGCTGCTACCCAAGTTAATGTATGTTTTAAATCAGTTGAAATTATTTTAAAAACCAGTAATTTTTACCCCTATAAAATAACTTTAGTCCAGGAATTATCAGAAGACGATTTCGAACGTAGAATGGAATTTTGCGAAGTAATGATGCAAAAACAGGAAGAAAATAACAATTTTTTTAATCAAATAGTTTTTCGGATGAGAAAACATTCATGTTAAATGGGAATGTCAATCGACATAATTGTCGTTACTGGGCTGATCAGAACCCACATTAGACGAGAGAAACACACACTCAACACCCCCAGAAAGTAAATGTGTGGGCCTGTATTATTTGCAATAGATTAGTGGAACCCTTCTTTATAGAGGAGAATTTGAATGCAGATTATTATCTCCACATGTTGGAAAATCAAATTGTGCCAGCAATAATCAATACAGTACACTATTACGACATACGTGGTTTCAGCAGGACGGAGCTCCTCCTCACTTTGGGCGAGCTGTAAGAGTTTACTTAAATAATACTTTCCCTAACCGCTGAACAGGTCGAAGGGGCCCAACAGAATAGCACGCTAGGTCGCCAGACTTAACGCCCCTTGATTATTTTCTCTGGGGACAACTAAAAAATAAAGTGTATGTGACAAAACCTGCAGATCTGAGCGAATTGAGAAGAAGAATTATTGAACGTCATCACTCTGGAACGACCTCCCTGAGATCGTGTTCCCCAACGAGTATAATCTCCAAAGATTCAAGACCAACGTGAATCGTTTCCTGCGCACACGCATCGCTCCTAGAGCGCCATAAAGGATTTATCCTGTAGTGCTGTGCCTTATCATAAAAAAAAAAAGAAGAATGAATGTGAATCTATTTACTAAGCAATGTTACAAAACGTCATCGACAAATTTTATTATAACCTAGCCCATTGTCAAACTGTAGGAGGGGGACATTTTTAACATTAAATTAAATAACGACTTATTTAAATTTATTTTGTTCTTGTAAATTTGTTATTAATTTTACTGCTTGTATTTAATTTAATTGTTATTAAATGTTTGAAAAAACTTGCGTGGGTACATTTAGTACAAATTTGTAAAGGACTGTAAATTTTATTTATTATAAATTTCACTTATTGTAAAGTATAAACACCCTATATAATACCGGTTACCGTTTAAAGTGATGTGATTCCATAATAAGTTTATTCTTTCTGTCTTTACAAATGAATTCGTTTAACTTTAATTATATTTGTCATTGTGAAACTGTTACTTAGAATAAGTAACATTTGCTAAGTTAATGGTTAGGCAAATAAGAATCACTTAAGTTTCTGTGTTTAACGTACTAACAAAATAAAGAGGTAGATAGACATGTACTACCCTACTGTATATTTAGTGGTTTTTGGGTTATAGAAAGTGTCCGTTCTTTTTATTTAAGTTACGTGATATTATTTTATATCTCGTAAATAGGTCATATTTGAGTTTGTTTTCTAATATAGATATACACTTTAAAATTTTTAGAGACCTATCGAATATTAACATTTTTAAAATATTATACATTATAATAGTCCTTAGCAGCAAGAATTTTTTAGGCTTTACTGGTTTAATAGTAGGAAATAGACGAAGATGCGGTTATTACCATACATCTCCCGACGTTTATCTATTAGAGTAGCAACTGTTTTTGCTTCTTTTAGGGACTTTTAAATTAGGAATTATCTAAAAATACCTTGACTGCTCACTATAGTTTATCTGGTATGTTAGCCAGGGGTTCCCAAACTTTAAAGATAACGGATTAACCAGCAAGTACTTTTTGGTTTGCGGAACCCCATATTTTTCTCTCTTTCTTTCTTTCCCCCTGCAATCGTTAGAAAATGCGCCGCATGCGAAAAATTTGTGGGTGCCACGCCCTTTTTTGAACTATCATAACTCTGAAATTCTACGTTTCGATAGCTCAACCAAAAAAATGTAGAAATTAAGAAACTGTAAAATATAAGTGTAAGCTGAAAAACCTGTTTCACAACGGTACGCCAAAAATAAATAATTCCGGGGAACCCTGCTGACTTTTCTACGGAACCCACTTTGGGAATCACTGTGTTAGACAGTAATCTTATAAAATTAATGTTTTCAGAAATGTTAGATTAGTTCAGTTTCCATGTAGGTTTGTGCGGATAATATGTAATATCTTTCACGGAAAAAGTAAGAAATACATTTTTGTTTATACAGGGTGAGGATTTTAAAGTGTTACAACGCAATATCTGAAAAACGGCTATAAATATTTTAGTCAAATTTTGGGACGTGGATAGGGAGGTTGGGGGACAAATTTTAAAATATTTTTGATATTTACCCCCCCTCCAGATTTGATGTGGCTAGTGACAAATTTGAAATGTCAAATGGAAAGGTATTTTTTTTTTTTGATAATTCGATTCCTCGTCAATAACTACGTAAGTGAGCAGAAAATTGTTACATTTGCTCTACTAGTTGCTTAGTTACGAATTTTTCAATAAATAAAATAGGAATACTTAAAACTACACATTTTAAATCATGACACCCATGATTATTGTTTATCCAAACCTTTAATTATGTTGTATCCTAGGAAACCACTTTTGACTTTGACAAGTAGTGATAATCTGATAAAGTTCATTATTCAGTGCAATTATGGAACAATCTTATGACATTGA
Source organism: Polydrusus tereticollis (assembly GCA_963920685.1). Lineage (NCBI taxonomy): Eukaryota > Metazoa > Arthropoda > Insecta > Coleoptera > Curculionidae > Polydrusus > Polydrusus tereticollis. The sequence continues at coordinate 21,002,921 of OY987326.1, read as the reverse complement.
AATAGACATGTTGTTAATTCTGGGAGAATGTAGAAAAAACTACCGGGAAGCGGCGCAATTGTGGACTGTTAGGTTTCCCGCCATTCAAAAATCTCATATGGCATTTAAGCGATTAGAAGATCGAGGCCGCAGCACGGGAATCCTAAAAAATAAGAACAGAGTTAGAAGACAAACAAAAACTAATGACGATATGGCCGTTGGAGTGTTGGGTGTAATAGCTGTAAATCCTCATGTTGGTTCAAGGGAACTTGCTCGTGATTCAGGAATGTGCCAAAAATCGGTACTGGCTATTTTACACAAGCACAATTTTCACCCTTACCACATAACTATTCATCAGGAATTGTATGGCCAAGACTTTCAAAATAGGATTACATTTTGTACGTGGTTACAAACTTTAATTCACGAAAACAATGCATTTTTAAGAAAGATAGTATTTTCTGACGAAGCTACATTTACCAATTGTGGTCAGGTAATTATTTAAATCAATATGGATTAATGTAACTTTTAATAATCAAAAATATGTAATCCACTACTTGATGGGTGTACATAAATAAATACATATCTAAACACCCGTTAACGGGTGTTTAGAGAATATTCACATACATTTAGATTTATTTTTAATTTTATACTGATTCAATCAATTTTGCTTTTCTTAATTTAAGGTCAACCGGCACAATTTACACTATTGGGCACCTCAAAATCCTCACTGGATGAGATTTCTGCCAAACCAACATCCTTGGTCGGTTAATACCTGGTGTGGCATAGTCGGAGATAGAGTCATTGGACCACATTTTTTTGACCGTCACCTAAATGGAGAAATGTATAATAATTTTTTACAAACCGATTTGCCACAACTTCTGAATAATAATGGAAATCAACAAGAACTATGGTTTCAGCAAGATGGTGCTCCGCCACATTTTGCCCGACAAGCTCGAGATACACTAAATGAAATGTTTGGAAACAGATGGATTGGTCGTGGTGGTCCTGTAAATTGGCCTGCAAGGTCACCAGATTTAACCCCATTAGATTTTTTCTTGTGGGGATTTATAAAAGAGAAAGTTATGGCTACACCACCGACCACACCAGAAAACATGAAAGATCGTATTCAACAAGCATGTAATTTAGTAACGCCTCAAATGTTAACTCGCGTGCGCAACTCATGTCAAAAAAGAATTGCAAAATGTTTAGAAATGGATGGGGGTCATTTCGAACACCTTTTGAAGCATGATCGTCGTTAGATTTTTTAAGGAATTATCATTTTTAAGTATTCCTATTTTATTTATTAAAAAATTCGTAACTAAGCAACTAGTAGAGCAAATGTAACAATTTTCTGCTCACTTACGTAGTTATTGACGAGGAATCGAATTATCAAAAAAAAAAAATACCTTTCCATTTGACATTTCAAATTTGTCACTAGCCACATCAAATCTGGAGGGGGGGTAAATATCAAAAATATTTTAAAATTTGTCCCCCAACCTCCCTATCCACGTCCCAAAATTTGACTAAAATATTTATAGCCGTTTTTCAGATATTGCGTTGTAACACTTTAAAATCCTCACCCTGTATATTATACATCTGTACTATTATAAGTTTTGTGTTAACGGATATTTTACTACAAATATCTTCGGCACGGCCAATACAGGTGTATTAACTCTCTAACATAACCAGTTTTAAATCAAGTATGTTCTTCAATATTTTAACGAATTATATTTGGTAAATAAGAACCTATAATATTTGAATAATTAAATATACTAATGGTGTTTTTATAAAGAGATATTGTTGACTTTTACCTTTCTTCAGCAGTTCCAGCTAATGACTGCTTTATTTTACGTTTTAAAAATATTTTTACATTGAAGCATATTCAAAAAAGTCGAATGGTTGTTTTGCTTTCGTATGATTTTTAAATTAAACAAAAAGTATAGATTGGGTTTAGCACTTTTTAACAAATATATCCCAACTATTATAAAATATTCATGCATCCTAAATTAGGAAACACAAATATTGGTAACTTTGAATATCATTATTCTATACCTCGCTGCTCAACTAGAATAGATCGCAGGATAGCATGGACATCCCGACTTAATTATATTACAAAGGTATTCAAAAGTGAGTAATATTAAAAAGCTCAGCTATATTTTAGTAAATAGAGCTCATCGGAATTTAAGCAATAGTATTCACTATTGATGAATATTCCACTCACGTATAAAAAATCCCATAAGGACAGTGGTATTTTCGAAAACTTACAGCGGATATACAAAATCGAAAACACCAAAACGAAAATACCACTTGTCAGTGTCACTTTGTTGACAAATTTCTATTTATTATTTCAAAGTTGACAAAATAAATGTTTTTGGATTCGTGAAATATTCCTTTAAATACCATGCGTGCTTTAAAACTAACCGGATAATTTTTCACTTATACGTGTTTTCTTTACAAATTTCACTCGTTCCTCGGACTCGTGAAATTAAAGAAAACACGCATTCGTAAAAAATTATCGGTAATTTTAAAGCACTCGTGGTATTACACCCGAATATTTCCCTCATATGTTAAAGTTCCCATAAGAGATATGCAATTTTCGCAAAATTATAGCGAATATTTCCCTCATATGTTAAAGTTCCCATAAGAGAAATGCAATTTTCGCAAAATTACAGCGAAAACAGCACTGTCAGAAATCGAAAATTGCATCGCAAGTTTATATTGTTGACGAAACGTCAAAGCGGGATTTTATTGTTAACAAACGTCAAAAAATGTAATATTCTGACAATTAACGTCATCTTATTGAGTGACAGCAGACAAAAATATTGTTAATTACAATAATTGTACTTTTCATTGCAATTCTTGTAATTTTTAAGCATTTTAATTTTATTGTTAGTATTTTCTGTTAAATAAAATATTTAAATTTACTTGATTCGAGTTCTTAATTAATTTGGGAAATATTCAAATAAATTACACTCGTGCATAAAAATAACCAGATCATTTTTTTATTCAAGGTGTTTTTTTTACAAATTGCAATCGTTTGTTTTCATATTTTACGAAAATGCCCTCCTCCTGCGGAGTCGGGCTTTTTCGCGAAAATATGAAAACAAACTCTTGCAATTATAAAAAAACACATTTCATTCAAAAATTATCGGTAATTTTGATGCACTTGTGCACTTACCCCCGAAAACAGCACTGCCAGAAATCGAAAATTGCATCGCAAGTTTATATTGTTGACGAAACGTCAAAGCGGGATTTTATTGTTAACAAACGTCAAAAAATGTAATATTCTGACAATTAACGTCATCTTATTGAGTGACAGCAGACAAAAAAGTCAATGTCAACGAATGTTTTCCTTTCATTTTGTCAAGAATTGTTAATATTTTAATTTTAATGTTAGTATTTTCTGTTAAATAAAATTTTTAAATTTACTTGATTCGAGTTCTTAATTAATTTGGGAAATATTCAAATAAATTACACTCGTTCATAAAAATAACCAGATAATTTTTTTATTCAATGTGTTTTTTTTACAAATTGCAATCGTTTGTTTTCATATTTTACGAAAATGCCCTCCTGCGGAGTCGGGCTTTTTCGCGAAAATATGAAAACAAACTCTTGCAATTATAAAAAAACACATTTCGTTCAAAAATTATCGGTAATTTTGATGCACTTGTGCACTTACCCCCGAAAACAGCACTGCCAGAAATCGAAAATTGCATCGCAAGTTTATATTGTTGACGAAACGTCAAAGCGGGATTTTATTTTTAACAAACGTCAAAAAATGTAATATTCTGACAATTAACGTCATCTTATTGAGTGACAGCAGACAAAAAAGTCAATAAGAGAGTCCCCCGCCGAAATAAGCTCTCGCTCGTTGACTGCATCAACCACCATGTCTACGAATTCAAAGCAAAATATTGTTAATTACAATAATTGTACTTTTCATTGCAATTCTTGTAATTTTTAAGCATTTTAATTTTATTGTTAGTATTTTCTGTTAAATAAAATATTTAAATTTACTTGATTCGAGTTCTTAATTAATTTGGGAAATATTCAAATAAATTACACTCGTGCATAAAAATAACCAGATAATTTTTTTATTCAATGTGTTTTTTTTTACAAATTGCAATCGTTTGTTTTCATATTTTACGAAAATGCCCTCCTCCTGCGGAGTCGGGCTTTTTCGCGAAAATATGAAAACAAACTCTTGCAATTATAAAAAAACACATTTCGTTCAAAAATTATCGTAATTTTGATGCACTTGTGCACTTACCCCCGAAAACAGCACTGCCAGAAATCGAAAATTGCATCGCAAGTTTATATTGTTGACGAAACGTCAAAGCGGGATTTTATTTTTAACAAACGTCAAAAAATGTAATATTCTGACAATTAACGTCATCTTATTGAGTGACAGCAGACAAAAAAGTCAATAAGAGAGTCCCCCGCCGAAATAAGCTCTCGCTCGTTGACTGCATCAACCACCATGTCTACGAATTCAAAGCAAAATATTGTTAATTACAATAATTGTACTTTTCATTGCAATTCTTGTAATTTTTAAGCATTTTAATTTTATTGTTAGTATTTTCTGTTAAATAAAATATTTAAATTTACTTGATTCGAGTTCTTAATTAATTTGGGAAATATTCAAATAAATTACACTCGTGCATAAAAATAACCAGATAATTTTTTTATTCAATGTGTTTTTTTTACAAATTGCAATCGTTTGTTTTCATATTTTACGAAAATGCCCTCCTCCTGTGGAGTCGGGCTTTTCGCGAAAATATGAAAACAAACTCTTGCAATTATAAAAAAACACATTTCGTTCAAAAATTATCGGTAATTTTGATGCACTTGTGCACTTACCCCCGAAAGCAGCACTGCCAGAAATCGAAAATTGCATCGCAAGTTTATATTGTTGACGAAACGTCAAAGCGGGATTTTATTGTTAACAAACGTCAAAAAATGTAATATTCTGACAATTAACGTCATCTTATTGAGTGACAGCAGACAAAAAAGTCAATAAGAGAGTCCCCCGCCGAAATAAGCTCTCGCTCGTTGACTGCATCAACCACCATGTCTACGAATTCAAAGCAAAATATTGTTAATTACAATAATTGTACTTTTCATTGCAATTCTTGTAATTTTTAAGCATTTTAATTTTATTGTTAGTATTTTCTGTTAAATAAAATATTTAAATTTACTTGATTCGAGTTCTTAATTAATTTGGGAAATATTCAAATAAATTACACTCGTGCATAAAAATAACCAGATAATTTTTTTATTCAATGTGTTTTTTTTTACAAATTGCAATCGTTTGTTTTCATATTTTACGAAAATGCCTCGGAAAATGCACTCCTCCTGCGGAGTCGGGCTTTTTCGCGAAAATATGAAAACAAACTCTTGCAATTATAAAAAAACACATTTCATTCAAAAATTATCGGTAATTTTGATGCACTTGTGCACTTACCCCCGAAAATTCTTGTTCTGTACGAAAATTAGAAACAAAATATATTTATTATTTAAGATTGTATATTAGCTTTCCTTGCATCAATGTTAGGTTTTCGTTTGGGTAATCATGCAGTATACCGTTTGGTGTCAATTTTGCAAATTTTACAAAATATTTTTATTAGCCTGTTAGGACGCTACTAATTAACACCAAACCACTGGCGACTTTTAAATATAACGTGTTTTTAATTAATTATTTAACAACAAACTTTCGGGACCCGTGGAGTGAATTGGAGTGCTGGGTGAGGTACAACAAGTGAAGTAAGTATGAACAAAGTAGATAGTAAAGTTCACGTATGTACTCAAAATATAAATTTAATATCTGATTAAAAAGCGCCAACCATGTTTCAATCCCACCAGGTGAATTCAACTGAAAGGTTAATTGAAACACGGTTAGCGCTTTTTAATTCTTCTAATTTTCGCCTCAGAATTCTAATCTACATAAGCAGTTTCTTTAAATTCACTGATTTAAATTGACAGAAAACGATATACTGCATAATTGACTTCGCTTATTTTAGGTATGATTTTGACTGTTAAATTACGTGGACTGGCAATCGATAGAGGCAGACTTTTTATAGATCAATTATAGTAAGGTTTGGATGAAATATACGGTTTATCACATTTGGTCCATCTTCGATAACAAGTTATCAGCCCTATAAGGAAACGAAACCACAAGGAAAGGAAGTAAGACAATGGAATCCAGAAGTTTAAAACATACCTAGATCGGAAAGCCGACATTAGTCGGATTTTAAAGGATTCCCCAACACCGCAAATAAAAACAGAAGCAAAATTGATAATAATCGCAAAGTAAAATCCAATAGCTCGCACCTCGGTAAGTTTTCAACTGTCACAGAAATAAGGGTAAAATTGGAGACAGCAAGAAAATTGGCCATTATTGAAGCAGAAGCAGCAAGAAAATAATTTTAAGTGGAAGCAGCAGGAAAATAATATTAAACAGAAGAAATAAGAAAACTAAGAAATATGGAAGTTGAAATGGAGTTATAGTAAAACTATTAGGACTGATCCGCACCTGTGCATGTTCACTTTGGATTTTTAACCCTGTGTTTTTCAATTTTCATTTTCAATTTTCAATTTCAAAAATACTTTATTGTCAAGAAAAACAAAGTTTTATGTGACAAAGCATTGTTAATAAATAAGTCTTAAAATATTAAAAAAATATAAGTACAGGGTTATCCAACCAAGACTAGACAAGGCGATTTTTTGACTTTTCCTGTACTTTTATAAAAAAACTGAAATAGCCATCTTAAGTCATTTTCTCCCGCGAATTCGAATATCTTCAGCAAAAAACAATTGAACATCAAACAAAAGTACTAGGGTCACTTTGATATTTTTTTAAATGGGATGCCGTATTTTTAATGAGCTTATCCAATTTCTCATATAAATTTTGATCTAAAATGTTGGATTTTTAATTTTTTTTTTTTTTTTTTTAATTTTTAACATTTTCCGAATTTAAAACTGAAGAAAAAAGGCGTTTTTGAATTAAAAATCCAACATTTTAGATCAAAATTTATATGAGAAATCGGATAAGCTCATTAAAAATACGGCATCCCATTTAAAAAAATATCAAAGTGACCCCTAGTACTTTGGTTTGATGTTCAATTGTTTTTTGCTGAAGATATTCGCGGGAGAAAATGACTTAAGATGGCTATTTCAGTTTTTTTATAAAAGTACAGGAAAAGTCAAAAAATCGCCTTGTCTAGTCTTGGTTGGATAACCCTGTACATTTGAATTAAAAACATACAAATAACATTAAAATCTAAAGTAGATAAAAGCAACTAAACAACAAAGCAAAATAAATAAACAATAAAAAACATAAAAGGGAACAGAGAAACTTAATGACAAAACATAGATAACTATTAGAAATCAAATTTCAAGTCAAAAATGTGTATAATGTGCAAGCGAGAGGTAAGGATGCAACACATAAAGGTAGCCGAAAAACTATACTCCAAACACCCGGAGGCGCACTGTCTAGTTGTCACTCGAAAAATTCGTCCAAAGAATAATATGCTCTCTCCAGCAGCAGTGCTGTAAGAGACCTTTGAAAAAGCCGCACCGAGGGAACAGTCCTAATATTTAAAGGTAAGTTGTTAAATATTTTTCTTCCTTGGTAAATTAGAGATCTCTGCATGGGTGAAAGCCCTTGATGGAATGGGCAGTGGAAGAGGAAGGTCAAGAGCTCGGCGAGTCTCATAGTGGGGGGTGGGGCTCAGAAATGCTCTACGATTCTTATAGATAAGAGTGGCTGTCTCAAGTATAAACAAAGAGGTAAGGGTCAGTATCCTTTGAGAGAGGAAGCAAGGTCTACATGTTTCTCTCTGACTGATCCCCGTAATAAAACGCACTGCCCTTTTCTGAATAATAAATAAGGCATTAGTTAGATAGTGAACACCCGCACCCCAAAAACGAATCCCATACCTAAGCTGTGACTCGAATAGGGCAAAATAGACAGTACGAGCCGTCTCAGAACCCAGTTCTTTAGCGGCGGCCCTCACCGCAAAGCATGCAGAAGAGAGCTTCCCGGCAAGTCCATACACATGCTCCTCAAAACGAAGGCTGTCATCAACAGTGACACCAAGAAACCTGCACATATGTCCACCCTGAACAGGTATAATGCCCAACTGAATCTCCCCCAAATCACATCTGAAACCCATTGCATGAGTCTTCTCCGTGTTAAAACACAACCTGTTTGCATCGCACCAGTGTTTCACTTGCAAACTTGTTAAACTTGCATTCAATTTGGGATTCACATTTATGCATGTTAGCGTTAGTAAAAGTTGCAGCGTCTTTCGCCCTTGAAATTATTTGCAAACCCCCATGCAGTTTTGTCAAAATTCCCTAGAAATTTCGGTTGGTGAAATTAATTTTTAAATAAAATCTCTCATTTGACAGAAATATAAACAAGAAATCAGTAATAGCTCCACTGCATCCATATTTTTTGTTAGCAATAAAATTGAACTGAACTTGATATAAAGAATTCAAACACTTCACTTCAAGTGTCAATTCGATGTCGATTTACCCCACGTCGAATTGCACCAATATTAAAACAAAAAATTATCATACGTAAAACCACAAGAGCATTTTTTTATCGGCAATTCCACTCATATATAAATAGTCCCATTTAAAATGTCAAAAATCGTAGTTTGCTGTCGGATAAAAAGGAAAGAAGAGGAAATGTAACTGGATAAAAAAATCGGATATATTTTCTGCTCCTCCAATCGTTACCGTGGCAACAATTGCATTTTAAACTAGTTAATAAATCATCTGTCAGGCAATTGTCACAAATACTAAATAATTGTTTAAGCTGTTTTAAAGTATTTTTAACATGCAGCGGTTTGGGCAATTGACGAAAAGGAAAGAAATTCGATCTGAACATGCAAATGTCTATTGAAGACCTAGCAAAGATATTAATGGACTGGGGCATTAATATGAAGAGAAAAGATGGGATGGATTACAAAGAGTATGTTTTAAAACCATGTGGAATTCAGTTGTAAAAATGCTACCAAATATGATAAAGTGGACAAAAATTTCGGCAGAAAAAATTGGTTTGGACGTCAAAAACAAAAAAATTACGAACCACTCTCATCGGTCAAGTGCGGTGTCCAATTTATTCAAAGCTGGTGTGGGTAAGCAAGAACTAATAAAAGTTACTGGACATTCTTCGTCCAGTTCCATAAAACCATACTTGCAGCTTAACGACGAACATCATTTAAGTTTAGTAACAAACCTTCGTGAAAAAGCCCCGAATATTGAAACAAGAGCGCAGCCAACCACAACATCTTATTTATCACCAGTTTTGCAAGCATCTTCAAGACAGTCTTCTCTTTCTGTAGAGTCAAATTCTACGGCACAAAATATTTATACAAATTGTATCTTTAATAATTGTTCAATTTGAAAAGCATTTCCTTGTTATTATTATTGCCAATTGTAATTTGTTTTGTTGTTATTTTAAATAAAGTTTTTATTTTAATTTTACGTTCGTGGAATTGCCTTACTAAATACCATTCGAGCTCAGATTATTAGCCTGATATTTTTTATGCTTGGTATCGAACACTTACTTTCAGAAAATTTAACGAGATCTGTTCCAATAAAATCACGAGAGCGTAGCTCTTATGGTATTGCTTGTGGATAAACTTTTATTTTTTACGAAAACTAGATTGCTTAAAAATTTAACGAGAACAAACGAAATGATAAAAACGCAAAGCTGGAGCGTTTTTATTTGGTTTTTATCTATTACCATTTGTTCGAGTTTAAATTGCTAAAAAGTGATCTAGTTTGAGTTTAAAAAATAAAAGTTTATCCGATCTTAAAAAATAGATCGAGTGATTTTTAGCTAGAGAAATTCACGAATTTTGGCATGAATAGATACTAAAAAAAATAAGACTTCAATAAAAACAGCATCAAATTAATTTGTAACAATATGTCAGGTTGCCGAGCAATGAAAAAGAAAAGCTAGTCGATTTTGAGCTGGAGAGGTTTCTACCATTTAATTTTTAGCTGGAGAGGGTTTTATCGCGATAAAAAAGGATGCACCTTTTTTTATCGATGTAGAAGTGATAAAAATGCAAATGTCAAATGGACATATTTTATTGTAGGAGTGAATTCATCAAAAATCAAAATTTCAAATAAAGAAAATCATAAATGTGGACATATCAAGAATTCTGATGCGCATGCGTTAAAAATCATAATATCAGCTGATGCAACCATGATTCAAAATTGCTGGGCGAAGATGCTTACGTGCGGATCGGCCTTTTTAAAATAGAACAAGTTCTAATTATTTGCACACCTCCATGCAATTCTGTTAAAATTCCCTAAACATTTCTATTGGTGGAATTGATTTATAAATATAACCTGTCAATTAACAAAAAAATAAATGAGACATCCGTCAGTTTTCAATTTTAACCGCGTTTTTCTGACGGTTTGAGGGTTAGTTACGGACCCCGAATACAAAAAGAAGCGCAGCTTTAGAAAATATAAAGCGAGAGTGACTTAAATTGAAGTTTTGCAAGCAATATTATACCAATATGAAACAAAAGATTACCAGAAAACAAATGAAGAAAATCATAAACGTGGCCATATCAGGACTTTTGATGCATATGCGTTAAAAATCATAATATCAGCTGATGCAACCATGATTCAAAATTGCAGGGTGAGCAACCACAGATCCGCACGGTGAAAATAAAAGCCAGACAGGTACAACTTTATCGGAAACAAAATAAGAAATGTCAGAAGTAAACAGTTCTAAAAAAGTCAATACTTAGCTGAATGATTGCAGGGAACAAAATTTTACTAAAATGAATAAAGACAATATTTACAGCCCTGAAATTGATTCGCAAAATCTTATTTTAGGTCAAACAATAGATAAAGACCCACCTTACTTTTCTAGAGACATTCGAGAATGGCCTATATTTTCATGCAGTATGATTGTACCATAAACATTTTAAATTTGTCACCCCAAGAGAGTCTTTGCAGGTTACGAAAATGATTAATTGGGGATGCTAGACAAACTGTTCAAGGATTATTGCTATCCTCAATATCAATTGACGAAATTCGAAAAATATTCAAAATTCGTTTTCTGTTGACCTGATTTAATTATAAAACAATTGGTAAATGACGCGAACAATGTTGAAAACAAGTAACAAAAAAGTGATTTAGAAATAGTTAAATATAATACATATTGTGTTTTGACTTTGGCTTGTTTTGATATCAAAACCAACATAATATGCTCAAAATTGTCTTCTCTCCAAAATAATAGGAAAGTAAGAAATATTTTTTAAACTAATTTCTGGACTATTTAACTACTATTCTGCCTTTTTCATTACAGTTATTTTTTTTTGTAATTTTTCTCATATATAGTATTATCAATCTCCATGAAAAAGAGGGTGTCGATTGGTAACACTCTGTATATAAACGTAATATAGAGTTTTCCTTCTCCAGGATCATCACCGTTATATTATTTCGTCGAATAAAATTGTTTCGTATGAAGAAAGGGCTAACAATGCGGCTGCCAAGAATTTCTACCCACACGCTCAGTTTTATGGGGCGTTGAATATGTGTCTTGCTGATGCGGGTTATAGTGTCGCTGGAATATTTGAAGTTATTATTTGTATAAATGTCCCAATAAAAAGTGAAATATAATTCCATCTTGAAAAAACATATTTTTTGCCTTATGGTATACCGGGTGTTGAATCGTCGAGCGGGACATAGGAAATCCCATGTAATTTTAAATGGGGTCAATTATTGGCTTCCCTAATTATTTTAGAGAAAAAATCTATTTAGGTTTATTAAAGAGCACTAAAACCCACATTCAAAAGAATAACTTTAGATATTTTTGATGAGCCCGTTTACGGGTTATCGCCGATTTCTTTTTAACTATTTCTCCTTTTTATGGCCCCGTATTTGCGGGCACCAGTCAAGGTAAAACATGACTGTCAAATAAAGTTGTAATTTTGAAATGTGTGCTTTATTGTTATAAAACTCGTACATCGAAAATATTAAAGGTGTATTTATGAGTACAAATTAATCTGAATAAAACTAAAATAAAGTATCCAATTACAAGGTTAATTATGACATTTTACATGTTTCAATATTTTACTAATTAATAGGTAATTAATAATTCTTGCATCTCTTCTTTGTTCCTGCCTTTCTTCACATCTGCAGTTATTTATTAGAGTGCCTTTTATCTCAAATTTCTTGATAGTCCTTTCGACTGTAGATTTTGCAGGTATCGGTCTATTCGGATACAGAGCAGCAAACATGTCTGACACATTTTGATAACTATTTCCTTGATAATACCATTTAATCATCAATATTTTTTCTTCAGAAGTGTAATTCATGGCTAATATTTTTGATGTACGAGTTTTTATAACAATAAAGCACACATTTCAAAATGACAACTTTATTTGACAGTCATCTTTTACCTTGACTGGTGCCCGCAAATACGGGGCCATAAAAAGGAGAAATAGTTAAAAAGAAATCGGCGATAACCCGTAAACGGGCTCATCAAAAATATCTAAAGTTGTTCTTTTGAATGTGGGTTTTAGTGCTCTTTAATAAACCTAAATAGAATTTTTCTCTAAAATAATTAGGGAAGCCAATAATTGATCCCATTTAACACATAACTAAGAATTTATTTAATGATCATTTTTAAAAGGTGTAAAAAGCGACCCAAAGGACTACCGAGGAATCAGTCTGCTGAGCGCGGTGCTAAAATTACTGGCCAAGATACTTTCTGAGGAAGTAGCGAGTACCGGAACGAACGAATGGCAACAGGGATTCAGGCCCAATAGATCCACTATCGACGCAATATTTATCCGTCAGATAACAAAAAAGTCTATAGAATTTAATAAACCAGCATACATGTGCTTTGTGGACTTAACGCAAGCCTTTGACAGGGTACGATTACACGACGTCGTAAAACTGTTGAACAAACGTAGTATCGACCCGAAAGTTGTAGCAGTCATAACAGAACTGAACGCAAACAACAGGACATTTATTAAAGTGGGCACTGAGCTGACGACAAAAATACCCACAAATACCGGCATAAGACAAGGAGATAGTCTCAGCCCGATTCTGTTCAATCTGGTAATGGACGAGATAATCAACGATGTAAAAGCTACGGGCAGAGGATATAGAATGGGAAATAAAGAAATCAAAATAGTCTGTTACGCCGATGATGCGGTAATAATAGCTGAAAACGAGGACGAGCTGCAGGGGCTGCTATACAGGTTCGAACTATCAGCGAAGAAGTGGAATATGACTATATCATCTCAAAAAACACAGTCCATGGTGATAGCTAAAGACCCCATAAGATGCAAGCTTGCAGTCTACAACGAAAGCATTGAACAAGTGATGAACTTTAAGTATCTGGGAGTCAATGTTACTAGCGACGGAAACCTTAGAAAGGAAGTTCGAGGACGAACCACCAAAGCAGCTATGATATCCGGCTGCCTGAGGGACATTATTTGGAGAAACAAGCACGTGAGCATCCGCAGCAAGGTGCGAATATATAAGACCTGTGTGAGACCAATAATGACCTATGCCGCCGAAACAAGGGCAGATACCACCTACACGAAACGCCTTCTTCGCAGTACAGAAATGAGAACTTTAAGATCAATTACAGGAAATACACTCTTCGATCAAAGACGAAGTGAGGAGATAAGGAACGAGTGTGGAATCCAGGATATCGTGAGATGGACCAGAGGCAGACGCAGAGAATGAAGAGACCATGTGGAACGAATGGCAGAGGAACGCCTGGCAAGGATAGCTAGGACTGCAAAACCCAATATCGGGAGACTACCTGGGAGACCACCCAAATGCTGGTATGACAGCTGGACATCCGCCTCTCACGATTGAGGCCTCGCGTCGAAGAAAACAGGACATCGTCCTATTTAAAAGAAGAAAAATAAGATCATTTGGGGACCCTTAATAAATATTACAAACTTTCAAAAGAGTCTCCAGTCGCTAAATATCTAAGTAATATTTCCAGTTTCAGCTTGGCCGGCAGACCTTCTTTTGAATTTTTGGGCTAACGAGTTCTAATAAATACTGAAATTGGTGTTCCGACATCCCAAGTAAATTTTTAAAATCTTCAGGATACTCGGAAATTTCTTTAAAATTTAAAATTAAATAAAATAACTTAAAAAACAAATTTTCCTTTTTCGATTTCTCCATATCAAGCATGTTATGTTTTTGAAAACTATTCATGTGGTTGGTAACTTTAATAAAATAATAAAAAACAAAAATCTTTCTTTTTTGACTTCTCCATATCAACAATACTATATTTTTAAAAAAACTATTCATATGGGTATCATCATGCTTAACACTGACAACTAAATTTCCTACTTTAACTAATAAACATAATAATTAAAATAATTTAAAAATGTGCTTTTCTACAAATTCACAACGTTGAGTACACTCAAGTTAGTCTTTAACTAAAAAAATTTCACTTGATATTATCTTAAAAGTTGTACATATTAATTTGAGGCAACTACTTTAACTTAAACTAAACTCGATTTCGTTCCCCTAAGGATGACCATATATGTAGTCGAAACATGTAGGGAAATCGCTAAATATAATATTTAAAATATATCATTTGTGGAGGAAGACTGAAGTGTTGTTTTAATTTACATTAATTAAATTAGTATTACTTCTTCGTAGAATCCGCTATCTTGTCCATAATCATCTGGTGTTTTTTCATGCCGAAAGAGTTCTTGAAATACTTCCTGCTACCACTCCACACATAACTTGACATGCTTCTGCTACCAAGCCCTGCATTATTGCGACTAAACAACTACTGAAATTGCCGTGTATACCTTTTTCAAGAGAGTAAAATGTCTTTAGTCGTGAAATTACTAGACTCATGATACCACGAGGGTGGCTTACTTTCATCATTCACGAGCCATGCAACGCAACCTAATATTCAAGTCATATCTTACCGAATTATATTTTTTTTAAGAACATACCTAATATATTTTTCGTTTGTTGAAGTAGAGTTTTCAATTTTTGATGTTTCGCGTTACTATTTAAATTAGCCACTTTTCTGATAGAGAATATTTTTCGCTGTCTTACTTCGAACCTTAAAATTAAAGAAACAAGGGGCAAGATCGAAAAAATTTTGATCTAGGTGGCAATGCTGCCCTGCAATAATAAATTAAATCTGAAAGGTGGATCATACAAGAAATTCTTTAAATATTGCGCTAAACACTTTCTAAATTTTAAGAAGAACTTTCAATCAAATACATATATACCAAAGACGTAGCGAACGTTCCAATTGTGGGGGAGGGGAAGTTGATAATGGTAAAATTACCGATCCAAATGAAGGCTTTGCAGAACGCACAAACATTAATAATGGTCTTCTATATCTTTCGAAAATGCAACATCATTTTCCCATAATATGCGACCTTTTTATTAACTATTCTGATTATTGCTTGAATCTTCTGGAAAGGCCGATGAATTAACCGGCGTTTTCAAAATGGTTTTCAAAAATTACGAAACTTTCATCTAAAAGAACTTTTTGAATCGTTATTACATTTTGTTGAAGTGGGAAAAGTATTCCGTCTATCTTTTGAATCGACTAATAATTAGTCGGCATTTTCTGAAAATAAAACTAAATGCTAACTACTGAAAGTGAATTCATAGACTAATGCCGAAATTCTTTGAAATAACAAGACTTTATACCTATTTTGGCGAGTATATGAAATCCCTTTAAATATTCAAAGAATTTTGAATAAAATATTATAGAGAAATATCTAATTGTTTCATGAGCACCAAAACTGTGAAGTTTATCATTTAAATATCTTTGTGAAAATTCCGAAAACGCCGATCCCCGAGAAGTTTGCGCGTGTCACATCCCCCTCCCTCGCTACGCCTCTGAACCTACTCAACTAATATCGTTTTACTTACTTGGACTTGAGGGATTTGAAGAATCAGAAGAAATAAAGCTGGATTTTTGTTGATGTTGATGTATGAATGTTGTAGGACCCCCGCCCATCTCCAGAGGGGCATTGGATTCTGGAGGTGTCATAGAAGGTAACGCAGAATCATTTAAAGATGGAACCGGAGTTGGAAATATAATTCCTAACTCTCGTGCTTCGTTTTCTTCTTGGGCTTGCTGGCGACGGAGGGCTACTTGGGCTGCCATCACCCTCTGTCTTTCAGCTATCAGAGTGCATTTGGCACAGTTGCAATCTCTCCATCGGCAATATCTGCAGTAAAGTAGGTGTTTATGAATAACAAGTGATGTTTTTGAGGTCAATGTTTAAACACCCACATTTAAACCAATTAGAACTACATTTAAACATAAAGTTATTTCGGTATCAGAACATATCGTGCGATCAAAAAAACATGTCCTCAAAGTATGCCATCAAATCAATAACGCATATCTTGAATTATCACTAGAGTGGTAACCTAGCTAGAAGGTAAAGGTGATTGAAAATTAGAGCTCTTAAGTTCTGATGTTTTTATTGAAAAAAATGAAATATGGCAGAACAAAAAGCTTTTGTGATCAAAAGGTACTTTAGAAAATTATGGTATAAGGGTTAATGGCGAGTGCGTTTACTCAGGATTTTCAAATATAATTTCCACACATTGTCATAGATTTCGACCTGCTTCGCCAAGTGTGGATAGAAAGGAAGGCAGTGGGACACCCAGAATTCGCACCGCACAAAAAGTGGAAGGATTGAAGCAAACTGTTAATAATATCATGGGTAAACAGAAAAATATGGCGGAAGAAATACTGAATCTGATGAAAGACAGACGATTCTTTAAAATTAGTAACGCCCTAGAAAAATACAAGCAAACATAAGAACAAATATAAAAGAGCCAAGGCAAATGAGGTTAACAGAAGAATATAAAGAAGTAAATTGACTACACAGACTGCATCACTCCGGAAATTTCCATAAACATCACATGAACAGCACACAAAAATCCATGCACAGCTCTGAAAAATGGAAAGGGTTGCAGAATGTTACTAATGGAAGAGCACGCTAAGAGCCGTTTTGAACATGAGAAATGTCGTAGCCAGGTTAACCACTATGGAAGAAAATCTAGATGTTTGTGGATCATATAAATAGTTTGTAATATTAATTGATTACCTGCATATCCCTTACTTAATTAGTGATTAAACAAAATTTAAAAAAAACTTACTTTTAGTTAATATAATATAGTTATAAAAAAAACACCCATACACCCCTATTTGGCGTTTAAGCAAGCAAGTAAATGTATCCCACGGAACCTGCAATACAATCCTGAAATGTGACCTGCATATACGGACTTATCGTCCTGGCTCAGTCCAAGAATTGTTATCAAACATTAATTCGCAGCGTACGCAATTTTGTGGTTTATTGATAATTTGCATTATAATGAAAACGTCTTTGAAAACACCTTTTTTACTGACGAGGCATGGTTTTACCACTCTGGTTATTTAAAAACGCCACAAATGAAAATGTGGAGTTCTAAAAATCCACATTTCTTTACAGAGGAGCATCTGCATTCTAAAGTTTTTTTTATTGGGATTTTCAATTCGGCGCGACATCTTCATGGAATTTTAGATAATTTTGTAAACACACTAGATGATGAGGAGATGCAACAAGGCTACTTCCAGCAGGATGGCACACCAATTCACGTACTTTTGATAATTTAAAGTATAAATAATAAAAATAAAAAATTTTTCGAGGAATAAATCTGGTCGTAACATGTCAGTTGGGTGGCCACAACGGTCCTGCCATCTCACGACATGCGACTTACATTAAAAACTCGGTTTTCAAAACCCCTTGTGAAAATTTAGGAGACCTTCAGGCTAGAATTGCAAATATACTTGATGAGAGTAAAAACAATTATCTTTTAAAAAGTACAAAAGTTGGCAGTCCTATTTTTTAATCACCTTTACCTTTTACCTAGGCTACCTTTGAAGAACATGTAGGTTCCAAGATTAATAATTCAAGAAATGTGTGATTAACTCCACGGCATATATGACTTTCTTAAAAAACTTTTGTTCTGTAGTATCAGTAAGTTGTTAAGGAATTCGATCGTCAGTTAGACAACAAACAATTTGTATGTTATTTTTGATTAAATGAACCCAAATTTTGGTGTCTTCAATATTAAAAAATACAGGGAGTTATCATAGCTGCTGAGATAAATTTATTTAGTATTTATTGCCCTTAATGAGGGGCTCACAGTTACCAACGGCCTACCCTAGCTTTTAGTTGTAATAATTGAATAATAAAAAAGTTTGTTCTTATACAGAAGAGTCAATAAATTCTTCCAAACAGCTACGTCTTGTCCACATATCAACAATATGGTGTGATTTAAACCCCGTTCTTTAAAACATATTTTGCCCACAACAAGCAATTTCTATGTCAATTCAGGGCCATTCACAGTGAGTGGCCTATTAGAAGATCTAGGGAACTATACAAGATACGTCTTTGAAATTTGGTAAGGGGCCGTCCATAAATCTCGTGACGCTAAAATTCGCTAAATCTGACGCCTCTCCCTCTCCCTCTCCCTATAACGTTAGCGTGACGCTTGACCGGACTCCCCCCCTAATACTTCTCTAAACGTCATGTGACGGTGACCAACCCCCCCCCCCTCATGTATAATGCGCGATAACCAGAATAAAGAATACATTTTTAATAAATCATAGGTTTATTTCTTTCCATATTGGTGATTTTAACAGATTTTAACATGCAAATTTGAAAATAAATTAGGAGTACCTACTTATATATCGAATTAATAATTAGACATTCGTCAACCACAAGGCATATTCTCAAGCCAAATGAGTTTTAACCTCAATTCACCACGCTGTGCGCTGATTGGGTGTTCGTTCCAATCGCATTGTCTTACCAACTGTCCGACTTTTTTGCGGGCAATTGAAAAAATTGTTTTTTAAAATCGTCCCGTGACAATTGAAGAACCCCCCCCCCCTCAGAGCGTCACGAGATTTATGGGCGGCCCCTTACTGGATATAAGAGACACTGATCTTTTTAGTTAAGGTAAACTTTGTTAAATGAGATTCTATATAATATATATTAACATACCTTGTATAGTTCCCTAGATCTTCTAATATGCAACTCACCATGTATATAAGAAGACCTAAAGTAACCTATGAAATATACTATTACGGAAAAATATGCTTGGATTTACAGTAAAATTGTTATTTTATTTTCCAAAAATGAATACATGCGATTTTTTTTTTAACAAAGGGATGAGGGGCATGAGACAAAAACCGAAGTGGCGTATTTCCAGCCACTCGCATGTAGCCGCTATTTTGGAATAACTTTGAGTTTTTCCAAAATTATTTATTTATCTCGTTCTCTACCACCACTTTTTAGACAAAAAATGTTGAATAAATATTTTACATATTCCTGATTCGAAAACTCCTTTTTTTGTATCTAAAAGTCCCACCTACGGGTTAAACGGCTCTATATCTGTCACTTTGTGGCATTTGACCGTGGATCTTGACCACACCCTCCACATTTACGCTTAGTTTTACGCGCCTAACTCGAAAAAATGATTCATTTTTCGGTGACACCCTGTATAAAAAAAATGTGGCTTAAAGTTACACCTCTCAAACCTCTCCCTAAAATGACAACAATAATGTGTCAATTTTGACTTTTGATACATTTTTAAAATTCTCTAGCTCATTTTACATCCGAATACCTCAGATACATTTTAGAAAATTCGGTAATAGTTATTTACGATATAAGTGTTGTAAAGATTCATATTACAACACGAGATGTTAAAGTTGTTAAACGAGGCGTCAGCCGAGTTTAATCAAACATCGAGTGTAGTTATATGAATTTACAACAAGAATATTGTACAAAATTTTATCTACTTTCATCTATGAATAAAAATATTTGGCAAAAGGCATTTTTAAAAATAAAAATGCACCTGCTATTAAAAATCGTTTTGTAAGGGCATCTATTACAGCACTAGTGCTGTAATGGCATCTATTACAGCACTAGTGATGTAATAGATGCCCTTACAAAACGATTTACAGAACTGTAAAATTCATATTACTAAATGAAAGTAGATAATAGCTATTTACATTACTAGATGCGAAAGTTAATTCTTAGGTGTAAGGACGTTTTTGAATAGCCGAGGCGAAGCCGAACTTAATAACAAAATGCTTATATTTATTGAAAAAACAAGTGGTATAATAACAATAATATAAAACTTAAAATATTAATTATTTATTGCCATTAAGGTTAATAGTGAAATTTGAACAGTTGGAAAAATAAATTGATGGAATATTATTCAATTTAATAGCTTCGCCGCTTCGTAATAGAGTCTCGTTATTATCCTGGACTTGGACCATTGGACAACTTGTTCTATTTGTCACTCTCACGTCGTTAGATGGAATAAAAATATAATTTCCATTTAAGACCTTTTTGGAAATTTCGATTTTATTAGTATACGAATCACTAATATATCCCTCCGCAACGGACGAACACCTCCAACAGCCATGTATTTTCAAACCCAAAATGTCGACACCTGGAGCATTTGCGAGAAACGTAGCTGACGTTCTTCTAAACGAGTGACCAGTGTATTTATTTATGTCTTCAAGTTTTAAAAATTGATTTCGACGTCTTTCGACATCATTTTAAGGATCTCATTGGTGCAGCATGCTCCAGCTATTCCCATTACTGCTATCACTTTCATAGATAAATAGCTATGATTAGAAGCGTCAAGTAAAAACTTTATTATTTCTTCTCTTCTAAAAATTTTAGATTTTTTAGCTTCGTAACCATCGTTTTTTCTTTTAATAAATGCAATGAGTTTTTTAAACTGCGAAATATCTATATTTTTGTTCACAGAAATAGTCAATTTGAGCATGGAATATTTTGACCATAGTGACGGAGATGATAAGGCTTCAGATTTCTCTAAGAAGTTCGCTAACATCACATTTTTGTCAATTTGAGAAACGTTTTTATCTGTGAACCATTCCAGAAACAGGTTGTACGTTTGATAGTATCTATCTTTTGACTTCTCAGGTTACAGTGAGGCACATGCCAACTCGGCCGCCTTCTGAATAGCAACGTTTTGGTCTTGGGAGAACATTTTAGACTAGTGAAATTCGAACTAACAGACTCTGACAGTACTCAAATAACTAGTTGTCATGGATTATTTTACAGGTTGAAAAACCTTATTTTATCATTATAATTTGAGTAAAATCAAAGTTCATTACTTAATAATAAATTGATCAGAGAACAGTAGTAGTAGAATAAATTATTTTCGAGACTTTGAAGCGCTCGCGCTGTAGTCACAGAAACTCATTGCAACAATATGGTTAAAGGTTAATTTTTACATTTTTTGTCTGAAAAGGTGTTTTTCTAGAACCAGTAGAAAATTAGAAAAATCAATTTTTAAATTTTTTCAAAACGGCAGGTTAACCCTTTTCATTTTTGTCCTGACTTAACAGGTAAAAAAAATCGCATCCATGAATTCTTGTAAGCTGAACAACTTTACTGTACCTAGTATTAGGCAATTACAGTACTCCTTTAAGAAATTTATTAATCAAATGATCACAAAAATTAATAATATGAATTGTACTTGACTGCTTATCTATCAAGCAGATATTTTTAAATGAAAAAGATTAAAAATACAAGGAAATAGAGTCTAACATTTCAAAAGAGTCTTGTTTTCGCAATTTTCTCTCCAAAGTTAAAAATAATTAAATTTACTATAACGTATGAAACGAGCATTGCAGAAAACGCAGAAAAAAACTCATTATTAAAAGGCGAGGTTGTGCTCTCATAAATGCGTTGTTATTTTGTAGGTTCGTTGCTTTGCGCCATGACACAATGTCATTAGTGTTGGAACAACACGCACTTTAAACCCCTCAATCTCGCGTTATATTAGCGACTGTACACAGAATAAATGTGTTTTCAAAACGGGAAGCTGTTGTAGCAGGAATTACAAGTAAAAAGTTTAGCTATTTGTAGTGCTTATTACGATTAGGAACAAAAATAAAGCTAGAAATAGATGGGCGATGTGTGAGGCCTCCTAAGAGCTACACGAGTGACAATCTAATCTTGTTCTTGTGCCACTAACATCATTTAAATTGTAGTCATGCTATAGCTACTTGTTTATTCTTAGCCTAGAAAAGAGTTCTACGATTTAGAGTTTACGATTTAAACACTAGTGGTTTGTAGGAAATCGCTTAGGTTTTAGACTATTTTTTTAAAATATTTTACTTTGTTTCTTAATGCGAGAGAGCAATAAAATGTAAATTTGCAATGACTCGACCCATTCAACTTAAAGGTTGCATTGTAAATTTCAGGTAAATGATAGTTTAAAAAAATTCCTTATTTCAGATACTTAAGACGTGTAGACCCCGAATCGGTCCTAAATTAGGGTCGCCTTAATTAGCATACAATAGAAAGACCAGTTTGGTGAATGAAATGAAAACAACCTGTAGTAACAGCGCTGTTACTACAAGTATTTTAAATATTAATATTTATAAAAAAATCTACTATGTTCAATACAACAACTTAATTTTTAAATTTTAGGCATCAAGTTCCGAGTTGTCTGATTAACTATCGTCGTTGGGGTTCAGAGAAATAATAAGGGGCTCTACAGTGTTTTCTATCATGTTATGAGCTTCCCACATTCTTTCTTCTATTTCCACTGTCTATATTCCCTCTTGCAAAATGTTTCCAACGTCTCTCATTTTAAAAGTAGTGTTATGCCTTTCTACAAACCCTTGTTAAAGCGAGAGAGTAATAAATCATTATTGAACTATAAAACCCAGTGGTCTTCGCCGTAGGTGTAGTCTAATTATTATTTCATATAACATACGGAATTGCAAAAATAGTTGAAATGTGTTCGAATATGACTGGAGTCAGACAGTCAACCATATACCGACTTGTGCACGAGAAAAAACGCGGCCCCATCAGGTCACCAAAGAGAAGTGCAGAAAGAAAAGCAACTGTAATAAATGAGGATGAAAAGACTGCTATCAGAAGAATCATACACTCGTTTTACTTAAAAAGGAAATACCTAGCTTGAACAAAATAATATCTGAAATGAAAAGGGATGATTTCATTACACCCATAGGTAAGAAGAAAGTATGGAAACTTTAAAAAAAACAAATTTTTGTTATGAAAAAATTCAAAACAGAAAATCACTTTTAATAGAGAAAGGCGAAATCATCAGCTGGCGATGACGATATTTGAGGGCAGTTAGACAGTTTCGAAGGGAAAACAGGAATATCTATTATTAAACTTGATTAAATGAAGGTTACCTATACCGTTGGCAAAATATGGCAAGATAAATATATAAAAAGCGCCAGGCAAGCTTTCATGGAAGGATGGTCCACTGGAATAAAAGCATCCTCGGAAAAAGGTAAAAGATTAATAATTACTCACAGTGGTAGCAAAAATGGATTTGTCCATGGCGGCTTACTAGCATTTAAATCAAAACGAACTGGAGACTATCATGAAGACATGAACGCTGATGTCCTTGAAGAAAACTTCCAACAAGTGCTAGATCTTATTCCTCCGGGGTCTGTTAAAGTCATGGATAATGCCAGCTACCACTCAAGAAAATCCGAAAAAATACCAAGGTCTTCTTGGAAGAAAAATGACATCATTCATTTGCTTACTGTAAATAAGAAGCTATTTCATAAAGATATGCTGAAAATGGAGCTACTGGAGATTGTAAAGTTGAATAACCCTCTTTGTACGAAATTTGTTGTCAACGAAATCGCTTCAAAACGAAATACACTCACCGGCAAAAAAAACCGGACAGTAAAAACTGGCCCCAATTTCAAAGTTGGCTTTCTCGCGAACGGCTTATTAGATTTTGATGATTTTCTTTTTAAATTGTAGATTGATTTCTCAGTAACGATGCTATGTCAGAAATTTTTATTCAGATTTGAGTTTAAGCATATACGGGGTGCAACGATGAGACAAAGTTTCTTGCCCGAAATTTGGAACATCCTGTGGACTGCAACAGTTATGTCAGCTATTGTTAACTAAAATCACATTAAACCTTGATCTTTTCTGAAAATTTTGTTTTTTTAATCATGAAATTATCTCTGTTTTATTGGAGATACACTGCTTCAAAGCAAACGCCTCGGACAAACTGTTTGCAGGCAAAAATTTCTACGTGTAAATAATCAAGGCGGCATACGCGACATTGACGACATTAAGAGCTTGTCAACGGTTTTAAAATCAAAAAATGCCATTATCTGCTACGGATGTTGCTCGTATTGTGGCCCAAATTGAGGATGGACGAAGTCAACACTATGTGTCCGAAACCATTGGTAAACCTCGAACAACAGTCCAGGATGCCTGGAATCGGTATAATGAAAATGTTCAGAAAAGATCAAAGTATAATGTGATTTTAGTTAACAGTAGCTGCTATAACTGTTGCAGTCCACAGGATGTTCCAAATTTCGGGCAAGAAACTTTGTCTCATCGTTGCACCCCGTATATGCTTAAATTCAAATGTGAATAAAAATTTCTGACATAGCATCATTACTGAGAAATCAATCTACAATAAAAAAAAAATCATCAAAATCTAATAAGCGGTTCGCAAGAAAGCCAACTTTGAAATTGGGGCCAGTTTTTACTGGCCGTTTTTTTTGCCGGTGAATGTATAACGGTACTTCGCCTTCCACCATATAACTGTCAATTAAACCCCATAGAATTGTTGTGGGTCCAAGTAAAAGGGTTTGTAGAAAGGCATAACACTACTTTTAAAATGAGAGACGTTGGAAACATTTTGCAAGAGGGAATATAGACAGTGGAAATAGAAGAAAGCATGTGGGAAGCTCATAACATGATAGAAAACACTGTAGAGCCCCTTATTATTTCTCTGAACCCCAACGACGATAGTTAATCAGACAACTCGGAACTTGATGACTAAAATTTAAAAATTAAGTTGTTGTATTGAACATAGTAGATTTTTTTTTATTAATATTAATATTTAAAATACTTGTAGTAACAGCGCTGTTACTACAGGTTGTTTTCATTTCATTCACCAAACTGGTCTTTCTATTGTATGCTAATTAAGGCGACCCTAATTTAGGACCGATTCGGGGTCTACACGTCTTAAGTATCTGAAATAAGGAATTTTTTAAAACTATCATTTACCTGAAATTTACAATGCAACCTTTAAGTTGAATGGGTCGAGTCATTGCAAATTTACATTTTATTGCTCTCTCGCATTAAGAAACAAAGTAAAATATTTAAAAAAAATAGTCTAAAACCTAAGCGATTTCCTACAAACCACTAGTGTTTAAATCGTAAACTCTAAATCGTAGAACTCTTTTCTAGGCTAAGAATAAACAAGTAGCTATAGCATGACTACAATTTAAATGATGTTAGTGGCACAAGAACAAGATTAGATTGTCACTCGTGTAGCTCTTAGGAGGCCTCACACATCGCCCATCTATTTCTAGCTTTATTTTTGTTCCTAATCGTAATAAGCACTACAAATAGCTAAACTATTTACTTGTAATTCCTGCTACAACAGCTTCCCGTTTTGAAAACACATTTATTCTGTGTACAGTCGCTAATATAACGCGAGATTGAGGGGTTTAAAGTGCGTGTTGTTCCAACACTAATGACATTGTGTCATGGCGTAAAGCAACGAACCTACAAAATAACAACGCATTTATGAGAGCACAACCTCGCCTTTTAATAATAAGTTTTTTTCTGCGTTTTCTGCAATGCTCGTTTCATACGTTATAGTAAATTTAATTATTTTTAACTTTGTAGAGAAAATTGCGAAAACAAGACTCTTTTGAAATGTTAGACTCTATTTCCTTGTATTTTTAATATTTTTCATTTAAAAATATCTGCTTGATAGATAAGCAGTCAAGTACAATTGATATTATTAATTTTTGTGATCATTTGATTAATAAATTTCTTAAAGGAGTACTGTAATTGCCTAATACTAGGTACAGTAAAGTTGTTCAGCTTACAAGAATTCATGGATGCGATTTTTTTTACCTGTTAAGTCAGGACAACCATCTAACGACGTGTGAGTGACGAATAGAACGAGTTGTAATATGGTTCAAGTCCAGGATAATAACGAAACTCTAATACGAAGCGGCGAAGCTATTGAATTGAATAATATTCCATCAATTATTTATTTTTCCAACTGTTCAAATTTCACTATTAACCTTAATGGCAATAAATAATTATTATTTAAGTTTTATATTATTGTTATTATACCACTTCTTTTTTCAATAAATATAAGCATTTTGTTATTAAGTTTTTTTCCAAAATTTGCTTGAATAAATACAATAAAAATTTCCTATGAGTATTCCTGTTTTTTTTTACCTGGCACCGAAAGCAGTACTTTCGTAGCTAGAAATATACTACTTTCGTAGCTAGCAACGTATAATATTCAGGTAACTCTAATGTTTACTTTCGTGATCTTTCGTGTTGCTAGGGCCCGAAGGTTAATTTATTTATACAGTAGTAGAAAAAAACATATATTTTGTTTTTCATTTTTGAATCTTCGATCGAATCTTAATATGTTAATGTACCATGTCCTATACCTACCAGTTATCGGAAAAACTGCGATTGAACATATAAACAAGTAAGACCTGTTTATTTAGGAAAAACAGAAAAACAAATCAAATTAAATTTTGAAAATGTGCGCCATTTACGGCTTTGCATGTTATCAACCATTTCGGGAGTTATGGTATGCACTTCTCTTCGGATCCTCTTTTTCAACTCCTGCAGATTGTGTGGCCTGTCAACAAATACTTTTGATTTTAGGTAACCCCACAAAAAGAAGCTCAGCGGAGTTATGTCTGGCGGCCTAGCAGGCCATTCTTGCTGGAACGTCAGTTCTTTGTCAGGGAGTCGGGGTCCAATGAATTCGGAAGTAAAGCCACTCATGCTGGAATTAATTCAAGCTGGAGAAACTCGCGAGTCGCGATATACTTGTGCAGTTAAACAGTGTTCAAAGAAAAATGGACCACCACACATTTATTTTCTTAAGAGTACTGGCTGTGAACCTCCATCATCCAGTTTAAATTTGCTGTTGCCCAATAACGACGATTTTGTCTGCTCACATTACCATTCCACCAGAACGTAGCTCCATCGGAAAAAATAATATTTTTTACTAAATATTATCTAGATTGCACATATTTTGCATGCGTCCACAAAACTAATTTCGCCAATCGAAATCGTCTTCAAATAACTCATGCACTGGAACAACTTTGTATGGGTGATATTTGTGCTTTTGAACTATTCGGTGAATAACAGATTCCGCATGTGTAAATTGGGGCCCAATGTGCGAAAGAAGAGTACATGGATTTTCTTCCAAGGAAAGCAAAAGGTCAAGTTGTTCAGGTTGGTTGTTAAATAAACAGTTCTTACTTATTGATATGTTCAACCGTAATTTTTTCGGTAACTGTTGAGTTTAGGTATAGGACATGGTACATGAAATATACTTAGAATTCGATGCAAAATTCAAAAATGAAATAAAAAATAGATGTTTTCATTTGAAATGAAGTTGACTGATTTAAGCGGTTTTTTCAAAGTCATCTCTTCACAAAACTATCTTTCTTGATTCATATGATATTAGTAGTGCAATAAGAGATACAAATTATAAAGGAAAACTCTAAAATTATACACGTAAAATTAAATAATTTTTAATAAAGTCCTAACCTGAACTAAGACATAACTCGTTAATTATTATTCTTATAAAAATCTCGCCTTTTGTTTGGGGTTGGCGACTCGAGAGGCCAGTTTAATCTTTGAATATTCAATGACTGAAAAAAATGTATGAGAGGCCAATCGAAATGTTTTCTTTTAAAGTAAATACCTACCTACCTGCCTCGTTTCAGGAAAGAGATATCGAGATAAATTAAAAAAATGTTGAGAAAAGATAGGGTACAAGAATAAGACGCATCAGCGCATTATCCCACTTTATTACTTTTATTCCTACTTATATAATAGTAAAATGATGAGTACCTATGTGTTTTTACTCTACCGAAAATGTAATCAACATTGGCCTTATAGGCTAAAAAAGTTAATGATCATTAATTTTAACCCATAGTTTTCTTTTCCATTTTTTCTTTCCATGTCTGTAGACTCGTGCTTTTTTACAACATAGATTGATTGTGCATATTTCCCGTAAATTATCGGTAATTTCATTACATTTATTATATTCAATTTGATCTTAACATTTTTCTAAACTCCTAGGCTCCCATGTAAGTCCCTCATAAACGTATATACCTACTGTATTTTGAACGGAAAATGATCTTAATTCCATGCTTTTAATGGATCTGAAACACTTTCCTAGAATGTTGTGATATATTTTATTTAATCCGATCACTCGAGTATATCTACTTAACTGCGGCTAAATGCCAAATGCATTAATTGACACAAAAATAATAAGGTTTTTTAAATAAAGTCCGACGGTCAGTTAAGTACGAAACCCTATACAATAAATGTTCGTTTTCAATAACGTATTTTAACGCGATCCAAGGGAAATTTTACGTATCTGTTATAATTAAACAAAAGTAATTAGGCGATTACATTAAGCAACGAAACTTAAATATAACAATTATTATTCCTAAATTTGAACCTTTTTTTTTGTCTTCGCGATAAATTGGTGATAACTTTCCTAGACATTAAAGGGGTAATCGCGATGACGATACTAAATACCCTGCTACATTACAAGTAAAAAATATTTACTTCATAAATCTAAGGGTACCTTTTATGTCCTTTTAAAGCTGAAACGACGCCATGGTTCCTGCATCGCGCACACTTGGGAGTCCTTTGGTACCTTTCAGAGGTTCGAAAAAAAAGCGCCGGAGGAAGCGCTCCCAAAACTGGATGCTGCGACATTATTGCTGACATATCCACACCACTATTCGGTATACTCATTATCTCAGCGAACAGTCCATAAAATACTTAAAAACTAATTTGGAGAGATGTCACAAAATTAAATTTCCAAACTTCCGTCTTAGAATTGCCAGTTAAAGCAACTGACACTCCTCAATCCTTAAAGTTAATAGGTATCCGGTGGTCGTTACAGTGCTGAAACTGTTGGCTGTCACCGCTTAGTTACAAGGACCAATCGGTGCCAGTTTTTAAATTGGACACGCCTCGTTTTCGTGACGTTTTGCTATAGACCACACCTACCACCCCACAATCTGGTGTTTACTGTATTATGTGCCGTTGCACAATGAGTGGTTGAATAGGAATACAAACTAGTTTTCAATGGCAAATATATTATATTCTGATAGCATAATGGGCCCTTAAGAACAGGGAGAAATATAAATGTATAGAAGTTGCGGTGATATGGTATTGTTGAAATTGTGAAGTAGACTTTTGAAATTGAGGGAGTAGTACGAATTATACGTATATATATAATATATATTTGGATATATTTAATATCAAAAGGTCTGCAATGAAAAAAGTCAAGCAACATTAACAAATATGGTACTCTCGATTCTAATCCAAATGTTAAACTTATTTTGATCGGCTTTGGCACACCAACGATTAAATGGTGATTTTCCAACCAATTTTTTTCAATAAATAACTAGCGATTATACGTCAACGTGTGAACACCTAAATTCAAACTGTCATTTGCTACATCCACCAAACTTCATGAAACTACCTATATTCATGTGTAACAAAACATTAAAGTTGTTCTGGATATCGAAACGTTTGTAGTACTAGTCGATAAAGAGTTCGATGGTCAGTGAGACAGGAAACCCTTGAAATGCGTAATGATTCATTTTATTTATTTGTGTTTTTGATATTAAAAAAAGCAAATTAATTTATATGTAGTTGAGATATAGGTACGCTCCTGTACGAAATTAGTTCAACATCATAAGTAGGTATGCCATATATATGATTATATGATGTTTTTTTCCTGAACCTATCCATGGTCCGATTGAATAATTTTTTTGCATGTATTTCGTTGAAAACCATATCCTGTGGCAAAGAAAAAAAATCCCTCCTTGTAGCTTACCCAGACAGGATTAATGAGTGTCACAGTCTCATACAAAATATAAACATTGTAATTTTAAACCTTTACATTTTGGTGTAAAAGTTTTCTTATCGAACATCTGAAGAGCATTTTAAGGAAGTTGTTCGTTACCTCGAAAAGTTTCCGGTAACAATTTAAGCACAATAAGGGGCAATGTCCTAAAACTTTCGTTATTTTTAATTAAGAAAACATTATTTTCATTTAATTTGAAAATTTGTAATATTGTAATATGTGAATATTGTACTGTAGCATTTTTGGTCCTCTTCGTTATCTCTAAGATTAAGGGAGATGCCCGTTTATAGCACGACATGTTTTTATAAGGTTATTATGCAGATTAGGAAAATATTCCCAGGAATATAATTGATAATTGAATTTCCTCTATGCCGAGGCGCATGAATGCAGTAATTCGAAGTGGAGGGGTTGAGGAGGGGGGGGCGCATGTACACGATATTAGCATTACATTAAATTCATCAACTCTATTTTTTTCGATTCTTTGTTGTTCTCATGTTTCGCTCGATCGTTTCCACCAACAAAAGCTTTTATTGTATAAACTCACATACAATTTTGATTTTCACATTAATTTCAATATTATACTTAAAGCAGCCCTAACTAAGTTTATAGTTTCTATCGTTTTCATTTATCAAAGCGAGCATATACCGGGTGATGGCTTAGTTAAACATAGGATATCCCATGTAAATTTTGAGGTGTTTAAATATTGGCTCGCCTGTACATTTTGGAGAAAAATTGTATTATAATTTTTTGAAGACGCCGATATAATAATTAAATAATATATATAATAGTTAATAAAATAATAATAATAATTAATAAAACTCACATAAAATTTTGATTTTCATATTAATTTTAATATTATACTTAAAGCAGCCTTAACTAAGTTAATTGTTACTATCGTTTTCATTTATCCAAGCGAGCATATACCGGGTGGTGCATGGCTTAGTTAAACATAGGAAATCCCATGTAAATTTTGAGGTGTTTAAATATTGGCTCGCCTGTACAGGGTTATCCAACCAAGACTAGACAAGGCGATTTTTTAACTTTTCCTGTACTTTTATAAAAAAACTGAAATAGCCATCTTAAGTCATTTTCTCCCGCGAATTCGAATATCTTCAGCAAAAAACAATTGAACATCAAACAAAAGTACTAGGGGTCACGTTGATATTTTTTTAAATGGGATGCCGTATTTTTAATGAGCTTATCCGATTTCTCATATAAATTTTGATCTAAAATGTTGGATTTTTAATTCAAAAACGCCTTTTTTCTTCAGTTTTAAATTCGGAAAATGTTAAAAATTAAAAAAAAAAAAAAAAAAAATTAAAAATCCAACATTTTAGATCAAAATTTATATGATAAATCGGATAAGCTCATTAAAAATACGGCATCCCATTTAAAAAAATATCAAAGTGACCCCTAGTACTTTTGTTTGATGTTCAATTGTTTTTTGCTGAAGATATTCGAATTCGCGGGAGAAAATGACTTAAGATGGCTATTTCAGTTTTTTTATAAAAGTACAGGAAAAGTCAAAAAATCGCCTTGTCTAGTCTTGGTTGGATAACCCTGTACATATTGTACATTCACCTTCAACAACGAACCAAATGTTCAAAATTGCCGGTATTGGAGCCAAGAAAATGAACATCATCTTGTTCATACTCGGACGCAATATCCACAAAAAATAAATATTTGGGCGGGAATTGTAGGACATCACATGATTGGATCATTTTTTATGGAAGGCAACCTTACAGCAGTAACCTATTTGGACTACAAAATTGAATTGAACCCGCACTAGAAGAAGTTGTACTCGAAAATCAGGAGATCTGGTATCAAATAGATGGTTGTCTTGCCCATAATTCTCTCATGGTTAGGGAATACTAATATTTTTAACGGAAATATGATTGGCCCAAGGCGTCTAATCCTTTGACCAGCCAGGTCTCCTGACCTTTCGCAAAACGATATATTTCTGTGGGGTCACTTAAAAAATTTTATTTATAAGGATGTAAAGTTTAAAAATCTAGACCAGGTTAAAAACTGTATTTCGTTAGAATGTGACAGAATTTCTCGATATCAACTAAGTAGTAATGTTAGAAATGAATTTTATGATCGGTTAGGATATTGTTTAGCTGTTAATGAAGGGTTGTTTGAACATTCAATTAATTAATGTTTTTGTGGAAATCTGTGGTCTTAGGTAGGTATGTTATGTTAAATTTAAAGCTTAGTAAGAAAAACATAATGGTGTCTTTTATTTTGGATGTGTGATTATCGCCGGATTGGTGAAATGGAAATGTGTTTTAATGTGAAATAATCTTAATTCGTTATGTCCAGCTTTACGTCAATTTTTGACAATAGCGTCACAGTAATTATTTGCTGGTGTTTGCTGTACCGGGTGTTCCACTAAGAAAGGCTGTCGGCCGTATCTCAGAAAGTGTTAGTCGTATGGCTTGCGAAAAAAAAATATATTAGGTAAAGTGATCATGAGAAATTGCTGGAAATTATTTTCAAGTTTTTCAGACTGGCGCTAGAGGGCGCAACAGTAACGGTAAATATGAATCACAAAGTTTCCTCAAAAGTCGCCTAATTAAGGTATCCCGAAAATAACATTTTTGTATATTTCGAAGATTTATTATTAAAATTTACCTATAGAACGTGTTCGTCACTCTTCAAATAAAGTGGTGGGGAAGGTTGAACATTATTTGTAATAAATGCTGATAACTCCGGTCTGGCTTAACATAATTTAGTAAACTTAGTTTTGTTAGAAAGGGCTTTTCTCACTTTATATATCATCTTATGAACTGCGGCAATATGTGTTTTACACTAGGCGCTAGGGGGCGCTGTCTTACAACTTCACAAACATTGCGCGTTTTTTCCATAATTGTAAATATAATAGTATATTTAGTTCTACCTGATTACAAGGACGATTAAAAGTGTAAGAAGTCAGCGAAAACCGCAAGTTAATATCTATTTTCAATCCGGAGATATCAACAACAATAATCATAATTACGGAACATTATGATTTTATTTTCAAGTTGCCATTGTAAAGGTTTTTTTAAGAGTCAAATCGGCCTTGGAAAAACAAAATATGAAGGTACGTATGTTTCAAGCAAATATATCCTTACGACAATAATTCTCAGTGGCGCCCTAAATGTTCAAATTGTCACCCATCGTTTTGTATACAAGACTCCAATCTCTCCCTGGTTGATAATACTGCAGTTTCCACCTCTGCCATAGGGATACGGCGGCTGCTGTCCATTATCCTTTCTAACATGTTTTCCCTTGTGGTGAAAACAAGATCTTTCAATCTCCCCCATAGATAAAAATCTAGGCATGTTAAGTCAGGTGATCTAAAATAGAAATTACCACTTTCATTAACAGTATCACAATATATCCACAAGCAATACCATAAGAGCTCAGATTTAGCCGGATATTTTTTATGCTTGGTATCGAAGACTTACTCGATCTGTCCGACAAAATCACTCGAGCTAAGCTCTCGTGATTTTATCGGAACAGCTCTCGTTAAATTTTCTGAAAGTAAGTATAAGATAGCAATCATAAAAAATATCAGGCTCATAATCTGAGCTCGAATGGTATTTAGTAAGGCAATTCCACGAATAGGAATGGAATTTTCTATTTCGTTATTCATTTCCTTTCCGTCAATTGTCCCAAACCGCTGCATGTTAAAAAATACTTTTTTATTTAAAAATCGACTTTAAAACAGCTTAAACAATTATTTAGTATTTGTGACAATTGCCTGACAGATGATTTAATAACTAGTTTAAAATGCAATTGTTACCACAGTAACGATTGGAGGATCAGAAAATATATCCGATTTTTTTATCCAGTTACATTTCCTCTTCCTTCCTTTTTATCCGTCAGCAAACTACGATTTTTGACATTTTAAATGGGACTATATATATATGAGTGGAATTGCCTATACTGCCGTCCTAAGGAAGAAGGTCCTATCTGCTGTAACTTTACTAAGGATAATTGTCCTATCTGCTGTAAATTCAAAGTACGTTTACTAGTTTTAATTTTCTAATAGCCATATGATTTAAACACACATTTCAATTATGTATGGCAAATTTAAACCTTTACAAGTAAATACAGGGAAAGGCTTTCAAAAATAGGTGAAAGTCGAATTATCTCAAAACCAATATTTTGCAGATAGGACCTTCTTCCTTAGGGCGGCAGTATAATATTACCTGGCAGGCCACGGAAATATACACCCTCTTCCTATCCACCTTGCAGGAAATGTGTCGTCAAGAAATTGACGAACGTTTGCCGCAAAATGTGCAGGACATGCATCGTGTTGGAAAACAATAGTTCTGCGAATATCCAAGGTAAATGTAAATATCTTTGCCCAGTAAGCGACTAATTAAATACAAACGGTCCAATTATTCTGCCACCCAAAATGTCGCACCAGACATTGACACTTCATATTCCTTGATGCTGCACCTCCCGCATCCAATGGGGATTATCCCGGACCAATAATGCATATTATGGCGGTTTACTCCTCCATTACTATGGAAAGTAGCTTCATCAGTCCACAAAGTTCTGGAGAGGAGATTTCTATCT
This sequence comes from Polydrusus tereticollis, assembly GCA_963920685.1. NCBI lineage: Eukaryota > Metazoa > Arthropoda > Insecta > Coleoptera > Curculionidae > Polydrusus > Polydrusus tereticollis. The sequence goes on along the minus strand of OY987326.1, from coordinate 20,968,373 downwards.
TCCAATATCATACTGAGCAACCAATGGCAATGATTCATTCTTCTATCATAATCTTGCGGGGTCAAAGCCTGGTGGAGCACAATATGGTAGGGATGTAGCCTAAAGAAAAACAAAATACTTATTACATTGACTTGAAAACTATTAAGAGAAATATTGACATTATTCTAAACTATTTAAGAGTTATAACATATAGATTACTTACCTTTCTTCTAATAAAATCCTAGAGCGAGTAACGCCCAAGTCTCTAACAATTAATCTAATACTAATTTGTGGATTAAATTCCACATATTATGCCAAAACATTTACAATGTTTTCCTCGGTTAGGCCTCAGCGGCGTCTGCGACATACAGGGCGACGAATACTTCCAGTAGTACGAAAACGGCTAGCTAAACGATTAAACATTCTGCTGTCGTATCGGCGCCTTTGAGGGTATCGTACTGCGTAAACCCGTTCAGCAATTGTTGCATTTCCCAAACATTCAAAATACACCGCAATGATGTCAACCGCTTCTTCAAGTAACAGAGGCATTTTGAAAATCAAATACGACACAACACTGTTGGCACGACAAAAATTTTGACGTAATAATGAAAGGTGACACGCGTGCACAGATTCAATTCATAGTTTGTTTTTCCAAGGCCTATTTGACTCTTAAAAAAACCTTTACGATGGCAACTTGAAAATAAAATCATAATGTTCCGTAATTATGATTATTGCTGTTCCTATCTTGAAAATAGATATTAACTTGCGGTTTTCGCTGACTTCTTAGACTTTTAATCATCCTTGTAATCAGGTAAAATTAAATATACTATTATATTTATAATTATGGAAAAAACGCGCAATGTTTGTGAAGTTGTAAGACAGCGCCCCTTAGCGCCTAGTGTAAAACACATATTGCCGTAGTTCATAAGATGATATATAGAGTGAGAAAAGCCCTTTTTAACAAAACTAAGTTTACTAAATTATGTTAAGCCAGACCGGAGTTATCAGCATTTATTACAAATAATGTTCAACCTTCCCCCACCACTTTATTTGAAAAGTGACGAACACGTTCTATAGGTGAATTTTATTAATAAATCTTCGAAATATACAATAATGTTATTTTCGGGATACCTCAACTAGGCGACTTTTGAGGGAACTTCGTGATTCATATTTACCGTTACTGTTGCGCCCTCTAGCGCCAGTCTGAGAAACTTAAGAATAATTTCCAGCAATTTCTCATGACCACTTTACCTAATATATTTTTTTTCCGCAAGCCATACGACTAACACTTTCTGAGATACGGCCGACAGCCATTCTTAGTGGGACACCCGGAATTACTTAAACTATGAAAATTTGATTTGGATATTAGATTAAATTATAATTATTTCTTCATTAAATAACTGATTGATCTGAAAAATCTAATATAACTGTGTTTAAATACTCTTACATAGTCTAGTAGTAATAATTACATACATAGTGTAATATAAGTAAATATTCAGATGTTCTTTTTTGAAATATGTAGTCAAATAAGCAATATTGCATGTTTTTTATTCGCATTCATTTTCAACCTCGTGTTTTGGACTATACCTTTTTACGACCACGTTATAAAGGGTGTCCAAATAAGTAATAAAGAAGCGTCTGAGATTCCGAAAACTAATGTTTGTTACCTACAAAAAATATTAAGTAGCTATTAGTATACTTATATATGCTTATATTATTGTTTATATTATAACTTTTAACTTGGTTATTAAATTTGGCGTTGGGTACATTACTTAGGTTAGGTTAGGTTAGTTCAGGTTAGTAGGTAGTACATTACTTAAGAAAATATTGATATTTTGGACAAAACAAATTTTGAATTTCTAGCTTCTAAAACCATCAGATTTTCATTTTAAACAGCACACAACTTGGGGAATTTACTGATATTTACATCATTTTTAATGGATAATGTATAGTACGTGATTTCAGTCTATAGTTCTCCAAAATATGCTAGCATCCCATTAGCTGAATAATAAATTATCTGAATTTTTATTGCCTAATCTAATTCATATATTTTGTATATTATTAATTTGATCATATTATCTTCTTGGACTTTACTGGTAACAATTTTTAAAATTTCTGCTGGATTGGTAAAATTAAAGTCATTATTACAGTTTTCTCTACTTCTAACGGTATTTGTTTATAGAATATTGTTATATTTTGTTATAAATAATTGGAAGTCACTAAAGTATTATATGAGAGGCTGACAGAACCTGAAATTGTAATTATTTACTTTCGTCTACTAGGGACGAAAGCTAACGTGAGATTTTTTGTCACTCGAGACGAAATTGATGTTATCGTTGGGATACACTGTCGCCGAATCATATTTTGTCGTATATATGGTCGTAGAAGAAATACTTAGTCAAATCGGATTATAAGTTAAAATTGATGGCAAATTTATGGTTTATGGTACAATTATCAAGGGTCCACCAGAGCTTTTTATTTCAATAGCTTCTTGCTTTTTGTACAGAATAGTAATTAAGTAATTGCAATCAATAATGGTCTAATTTTAAGTTCGATTTTTTAAAATATGTTTCACCCACGGATTAACAAGCGATTCTATGCCAATGTGTAAACTAATCTATATGCGATCAAATTTGTTCAGATATATGGACCTATGTTAATTACAATAAGCATATGCTATACATTTTTTTAAATATTGCGGTGAGTTTGGAAACAGGATAATTTATTAATAGACCCTAATAGCAAGCAATAAAGAAACTTCTTAATAGGTATCTACGAATCCAAAATAAAAAAAATTGTAATTATATTCTTTGTTGTAAAAATTGTGGAAAATTTTAATTGCTTTGCAAGTACCAAGAAATGATTCTGCAAAACATAAACCGGTAACAGATTTAAATTTATTGATATAGGTACCTCAATGTTGAAATATCTCACATTTTCTATTATTTTATTTGTAATAATACAAAGAATTCGAACTAGAATGGCATTCGAGGCAAACTGTCTTGTTAAAATTGGAACAAAGATCGGTATGCGAAATGTTATATGTGGAATAAAAGAAGGGGATAATGATCCAGACAAAGAAGCTGAATGTCGCACCCTCTGGAATTTAATTAAATAAGGATTACCTTTTGGTCTGAATAATAAGATAAAGAAGGATACACAAAATACATTCGGATTAGTAGCGGGTTATAATATTAAGGAATTAAATTTCGTATTGATGTGCAAAGGTAAATATAGGGAATAAATTTGAATATTTTTAATATGGCATTTGCACCATATTAGCAGTGTCTTTCTGACGACCTCAGGGATTGTTAACTTATACAGGGTGAGTCGGAAGGAATGAGCCTAACTCTAAGGGTGTAATCTATGCATCAAAATAATAAGAAGAAACTCAAATGTTGTTATCCAATATTCATTTGTTTTTAAGTTATATAAGGCAAAAACAAAATATTGCATTAATTTAGCTTTCCTCTAATAAATGTTATTATTGTTTGCTTTTGATTGTGGTGCTGTCACTATCCTATTAGTGTCAGTATAAAATGTTACATTGATTTACCGTTAACTTTCGGATTTGTATCATTTTAATTTTATAAAATGCCACACATTTATTCACATCTCAAATACGCCAATATGGTTCTTATTTATGGTTTGTGTAATGGGAATGCTACAGCGGCTGCTGAAGAGTATCGTGAACGATTTCCACATAAAAGAACACCGAACAGAAAGGCCTTTATCAGAGTTTTTACCAAACTCTGCGAGACCGGAACGCTTCCAAGTGCTAATGTAACATCCGAACAGGATTTAGAAGAAATAGAAAATGTTCTAGTTTTTAGTAGAAGATGCGACGACAAGCTCACGAAGAATTGGAATTCAGTTGGGATTCCCCAAAAAAGAGTGATCAACGCGATTCACGAGCAAGGCTTATACCCGTACCATGTACAGCCTGTACAGAATCTTCGACCTGGAGACTACGCCAAGCGTATGCAATTTTGTTAGTGGATAATTAATAATCGTTATCTTTTACCGCACATACTTTTTACTGGCGAAGCTACATTCACCCGTGACGGCATAAATAACAATCAAAACTCCCATGTATGGTCGGACGAAAATCCTAACGCAATAGTCGAAGGTAATTTCAACCCAGGTTTTCAGTAAAAAAGGTGCGGCATGATTGATAATAATTTAATTGGCCCTTTTCTTTTGGAAAATCGCCTAACAGGGGATCACTACTTAGGTTTTTTACAAAATGAATTGCTAGGACTACTGGAGGAGATTCCTTTAAACATCAGAATTGAAATGTATTATCAACACGACGGAGCGCCTGCCCATTTCGATCGTCGGGTCAAACAATATTTAGACCAAAAGTTTCCAGGGGTTTGGATTGGTCGCGGTGGTCCTATTAGTTGGCCTCCTAGATCGCCGGACCTCACGCCGTTGGAGTACAATTTATGGGGTTGGTCAAAAACTGAGGTTTACAAAGTAAATGTAGATACTAGGGATGCATTAATTAGACACATTAGAAATGCTGTACTCAATATTAAAGAAATGCACGAATCAATTAGAAGATCCCCGCGCTCCCTTCGTAAACGAAGCAGGAAATGTTTGGAAGTCAATGGCGGTATTTTTGAAAATTTACTAAACCATTGATTTACTTAAAACAATGTTAGTGTTGGATATTTTGGTTTAATAATATTATTATTTTATTTAACGCTGTAACTTGAAAACAAATGAATATTGAATAACAACATTTGAGTTTCTTCTTATTATTTTGATGCACAGATTACACCCTTAGAGTTAGGCCCATTCCTCCCGACTCACCCTGTATACTTAGCCATATTCTGCTAAGAAAACTGAATTAAATGAGATTCAAGAGTGTGATGCAAAATCTAACTACATCATACCTTCTTGAAAGAAATGAGTATGTCATGCTTGGCGAACTAAATGATAACTTAATGTAGGATACCACGTGGGTGCGTACTACGATTATTGTTATAGTACTTTCAGCTTAGAAAGAAGTTAATTGAGGTTAGAATTTTATGACATGTGTAACTTTCTAGTTACTAAAGACGGCCATCCAAAAATCAAAAGAATCTATTGTAAAAACAGAATCGTATTCGAGCGTATTTTATTTATTTCGTTTGTAAATTGTTACCAATTCATTTTTTTATGTGGTCCCACAGATTTTTATGTCGTTTTAAAAAAAATTGTTTTTGGTGTTTTTTGAAACACTTTCCTTGTGTGATATTATAGGCATTGTGAAAATTAGAAAATTATGTATCACGATTACTGCGTTGCCAGTAGGGCTGCTCAATTATGAGTTTTCACAATCGATTGGCGATTGTTCAAGATAATCGATTATTTCGATTAAATCGAGTAATCAATTAATCAAAAAACAATCGATTAATTGAAAAACAATCTATTAATCGATTATTTTGCCCACCCCTAGCACACCCTATAACATTATGATTTAATTTTTTGTTAAATTTTTTATATTTGCCTCACTTGGTTAGCCTGGTTCTTTTATTACTTTGTTTTCTTTCAAAAATTCCAGCAAACAGTAAACATAATACGGAACACAAATTTTATTTTAACGATATATTACTGTTCTTTGTTAAAAAAAAAACATAATATTTTATTATGTGTACCTATGTGTAAGTATATTAGATAGTTTATTCCAACAGGAGAATTCGCTTACCAGGCTGCTCACTAGGATTACGAAAATTCATAATAGATTAATCGAAAAACAATCGATTAATCGAAAAATAATCAATTAATCGACTAATGATCAAAATTTTCACAATCGTTTAATCGATACCCCTAGTTGCCAGTACCTCTGGAAGAAGAAATAAAGTAAACATTGAAATTTAACCAATTAATATTTCAAGCACGCACAATTTTAATTTTAAAATCACTAATTCTACATTTAACAGCATGGTAAATCTTTTGGGCCCCAATTTCATAATGTAATTTTTTTTACGACTCTCACTATTCTCTTAGGCTATTTGGTTTGAACCATTTCCATTAAATCATACACACACTATTCCCTTCTTCAGGGAGATATGCTGACCCGAGAATTTCTGGGTTACGCTAAAAGTTAAACTACTTTTGACGTAACTCAGCCATTGATATTTCCACAGGTGATAATTTCCCAATTATTTGAAATTAATAAACTTTTTTGACGACGAATTTCGAGTACTTATAATGGGAACGTGGTCTTTTTTTATTGTAGGTTATCAGTAGAAGAAATCGAAAAAAAAAAGAATTTTTGTCGTTTACATTTAAATTTAAAGTTCCTATCTCATTTGGAGCAATTAAAGGCCTCTGATGAATGGGCGGACGGAGGTGCCGCAACAATAGAAAAATGTTTCAGATTCTTCATTACCCCTTCAATTTTACCCGTTTGGTATATAAATATTTACAACCCTATCACAACCAAAAGAAAAATCCCAATAGATTTATTAATTTTTATCTATTTAAAGGACTGTGTAGTAATAAATATTTATAAAATTACATCAATAGTAAAAAGTACATAGAAAAATGAAATATAAACGTGAATTTTTACAATAAAATTTTTTTTAAAAACTCCAAGTTAATTTTATTTATTTAATGTAGCTATATTATAATGGATATTAGAATAGTGTAATTATTGTAAACTACCTTTACTATTTTTATCATTACTGTTATTATTATTATTATTATTGTCATCATTATTATTATTGTTATTATTACTTTACGAAAACTTAGGTCGAACGCAGTTAACGTTTCAAAACTTATTAAAAAATATAGTTTTTTTAAATCCCTTAATTTATTTTCCACTATTTAAAGTTGATTTTGACTTCTCCGGTCCTGAATCAACATAAACCCACACCTAAAATAAAGGTAACTAGACATTGACACATACCATAAAAGTCTAACATTAACTTACTTCTTTCTAAACTAGAAAATACATTATATTCGTCATAAGGGCCCATTTCACATTATGGGAAAATTCGAACATTAAAGTTGACAAAAAAAAGTACCTAATAATCTTACAATTAAAGCAAATATATTTTCAATTCTTTTGGTTTACTGAATCAAACCTGTATATTGGCCACAAGTCAGTAATATTGAAATAATTTAAATTTAAAAATAAAAAACACAAAAAATCGTCATTTCAGTAACTTACAATTAATATTGCATTATATTTTAAATAATTTTAATTTGTGTACTTTAATTCCCTAAAATATCTCCTTAAGTAATGTTCTTAATTCTGTTTGTAAGTATTTGTTTATGGAATGCTGGTCCTCTTAATTTTTTTAAAGAAATGTAATAGAATCCATAACACCTTGAGTTTTTGACTTACATTTTGTAATAAAAACTGTAATTTTAATTAAATTAATATAAATACTAAATATCTATTGTAACTGGATACTAATCTTACCAATCGTACGAGAAATTTCGTTTAAAAAGATAAAAATATGGAAAAAGACAGAAAAATGGAAGCGTTACCATCATGACGAACCGTTTACGAAATGATCTTAATCTCTTACAAATACGAATTTTAAATAACTATCATACTAAATTGATGCTTTAAAGCACAGTTTACATATTTGTAAACTTTAATTAAAGGTTTTGAATTAAAACATAATACTAATAATAGTAATTTATTAACGTAACGGTTAGTTTTTATTTTGAATTTCTCGCCTAATAGTTCGATTTGCTGATGTTGACTCCCACTGCCTACATACAATGTTTTCGTCAAGTTCATTGCATCTCTAGTGCGCCTAGCATGCAATCTATATTTTTTTCGTCGCAGACTGATTTCAGAAGATCAATTATTGACCGTTTGGCAGATATTAATTTGGCATTAAATATTTTCAAGTTTATTCGTTGTAGATTTTCAAATGAAACAAGTAAAATTCTCTTCTGCCTTTTAAATTTTCCCTCGACCACAAAGGCCTTCTTCCCGGGCACATTTTCGTGTTATTGTCCTTTTCCAAAAACTCATTCACAAATATTCTTATATCATTGCTAATTTCACTAATGCGTTGTCTTCTCTCATATTGCAAGGTTAATGATATTTAGCTGCTTTCTGTGCATTTTATACGATATTATTTTACTTGCCTATCCAACCCATTCTGTATTTTTTTATTATTTTACCGCTAATTATTTTCCAAAAAACATCTATGTCTTTTTGAGTCTCCAACTTTCTTGCACTTTCTGAAAGGTGTTTCTCAAAACTTCACCGCATATTGGGCGTTTTTTTTAGCTGGGGGAACATCTATTTTAGCAGACATTTTATTTACTTTTGTGTCAGTATCAGTCATCTGTAATTATTTGAAAAGTTAATAAAGTAAATCTTTGAATCTCTCTGATTTCTTTAGTTTTCGGAAACAACTGGTTCTACTTTTTTTTTAACTCTCTGCCTTCCAACTTTTCTCAATGACTTTGTTTCCTTCTTCCACATCTTGATTATTGTTGTTCAAAAGTGGTGGATTTAGATCTTGTTCATCATCAGTTAAGGGAGGGGAATTTTCTTCAAGGTACCTGTCTGTTTCATTTTGTAACCTCTTTTTATCTCTATATCTATTGACTATTTAATTGACGTTCCATTCATTTTGTTGCAGTGCTTGCTTTTTTGGCGACAGTTCCTTAATACTTTAAATCATTCCAATTTGTTTGTTCTTTGTGAATTATTTTTTCTATCCTATCTTCGTTTTTCTTTAAGTTGTTCCTGACAATAAAAGTCTCTGCTATTGCGCCCCTATTTTTATGTTTCCCTTTTTTCTTTTAAATATTGTTCTCCGTCAGAATTATCTTTTTTTACATTTCTGTCTTCATTTTTTTAGTCTTAAGAATATTTTTTATTTTTTTAACCCTTCTCATATTTGCCCAAATTTTTTTTTTTCAGTTAAATTAGTTTTTTTTTTGGGGTCTTATTAGAATTGTTTAGTTTTTCAACCGCATTCAAAATTGGTTAGTCAACTTTGGTTTTTTGTATAATAATTAATTTGTCTTTTTCTTTTTAAAGTAGTACCAAAGTATTTTTTTTAGTTTATTTAAATTTAAGGCTTTCTCCCTATAATATCCTGCCTCCATCTTTAGAATTTTAAATATTTCGTCCATTATGAAGCGTAAAAAAACATATTTCACTTTAGCAAATTATACAGTTGTACTTTATAAATGAGCAGATGAACAACCACCGACTGATGAGTCAATGCTGAGCTTGACTTGTACAGGGTTTCAATAATTTTAATTTTTTTTACAATGGTATCAACATGTCAGTTAGAAAAGTAATAAAAATGAGTTACAAAATAAAAATATTGCAATAGCTTGGCGACAATGATCCGGATAAAAGAAATCAGTTTTGTGATATCATGACAGAGAAAGCATTTGCATCGTTATATCCTAAATGGTCATGTGAATAAACAGAACGTCACTATTGGAGTGACGATAATCCACATCGTTTTACAGTATTCCCAAAAAGTAAATGTTGGGGCGGGAATACTGGGAAATAAGATCCTACGTCCCTTCCTTTTTGAAGGAAATTTAACCGGCCAAGTTTACGCTGAAATGCGCAACCAAACCAGAGATCTCTTTATTGTTCATGAACTCGAAAACCTGAACTAACGTTACTAGACAATCTAAATCTGAACGAATATCTTATACACTTCCAGCAAGATGGTGAATCACACTATGCTGTTGAAGCGAGAGAGTTATTGGATCTAAATAATTTAAACCACGATTGGCAGAAGAGGTCCAATTGAGTTGCCTCCGAGACCACCTGACCATGCCCCCATGGACTTTTTTTTATGGGGATACATTAAATCACTCGTTTGCAAAACCTAGACAGTTCTTCTGGAAGAATTGTATCAGAGGTTAATTGATGCTTGCCGAAATGTTCCAAGAGACATTTTTCAGAAAGTTAGGGAGGACATGGAATAACAACTATAAGATTTTTTTTTATTAATAATCATAGTTTAACCTAAAAGCCAACTTACAATTAAATAAATTTGAATGGAGGAGGTACAGTTGGTGGTTTGAGTTAATTTAGAATTTATTGTTTCTTTTTATGCTGAAAGCGTTTGCACAAATAATGTTGTTTTAAAATTAAAGATTCTGTTTTGACGATAAATCTTATTAACTTTGGTATACCTGTGAAGCATTTTTATTAACTTCCCATAGAAGCGGGGTAGTGCAATTTAAGATTTTTTAAGTGGTTGAGGATAGTGCTTAAAGGATGGGTAAGGGTGATGCGTAAAGTATCTCATTTTGATTTCCCCGTGTTTTTATAGAAACAGTATTTTTGTTTTTTAATATTTTGTTCTGGGTAAACAATGGCAGACGTAGCTTTGGAGCGACATTTTGTGGCGATCAAATGTATCACCTGGCTCATCTAACAAGAATCAGTTAGAGACGAAGAAGGAAACCCCTGCACAGACCACCAGGCAGGTCAATATTACAGAAGTCACTTCCAGATTAAAAGCCTATTCGGTTTACGGACCAAGTACCAACATTTAGAAATCACACTGACGAGCTGTTATACGGCGAAATGTACGTGGGAATGAATCCGGTGAAAGGAAGTAACTAACCTTTAGATTTCTAATTATAGACAGTATAGCCATTTGTAAGTTTTAAGATTGCCACCTTGCACCTTGTATATAAGCTGGCTATATTTAAATAGGTTCAAAATAATTATTGACAAGTCCAAGTAGGTATATTATATTTAAGCAAAAAGAAAATATTTATTAATTGTAATTTTTCAAATAAAGACGTTTAACAAATATATAAATAAATAACCTAAACTGGCCTGAACATATAAATATAATTTTAACCCAATTAATAATGGATTTAAAACTTATAATAATCTGCATGTTAGTCCAAAGAATATCAAGAATCAGGGCCGCTCCTAGGGTAGCTGCCGCCCATGTGCGAGAATAATTTTGCCCCCCCCCCCTCATACCGTATGGATTAAAATAAATTCAGTATATTTTTTAATTTTACAATCTAACATATTATATAGTAACTTATTAATATGATTAACCAAATAAATAAGTTATATTAAATACATACAAAGTACTGCCACTGCTCTGATGTCGATAACTGACGATATTCTCAGAGCACATGACCAAGGCAGAGACACTTGTTTGGTCTTGTTAGATTATAGCAAAGCTTTTGACACACTGGATCATAACATTTTAAATATTAAATTGAAATATTTTGGTCTAAGTGAACATGCACTGAAGTTATTTGAAAGCTATTTCTCAGGTCGACAGCAGAGAACCGTAATTAATAATCGTACTTCTGATTCATTAGGAGTATTAGGAGGTATCGCGCAGGGCAGTATACTGGGTCTTCTTATTTTTTCTCTGTATTCGGCTGATTTTTAAAAATTTTTGTACCTATCTGTTGTAAATCTCATCAATAGGCCGACGATACCCAGGTTTTCTATTCTTTTTACCCGGATCAAGTTGATGCTGCGGTTACCAACGTAAATAAGGATCTCGAGGTTATCTCAAAAATTTCTGCTGTCCATGGTTTAATTTTAAATGAAAACACGAGTGAAAACAAGACCCAGATGGTGGTATTTAGCAAACGTGGGCGTGCTTATGATTTAAACATAAAATTGAACGATGTAACACTGGAAGTCAAATCAACTTGTAAGAACCTTGGGATTGTACTGGATAGTAGTTTGAGATTTAATGATCATATTTCCAATATAATACAAAAATGTATGTTTAAACTAAAACTTTTATACCTATTTAAATAAAGATATTCTCGATCCCAATATTAAATTAACATTAACTAATACGTTAGTGCTTACTCATTTGGCTTACTGTAATATAGTGTATTGGCCTGCATTATTGCAAAAAGGTAAAGACAGTCTTTAAAAGCTTCAAAACTATTGTCTGAGATTTGTTTTTAATGTACGTAAGTATGATCATGTTTCTCGGTACTTATTACAATCAAAATGGTTCAATATGCAGGAAAGGTTTGAAATTCAATTTGCGCGATGTATTTATAAAGTCATTATTTCAAAAGAACCAAGGTACTTACTGGAAAAATTAGCTACGGGTTCGGATACGCATAACCGGCTAACAGGTCATTGAGGTTTGTTTAGGATTCCAAGACACAGCACTGCACTTTTTCAGCGCTCCTTCACCTACAATGCCACCAAACTCTTCAACTCATTGCCACGGAATGTCAGGGAAGCCCCCACCCTTGCCACCTTTAACTCACTGCTGAGAAATCACAATTTTGAGAAAAGGGTTTAAATTTATTTAGTATACTGGTTGAATCACGACTTTTATTCTTGTACATTTAATATTTATTAAATTTTTTCTTTTTTTAGTAATTGTAGGACAGTTTTTGATTTTTTTTATTGTAATTTATATTTTATTCCTAACAAAAGACATCTTTATTTATTTATTTATTTATTTATTTATCCAATACACATACCTATTTATACATATACTTAATAAGTCAGTCAAAAAGCTTAAATAACCTTTGCTTCTCTTGCCTTCTTTAATGCAAATTCTGTTATAATATCTGATGGGATGATAGGTTAAAACGTGTTGAAACAAAAACGAACAATGTATTTGCTAACTGGTTGCGACGTGAAGTATCATTTTTAAAGCCAATGCTCTTTTACTTATTTCCCGTTATACTTGTAAAATGCATTTTTAACTCTTAGTAGTTACCTAGTATAATGATAATGATTTTATGTTGATTATTTTACTAATAAATTAGTTTTAAATTAATTTTTTTAACCGTGCAACTATCGCCGCCCCCTTGACTTGCCGCCCGTATACCCCGTACCCCTGGCACCTCCGGTTGGTAAGTTTGGGTTAGTTATCTAAATAAGGTATAACCCAACGTTTTTAACATAATTTTTTAGCATTTCCTAAGTCTTATTCCTATTTATACATTCTTGTAAAGGCTGGACTATCGCCTTTTCTTTGTTTCTCGAATCCTCATTAACATGGTATATTTTATGGGTTTATGGGAATAGGAAATATGTAATTAAATTAAATATTAAATATTATAATTAATTACTATTATTATTATTATTATTATTATATGTGGTTATTATAAAAACACGTAATTTCAAACACTTAGTATAAAAAGTACTGTCAGCTTGGGACACTTTTTAATTGAGTATCAACGGGGTAAAATCCAAGCATTATCCCTTGCTAAAGGAGAAAATTTCAAAAAAATCATATTCACCACCGTTCTAATAAGAAAGCTGTTAATATGGCCTTAATTAATTGCTGGAAACTAATTTCTAGCCTATTAGGAAATACAATGTACTTTGCGATATGCGATCGATGCTGGATAAACCTAATAGACCAGTAATTTTCAATTTAAAATAAAAACTGCTCATGAGACCATTTCCCTCTGATTAATTTAAGTTGGGTCACAAAGCAGCTTTAACTAAAAAATACAATTTTTTTGTGAGAGTGTTGGCTGCTTTTATTCGTTACCATTTTGTGTTTTATGGTCGGGCACAGCACTTCAGAAAAAAATCGTTATTCTTAGGCGAGCCTACTTAGCCACTGCTGCAACGTGGCTATGCCAAGACATATTATATGACTATACAAATTGACGCCCAATCGATGAAGCCAAGGGAATCTAATGTTCCGCCATGACTATATCTGATTCTTTGCCATAAACTTTTTTAGAAAAAACTGCCGCCTAAGTTTTTTTAGAGTTAAAATCTACTTAGTTACTGTCACTCCAAGACAGAATTTCTTCTAGGTGTTTGTTGAGTTGTAAGGTTTTTTTCTGCATGTAGAGTTGTGCATTGTCAGTCTATGTTCAAGCGTCCAAAATAAAAGATAAAATGGGTGTGCTGTCGTCAGCGAAGCTATATATGGGATTTTTCAAGATCGTTAATGTACAGTAGAAAGGGTGTAAAAACAATATTAAACCTTTAGAGACTCCGGTATTGATATTAAACCTGCCTGAAAAAAATCCGTCTCGTAGAGAACGGTCTCTAAATCCGCCAAGGCACATTGCAACATGCGGCGATGCATGCGACTCCATCGTTTTAAGACTCATGCTGCATAGTGTGTGGACTGGAGTCGAACGATCTGCATCAGTTGCAGCAAGCTGCATCTGAAGTCTAGTACTGGCTGTTGAGCAGAGAAGCGGAATCATTGACGCAGATACAGGTTTCATCGTGCGTGGGCTTGAATCGATGCAAGATCAATGTAATGATGGCGTCGACGCATGCATCGTCGCATGTTGCAGCGTGTATGGGCGCCTTAAGAAAGCTTGACAGCCACAACAAAATCAACCGATAGGGTAGAACGGGGATGGTGGAACGATTTTCGACAAAATTGCTCTCTGTAATAACAGACATTTTATAAAATCACAGAAATTGTTTTAATCGACCCCATATCCGGGGCTAACAGATTTTTGTCATAACCTTCAAAAATAAATACCGCAGGTATAAAATAATTAAACATTTTAAATGTCCAAATGCCAAAGTTTTTACATTAAAAACCATAATAAACATAGTTAGTTTAGTTCTGTATAAAAATACAAAAGAATAGCAGCAAAACTATTTACATCTTCTCGCAAAAATACAATGATCTTTCTCACATGCGTGTAACACGCTCAAAGCCACAGGCCTTAAAGTTAGTTCAGCTCTAAACCATACTCAACGAAGACTAAGGTAGTTTTTGCCATGCTAGTCATACTCACAGAACTCAAGACTCAAACCCGAGATGAACAACCATACAAATACGCCACGCCGCGTTCATCTGCTCTTGCCCGCCCTCTTCTGTCGCAAATACTTGTTTTATTATTAGCATTTTTTCAACCATACCCTGTTATTACAACCGACCCCGGTCTACCCTATACTATATGATCTCACTTTAGTTAGGAACTAGTCATACCATACTCTATCAAAGGCATTGGAAATATCCAGTTCTACCGCCTGGGGCCCTCCTTGATGTTTTATTCGTTGTTCCAAACATATGTAACATGAGCAAGGAAGTCTTCTGTTGATCTAGACTTACCAAATCCATACTGGCGGTCACTATTAATGTTGACGCCTTCCTTTAATAGTTTTTGCTTGATGACCTTCTCTATAACTTTTGATATAACCGAAAGCATTGCCACTGGTCGATAGTTACTTGGCAATATCTTTCTACCTCTTTAGGGTTTCGGCTGGACTCGCTCAATATTCCAGCAGAAGGAAATATACCTTTTTTTTGTAGGATAAGTTAAAAAGCGTACAAAACACTGGTCTCCCGATCGGTGCATGTCTTAATCATGATAACTGGGATTTTGACAGGACCAGCCTTTCGTGTGCTATTCTCGTCGACATTCTGTACAGTCTTTATATTTTATATGAATTAAAAAGACCCTATCGAAGATAAAAGACAGTTTTTCTAAAGAAAGCCGACTATAGGTATTTTGAAAGAGATTTATCGTGGTATATTGTAGAGTGGCAAAAAAGTGGCGTATAATGCCTCTAACTTTTGAATTACCTCGTATACAAAAAAGTGACTTTTATGAAAGTTGTTCAGTAATTTATTCCCCACATTTCTACCTGCATGAATTTTTTCTTCCACTTCTGGTTTGGTTGCCATAGAGACCAACTTACTTTTTTTAATTGGAACACCCTGCATATTATTGCATATTTCGATTCTACTGGGAAAACTATGAATTTTTTGTATTTCAAATATTTATTTATTTAAAATTGTAACAAAATTTATAATAACAAAATAAATAGCCTAGAAAATTGAACAACTTAACATCGGAATAATAAACAGGTGAAACTTTTTCAGTGGATCAGGTGTTCAAAATGACCACCATTTTCTACTAAGCGCTAGTCGATCCCGGAACTCGTCTACAACGTTTAAAAGAAAGTCCTCTGGATTGGCCCGAATTTTTTTTGAAAACATTTATTTATCCAAATTAACACAAACTTAACAATATACTTTTATATCCTCTAAGCAGTGCCGATCGTGCCGATGCACTGGTCACGAGAATAGTTACATAAGTTCTTAAATACTAAGCAACAGTATAGGTACCTAAATCACAATGACATCACAAAAATCGTCGCCAATTTATATAATACATAATTTACCGAGTAAGTTACATGATACACAGAAAAAACACTTATAGCAAAGAACAGATACTGAGCTGATCATATCCGCAGCCTTAATGATACAAAAATTATTTCGTAAAATATAGCTTTAACACTCTATAGAATTTTACCTCATTTTCAATGTCTCTAACCTCAACAGGTATCCCATTTCAGCACTAATTCTGACTCTTAAAGATTCTAAGTCATTTGACTTTGTTCTTTAAGTGTCTCCACAAAAAGAAGTCGAGCGGGGTTAAGTCCGGAGATCGCGCTTGCCAGTCAGTAGCACCTCTTCTGCCTATCCAACCCAACGTCCTGGAAAGTGTTCGCTTATGTATTGTCTAACATTTCCATATCTGTTCGTTTATGCCATTACTTAAACATTGTAAAACCATTCTGCAAGAAGGAATTATTTCCTGAGAAGGTTCAGATATTTTTTACCATTCAATTTACCATCTCTGCAAAAAGGTCCCACAATATGTCTACCAATTATGCCCGCCCAAACATTAACTTCTTCGGGCCTCTGAGTATAAGCTTCCTGGAACCAGTGAGTTTTCTCAGCAGACCAATAGCAATAATTGTGTCTATTAACAATTCCATTTAAATGGAAAGTAGCTTCATCCGAGAAAATAATATTTGTTGCGAAGTTATTGCATCTTTACATCATCAGCTCAGAAAATTCAGCTCTTATACCAAAATCGTCCTTGTTTAACTCGTGCACCAACTTTATCTTCTAGAGATGCAACTTCCCCTGTTTAAACAAATTTTTCACTGACTGATGAGACACATTAAAATCCATTGCCTTTGGCCTGGATGATTGTGTTGGATTTTCATGTATTGAGAGCATGATATCCAAAGCTTTATCTCCCCCGGTTGTTGTTTTAGGTCGACCTGATCTAGCGGCTTCCCTAACACTGCCTGTTTCTCGAAATTTCTTTACCACTCGACACACCTTTGGCTGATTTATTGGAGGCCTATTTATACCGCTCATTATTAAAATTTCGACTCGTTGTTTCTCATTCAGATCAACCATAGTGTAAACAAATTAAAAATCAGACAACAGAAAATTAAACAGGAACTCAAAATTGACACCTCTTAGGTCGCTATCATGAAAACACCTTGACTCAACTGGTGGGTATTAGTAGTGGCGCAACCAGAAAATAAACTCGGCATGGGCTGTAAAAAAAATAGCGCCGCAGACGAAAAATTTTTGTAAGAAAAATAAAAAACACAGCAGAAAATCACAAAAACAGCCAGATTCGTTTCAGTTTTTTTTGTAATTTTTTATTGGTTGCGCCACTGGGTATTATGTAGGAATAATTATAATTATGAAGTTTTTCATTTTTGAGCTGTCATTATCTCGGAAACGCTTGCAGACAGGTGAAGATTTGAAGTATAAAAAATGCAGAGTTTTCCCAGTAGAATTCAAATATGCAATCATATGCAGGGTGTTCATCTAAAAAAAGTAAGTTAGTCTCTATGGCAGCCATACCAGAAATGACAGAAAAAATTCAACTTTTATAAAGGTCACTTTTTCGTATACGAGGTAATTCAAAAGTTACAGGCATTATGCGCGACTTTCTTGCCACTCTTTATACTTATTCTTCTATGGTTTAGTTACTATGCTATTACTACAAAGTAGGTATACCTTTTTACGTAACATAAACTAATTTTTTAATCCAAAAATAACGGATGCCGTAACCTAGCGTCGGTTTCGGATATACAGAGACTAGTGTAGCGCGAGGTCAATCCCTGACCTCGGCAAAACGGTTCAACTCCGTTTGAATTTTTGTGGTTCGACATGGCGTTGAAGTCGGACGTAGTGCAAAATAAGGGAAGAGCAAAAATGTATCGGCATCCCCCATTCACGCGGGAGGGTAGGGTGAAATTACGCACTCCCCAGTCGGTAGGTCACAACTGACAACCAAAGGCCGCACGAAATAAGGGCTGATGGCCCTTTTGGGTGCATGCCGGGATAGAACCGTGGTTCAGGACCCACGTTAAGCTGTAGATCCCGTCGGAAGTGGCCCTGACAGCGAGCGAAAGGTGAAAATGCAAAAAAATAAAATAGTAATAGAAAAAGAACAGTCTGAAAGTATGTAATGGCTACTGTTCATTTGGAAAAATGCAAGCAAATTTCATCATTATGAGTAATTGCCTACATTACACATTCGTTAAATATATATACTATTTTTCATTTTTTTTCAGATATAAAACACAAAATTCTGGCAGTGTCTTGGTCTATAAGAGAGAAAAAACTTCCAAGGTTCGTTGGCAAAAAGAAAAAATATTAATAAAGCTATATGTGGCTGGCAGAATTTCAGTCGAGAAAGGTAGATTTATAATCTCGTAATACAAAGGGAGAATAATAGTGTCCGCAGTGTCCGGTTGGGATTTTTTACAGCAACCAATCAATGTCCGCCGCAGGAATCGTATATCGGGAAAGCTCGTAGAAGCAATCCTTGCAGTTGTTGACTGGGCATTTTTTACTATATCAGTCAGATGCGGAGGCGAGAATTAAAATTAATTCAATATAAGATTTATTAACCCCTATAAACGGGTAATGGATTTGATTTGTTCGACGTGTTTTTTTTTCTGTTCGAATCGCGCTTTTGTTTATTGAATAATTCAATTAAATTGATTGCATAAAAATTAATTCCGCAGTTCGGAGAAAGCCCAACTTTTTGTTTCTTTTAGAATACCTATTCTATGTAAGGTCGTTCGTATATCAGGTTTGGCCGGTTACTTTGGGAACCTTGGACTAACACTGTTTAGGGGCCTACCCAATTAATACAGATTAAACTATTAAAATTAAAGTATGGGTTAGTTCTCATCAATATGGCTGGCAGAACTTCAATCGCTAAATGTGTTGGAAACAGTTAAATATCTCGAGAAATACACATTGGATCCAAAAAAGAAAAAATACGTCCTTAATAATTTTAAAAGCGCTATCCAATGATACCAAGCGCGACCCAGCGCCCCCCCCCCCCCTGGGGTGGGGGGCAGCTTTAAAATGTTAAGGGCGTACCCCTTTTTTTATTGCAGAATCAGATTTTACGACAAATATTACGTCAAGTTTGCCTGACACGTTTTTTTCGACTCGTTACAGACGGCGCTGTTATCGCAATAATATTTTTTTTCCTAAGGTGTAAGAAATTATATGGAACAATGAAAAATATTAACGGAGCCCAAGGGGGGGGGGGGGATTTGCATTTTGTATCAGTGGATAGCGCTTTTAGTATTATTAAGGTCGTGTTTTTTCTTTTTTGGATTCAAGCTCCTTGGTATATTGGTTTTATTTTGATAAACATATTTTTTGTAAACGTTAGAATCAGGGTTATACAAGTACTATTTAAATAATTTCAAGAGATATTTTTATATTTTTTAACAGGGTACTCAAATATTATTTCCGAAATTCGAGAAGTTTGTAATAAACTAATTTAATTTTTTCAGGAATGGAATATTCTGTGTATTTTATCCAAAACTTAATACAAAATTTTACACTCTCCTTATGATTGTAATATTTTTTTTATTTACTGGGGTATTGTCAGGTTATAAATATTTTCTCAACAATTAGCAAATAAGGCTAATTGGATTGTACAGGGTGTCCAGTTTTCGATGGTTTTACGGGGTATCTCCGTTATTAGTAAAGATAGAAGGATACGGTTTTCGCCGCACTGTGCTACTTTTTTTTGTGAAACAAAAGATGCCGCGACCAGAATTTTCCTAGTCCTCCTTGTTTTTGATTTACGGGATTTTGGAATACCCCCTATATTTAGGTTACCCTATAGCTTATCTAAGAGAAAATAAATGTTCTTTCTTTAGTTTTTTACGTAGAATCCAGTGACGTGCTTACATTTTTTCTACGTTCAATAGTTTCCGAGAAAGAAAACAAACTTGCTTTTTTTTTTAATGGGTCACCCTATATATATTTTAATAATATAATTTAGTTTATAACAAACTTCACAGAAATATATAATACCTTATTTTTATTTTTAATATCAAGCACAAAATTTACGATTTATTAACAAATATACATTTATTTTAAGTAAGCCATGATGGATATATATTAGAATTTATTTATTTATTTATTAGATATTTAAAAGAACACAGTCATTTATGTCATTCTAAAAACTTCTTTAGTTTCTGTCAGAGTATTCAGGTTCTCTAAGTTGTTTCAAAATATCTAATAAATAGTAAAAAATCAGTTTGTTCTAATTATAGCAGAAAATGTAAACTTAAAAAAATAATGAAAAATATGACATGCTCGTTTGTTATGTCTATTGTAATGAAAATGCTGATTAAGCATTAGAGGTGTATTTCAATAAGCCTTTTTGTGGTATCTTTATGAAGATTTATTAAATTTCTTAAATTACTTGTAGATATCCCGAAAGCCGACAGCCGGATAAAAGAAAGGATGAAATCAAATTTAATTGAACACGGTTCATTTTCTAAACCTCGGCCTAAAATCTATAACAAGGAAAACCGCAAGACTGATGAAATAAATGTGTTAGCTTCAATTGAAACAAATGCAACTAGTTCCTGCGGAACGGTTGAAAATTCGGTCGGAGTAGTTAAATCAAGAGTTCAAATAATCCTAATAAAACACGATTTTAAGCCATATAAGATCAACCTGGTACAAAACCTATATCCTGGTGATGCACAGCGCCGTATAGAGTTCTGTAATTGATATTTACAAAATATCAACAGGGAAAATAATTTTGAAAGAACCGTTATATGGTTCGATGAGGCTCATTTTACCAGTGCTGGTATATTTAATCGGCACAATACGAGGTTTTGGTCTCAGGAAAATCAGCATGTAATATTTCCACTCAAACGGCAAGGCAGGTTTGGCTATAACGTTTCATGTTTTATACTAAGAAGCAAAATAATTTGAAGGCAGCCTTAATACAAATAAATACTTGGAAATTCTGGAAAACTTTGTGCCGGAAATAATAGAAAACATGCCCTTAACGGGTCTCAATAACTTGCATCTGCAACGAGATGGAGCACCCGCTCACAATGCGCTAATTATCAGGGCCTACTTAAACAATGCAGTAAAACTGCATGAAAATACCAACCTCATAACTATTGAGCGTGGTGTGCGGCAAGGCGACACGATGTCACCAAAACTATTTATTACAGTCATGGAGAGTGCATTCAAACAATTGGACTGGAGTCAGAGAGGTATAAACATAGATGGCAAGAACCTAAACAACTTACGTTTTGCGGATGATATAGTGCTATTCTCAGACAATCTGGAAGAAATGCGACTGATGCTGCAGGACCTGCAGGAGGTGTGTGGAAAGGTCGGTCTTAATATTAACATGTCAAAAACAAAATTCATGACAAACCTTGTTCCCAGCTGTGGCTTAAAGATTGACGGAGCTGAATGGATAGATATGTGTACCTTGGCCATGAGGTTAGCATCTCAAGGGATAATCAGACATGTGAACTAAAAAGAAGGCTCACTCTCTCACGGGCAGCTTTTGGAAGACTTAAGGACGTTTTCAAGAGTGACACTCCCGTCAACCTAAAAAGAAGGGTTTTCGATCAGTGCGTGCTGCCAGTGATGACATATGGCTCAGAAACCCTAACACTAACAGCAGCAACAGCTAAGAAACTAAGAGTTACACAGAGGAAGATGGACAGATCCATGCTTGGTGTAACCTTGAAGGACCACATAAGAAACGAGGATTTGCGCGGAAGAACCGGCGTCAGCGATGCCGTTGGAACTATTGCGAAGCTTAAGTGGAACTGGGCTGGCCACATTGCACGGATGCGGGATGACCGATGGGAAAAGAGGCTTCTTGAATGGAGGCCCAGAACGGACAAGCGAAGTAGAGGAAGACCGCCTACGCGTTGGTAGGACGATATCAAGAGGACCCGCAACAACTGGATACAAACAGCACAAGATCGATTGGAATCGAAAATGATTAGGGAGGCCTATGTCCAACAGTGGACACAGGGGGCTGATTGATGATGATGATGATGATGACTTAAACAATAGTTTCCCAGGCCACTGGATTGGAAGTAATGAACCTGTAAGATGGCCACCAAGGTCACCCGACTTATCGGTTTTGGATTTCTTCTTGTGGGAATACCTTGAAAATAAAATTTGTTCTATTCAATACTAAACAATCGCAGATTTAAGAAATGCCACTGAAAGAGCATTTAGGGAGTTACAAATGCGGCCTTTTATTATTTTAAATTCATTAAGGCGAATAAGAACTATGTGTGAAACATGTCTAAGGCACAATGGAGAACAGTTTGAGCAATATTTATGAGAAAGTTCTAGAAATTTTTAGTTTTTGTTTCTAATGTTTTACGTAGTAAAACACAACTTACACATTGTTATTATTTTTACTGAAATATAACTGCTAATTAGATTGAAGAGTCCAAAATATATTTCTTTTGCAGGAATTATCATACCAGTAATAGTTTTTTTAAATACCCGTCATGGCCTACTAACAAAGAATGTATATTTTTTAATAAAAAGTAAATAATAAAAATAAAAATAAGGTATTATATATTTCTGAGAACTGAACTAAATTATATTATTAAAAAATATATAGGGTGACCAATTAAAAAAAAAAGCAAGTTTGTTTTCTTTCTCGGAAACTATTGAACGTAGAATTTTCTCCTCGATAAGCTACAGGGTAACCTAAATATGGGGGGTGTCCCAAAATGTAAAATTTTCAAAACCATCCCGTATATCAAAAACAAGGAGGACTAGAAAAATTCTTATGGCGGCATATTTTGTTTCAAAGAAAAGTAGAAACGTGCTGCGAAAACCGTATCCTTCTATCTTTACTAGTAACGGAGATTCCCCGTAAAATCATCGAAAACTAGACACCCTGTACAAGCTAGTACCACGAAAATATAGAAATTGACTATGGGCTTCTGGCATAGTTTCTTCTAAAATGGATAACACATAAGCTCTACACCATATAATATAAGCAACGCCCGGCACATAGGCCGGTTCCGGCCCTCCACCAGCTTCAATTCGGCCCGCGAGAGATTCAGAAAATTCAAATAACGCGCAAATTATTATTTCTCAGCTTCAAACTCAAGTCTCTCATGCTATTATAATTATTAAATAAGAAAATGTGTGAAATTTTGTCGCTTTCTTATTCACTACTACCTACTTATTTCTTGCCTACGGCCCGCGACCTGATTAACTCCCGAAATTACGCCCTCAGCTAAGCAAAGGTTGCCCATACCTGCTCTACACTATTGCTTTCTTTTGTATGGAGAGCAAATACAGCTGAATACGTATAATTAATGCTCAATATTTAAGTGAATATTAAAAACTATAACTTCTTTTTATATGTTGTGGTAACCTGCATTGAATTAATAATAATTTCAAATACAAATTTTTTTTTGACATGAATACAAAAACAAAACCCCCTTCGAAATTAGCAAAAATAGCTTGATGGTCTCAATATTGGCATAATTGTATTGGGACTAACAATTACTCAGTTGAATTCTAATCAAGTGACATGTATTGAGGGCGACAATGACGTGTCACATCAAACCTGTGTTCCTTGTCAACTCAACAGAAGCATATTGTTTATATTCAGGGGTTTATAGACAAGATAAAGGGGTCATTATTGAGAGGGTTGTACTTGACATATATAATGCCTCCACAATATTTTATATTGTTTTATGCATGGTACATTGTTTATAATAAAAATCTTATTAAAATTTAAACTGATATTGATGATTGTAATTCACTTATGATTTTCAGGGATAATATAGTGTTTTGTGTTTAAAAATGTTCATGCTCACAGAAATAAATTATAATAAACTAAACACTTTTTGCTTTCTATTTTTTCAAGGTTTTTAATAGAGAGTTACTCTACATATGTTTCGCCTTATTAGGGCTTTTTCAAGGGTACCTGATTAATACTAAATTTTAATCCATTTTTTTCAATTTTCTTTAAAGGCATTAGACGAAATACCTAACACCCCATAAATTTTGGGAAAAAAATTTAATTTATGAAGGCTAGTAAAAAAGTTAAGATGGAGTTAAAAACAACCTTGTAATTGGCCATATTGCCAACATGATGCTGGCAATATGGCCATATAGGCATTAAATGATTTTCACCATTTTTCAGGATTAGTTAAGAGCAATAAAAAACATGATAAGTTTCCTAGCTCACTGAAAAACTTTTGATAAAACATATTTATAACGTAGGTAACTGAACAAGTGAAAAATAACAAAATAATTTTAGTCTTTTTGGTCGCAATCAGGACAAAGGAAATCTGGCTGTTTGTCTTTTGCAGTGAGGCCGATACACTCTTCATGAATATAAACTTTGCAAGCAGTGCACAGCCTCATATCGGCTACTCGATCTTCATGGCACAACTTGCAATACCAAGATTCTTGACTTTTTGTTGTTTTAGAAACTGAAGATTTAAAATTAATTTTGGAAAGATTAGATTTAGTTCTTTTTCTATCCTGGTATTTTTCCTTAGTAGAATTGCTGTGTCCAAAGGAATCCTTCTCAGCAATACTTTCTTGACTGTCAGTAGACTGTGTGGTGGTTTTAAACAGATCTTTCGTGACAACCTAAGCTCTGCTATTAATAGCAGGTTTTCGAGGCTTTTTAGCTTTAATTGCTGCCTCCTCTGGAGTGTTGAGCATATCTGTAAAGGAAATATTAAGTTCTGGTGAAACGCGCTGGTCGTTCGTCAGCTCTACATTTTCATCGTCAGTAGAATCGTGCAAACTGAAAGACGAATCGGAACCGCTGGTTTCATTTGGTGTAGGTGATCGTCGTGTACGTTTCTGCGTACACGATGTTGATGCGACTAAATCATCTGGTGTCATATTTTCTTCAGTTAATAACGGGGGATTCTCGGTTTCGGATACTCTAACGTTTTCTTGGAGATTCTGATGCGTAATAGTACTGGGAGCAAAAGCTACCTCTGGAACTGCTTCCCGATTAAATGAATAAACTCCAGTCGATGAAAAACCTGACTTTATGTTAGAAGGAGTCATGGTTTTATCCCATACAGTTGAAAATATTGCCCCAAAGCGTTGTTTCGTGATAGAACGATCTTTATGAATTGAAAAATACTTCATGACTTCGTCATCCCAGTAATACTCAAAGGCACGAAATACCGCTTTGTCCATGGGTTGCAGCTCATGGGTTGTATTACTGGGAAGGCAATATAAGGTAATTTCGTATTTTTCCGCAGTTGCTACAATACTGTGATCCAAATGGCATTTCGCACCGTCAAAGATTATAAGGCAGAGGCCTGGTACCTTATATTTCGCAAAATGTTCAATCCAAGCTGAAAACGTATCGATATTCATGCTGCCTTTCGTAGTCATACGTGCAGTAGCTCCTGGAGGTAACGTATCTACCCATTCTGGTTTCATACGTTTTCCCTTAAATAAAATCTTTGGGGGTATTGCTGTTCCAAGTGCGTTACCACAGGAAACGATGGTTAGACTTTCACCATACTCATTTGCAACAATATGAACTCTTCTTGCACCCTTTTTTGCAAGTACTTTTTGTTGATGGTGAAGGCTTAGGCGACAACCTTTCTCATCAACATTGTATATATCCTTTCAGGTTTATTAATAATATCCATAGCTTTAAGAATGGCTTCCAATTTTAAAAAATGGTCATTTACTATAAATTTATTGAGCTTTTGTGCCCGTGCTGGGTTTAAATTTTGAGCCTTTCTAGGCCGAATTTGGGGATTTCGTTTGAAAAATCCACGAAGCCAAATGGCTGGTCGCCCATTTCTTTCACATCTTGAAAAGGATTAGGAATATTATTATTACGAGTATACCGGTATACGCATCTTCGCAGTACTCTTGCTGTAAGTGGATACCCAATTTCCGAAAGCCGAACGATCCTTTGGGTTAATTCAGTTTCTTGGGCAGTAGTGAGGACAGTCTTACGCCCTTAAGATGACTTCTCCTGTTTTCCTTCCTCCACATACCTTCTAAGTGTTCGCCTTGATATGTGGTATGTAAGGCTCGCTCTGCTAACTGCCATACCATCTGCTATTGTCGTTAAAGCCAAGGACAAATTTTCCTTACTCCACTTGCCTCGTAGCCCTCTACACTCACGCCGGGGCATTTTAAAAAGGCTGTAAAGAAAACCGTCTTTAAAAATTTTTGCTATAAACGCTCATATTTAAGGCAATAAAGAAGCAAGCATATCCCTACGTAAGGGTATCAGATTACATAAAGTAACCTGTGTAGCTCAACAATAACCAAAATAGTGAAGCAATATCTTTAAATAACGCTAAAATGGCCTGTAAACCAAAAATAATAATATTTATATTGTGTGGAGCAATATGGCCATGGCCGTATTACTCTACCAGGAAAATGGCCATATTGCTCAACAATAATAAATTCTTTATGTTTGTGACTATAAATTAAAAACTAACAACAAAACGAAACATCAAGCTAGGTATTACATACCTAAGGGTATGTAGCACCTATACTTACTTTAGAAAGTTGAAAGTTCAACTGATGTCAAATATTCACTAACTTTTGTGATTGAGTATTTTTATAACGTGCACCTGTGCCGACAATTCAAACAGAACTGTGGCTATAAAATCTTCCACGCGGCAAGTAGGGCCAACCGGTTAGTGTTTTCGGGGTGTAATACTAATTCTTTAACAATCCTAGCGCCTTCTATTGATTAATCGAAGAACTAGTATAACTACTCGCGCCTGGCCATATTGCTATACGTGGCCATATTACCTGCAGTTACCTTAGTAATAAATGTATTATTTTAAAAGATTTTTCGATTTCTAATTGTTCTAATAAATCTAATTTTTTGTTTTTGTTTTCAGCATGAAGTAGTTCTATTTTATTTAGATTTATGAAATGATTATTTTCAATACAATGTGTTGACATTTCTGTGTTTTTGACATTGTTTAAGATTGATGTTTTATGTTCTTTAAGTCTATTTTTAATACATCTGCCATTTTGACCAATATATACAGCATTACAATCTGAACAATGGATTTTATAAAAACCTGACTTATCTAGCTTCTCTATTTTGTCCTTATTATTCACAAGTATCTTACCTAAATTTTGTTTGTTGACGCAAATAGTTTTACATCCTAAATTATTCAACTTATTGCTAACCTTATTACTGAATTTTGATATGTGATTGACAAATTTGAAATTGGTTTCTTTTGGTGTATTGATACAATACAATTCTTTCTTTAACGGTTTCTTTTGTTTCTTTTTTAGTAAATTATCTATTAGGTTCTCTTTGTATCCGTTGTTGTCTGCTATCTGTTTGATGATACGGAGTTCTTTATTAAAGTTTTCTTTATTTAACGGGAAAGTTACTAATATATGTATAAGACTGTGAAAAGGAGATAATTTTATTTGCCATGATTGTTTGGACTTATAATGAATTACTGTGTCCGTAGTAGTGGGTTTGCTATAAATATTATATTCTAAGTGGTTGTCTACTTTTTTAATATTAATATCTAAAAAATTTATCTCATTGTTACCTTTTTCCATAGTAAACTGTATGTTATTATTTGGGGAATTTAGTAAAACTAAAAACTGGTCTAAGTTTCTTTCCGTACCATTCCAAATGCAAAAAACATTGTCTACGTATCTGTTCCATCAAGAAATATGTGTAATAATTATAATAATATATATAATTTGAATCAAAAATTAACTTTTCAAAATTTGCCATAAATATTTCGGATAATAAAGGAGAAATTGAGGAGTCCATTGGCAATACATCTTTTTGTTGGTAAAATTCTTTGTTGAATTGAAAGTTATTTTGTCCAATACATAGGTACTTTAAGTGTATTTTTAATTTCTGTTTTTGTAGTATCTTCTATTGGGGCTTCATTAATTAAATTAGTTAAAATGTCAGTGAGTTCTTTAATTGGAACTGATGTAAAAAGACTTTTAACATCAAAAGAAACTAATTTTGCATTTTTAGGAACTGTAAGATTTTTTGTAATAAATTATATGCTTGTGAATAATACCGGGTGTCTCACGGTATCTTGACACATTTTAAAAGTTTATAAGTTAACGAATAAAAATTTTAATTTGCGGTTTTTACAGAGAAGCGAGTGAACGTGGCACTGAAGTTTTTTTTTTGTAAAGTGGGTAATTGCAGAAAGGAAATAAAAAGTAGAAATGGTATTTCTCTGAGAGTGAACAACTGAAATACACTGTATATTCTTATCTATAGGCTCAATATTTGAACTTTCACCTCTTTAAAAATGCCTACTAGTATACCCTTATCTATACAACTTTTTTATTATACAGGGTGTCCAATAAGTACCGCCTAATTTATGGGCAGCATACAGAGGAGGCCAAATAACCCTAATTTGTCATAGAAAAAAATTCCTAACGTGCCTCTTAACGGAGATACAAAGCAAAAGCTTTTGACACTATTCCTCATGATAGACTACTTAAAATTATGGAATGTAGTGGAGTCAGAGGAACGGTGCTGGAGTTAATAAAAAATTATTTAGTTAATAGGCATGAAATGCTCAGGATCAATAAAGTGTTGAGTGATGAGCTGGAGATAAGAATTGGTGTTCCGCAGGGCACAGTATTGGGACCCATATTATTAATTACATACAGTGTGTGTATAAAGTCTGGAAACGGCTTAATAACATCACAATTTATTGGCCGATTTATTTGGTACAGTTGTGTAAGAGGATCTGACGCACCGAATGACAATATTGGAGTTATTGCCAGATTTTTAGTTTGTCTGGAATTCGAACGAATTTTATATTTCTAAACGTAACACCCTGTATATTTTTTTATTTATAGTTTTTACTTTAAATTTGTTACATTTGTTTGGTATAACATACTTTGTTCCTAATATCAGTAGTTTTCGAAATAACGACGTGTTTTGGAAATATCAACAAATTGTGTTTAATTTATTAATAAATAAAACACCAGTTTAGTTCCGATGTAAAGTCACAAAAGCTGTAATTTTTACATGCAAAAATGTCTTTAACTGAAAGTGAAAGAATTACAATTCTTATGATGAGAGGATATGGCGATAGGGTCAGGTCTTACGAAGAGATTAAAAATCTATTTAATGACGCATTTCCAAATCGAAGTCCAATTTCAAAAGCAACTGTTCTAAAAACTGTCCGACGGTTCGAAGAAACTGGAAATTGTAGAGATAGGCGACGATCAGGACGACCAGCAGTAGTAGATGAAGAGAAAAGTTTAGAAATTTTACAACATGTTGTTGAAACCCCTGTTTCTTCATTAAGAAAAATTTCTCAAGTAAGTGACGTCTGCTTCAAATCCGCCCATAATGTTTTAATAAAAACATAAATATCACCCTTTCAAAATACATGTAGTTCAAGAGTTATCAGAAGATGATTATGAGCGAAGAATTGAATTTTGTGATATTATGATGTCAAGGTTTGACCAAAATAAACAGTTTTTCAAATTTATAGTATTTTCGGACGAAGCAACATTTATGTTTAATGGTAAAGTCAATAGACAGAACTGTAGGTTTTGGGCAAATGAATATCCCACTGGATGAGAAAAGTCATACACAACGCCCTGGAAAATTGAATGTGTGGGCTGGGTAACCACAAATCGGTCCATTTTTTATTGATGGAAATTTGACATCTAAACTTTACCTTGAGCTCTTGGAAACGCAAATAGTGCCTACTATACGAAATGTGATGGGTAAAAATTATACAAGTACATTCTTCCAATAGGACGGAGCTCCTCCCCATTTTGGTCGAAATGTTCGCGAATTTTTGAACAAAACTTCTCCGGATAGGTGGATTGGTAGAGGGGGTACAATCGAGTGGCCACCTAGGTCCCCTGATTTGTCGCCTAACGACTACTTTTTATGGGAATACTTGAAGAACAGAGTTTATACCACAAAACCTCAAGATTTGGCCGATTTGCAGCGTCGAATTTTGGACGAATTTGAATTAAAAACGCCAGAAATGATTTACACCACAATTGAAAAATTTTATTTTCAATTAGCACACTGTCTAGCTGTACAGGGAAAAATACTCTAACTGGTTTATACAGCAACATAACGGAAATCTAAATTTCTCTAACCTTATTTTGTTTACCAATAAAGCCGGAGTTTAATGACTCTTTATGGCCTCTATAAAATATTAAAATTTCTTTGAATTAGACAAGTTGGTTCAAAAGTTAGAGTCAAAAAAGTAAATCGCTGGGTACTTCTTTGAGTCTCCGTATCTCCGTTAAGGGGCACTTTAGAAATTATTCTTCTATGATAAATTAGGGTTATTTTGACCTCCTCTGTATGCTCTCCAGAAATCAGGAGGTACTTACCGGACACCCTGAATAGAAATACACTCTATATCTTAAAGAGGATATGTTAAATAATAAAACCCAGAGAGCCTGGTCCACTATCTTTCTTTTGTGGTTATGCAATAAAGGAGCATGTTTCGAGGGCAGAAGCTGTCATCGTGTCATCATTAGCCTTGATTGACTATGCCAAACGTTACCTATGTAAAGAAATTTATTCGTTTCTGTAACACTAGAAAAATGATAGGGTAAAAGTGGGAGAGACGCCATACGAGGAGAGACGCCACACATTCCTTATCTTTCGATGTAAAAAAGATAGCCCTATACTTTAAACTGGAAATAATTACTTTTTTTTATTATATTTTATTATTTATTAGGATAAATCCTTTATGGCGCTCTAGGAGCGGTGCGTGTGCGCAGGAAACGATTCACGTTGGTCTTGAATCTTTGGAGATTATACTCGTTGAGGGGCACGATCTCAGGGAGGTCGTTCCAGAGTGATGACGTTCTCCAGATGAAAGAATTTTGAAACAGTGTCGTTCGAGGGACACTAAGCTGAACCACGTACTGGTGGGCTGCAGTGGCTCGTCGTGTATTTCTACCATGCACCGCTCTGGGTGGTATCAAGCGGGCAACCTCAGTGGAACACTTGCCATGAAAATATTGGTAGAATAGACTCAAGTCGCCAACCTGCCTTCGATGTTCAAGGCTTTCCAGGTTGTTTGTCAGACTATGGTCACCGATCAAGCGAATGGCTCTTCTTTGAATGGAATCTAGCAATCTCAGGGTATGTTTAGGAGCAGAGCCCCAAATATGCGAACAGTACTGCAGTGATGGTCGAATTTGGGCTTTATAGAGCATCAAAAGTTGTTGGGGTGTATAGAGGTTCTTTGTTCGGAAAAGTACTCCAAGCTTCTGCGAGGCTGCCTTAGCAATGGCCGCAACGTGGCTATGCCAAGACATATGACTATCCAAATTAACGCCCAATAAATGAATTGATGATGCCAAGGGAATCGAGTGTCCCGCCATAACTATATCCGGTTCTTCAACATTAACTTTTTTAGAAAAAACTGCCGCCTGGGTCTTTTTAGCGTTAAATTCTACTTGGTTACTGTCACCCCAAGTCAGAATTTCTTCCAGGTCTTTGTTGAGATGTGAGACCTCTTGCTGCCTATAGTGATGTGCATTAGCAGCCGATGTCCGAGCATCCAAAGTAAAAGATGAAACAAATGTGCTGTCATCAGCGAAGCTATATATAGGATTTTTAGTTTTTTCCAAAAGATCGCTAATGTATAGTAAGAAAAGGGTGGGCGACAATATAGAACCTTGAGGGACTCCGGCGTTGATGTTAAATGTGTCTGAAAGAAATCCGTCCATCGCCACTCGCAGAGAACGGTCTTTAAGAAAGCTCGACAGCCATGAACAAAATTGAACCGGCATTCCGTATGCTCTCACTTTAGTTAGGAGCCCCTCATGCCATACTCGGTCAAAAGTCTTGGAAATGTCCAGTGCTACCGCCCGAGACTCCCCATGGTGTTCTATTGCGTTGTTCCAAACATGAGTAATATAAGCGAGAAGGTCTCCTGTTGATCTAGACTTACGGAATCCATGCTGGCGGTCACTAATAATCTAATATCGACGCTGTCGTCGTAACGAGTCAGTGCCTGTTCGGCTGCCCTTAAGTGCGTTACGTATTGTCAAGAAATTTTTTTTTGTCTGTGTAATTTATTCAATGAAAGTTTTGATAATGTTTTGTTCAACTTGTTTTTAACACGATAAAAAAATATTTTTGTATCATTTTTTATACTGAGTGATATTTTAACTGTATGACATGTATCCTCCAAAATGAGGAGAAACGCCACGGCTTACATAATATGTATAGGCATTGAACAATAACGTTATTACAATAATTTTAAGAGGGAAATAGTACGAAAAAAAAATCTTATTCAGACAAAATAATATGTATGGCATCCCTCCCTCGTCTCATGACATCTCTCCCATATAGTGTGGAAAAGATGTCATTTTAAAACTTGTGATATTTTAATTTCTATTTTTTTGAAATAATGTCGTTAATTCTTTTTGGCCATACAGTGTGTAAGAGTAACTTTCCTGCAAAAAAGAAACGATTTGATTATATTTTTTCTATAAAGTTTTACACTTGCAAAAACTATGGCGTCTCTCCCACTTTTACCCTTTTTAAGCCAATAAGAATTATAACAAAGAAAACCATTTCCTAATGACTTAAAATGGCTTTGGAATACAATTGATCGGTTTAGGAAAGCTAGATAAAATATAAAACGGCATTATGTTTGTAGCAATTATTTATAATGGAAAAGATTTATAAAGTGTGTAATTTTATTCATTTACAACCATATATATAATGTTTACATTTCTAATTTTTGTTGTAGAATACGGTAACCCTAAGGAGAAGCGGCATAGCTTCGTCACAAGGACAAGGGTAAACTGGCCCTGGTTCAATAGGAAAGTTCAAAGTGGCGAAGCGTTACCCCCGATCCAAACAAAAATGGATCTAGAAAATGCCATAAATAAAATCACGAACGAAATAGATTCTGCCATGGCCGAAGCCTCTGTAACGACTACGGCCAGATTTTTAAAGCGGGGCGTTCTTGGGGGCGAACTAGCACAGAAAATCAGAGACAAAAACAAGCTATTAAACAAGCATATAGAACTGGCGATCCGCGCATCAAAGAAAAAGCAAATAGAGAAACCGCGGCCATAAGGGCTTTATTAAACGAAAAACAATCGGAATTATGGCGTCAAAAAACCTTAAACCTAAAGATAGAAATATATAAATTCACAAGCTGCAAAATGTATTAACTTTCACCTGCCGCCCACGCACGGGAGAAAAGTTAATTTTCTTCCCGTGGGCGTGGGCGGGAAGTGAATAAAAATTTTAATAAAAAAAAAACGTCTACACTTTGGCAATGTATAGCATGATAAAACCCATGTTAGATTTTATTATAATAAAATGCTGTTTTATGTACGCCCTTTTTAAAATTAAAAAAAAAAAACTATATAATCTACCAATATTAAATTACATTAAAAAATTTAAAATTGCGAGATAAAATAACAAACTTTTATGGGTAATTAAACATTCCTCCGCTTTCCCAGCTTTTCCTCTAACATCTGGTTGAATGCAATTCATGTCTTCTTCACTATCGCTAGACATATTTTCTTTAATTTTTCACCACAAAATTTGACAACTCGTGGTGCCTGCGAAGTTTATGAATTATGACTTAATCAATCATTCGGTCAACATGGGTCACTTTCCCAATATACTAAAGTTAGGGACTATTATTCCAGTTTTTAAAAAAGACGATCCAACCGATATACATAATTATAGGCCAATTACTATATTGAGTGTTCTTGCGAAAGTGATCGAACGAGTTATGTACGATAAAATTGTTAAGTTTATAAATAAGTATTATTTGTTAACTGAAAATCAGTTTGGATTTAGGGCTGAAATGTCAACAGAGACTGCCGCTAATTCTTTTCTGGAATTTACATATAAAAAACTGGATTCGGGCTATGAGACTGCTGGTTTGTTTTTCGATCTGTCAGCTGCTTTCGATACCTTGAATATAGACTTTATGTGTGACAAATTATTCGCTCTGGGATTCAGAGGCAACATACTAAATTGGTTGCGTTCCTATTTAAGTGATAGAAAGATCTGTGTTAAAATTAATGGTGTCGAATCTAAGAAATGTGAATTGGATGTGGGAGTACCACAGGGGTCCGTGCTGGGACCATTGCTTTTCTTGATTTATGTAAATGATTTGCCAGCCTGCATCTCAGCAAAAAAAATTGTAATGTTTGCCGATGATATGCCTTTTGTAGTCTCAGCGCGGACTGCTGAGGAACTTGAGCTTAAAATAAAAGATATTTTTGGGGCCTTTCAGGAGTGGTGTAGATCAAATTCACTGATTTTAAATGCGAAAAAGACAGTAGCAATTAAGTTTTCACTCTGGAGTTGTGTCCATCCAGGTTTTCAAGTCGATGAGAATTTAAGGCTTGAATCTCAGAAAAGCGCACGATTTTTGGGTATATACCTCAACAATACCCTTGATTGGGTTGAACAAATTGATAGTGTTTGTAAAAGAATAAATAAGTCGTATTTTGCCTTATCCAGAATGAGAAAGCTTCTGGATCATAAATCCTTAATTGATTTGTACTACTCTTTAGTATATAGTCATCTGACTTATAACATTATACTTTGGGGAGGTGCTAGTATTGTAAATAGAGTTTTTGTGTCCCAAAAAAAGTGCATTCGATTAATATTTAATCTGAAACCAATAGACTCGTGTAAACCCATCTTTATTGCTAATAATTAGGGTTGAGCATTTATGCAAGTTGCATATTTTGCATATTTTGCATATTTTATGCAAAAATTCGAATTTTTGCATATTTTTTGAAAACTGGCTTATGTATGCTGATTTTAGGTTATTTTATTATATTAAGTATATAATCGGAATCGCTATTATCAAGTAATGAATAATAGAGTTTGGGCCCAAGATATCACCTTAATTATACTAACAGATAGGTATTATATTAATGGTGTTTAACAATTTACGATCCCTAATCCCTCGATTATTCTTTGAAGGTAGGATGGGCTCGAATTTAATTTGTAATTAAGGTAATATAATACTTAAAGTAAGAAAAATTGTTTAATTGTTTTCTTCGAATTCCAAGGCAAGATTAGGCATTTCGACAAGTAAACTATCTGGTTATGTTCTGTGTTTAGTACGGGTTAGATCGAGTGTTAGTTAAGTGTGAAAAAAGTTGCTTAAAAGTGTTTTTCCGAACTTAAACGTAAAATATGCCGAAAGTAAGCAGTGTTTCCATTTGGATAAAACCTTACAAAGAATTGTATCTCGATATGGATAAAGTCTACTGTACAGCCTGCGGAAAAATGGTTTGTATTATTGCTGTTATTTGTAGAATAAGTTGATATAAAAAAATACTTTTCCAAACTGAAAAAAATATCTATTGCAAGAACTGAATAATAATATGATTTTAATACAAAATTTCGCGCTTTGATAAAAAACCATTAATCTCTTGTCATGAATATTTTATAAGAACTTGAAATAAATGATTTGATTACTCCCTTTGTTAAAAGTAATTTAATACTTGACCCAAGACACACATTTCTCTTCAGACAAATAAACTATTTTCGTCTGTGTTGAGCAAGCCTAACTTTTGCTCAATTTGGTTCCAGGTTGCATGCGAGAAGAAATTTCAAATCGACCAACATGTGAAAACAGCTTCCCATGCCACTAAGGTACGAAAAATAAAAGTCCCTGGCGAGAAAGTGCAATTATCTTTATCCAAATGTTTTGAACTACCCTCTAGAAAATTAAGTGAACAAGAAGTGTTCAATGAAGATCTTTGCCGTGCGCTGGTGGCATCAAATATACCATTGGCAAAATTGTCAGATGACAATTTTCGGTCGTTTCTACAAAAATATTGCAAAATTAATATACCAAGCCAGACAACTTTGAGAAGAAATGATATAGACTCTTTATATTTAATGGTGCTGACAAAAATAAAAGAAGAAATTTCAAATAATTGTTTTTATATTTGTATGGATGAAACCACAGATTCGTCTGGGCGTTATATGGCTCATCTAATAATTGGAGTTCTTACCGAAGAATCTCACTCAAAAGGATTTTTAATTACCTCCAAGCAGTTGGAAAAAACGAACGCTTTAACAGTGACCAGGTTTATACAAGATGCATTGGCGCACTTCTTCCTTCCTGATGCTATTCCCATTAAAAAAATGTTGCTTTTTCTGTCAGATGCTGCGCCTTATATGATTAAAGCAGGACAAAATTTAAAAATATTTAACCCAAAGATAATTCATGTAACTTGTTTGGCGCATGGTATTAATAGAGTGGCAGAGGAAATTAGAAAACACTTCCCACTTGTGAACGAATTAATATCAAACATGAAAAAAATATTTCTTAAAGCACCACTAAGGATTCAATACTACAAAGAAAAACTTCCTGGCGTCCCACTTCCCCCTCAGCCAGTAATAACAAGATGGGGTACTTGGTTGGAGGCAGCTTTTTTTTATGCTGAACATTTTATTGCTTTGAAAGAAGTAATCAGTGAACTATCCGACGAGAAGTCGCAGGCTCTTGTTGATGCAAAAAAGTTATTTGAAAATAAAATATTGCATCAACAGCTCGCATTTATTAAAAGCAATTATACCTGTGTGCCAGAAATCATAACACAATTAGAATCAAATAATTTATCCCTAACTGAATCTACAAACTGTGTTACACGTGTGGAAACATCTTGTTATAGTGTGAGCGGAAATATTGGGACAAGATTAAAGAAAAATGACGGATTTATTTTTTTAAAAAGTGTAGCTAGGGTACTGTCTGGTGGTTTTGTAGATAATTTTGAAGTAGATCCAAATATACTACACTCATCAGCAAAAAAAACCGGACAAGGAAAATTATTACCAACTTTGATATTAAATAACTTTTCTGATTTTAAAATATCTTTAATGAAATTTTCGGAAGATGGTAGCCACATGTCTTAAGATTATTACCCGCTTTTCGATTTAAGAAAAATGTTGACATGTGTGATATTATACCGAGGGCAACAAATGATACTTTTTTTGCCTTACGTTCTTAACACCCTGTGGAAAAAGTAGGCGGTGCGATGATATTGCAGTGCATTTCATATGGAAGTCGCATGTTTTCTTAACGTTTTGTTTTTTGATTCGTCCCAATAACTCTTCTTTTTAAAAAGATATAATCTTTTTAAAAAATCATTTTAAATTTTCCAATGTTAATGAAAAACCAAAAAATTAACGTGATAAGTTGCCTAGCAACTAGCGTTTTATTTCATTGTCAGTGTCAAGCTTGAAATATTGTCGAAACATGCGCACAGAAGATGTTGTCCGTGCTGTGGCACTAAACGACGATGGCCGAAACATACGATATATCGCTAACGTCTTGGGTGAGGCTAAGAGTACCGTACACGATGCAATCAGCCGCTTTCGACAAACTGGGGAGTATTCTAGGCGTCAAGGATCAGGAAGAAAACGTAAGACAAATGGCGTTAACGGCACTACGCGATCGCGGTTTACCATCTTCAGCCATTAGTCGTCAATTAAGAAATATTCGTGGCACTTATATTTCCTCAGATACCATCCGCCGTAGACTGGGTGAACAAGCATTGAACTCAAGGAGACCAGCTGCATGTCCAGCTCTTTCCCCAGCCCACCGTACTGCCCGTTTGCATTTCGCTCGCGAACATATTAATTGGACAGTCGAACAATGGGGCCGAGTACTGTTTACAGATAAATCCCGTTTTTCCTTACGTTCACCAGACGGACGCGAGCGTGTATGGAGAAGACAAGGGGAACGATTTGCGCAATGCTGCATCTCTCCACGAGTACCATATGGAGGTGGAAGTATAATGGTATGGGCTGGAGTATCATCTAACGAACGTACCGAGCTCGTTCTAATCCTAAATGGTGCTATGACTGCTGACCGCTATATTAATGAGTGTTTAGCAGAACATGTCGTTCCATTTGCTCACTATATTGGAGCCAACTTTTGTCTAATGCATGACAATGCAACACCACATGTGGCACGGGTGGTAAACGAATATCTGAACGAAGTTAACATTCAGCGGTTTCAGTGGCCAGCCCGTAGCCCGGATCTTAATCCCATTGAGCATGTTTGGGATATATTGGGGAGCCGAATTCGAAAACGGGAACCAGCTCCCGAAACCATCCCTAGCTTGCAAATTGCTCTTTTGGAAGAATGGAACAATATTTCTCAAGAAAAAATTGCTAACTGTGTTCAAAGTTTACCACGCCGTATGAGAGATGTAATTCGAGCTCGTGGGGGCAATACACGCTATTAATTTCTGTTACTTATTTTGTTAAATTTTGTTTGTGTATTTATTAAAAAAATTATATTTTATTTTCAAGTATTTTTTTAAAAAGATTATATCTTTTTAAAAAGAAGAGTTATTGGGACGAATCAAAAAACAAAACGTTAAGAAAACATGCGACTTCCATATGAAATGCACTGCAATATCATCGCACCGCCTACTTTTTCCACAGGGTGTTAAGAACGTAAGGCAAAAAAAGTATCATTTGTTGCCCTCGGTATAATATCACACATGTCAACATTTTTCTTAAATCGAAAAGCGGGTAATAATCTTAAGACATGTGGCTACCATCTTCCGAAAATTTCATTAAAGATATTTTAAAATCAGAAAAGTTATTTAATATCAAAGTTGGTAATAATTTTCCTTGTCCGGTTTTTTTTGCTGATGAGTGTAGTTAACTTAAAATATGCTCCAATTACTTCCGTGGACGTAGAAAGAAGTTTTTCTGTATACAAATATATGTACTCGGATAGAAGGTATAAATTTCTAATCGAAAATTTTGAAAAATATTTGGTTGTTTATTGTTTTCATAACATTATATAGTTACGAAGCTTAGTACATAAACATGTACCCTACCTATCTGTTCAGAAATTAATGTAATGACACCTACTTTCATTTTAATATAGTACTTTGATTTTCTAACAATGTGTTTTATTAAAAATTTATTTGGCATATTCTTATATTTTATATGCATATTTTGGCAAAAAGACTTGCATATATATGTGCATATTTCCTCCTTTTTGGTATGCATATTTGCTCAAGCTTACTAATAATATTTTGACATTGCCATGTATTTATATACTCAAATGTTTGCTATATGCTAGAGAAAATCTACATCACTATCCAAAAAATAACATAAATCATACTTACAATACTAGAACTGGCCCCTTACTGAGGGTAGTTGCGCATAAAACTAGAAAGTATGAGAATACTCCATCTTATGTAGGCGTGAAGCTTCTCAGTAGACTTCCCAGAGTCTTAAGGGATAGGACATTAAAGAGCTTTAAAATTGAAATTAAAAAACTCCTGGCTTCTAAAGCATATTATTTTGTGACTGAATTTTTAAATTACAGTTTTTAAATGTTTGTTTGTTTGTTTAGTGAAATGTTGTAAAATTTATTTTAAATTTATTATTATTCTTTTTCTACTGTTTTAATTGACGTGTACATCCATTGTAATGGCTTACGTATGAATAAAGGATTTATTATTATTATTATTATTATTATTATTATTATGCCTAATTGTTCATCTCAGGTCTTATCTGGCGGGTCCAAAGGTCACCGATTATATGAATCAATTCGAAAATTCCAGAGCTCATCAAAATGTTGTAAATAAAAACCAATCTGGCCGTATATGGACAGCTGATTTTCCATAAAATTGAATGTTAATAGGTTAACCGTTAACTTGAAACTATCAGTCATAATAAAAATGACGGGTCTCGTTCTAAAATTAATTTCTCAGGGGTGCGTTCGTATTATTGCAGACGGTTAACACAATAGTTTTACATTTAACAAATTTAATAACCAAAATGATGGTGAAAAATTAGATAAACAATATACAGTAAAACCCCTGACTAGCGACCACCAAAAATGTCGATGAAATGTTAAATAAATTAAACAAATTTTAGTTTATTTCAGCAGATAATAATAAATTAAATATAAAAAAAAAACAAATTACACATTGGCTAAATTTTTGTTGTGTAATATCAGGCTAAAAAAATATTTCCAATTTAATAGAATACCTACTTCAAAAGTCAACGAGAAAAAGCTACTAGAGCCGGTGAGGTATCAAATCCCAAATTTATTTTACACGTATTTTGCCCCTGTTAAGCCAATAAGCGCCCCGCTAAAAATAAGTGGGAGAAAGAAACGTATAAAGTCTAAACCGGTCTCAAAATGCGGGTCCAAAGTTCACGGATCATATAAATCAATTCGAAAATTCCACAGCTTATATCAAAATGCTGTGAGACTATGTAGGTATCAATATACCCGGAGAAAAGATACATAGTTTTATTATTTTAACTGTCGTGAAGTCGTGAACATAGCCAGATATAATATTATTATTTTTGCAAAAATTATGTACATAATAGTACAGGGGTGGCGAATCTTTATGTATTAACGTGCATTTTTTTTAAAGAAATGTTTAATGAAGGCATAGACGTGCCGTCGCAATTCGTAATATAATAATTCATAGTAAACTTTGTGATCGGTGGCGAGCCAAAATTTTATGTCGCGTGCCATTGGTTCGCCATCCCTGTAAACAGTATACCTTAAATGTATTTATTAAAAACGACAATAATAAACAGTGTAATTTATTTTAACAATTTACTACTAAAACCTAAAAATTCAATGGCATTTAGTCTGATAAACTATTTCGAAAATGAAAGAAAAAGTGGAAATTGGCCAACCAATATGCAGGAAACCGTAGCGAAAGCACTGGGAATTAGTTTAAGGACTGTGCAGAATAATGTGCATGAAAGAAAGCATAATATAATACCGAAGAATACTAAAAAATGTAAACAAAGAAAACCGTTTATAAACTAATTATAGACTAAAAACTGTCATCGTCACTTATAAAATCTGAAAAGTCCTCGTCGTCTGAGTCGTCTTCGAATGGAGCAATTATCATTGGCGCTACTTCGACATCTAGTACTTGTTCTCGATCCCACCAATCCCTTATTAATATTTCTGTATGTTCCACTGATTTCTTCCAGTACTCTTGTGTAATATGATCCAAAGAATCTTGCCAAACTATTTGTACTTGGTCGGATTTAAGACCATCTCTTACATGTTTTTCATAATAAGACTTTGCCCCGGCCCATATTAATTCTATTGCGTTAAACTGGCAATGATATGGCGGCAGTCGTAGAACCTCATGGCCATATTCACGCAATATTTCATCTACCGCGTATATTCTTGGTTTTTTAAGAGACTTTGCCATTGATAGGAGTTTCGATTTAGCATATTTGGTGAAGGATTTTGGTTGTGTTTTTCAAGCCACTCATAAATATCATTTTTCCTCCAAGATGAAGTAGGCTGTTTATTTAAAATTCTTGAATGATATGATGCATTATCTAATACAATTAAATACGGAGAATCCAAATTTGGTATCAATTGAACTTTTAACCATTTTTCAAACATTTCGCAATTCATATTATCATGATAGTCAGCACTTTTTGATGTTGAAGAAAAAATTAAGCTTGCACCTAGAACATATCCTGTTACAGAACCAACATGTAAAATAATGAACCGCTTTCCCGTGCCACATCCCTTTTTCCTTTTCACGCTTTTCACAGAATCATCTTGCCAAGATTTTGAACCACTTCCATTTGAAAATATTCACGTTTCGTCTAAAAATACCACTTTTCTAAATTTCGATTTGTAATTCTCCGTATAATTTTTTAAAAACTGAACACGCTGACTCACTATCTGTGGCTGCTCACATAAAAATCTTCGGTTACAGACTTTTTTATAGCGAAAACCTAACTTTTTTATTAATTTTGATAGCGTTTCAAGTCCAATTTCCAAAACACCCCGAATTTTTAATGTTTTTTGTAAAACTGAAAGAGTTACATTGGTTTTTGATCTATATAAATCGTAAATCACATTTCAAACTCCCATTTTAATATTTTCGCTTAAATCCTCAGTCTTTGGCTTTCTTCGTTTACATTTTTTAGTATTCTTGGGTATTATGTTATGTTTTTTTCATGCGCAATTCTCTGCACAGCCCTTAAACTAATTCCCAGTGCTTTGGCTGCTGTTTCCTGAATATTGGTTGGCGAATTTCCACTTTTTCTTGCATTTTCGAAATAGCTTATCAGATTAAGTACCATTTTTTTTGCTTGGGGATGCAAAAACTCAGAAAATTTTTTCATTTTGTCACAAACTGTCAAAGTCACAAAACTGACATCTTTAAATCAAGACGAAGGTGGCAGGTACTTGGGCAGGTACAAACTTTTGTGAATCGCTGAAAATTAAATACCTATCCTTTTCTTTCATGCAAAAATTGCATAAGTCTGTCATATTTGTCTGACGGATTTTATTTGGTTAGTATGATTAAACGCAATAAAAGAAAAGAAAAATTGAAAGTATGTCTTTGTTAAATCGTAAACCCGCCAGATAAGACCAGATTTGACTTTAGCAATCATTTCAATTTTTCA
The DNA here is from genome assembly GCA_963920685.1 of Polydrusus tereticollis. NCBI lineage: Eukaryota > Metazoa > Arthropoda > Insecta > Coleoptera > Curculionidae > Polydrusus > Polydrusus tereticollis. Next base: position 20,925,941 of record OY987326.1, on the reverse strand, counting down.
AAAGCTAACCTGTGCAATTTTTACATTTTACTAACGTAAACTTTATTTCTGTTGATGTTGATGGTTGTAAATAAAATCGTATACAAACCTCCGTAGGAAATTTTATATCTGTCTCCGCCCCTCAGGTAACTATATAAATCTCTCGATAGAAATGAAATACTTCCCACCTCGGTATGTAATATATTATTTTTATTCTTTTACCGTCGTTTAAATCTAAATTACCTTTTAATAACCAACTCTATTAATCTAAAGAGTAAGTTCGCGCTGATTTAATTATAATTTTGTATGTAGATATTTCTAATATCGGATTTTGTTGAATATACCAAATAATTATTTTGAAATTTTCTTATTACGAAATATGTATAAAGCATTTACAGGTAATTTAATTGCTATTAGTGGCTTTAGTCTCTGGGCTTTATTTCTATCAACAAGTGTCTTGTAAATGCTTAAAGTTGCTTAGATAATGACTCCCTTGTAGCTATTTTTAGAATGTTCAGGGCTTAAATTTTCTCCTCAGTTAATGAAAAAGTTGTCATATGTTAGGAAAATAGCATTTCTTCTTTTTATCTTTCTATGTATAAATGAAATTAACAAATTTACCGCCAGAGTCTAAAAATAAAATTTAAAATATGTATTCCGTAAATATTTCAATATCGAGACGACTTTTTACAAAGTATTTTAATTAATTTTCGTCGCTTCTGGAATAATTCTTTGGTGTATCTCGAGTGCAACTGACACCTTCAGAAAAGAGAAATTGAAATTTCAACCCGCGATTCTTTATTTCGAATATTTCCAAATACCAATTTAAGCGAAATGATGTTGTTCATTGTTTCGTATTCTTAAAAATTGCCTTTATGTTATATTATGATCAATTATTATTAATTGGAGATCTAAGATCTCGATTACTTTATTGTAAAATCCGATGTTGCAGTAATAAATTATTTGTGCTGAATGGCCTTAACGATTTTCTTTAACATACATATAGGAAATAAACAATATTCTAATATAGCTTTATTGTAACATACATAATATCAGTATATCAATGTTTATATTAATCCAAACAATATTCTTTCCTATAAGATGTTTTGTGGTGTAATATTATATTATGCCCTAACATAACATAATCGTAGTATATTTATAAAACTATTTAGTTTTAAAAAATAGAAGGTAAATTACTTCCATAAATGTTAATATTGAGGCTCCAATAAATAATCCAGCGGCTCCTCCACATGAAACTGTAAAAGGAAAAAGAAGAATATCATATTCTTAAAAATGATGCATCAATTTTTTGTCCCCCAAACGAATCATAGTTTAAGCTATTGTGCGGTAAATGCTTTGCCTTTTCTTAGTACTTCGTGTACTTGTGTGTTAAATACTGAAATATGCCACTTATTATTACTGAACAGCTGCAAGATTACTGTAAGAAAGTGTATGTATGTGTAAATGTCAATTACTCAAAAAAAGATTTGGCGCTTAAATAGGTAAATATGGTAAAACTTAGGATTTGCCAAAAACCAGTGTTTCAAGTCTGAACGTTAGTTGATTTTTTTCCGTATCGTGTTTAAACATTAACCAAATGATAGAACCTAGAATTTGTCATTCTGGCCCTGTGTTGGTAAAATCATAAATTATTAATTTGGTATTAAACGTTTTGAGTAATATTCTAATATTTATCAATTTAACTTCACACCATTCTAGGAACCCAAATCGTAAGATGTACTGTTTCATGTAGGTATACTGAATGATTCATAGGTTAGGTTAGGTCAGCAATACAGAGTGGCAAATTCTAGGTTTAGCTCGTCAATCTGAGGAAAGCATACTAAAGTTATATGTCAGAAATACACACCCACTACATCCAGGAAGCTTCTCACTACAACCCTCTTAATTCGAGATGATGGCAACGACTGCATCTTGATGATTAAACCGCTGGTAGTTTGATTTAGCCTGTAACATTATATTAATATTTCATGTTGTTTATTGCAAAGGAATGAATGTGATTTTGAGCTTTCTCTACTATCGAGCCCACAGGGTAGGGGGGAGTTTCAGGGAGTTTCATACCCCTCCTCCCCCCTAAATTCGCCACTGTCTTCCATGTGAAAAAAGTGAAATAACACATATAGTTTATAGTTATATAGTTTTGATAATATGGCGTTCAGAAACTTCATATCACACTATACCTACTTCACAGTGGCGTAGGCAGCGTTTTGGGGCGCGGGGGGGGACTATGGGAAGGAGGCGCCGATTGCGGAGGTAAAGCGCCGCAGGGAAAAATTTTTTGGGACCACGCCCAAATTTTGTAGGAATTCACCCTTCTTATGCTTCCTTAGGAACGAGGGTCTGGCCCCAAACAAAGTGAAATCCACTATATACAAGAAAATTAATATAATGTGGTGAGACGTTCTCGAAACCGGTTTTATTAAAGTTATTCCCCTTACTCTTCTTTAGTACAAATAAAGTAAGACCGATTTTGTTCTTTAAAAATTATTATTTAAATACTAAAAGGCGCCAGGCCAAGTAGGACAGGGGGGCGATTCCCCCCCCCCCCCCCCAATGGCCACGCCACTGCACTACTTCATTATTTTAGAGCAAATCTATTTAGAACTTATTCACGGTATAAAGTTGACTTTATTGTAACTAAATTTTACAACCCGATATAAATACAGTTTGTTAAGCAGGTAATAATAAGGCATTATTAAATGACAATAAATAACCCCTAACAATATACCTTCAAACCCCGGAAACCCCCAACAAATATCTTGTGTATAACCAAAATGTAAATATTAATTATTATATAATTATCTTCAGATTGGAAAATCCCTGAAACAAGTGCCGGACTGGAGATTACACCTATGAGTCTACGAGTTTTCATGACCGGTTGTTTTTACCCAACTAGCAAAGTAGCTGTATTAGTTTTTTCTTACCGAACGTAAAGGTTTTATTAACGTTTTGTAAGTGCTTAAAAGTAGTAAATTTGCTGTGTTATCGTCTCGGGTATTACCATTTTGCTGTGTGCAACTAAATTATTCTGTAATATAGTTCTTAGAACGTTCTTTCAGCTAGATTATAAAACGTTTATAAACTAGATTTTTAATTGTTCTATAAACGTTTATAGTACTACGTATACGATTGCTTCACGTCTGTTTAGTGCGTGCAACTAAATGGCTCGGTTACTTTTGCGTATATAACTGCTTTATAAGAACGTAATTAATCACTCTAATAAAACAGCTTTATAAATCTTTGATAAATCACAGTTCAGTTTCTTCCAATATATTTTCACCTCCAAAGATTTAAGAAACAATTTTATAGAAGTACTTATCAAGTATTTAAATTAACTGCAGTTAGGTAAACATAAATACCAAAAAGCATGCATTGCAATCATTACAACACCTAACCTAAAAAATTACATTAAGACTAAAAAAGCAAAGTGTATGTCACAAAAATGTCGTTTTCAAGAATAAAAGATTGGAAGAAAATAAAAAGAACGAGTGCATTTCGTAAAAGAGTAAAGAAAAATTACCAATTAATTCAGCAAAATATTTATTCGGATAATAAAAATAATAGCATTGTCAGTAATGCTGATGATGCTAATAATGAGGTTTAAAAATATAGGGTGCATGTAAATTTATGTTACGAGCGGCTTCTGCTAAATTTGATCATTTATGAGTTTTTTTATTGCCTGCAGAATTTTTAAAAAAATACTTATCATGCTCAATGTTAAACTAAATGTTTAAAATACGTCTCTGTTACATTAAGATACTTGCTTGTTTCATACGCATCACAAGGCGAACTGAAAGATCATGTAAGTGCTGTGTGTGTGACTAAAATGCTTTATAAGAATTTACGCCATGTTTGGTGCGGTTAGCTTACGTTGGATCCTTATTTCAAAAAGTAATAATGCATTAGTTGAGAATATTTGTTTTGTCTTTAAAATTACATCGGCGACAATAATAAATAATTAAAAAAAAAAAATTTATTTTTAATTTGTAATAAAAATATTATCAAACCCTATGTTTAAAAGGTGCGCTTAGAAATTTCACAATGTAAATTGCACAATAAGTCTTAATTTCCACTAAAAATTATGGCACCCCAGTATGTCATAAGTAAAATTAAATTATAAGTTGAACTTTACTTATTGTGTCGTCCATATTTAATAACTTTATACAAAGCAGTTTAAAGATGCGTGGTATTAAATGAATCACATATTTGAGAAACCCCACATGTCCACAAATTATAGTTTTGAGAAAAACAAAAAAAACTGTTTTACGCAAAATCACATCATACAACTGAAAATATACTTTTAGGGTTTGTAAAGGTATGTGAGAACGTTAGGAATTTTACACAAAGTTAAATGTGCAGCTTCTCCTTCATCAATGAAAGCATAAAATAGCGACTGGACATGTGTGGTTTCTAAAATACACGTTTATTTGACCAGTACTTTTACAATTTATTTTTATTTTTTTAACAACTTATTTTAATAATTATTATTTTATTGACGAAATGTCTAATATTCAACAACATCTTCATCTTGTCCGCCCACGGTTGGCCATAAAAATATTTCTTGATAAAAATTTCTTATTAGTTCTTCTTGGTCGCGAGTAAATCGTTCAAATTTCTTGATGGATATCATTTTTTTGGCACTAATTGGTACCTTGACGTCTGGATAGGCAACTTCGTCGGGAAAAGATGTGATTTGCGTAGAAGTGTTCAGTTTGAATTCATGTTCAGTGAGACCATCAATGTAGTTGCGAGTAAGGACGTAACCTTTCTTGTCTTTTGTATGAGTGAACTGCATAAAAGTTGAAATCCCGAAGCAAACTTTATCTTTTTTTGGTACGCCTATACCTAAGGAGGCTGTAGATAAGCAATTTTTCTTATAGAATTGGGGCCACCATTTTTTGTAATCTTTAATCACGCTATTTTCTTCATCCATCAGATGAACGGAAAAACTTCCCTTGGAGCTTGATGTGATGATTAGTTCAGTATATTCCTTCAATAAAAAAATTCTATCATTTTTCTTTATCTTCTTTTTAACTACAGCGAAGTTTCTATCACACGGCATGAAAGAGTGCCCTCTTATAGGAAAATATTGATTAACAGTCGAAAAACGTCCCAGATCTACTAGCGCCCTACACATTCTTATAACACAGTGATTCTTGTTTTGTCCGCCACATCCGTCGGAAAAAATATGAAGATGTGTAATAGTTTCAGGAATTTCTCGCCTTTTGTAGTCCATGATAAAAGAACAAACCGCCTAGCATTATATTTTAGAAACCCCACATGTCCCGGACATGTGGGGTTTCTAAAATATACGACGATTTGAAATACGAATTGTAGGCAAAGCAAACAGCGGACTTGTGTGGTTTCTCTCTAAAAGATGTATCTATATAAGAGGTGTGGATTTTTGGTAAAAACCCCACATGCCCAAAATGTGGACATGTGGGGTTTCTATTAGGGATCTTCCTTGTCTTCTAAGTCAGGCTTAATGCCTTTAACTTCTATTCAATGATCTGTAGCGTTATGGGCCGAACTTCACATAAAAATTTGGTTTGGGCAATTCCCTAAGTATTGTTGTTTGAGAGTGCGTTAATTTTGCTTAATGTTATCACACTATTTCTTCTCGAAATTGGTTTCCTTGTTTAAAATATTATTATATTTCGTCGAGCCCTCCAGCTCAGTGCCTCTCAACTATAACTGGAGGTAGCCAATTCTTAGGGTACTTATAAGTGGAGCCTGGCGGAGAATGTATGTGTGTTTGTCTAATAAGTGGGTTAGTGGTAATGTCCGTTCGTCTGTAGTAGTTTGTAATAATCTTATTGTAAAATTCTATTAAAGTTGGAATCTCAAAATCTCTATGTAACACCCTATTCACAGCATACCTCGGAGCGTCCGCAATGATTTTTAAAGCTTTGTTCTGAAATATCTGGAATCTGTTATGCTCAGTCCTGCTTATCATGCACCATGTTGGCACACCATAAGTCAGGACCGGCCTGACCAAAGTCTTGTATAAGTTTACTTTAGTTCTATATCCTATTTTACTCTTTTTATTTAAAAGACAGTAAATAGAACCTAGCTGCTTTCCAGCCTTTTTAAGTCGTGTATCGGAATTTTTCTTCCAGTTCAATCTTTGATCAAAAATTAGACCCAGATACTTGACTTCTTGAACCCAATTTACTTGTATGCCGTTCACTTTTAGAAGGGTCTCGGGCCTTCTCACCGTGCTTTTCGAAAAGAAAATGGCTTTCGTCTTGGCGGGATTCAGACGAATCTTCCAGTCCGAAAGCCATTTTTCTAATGATTTAATGTGTCTTTGCAATCTAGACACCACTATCCGCGGTGACTTTGAAACAGAAGTAATTGCAGTATCATCAGCAAACAAAAACAACTCATTAAATCTGTCCCTCGGAATATCATGAACATAAATGTTATACAGCATCGGAGCGAGAGGGGATCCTTGCGGAACTCCCGCCCTGATGTGTTTCGGGTCTGAAATCGCATGTGATTCAAATAGCCTAATCAGATATTTTAGTATTTTTAATGTAGTACTTTTAAAGAGCCAAAAAGTCTTTCATGATAATTTACACAGGTTGCTTAGTACAACATTTATTTCACCTTTATAAAATAATTTTTATAATGTTTTGGAAACCTTGTGTAAACGTTAGTAGTGTATAACTGTGTATGCAGGCTTTATATATTTTATTTCTGTTGTGTAAAGCTTCTGTAAACGATTATAAAATGGTTATATAAATGTGTTCGCAGCTTTTATAGAAGTGGTTACAGAGCGAAAACGTTGTATAAATCTGTGCCCATTTTAGGTCTATAAGCGCTCTAAGATAACTGTAAATACGTTTTTCCTACAAGCGTGCGCGATATACCGTTTTCCCGCACTCGTTTTGGTTCTGAAAGACCCATTTTCCCGCACGGTGCGGGAAAATTTTTCCCGCACGGAAAATTAAATTTTTAGAAATACTTTGTGGTAGTTTTTCTAACGCTTGTAGAAACAATTTTGATTCTAACTCATGCGGAAAGACACTTTAATAAATAAAATATAAATTTTTATTGAAAGTAAATGAGGTATATTACAGAAACACTAATTTTTGCCGTTTATTTTAAACATTTTTAAAAAAGCTGATTTAAAACGGTTTATTTCAAAAACCCCGTACATAGATGTTAACATGGTAACCACGACACACACATAACATTTAATTGTCAAAGTGACACCTTACAACATTTCACCGGAGCGTGGCTTTGATTTATAATTTCGTTCAGATTCTGATACAGATGTCTTCCATAGATAATTTCTCGGACGATGAGCTTCCAGAAGATATTCTAGAAGCTGCAAGTGTCGCAAATTTGGATTTGCTACCAAAAAAGTCAATAGTCAGGTATGAAAAACAATACGATAATTTTGTTACTTGGTGTGAAGCGAAAAATGTAAAAGCACCAAGAGAAGAAGTACTTTTGGCATATTTCTTGGAAATGTCTAAACTTTGGAAGCCAAATACTTTATGGTCTCGATATTCCATGTTGAAAAGTGTACTTAAGGTTAAGAAAGATTTAGATATCAGTAAATACTATAAAGTTACTGCGTACATCAAGAGACAAAATGTAGGTTTTCGAGCAAAAAAAGCAAAAGTTTTTACACAAGAAGAGATTGCGAAATTTATGAAAGAAGCACCTGATGAAATTTTCCTTCTAATTAAAGTGGTAACGATTTTTGGACTGGCTGGTGCCTGCCGCCGTGAGGAGCTAACTAAATTTACCATTGACGACATAGACGACAAAGGAGACGTTATAATTGTCACAATAAACGACTCCAAAAACCATTCTGCTAGATCCTTTGTAATAACTAAGGCAGTCAATAATGAAATTTTTCTAAATCTATACAGAAAATATGCAAACTTACGTCCACAGCAAACTCCACACCGCCGATTCTTTTTGAACTACAAACATGGAAAATGCAGTACCCAATGTGTTGGAATTAATACCATAGGAAAAATGCCCTCCAACATTGCAGCTTATATAGGACTCAAAAATCCAGAATTATACACAGGCCACAGTTTTAGACGTTCCTCGGCCACTCTACTTGCTAATTCTGGCGAAGAAATAACAAACATTAAACGTTTAGGAGGATGGAAATCCACGTCTGTTGCCGAAGGCTACCTGGAGGAATCCATCACACACAAAAAAAACATGTCTAACAAAATTCTCAATCTCAATAGTCCATCAAGTTTGAGCTATAATTTAGAAGCAAAAACTCCACAGTTTCCCAGCAGCGCTAACAACAGCTCGATACCTCTTTCTTTGCAACCATCCGCTCATCAGGATCAGTTGGCTTCAATGGCTTCATCCGCAATCAATTTGCATAATGCATCAAATTGTACTTTTAATGTAAATATTAGTTATAATTAGAAATTAAATCTGTGTTTGTTTTTCAGTAAAATTAAATTTTTAGAAATATTTTGTTGTAGTTTTTCCAACGCCTGTAGGAAAAATTTTGATCCTAACTTGTGCGGAAAGACACTTTCCCGCACTCGACTGCTTACCCGAACTCCGCTTCGCGTCGTTCGGGTAACGGCAGTCGCGTGCGGGAAAGTGGCTCTTTCCGCACTTGTTAGGATAATAACTATTATCGGATTTCATATGTTTTATAAGATTATGCTCTAAAAACGTTCTTACAGCTTTTATAGAACAGAAAATTGTTAGTTGGGTAATATTTTGATAACGCCGAATACAAAAATATGCTCCTAAAATAATAATTTGGGAAAAATATGCATTTAATTATAAAATTGACAAAATATGCAAAAAATGCATATATACGCACTTATTTACAAATTTTATTAACAATATTTATATCTACGCTCGATTTTCGGAAAACATATTTATGTTACGTTAATTTATTATATTTATAGAGCAATTAATTCTAAACGACTCTCTTTTGGAAACATGTAAGCAATATGACATTTTTGTAATAAGAGATAATACTTGCACTTTTTCGTCTGACACGATATTATACTCGGGTTCTGTACATGAAGGTAGACAGTTGCACTTCAATCCAGGTTTAGTGCTTCCTTCAGGTTGAATTCTGTTTAATATTTCTATAAATAAGGTAAATTATTTGTTAGATTTTTAAAAGTAATTTTGTAAACATTTTATTACCAAAATTATCTGTCAGACACATTAATCCTTTGATGTCACAGTATTTGCCTCGATCTAAAAAGGAACAAATTTAACTGACCTTTAAAAAGACCTGAACCCATGATGATGATGATGATGAATTTTTATTCTAATAGTAAATTAGAGGTCATACCTACAAGGTGATTCGACGTTTATGGCGAATTATAGTCAATGGAACACACCAAAAATTGGGAGTTTTGCATAAACGAACATATTACAACATAACATAAAGCAACTTTGATATTTTAAATGAAACGCCCTGTATATAAACTTATTTTTGCAATCTCTATTAGTTTCTTAGCAACTTATTATTTGCCTATATTTATTTATTACCATTTTCGCGATTTAATTAATTTCCTTATATGACCTGCAACAACTGCTGATATTTTTTTGAAGTCCAAGATATTCAGACACTGAAACTGGGTTGGAAGTTAAGCAATACCCCAAGGCATTTTACGCTAGGACCAAATCTTAGTTGCAGTATACAGAGTGGTTTACCAATACAAGTACTTTGGTTATTTGAAAAAATGTCTAAAAAGTAGGTTTTTTTAAATGAAACTGTTTAATATTACTTATTTAAAAATCTGCTGAAATTTCTGCTTCGCATTAATGTATAATGTACCTTAATTCGTAACTAATCAATCATTTATTTGAAAAAATTGTTTCCATTCAGTTTTTAGTCAGTGTGCCAATCATTGGCGTGTCACTGTGGTTATCGGAATTGTCTTCCGAGATCACGATCTTAGTCCGTTGGACTACTACAAACGAACTGATATTCCTCGTCTCCTCCCCCCGCCTGTACCTTAACTTGCTTCCGAATAAATATAATCGAATGGCTCAAAAGTTAGTACTTCCCTACTGCATTGTACCTGGCTCAGCTCAATAAAAGCCAAATGTTTAATAACAACCCCCCCCCCCCCCCCGAGGGAGGCCCGCTGATGAAGCAATAATATAAACAAGAAGAAGTTAAAGTCATTGACTATACTTAAGAAAACCCTAATGATGAACAGATCTTAGTCCGTTAGATGTTTGATGATGATCTTGATCCAAATCAATTTAGATCTACCACGACGAGTGTAGCCAAAAAGCGCAGTTTGAAGTGTATATAAGTAAACGGCTCGTGTTCTGAGCATCTATTTTAATATCGTGCTTAATTATTGTTTTAGCGGTTTTAATTGTTATCGCTTGCATGTTGACTGTACTTGTAGTAGCGGATCTAATTTCATTTGATTAGCACGATGTAGCACCTCTTTTCTTAATTTTTCTGGTGATTTGTAAATTTTGTCTTTATACATACGCCACAGGTAAAAATCTGATAGATCTAGATCGGGTAATCTCGGAGGTCAATTCCGATAATAACAGTGACATGACATGTGACACTGCATGACACACTAATTAAACCAAGTCATAAACTTGACTACTTCGGTATAGGTATCAAGGTATCGTATTCTACATACATGAAGAATTAATTTCAGCAGTAATAATATTCAGGGTGCTTAATTTAAGAAAATCTAGTGTTAGACATTTTTTGAGGTATACCTAATCAAAATAGCCATTGCCAAACTCTTAACCAAATGATAGGTGTGGTTTGGACTTCCATTGTCATTATTTATTAATATCACAACGTTTTAACTGGTGACTATCTCCAGTCGTCTCCACGTGAATAATGTGAAAGCCAAAATCAAGCTAACGAGAGAAAGCACACATTCAATTCCTACTTCAAACAAGGGACCAAGGAATTATTCCAGATGGTTTTAAAATCAAATCCCCGATTCCAGGGAAATGAGCGAAGAAGATCTTAACGAACGCCAGCAAAGCCTTAATTCGTTCCCAAATTAGCTACCATCGTTTCAATAAATCCACCCTACTCACCGATGTACAGCAAAGATTTGAGGAAATTAAACAGTTCACGTTGGAAGAAGACCATGGACCTATTTTTCAAAAAATTGACGCCACATGTGACAAGTTTCGAAATAAACACCGAGCCATCCATGAGAAGAAACTGCAGAAACATCAAGGCCAAGAGACCGCAACAGTGAAAAGACAGAATCAGAGAACCATCGTCAACATCTCATCCAGACAACTGGACACCACAGAAGAATCTCTGCTCGCAAAGGGCTTTAACTTCACGATTGCCCCAAAAGAAACTCCACTCTTGGACATTAATTATATGTGCAACAGACTCAGTAGCCATTGAAGCGACCCAATCAGAGTCAGAGAAATTTTACACGAATCTAAACCTCCGAAGCCAAATATTCAAAGAGAAGAATCAGTTGCCCTCTCCAAATTACGCAAAGAGACGACCATTAAGATTCTACCCGCAGATAAGGGAAATGCGACAGTCGTGATGGATGTTGACACCTACAACAAAAAAATTGAAGAAATCTTAGAAAAAGGAAACTACCAGAGCATCCCAAAAGACCCTACCACCACGATTGAAGGAAGAATATACCGAATACTCAAGAAGCATGAACCATATATTCCAGACAGAGCACGTACACGTTTAACACCTCATCACAGTAAACCCTCACATTCATACGGTTTACCAAAAATACACAAGCCCAACATGCCTCTACGACCTATTATTTCAGAAACTCTCCAACATACGAACTGTCCAGATTTATGCTTCCAATACTACAGCCGCTCCAAGGAGATAGCACATCGTTTGTTAAAAATTCGCAAGTCTTCGTTGCAATAATAAGTGGGAAGGAAATACAACCGGAGGATCGATTAGTCAGCCTCGATGTCGAGATTCAGATCATCAGAAGAAAACTTGGAGAAGACCAGACCGTCGAGGAACGAACACCGCTACCCATTAACGCCATAATGAACCTATTAGAATGCTGTCTAAATAATTCTTATTTCCAAGAAAACGATATATTCTACAGTTGACTAGACGGACAACCGATGGGATCATCCCTCTCTCCAGTAATCACCAACATATACATGGAATGGTTCAAAAGTCAGGCAATTGAAAATGCAAAAATAAAACCGAAACTATGGCTTCGTTACGTTAATGACACAGTCATCATTTGGAATAGAAGCGATGACGAAGTCTAAGCCTTTCTACATCACATGAATAACTTGGCACCAACAATCAAGTTTACCATGGAGAAGGAGGAAAACAATAAACTACCGTTTCTAGACGTCATAGTACAGAAAACAGGGACACCATCCAAACATCGGTATACAGAAAGAAAACTCAGACTGGTCGATATCTTAAATACGCCTCAAACCACTCAAATACTACAAAACATGGGATAGTCAAAACATTTGTTGACAGAACATTTACTCTCTGTAACTCCGAGGGATTTCTTTCCGAAAAACTCAACACCATCAAAAAGGACCTCAACACAAACGGCTACCCCACGAGACTAATAGACCAGACTATCAAGAAGCACAAGAATCACAAGAATCACATGAATAGACAGAAAGATGACGTCGAAACTGGACCCACCATAAAGGTACCATATGTTAAGGGAATCTCCAAGAAAATTCGAAGAAGCAATACAAAATTCGAACAGTATATAGCTCCAAAGATTCCTTAAGAAGCCACCTGACGAAGACGAAGCCAACCAGCCAAAGGAACACGAAGAACTGCGTATATAGAATACCTTGCGAGTGCGGACAATCCTATGTTGGTGAAACCCTACGCCCCCTTGAAACAAGAATCAAGGAACACCGAAACCACACAAACAAGGGAGAAACAAGCAGATCCGGTGCGACAGAAAATGCTGGGGCACACGGCAACCACTTGCAACGGTCAAGCGGCCGTCATAACCCAAAATCCAGATTGCTTTAGTAAGCCCTCTTAAGACATAAGAAATATTTGGAAACCCTTGTTAAGCAGATGTAAGCTTAGTTTAGAACCACACAGTAACGCATGACTGCACCAATCTCGGTCATGCGCTGCTAACCAGGGGGTAGTATAAATACCCTCGTAGTTTCGTAGCTTGTTTATTATTCACCTGAAGATCACTGGAGATATTCACCAGTTGAAACGTTGTGATATTAATAAATAATGACAATGGAAGTCCAAAACACATCTATCATTCACGATACATCATTGTCTCAAACCTTCAAACAAACTCTTAACCAAAAAATGTCAGTGTCTTAATAGTGGATGACCCTGAATAATTAGAGCAGATAGGAGTTGAGAATAAAAAGTAGTAAATTAGGTACCCACGTACTATAAAATGGCATAAGGTGATGAGTACAGTTGCACAATCTCAAATGATTTTCTGCGTGGCACTGGACCAAACATGATGAGTAACTGTAAATTGTATGGACTTTTAAATTTTCCGGTCTTTCCCACGAAAATCTACATTCTCTTTTGTATATTGGCAGACTTTTAATTCTATAGTCATTTTCAATTTCGATTACCTAAAATTAATAACTCATAAGATAATGTAGTTTTGTTAACAGTATAAGTTCTCGGTTATGTGAACTAATACAAAACAGGTATACACGTAAAATTAAATTGATCATATAATCGAAAGTTGGTAGGTTGTGTTCTTATTTTCGAAAACAATCTATTACATTTAACAATGGTTTGTTTGTTTTAACACGCAAAAATAATTGTAATTTTAGAAAACAGCTGTATTCAATTAAATGAATTTCTGCTGTTCACTATATTGCGTAGTGGTTCACAGGGTTGAAAGGATTTAAATCACTTGATTTTTTTCAATTGAAATCATGATTAAAATCAAAATTCCTAATAAGTTATAATTAAGAGAAAATAAAAACTTTCAGTTTTAATTAATGGTTTATTATATCAAAAAAATAAATCCATTGTACCCAAAATAATGTTTATTTCGGTTAATTGTAGTGCTTCTACAAAAAAACTAATTTTGCAGCTTCTTCCGTTGTTACACTATTTGCAGATCTTTAGGTAACCTTCAGAAATTTACAGCAGGCGAATTATCAAATACTTCAAGTTAGGACGGACGCATCTTACAGGGTATTTCAGAATAAGATGCTGATCCTTAACGGCGTGAATCCTTAGGTGATTTTAAGAAGAAAAGTTCAAATTAACATATATCCTTAACCTATCAACTTTTGAACTACAGGGCGTTAAACTTTTAAGAAAAAAAATCGTTTTTCTATCATAACTTTAACAACTTCCCAGCTATTTTTATGAATTTTTCACACATGCCCTCTAAGCATCAATATCCATTTTTTGGTGTAGAAAAATTTTTAAATTTTTTAACCAGTGGCGTCCTGAAAGGGTTTGGACTAGACATTTTGAAAAAATACTATGTACGCCACTGCTTTTTCTCAAGATAAAAATTATTTTTAAAATACTCATTCATTTTAGGCCAAATTTAATATCTTGCCTTTTTATCGTCCGACAAACAGTTTCCGACAAAAAAATAAAAAGCATTAAATGCGCATTCGCTATGTGCCTATGGTTTATTTTTTAACATTAAATTAAAACAACTAAAAACATTAAATAACGTGTGAACAAAAACGAAAATAATTTAGATTAGCTGTTGAAAGTGGCCACCACCTGCAAGAATGCATGCTTCAGCTCTTCTCCTCATTGAGTCTCGTACCCTTTAAAAAATTCCTGGAGTATTCCTGATAGTGTCGAAACAAACTATTATGCGGTTTCTCAACTCCTCTTCAGTATTTATTGGGATGCTGTAAACCAACGTTTTCAGATGTCCCCACAGGAAAAGATCTAGACTGGGGATCTAGGTGGCCACGATTGTGTTCCTCTGCGCCCTATCCATCGATTACTATAATGTTGATTTAAAAACTCTCGTGCTAAGAGACTGAAATGGGCAGGTGCACCATCGTGCATAAACCACATACGATGTCGGGTTAAAATAGGAACGTCGTCTAGCAAATTTGGTAAAGTGTGTTCAAGAAATTGGCGATAATTGATTCCGTTCAATCTGGCTGGTAAAAAATAAGGCCCAATTAAATAATCACCAATAATTTCAGCCCAAACATTTACAGAAAATTGCTCTTGGTGGTGGGATTCCGTAATGGCATGTGGGTTTTCTTCTGCCCAGAAATGATTGTTATGAAAATTTTGTATGGCGTTCCTGGAAAAATTAGCTTCGTCCGTGAACAAAATTCTGGCATCAAATTGGGGATTTTCGGTAACCATTTGAATAAACCATTGGCAGAAATTGATGCGTAATGGAAAATCCCTAAGAAGTAGGGCCTGGACCCGTTGAATATGGTACGGATATAACAAATAACTTTGAATAATTCTCCAGACTAGGACATGAGTAATATTTAAAATATTCCCAATTTTTCTGGTACTTATATTAGGGTTTTGTTCCACTAAATTTAAAACAGCTTCTTCGGTTTCCGGTGTTTGTGTAGTTTGGTGTGCCCCTTTTAAGTAGTTTTTTGTATCAAAAGATCCCGTTTCACATAACTTTCTGTGAGTTCCTGAAATCGTTCGTGCATCCGGAACTGTTCTATTTGGATAACGCTCTTGGTATAATCGTCTGGCTTTGAATGCGTTGCCGTAAGCAAGCCCGTACAGGTAATGCATATCCACAAACTCGACATTTGTAAAATTTACCATGATACTTATACGTTTAAAAAGTATTACGTTTTTAAAATTTAAGTTAAGTGTAAAGCCGTCTACATAAATAAATAGCTGTCAAAACTGTTTGGCATTAAATATTTCGTTATTGTCATTGTTTCCTTAACAAAGTTCATAGCCTACTTGTCAGAAACCTTAGGCACATAGCCAATGCGCATTTAATGCTTTTTATTTTTTTTGTCGGAAACTGTTTGTCGGACGATCAAAAGGCAAGATATTAAATATGGCCTAAAATGAATGAGTTTTTTAAAAATAATTTTTATCTTGAGAAAAAGCAGTGGCGTACATAATATTTTTCCAAAATGTCTAATCCAAACCCTTTCAGGACGCCACTGGTTAAAAAATTTTAAAATTTTTCTACACCAAAAAATGGGTATTGATGCTTAGAGGGCATGTGTGAAAAATTCATAAAAATAGCTAGAAAGTTGTTAAAGTTATGATAGAAAAACGATTTTTTTCTTAAAACTTTAACGCCCTGTAGTTCGAAAATTGATAGGTTAAGGATATATGTTAATTTGAACTTTTCTTCTTAAAATCACCTAAGGATTCACACCGTTAAGGATCAGCATCTTATTCTGAAACACCCTGTATAAACAGTGGAGGGTTTTCTTCTTCTGACAGGAATTTGCAGCTCTGAGCGTTTTTCGACAGGAACTTCATTAAAATTTGAAGAACTGTGGGAATAAAATCAAAACGTGTTATAAATAGCAACTTATTTATAGAAAAAAATAGATAAAAAAAAATAGAAAAAAAGAAA
This sequence comes from Polydrusus tereticollis, assembly GCA_963920685.1. Lineage (NCBI taxonomy): Eukaryota > Metazoa > Arthropoda > Insecta > Coleoptera > Curculionidae > Polydrusus > Polydrusus tereticollis. The sequence goes on along the minus strand of OY987326.1, from coordinate 20,909,442 downwards.
AAATAGAAAAAAATCAAAAAATCTTGATTTTTTCAACTCTGCTGGTTCATATTAAATTTTTTTTTTTTTATGATAAGGCACAGCACTACAGGATAAATCCTTTATGGTGCTCTAGGAGCGGTGCGTGTGCGCAGGAAACGATTCACGTTGGTCTTGAATCTTTGGAGATTATACTCGTTGGGGAACACGATCTCAGGGAGGTCGTTCTCCAGATGAAAGAATTTTGAAACAGTGTCGTTCGAGGGACACTAAGCTGAACCAACTACTGGTGGGCTGCAGTGGCTCGTCGTGTATTTCTACCATGCACCGCTCTGGGTGGTATCAAGCGGGCAACCTCAGTTGAACACTTGCCATGAAAATATTTGTAAAATAGACTCAAGTCGCCAACCTGCCTTCGATGTTCAAGGCTTTCCAGGTTGTTTGTCAGACTATGGTCACCGATCAAGCGAATGGCTCTTTTTTGAATGGAATCTAGCAATCTCAGGGTATGTTTAGGAGCAGAGCCCCAAATATGCGAACAGTACTCCAGTGATGGTCGAATTTGGGCTTTATAGAGCATCAAAAGTAGTTGGGGTGTATAGAGGTTCTTTGTTCGGAAAAGTACTCCAAGCTTCTGCGAGGCTGCCTTAGCAATGGCCGCAACGAGTATAAAAAATAATAATGTTTACATCACCAAGCATTTGCTGTAGTATAATATTTTCAATCACTTACCATAAACATAAAATTTAATTAAAAATATTTATAATACAGGTGTGTAAAATTGAATGCCCCTTCAATATCCTTGACCTCTTTTCCTTACAAAATAGAAAAGTAGATAAGGTTCTTGTTGAGTACTTACATAAAGTTAAAATAGAATTATAAAGTTAAAACATTAGAATTACTATCCATGTCTTTCCCTTATGTTCTCCCACTTTTTAGTGGTCCTCTGGTTTGTCTGTTAAAACAAAAGTCGCCCTGACAAACCCCAATGGCGTGAAGCATGTGTCCCTGTTTATGTGTTTATTTTTCTCCATATTAGTATTATTTGAAATATTAAGAAATTTCATTGTGCGACTGGCGGTATGGCTTTTCAGCCAAATGCCAATAAAAACAAAAAAAAATATATATTTAGATATACATTATTATATTTTTATTAGCATATATTTAGTTACTAGGAAGTCACTCTGTTTACGTTGTATCTTTGATTTGTGACTAGAAATAATCCATTTATTTTATTATACTTACATTAAAAAGTATTCTGTACGTATCGCCCACTACGATATCTTTTCGATAATTTGAATCGAAATTGATATAAGGAACATCTTCCGGGGCATGAAAATATACCTAAAAAAATCGCTTTGAATATATATTTTGAAAAATACAGTTTGTTTTGATATATGACTCCGGATTTAATCGGTCAGAGGTGAAATTATTTACCCGGACATCTTCCAAGGTATTCAAAGAGAGTTCAGCTGGTCCAGACTTTCTGCTCATTATGAAGTTTGGATCTGGTTCCTGAGATCTAAAATATTGGGCAATATATAGCCATTATAATATATATAATATATATATTTTAATAATAAAATTAAATGAAATAATATGTATCTTAATAAAGAAAAATGGTATGTATATTATTGTATATGTATGTAGTAGAAATATGTATATATACGTATGATGTATGTACAAATGTATATGTATGTAACAGAAAATAAAAAAAAAACCTAAAATAAAATTAGGTCGTAGCCTGAAAAAAATCTGTTATATTTGTTTGTTGGGATAGTGTGAATTTTGTGAATCAATTTAGCTCTTAGGTCTTAAAAAGCAACTACACTTTTGCCGTCAAAAAATATATTTGAAATTGACCAATCAGAGTATTATTCGCAATTCGCAATTTGTGATTCGCATCTATATGAATAAGTACTATTCTTGACGCATTTTTACTGAATTACTGCAGTGTTTAGTCGGCTTTCTGCTTTTGATGTGAAAACGTCAAAGGATCTTGGGTGAGTGACTTCGCTCGGTGATATTAGTCCTCTCCTCTGGTATAAAGTATCTAAAGCTAATGAACAAATTGATTGATTAAAATTTATTAAGAATGAATGAAATAATATATTAATATTCAATACTCACGAGGTATGTAAAGAATTTAAAGAAAAGCATAATCCATATTCGGTTTCAAGAGGTAAAAATTTCTCACAACAGTTAAATTCAACATTGTTCCACTTGCAAGAAGACAACAGTTTTGAGCACGATTTTCTTAGCTAAAAAACAATTAATACACAATGAACTCTTGAATATACAGAGTGGCGAAAAATTCGCGCATAATGCCTGTAACTTTTGAATTACAAAGTGACCTTTATGAAAGTTGTTCAGTAAATTATTCTTCACATTTCTACCTGCATGGTTTTTTTCTGTCATTTCTGGTTTGGTTGAAATAGAGACCAACTTACTTTTCTTAAATGGAACACTGTGCATATGATTGCATATTTGGATTCTACTGGGAAAACTCTGAATTTTTTGTATTTCAAATCTTCACCTATATGCAAGCGTTTCCGAGATGATGACAGCTCAAAAATAAAAAACTTCCTAATTATAATTATTCCTACCTAATATACCCACCAGTTGAGGTAAGTTCACAAAATTATAAACTATATGGTTTCTGGGGTAAGGTGTTTTCATGACAGCGACCTAAGGGTATTTTGAGTGGCGGTGTGTCGAGTGGTAAAGAAATTTCGAGAAACTAGATCGCTTTGGATATCATGCTATCAATACATGAAAATCCAACACAATTATCCAGGCCAATGGCAATGAATTTTAATGTGCCTCATCAGTCAGTAAAAAATTCGTTTAAGCAGGAGAAGTTGCATCCCTACAAGATAAAGTTGGTGCACGAGGTAAACGAGGACGATTTTGATAGAAGAGCTGAAATTTGTGAGCTGATGATGGAATGATGCAATAACGATAATAACTTCGCAACAAATATCATTTTCTCGGATGAAGCTACTTTCCATTTAAATGGCATTGTTAATAGACACGATTATCGTTATAAGTCTCCTGAGAATACTCACTGGTTCCAGGAGGTCAATACTCAGAGGCTCGAAAAAGTTAATGTTTGAGCGGGCATAGTTGGTAGACATATTGTGGGACCTTTTTTCATAGATGGCAATTTGAATGGCGATGTGGGGACACGTAAAAAACAAAGTCTACGTTAACCGTCCAAATGACTTAGAATCTTTGTCAGAATTAGTGCTGAAACTCGGGCCATTCCAGAGGACATCCTTTTAAACGTTGTAGACGGGTTCAGGGATCGACTGGCGCTCTGCTTAGCAGAAAATGGTGGGCATTTTGAACACCTCAACGGGCCCTCAACCGCTGAAAAGGTTTCACTTGTTTATTATTCCGATGTTAAGTTGTTCAATTTTCTAGGCTATTTATTTTCTTATTATATATCCAAAATATGCAATCACATGCAGGGTATTCCAATTTAAAAAAGTACGTTGGTCTCTATCGCAACCAAACCAAAAATTCATGCATTTAAAAATGCGGGGAATAATTTACTGAACAACTTTCATAAAGGTCACGTTTTCGTATATGAGGTAGTTCAAAAGTTACAGGTATTATGCGAGATTTTTTTGCCACTCTGTATTTATATGGAGTTACTCTGTGCATGATTTTAAGACAAAAAGTTCAAACATAAACCTAGGTCCGCAACCGCTTTATTTTTTAAAATTTGAAAAAAATTAGATTTTTCTTAATTCCTTTATTTTGAATTTCAATAGGTATTAACTAGGCATAAAACCACATTTTTCCATGAAAAAGATTTTGTCTACTTCTACATGGCGTCCGCGCTAACATGTCTTTGAAAATTTTTGACGAAAAAAATGATACGCGAGTGTTTTGTTAATAAATCTTATTTTCAAAATCACGCCTTCTCACTGAGCAAAAATAACATTGCATTAATCTCCGCAACTAAGCCGAAATCAAAGTACTGTGTACTAAATTTTGAACTGTCTACATAATTGTGCTTTCTGTTTAAAAATTGTAATACCCTGTATCTCAAAAGTAAAGTTGTTGCGGATGAACTTCTTGTCTTATGATTATGCATAGCTCAACCCCCTTCAATTATAAAACACCCTGCATATTAAAAATGGGAAATAAGAATCACACGCCAAAAATATCTTTACTAATTGGATGCATTAATATAGGTTGGTTCAGAATAGTTTTGCTGCGTTATAGTTACTTTGCTGCGTTACTTTGATGGAATACTTACTTTCTTTACGAGATTGGTCATGTTGAATTTGGAACACGAATTGCACTGGGATTGACAAGAGTAGCAGTTTCCGGTAAAAAATAGAACATCGCTAATAAAAAACTCAACAGTGGCCATATTTTCGTTTGCATCTATTAAGCTATAATTAACAAAAATATATATTAACAAGTTTTTTAATTTTTTTACTAAATCGAATAATATATATTATCCAGAATCTTACTGTTCACTTAAGGAGAGATCCGTCGTTCCAGAAATTTGACAAACTGATATGGATGGGAATGTTGTGTTCCAGTTCAAGAAGGCAGTATCTGTTAAAAAGCTTACTGAATTTTCATTGTAGGTCTTTAGTATTGATATAAACGTCAGTATCATAGCGCCGAAATACGCAAGACAACTTATAGCCCATGAAAATCTAGAAGTCAAAGCACATTAATATGAACAGGAGACAAACTGTTTTAGTAACAAAAAATGGAATAACTAGACTCTCTAAAATAACAAGCAATGAGGTGGGAATTGCACAAGGTAGTCTGGTTCATCATATTTGTTAATGACCTGTCTTTGTTAATAAATTCCTCTAATCAACATATAATAAAATATGCAGATGATACAAATCTTCTTATAGGAAGTGAGACTTTAGACACTCTAAAAAGCACAGCAGAAGAATTTTTTAACAGGGTAACGAAGTGGTTTTGCACAAATAGGTTAATTATGAATAAATCAAAAACTAATGTGCTGTTATTTCGAACTAAACAATCCAAAATACCTAAACCATTGGAAATGCAATTGAGGGATAGTAATCTAAATTTTAACGAAACTGCGAAATTCCTAGGAATACACATAAATGAACATCTGGATTGGTCACATCATATAGAACAACTAATCAAAAAACTCAATTTCATTTGCTATGGAATCAGGGTAGTGAGTAAATATATGAACGAAAGCTCCTTAAGAGTATGTTGCAGAATGTTTTTGTTGTACAAAAGAGGATAATAGGAATAATAAAAAAAAATGGAATATCTTCAGACCTGCAGATCAGTCTTTAGAAATATGGGAGTCATGACAGTTTATGCTAGGTATATTTACAAATGCTTAATGTTCCTTCTCCGCAACAAAAATATTTTCGAAACAAAAACAGAAAATAACTATAACACAAGAACATTGGACTTTAAATGTGTACCCCATAGACTGGCTCTGACTGAAAAGTCACCGCATTATATGTGTGTTAAGCTGTTTAACAATATGCCTAAAGAATTAAAAATTATTACATCAGAAAAAAAATTTAAAGTAGAGATTAGTAAATTTTTAATAAACTTAGAACCATATTGCCTACATGATTTCTGTGCAGACCTTTAGAAATATTGTGATTAAAATGACGTAATTTCATTTCAGGTACATTTTGTATGATGATTTGAAATAAAGATATATTATTATTATTATTATTATAATTAGAACTTGAAGCGAGAAATATATCTTTCCAAGCTGTTGAAGCAGTGCAACATATCCATTTTAAGAAAAAACTAAGCTTCCACTAATTACAGAAAACTAGTTTAAAATTTGTATATAGGTACCATTACCCTTTACAGAATGCAGAACTCCTTATAAAGATCCGAATAACTTAAATTGGTCATAATATTATGTCGATTTTAACTTTCTTAGTTGTTGTACATGTTTAGCAATAAATGCTCTTAATTTGAAAATACTTACAAAAATAGTGGTCTTGTTTGGATTACAGGATCCTAATAAAGTAAATTTGCACATTTCGGATTTTATTTTAACTGTAATATTATTTTAAAAATCTTTAAATCTTTTTATTGACAAATATCCAAATATTACGTCTGTAAATATTGTCAGGTTTTGATCAATTCAAAATTAACTATATCCACTTAAGGCCTTAATGTGGCCTTAATAATTGATACCTTATGCCTACTTGCAGAATACCTTTCAATTTTTGTCCTTGTTCCAGTTCCTATATACCTTAAACCATGTAAATGTGTATTACTGCAATAATACTCAAATTTTGATCTGTATTCTCGAATTTGGTCTGAATTTAAGTTATCCATCTTGCTTATATCGTGTTACCCGAACCCAGATATATGAATAACTGCAGCATTTATTTTATTATAGTAGACGTACTATTGATACATAAACCACCACTAAACAGATTCTAATCTTATAATGTGGTGTTTAGTTATTTGCGTGAAATTACCATAAATTACCGATATTAGGTACGTTTGACAGAGATTTAGACGAGATAACACAAACAAAAGGTTACTTAGTCAGTCGTTTCAAAGAATTTTTATAAAATATTATGTTAAATCAATACCTTCACTTTTAATTCGACGAACAAAACAAGACCAAGTTTTATGATAATTATTTTTAAATATATCGATTAGACATTGTGTTTCAATAATACACCACAACATTTATTAAATATTGAGATCGAATTATTAAAAATATTATATTTTAATAAGTTGAACATACCTATATATTTTTTTAAAATGTGTTTCACTTTTTAGGATAAGGTATCCTACATAGGTTTTATTTTAACAAGTTCATTATATAATATTTCTCAAACATTTTTAATTAAAATAGGGAAAGAAAATAAAATTAAAAAAATTTGTAGGTATTTTTTATACCTAGTGCGATATTACGAAACTACAATATTTTATATATATTGATAGTATATTATGTTCATAATATTGAAAGTACAACATTAATATTTCATAAATGTTAATTGCCTTAATAGATGTTATTTGGTCAATATTGGTTGTACTTACTTAATTATTAATTTAAATTAATTTTAGTGATGACGATCGATCGTTTGTATTTTGTTTTCCAGAGGATGCTCTCTATAAAAACTAAAATTAATTATTTAAACTAATTAAATTCTCGTAAGCGTATTTCAGCCCCGATTTTTATAAGCAAGAAATAAATGTTTGTTCAAGCGAGCCAAAGATTAAATAACCTACTAAAAATAAACTGCAGCAAAAGTAAATAAAGCTTCCATCCCGTTATCAAGACAGTAGTTTAATAGGACAATTTTTAAAAATTATTTGAACTTTTTGTCCTCGTATAGCAGTTACACCCTCAGGCTCAAGCGGGAGTCATCGTGCAAGTTTAAAAATAATTCCTTTTCTTTTTCGATCTTTATTAGGTAAAGTTCCTTTCACGAAAAATGGTTCTATATAATTTCATGACTGAAATAAAATGGGTGCTAAGTGTGGTCGTAAATACCCTTAAATTTACAGCATTTGTTGTCGGAACCAGATTATAATGATTTCTTCTAATAATAATTAATCTAGATGAGGATAGCAAGAGCCAAACAGAACTAGATGTAGTATAACATTATTAAACATATAAACAAGTATAGGCAATAATTAAACATTTATATTATTTGGGCCTTTTTCATTTGATTAAATCAATATATTATTATAGTACCGAGCAGTGGCGCAACCAGGGCCCCACACTTTCGGTTCGTCGAGTAGCTTCGTGTCAATAATGTTGAAGTACTTTTCGACATTTCGTCTACCGCTGCAAGGGAGATCTTTATTATAAACTTGTGGGCAAAACATTTACAAGTCCGCACACTTTAACGTTTTTAAGCATAGATCTCACAGGCTAAGCTTCAAAAATGCTCACAATTAAATATTTCAAAGTTTACGAATCTTCCTGCGTGGCAGCCACCATAAATCGTGCGCATAGTACACCGGCATTCCGCAAATCGGTGGCTACATGATTTTACCCATTTGCAGTCGTCATTTTAGCATTTCATTTAAAAATCCGTCGATGCTCGCTTATCAGCAACCGCAAAACAGCAAACAGCTGATTGTCGAAACACCCCCATATTATTTTTGTGTTTGAATGAAATAATGAAAAACTAGTTGTTTTTACAATCAAATTTTTATCATTAGTTCCCTATTATTTATTTCTCGTAGCAAACCCCAAGATATGATATTCTATAATATTTAGTAGTTAAACGCTAACAAAGATGATGCCATTATCAGATAATCAGGATATTGCTTGTTTTTTGGTAACAAAACATTCAACATGGAAGGGAAAGTAAGTCATCCAATTTTGATATAAATTGATATAACCTAATTGCCATACTTTGTGTTTCAGATATAAAAGGATATTTTCAATTGGAACCAGAGGTGTTACAACCTACAACCCCACAAATCTTGAGGTTACAAACAAGTGGTCCTACAATGAATTCCATTCCATTAAAACAGGAAATAGTGCCCCAAATGAATTTGTGATTACTGTAAAGAAAGACAAGAAATTAATAAAAATGAATTTTTCCACAGAGAATAGGGCACATATCATTACCGAAACCATGAAATTTAGAAACAATTTTATAGAAAAACCAAAGGAAATATACGTAAGTATTTTAGGGTGTCTTCATTGGAAACAGTCTGATTGTAATGTAGAATGTAATGTAAAGGAACCGAATTCTGGATATTAGAATTAACAAGTTCTATGTTCCAGCGCTACTCAGCATACAAACATCATTGGTCCGATATTAGGTTGCCTGTTCTGTTGGAAGTTACTCCTTACTCTTTGGATCAGTTGGATCCAACTACAAATTCAATTCTTGCTAGTTACACATTTAAAGATTTTGAGGGCATTTGTACTGTGTCTGATTATCCAGGTTAGTTCAACGTAAATTGGAAGTAATTTTCCACTAGTTATTATGTAGTTAACCTAAAAAGGCCCTCCAAACAAAGAGACATTTTAAATTGGTACCTTATCTTGATAAATATATTAAATGCAAATTATTATTTTTTTAGGTGGATTTGTAATTGTCTGTGGTGGTTTTGGCAGGCTACACTTGTTTCAGTCCACCGACTTTGAGGAAATTAAAGTTAAGATAATAGAAAATTCCTCAGTTGTCTTGGGTATTAATATTAAAGTGTTGGGACAACCAATCAATTTAGAAGATTTTCAGAGACAAAGATTTGGAAAATACAGGTAAAGAAACTTATTAAACAATTGGTTCTAATCTCGGTTCTAATACTTTATGATGAGTTTATTAAGTAGTATTAGGTAACTGTTCTTTTTATTTCTTTAGTGAAGATGAATATTTAACCTCAGTGTCAGAATTTTTTGTACACAAAATTCACAAACCAAGACATTCAGAGCCAGTTCGAAGGATATTATGTCTATCGGAAGTATGTCTTTTAGAGAGGGATCATCAGACTTATAGTATCTGTACTTTAAAACCTTTGTGCGATATTTTCGCGTTAGTTAGAGATGAAGAAAATCCCCAGTTATTTAACATAGAATATGTAAACGGCCAAGTAAGAACATATACATCCACTGATAGGTAAGTTGGCAAATGACAAATAATCCAAGGTGATGTGGTCCTAAATGTTTGTTGTTATATTGTAGAGACTCATTGTTGGCTTCCTTATTAGATGGCGTTAGGGCATCTGGTAATAAAGATGTATTTGTTACCATGATGCCTACAGATAGAGGTCTTCGACTTGGTCCACTAAATGTACCAGTTGAAGAAGAAGTGGAGAGTCTGCATTTAAAATTTTTACAAAACACAGTCTCTCAAAGCCAGTTTGCCTCCTGTGTTAGACGTTTTAATGCCAATGTTTCATACAGTGGTCTTTTGTACAGTGTTACTCAAGAGGTAAGCATTTATAAGGAAAGGAATTAATTTGATTTTAAAAATTTTAAAATCAGAGCTGTCCCTTCTATAATATGTTTTGTCTTAGGGTATTTTTTCTGAAAACAAGGAAAAATTGATTTTGGCAGCCTTGCAAGCTCTTGTGTCAAAAGAAGGTGACCAAAAGACCATTTCATCAAGAGAACTTGAGTCTCAGTTTCAAGCACTACGGAGACTTGTGGCTAGTAAAGTTGGTTTTGCAGCGTTTACTAAGCTTCCAGGGTAAGTATTATGAATAAATAAATGTATTAGGTAGGTATAGTTAGAAGTTGATGAAGTAGATCATCAGCATTAAGTGGTTTTGACTTATGTGACAGCCATTCTACTGGAAGAAAGTGTGATAATTGCATCTGTTACACTGAAGGACCCTAACAACTTACTGTGGGTTAGTTTTAGTTTAAAGATAAGTTGAAACAAAAAAATCTAAGAAAAACACAAAAATTGAACATATTTATTGGGTAGGTAGAAAATAGAGGTAAAAAATTACATTTACAAATAAATAATTAATTTACATGGAAATGTTTCAAAAATGATATTTTCTATATTCAACAATTACAAACTGTTTGGTCTTTCTTGGAACATATTACTTCGAAGTTCATATTTGATTAGGGCAAACTTTGAAAAATAGCGTTCACCGTTGCACTTTGTATCTTCGTTTGCAGTGCTCTGATTTTTCGTCATTGTACAAATTTCAACAACTTATTGGCATTTATTTTTTAATTTGCATGATTTGATGGTTTTTAGGAGAGACAGAAAACCAAAACGATTATAAACCTCTGTATATTTCCGATCTTTGCTTTAAGTTAGCCATTAAAGTATCCCTTATAGGAAAATAGCCTTTATATTTTAAATATAAAGAAAATAAAGAAACTACGAAGACTACAAAATAAATCAATAAAAGCTTTATTTGCCATAAATTATTATACACCCAGTGAAGACTTGTACAGAACATACCCATTTCTTACTATAAATCAACTTTCATCAATCAACAATTTGAGCAAACCAAATTAATACATAGTGTACAAAATAAATTAAATAAAGCAAACACAGTCCTAAAACAAAACAAAGATTACAACTATAATATAATCGAAAGATGTCTTAAGAAAGAAATACATTTGCTCGCTCAAAGAAAAAACAAGACTCTCCATATGAGGAAAGCATTCAAACCTATAATAATATTCCTGATGAACTTCTTAATGAACACCGAAAAAAAATACTGCATACCAACCTGAAAAAATATATTAAAGAGACAGTACCAAACTAATATAATATAGAAAATTTAACATGTTATTTAGACATTTTTTTTTTACTTTCTCTGTAAAATGTAAACATTAGAATTTTAACTATTACTTTTACCATTTAAGGAATTTGTTAAAAATGTACTGTTATTATATATACAGGGTGTTATGGAAATGACTTATTATTTTTTAACCCGTAAATATATAGGTCGAGACGAATTGGGGAAAAATTGCTATAAATGGCGCTCGAAGCTAGAAATTCGAGAAAAATGCCTTTAAAAATTTAGGTCCAAAACACCTACGCGCCAATGACCCAAACAGCTGATTTGGGTAATTGTTTACTTTAGTGCAAATGTTGAATTTTTCGCTAAAATTTCGTATATAGGCTAATTAAGGGTAGCTGATCACAATTTTCCTTTTGCGTTTAGGCGGCAAATGCACTGGTTTTGAGAAAAAAAATGTTAAAGTTTTTCTAACTCACCGGTATGTTATTTTGCATGTAATCCTAAAATGTTGCTATTTCCAATAAAATATTACTTGTCGGAGTCATAGTATACACTTCCGAGTTGAAATAAACGAAATATGCCACAAGGAAACTCTGAAAAACCGGATAACTTGTAAGCGAACAGAAAACTCTACGTTATCTGGAAAAAGACGGGAGACAGCTCACTGACAGCTGGCCAAAAAAGCAGAAGCAAACTGCACCCATGTTGTCAGATTGTTAGTGTATTATAAATTGCCTATACTTTTCAATTCATTTTTATTAATTGAATGAATCCTATTGGCTCGAGCTAGCATATCATTCTCCTGGATGGAAGCCATTAATAATTACAAGAAAAAGAAGAACAATCTGGCAACGTGAGTGCAATGAATCTGAAAAGAGACGCTTCTACTTTGTCGGCGTATTAACAACGAATTTAATTAAATTTGTGCCTTTTCCATTGTTTTTTTGCTAAAATGTTGTTCTTATTTTATGAACAGATAGTTTGGTGAAAGTTTTATCACATATTTTGAAGGGAAAACCATAAAATCTAGGAAATTGAAAGGAAAGAATACCCTAACCTGTAAGTGAAAAACTTTAACATTTTTTTTTCTCAAAACCAGTGCATTTGCCGTAAAAACGCAAAAGGAAAATTGTGATCAGCTACCCTCAATTAGTCTATATACGAAATTTTAGCACAAAATTCAACATTAATTGCACTAAACTAAACAATTACCATTCCAGCAGTTTGTCTTGTCAAAAACACATGTGTTCAGGGGCATTTAACTATCATGGAAGGCGCACATAGTCCGGTTTTAAGGTATTTTACAAAATTCAAAATACTTCCGATTTTAGAACAAAAAACTATCAAGTGTAACTCTAGACCACCTCAGGAGTGGCCCCTTAAAATATAATAAGTCATTTCCATAACACCCTGTATATAGGCCTCATTACCAGATTTATCTGTTTCGAGGTCAGTAAAAAAAAAAATAAAAAAAAAAAATATATTTCTTTGCCAGATAAATGAACAGTTTCCTCCAGTCGGGCAAAAAATGTAATTCGTGAGCTTCTAGTCATTTTCCTCTGAGAAACGTCTTAGCTTCCGAAAAATGCACTTTAGCAGAAGATTCCTACTTTTTAATATTATTTCTCACACCATCAAGGAAGTAAGCAACAGATTCAAATAATTTTGTAGCAATATCAGCATGACTAAAGCTTGTCTTATTTATCCTTTCCAATTAATTATATTATTCCATATCGGAACATCTTGTAGGTGAATCAACATGGCTTACAATTCCATATGCAACCAACAGGTCTATAAGTTCGTTTTGTTCAAAAGAGTTACTAAGATGGTCTATATTTAAATCGCCACACAAGATAACATGCTCGTATATTATTTATTTTTATTACTTTTTATTTTACCCTGCAGGGGCATGCTCATATCACAAATTTCAAAGATTTTCTCAGTACAGCTGAAATTATTTAAATTACATTTATTGGTTGAAGCAGAAAGTTTTTAGGTACCTGGCCTATTTGTGTGACAAAGTAATATATTGGCTCTTCTATTTAAGATATCAAAAAAAAGTTTTTACAAAAGTTGTAGGGTATAAGCAAATAAATATTCCAAAATTATTTTGAAGTATACAGAGTAGTCCAAAAAAGTGGTACAATAAAAATATTAATTTTTTTAAATGCAACACCCTATATATTTTAGCATTTTTAGATTCCTCATGAAATTATCCATTTAACGCTATATTTGGTTTTTAAATTTTTTACAACGTTGCCCAACAAAATGAAAAATTCTAAAAGTTTTAGGAAAAACATAATGGTATAAAATAATCTGTATTTTCTTAATTAGAAAATCTAAAATACAAAATGTCTTGCAAACTCGAAGTATAGGTATTAGGTATTAGAAGTATGGTTAAGAATGTTGACAACTTAATATTATTGATAGAAAGCTTTAAATTACATTTTAATGACATAATAGTACTAAGTGAAACCTTTAATCGCCTCAACTAGTCTATGCAATATTCCTGATTATCAATTATTTTATAATAACGCCGATTATAATAAAAACGATGGTGTAATAATTCTAATAAAAATGATATAAATGTTGAATTTTCAAGTATGAAATTGCCTTTCTCTATAGCTACTATAAGTAGGGTAGTTTGTGTCATAAATAACATTAAAATAGGAATAACTGCGGTATACAAGCCGCCTCCCCTATCAAAAGCTGATTGTATTACTGACATTCACACATACCTGGACAATGTAGTGAAAAAAAATAATAATGTGGAAATATTTGTAGGAGATATAAATATAAATATATTAGATGTATATAATGAAACACACAATTATTTGGCAATGCTGTCACAATTGGGTTTTCAGTCATACATAAATTCTGTGACCAGATTCAATAATGATTTATGCCTTGATCATATATTTGTTAATCAGAGATTGAACACTAATAATTTAAATCTTGAATCTTATGTTCTGGATTCTCATATGACAGACCATGGACCTACTATGTTAAATATATTTTCAGGGGTTGACAATCAAAAAAGTAAACCTAATATAAACATTAAAAGAAGTAAACTTGATCTTGACAAATTTGTAGAATCGCTAAGTTCACACGATTGGTCTAAAGTCTTAAATGATCCAAACCCAGAATCTGCCACTCTCACCTTTATTGCAAGTTATAATAATTTAAAGTATCAAGCAACCTCTGACTATTTTGTAAAGTTTAAACAACACAAGAAGATTAAGGAATGGATTACTAACGGAATAATAACGTCAATTAAGTACAGAGATAAAATGAAAAGGCGGTTGTTGCAAAAATATGATGTACAGCTAGAAAATGACTATAAAAGATATCGGAACAATTTAAATAAAATAATTGAGAAACGAAAGTACGAATTTTACAAAACTCAAATAAATAACAATTAAATAAGGCTAACATAAAAATAATTTATGAGATAATTAAAAAAGCTACAAACGAAAACATTACTACAATAAATAATTTCAATATAAAAAATGGACAGGGGGCTGATTTTGGAAACGAGAAACGCTATGGCTGATTATTGCAATGAGTATTTTGCAAGCATTGGTACTAAAATGGCAGAAACGATTCCGGTACCTGATAATCCCATGAATGTGGATTTTTCACTGCGAAACACTATGTTTTTTTACCCCATTAGAGAAAATGAATTAATAAAGCATATTTCCTGTTTAAAAAGTTTAAGTTCACCTGGTCTGGATGGGATCACATCTAAATTAATAAAACAGACACATAGTGTAATCATGGAACCATTGCTATACATACTTAACAGAATTTTTGAAACAGGAACTGTGCCTTCTCATTTTAAAATATCAGTTATTACACCAGTTCATAAGAGTGGTTTAAAAGTACAAATAAGCAATTATCGGCCTATGAGTTTAATTAGTAATTTTGCTAAAATTATTGAAAAATGCATAAAAGACAGACTGTTTCAATTTTTAAAAAATAATAACATTTTATCTGAAAATCAGGACGGTTTCTTGCCGGACTCCAGTACGGAGGATGCATTGTATGGATTAACATCTCAAATAACAAATAGCCTAGATACAGGAAAAAAATGTGCTGTTGGACCTATCTAAAGCGTTTGACGCGGTCCCCCACAATAAGCTCCTTGAGGTGCTGCAACATTACGGGGTTAAAGGAACCGTGTGGAAACTGCAGCAAAGTTACCTTCTTGAGGGACATCAAGTAGTTAAAATTAATAATGTACTGAGTAAACAACCGCCCATAAAGATTGGGGTGCCACAGGGCACAGTCCTTGGTCCTATTATATTCATAACCTATATTAATTGTTTACTATCGCTTAATGTCAATGTCAATGTTCCATAATCTCTTATGCAGACGATACCGTGTTAGTATATAGTGGTGACACTTGGCAAGAAGTAAAAGATAAATAAAATGATAGGAGGATTAGGTACTGTTGCAGTGTGGTTAGGAAGTTTTAGGTTGTCTCTTAATTTAGCAAAGACCAAATTACATTGCATTCTCCCTAACAAATGCCTGCAGGCCTGACTTCCAGGATATCAAAGTCAATGATCAACAGGTAAATAAAGTTTTTCAAATTAAATACCTTGACGTTGTAGTGGACAAATTCTTAAAATGGCATCCACGTATTTACTACCTTTCTAATATTCTTAGAGAAATTTTGAGTTTAAATACTCTTATATTGATTTACAAAAGCCTGGTTGAATCTTTGATTAGATACGGAATCTTGGTCTGGGGGGGGGGGGGGGGGGACTGCATGACACAGCACTTTACAAGTTAAACATTATTCAAAAATATATATTGAAAATAATGTATAGAAGAAACAGATTATATCCTACCGAATTATTATTTACAAAGCATACTTGTGATGTGCGAGCTTTGTACGCTGTTACAGTGGCTGGTTTTATACATAGAAACAAACCTTATATAAATGTTGCAAATCACAGTTACCACACTCGTGCTAGAATGAATAATGACGTAGTCATTCCAGTAAACCACAATAACATCAATCTAAGGAGTGTAGCTTATCTAGGGCCCAAAATATATTTAAATAGAATTATTCATTCTCACCACAATAACAAAAAAAATAAAAAACTACTCTCTTTTCTGCAGTGCACTAGCTTTAATAATAATAGTATAAGTAAAAAATAAAACTACATTTATTGGTACATGCAAGTAAACCTGTTACTTAGGTACTTTTTTCACATTATATGTGATTGTCATTACTTATTTAAGGTATAGAATAATATAGTGCAATTCAATTTGTTTATTATTATATGTATTGAATGAATAATAAATAAATAAATAAGGGGTAGAAGAACTATTTAATACAATAAAGTAGTACAGTTTTTGTACAGGGTGATTTTTGTTGACATCCAAATATAGAAAATTTTAAAATACAGTAACTCTGTTTATTCAAATACAACACCCTATATTTATTAGGCTCATCCTATAAAGAGTTTAATTCTCTTCTATTCTTGTTAAGTCATCCCTATACCTGTCTTCAATACTTTTGCAAATATTTTGATTTTTACTTAAATTTTCGTAAAAAAAACTGTGATTTTCCTTTTTCTACTTAGCCATATGACCCCGAAGACCAAAACAAATGCAATAATTACAATTTTACAATTTTACAAAAATGGGCCACCCTGTATATGAAAATACTTTTAAAAGATAATATTTTTGCGTAAACATAATAGCTAGTCCTAAAAAATACACCAAGACGAAAGATTTACTTTTTTACATTACGAGATGTTTTGGTAATTTTTGGTTTATTCTTTAATAATAAATTTGTTCTATTTTTTATGGAACCTGAGGGATACTTTAGAAAAGGAAAGTCGGTGTACGACAGATATAGTGCAGTATACGACAGAGATACCTACTATAATTTCTACTGCGCATCCCCGCCAAACCTCATGCTATATTATACAATTTCTTAGCCTTGGTTGCTAACGGAAACGAGAACTGTATATAAGAAAAAGTGGTAAACACTTTTTTGTGCAGGATTTTATAATAATTTTTTGTAAAGGCTAAAATCAAATCTCGTAATCGTGACCATTTTACGGTAAAATTCGAAAAACCGCAAACATGCACGTTAGGGGAGCCAGGTTCTAATAAAATTGGGGGAGGTCATAGAATATTAATACTTAAAAGCCACCACTAACATGCTGGCCCCATTTGAGGTGCTTGTCAACAATTATGTTCTTTATTATATAGTTTTTAGATAATTAAAATGTAGGCAATTAGAGTAATTTAAAGTTTTGGGGACACCCATTTGTATGATGTTATTTGTAGATTTCGAGAAGCAATTGGAATAAAAGTAGTGACTGCATTAAAAAGAAATAACTATGGTGTTACACACGCAGCCATCGATATGATCTGTGCTTTGATGCATCCCATGCACGATGATTACGATCTTAAGCAAGAACAACTGAACAAGTCGTCCCTTCTACAAACCAAATCGTTCTTGGAGAGTCTTTTAAATATGTGGACAACTCACATTGTAAGTTATTAGTCAGATAATATTTTAGTGCATTAAGTAATCAAGAATTTTTTAGGCTCAGGGAACAGGTGCCCTTATAGCATCGGCGATGCTAGATTTTCTGACATTTGCGCTTTGTGTGCCTTATAGTGAGACAACCGACGGAAAACATTTTGACATTCTGCTCGAAATGGTATCAGAAAGAGGTCGAATGATTTTTAAACTCTTTCAGGTAAATAATAATAATAATAATAATAATAATATCGTTTATTTCTCCAATTTAAAAGTAATACACATAGTCACAATAATTGGAAAAAACGTCAAAAAAAGGACGTTACAAAATTACAGAAAATACAAAGAAATAAAACAAATTACAAGAAATATTCATTAAGACTATAGCAGTTCTTTTGTAGTAGATTTTTCTTTAGTCTATTCTTAAAAACATTAATATTAGGTGCTACTTTTATATTATTATCTAGAGCATTATAAAACCTAAAACAATTAAAATAAAAACTTTTTTGGTAGGCTGCTGTTCGATGAGGCAGTGGCAACAATCTAGAGTGACCTCTAGTATTATAATTATGATTAAAGTGGCAGCCCTCAAAGAGGTGCTTATTTCTATACACATATGTACAAACCTCAAGTATATATATATATATCAAAAACTGTCAAAACTCCATTCAGCCTGAAAGCTTCCCTACATGTTTCCCGGCGTTGAAGTTTGCATACAATTCGAAGGGCAAACTTTTGAAGAAGAAAGACTCTATTCACATGGCTGCAGTTACCCCAACATAATATACCATATTTAAGATGGCTGTGAAAGTTAGCATAATAAAGCGACATGAGGGTGGCAAAGCCACATTGCTGAGATAAAAAATTAAGCCCATAACAAGTCCTACGCAGTTTGGAACACAAATTATCAACATGAAATCCCCACTGCAACTTATGATCAAGTCCCACGCCCAGCATCTTAGTATTTTTCTCACAATCCAGTTCATCTAAAGTACCCTCAAACAGTCTAAAATCGCCCCCGAAATGTGCCTAGACAGCGTAAAGTATAATATTACTGTTTTATCTCTATTTAGTTTCAAAAAGTTTTTTTTAGTCCATAAAAGTATTTTACTATAAACATTTTCACATTCTGCTTTCAAAGTAGACTGATTATTTGCAGTTATAAGGATGTTAGTATCATCTGCGTAACAGACGACCTAAACACCTCCTGTATTAATGTATTGACTCAGGTCATTGGCAAAAATCAGATATAATAACGGTAATGTAGATTACGTTAAAAGGTTACTTGAGCTTTATGAATTTAAATCTGTAATGTTCTGGTTTTTGATTAATTTTCATTTTCTTCTTTTATTTTAGGTCTTTTTTTCTTTTATTGCCTTGTTATGGGCTAATCCGATCTGTTCATTATTTTGCATCCATTGCTTCTTTCTTTTCTTCGGCGTTTCCTTTCTTTATTTTATTTTTATTTTTAGATTATTACATACAGATTTGGCAAGTGACTATTGAAATTAGCTGCTTAACAGGAAGCAAAGAGGGCGTAATTAATGCACCAGTTATAAGTTAAATAAATGAAGAAAGAAGGTATCTTTTGTCGCATCATAACACGCGCTGCTGTTTCTTCCAATATCAGTCAGTCTTAAAAGTGACTGGGCAGAAATTCCAGGTAGAAAGGATGCGACAAAGCATTTCCACTTTCACTCTCTTTATTTAACTTTTAATTGGTGAATTACATTCTCTATCCTTCCCGTTAAGTGGCTGGTGGTAATAATCATAATATCACGCCAAACCTGTATATATTTAATACTTTTAGCATCCATCAATGGCAATAGTAAAAGGCGCTGGTCTGGTGATGCGTGCCTTGATCGAAGAAGGCGATTCAGAGGTGGCAGTAAAAATGCAAAATTTATCTCTGGCGGAAGGAGCAGTGCCGCGCCACTTATTAGCGGCTCTGTATACCCAAAGTTCTGACGGACGATTACTTACACACAGGCAACTGTCCAGGCACCTAATTGGGCTTTGGGTTACTGGCAATCCCATAGCGATGGGTCTATTAAAACGAATCATGGTAAGCTATTTGAATTTATATGTTGGTTGCCACCATTTAGTAGGCTGGTGCTATTTGAGGGGTCTTAGTAAAATAAGAGTACAGATTAATTCAGAACAATTTTAATGCCTTTATAATAAAATAATATATTACACATGATAATATAAAAAATCGTGCTTAGTCAGTAATGCAAGGAAATTTGTTGCATTTATTGTAATCCGTAGAAACGAATTTTGCCTTTTTTTAAAGCAAATTGGCGATGTTCCCCCGAGAAGAAATATGTTTCCCATTGTAGTTTTCCCCTGGTCCATTTTGTATCCCTAACCTAAAATCGGAAATTTGAATTTTATTGTCCTTGAAATGTTTATAGATTAAAAGAGATTTGATGACTGCAGTGTTCAGTAGATTTTCTAGAGAAAAAGCTTTATCAAATCACCGAAGCGTTTGCTTGTCCGGTGAGGTTATAGCTCTATACGGTATATAATAATAATAATAATAATAATAAAAGCATTTATTGATGACATTATAAGAAAAATACATTAAGAAAAGAACTGAAGAGTTCAACAATAAATACAATACCCACAGGAGAAAACTCGTGCGTGGGTTTGAAATATTATATAATATTATATTTAAATAGTATATTATATCTAAATCTAACATAGAACGGCATAAACAATAATGTCGGTATAAGAAGTATATTATAATACATATACAGAGAAAAAAAAACAATAATAGCTAAAGCATAATTTTTTAGCGACCTAAACCAATCTATAAAATAAAATAGAATAAAATAAAGGCACCATTAATTTACTGGATAATAATTATCCGAAATCCTAAAAAAAAAAAAAAAAAAACCAAAACTAACAATTCTATTTACAATCAATTGTACCCAATCAAGACAAATTTAGTGCAATTAATACCTAATCACCGTTATAAAAATTCATTTTTATGCAAGGGTTACGTTGTAGGAATTTTTTTCATCTAATAGTTGATGTATAGAGTTTGTGGTTGCTACATTTAATAAGTAATTCTTTATCAACTTCTTATATACTTGTCTATTTATCACTTCTTCAGAGTAAATGAATTAATAATATAAATCATTAGTCTATAATAAATATAATATAATAAATAAATAAATAAAAAAACTGTATAAACTGATCGTAATATAAGTTACCTAAATATAATAATAATCCTAATAAAAGGATTGATGCATGCAGGAGAGAGACCATTTTAAGAACATACATATGTTTATAAATATATAGAAGTGACTAATTATAATGTGTAGCATAAAAAAAAGGTAGCTTATTACATTTTACATGTCTGGATGATTGAAAATTAACCAGTTAGACAAAATAATTTTAAAGTTTGACATTTTGTTTTTGATTTCGGCCGGTATTAGATTATAAAGCTTTTGTCCTATATAGAAAAAAAACTTCTTTGTCCTATAGTAGTGTGTAAACGTGGTAATATGATGTTGTTACGATTTGTGTGTCTTGTTCGATATACTCTGTCTGTGTTTGCATTAAAGAATTATGTTTTAAATAAATACATGAATGCAGCTTTGTAGTACAGATTCTTTAAATTAAGAATTTTGCATTCTTCAAAGAGCTGGTCGGACGGGAAGAAAATGTTTAAGCCATACATGATTTTAAGGATGCGATTTTGTACACTCTTAAGCGGTTTTATTGTTACTTTGTATGCTGCGCCCCAACCTATAATGCCGTAAGATAAGGTGTAAGTTCTACCAGTCGCGGTATTTGGATTAACTTTTTTAATATTGAACTTTGATCTATGACTAATATATCGTCCTTGGGTTTTGGATAAGAAAAAGATGGCACAGGGCCATGAGGATTCAAGAAGCTAACTTTTATTTCTCCACTTTCCATATGTTATTTCCGATTATACAGCCCAACTGCCACAAACTGTCATAATTTATTGTAACAAAACCAGAGTCAATGTTTTGAAGTTCCATTTTTGTCAAACCACTCGCTGGAATAAGGTGCTGAACGTGTTCTTCAGGGCTTAGTGAGAAAGGTTTTGTAACAATCTTTGATTCAGATATTGGAATCACTGCGTGTACTTTCTGAGTTCCTACGACAGTTTGAACTTCAAGAAATCGTTTTTCCAGGTATTTTTCATGTTGTGTATAGTCATCAGTTGTACAATATTTAAAACGAATCCCAGGTATATATTCTTCTGCAAATTTGAAAAGTTGTTCTGGGGTCATAATTTGTTCCTTGTATGGTCTCTGGAGACTTGCTTTTGTGGCCAGTCTTTTCATTGTACCCCCCAAACCGTCACAGGCACTTTTACCGTGTGAAGTGGCAAAAAAGTGCCACTCTGCTTTAATGGCAAATTCCTCTTGATGACAAGAAATATTTCCGGGCCGAAAAGTGCTGCATTTAAATAAAAAAAAATTATGTATTTGGTGGATTCTTTGAAACCTCTTAGAAATAATCATTTTTCTTTTTGGGGACACACAGTAATGCATATGCTTTCCTAAGCAAGGTGTTTTTGATTTTTTTTTTGACATGGAAGTTATCATTTCTCCATCCTAAAATTTGGTACATGACTTAGGAAGACAGTAAGGAAAAAAATATTTTTTTTTGAAGAAAATCAAAAACATTGTTTTTGAGATTTTCCAAAAAGAAATTTTTTTTCAAAGATTAAAAAAAAATATTTCAAAATGAGGTATGTTGTGTATGACATCTTTAGAAAGGTCTTAGAAATACCTTTAAAATAAGCTATCATTCATTTATATAGTGGAAGTAGTTTTCAAGATATTGGTATTCTTGTAAGTACTTGCAGGAGCACAATTAATGGTTAATTCAAAAATCAATAAAACAAAAACCACTAATTCAAAAAATATGAAAGTTTGGATTTTGGAGTTTTCCATGGATAGAAGTGTACTAAAAATCATCAAAATCGGAGATGGTCAAAACAGAAAGCACCTTTTTTTGGTTGATTTGACATGGTTTGACCCATCAGTCACCTGTCCAGTCATCAACATTGCATTTATGTGGCTATAGGAAGCGCGCAAAAATCAGTCGGTGACTTATGCCGTTTTAAAATCGCGCCGATGTGGAATCATCTGTTCTATTATTATACGTCAAGACAGGAGAAATTAATATTTGGAGTGAGTAGCCTGTATCATTTCATTTATGAACATGACATGTAAGGGTACATAAAAGCATTCCCTTGTTGCCATAAAATCTTCAGAAATGAGACATTTTGCAAAATTAACTAGTACTTATATGCAGTAGGAACATCTAGACTTTTATGATAGCATTTTGAAATGGCAAGTGAACGACAGCATCCAAGATTGGTACTAAGTTAGGTACTAGGGTTTTTTCCGATTTCGATAATAAATATTTTTTGTGGGTAACTTTATTTCAAAAATTATGAAGTGGGAAACATTGCTTCTTTGTATCTTTACATAATATTAAAATTATCCAACAAAGGAAGAGCTTTCCATTGCTTATAAAATAATTTTCATTTTGTTAAAAGAGCATCAGTCAACAAATTACAGAAAACAATTGCTTTTTAGTCATCACATAAAAATTTGAACAGTCTTTTTTAATTTACTAATCCAAAAACTGACCCTTCATGACTAATGCCCTTTTAGCATATCACGATCCAATAGTTACATCTTCATAGTCAAAACCACTTACTAACTTCAAAACAATATTTTCGGCTAAACCTCTAGTTTTATTTGGATTCTCTAACCAATATTATCTTAAAATTTTCAAATTCTCACAAACATAAAAACTATAAACTAGTAAGCGCCTAACTGAACAACATCTTACGACTCCGTCTAAACTTGTCACATATAGGCAATCAGTCAGGCCACCATCATACTATAAAAGTTTTACTGAAAAGCCGCTACAAATACCAATCATTTGAAATAGTTGGTACTTGTGTTGCCCATGTGTAACACATTACCCGGTTGTAATGTATGTGTTGGCCGCTGCCTTTATTTTGCTTTGGCCAAACATAAATTGTTTACTGTATTTCCATAGGTTGCGTGGTTCAAAATATGTCAGTTTAAATAAAAGGCTTTTTCTCACACAAAATATATCTATTTACTTCTGTTATTGGTCTGCGTTGCAGCAAATACGGTTATACTGTTACAACTTAGTATGATAACTACTTACTTCATTAAATTATCTACACATTTTATATTACTACCTAACAAACAATAACATCGGTATACAATACTATATTCTTACATTTTCGAGAATTTATCGCATAATTTCACGAGTTTCCGACTGCTTTTTACAATAGATGAACTGAAGTCGAGTTGGGATGTAGTCATCACATTACCACACCTTCGGGATGTACCTCCGCGAATTTACCAACTTATTTCATGGCTTGTATACCATAAAATCAACGAACCTCGTGTAGAAACCGTCTGCTCACTACGGAGGCTGTTACGTATTTCTTCGTCTCCTTCCAGTCACGTAGGCTAAATGTAGCTATGAAACCGAATTCAATAATCTCGAACCCCTATCCGTTTTCCGGTCTAGAGCTTTTGTGAACGTCGGAAGGGGACGCTGCTTCAATTAACACGTAAGTATATCTAGTTGCCTACCAATAAAACCTTTCTTTACCGCGGTTGTACTGCTCAACTAAGACACACTCTGCTTTTGGTCATGTACGCTTGCTTTACTTCGGCGGATATTCACGGAAATTAGTCTTGGCGTTGTAGACGGCGTATATTCTCGGAAAGATTGCAGACAGCAACGTTGCCGTTCTTTCTATATTGATACTTGTTTTGTTATTAAATTATACAACCAGATAACTGAACCTTTCCCCAACAGTATGCCCGTGTTAATTACTACTGTATTGGGGTTTGAATGTTCTTGACGTCTTAGTCTGCTAGACCTGACGATGGTCATTTGACCGAAATGCGTTGGTTGTTGACAGTAGCTAAATAGTTTTTCTTCCTTAAATTTTAGCCCCCAGGTCTCATAGCTTTTTTGGATTCGCAAGATAAAGTACCCGATACGGCAAAAGAACAAGAACTTCTGAATCACCGAGACAACCTGAAAATCGCCCAAGATCATAGTTTGAAATCCAAAAAGCACCCGAATTGGATCACGGTGGAGAGACAGTTAAAAAACGTCGAGAAACGAGTGGAACACTATACAAACTTAGCGCTGCAACACTGGGGGGCAAAGGTCGGGATTAGTGTTAAGCGTGAGGAGAAAATTAAAGAACGACCGATTGTTTTAAGGAAGAGAAGGGAGAGGGTTAAAGCGGAAAGCAATTGGGCCTTGTTTTATTGGAATTTCAATCAGGACCATGCCCTTCCAAATTTAATTTGGAACCATAAGGTTGGTATTTTAACAAGGAATAACTTAAATTGGACGTATAGTCTCGGCCTTAAATGATTTATACCGTAAAATGGGGTGACTTTGATCAGTTTGAATTTTCTTTGTTATTTTTTTTTTAAGTTCCCTATTATTTCTTGATTTCATGTTATTCACACTTACTGTATTGAGACCAAAGGATTACTATTTTCTTACAATAAATGTCACAAAATTGATATTTCGATTTAAAAAAAATAAAAAAACGGGTGATCAAAGTGACCTCGCTATTCGGGGTGTCTTTGATCATATGGAATTTATATCATTAATGAGTAGTAGATATACTTATGGGTGATCAAAGTCACCCCGGTTGAAATCGGTCAAGCAGATTTTTTTTTAAATATTTTTTAACGTTCTGGGGTGAAATTGATCATGATCATTTTTATAAACTAATTTCAATTTAACTTATTTCTATTGATTAAATGATAAGATTTAACAAAAACCAACTAAACGAAATCTAAGAAATAACGTGTTACTTAAAGGAAAGCCCCAGTCGGAACATTTCGCGATCTCATCAACAAACGCATTTTCTTCAGCTCTTGAGAACACCATCTGACCACCATGTTGTGCCCTATGTCTGCCATGATACTTGTTGTTGAGCGTACCGTATATAACTTTAAATTCTCTTGACGCTTGCCTTATGCCCATTCTACCATCAACTACTGCTTGCAATGCATTTTCTAAAGCTTTCTGAGTAAAGTTCCTATACTGGCGTGAGCCGAGCGGACGTTTGTACACACGTGGCATTTTCTGTAAAATAAAACATTTTTTTTTCACAACTTTCAAGAAATATTCTAGAAACCCTTTAAACTATAAACTTCTCCGCCACACCGTAGCCACACCCTTAGGTTATAAACACTGACCTTTACTTGTCTGAGCTACGATCAAAGTCACCCCGCTAAACAAAATCTTAACCTCACATTTTCCTGAGTATTTTTTTTAGGATTATTTACCAGACATGTGGTCCCTAGGCAGGTACCTTTCAACGACAATGAACTAGAATACATATAAAATAAACATAAGAGCTACGCACCTTAATTTTCTGCGACTTCACTTAAACACCATATTTCAACCACTTATCCTTTCCCCTGGTATAGAAAAATACTATTAAGATAGACATGGCCAATCAGGCAAATAATATTGCTTTTCTCCCTGTGCAGCCATCCACAAACCGTAAGAATTACTTAACCTGATCAGCAGCTTAGAATGGCTCAAAATTTGAAAATAAACGCGACTGATCAAGGTCACCCCGCGAAGTCAAAGTAACCCCGTTTTACGGTACTCTAATGGTTTCATGTCTCGCTCTGAAAGCGGCTGTTACATGCCGAGTAAAACTTTATTTTTTCTAGGCCCTTGAACTAATTTTTAAGTATTTAAAACACCCAATTTAGTGTCACAAAAATAGATTGTAGTATAATTAATATGTCTTGACAGTTCACTGCCCCTGACGTAACTGATATTATGCATATGTATCTTTCAGACCAGAGAAGAACTACGGAGTGCTTTAGATAGTGAAATCCGTACATTCGGTAGTGATAGAGAATTGGCTGGTAACGCTTTAGTCGCTTGGAATCATCAAGAATTCGAGTTGAATTACCAGTGTTTAGCGGACGAAGTGAAAATCGGCGATTATTATTTAAGACTTTTACTGGAAATGGATAAAAATAACGACGACTCGCCCATTCGAAAATCGTAAGTATGATGATGTTTATTTTCAAGTATATTGAGCGTATTTAATATACATAGAACATTGCAGGCTATATGTTGTAAATTGACTTAGGCATGTTGTTCATTTTCAGGTATGAGTTCTTTAACGATCTCTATCACAGGTTTTTATTAACTAATAAAGTTGATATGAAGTGCATGTGTCTTCAGGCGATGGCAATTGTCTATGGTAAATATTATGAAGACATTGGACCGTTTAGTGATACAAAGTACATAACTGTGATGTTGGAAAGGGTAAGAAATTTAGGAGTATTTTGGACCAGTAAGAATGCCAATTTTATTATATAAACTCCGTCATAAAGTTTTTGTTTTAGTGCGGTGATAAAATGGAAAGGGACCGGTTAGTTTTGTTTATAGCCAAATTAGTGTTACACCGAAGAAATGTAAGGGAATTTATGGATATTGGTGGTGTGAAAATCTTGGTCGATTTGATGACTCTAGCGCACTTGCACACATCGAGAGCGGTTATTCCTACACAAACTAACGTAATCGAGGCCAGTCCGGACATGCATCTTGAACAAAAGAAAGAGTGGCATTATAACACAGATGAGGGAGGAAAAGGACCAATAACACTGAACGAGGTACTCTTCATTCTTCTTTTATATTTATTTATATTTTTCACAAATTAGTACCAACAACTAACTTATTAAACAAATATCAACTGTAATTTAACAACTAACCGGAACTAGCCCCATAAATACATATACAAAAACATACTTTCTGATAAGACACAAAATTGAAAATCTTTAAATTTTAGTTTTCTTTTTCGTCGCTATTAATCAAAGCAAGTAATTTACCTATAACGCCAGTAAAACACAAGTTAAGAATTAAGTCATTAAAATCACTAGAATAATGTTAAAAAATATGAGTAAAGATCTGAAGAGCCGAAATCCCTTTAAAATGGGTAGTTTTAAAATACATTTATGCGACAGTAAAATGAGAGCTAAAATATAAAGTTACCAAACGCAATTATTATCGATAGTTTTAAAGAAAGTGCCAAACAATAGCAAACATCATTGTTAAGGAGTTTAATAAAATAAACTATACAGGGTGTCATTTAATAAGTGTCCGATATTTTACAGGACGATTTCTCAGTTATTTATAAGGTGAAAAGTTTATATAAGCATGGGTCCGCAAGCCCTTCATTTTTGAGATACAGAGTGTTTCAATTTTTAACAGGAAAAAAAAATATGTACGCCACTGCCGTTTTCTCTTTTGATAACACTGTTATGTAGGCACTTTATTGTCTAATGCAAAGTACATTTTCATAATTTTTTTATTTCGGCTTGGTTTAGGAGATAAATGCTATTTTATCAAACTCTGATATGGGCATAGCGATATGCAAATAAATGTCATTTATTTCTTTATTATTCTTTTTCTCGAGAACGATTGCTCGTAGCGACTTCTACCAAGTATGCATTTTTTATTTAAAAGTGATGAAGAAATCCATTTTTTTGCTTAAAAATGTAATTCAAGCACGTATAAAGAAGTTATGACTTCTCAAAAGAGTAAATAGACACGTAGGTGGCGCCCTCTACAAGTGGGAACCATACTAACATCAAATTCGAATTTCGCATTTCAAAAAACCCCTAGGTACCAATTTATTTGCTTATATGAACTTTTCACCTTATAAATAACTGAGGAATCGTCCTGTAAAATATCGGACACTTATTAAATAACACCCTGTATAGCACGATGGCTCGAAAAAGATAACTAATGATATTTTTTCTTTTCTTATGGGCCTTAATATAACATTTAACCTACATATGGAATCCCCTTTTCCCTATATTTCAACTCCACTTCGAGAATGGACTATTTCTTTAAATTACATATGGAAAGCTAAAATAGGTCTGGTATACTCTAAAATCTAAAGTAACCCAACCAAAATAAATCTCTTTTTATTGATTACTCCCCGTACAACAATAGTTCATTTGCACCATCGGTACGAGGGTTGTTCGAAAAGTCTATGTTAAAATTAAAATTTTATGAAGGATATTATGGGTTCGGATTACTTCCAAGGTTACAATTTAACCTGAGGATTGACCAACAACCTTTAACCGGTACTTATAATATCGGATATAATGATATTTTGTTGATCCTTTTTTCGGTGGGGTATGAAATGATGAAATTTCTATTCACATTGTGCCCCAAGGGGATAAATATAAAATGGGATATTTACTTGGGCATCATAAATCATATTTGCATACTCATTACCTTGGGTACCATTCCTTTCTATGCCAATAGTAAAATTAATTCTGACGAGAAAAATTATCGTTTAAACTAAAAGTACATCTCACATATAGGATAATTTTTGTCTCTTAAATTAGTCTTCGACTTTAATTTCTATTTTCTCAACAGAGTTGCTGCTGGGCGGATCTTGATTAGGGGTTGATTGCAGGATCTTTCAATTCGTGTGCTGTTTGTTGAGGTAGTTCAGGGGAGCAGCAGGAAAGTAGTAACTTTTGAATCATTGTTCCTGTTACTAAGGCTAATTTTATGTAGCAAGTTGGGGGGGGGGGGGCGAGAGGAGTGAGCCAGTCTCTTTGTTCTCTATATATCTCACATGGCATATGGTGAACATGAAAATATTCCTGTAAACAAATTGTCTCTCTTGGTAAAAAATTTGATTTGACACAGATTTAAAAGGAATAGCTGTAACTTTTGAATTGATCCATATTTTACCCCCTAAAATCATTGGTTTTCTAATTCTTGAGAGCACAGAACCCTCATTACTCTATACAGAGTTTCAACGTTGTAGTCTAAAAAAACCATCTTCATTTCATTTATAAGGGTCGTTTGAAGATCCTAACGAAATGGTAAGTGTTTCTACGGTCTCTTCTACAAGATTGTCTAGATCCTACATTTTTTGTTATTCTTTAATGACTTGATTCGCATCTCGCCAGTTTTCTCGAGTTTTCTAGTTACAGAGCCCATATCAGCTTAATGGGACTTAATTTACTTTTATTTCGTGATCTTTAGTTTTCTCATCGATTGAGTATTTTTTAAGTTTTGCTTGACGTTCCCGTCTCCAAAGAGTAAAATTTTTTTCAGTCAACCAGTTCATTATATCTGTTTTTTTCCACAAGCTTGATGGCTGTTTTTCTGATAGCCTTGAGTGATATCTCTCATTGTCCTGTACTATAACGAAATTTTCTGGTATTAATTTTATCATCTGCTACAACTGAAAGGCATCGGCAGTTATCTCCACGTGATGATTAACAAGCCCTTTATAAATAGCTGACGAGAGCTTCGGATGTTCTTGTCCTGACATGTCTTTTGCACGGAATGATCTACGCTAGGTCACCTTACGTCTAAGTAAAAAACGTTTCTGCCTTTCCTTCTGTATTTTCGGATATCTCTCAAATAGTGTTGTCTCCAACAAATTTTTTCTGACCTGTTATTTAATACGGATCTTCGGTTTTGGTTCTCCCAACTAAAATTAATCTTGTGTAATACTTTCCCAGTTCCATTTCAGACAGATGGTCGTCTTCTTTTACGGCATTTAAAACTTTATGTAGGGTTGGGATCTCCTTTTGAAAATTGAATGACTGCATTTTCCGCCTTATTATGGTTTCCGCAGCTGTGACGGTTTTCTTCTCAGTGCGACGCCACACTACCATTTTTTCTCTCCTTAAATAACCTGCATATTGTAACAGTACTAGAAGGCATTTGGTGTATAAGCGCATCATGCCCATTTAACACAACTTCACCCGAATGGTCATACATAAGACCTACTAATAATAATTATTGGATCTACTAATAAGTCTAAATATGGGTAGTTCTATGAAAAGCAAATCACACTATACAAATTGAAAAACTTAATTAAATTTTTAGGTAAAAGAACTGTTTAACAAAGGAGTAATAACGGCCAAAACCCGATGCTGGGCGATGGGTTTGGACGGATGGCGAGCCCTAGCGCAACTGCCCCAATTAAAATGGTGCCTTCTCGCTAAAGGCTCCTCCGTTTTAAACGAAAGTGATTTAGCCACCAATATACTAAACGTACTTATTAAAATGTGC
Source organism: Polydrusus tereticollis (assembly GCA_963920685.1). Taxonomy (NCBI): domain Eukaryota; kingdom Metazoa; phylum Arthropoda; class Insecta; order Coleoptera; family Curculionidae; genus Polydrusus; species Polydrusus tereticollis. The sequence continues at coordinate 20,878,607 of OY987326.1, read as the reverse complement.
GAATATTATCCGGGCAGAGATGCCGACGGAGCAATAATAAGACCCTTACCAAAAATTAAAAGACTGCTCTCAGAACAAATGGCTCTCTCTCACGTGGTACAACTGTTGCTCACGTTCGATCCGATTTTAGTGGAGAAAGTGTCGACGTTGATCTGTGAAATTATGACTGATAATCCCGAAATGCCAAAAGTATATCTTACGGGTGTGTTTTATTTTATATTGATGTATACTGGCAGTAACGTTCTTCCTATTGCGAAGTTTTTGCAGTTGACACATATGAAGCAAGCCTTTAAAACTGAAGATGTAAGTATCTTTACTTAATAGTTTATAGTTATTTGTCTATTAAATATGGGGTTTTTTAACTCAACTTTCTCGGAAGGTTGTGTGGTTGAAACTGAAATTATAACATTCTAAAATTATAGATGCATTCATTTATTCACAGCTCAAAATAAAATATACAAACATGATCTTTGTCCGCACACGCATGAAAATGTGTGCTGTCGCATACCTTTATATAATTGGGTTGAAAAAGTAGTCCATACTTACAGTGGAGTCAATGTTATGTAAATAAAACAATGCAGTCTTCCTCCACAGTTTAATGTCAAAATAAATTTTAAGTTCCCAACATGTTTCGAATGCTTAAGCATTCATCATCAGGAGATACTAAAAGGATAGTACAGGATAGAGAATGAACAGTGAATATAAAATAAAGTTTTAGGACTTACTTAACATCCAGTTTAAAAGCGATGTAGGTTGTCTCAAATTAATGAGTACAACTTATAATGTTCTGGTTCATACCAAGTCTTCAACTTTCACATATTATTATATCACATTATAAGTTGTACTCATTAATTTGAGACAACCTACATCGCTTTTAAACTGGATGTTAGGTAAGTCCTAAAACTTTATTTTATATTCATTCTCAATCCTGTACTATCCTTTTAGTATATCCTGATGATGAATGCTTAAGCATTCAAAACATGTTCGGAACTTAAAATTTATTTTAACATTAAACTGTGGAGGAAGACTGCATTGTTTCATTTACATTACACTTTATATAATTATTAAACTGATCAGTGAGGTTACGTTTCAACTATACATATATTATACAATTAAGTGTGAACTAGCCATAGGTTAACCACAGTAATTAAAATGTACAGGCTACACTGAATCATATACAATATCATTTTCCATGATCCAATCATTAAAGTTTTGTTCTTAATGTTTAATAAGATATTTTAGAATAAGGTACACCTTACCTTATTCTAAAATATGAAGGCAAAATATCATGGCAAATCCAGGCTCACGGCGTGAAGTCGCAGCTGGAATTCGCGCCGTGAACGTCGTGCTCGCGAAACCTGTCCACACTCATGTAGGTAGCTAGGTGTGTGGTTTCGATGTTCTTTGATCCCTGTTTCAAGGGGTCATCGTGGGTTTCACCCATATAGGATTGTCCGCACAATTCTTCATGTCCTTTTGACTAGGCTTTGTCTTCGTCAGATGGCTTCGTAAGGAATCTTTGGAGCTAAATACTGTTCGAATGTTGTCCTAATCTTCAAATTTTTTCAGAGGTTCCTTTGACATATGGCACATTTATGGTGGGTCCAGCTTCGACGTCATCCTTCTGTCTATTCGTGTGATTCTGACGCTTCTTGATGACCTGGTCTACTAGTCTCGTGGGATAGCCATTTGTATTAAGGCCCTTTTTGACGTTGTTGAGTTTTTGTGAAAGAGCTTCCTGAGAGTTGCAGAGAGTAAATGCCCTATCGTCAAGTGTTTGTACTTTTCTATATTTGGTTTGCCTCCTGAATACCGATGATTGGATAGTATCGCTGTTTTTCTGTACAATGACGCCTAGAAACGGCAGTTTGTTGTTTTCTTCCGTCTCCATGGTAATGCTGGTGCCAAGTTATTGATGCGATGTAGAAAAGCTTGGAGTTCGTCATCGCTTTCATTCCAAATAATAAATGTGTCATCTACGTAACGCAGCCATAGTTTCGGTTTTATTTTTGTCTTTTCAATTGCCTGATTTTCAAACCATTCCATGTAAATATTAGCGATTACTTTAGGGAGTGGATAGTAGCGATTACTGAAGGGACAAACAAACAGATCCGGTGCAGCAAATCACGCTTGGACCCACGGCCACGACTTGCAATGGTCAGAAGCAAAAATTATACTGAAGTATCATCTGAGACATTTTTTTTAGATTTCTAAGTATGAACAGCCCTTTTGTCAGCTTCTTCCTTAGGTTGTCGATATACACGTTTCACCAAAGTTTCAGGTCTAAATGCACCCCCAGGAACTTAACGTCATTCACATCCCCATTCACATATCTCGTCTATCGCAAGGAAAAACCTACCTTTTATTTTCCTGATTTAGCAGAATCCTGTTCATACAGAACCATTCCTCCGTCCCCATTCTTCATATCCTCATTCGAGCCCTCGATCGTCCCAGATGCAAATTAGATTGTAGTGTCATCGGCATAGATCTTAAGCCTTGCTAATGTTTCTGCGTTAGGTAAGTCATTTATCTAAATTATAAAATTATAAAGAGAATTGGCGTTAATATTGAGTTCTGAGGGACACCATTATTTCCCACGCTCTCGGCCGATGCCACGTTAGACACTCCACACTAACCTGAGTCCTATCTCGTAAGTATGATTTAATGAGATCAATAGTACCCTGAGAAAATTTGTATTTTTTGAGTGTTGCTAGAAAAATAATATGGTCAACGCAGTCAAATGCTTTGCTTAGGTCCCAAAGGAGTACTGTGTTAAAGTGTAATATTTGAAAAGACTTAGTTACGCAAAATGCTAGGTCCGGGATACCGAGAACTCTGTTTTAACCTTTCCTGAAACCAATCTGACATTTCGGACTTATAAATCCCATATGCCGCTGAACAGCTGTCCTTTTGAGTAAAGGCAGTAATAGATTCATTATATCTGACATTTGGTGGTAGATATCAATTTTGTAAAGTTGATCTAAAAGTCTAAGCCAAAAAAGATATGACTATGAAAATCGGACAAGGACTTTTAAGTTAAACCTGAACGAGAAGGTCAAGGGGTTTTAAGTACTCTGTTTTGACAATCATAGTTCTTATGTATTATTTATTGTCATTGTGCTATTTTATTATTTTTACGCTTTCTATTCTGTGCAAATAAAATTTTATATGAGGATGTTGTAGAAAAATTTCAATCCTTTTTTAGAATACTTACGATACTTTTTTATACTTACGATACTTTCTTTTTCTTATATTAATTTTAAACCCCCAATTGTTAAGAAATACCATTTGTTGTAACTTCTTTGTGAATCTGCTTGTGTATGTTTTAGAGTACCACTTCTACTGTTATTCAAAAAAGTATACTCGGGCGTTTACTACCCGAAGCAATGATTAACTATTTAGAGAATCATGGAGCCGAAAAGTTTGCCCAGATATTTTTAGGAGAATTTGATACCCCTGAGGCAATATGGAGTTCACAAATGAGGTGCGTGTCAAACTTATTGCCATGTATAAATTTAACAAAATAATAACTTATCCTCGTCAGTCAAAACAAACATTTTTTTAGGCGAATGCTAATAGAAAAAATTGCCGCCCATATTGCTGATTTTACACCAAGGCTTAGAAGTCATACGATGGCGAGATATCTGTATATTGCAATACCTTCCATCCGATACCCTCAACTTGAACATGAACTCTTCTGTAACATATTTTACTTGAGACATTTATGTGACGCTATCAAATTTAAAGATTGGCCAATACCTGATCCAGTAAGTATATTGAGTGTCCTGAACTTATAAAATTCATGTTAGAAGGGTTTTGAAATAGCCTTATACTGGATATTCGAGAAATAAGTATCAAACATTTAACTCAGTATTTAACTTGTTTAGAGCAAGAACTTTGGTCAGTTAAATTTTTTCGAAAATCTCTTTCTTGTTGAAGATAAAATGCTTGAAGAGGGGAAGATTAAAAAATGTTGAAAATTAAGAGGTTTTTGAAACAAAAAATATTTGACAATAGTGCTGTTGGACTAGTTAATAATAATAATAATAATAATAATAGTCTTTATTAAGAATGTAAATTTAAAAAAATAATTACAATTCTTAGAGGGCGAAGTCTAGCTGATAAGCCTCAGCTACTCAACATTAACCCTTTTTTTAAACAAAATTAAACTAGTTATAGTGTAATCTGACAAAATATACATATATAGCATAGCAAAATTGCGAGTTTTTAATGAAATATACATTGTTGGCATACATAATGGGCACTACAAAAAGTTTTAGTAACAAAAAATTGTCGCACGAGATGAAATACTGACACTGACAATTATAGAAAATCGTGCAAACTATCCCTCAGCGTTAGGATTCGCCTGCTTCTCCAGCAGTGACTTTCTAATTATGTTGCGAAATAACATTAAAGAGGGGCAGACAAAGTAATTATTGAAGTTGTTAAAACACTTTACGGCGTTATAGGTAAAACCACGCTGAAAAATAGTTTTTTTGTATTGGGGCATCGTTAGTGTGTTTGACCTAACTGAAACACTGTGAATGTCGTTTCGAAAAACTAAGTTAGATCTTAAGTACATAGGGGTTGACGTTGTTAATAATTTATATACAAATGTTAATAATAACAGTTGAAATATATTCTCCATGTTCAACCAATTGAGTTCACATATTTTTAGAGAAGTGTGGTCATATTTTTTTAAGTTAAATATAAACCTGCAGCAATTATTCTGCATTTTTTGCAGATGTAGCTTGTCCTCTTGGGTTAAACATGGATAATACAAAATAATACAGTAAGAAATCATAGACAATATGTATGCTTCACATAACTTTTTGCGCACTTTGAAGTTTAGAAAATGTTTATTTGCATACAATACTTTCAACACCATATATGTTCTTTTCGATAAATTTGATATATGTTTACTAAACCTTAATCCGTCATCAAATAGCACCCCTAAGTTTTTGGCAGTATCCGTAAATGTAAGATGCATTCCATTGCATTGAATATTAATGTACTGCTTTAAAAAGTCATAACATCCTTTCGGCGCAAAGAGTAAAACCTGTGTTTTTTGAGCATTCAATGCAAGGTTATGTCTACTGCTATATTCAGAAATTTGCTGCAAATCTGTGTTTATGTTCGCTTCAATATCGTTATAATTTGACGGGTGAAAAGTACAGACAAGCTGTGTATCGTCGGCATAAGTGTGGATTTGGGAAAATGATGGTATTGTACCCATATCAAAGATATATAATATAAAGAGAACGGGTCCCAAAATTGAGCCCTGTGGTACCCCCGACGTTACATTGCCGACGTCTGACACTTCTGAGCGTGATCTTACAAATTGCCGTCTACCCTCCAAGTAATTCTGAAAAAAGGATAGTGCTTGATTGGACAATCCAAAGTAATGCAGCTTAGCAAGCATAAGGGCATGATCTACACAATCAAACGCTTTTGAGTAGTCAAGCAGCGTTAAGACCGTTGCCATACCCCTATCCAGATTCCCAATAATGAGATCGTTAATATGTAAGAGAGCTGTTGTCGTACTGTGGCCAGGGCGGAATCCAGACTGGTGAGACGGTAGTATGCCATTCTCAGTTACAAAGGTAAGTAGTTGCTGATGCACAACCCTCTCGAGAACCTTGCTTAGTACCGGTAAGAGACTTATTGGTCTTATGTCATTTAATGTTTCTGGAGAGTTTACCTTAGGTATTGGACAAACCAAAGCTGTCTTCCAGACTTCGGGAAAATAAACCCTGTTCTAGACAAATGTTTACTACATATATAGTGATTTAGTAATATAGGTAAACTTAATTTTAGCCAGCAGCATTAGACTTTAGACTGTGAATTATTGTGCTTATGTCCTCCGGGGAGGGCAACTGAAATATAAGTTGAACATTACTGTACGTATTGGATTGAAAATATTCAATAAGCTCTGCATCAGCGTTAGAATTAGAAAAGGCTGAAAGGAAGTGGTCATTTAGAATATTGGGGTTCTGCAAAGTGTCAGGCAACTCGGGTCTTGGTTTGGAGAGTATATTGGCAACCTTAAGTCGTTTCCACAGAGTTGCAGCATCCTGCGAGTCAACGAACCTTAAATAGACTGCCTTCTCACGTCTCACAGATGCTAATGCAAAATTACGTAATTGTTTGTAGTTATTCCAATTTTGCACTGTTTTATTTTTCTTGTACTTATGGTAAGCCTTGTCGTGCTCTTTTAAAAGTGCCCTTAGCGCATCTGTGAGCCATGGTGCCGGAGCCCTACTCAAACGAACGGTCCGTGTAGGCGCATGATTATTAAATATGTCTAACAAATTCCGAGTTAAAAAACTAATTTTATTATCTATATTGTTTATATAATAAATATCATCCCAACTTACCCGGCGCATATCTTCAATGAAGGCTTGCTCATCGAATTGTTTAAAGCACCTATACGTATACATTTTCTGAGCAGACCCATAATAAATTCGTGATTAAAAAAAAATTGCTTGTAGGTTGGACTACTCAAAGATGTATTGGACAGATGGAAATCCGAAGTGGAAAAGAAGCCTCCACAAATGACAGTTGAGGATGCCTATCGCAGTTTAGGCCTAGAAGGTTCTCGTCATGAAGAAGCAGTTATACGAAAGGCTTACTACAAACTAGCTCAACAGTATCACCCGGACAAAAATCCTAATGGCAGAGTGAGTATTATTTACGTTTAAAAACATTTACAAATACGTTTTTGTGTCTTCTTATTTTTCTGATATTTTTTACCATTTAACGACTACTTTTGCCCTGCATAAACATTACTATAAGCAGTCTGTTTATAGCCGACCCTGTTTAAAAAACAGACTTTTTCTAACAGAACAGTTGTGATGACTAGTGGCATTTGTACTTCCCAAAAGTCAAATATATATTTTATTTCAGGAAAGATTTGAGGAAGTAAATCAAGCCTATGAATTTTTATGCAGTAGAACCAGCTGGAACGCCGATGGTCCAAATCCCAACAATATTGTTCTATTACTTAAAACTCAGAGTATTCTTTTTCATACACATTCGGAAGGTAAGATTCTAAGTTTACACTGTAGACCAAATTTAACTATTATATTTTTAAATCTTGTTATTTATTATTTTTTTTACTTAATTTTGATTTCGATCTAGCTGATTTTGTTGAAAATTCCGTAAAGTGAATATTGAACGTTGTAAGGTGGCAGTCAATGGAGGTTGTTGCTACCGGAAATGAAATTGAAGGATAATAAACGTAAAGACAGTTTTTTAAAATACGATTTTTACAAGAAAAAAATATTTGTAATTATTTAAGAAAAAGGCATAGTATAGCTTTTAAGTGTTCCTAAATTATTTTCCAATTACCAATGAAAATTCATGCAACTCTATATAGGGTGTCCCAGATAATAATGCACTCTACAGGGATCTTGCAAACCATCGGATATACAGAGATGATTAAATTAGAGAAAAGTTGCACATTACTGAACTCTGAAACGTCATGTTTTCAAATTTTAAAAATTCCGAATATTTCCGAAGATATTTGGGAAAACCCGAATTTTTGCTATATTGTTCTTATTGTTTTTTTATTATATTTGAAGTGATATGTCAAAATGAATTTTACATTCTCGTTGCCACTTTTAATCCTCCATAAGAAGGTTTAATTAAATTCTCAATCCGACGCGACGTTTCGTTTCTTTGCAACCATCATACGCTTTAAACACTCTACTTTTTTTCTGAATCCGTTTAGGGACTAAAAACTCACCATCGAGGCAAATGAGCACCATATTTATTTTTTTTGTGTTTTTATTTTTGTATTTAAACTCTAGTTGGCTTTAAAAACAATTTTTTTATTTTAATTTATTTACAATAATAATAGAACCATTTTCAAATGCATAAATATTAAACATGATGGCATAATGAAAAGGAAACTAATAACAAAGCATTAGAAACGTATAAACAATTTAGAATCTATACAAGTTTGTCTAATAAATCTAACAAGTAGGTATTAATTAATTTTGTTTTTTTTTAAACATTTTAATAGGTAGGTAATTGAAATTATTTTTCATTTTCAAAAATTTCACCCTCATTCTCCAAACATAAATAACATCGGTAAACAATTTCGTCCATAACGTTATTTAATACTTTTGGAGTTATTCTTCCTATTGCGGCTCGAACTGCGGCTTCTAACTCATCATTATTTTGAAAAGTCTTCCAGTAAACTTCATTACCAAGGAATCCACAGAAAAAGTCCATCGGTGTAATATCTGGGGATCGCGGAGGCCACTTCATGGGACCACGAGTGGCAATTGGATTGTTTTAAAAGCGTTCTCTCAAATATTCCATATTATGCCTGGAATTATGAGGAGGAGCCCAATCTTGTTGAATCCACATATTATTGGTTACGGCTAGAAGATGGTCGTCAAGAATATCTTCGATGTCGTTTCTTAAAAATTGTCCGTATCTTTACGAATTTAGTGTTCCTTCATAAATTATGGGTCCAATAATTCGTGTTCCCCAAATACCGTACCACACGTTAAATCCAAAACGATGTTGATGTTTGGATGTATGAACTCGATTTTCATTTTGTGTGGACAAATAATGAGTTTTTTTTCTGTTAAGGATGCCATTATTCCAAAAATAACTTTCGTCTGTCCAGAGAATATTATTAAGAAAATGACGGTGTTCGTCGCATTGCCTAGTAAACCACTCGCAAAAAGTCATTCTGCGCTCATAATCGCCTGGAAGTAAAGTAAGACAGATGCGGAATTTATAGGGACGCTATTTTTCTGTGTGAGGATTCCTTGCGATACTGATTTAGGATCAGTATGTTCTTTTTCAATTGTCCGAATCTTCGGAAATATTTGGAATTTTTGAAATTTGAAACACGACGTTTATCTTTGTTTAAGTAACACGACGTTTTTTAGTTAATAAAGACAATGAAGGTTAGTTCAGCCTGCTATTGCCGAGAAAAGATTTTTGTTTCATTCTAAAGAAATTTCTTTTGCTCTACTTAAACTAACTGATATTATTTTAGTTCTGAAACCGTATAAATATGCTGGCTATCCACAACTTATTACAACTATTAAAATAGAAACTTCTGACGATCAGTTATTTTCCAAAAAAGAACCCCTCCTTTCTTCTGCTGCTGAATTGGCTTATCATACTGTATGCTGTTCGGCTCTTAATGCTGAAGAACTGAGAAGACAAGATGGACTAGAGGTAAGCATTAAAAATTATCATTGAAAATTCCTTAGATTAAGATTGGAAACACGTTTTCTAAACATCAAATTCATAAATACAATCAAGTGCAAATCGGCAACGCTGTAACAAAAGAAGAACGAGCTAATAATTTTTGATTGGTCCAACGAATCGCGCGACCGCGCGCTTATTGGTTGAAGACTGACAGCGGCTTCGTCGCGAAGGAAACAAACAGTAGTAGTGTTCAAGACTCGAGGCGAGAAGCTGCTGCACGTGCCCGTGTAGCGAGATCCACATGGGTTTCTGATATAAGGTCACTCTAGTTCAATCACAGTAAAGTAATATTCTTCTAAAGGTTTTCTTTCGGCTAAAAAGGACAAATACGTCGTGTGTGTTTGGGTAAGCAACGAGCTTGCATATCATAATTCTTTTTTAAAGGGCTTCCGTACGAGAATCGCAGTTTTCCGACGGCAGTGATTAGTTAGTCTGGCATCTTAGCAGAATAAAGATGTTTAGTTCTTAGAAATAATAACACAAAATCGTGTTGAAACCACATTCCAGTATAAACAAAAAAAAACGTTTTTGTTTATAGACTATTGTTCTTTGACTAATGACTATACCGTAGTAGATAGTTTTGTTGACTGTTATAATAATAACAATAATAACGATAAAGATTTTCTTTTGTAGGTTTTACTTGAAGCATATACAAGATGCGTAGATATTTTGAGTAAATCGTCGAAGTCTGATGATATGGCGGTCCAGGTTTGTATACACATAACGAAATGCTTTAGTGTAGCAGCTCAGTTCCAGGGGTGCAGGGAGTGCATTATTAATCTGCCACAGCTTATAAAAGATTTATGTCGGATTTTGCATTTTAAGGTGAGTCGTTCGCCCGACGAGTTCGAAAGTTAAAATTCCAACATGATAACATACGAAACCCTAAAAAAAAGTAGCTGGTTTATAAAAAATAAAAGCACATTTTGAACAAACTTAAAAAGGTTTACGCTTCCCGTAACTGGATTTGTCTTTAAAATCGTTGTACTGGTTAGAGTACTATAATAATACTAAAATATTGTACAAGTAAATGTAAAAAGTTTTCAATTTCGTTTCGAAGAAACTCATGATATCGTCGTCTGTTTAGTGACCCGTTATAAAATATTGGACCCAAAATTCTATTATTTGACATCACACCAGACATGAATCGAACTCATTCCTTGGTATGAAATTTTCTTGGGTTTTCTACAGCCTAATAATAAGTGTTGTCGATTAAATAAGCCTGATATGTAATTAATGTTTCCTCGTCTGTCCATACATTTTTTTAAAATAAATTAGGATCGTTGTCTTCTTGTCGAATTGCAATTTAAGAAACAAACTGAAAGTAAAGTTCTTTTTATGCAGCTGTTAAGTGCTGTAGTGGGAGTATATGAAAAGGTATTAGTTTATTAATTTTTAAAGTTCTGTGGACGATTCCCCGGCTAACTTTTCGACGTACTACACGACCGTACTGAATGTCTCGAACTGCACCCGAAATTGATTTGGTTGGATTCACACTAAAATAATTTAACACACTAAACTAATTTAAATTTATTTTTCTGTCATATAATGACTTATTTTTTCAGATATTTTTTTTATTCTTAAAATGGTATTTACGGATATATTTCTATGAAAATGTGCAATAAATCTTTTTCTTGCTTCTCTTGCGTTTTCTTGACTTTTGTAATACATGGTAACAATCTGTAATCGCCTAACGAATATTTCATGTTTACAAAATAAAAAATATTTCAAATTTATCTTCACTTTGAAGGCATTACCAAAGGTTATTATACCTACATCACCTATGCTGCCGTGCTAAGCAAGAAGGTCGTATCTGACAAATTTTTCAAAAACACTTTTATTTGATTTTCAGTATTTGTGCATCATTTTACACCTTCGTACCAGAAATAAATGTCGTAAGATGAAAATTGACTACTTATATGCGCTTATAAAGTTTGTCATAACTGCAAAAATTGCATTGATCCTAATAATATCTGTCGTATGTTGCATATACTAAGAAGAATTGTCGTATATTACAAATTGTCTGTCAGATATGACAATTCCTTTTAGAACTCTAGCTGCAAAAGTTGCATTGATCCTAATAATATCTGTCGTATGCAGCATATACTAAGAAGAATTGTCGTATATTACAAATTGTCTGTCAAATATGACAATTCCTTTTAGAACTCTAGCAATATAACCTAAAATTTTGGTGGGATACTACTGTGTTGTAACAGTCAACAGTGTATTTCAGTAGCAAAGTTCTGTAAAATTTCTTTAGTATTAAAGTATTTTTGTGATTCTAAAGAAGAAATAAACAAAGGTAAGTTTAATATAATTTTAAATTTTTATAAATAGTAAAGGTACATCGAACAAATGTTTGTTTATATTTCGTTTATGTCCCCTAACCCAAAAATAATAATTTATTTTTTGTTTTGAAGCTAACAAACAAAAAAAAAACGTTTCTTGATATATGTACAAGGTATTTCCTTTTTAATGAAAACAATTAAGCTTATGTTTGCGTTATTATGGTGTTTTTTTTTTATTTGGTATGCTTATGTATGACTAAAGTACGTTTTACTGTCGGCAGTACTTATCTGAAAGTCGCAACTCTCTTACATATAAGCATGCGCAATACAAGTCACCTGATCGAATTCTGCGAAATCAGATCAGCTGGCTTGTATTGCGCATGCTTATATGCAAGAGAATTGCTACTTGCCGATAGTATTGCCGACTGTAAAACGTGCTTAAAGAGAGTACTTTCTTCAACATTTTAGGTAACTCATAGATGTACGGTTTTACGGGGGTTTTTAGTAAAAAATTTAAAGAGTTAGTATCTTTATTGATAATTTTTTATACTTTGTAGGGTGAAGAAAAGGACACAGAGAATCATGCAGCTTTCCCTACTAACATGTTCAACAAACATTTTAAATAATGCGGAAGTTGACAATAAACTAAATAATTCGGCCATTAACATGGAAGAAAAAGAAAGCAACGCGGACATTAATATGGAAGAAAAAGAAAGCAACGCGTACATTAACATGGAAGAAAAAGAAAGCAACGCGGACATTAATATGGAAGAAAAAGAAAGCAACGCGAACATTAACATGGAAGAAAAAGAAAGCAATGCGGACATTAACATGGAAGAGAAGGAAAATGATGCGGACGATAATTGTAACATTAAAGGAAGAGAAAATACTTCGAAAGTTAATATTATAGAAGAACAAAAAAATTCTTTTTATAATTTTTCAGAAGATAGTGATCATTCTGTTGTTAAGGATCGAGATTTTATTATATCAAAGTGTGGCGACGATTCTGATTCAGATACTTCAAAAAATGACATCGAATCTTCTGAAGAAGAAAATCTACCTTTGGCAGTCATAAGAGAGAGAGGCACTAAAAATGAAATTAAGCAAATCTTGGATAAAATAATTGAAGAAGTTTCGAACAAATTGGATGGCGACATATATACAAAAAAAGGAACTTTGAGAAAAAGAAAAAGGTATGATACTTCTCCGGCAACAAGAGCCAAAATGCGACTTAATAAGAAAAAACAAAAACATTCCTACATTAAAGAAAACTGTACCGACAAATGTAAAAAGAAATGTATCAAAACAATCAGTAAGCAACGGTAGGAACTGATTAACCAGGAATATTGGAAAATGAATGAAAAAGATAGGCGCGCTTTTATATTACATAAAACCAGCACCACTGGTGTTAAAAGAAGATCACACATAGTAACTGCTGAGGGATCTAGAAGAAACAAAACCGTTTGTTACTATTTACCTGACGAAACCGGACATAATCAACAGGTGTGTAAACAGTTTATTTTGGCAACATTGGGATATGAACTGAAAAACGATCGTGTCCTTAGAAATGTAACTCTTATAAATGAAAGGACGTCCATTGCTCCAAAACCAGATAATCGTGGTAAAAAACAAAAAGAAAATAAGTTTGATGAAACATTAATTGAACAACATATTGAAAGTTTTGGCCCCACCATCTCACATTACAGACGGGAACATGCTCCGTTAAGAAAATACTTACCAAGTGACGTCACAATTACAGCAATGCATCAAGACTTTTTGCTGAAGCAGAAAGCTAACATTTCCTATGAACTCTACAGGAAGGTAGTGGCGCGTTTGAACATTTCCTTCTCAAATTTGGGACACGAGGAATGTTTCGTTTGCGAAACATTTAGATTGCACTGCATGTCAACAGGACACGAAAAGAACAATATTTCCAAAGATTGTGATGTGTGCACATCATTTCAAAAGCATCGAGATGGATATCAAAAGGCAAGGGGGGAATATAAACTAGATAGTGTTAAAAAGGATGGTTTATATGTTTCAGCAGATCTCCAAAAGGTAATGCTAATGGTTAGTTTTTAATGTTTTGTTTTTAATAATCATTTTCTTTTTTAGGTGATTATGCTTCCCAGGTGCGAGATGTTTAAGGAAATAATTTTTATGCCCCGGGTTATTGCATTCAACGAAACATTTGTACCTATAGGAAAATCTCAGGAAAAACCATTTGCTTTTAACTGGCACGAAGGTACATCAGGAAGATCCAAAGACGATATTATATCAACGTTCTATAATTTCTTAGTTGCTGTCAGGGACGTAGAAAACGTAACAATCTGGTTAGATAACTGCGCAGCGCAAAATAAGAACTGGGGGCTATTTTCATTTCTAACTTACGCAATTAATTCGAGCGAAATTAATTTGACACAGTTAAACTTAAAATATTTTCAGTCGGGGCATACTTTCATGTCCAGTGACGCATTCCACCACCAAGTTGAATTGTCATTAAAAAGGAAGAAAAAGGTGTACGATTTTAAAGACTTTAGCGAATGTGTCGCATCAGCTAATTTAAAAAAAGTTATTGTCAAAGAAATGGAAATTGACAACTTTTATACTTTTCCAGATTTAACGTCCCAATATAAGCTAAGTAAAATTATTCCTAGACCATATCTGCAGGATATGGTTTTAGTTCAGTTTCAGAGGGGGCAAAAAGGCCTAAAATTTAAATTATCTTTTTCTGGAGATTTTCAGTGTGTAAATTTTTTATTACAAAAATATGAAAATGGGGCTTTGCCACAACCTAAAAAAAAAATAATATGAGGGGAATATCCAAAGAAAGAAAAAACAATATTATAAATAAAATTCAAGGTATAGTTCCACAAAACCGATTGTCATTTTGGCAAAATCTTAAAGAAACCGAAGTGGAAGTTGGTTTAGAATAATTACAATTAAGTGAATTACAATAATTATTAAGAACTTATTTTTTATATTATTTAAGACTAACTACGTTAATGTTCATTATTATAGATATTTTGCAAGTTAAATAAATTATTTTGACAGATATGACGATTTTTCTTAGCATAATAATAAAAATTACTAAAGAGAAAAGTCGTATCTGCATTTCCCCCGTTGTGTGAGCTTGAAAATATACAAAAATCTTCTCAAAAAACAGAAATGTTTACTATTTACTTTGTATCATACCCTTATGGCGCATAACTGCAGTTTTAAAGAAAATAACACTATATTTATAAAAACACGTTTTTCTCGAAATAGTAAAAAGTGCAGATACGACCTTCTTGCTTAGCACGGCAGCATGAACCTATTAAATTAGAGAGGTTGTGATAAAGTTATTAAGGATAATTATAAATGTAATAGAAACAAATTTCATCAAAATAGAAGTAAAAAATGTGACTATTTCAAAAATCATATAAAAAATCGGGCGTTCCATTTAAAAAACGCTATATCCATCAGCAAGTCCATCATATAAGGACCTAAAGTCTAATACAATTTTGATGTTAAATTAAGAGGGGAGTCAATATTTTGTGGGTATCAAATTTACATGGGATTTCCTATGGCCAGTCTGGCGGTGCATCACCCGGTATATCAAGCCCATGGACACTATCCAACCCCATATATAATATATAAAACACTTAAGGAAAACAATAATTTTCGATTTTCACTATATTTTAATAAATAAACACAATTGTTTTTTTGTGTTTGTGTGTTTTTCAGTGTTTATTTATTAAAATATAGTGAAAATCGAAAATTATTGTTTTCCTTAAGTGTTTTGAACATGGATTTTCATCAAGTAAAGGCCTCATCAATCATGTATATAATACATAGTTTAATGAAAATAGAATCTGCGAGTGCCTCCGTTCTTCTGTTTGTATTAACCCGCCCACGCACATGGCTGCATTGGATGTCCTGCTGGGGCTGCCGAGCCTTCCTATCTGGATTCAGAAAGAGGCAATGGCGGCATACCTAAGAACGCGGGCCACTGGATGCTGAAATGGAGTGGGCGACTTAGGACACACTAAGATAGCTCCGAGGGTGGAAAGGGAAATCCCAATACTTTCCTTCAGAGCAATGCCAGTTGAAGAAGTGCCGAGGCTGAACAGGAAGTTCACTCTCACGATCCCTAGTAGGGAGCAGTGGGAGGAAGAGCAGGTGAAGTTCCCTGACGATGTTCTGGTATGCTACACCGATGGGTCGCGCATGGCTGAAACTGAATCATCAGGGGCAGGAGTATGCTGCCCCTTGGAAACATCAATATAAGAAGAAGCTACCCACTGTGAAGGTTCGCGACAGTTTTCCAAGCAGAGGTATATGCCATCCTCTCGGTGGCAAGTATGAGGGAGGTCATGGACTGTCAAGAGCGGACTGTATA
This sequence comes from Polydrusus tereticollis, assembly GCA_963920685.1. Taxonomy (NCBI): domain Eukaryota; kingdom Metazoa; phylum Arthropoda; class Insecta; order Coleoptera; family Curculionidae; genus Polydrusus; species Polydrusus tereticollis. The sequence continues at coordinate 20,862,701 of OY987326.1, read as the reverse complement.
TATCTGCTCTGATAGCCAAGCCGCCCTCAAGGCAGTCTGCCAGCCCAGGAGCAGTTCGACCCTCGTGCAGGAGTGTGCGGACGCACTTGGGAGGTTTGCAGAACGGAAACAGGTAGTGTTTGGGTCCCTGGATATTGCGGAGTGCATGTCAACAACACGGCCGACGAGCTCGTCAGACTTGGAGCCGGAGCTCCCTATCTAGGACCCGACCCAGCAGTAGGCATATCAGAACAGCAGGAAGGGACAGCCCTGAGGGAATGGGCCGCCAACCTCTCCAAGGACGAATGGCGGCAGACGCTAGGCTATAGACAAGCCAAATATTTCATAACTTGGCCTAATAGGAGGTGGACCCGATATGTACGGGATGCTTGTAGGACGAGGAGACACCACTGCACTACCTGTGCGCTTGTGAAGCCCTGAGAAGACTCAGACGGCAAGTCTCTGGGACAGTGGTGATCCCACAGGAGGAAGTCAGGACCCTTGCTTGGAGTAACGTCCTGACTCTAGAGGTGTGTAGTTCGCGAACGAACTAGTTCAAAAGATCGAATCTGATAACTGAACTAAAAGATCCAATCAGTAATTCTTTAAAGATTGAATCAACGCGAACTAAAGCCTTGTACTATACGCAAAACGCGAACGAGAGCGAAACGACCGTGAAGCAAATCCTAAGCTAGCCGGAGCTCGGATACCGACCGATGGTGTCGGACAGGTGGATTGAGTTCAGTGGGTGGATTGCTGCCTCACGTACAGCTCGTTCAAGATAGCGTGTGTGAATGTACTGCTCATTCGATGCGCCGTGCCTAGGGACAAATTTTGTCATATTTACCGAGATTTTCATACAGTAAAGGACGGTATAGTTGCACTGTACTATCCACGAAGCACCATGCTTCTCTTTTATTTATTTAGTAGGTAGGTTTCTTCGTTATTTATAATATTACTTTGAAATATTTCCCTTATATGTTTCTTTTGCTTCACTGTGCGTGTGCGAGTATAAATCAGTGAACTAAATGAACTAAACGAACTAGTCTTTTGTACTATTCACTTTATTGAACGAGATCGAAATATTGAAATCGGCAAAGTGAACTAAACTTCCCAGCATTAGTAACTACTACTACTACTAGTATCAATTTCTTAGCAGTAACCGAGTTTTTTTTATTCTGAACCGTTTCTCCCAACGTTGTTCCATTTTCGAGATTGTTAATTTTTGAGCTTTTTAACTTGTGTTAAATGACGAGGTATTTAAAAGTATTTAAAAAAGTGACATTTAGAAGTCATCATGCTACTTTCAAGAAAATCCGTCAAAACAAAAAAAGAAACGGATTGCAGCATCCCAAATTAAGTGTACGCTTTTCTTATATAAAATATTGGTTGCAACATAACAAAATTTAAAAGTTATTGTGTTTTTAGCATTTGACCAAGCTGTGCAGTAGCGCAACCGAGTGCATCAGGATATTAGGCCAGGACTCCATTTTACAACTAGCACTTTTGAAAGCAGGCGCCCTTTGGCATTTACTGTTGTTTATTTTCAAATACGACTTCACGTTAGACGAGGGCGGCATAGAAACGAACGAAGACTGCAACGAACAAGAAATAAGCAATCGTCTAGCCAAGGAATCAGTTGGGGCATGCGCAGCGATGGCGGGACTTGATTCAGAAAGAAATGTTTTGGTTTTGGATATTTTAACTAGTTTATTGAGTCCGTATATCATTGATCACCTGACGAGTAATCCACCAGAAGAGGTAAATGTTACAAGAATTGTAGACTGTTTTTCGCATGATATATGTAAAAATCGTGTAGTTTGGCCCGCATTCTTTGCAGAATTTTCAACCCCTGACTGGGCATTTTCAGATCGTTTACCTCTTTATATTTAACCAGGAGTTTTTAAACAAATAATGTTGAAAGTACAAGAAGTCCATTCTCTTGTGGTTAAAATTTTAAATGGCAGTCCGTCTTAATATATTTCATGTTAAAATGGGGGGAAGGGGGAATGATCTTTACTTACATCATAGCAAACGATGAAAATTAATAGTACATGTTTCGGCCTTAGAGAAGAACCAACAAAATAAATATTTAAAGTTCAGAAAATAAGCTTTGACATGGGGGAATGTTAGTTAAAGTTAATGCAATTTGAAATGGGTAATTTAACATTAGCGAAAATCTGAATAAGAATCTTTTGAAATTTTCTGCATTGTTTAGAAAATTTTAGAGTAAGGGTCTGAAGAAGAATCTTTTAAAACATTTGATTTATTTTAAACACATTTTTGGGCAATTATTGTGTATCACAAAATTGTAAAGCTGTTAAACCCTAAGCAACCTGACAGTATCGAAAATTGGTTTGTGAAAAGGAGGAAAATTCTATATTAAGTTGAAATTTATAAGGTTTTTGTAGTATTTGTGGTTTTTATTTGAAATTTTTTAATAAAATTTAGATTATTTATAGTTCAAAATGATTGAATGATGAATTTTTTGTTTAATTATTGGTATTATGGGTAATCATTGATGTGTAGTAGCTGAAAATAAGAAAAAAATTAATATAAGGTTCTGTTTTAAATTGGTTAGTTGAAATAAGAAAAATGGGTATGAGAGGACGATAATAATTATTAAATCATCTAAGCTTACCATGGTGTCCTTGAAATGACTGTACAACGCTTAACCAAAAATAAGGCGATCTAGGCAAACTTACCTATATGTAATGTTGCTTCGTTTTGTCCTTACAAGACGCTAAAGTTCTAAAATTAATATTCTTTTTTCGGAATAATTTCTAAACGCCTTTATCGATTTTCACTAATTTTGGGACTAGAAATTACTACTATTATTGGCGTGTTTTGACGCAAACGCGATCCTTTTTTAATCCCTGGAAATTTAAAAATGGCGCGTAATTCGTAAAAAAGTTTGTATTTTGTTACCCCCTGTACAAATGAATTCAATTGTTTCTCTGACACTAGCTGACTTTATTTTGAAACTTTTTTGTCTCCTGTACAATTTTCGGTAGACATAGTTTCTCTTCCAAAAAATTATTTACGACACCTTTTTTGAACCGACCTGTATGCTCAAAAATAATTTTAAACTGTGTACCTTAACATTCTCTAAAACTTTTGTATTTAAGGTTTTTGTTGGTAATTCCCGAAACAAATGAGATAATGAACTTTATGGTTGACTCATCCTGTATATATCTATTTACTATTTTGTGCCATAATCTTAACACGCAAATCTCCATTGATACGCCATGCGCCATTGTTAATCGAATTCTTAAACATAAAAGTTTTAGAAATAAAGGTCTGTCTTTACCACCAAATAACCTTATTTGCCCCTCTAGGGTAGAAAACAAGGGTTATAAAAATACATGAAATGACGATGAGTTAAAATAAATTTCTTAATGAATGTGTTGTACTAGTTTCGACTTTAGAGAAAGTCATCCTCAGCAACTAACCATTTAAGAGATTTTTATATGTAAAGAAGTTAAAACAGTTGGGGGAACAGAGAGGTGATTCAATAATACAATACAATATAATGCAGATTATGCAACCTTTGGAATCGACAGGAGTTTAGAATAAGAACGATGTATCTCCATGTGAAGGTAGGGGTTGATTTATACGCAAGTAGAATTAAGGATCCTAATCATAGTCGAGTAATTTAAGTAATGTTGAAGTAAAAACGTGTTGAAAAATAAGAATTGTAACATATCAATTCGTTCTCTTTTAAGTGAAACTAAATTGGCGAGGGGACATGATTAATGTTATGGTGGATTGTATATTTGTTAATGAAATTAAATGAACTTATTATTCTAAAAAGGGGGGTTGTCAAAATGAGACTGTCATCTCAAATAAAATGGGAATGCATCTGAAAAGAGAAAAAATGTTCGAATTTTAGGAACTAATAGATAGCAATAAGATTTTAATTTGTTTTACAACTTAACGGTTTGTTAATTATATTTGTAATAATGTCCTAATAATATTAATTCAATTTTATTTTTATTTTATTTTTTAACAAGTGAATGGTGACCACTTGGTGAGTACATGATTAATGATATTATTACAAATATAATTAACAAACCGTTAAGTTGTAAAACAAATTAAAATCTTATTGCTATCTATTAGTTCCTAAAATTCGAACATTTTTTCTCTTTTCAGATGCATTCCCATTTTATTTGAGATGACATAGTCTCATTTTGACAACCCCCCTTTTTAGAATAATAAGTTCATTTAATTTCATTAACAAATATACAATCCACCATAACATTAATCATGTCCCCTCGCCAATTTTGTTTCACTTAAAAGAGAACGAATTGATATGTTACAATTCTTATTTTTCAACACGTTTTTACTTCAACATTACTTAAATTACTCGACTATGATTAGGATCCTTAATTCTACTTGCGTATAAATCAACCCCTACCTTCACATGGAGATACATCGTTCTTATTCTAAACTCCTGTCGATTCCAAAGGTTGCATAATCTGCATTATATTGTATTGTATTATTGAATCACCTCTCTGTTCCCCCAACTGTTTTAACTTCTTTACATATAAAAATCTCTTAAATGGTTAGTTGCTAAGGATGACTTTCTTTAAAGTCGAAACTAGTACAACACATTCATTAAGAAATTTATTTTAACTCATCGTCATTTTATGTATTTTTATAACCCTTGTTTTCTACCCTAGAGGGGCAAATAAAGTTATTTGGTGGTAAAGACAGACCTTTATTTCTATTTACAATCTCGCCACAGAATATGGACTACTTCTTAAATCATAAAAGTTTTATTTTCGTTTTATATTCCGTTCCAGAAAACGTAAACGATTTTATGGATTTAGGGTGATTTTTTAGGTGTTTCTGGGATCACAAGTATAAATTAAATAGATTAATAACCATCAAATGGTCCTTTAAAATGGAACATTATTCTATTGCTGAGAAGGTTGACATGCTTCTAGTATACGGATTCTCACATAATCCATCAGAAATTGACGTATTAGTGTCAGAGTCTATCGTGACAAATATTCAGACCGCAGGATTCCGAACCATCAAACTTTCGCGAGTATTGAGAAGCAACTTAGGGAAATGGATAGTTTTAATAGAAATAATGGTAATCGAGGATGCCAACGTACAATTAGGACTCCGGAAAGAGGTAGTTTTAAACACAATTGAAGATGATCCCAAATTAAGCTGTAGACGCTTGGGGTTCGAATTGGCGGTTTCCAAAAATTCCATTAATAACATTCTACGAGAGCAGTTACTCCATTCGTATCATGTGCAACAGGTGCAAAATCTTTTGCCAATGGAAGTCGGCAGACGTTTTGCCGTTTCATCGAAACAATGAGAATACCAAATGCAACCTTTCATAAGAGAATTTAATTTACTGACGAAGCTGCGTTCACGAGATCGGGAATTAGAAACGTACATAGCGATGAAAATCCTCATGCCATCAGGGAGAAACATTTCCAGCATTTAGAATTAATGTTTGGGCAGGTATGATTAACAATTTTATTATTGGACCAGTTGTAATACCAAATCGGTTAAGTGGGGATAACTATCTATTCTTCTTGCAAAACACTTTACCCGATTTATTGGATGATCTTTCATTACAACTTTGAACCAAAATATGGTTTATGCATGACGGGGCGCCACCATACTTTAGTATCAATTTCGAATAATTTTAAATGAAACATATCCTAATAGATGGATCGCAAGAAGCAACGATGCACCCGTTAATTGGACAGTAAGATCCCCCGATTTATCGCTTCTAGACTTTTTCCTGTGGGGCGCTCTTAAATCAAAAGTGTATGCTTTTCCCATCGCTACGGAAGCCGAGTTATTGCAAAGAATTATCAACGCTGCAGATTATTTTAAAAACAAGCCAAGACATGATGCCCAAAGTACAGCTTAATTTTTGAAAATAGTTAATTTATGTATTCAGGAACACGGTGAATATTTCGAACATTTGTTATAAGAATTAGTTGGTAGTTATTAGAATTGACTTTTTTCATGTTTTTTCATTTCGAATAAACAACAATGATGAATTACAAGGTATCGTAAATAATTTTTTGGAAGAGCAACTGTATGTCTGGCAAAAATTGTACAAGAGACAAAAAGTCGTAGTGTTGGAGAAACAATTAAAGTCATTTGTACAGGGGGTAACAAAAATACAAAGTTTTATTTATTAATCACGCGCCATTTTTAAATTTCCAGGCATTATAAAAAGATCGCGTTTGCGTCAAGACACGCCAATAATAGTAGTAATTCTTAGTCCCAAAATTAGTGAAAATCGATAAAGGCGTTTAGAAATTATTCCGAAAAAACTATTCTCAGTTTGCTGTTGCTGGAAAATGGCTGTTTCAAGAATCCTGTACGGTGTGGGGATAGAAAATCGAACTGTCAGGTTCCTTCGGCGGTTCACCCAAAAATTGGATATTGTAAAATTCAACAAATATTGTTGATTTATTGTTGTAATAATAATGTTGTTGATTGTGGGATTTTATAAAAGTAATCGGATGTATTTTTCAGATATTAAAAATACTTAACTCAAACAGTGAGACACCCTATCTAATCTGGAACAATGGCACCAGAAGTGAATTGGTCGAATTCTTGATAGGTCAGATTGAAATAAGGGAAAGTTTCGATTTTAATAACGCTACCAACTTCAAGTACTCGGCACATTCTGAGGAATTAGTCATAGGCGGAGTGTTCGTTAAAATTTATAATGATCAACCTACATTTCAAATACAGGTAATGCTATACAGGTTTGGCACATGGTTATTACATTTAGCCGCTTGGTGGGAAGAAATTGCAGAACGTAGCGCACCAGTTATAAAATAAATAAAGAGAGTGGAAATGCCTTTTCGCATCTTTTAAGCGACTGATTGTAATGACCATTTGGCAAACCTGTATACAATGAAGCCGACAAGTATGAGATAAACGCATTATAAAACAAATTCTATACTTTTCGACTTAATTGAATAAATGATGTCCACACCCTTTGCACCTACAATTTTTTTCTTATTTTAGAATCCTAAAAATCTTGTCATGGACCTCCTAAGCTATTTGCAAGAGCAGTCCGAATTCCTGCTAAATCTCATAAACATAGCGTATTCAGTATCGAAAAATGACAGGCTTAAGCACTCTTCGATGGCTTTGCAAGCTCTAACCAATGTAATTCGTAACAACGCTGGAATGGAACTCCATTGTATCGGACACTTTAAATTGCTCTTTAGCTTGATGATAGTCAATCATATTCCTATACAAATAGAAGCCTTAAACGTCATATCTGTGATAACGAGAAATAATGAATGTATTAGTGATATCGCCGCTTGCGAAGTATTAGGTTATCTGCTGCTGGGTCTTTACTCTCTAAACGATTCCAATCACCAAATATTGGACGTTTTGTCTGCTCTTATCACCAACACGAAGATGGTTAAGGAGGCTTTACATAAAGGTGCCGTTTTGTACTTACTGAATTTGTTTTGTAATTCGACTGTTCCGCAAATACGTCAAGCTTCCGCCGAGTTATTGGCCAGAATGACTCTGGACAAGCTGGTTGGTCCGAAGGTTAAGATAGCGATCGAAGCGTTTTTGCCGCCCATTTTTCTGGATGCCATGCGCGATAGCCCGGAGACTTCCATAACTATGTTCGAGTCGGAGCACGAGCATCCAGAGCTTATTTGGAATCAAGACGCTCATGACAAGGTGTCCACTGTGATCACGAGGTTGACGCACGAGTAAGTGTACGAACTATTGAAATTAATTTATTGTATTTAGCTGTATATAGCCTCATAGCAAGTCGGATGTTATTCAACGATTTTTAACCTGATCCACTGTTTGGTTAATAATTGCCGGCTAACCAAGCTATTTTATATCTGACCTGCTGAAATTCAAAAACTGCCACTGCTCTGCCCAATCGGCTTTTGTTTTGAAGATGTTGCAAAACAAACATTTGTATAGTTGTTCCAAGCTTAATTTACTGACATAAAAAAGCACTAGACTCCTGACCATAGGCGTCGCTTCTACCAAATAATTAAAATGCGGTTTGTTATGGATTTTTAATATGATTAAATTGTATACATGCAGGGTCGTTGGTATGCATGAAAACGGTCGATTATTTCTTAAAGTAAAGCAGCTAGCGAAAAATATGTAAGACAAAAGTTTTAGGGTTTTTTGGAGTCTATTAGAAATTAAAAAAAAATAAGTATGCAGGATGAGTCGAAAAGCCGTAGAGAAACAAAGTTATTTTTTTTTAATGGAATGCCCTATATCTTAGAATATTTTTGGATTGTACATAAAATTACAATTATTTTTTAATAAGTGTATTATATAAGTCTAAACCTAATAGTTTCCAAGATATCGACTTTTAAAAAATTACATTTTTGAACTTTGACAGATTCTAGCTATCTAATGTTATGATATTGAGCAAAATGGCTTCTATGTCCCTATCTTACTTTTTAATTATCTATCCGAAAATATCAATAAAGACATAGGGTGTTCCATTAAAAAAAAAAGGCAACTTTGCTTTCCTACGGCTTTCTGACTCATCCTGTATACTTATTCTTTTAAAATTTTTATAGACTTTAAAGAACCCTAAAACTTTTGTCTTAATTATTGTTTGCAAGCTGTTTTACTTTAAGAAATAATCGACCGTTTCCATACATACCAACGACCCTGTATATTACAGCTTGTTCATTATAGTTTATATCGATGAAAGGTTTGTACCCGTAACTTCGCCTGCAGAGAATATTTTTAAAATGGTCTTTCTGTAAAGAAAAATGCTAATTTTGCCAAAATAATTTAAAAATATAGTTAATATCGATAAGAGGTTTATACCCGTGACTTCGCCTGCAAAGAACACATGCATTTAATATTTTTAAAATGGTCTTTCGGTAAAGAAAAATGCTCATTTTGCCGAAAACAATTTAAAAAAATTGTCTTTGTCCAGCCAGGACCGCCAGGAGGTATGAGTTTTCCATGCCAAGAAAAGATAGGGGCAGGTACTATGTTAGTTGGAATATACAGTTAGTAGTTAGAATTTATTATATATATTTTAACAAGTGATCCCATCAGCAGAATCACAGTAAACGTTCTGTAATATAACAAGGTTTTAAGATACGTGTTAAAGGAACATAATTAATTTAAAATTCATAAACAATTTAATGATTAGAATCGTCAGAACTTTCAGAAGTAGAATCATATTCAGGTTAGATTACTACTGGCGCTATAGGTGGTGAAAAGGAATATCCATTTTTTATTTTTATAACATGAGCTACGCTAATTTTTCCATACATCGCTATTTATCTCGTTATTACCTGCCGTATATTATCAAGGACAACTGCGCTTAAAGTTGAAGATTGATTATTGAGTGATATTCTTTGCTGACAAGAGCAACACCTTAGGTATAAAGCCATCTTTACTTCCGGCATGATAACGCGTTTTCCTCTCGAACACGGCGGACGAAAAGTACAATTTGTACTGTCTACCCAACCATGCTTAACAACATAATGAGTATCAGACCAAGTTTCGTCTAAACATAAATCATCTATAACAAGCAAATAACTTATACTTTTATCGGATTCAAGGTACTTCTTTATTTTGCGCAAATAGTCCTGTAGTAGTTCAATGATACGCGGGGATTCCATTATGACAATTGGATTATCTAATTTTTTATGGTTAAAGTCACATTTTAACAAATTACCACGCACTCTTTCTAAAGATTGTTACTTATAATCAGGATAACCTCGCAATTTATCACGAACCAGTTCTAAAGTTGGCACTATTAGGCAAGAATCACACTGAGCGACCATGATCGACCGTCCGCGACCGACCGTTAACGACCAAATTTCCAACACGTACATTCTTACCACAAAGATCACACTGAACCATCGTCCTCGACCGTCCGCGACCGTCCTACGACGACCGTGTTTAAAATTCCAACCTGCTGGAAATTTTGGTCGGTCGCGGACTATCCCATTTAATGCGCATGACAAAGTTTTAGTTATTTTTTATTTTACACCAAGTGGAACTAGTGGAAGTGGCGTGCGCGTCCTAACTCTAACCTAACTAAACTTTGTGACGCTGGTTTTGTTTTTAGCTAATAATTATTGATAAGATATTTTAATTACTAGTAATACTAGTATATTGTGTTTAAAATACACAGAACAATAAAGGTTAGTTTGTAAACATTTCTGTGAAATATACGTAACCTAAAATCTCAGGTATGACATTTTCATAACAGCGGTCGGTTGTGGTCGGTCGATCAGTGTGACTTAGAACTGTGAATTTGAACTATTTCACCTGTTGGTCGTAGCCGGTCGATCGCGGACGGTCGATCATGGTCGCTCAGTGTGATTCCTGACTTATCCTCGTAAAAGTTGTAAATAGTTTGCAGCATAAAATCCCTTGTAGTATTGTCAGCCGTTTTGAATTTTTGATTTATGGAATGACCGGTTACAGTCCCCAAATTAATTACGTTATAAATTCTGATGAGATCCAAGTTGTGTTAATTCATGACGAGTACAGAGAAATTTTTTTAAGTATCTCACCCGATTGGCGATTTTCCTGCTGACTATAATAAAAAAACAGATTACATATTTCTCAATGATTTTCGATAAGGAAGCCGAATTTAATGTCAAAAAATACATAGATATACAAATTTGACAGATGAGACGCCATTTTGAATTTTCTTAAATGGCAACCCTCATAAATAACCACACGATTGCATTGCATTTGGCGATCCGATTCTAAAACTATATAGTTGTTGATACTTATTTTCAGCCGTTTCGGAAATACGGGGGTTCCTAATTTGCCTCCATCGATTTTGTCTTTTAAGTGTCTCACCCCTTTATTAAATAGACGTTCTAAGCCGAACACCCTAATTTTTTTCACAGTCACATAATTTCCCGTGAGCAAGCGATCTGCGCTATAGTCAAATCCGACAGATGTCAAAAAGTGACAGAGACGACGCCATTTTTAATTTTTTTAAATGGCAACCCTCATAAATAACCACACGATTGAATTGCATTTGGCGATCCGATTCTAAAACTATATAGTTATTGATATTTATTTTCAGCCGTTTCGGAAATACGGGAGTTCCTAATTTGCCTCAATCGATTTTGTCTTTTAAGTGTCTCACCCCTTTAATAAATAGACGTTCTAAGCTGAACACCCCAATTTTTTTCACAGTGACATAGTTTCCCGTGAGCAAGCGATCTACGCTATAGTCAAATCCGACAGATGTCAAAAAGTGACAGATACGATGCCATTTTGAATTTTTTTAAATGGCAACCCTCATAAATAACTAGATAGACAAAATCGACTTAAAAACTATATAGTTTTAGTATCGGATCGCCAAATGCAATTCAATGGTCTAGTTATTTACGAGGGTTGCCATTTAAAAAAATTCAAAATGGCGTCGTATCTTTCACTTTTTGACATCTGTCGGATTTGACTATAGCGTAGATCGCTTGCTCACGGGAAATTATGTCACTGTGAAAAAAATCAAGGTGTTCAGCTTAGAAGGTCTATTTATTAAAGGGGTGAGACACTTAAAAGACAAAATCGAAGGAGGCAAATTAGGAACCCCCGTATTCCGGAAACGGCTGAAAATAAGTATCAACAACTATATAGTTTTAGAGTCGGATCGCCAAATGCAATGCAATCGTCTGGTTATTTATGGGGGTTGCCATTTAAGAAAATTCAAAATTGCGTCTCATCTGTCAAATTTGTAAATCTATGTATTTTTTTACAATATATTCGGCTTTCTTATCGAAAATCATTGAGAAATATGTAATTTATTTCTTATTATAGTCAGCAGGAAAATCGCCAATCGGGTGAGACCCTTAAAAAAATGTCCCTGTACATTATTGTAATGAAACACGCGTACATACTTAAAATAATGCGTTGATATTGAACATATAAATCTTTGTTTCTTAATTCCGGACTTATTTCGCTTTCGATGGCCGACTCATTATATTCCTGCGATAATTCACCTTGACCTTCTGTTTCAAATTGTCGCCAAAAAGTCATACTGATATAATAAAATATAGGTTCCAAGTAAAAACTTACTTGTCTGAAACCACACAGTTATAGCAGAAAATGAAATATGTAAATTACAGTAAATCGTTTCAACCCCAAACCCAATTGGCAGAACCTTTAACTATTTGCTGTTCTTATCTACAGCATATAAATTTGTATCTATATGCTGCTCTATTAATTTTTCCACTCGGAAAAATAGCTCGCACTTTAAATTGCCAGTGGGCCTCGACGGTCTATCGCCAGGGTGTTGTGTGTTGTACAAAGTTTTCGTAAGTGTAGGAGGAATATGAGGGTTTGTTAATTGTTTATTTTTTTTTTGTTTAACAACAGTGTGCTTAACAACAGTGTAGTGGCTTGTTCCTTCTGTCTTTGACATTAAAAACTTCTTGATTTAAAGTACATTTGCAAACTAGCTTTCAAAGAGAGTTACTGACTATCAATTAAATACTGGTATAAAAGAACACTTTTAATAATAAAAACTTAAAGAATTTTTAAACAAATATCTGATAGCCCCGATTATGATGCCGGTCCCTTTGAAGCCCGGTCGAAGCTTTTTTATGTCATCAAACTGAATTTGGAAAACGTATACAAACATGCATATTTTTAAATTTTTTCGTAAAAATCACTAAAAAATCATTTATATGGGAGTACATGCACGTTTCAGAAATAAGAATACTACATAAGGCACACATAGTGTCTGATGAGAAAATTAATTAAGTTAGAAGCAAAATTACAATTTTAGACTATTTTAAAGCTATGTATGTAGTATGTTTTTGAAAATTCTGTGTCTTATTGTACTATGCGAGCAAAAACTATTTCCATCCAAGAGGGCTTGGACTGAAAAACGTACAGCTTGGTGTAGATCACCAAATCGAGGTTAATATTGTGTCAAATTCATATTATGACATGATATGCCAAACTGATGAATATTAAAATCAGTAAACAAATACAAATTTATTTTTGTTTTTGTACAAAATTAACAATCGCCATGCACCAAGCATAAATTCACACGTCTCTTCATATTTTTAAAAGCGTTGGCTAGCATCTACCACATTCTTGGATACTCCTTTCTTATAACTGTTCTAAATTTTCAACAGGTGTTTTAAAAATATTGTATGCAAAGCACACTTTGACGATAATACTTTTTTCTCACACGGTAATTATGTCGTCCACGCCCTAAAGCAAAATACTAATTTCAAAGTAAACAATAACAATTATCGGTGCTAATAATTAAAAATTTATTTTAAGCAACAAAGAATTTAAATGGATAGGTCAAGGGGGATGAATTAACTGGCCAGCCAGATCGCCTGATCTGACCATTATGGATTATCCCTTATTGGGTAAAATCGGGTAAATTCTAGAAATGCAAAATGGATAGGTCAAGGGGGATGAATTAACTGGTCAGCCAGATCGCCTGATCTGACCATTATGGATTATCCCTTATTGGGTAAAATCGGGTAAATTCTAGAAATGCAAAAATGTAGAGGATGTTCTAGTTAAAAATAATAGAAATGCAAAAGGATGCTCTAGTTAAAAAAAAGTTAATTAATATTACATGTCCTTTACAGAGGGCGACACTTAAAATTCCCCAGACCTGTATTATCCTTAATTTTTGACAGACAAATTTGTGTTGCATGCCAAGTGCTTGAGTCCTTTAAAAGTGCATAAATACACACAGAAGATCAGCAACAGCGCAGTTATATTTATGTCCTAAACCCGCTACTTCCCAACTTGGTTTTAATAATGTTTTTCTACAAGCGTGCGAAAAGTGACTACTTTCAGCTGTGATGCCAGTGATGAAAGTTCTTTCAGGACTCACTTGTGGGATACAATACATCAACGATCATATACCTATATCGTCGCTGTGCAGTTAAGTTTGTTGATTGTTAATATAGACGTCAAAAGGAATATACAAAGATTTTTCTGTACTTTCACTTTGTTATGACCAAAACTAGACCTTACGATCGCGCTCGTAGAAAAAACATTGTGCCTGACATGTGCTAAAAGTATCTTCCGCAATGGCAACTGCAGTCTTGCGCAAAAGTATTACTTTCAGCACAAATAGCTATGTTATACAACTTGAATATATATTCTTTTATACTAGGCATTATGCTGTTCAATGTGGAAATCAATCGGTACAGTGGAAAAAGCCTGAAGTCAATGGACTAGAAAATATTGCCGTTTCAAGTGAAGTTGTAGTAGGTGGAGTATATCTTCGACTGTTTATTGCCAATCCCGCTTGGACTTTGCGAAAACCCAAAGAGTTTATGTCGGAACTCCTTGAAACTTGCTTAGAAAATATGACCAAAGAAAAGCCTAATGTATGTATAATGCTTTACAATTTTTGTTGTTCCAATGAGTATTTCTCCAATTACACATTGGACAGACATGAATTATAGTACGAAATACAAACAATTTTGTTTTTTAATTTTAGGTCGAAACATTGGAGTTAGCAACAACGGCATTCTGCGCACTACTTCAAAGTCAACCAGCTCTGTTGGATTTGATACCGTCGCTGGGTCACATTCCCCGCCTGTGTAGACAAATGGGTTCGAATATTCGTCAGAAAGCCGTTCCCAAATCAGCCATTCAGATTTTAAATTCACTCTCTATGAGCAATGTAAGTAATGTTAATTTTTTCTATATTCATGGTTATGTCATCTCCAGTGGCTCCCAAGTAACCGTAAATCTTCTTGAGGCACAAGGGATCTGATTTACTGTTCTGTGCTCTTTGCAAGCAGGTATTTACATCGTTGGAATCTATAAATGAATTTTACTATACAAGGAACTATTCACATCATATGGTTTTGTTCTCTAATATGCAAAGTTCCGTATTCTCGAGCACATAAATGCCATAGCGATGTTGTCAGATGGTAATATTGCTTTTTATCTACTAAACTTTGGACTGGACTATGAGCAAAACCAAAATGAGGTTATCGAATTACCGCATCGGGCGAATCCGGTGTGTCCAAGTGTTCTTATCGCAAATTTCGCGTTGTTCGTAGAACGTATATTGCCTTTTCATTAACAGTAGCAAATAGACCTGATTTCTGAAATATCTTTATAAATGGACATGTAGTAGACGATGTGTCTCAAGGCTAAGTATTTGGCAGTGGCGGCTCCTGTGTAAGGGCTGCAGAGCTGCAGAACCACCAAACTTTTAAACCAAATTACGCATCAGTTAATACCGGTTAATACATTTTAAATCGTATTATAATCATAATTTCCCCTATATGGATACCTGAACTACCGAAGTATACAACCGAGTATACTATTAGTAGATGCAATGAACGGTAGGCGCAATAAAAGTACTGACAGTGCATTTTCTCCTTGAAATAGCCAACGGACGGGTTTGTTACAAAAGGCCGATTACGTTGGGTTCAGTGCTGCAAATTATTTTAGTTCAGGTTAGTTCCCGGTATTCGTATCATCGGACTAATGCTTATATTTTTATTATGGCAAATTTCGCGTTGTTCGTACACTGTGTTTATAAAAAAAATAATATTTCGGAGGAGCTCCACCGTGCTGGAGTCCCCTAGCTCGCTTGCTTCGCCTACTTGTACACAGCCTTAAAGCCCCTACACACGACCCAATCTGCAGGGTCCGATTTGCAGGGCATATAGGAAAAGGAAAATTGGGTGCTGCTCTCCACACCATCCGATCTCGTAGTGTGTTTCAAGTCTTAAGTCGAAAAGGTCGGAATGGCTCCTCTAAGTAAATGTCAACAAATCGGAATTGCGCTGAACTTTGCTATTGGAAAATAATTTGCAAAGAAAGAAAAGAAAATGCTGGGTTGAAAAGTGGACATCAGAGAGGAAGAAGTTAAGCCATATGAATATTCTTAAAGAACTAAGACCAATTGACCTCAAAATCTTCCATTTCTTGGCTCCGCATGTCTCTTATTTAAATAATTGGCGTTGGAAATATCCCACAGGAGGGCAAATCCCTATATAGCTCAAAAATCTCTCTCCAAGCTTGCTTCTCCGTTTCAGACATTCTCGATTCAATATACTAAAAATTCACGGCAACTCTAGAATTAAAATATGACGTACCCCGTCGAACACCGATGAAAATCGATCAACGCGTGCTCCACACGATCAGACTTGCAGAGCGTTGGAGTGGGGAGATCGTACCGCGAGATTTGGATTTTGTCGGTCCGGCATGCCTACACACCACCCAATTTGCAGGCTCCCTGCAGATTGAAATGAATGAATATCCTAAATCCCATCTTGTTAATAAATATGATGTAACAAACTCTCTGCTTATATTTTTTTAGATTTGTGTGGGTGCTATATCTGAAACGGAATGTATGCATCCGTTGAAAAAGGCTATGCAAGTGCGTGAAGACATGACGGCCGTGGCCTGCGAGGCCCTTACTCGTCTTTTTTCAAGTACCCACGACCAGTTGGTGAAGCAAGCCTTAGACGCTGAATTTATCCCATTTTTACTGAACCTCTTAGAACAAAGGTTGGAACTTATAGACAATCCTTCCATGACCAAAGCTCAAATCGTCAAGGCTTTGAAGTCTATGAGCAGGAGTTTACTCTACGGGGAGCGGGTCAATGCTATTTTGGAGAAGAGCAGTATATGGAACGAGTACAAAGACCAAAAACACGATCTCTTTATTACTAATTCAAATATTTCGGGATATTTAACAGGTAAGAATAGTCGAAATTTGTACATGCATTATTTGTGAGATTTGCAAAATGTTTACCGCATTCTTTTCCCTTTTTTTGTTCTCGAGGCGTTTTTTATTTGCTCTTAAAGGAGTAAGTTGTTGCTCATCTCGTCAATTGTGTCAATTTTTCTGCCACACAAATTATACATTTTTTTAAGCAATAGACTTGTAGACTTAACCGTTCATAAAAAAAAATCATACAGTGGTCAGACACGTTGAATCATGAAACACTTATGAGCATTGATTAAGAAACGTAAACGTATTACATTTCTAGTAAAGGTTCGTCTTTTTAAGTGTTGCCAGGTGAAAAAAATACAAATCACCAGAAGTTGCTATAAAAAGTCACTAGATTTAAAAACAAATCACCAGAAATTTTGAAAGTTTATTTTTATGGTTGCATTACTTTATAACTCAAAGAACAAAAAAAAAACAATATTACACCTCTTAAGGTGCGTCCAAACTTGTGATAAAATCCCGTATTGTGACCCGCGTCGCGAACTTAATATGCGTTCTGCTCATTTTAATAAAAATAGTCAACATGCATCTATATATCAAAACGCTCTGATGATACGCGGTCCCGTCCAGACTTGGCGAACTAAGCCGCGTGGCATCCCTTTGATGCGACGCCAGAAAACCGACAAAACATGGAACGGATAGATGATAAGCGGGAAACGCGGTGAAGTCACGCGTTGCGGTTACGGAGTACCGTTCAGCTTACACGCGACGAGGTGTCACGACACGGGTTTTGTCACAAGTCTCGACGCACCTTATCATCTGTTTAATTGTAGGAAATGGTACGCTACTGATTTTTTTTAACATAACTGTTAATTTGTTATCTTGTTATTCTTAATCGGCAGTAATTTCTTAAAAGAAAAGGTTCCTTGAGTTTTTTAGTAGAACAAACCGTTTTAAAGTTATACAGCGTGTCCAGAAAAGTTCTAGACATATGGGAATTTTCTTTATTGTTGATTTTACGAAAAAAAGTTATTCTTTATAAAAAGTTCTGCTTGATGCACAAATAATATTGACATATCAAACTTCAGATATCATGTACAGGGCGGCAAAAAAGTATAGAAACACAGAATTACGTTTTAAGAAAACTTTACTAAGGACTACAAATCGTGGTCAAATACAATTTTTCGTTGAAATATTTTAATTTACAGGGTACCATCAAAAAGCCTTTGGAAAATATTTTTTTATTTTATATCTTTAACAGTTACCTGCAACAATTTTGCAACAACTATGTGCAATACTATAGTAACGAGTATTGACATGTTAGTTAAAAATCATTTACTATTTTTCGACTTATTAACAAGAGTTTTTCCGTTAGTTTCGTCATGGTTGTAAAGTTAACGCTGCAGGAGAAAATAGAAATTGTACTTATCGTCGGAGATCAATATATACCTATTAGGAAAGCCGCACTCATATTTAATACTAGACACCCTGACAAAATGGTATGTAGCGCCACTATAACAAACGTAATGAATAAATTTAAAGCTACTGGTTCCGTCAAAAATGTATTTAAGAAACAACACAACAAATGGTCCACAACAGGGGAAAAGCAACTCAATGTAATGCAAGCGGTTATCGAAGACCCGAAAATTTCTTTAAGAAAATTGTCAAAAGCTATTCCAGTTGACGTCAAAGAGTCTACTGCTAGTAATATTTTAAAAATAAATAAATTTCATCCATATTAACCGAAATACATTCACACGCTCCTTCCTAGAGACTTTGAATCCCGTTTCCTATTTTGCGCGTGGTTCCAAGGCGAGTGTGAAGTTGATCCTTTTTTTGCAAGAAAAATATTTACAGATGAAGCCATGCTTACTTCCAACGGCGTGGTAAGCTCCCAAAATTGTCGGTGGTGGAGTGACAACAATCCAAATTTTATAATCGAATGCCGTAGTCATATATTCATTTAAAACCAATGTTTGGTGTGGCATTTTTAATGATCGGATCGTTGGACCATACTTTTTCCGAAAAAATATAAATGCTGCCATTTACCTGGACTTCTTAAGGAACCAGTTGTCTCAATTCCTTGACGAGCTGCCACTAAATATAAGACGTACAATTTGGTATCAACATGATGGAGCCCCATGCCATAGTACTAACACAGTAACTGGGTATTTGAATGAAGTATTTCCGCACCGTTGGATAGGCAGACGTTCAAATATTCCTTGCTCTAAGGAAATTAAATGTTTTTTATATTCCTGATAATAATAATTAATAATAATAATAATAATAAAGGCCTTTATTCATAAATGATACGATCAAAGTATTACATTTTGTTATTGGGCGAGGTTCAGTTCACCCTGTTTACAATATATGCAACAAGGCATCTGTTCAACTAACCCATAACCAAACTATAACTAGTGAAATAACCATAAGGAAAATAGTAGACAAGATAAACGTAAACTAATAAATTATATTTTATCTTTAAAAGTGGAGAGTATTACTAAAAACAACAATTCATTACCCAGGCCGCACTTTCTATTATGATTGCGCACCAAGTTTTTGATAAATAAAATTTCTAAAAACAGGTACTGACATAGCATAAACATCATTAGGAAGAGCGTTCAATAAATTGACAATGTTGTACGAGAAGGATCGCTTAAAAACCTGCGATCTATGTTGTGGTATTGTAAGCCTACCCTTAAACCTAATATTAATATTATGTACGTCTGTGCGAAATCTAATCTTTTGATAGAGATATGTTGGAAACTTATTTTTTATAATAGCATGATAGTGGCAAATCATATGCAAATAACGCCTCTGGTACATGCTTAACCTACCATTATCTTTAATTTTATGGGTAATGTGCTCTCGTTTTTTTATGCCAAATATAAGCCGTAAGCAAGAATTTTGTACTTTTTGTATTTGTCTTGAATCATATTCGGTCAAGCATGGACCATAAACGCCATCACAGTGATTGAAGTGGGAAAGCACAAGTGCATCACACAACATAGACTTTACACTCCTATTAAGGAGGATATATCTATTTTGATAAATAAGTTTTAAGTTGGAGTAAGCTTTCTGATTGCACCTATTTACATATGCAGCAAACCTCAACTCACTGTCAACATACAGACCCAAATTCTTCACCACAGGATCCAACTTAATATTGTGACCTTGAACGCCAATATCATGACTGTACAGTTCGATAAACCGTTGTTTTTCTACTTTTCCTCCAAAAACCACCGCCACAGTTTCATCAAAATTTAATTTCAAGCAATGATTACTACTAAATTCACTAACCTTGATCAAATCAAAATTGACTGCTGCGACAGCCTGTGGTGTTTCATCCGGATAAAAGGACAAGCACATCTGAGTATCATCAGCTTAGAAATGATTACTGCATGACAGAAAGACTGAAGAAAATGATGACGTATAAAATGTAAATAATCTTGGGCCAAGATTGAGCCCTGTGGAACACCATTAGTGACATCTAAAAATTCCGAGTTTTTTCTATTATAACATACTAATTGTTTTCTGTCATGCAGATAATTTGTCATGAGCCCTATTGCTTGATCGTTAAAACCCACATAACTATACATTGCTTTTAAAATATCATGATTTAACGTATCAAACGCCTTGGAATAATCCAACAAAACCAAAATTGACAACTTTTCCTTATCTAAGCTGCCTATTATATCATCTGTTATATTCATCAAAGCAGTATTGCATCCCACACCCTTTCTAAAACTAGACTGTGAATCAGAAATTATTTTATTGTTAAAATATACCTGCATCTGACCATCAAGTAGCTTTTCAAAAACTTTGGAAAGGGTGGGGAGAATACAATAGGGCGCAAATCATTAAAAGTATTTGGAGTAGCAACCTTGGGCATAGGAATCACACGCGCTTCCTTCCACATACTAGGAAAGGTGGAGCAAGAAATACTATAGTTCATGATGTGTGTTATATATGGAAGTAGAAAGGGAATACTTAATTGTATTGTTAAGATATTTATTCCGTCAAGTCCTGTAGCTGTACTTTTTATTGTAGAAATTACTTTTAAAACCTCTATTTCTGTTACACTAACAAAATTAAAATTATTATGACATTGTTTATTATTATTATAAAAATCTATTTGACTTTGACTAGGGTTAAGTTTTGGGACAGCATTGATGAAATTATTATTTATAGTGTTTGGGTCTGTCAAATGAGTTGGTAAAACTAAGTTTCTTTGAACTTTATTATGAACATTTATTGTTTTAGATCAGCCCATAATTCTTTTGGTTTTTATTTTGAAAAGAATTTTGATAGTACGCTTTTTTTTCTCTCCTTACCGCTAGTGTGAAACCATTCCTTAAAGCTTTATAATGAGACCAATCTGTAGGGCATCTACTTCTTTTAAACTTAGTCAAGGCCTTATCTCTATCCTTTTTAGCAGCTCGCAAAGCATCTGTAAGCCATGGAGCATATGGCTTAGTAATTTTAAAAGTTACATAAGGGACATGGATGTCAAGTAAACTATATATATTATTACACATAAAATCCACTTTATCATTTACATCGGTTATATCATATTGTGTGTCTATATTTTTTTGCCACCCTGTACATGATATCTTAAGTTTTGATATGTCAATATTATTTGCGCATCAAGCAGAACTTTTTATAAAGAATAACTTTTTTTCGTAAAATCAACAATAAAGAAAATTCCCATATGTCTAGAACTTTTCTGGACACGCTGTATGTAATTAAATTTCTTCTTTGCAAGCGTTTTCTAAAATAGCTAGGAATTTAAGATTGCATGAGGGGGGCACATGATGTTTCTGATTTTCTTGCAATTAGTTTTAATTATATACAATAAATCGTTTCCAAGAAAGTTAAATTTGTTGCAGGTGTCCCAACACCAGCAGGATATTTAACGTTAGGAACAAATAATACCATACAAGCAGTTCCACCGCCGGTAAGCCGAGAAGATCAACATAATATAAGGTCCAACGAAATATAAATTGACCGTCTGGTATTTAAAATAGAATCCGTTCCTTATCATAGGTGGCTCTATACTGATGATACAGTATGACCACCGATCTAGAATAATAGAAGTCCAGGGAGACCAAGCAGAAATTGATATAAAAGTGTTTTTTTGGTGTGGTTAAGTTATGCATTGCAATATATTGAATTTAACGCTAAAAACACTTCTAAATCAGTTTTTTGCTGGTCAGCGAATTTTTATGCTTTTTCTACCGGCCTGTAACATTCACACTAACGTCGCTAAGTTGAAAAACTTGCTAAACTTGCCAGAGCGGCAAACTTGAATGCGTTCCTTTTTAACCTTCTAAGCAATAAGAAATTGTATAAAGGAAGCAGGTATGCCTGTTCTATAAAAAATTAACTGTAACGTAGGTAGCATTATCATTAAGTTTAATTTGTTAATAAGTTAATTTAAAATATATTTTTCATAATGCTTAAAATCTTGGTATTACATTTTTTTTTTATCACCACTAACGACTTTTCTTAGACTTATCTCACCTGTTGCTAAGTTATATACCACCTTGTCCATGACAATCGATTCACCAAGGGGATTTTGGTAGCACACACGATCTATAATGTTTTCAATATTTCATCAATATACATAGTGGCAAAAAAGTCGCGCATAATGCCTGTAACTTTTGAATTACCTCGTATACGAAAAAGTGACCTTTACGAAAGTTGTTCAGTAAATTATTCCCTACATTTCTACCTGCATGAATTTTTTTCTGTCATTTCTGGTTTGGTTGCCATAGAGACAAAACTTACTTTTTTTAAATGGAATACCCTCCATATGATTGCATATTTGGATTCTACTGGAAAAACTCCGAATTTTTTGTATTTTAAATTTTTATTTATTTAAAATTGTAACAAACTTTATAATAACAAAATAAATAGCCTAGAAAATTGAACAAATTAACATCGGAATAATAAACAAGTGAAACCTTTTCAGTGAATCAGTTGTTCAAAATGACTACCATTTTCTGCTAAGCAGAGCGCCAGTCGATCCCTGAACCCGTCTACAACGTTTAAAAGGAAGTCTTCTGGAATGGCCCGAATTTCAACACTAATTCTGACTTTTAAAGATTCTTGTCAACTCATTTGGACGGTTAACGTAGACTTTGTTCTTTAAGTGTCCCCACAAAAAGAAGTCGCTTATGTATTGTCTAACATTTACCGCATAATGCGCAGGTGTTCCATCTTGCTGGAACCATACCTGTTGCCTATGCCATTATTTACAACCGGTAAAACCATTCTGCAAAAAGGAATTATGTGATGGCGGTTCCTGAGGAGGTTCAGATATTTTTCGCCATTTTAATTACCATCCCTGAACCCCCATATCTTACAAACTAACCGGAAAATCATCTTAGAAACATATCGAGATCGGTGTTTTCAGACAGATTTGAGAATAGCTAAAAATTCCGCTTACACTCTTTTATAACTCCTTTAACTTGTCCTGCACTGGAGCAAAATACCTTCACTTTAACTGCTCTTTTTATATTCTCAAATTATTAGCACAGACGCGCATGTGCACCAGATTTTACTGTAAACTTATTTGCAAAGGAATATCCTACCGGATAAACCAAGAAGTTTGTTCTGTTTGCAATATGTACGAGTTTGAAACTTTCGAACATGTGTTTTTTAAATGCCCACTTTATAGCCACCTACGCCCACCTAATTGGCAAAATAATATTCTTGTTTACGCTCAAGTTCTTGATGGATTGACGCCTGACTTAGCCAAAGATACTTTTAATGCCATGTTTAGCATACTTAAGTTACGCGCTTTCCTGAGAAACGAATAAAATTATCCTGTTTTCCTATAATTATCCTAATAGAATTTTATTTATAATTATATATACATTTATTTCCAGTACGCGCCTTTTTCCACCACACGCATTTCCTTTTTTCTTTTTTTTATTTTATTGTATATTTCCTTTTATTTAGTATTATTAGGTTCCTACTAACACTTATACAGATCTTTATTGTTATGAAATTGTATTATTTCTGGAAACAATAAAGTAGTAAGTAAGTAAGTATTACCATCTATGAAAAAAGGCCCCACAATATATCTACCTATATAACTATGCCCGCCCAAACATTAACTTTTTCGGGCCTCTGAGTATGACCTTCCTGGAACCAGTGAGTATTCTCAGCAGACCAATAACAATAATTGTGTCTATTAACAATGCCATTTAAATGGAAAGTAGCTTCATCCGAGAAAATGATATTTGTTGCGAAGTTATTATCGTTATTGCATCTTTCCATCATCAGCTCACAAAATTCGGCTCTTCTATCAAAATCGTCCTCGTTTAACTCTTGCAACAACTTTATCTTGTAGGGATGCAACTTCTCCTGCTTAAACAAATTTTTCACTAACTGATGAGACACATTAAAATTCATTGCCATTGGCCTGGATGATTGTGTTGTATTTTCATGTATTGAGAGCATGATATCCAAAGCTTTGTCTCCCCCGGTTGCTGTTTTAAATCGACCTGATCTAGCGACTTCCCGAACATTGCCTGTTTCTCGTAATTTCTTTACCACTCGACACACCGTTGACTGATTTATTGAAGGCCTATTTGGATATAATTCATTGAAAAGTTGACCAACCTGATCTTGCGATCTATTCATATTTCCGTAACCGCTCATTATTAAAATTTCAACTCGTTGTGTCTCATTCAGATGAACCATAGTGTAAACAAATTAGAAATGAGACAACAGAAAATTAAACAGAAACTCAAAATTGACACCTCTTAGGTCGCTGTCATGAAAACACCTTGACTCAATTGGTGGGTATTAGGTATGAATAATTATAATTAGGAAGTTTTTCATTTTTGAGCTGTCATTATCGCGGAAACGCTTGCAGATAGGTAAACATTTGAAATACAAAAAAATTCAGAGTTTTCCCAGTAGAATCCAAATATGCAATCATGTGCAGGGAGTTCTATTTAAAAAAAGTAAGTTAGTCTCTATAGCAACCAAACCAGAAAGGGCAGAAAAAATTCATGCCCGTAGAAATGTGGAGAATAATTTACTGAACAACTTCCATAAAAGTTACTTTTTCGTATACGAGGTAATTCAAAAGTTACAGGCATTATGCGCGACTTTTTTGCCACTCTATATAATTAAAAAAGTGATCCTTTCTTGTGAAAAATATTTAAATATACAATTTATAATAATATTCTTTTTTGTAGTCTGTTGATGATTTAAAGTATAATAAACAAAAGCCGACATTGTTTAATAATTCTAAAATTGACCGAGAAATTAAAGAAGAGAAATTAAAAGCAAAATTTGTACAACGAACGGCCAGGAAAAAATAAATAATATTTCTTGGTCGCTGTTGTCATCTTGTTCTTCACTTTGATGATTCGGGCAGCGATGCTTCCGGCCACGAAGCTGCTTCAACCATGGTTACTGGACAGACAAATATGGCCAAAATATTACGCGCGAAAGACTTAATATGTATTGTCAATATAATTGGCTCCGTTGAATCGTCAATTTTATTGCCAATATCATCGTCAATATTCCAAATATTAACAATACTATTGATCGTGTGAGTATCGCTTTACAATAATTAAAAACAGGTAAAATGTATTACATTACTTTATTAAAGTAATTACATTATAGGTATAATTTTGGAACAACATAAACAAAATGATGCACTAAAAAGAAAATGTTGGAATGCTCTTTGCTACGAGTAAAAAAATTCACTATAGGTTGCTTTAATCATTTTTTTGTAACTGCTTATTATTTTGTGCAAAAAGCACAGTATTTTTAGCATATCAATGCTCTGTGCCTCCCGCTCTAAAGCTTAAAACATATATTTTTAACCAAGATATCTAGTTAACAATTTTTGACACTTATTTCTTTTGGGACAAATCATTTGCCATAGATGCTAAAGATTTAACATTTCATAAACCGTCAATATTAGTCTTTAATAACAATATAAATAACACATTTAATATTTAAAAATAATATTCAAGTACTTACTTCTATAAAAAAAATATACTCACTCACGAGCGTAACGAGCATAGCCTATTAGCGCTTTGTTTGAACCTCTCAATTTTTAATAACAACCGTAACTTTATAAAAATTGGGATTCAATTAGGGTTGCCCAGTTTTTTAGGAGCAGCAAAGGGAGGACGTTCTACATTGAAGAGGGGGGGGGGGGGTTAAAAAAAATATTGTAACTCAAAAAATAATAGGTAGATATTATTATAAGTTAAATACAAACGAAGTAAGGAACATAAACTATGATTTCGGCATAATAACATTTACATAATAAACGAACACATGCCAGAGTCCTAGATAACCAAATATTAGGGAAATAAAAATTAATACTTAGTACATTATGATATTAGGAGAATAAGAGATACTTTATGTGCTGAGCGTTCGTCAGACAATCCAATAGAAGCACATAAAGTATCTCATTCTCCGAATATCATATACTATTTTTTCTTTAAACGTGCATCATATTATTCGAGATGGAACAATAAAAGAAAACGAATTTTTTAATGAAGATGACAAGATTGAATTTTCAACTTATTTCACCGTATATTCCCTTTTTGGTATCGTTATCATGGATACGTACTTGTTTGGCATCTATCAAAACAAATATTTCCAATTCGGTGTCGCGTCAGTTGAGACCAAATAAATCTACAGAAAATGAGTTTAGAAGTGCCTGATGATCCTCCCGAGGTAGTAGAGGCAGCCAGAATAGCTAATGGCTAAATGAGCAATGCTCAAAGCTAAAAGACAATAAATAAAACGAAAAAAAAAAAATGTATAGTACTATAATGTATTTATACGCCTAGGAGTATAAGTACTTATACTCCTAGTCATATAAATGACATTTAATGTCATTGAGAAACGTCACATAAGTTATCAATTATATGACGCTTGAAGAAAAAATACTTTTTTTCTGATTTTGTGAATAATGATGACAGCTTTGCATTTTATTTAACTTTTTGGTAAAATTTGACGCATTTCTCGGATTGATTAACGAAAATTACAACTTTTAATTAGATCTATCATGCTTTACTTATTTGTTCTTCTCTTTACTTAAAATTTTTTACATAGAACAGCCTTTATTGAAAATGCCGACCTTTCGGGCATACTTAAAACATAATATGACACCCCTTTATAAAAATATTGTTACTTTTTGAATTTGAGTTTCATCAAAAATGTTAACGCATTTAGCACCAGTATCAAGATTTAAAAAATCAGGATTTGCTGTGTTAAGCTTTTCAAAAGTTTCAGAATGATTCACATTCATCGAATAAACTATCACAATTCAAATTTTTAATTATCGTTTGTAATTCAAAACAGATAATCACGTTAATAATTGAAGACATAAGTGGATAAAGGTGTCATGTCACATTTTTTAAAAAAACTACCTTTTCAACTTTTTGAACATTCCTAGCATAGGTCTAACTGTTAATAAACCCTAAATGCCACTTTCTTTATTTATAAAGATTTTTTTAAATGATAAAGGTGTTAAGTCACACCAACATCTAGCATGTGGTAGTGGATAAAGGTGTTATGTTACAATTTTGTTACATAACACCTTTATCAACTAAGCGATTCATACATCAGCTTTATATTGAACAATGCAAAGAAAAGAAAATGGACGATAAATATATGGTCAAAGTTTCTTTTTACAGACATATTTTTGCAACGAAGTTTAATTTGTCTTTCGGGCACCCAAAAAGCGACACATGCAGTGTTTGTGATGCTGGGGCAAATTCGACAGATCACAAAGAAAATTATGAATTTGCCTTTAACGCGCAAAAATTAGACCGCACCATTCCAGCTACTGACAAAAGAAAATACTACATAACTATGGACCTGCAACAAACTATGCGACTACCGAAGTTATCTACATCCAAAGCGTTTTATTTGCGGCAAATGTGGCTGTATAAGTTTGGCATCCATTGGATTACCTATTCTGGATCTAAGTCGTTTTTTTTACGTGGACTGAAAACATTGCAAATAGGGGAAGCAATGAAATTGGTAGTTGTTTGTTGTGATTTTGTAAGCTGCTTAAAGAGGCACAACCTGAGATTGGCCATCTAATAATTTGGTCCGATTCATGTGCTGGCCAGAACAAAATTTTTTTTATATTGTGTCTTTACCAGTACCTAATAGTGAAAAATTTTTTTAAAGTAGTAGATCACAAATTTCCCGAAGTTGGTCACAGCTACTTAGATTCCGACCGTGACTTTGGAAGGATTGAAAAAGTATTAAGAAAACATCATACAATATTAATTCCAGACCAGTAGAAATCATTACATCTGCGAGTACAAAGAACAGTTTATGCCTGAATATGACAAACTTTTTTTATAACTTAGAAGAACTTCCGGCCAAACTTCGCTTGTATAAAAAAATAAACAATACTGCTAACGATAAAGTTAATTTACGAGACAGTGTCAAGTGGATTAGAGTAGATAGACCACTTTGGGTTTTATTATTATAAAACTAACTTGGATCCGATTACCCCATTTCTACAGGTTGATTTACATAAAAAGGGCACAAAAGAAATCCTTCCTGAGGAAATATTTTTAAGTAAGTTATCAAGGTGTGAGGGTCTCACAATTGAAAAAATGAATAACTTACAAGAGCAGCTAAAGTTTATTGACGAGGATTATAGAGGGTTCTATGAAGAAATTTTGACTGAAAATATTGACAATCCTAAGAAAAAAAGAAAAACCTGTTAGTTTGCTGTTGCTATTGTATGTTTTTCAAAGTTAGTTTATCGATTAAATATTGTAGATCCTATTCTGTGAAAGTTCCTATATTATATAATATTAAAAACATATTTAAAAGTAACATGACTCCCTTATTCAATTAAACCATATAACGTTTTTGATTTAAAGTTGGTGGAATAAGGTGTTATGTACACATAAATCTAAATTTATCAAAGACGTTTTACAATTTTTTATTATCATAGAACAGCAAAGAAAATTACTTAGTTTCCCTAAAATATGCCGTATTACCAAATAAAATAAAATTGTAATGTAAAAAAGTTCTAGTTCAAACCGCGTTTTATTAAATTACTCCAAAATTTAAAAATGTTACATGACACCTTTATCCACTTATGTCTTCAATTGCATTATAAATAAATAATTTATTTTAAGTTAATCAATATGATGTTAAGTTCTGAGCAAGTTCGCATCTGTCTCAACAATAGCTTAAAGAAGTGTTTAAAAAGTAATAAAGTCGGACTCAATATTTACCCTTTCATGTTCAGGTAAATTTTTCAGTAGGTACCTAATTCCTTAATCTTTAATCCAAAAAAAAAATAATTTCATCTATCCGACGTTTTTTAAAACATGATCCCAAAATTTCAAAGATATTGAAAACAGTTGTTTGGTATGAATCCAATTTTAAACAGTTTCTTAAAAAAGTTTTAAAACATGAGACAAAGACATATAAATAAATAAGCATTTTTTCCGAAATTTTGTTATTATGAGAACACAAGGCAGGTAACCTTTAGTATATCATCTTATGAAGATAGAAAGTACGATTTCAAGGCATTTCACAATAACAGAAATCTGTCAGTGGCAGATTGTGACAGGTTGGAAACGCTGAACCGCGGAAGTTCGCGGAATGAGTGAGACATCTATAAGAATAATCCATCATATAACTAACATTCGACGCCACGTTACTGTGGTTGTGCGAAATTTCAATTTAATTGGTTGGACAACAATCACAATATGATAGTAGTAGCAAAAAGGAGGACATTTCGGTGAAAAAGGAGGAAGGAGGACCCAACATCTTAAAAAAGGACTGTCCTTTCGAAAGGAGAACACTTGGCAACCCTAGATGCAATAGTGATTTAGGTGATGTTCCAAATTTACAGGTTTTGCCCTATTTTGAATGGAATACTTATTGATATATCATGACAATCTTGAATTTCCGTTCCCGTATCTTCAACTGTTTCTGATATTGTCACAAAGTGCCCTTTTTTGTTCTCGTGCGCACGACACAGTTTACACAGGTTAACCATGGTAGGGTCGAAGGGAGGTGCAGTGGGGTGTGCGTGGAGAACCGGAGAGTATGCAATAAGGTGGCACACTTAATTCTTAATACGTGATGACCACCGCCTCTCGTGATAATATGGTGACATTTAAAGATATCATTATACATACTAAATAAAATGTATCGCGAAGGCCAAATATCTGTATAAAATGTGGTAAGAGGCCTCGATTGCATTCCAATTTTTTACTGTTAACAGCTTGCTAAGTCTTTTTGACCTTATCGGCTACCAGATTTGAATCCCGTTAATTTTTTCTTTAGGGTCATCTTAGGATAAAGGTAGGTGTGCTCATACTGGGGTTTTCACTTAAAACTCCGGGGGCTTACATCTCGAAAACGAAAGGATATGTTTTGATCTCGTAAAAAGCCATTGTTAGGTAGGATCACTTTGGATTCTTTTAAGACAATAGCAATGCGACCCCGTCGACGCTTCAAAAATAGAAATCAATTGCAGGGGCGTCGATAGTAGGTACAGTTAAAAGTACTTTAAATTTTAAGACTTGCCGTTTATCCTTATTCGATTACTTAATCCCTTGTTATTAAGGAATACAAGGTTTTATTTAATTTTTTTAGAGAGATTAAAATAATTTATTTTTTCTGCGCAAATACAACTAACTTGTCAAATTTTTTTTAAAAGTTTGCTGTTGGTATCCTTTAAAAACGTTTTTCTTGTAATTGCAGTACATGCCGCTGTTATTTTGTTAATTAGATCAGCCATTTCTTCAACTGGTGTTTCGTAGACAATCAGCCCTATGATCAAACACATTAGTTAACTTTTAACGTACCGTTTCCATGACAACAACTGAAGAAGCCTACTTGTTAATTTTTCACTGTGATTGAAAAACAGGTAATTTTGAAGTTAGCGTCTAGAGTTAACTTGTGTGTTTGATCATAGGGCTGAATATCCTTTAAGTGAACCTAAAAAAAATGTAAGGGTGTTATATCTGGTCACCTTGCTGCCCATCTTATTACTCCGTTGGTTCCAAACCATCGTTTGGAATACTGTGTATCGAAATGGTCCTTAAAAATTTGAGCAATATTAGCAGCAGCCACATATTCGTTCTATACTCAAAGGGTACCTCTTCTAACAGTTCTGCAAGTATAACTTGAAGAAAATGTAAATAACGATTTTTCTTCAGTTAAAGTTCCTTCGTAAAAATAGGGTCTAATATATGATATATCCATTCAATAAACCGCACCAAACATTAGTTTCAAAAAGCGTTGATTTCCTCTCTCTAGTTTAACGAAGATGATTCTGGGACCAATAACGACAAATATGTCGGTTCAAGGCTCCATTATTCTGAAAGCGACTGTAAATGTTAGACAAGATATTTAAATTTTGACAATACAATTCGGAAAATCTTGCTAAGAATTTCAGCCTTTGTGGGAATCCCCTGGATCCTGGATAGTTTTGTTCGGTATGGATAAAACTTGTTATGTAGAATCCTTCATGAAGAGCTTATGGAAATACTATCTAATCCTTTGATTTTGGCTAGTGGAGTTTTAGGATTATCATAAACTTGCTTTAAAACTTGGGCTTTATTTTCATCATCTGTAGCAATTTTCTTCCGATTTCTTTTCGGCTTTACAAAGCAGTCCCCCTTCTTGAAATTCCGGCACAGAGCTGGAAAAGTCTTCTTATAAGGAATAATTCTACTATATCAAATCGGTAACATATCTAGTTTTCCTTGGTTAGCCTATGAGCCTTTTCCTTAGAATATAATTAATTCCTATAAATGACAACGTCACAAGTACAATGAATCCAAGGTCATAATCTGTCGAGGTGTTTTATTTACCTTAGGGAAGGTAAATTATTTACTTTTGCGAGACATAGGTACCTTCTACGGGACCTTCTATGTGTTTTTAAGTTAGGATAATCCTTTGACTTCTTTTCTATCGACAAATACTTACTTATTCAGTAATGTTTGTATACATTTTGATTAATAATTCTCTTCTTATGTTACACCTTCATAAGTCAGAACCGGCCTGACCAAGACCTTGCAGAGGTTGACTTTCGTCATATTACAAATTTTACTTCTCCTGTGAAGCCGGGAGTAAATAGAGCTTAATTGGCGCAATGCAAGCTTAACCCTGTTTATTGAATTTTGCCGCAATTCAGCCTTTGGTAAAAGATAAGTCGCAGGTAACTTCCTGGCACCAATTCACATATACCTTGTTGACATGAAGCCTAGTTTCCGGAATTCTAACGTGACTTTTCGAGTCAAATATGGCCTTCGTCTTGGAAGGATCCAGGTGAATCTTCCAAGCCGAAAGCCATTTTTCTATAAGTTTAGTATGGCGTTGCAATCTTGAGATTATCAACCACGGTTGTTTGGATTTCGCAGTAATTGCAGTGTGGTC
Organism: Polydrusus tereticollis; assembly: GCA_963920685.1. Taxonomy (NCBI): domain Eukaryota; kingdom Metazoa; phylum Arthropoda; class Insecta; order Coleoptera; family Curculionidae; genus Polydrusus; species Polydrusus tereticollis. Next base: position 20,830,636 of record OY987326.1, on the reverse strand, counting down.
GGCAAATCAATAGAGCTAATTTTGTCTTATCTTTCGGTATGCCGTGAGTGTATACGTTGTACAGCATCAGAGATATAGGTGAGCCTTGCGGCATCCGATCCGTGACGGATTCTGTTTAAGAAAGCGCGTTCTCCGACGAGACTGCAAAACTTTTATTGCCCAGAAAAGCCATTACCTTGATGAGGTAGTTGAAAGCTCCGAACCTTATTAGATTTAGAGGTAGACCGTTGTGCCATACCTTCTGTTAAAATTAATAAAAATTAGGTTTTACAGTTTTTTTAAATCCTCTTGTATTTCTTAAAGACGAGAAACGAAATAATCGAGTTAGGTTAAATGACAAAAAAGTCGTAAAATTTAAAGTACTTTCAAATGTACCTACTTTCGAGGTCTCTGCCTTCGATTTATATTTTTGGAGCGTCACGACACTCAGAGTGTTGATGTTATCTTTAAAAAAAGGAAAGTGATCCTACCTAACGACGGCTTTTTACGAAATCAAAATATATCCAGTCGTTTTCGAGATATAGGCCCTCGAAGTTTTAAGTAAAAAACCCTGTATAAATTCGAGCCTGTGAACCTAGGTGGAATCCCAAATAAGAGCAGAAATTCGGGCAATAACACTAGAATTTCTTGTCAGCACTTAGAGAGAGTTTACATACCGTTTTAGAATACTCTGTCAAGCAGCAGAGAGCTTCCAAATCACCTATAGATCTCCGGTTATTGAGTTTATATGGACTTTTGTCCAAATAAGAAAATTAAGGGGATGCAAGTCTGGCGAGCGAGCAAGACTTTAAACAGTTGCAAGCTGTTGACAATAATAGGAAATGTTACATGGAATTTATATAGAATTTAACAAGGATGTTTAGGACGGGATCTTTAAAATCGCGTGTATTTTACGTCGCTTTCTTTTATTGCGCCCGTGAGGAGCTACCATAAATCTTGATTTTTACGTTAAAATATCAGTGTTAAAAAAAAAACAATTATACATTAACTTTGTTTTTGGACATTATTTTCTGTGATGATTACAGTAAGTATAAGAATGTACAGTTATTTCTCTAAAGTACTTCACCTCTCTTACCAATTAAATATTACATTTTTTATTTGTGAATTTTACTTTAACACATTTATAGGCGTAGGGCACTACGATTCGATTTTGTGCAGCACAACATTAAAATCGCATTGTTACAGTTTACACGCTACTCGTCCGCTTTTTGCTAGCCTCTCTATATAAGATAGGGCTGATTACACGTGGCTAGTAAACTAGCTACAACTTGGATTATGTATAAGTGTTCTTAGTTGTTAAAATGAAGTGAAATACAAGCAAAATAGTAAAGTTTTTGGAAATGTACTGATAAATTTATTTTTCTACAAACGTGTTAAAATAAATGTTTTTTATGTATATAATATAATATGTTGCCGCTATAATTACAGTAAACTTAAGAGGCGACGTTGTCATACAAGCCGCAATCAGCTGAATGTATTTAAAATAGCACGGCGATTCCGAGTTGCCTGCACTGGGATCCTGAACACGGGGAAAATAAATGAGGCAACACACAGAGACCGAATTCATAACTTGAAAATAATCGTGCCGGTAGGATTTTCTCATTGCTTGATTAATTTGTGTTTTTATTATTAATTTATCAATAGATTTTGCGAGTTTTCTTCAGTTTTCGTTGTATATTGGTCGTTCACATATATATTGTTGTGTGTAAATATTTAGTTATTAAGTAGACTTTATTTCGTGTTGTTAACTGCTTTTAATTGAGTAAACTATATGGATACTAACAAATCTTCAATTAGTTGTCCGCCTACAAAGGAAATCTCAATTAACAATAAAAAAACGAATAATAGTTAAAAACGTATAAGTACCACCGATGGAACGTAATCCTAAACTAACCACATTGGATGCTACAGAAATATGTGGTGCTTTAACGAAACTTTCCTCGCGCACTGTGTTCAGGGTTTTAAAAGACCTTCATCAAGAAAATGACGAAAAAGAAAATAGTCGTGGAGCTCAGACAAGAAGACGAAAAATTATTGAAAAAGTAGTCCATACTTGCAGTGGAGTTCGCATAATGCAAATAAAACAATCAAGTTTTTCTCCACAAAATGTTAATAGAAAAATGTTTGTAACAGTGACAAGCCAAAAACAATCATTTATGTATCGAAACCAATGGCTCAATTGCAATGAAGGTAAAATGATTTAATATTGCCAACTGATTTTTTAAATTATTTTAATAAACATTTTTGAAAAAAGATTATGACAGAATAAAAAAAAATATCATACGATACAAGTCCGGTAGGTTTTTTTAAAAAAATAAATAAATATGTTTATAAAAATAAATAAAACCGTAAAATGAGATTACCACTGCATCAATCGATTGCCAGGTTAAATATTTAATTGACAGGCTGGAAATGATCGTTCGGGGACGGTGCTTGTTTACATCGTTGAAATTTGTAAATACATTTTAGTATATACCCTATTATCTCTTAAACTGGTGCCCATCCAGCTACAACAAATTTATTGCTATCCGGCTTTTAACCGGCGTAGATAACTAACCTGAACTAACCTGACAATATTTCATTTAAATGCACAGTTAGTAGATTATTTATGACTAGGTGGCAACCCTTTCAGACTTGGGTGGACTTAGACAATGTCACAGCCATCTTAAGCCATGTAAAGTTGGCTGTGACAATTCCTGAAATATCATAAGCTTTAAGAGTCATTTTGACTTCGACTTATTGGACCTCGGTTCAGTGGCGTCTACTGGTGATCCAAGATAGAATACGCCCTCGCTCCCTCATTACCCAGTGCGAATACCAGCAATTAGTAAAAAAGCGGGCGAATCGCATGTGTGCTCAATACATTTCAACTGCAAAATTATCGCATGATTAAAAATCGTAGTGCGCACTAGCCCCTATTGCAACCACAGATTACAACTCCGACAATAGGAGGTGTTGCCTATTATCGTTTTAAATGTGGCACCGAGAATTAAAAACACCCGAAGGAAATTGCTTATCCTTATCAAGTCACGGAGATAAATATGTAGCCCACTATTATTGATAGATTTTTGACCGTTGTCAATTCAAACAACTGAATGAATTTCCATAAACACACTTATATTTTAATTGATAGGGTATATAGAGCTGTATACACTTTATTGATTGAGAGAGAGAATAAGTAGGGTAGGATCGCCCAAGAGTACGCACCTAATTTATTAGAGTAAATAAAACACAAACTGTTACTTCAAATTATTTATCAATACCAAACACGGGTGTGTTACACTATAATATAATAGAAAAATAACATATATTGGCAAAATAAAAACGTTTCTCAGTTATGTATTAAAAATAAAAAAATTGAAAATGCGTACTCTTTGATGACTGGTGTCCTAAGAGTACGCGACCTATATGCCTAAGAGTACGCATTAAAAACTGTAATTATAACTTCAGCAATTAAGAATAATAGGCTAACCTTCGCACAAATCGCAAACAAAATCATTTATACCCACATAGCTTGTGCAGTCCTCATGCCACCAGTTTCCACAATTACTGCATTTTATCCAGTCTGATGAGCTAAAATGCTCATTGCATCCGGGACAAATTGTATTTTCCTCTCCTTGTGAACTCTTTTGGGATAACTTTTTTTTTTAAATGGCTCAGTTTTCCGAGAACTAAAAACATTTCTCTTTCCACCTTGCTTTTTAGTCTTTTCTTCTTGTTCAGCTATAACTTGATCTTTATAGGGAGTTGACGAAAGAATTTCTGATTTTTTAGACTTTTGCCTTCGTATTTGCTGATGTTTGGCCTTTGGCAAAGAAATGATCATATTTGGCGATATTTTCGAACAGGAAGGGCCCGGATCATAGTGGGAACACGAAGGGCCGGGGTCGTAGTATAGACGGGTTTTATCCAAAACTGGACTGCTGGATAAATTTCCAACTCTTTCAATGACATTTTGCCCGCTAGGGTCAGGGCTTTGAGTAAGTGTTATATCTTCATTTCTATCTTGTGAGTTTTGTTTGTATTTTGTTTTCAAGGTGGCCAGAGGTACTAAATCCTCTTCATCATCACAATCACTTTGCTCAAACTCATTTTGAACGGGCTCAGCTTCAGTTGCAAGCAAGGTTGCAGGTTTGTCAGTTACCTCAGCAGGGGCGAAATCAGCTTCTGTGTAAACGTCGGGATTGTAAGGGTATATCCCTGTACATGCAAATGATTTCTCAGCAATATGAAGAGTAGCAACTTTCGCATAGGCTGCGTGAAATAGCGCCGATATTTCTTTAACGGTGATCGCTCTTCCTTGGTTGCTTACCATCCATTTATCACATTCAGAAGAGAAAGCGCTTTTAAGCGGAAAGAAAAAACTTCTATCCAGCGGTTGCATCTTGTGGCTGGAGTGGGGCGGTAAAGTTAAAAGAATAATAAAGTTTTCTCTTGCATAAAGAATCGCTTCCAGAGAGCAGTGGGAAATGTGATTATCTAATATTAGGATTGCCGGGTCAGTTTCTGTTGGCTTGACAAAATCACGAGAATGCCTAAGCCAAGTTATAAATAATTCCGTATTCATGTATCCAGAATCAGAGATGAGTTTAAGAGTGCCTGGAGGTGCTCCATAGAATAGCTCCTCCTTCATACGTTTCCTGGCAAATATTAGAGCTGGAGGTACAAAAACACCCCCAGCGCTCATGCATACTACAGCAGTAGTTAGTTGGCCTCGTTCGGCGGAAACAATTTTGGCCACGGTCCTCTTTCCCTTAGAAGCATAAATTTTATGCAACTTGTTAGGCACAGTAGATAGCCCGGTCTCGTCCATATTAAAAACTCGGTGTCCCGAAGCATTTGTTTTTTCATAAACCATTTTTAAATTATCAAAAAATCTTTTACATTGGACTTTGTTAAAACCAATTGCCCGGGCCAAACTACATTTTTCCGGATTTCGCATTGAAAGTGCATTTCTAGCTGCAAAATTCTGTGTCCAATGTTTGCCTGCCATTTTTGTTTCCAAGTTAAACCGATGTGGAATTTTATTCAAATCGGCATATTGGAAGGCTAAAGACCTAACGTCCTTCATTCTTAAACCGTAAAGTCGAATTTCCAAATCGCGAATATGATTTGCCAATTCGTTTTCTTGACCTTCCGTGAAAATGGGCCTAAACCTACCAAGGCTTGTAGGCACTGTACCCTGTAACAACAACAAAATTAAGATCTATGTTGGTTTGAGTCTAAATAAAAAATTACCTTCCGTAATCTTTTCCTTAGTGTGCATTCATTGAGGTTTAGCGACTTTGCAACTGACATCTTGCTCTCTCCATTTGCTATTCGTTCAGCTGCTTGATTTAAAATATCTTGTGTAAACCTTAACTCCCTCTTACTCTTCCTTTTATATTTTCCCATTTTGACAAATTTAGCGGAAAAAATCTTAAAAAAAAACAAAAACAATTATATAGAAAATATAAAAGCTAAGAGTACGCATGGGAGGTAAGAGTACGCACGCGTACTCTTTGGGTGCGTACTCTTATGGGCGTCGCAACAAATATAAAAATCTGGCTTCAGAAACATAACCTGCAAACTTAACAAAAATCTAAACACAGGAATGTGTTGCTCAAGAACCATACTTGTTATCATGTTCAATAAAATATTTAGCAAAAATCGATATTTGAGAGTCTATGCCTTACTCTAGAGTTCATAAATATTATAAACAAATACAATAAATTGAATTTCTTACCGTACTTCTAACAAAATAAACGCTGCCCTGTTCTAACCTCCACACACTCTTGTACTGGTTGTAAATAAACACCTGATGTGAAATTTTTTAATTACAGTGTTGCCAATATGAAAATATTACAAGCAGCACAAAGACATCCTATAGATATCTTGGCGAGAAACTTTTAGGAGGATGTGACGCCTTTTGTAACTTATTAGGGAGCTCGCCAAGAGGTTCCTATTACCTCCAAATGTCCGCCTCAGGGATATCCTAATGCGAATTTCTATTTTTAATCACAAAGAAGAAGTACTAGGGAGGTACTCAGTAGGAAGTCTTTAAGAAGTTCTCAAAAACATCCTAGATAAGCTATTTCTGGGAGCTACTTTAAGAAGTCTTTCAGAGGTCGCTGAGAACTCCTAATGCGAATTTCTTATTTTCATCGCAACGAGGATATCCCTGGGACATAGTCATTGTGACATATATAGGATATTCTTATAGACGTCCTAGAAAGTACATCTCTGGGACATCCTAAATTAAACCTTAATATACTTATTAAGATATCTATAAGAAGTGCTATAGATGTCGCAAAGAAATCCTTTTAAACTATCTCGGCGAGTTCCCATAGAGGTAACATGTACGATATATTTAGGAAGTTCTGGGGATATTGTCAAGAACTCCTGAATGGGTCATATCTGGAAATTCTATGAAATAGAATAAAACGCTATTTTTAATTATTGCCAAATTTTATTTGAATTTTCAACATTACACTTGCTCTCAATGATTTAAAATCTGTCTTATACTCACAGAACATGTTTTGTTTTACAAGATATAGCCTCTTATGTATCTTTACAATACTGAATTTTTCAAAATATAAAATCTTACCTACCTATAATAGTGTCAAACGTATCTAGCGCGTAGCTAGAACTTTATTAAATCATTAATTAATTAAATATAAAAGTTAAATTACAAATAGAATATTTATAAAAATAAGAATTTACACAATATTATTACTTTAAATATGTACAGGGCGAGTCAACCATAGAGTAAAGTTCGTTATCTCATTTGTTTCGGGAATTACCAAGTAACGCTAAATACAAAAGTTTTAGAAAATGTTAAGATGCACAGTTTACAATTATTTTTTGAGTATACAGGATGATTCAAACAAGCGTGGCAAATATAATATAGGTTTTTTTAAATGGAACACGTACCCTATATTTTAATTTAGTTTTACATGAAATTCTATATTTATTTTGTTAATAATGTTATGTACCTAAACCTTCTAGTTCTAATATTAATTTTTTTTTAACAAAACATTAGTTTTTACTCTTATAAAAAATTGACAGCCGCATTGTTTCTGAAGGTGAAATACTCATATTTGGAACAAACCTCTATTGGGATGACAAAGAGAAAACCCTACACCCTCTGGTAGATTTTACAAAACTCTTCAACTTTCATTAAGTATGTCACTTACCCATTTTTAATAGTTATAGCAATTTATTTTGATTTGACCCTTGTTTTCACTAACGGGTCTGAAGCTATAAAATAACTGATAATAATAATATTTCTACTAACTGAATTTTTAGTTACTATGGCGTAATAAGTACCTATATGTTCAAAAATATGCCCGTCTATACTTGGATATACATGTTTAGCTTTTTACTATATTTCCCTGCACGTTCCTTTATAAGCATAAAGGGGTTATTGCCCTACAGGTATCTCGTATCTTATTTTCCATATCTTTTGGTGTTGTGGGGGGATTCACATAAACACGATCTTTAATGCAGCCCATGATCGAAGAGGCCACCCAATGAATCCATCCCTGCCGATGAATTCTTGTGGGTAATGATTGTTGTTACGTCGCTCCGTAAATCCTTAGATAAAGCCAAAACACAATTTTTTTCCGCCTTATTAATTTTTAAGAAAATGCATAACTATTTTATTTTTATAGGTACCTACGTCACTTGCGACAATAAATTAAACCTCTTTTACTTGATCCATTGACATTTTAAAATTTAACAATGACAATGCCTAAAGTTTTGTTTGTCATAGCTAACTTATTTTATAGCGTTATAAAAACAAGGGTAAAAATGAAAAAACCAAATAAATCGCAAACTATTAAAAATAGACATGCTAATGACATACTTAATTAAAGTTAAAGAGTTTTGTGAAATCTTATCGCCTACTTTTCCAATGAAGATTTTTTTTACTTTACAACTTGTGTTGGGACCAAAATCAAATTTTAAACAATAATAGCTCGTAAACGGTCACTTCAAAAGGAAATTTGAATTATTTATGTTGTATCTAGAATCTTAAGGTGTAAGTATGAAAATTTATCAAAAAAATGTGGCATTTGCATTTAAGAAAATATTTTTTTTTTTCAAATAGCGCCCAATCTGGCAACAGCTCATTTATTTTTTTATACAGTATGTCTACTTAAGTTGGAACTATATGGAAAACTTTTTTATTGTTACTTAAAATGCAACCATTCAATTTTTGTAAGCCGTATACGAGGTGTGTCAAAAAATATCAATTTTACTCAAGAGTAAAATACCTTTATTTTTTACGGTACAGAAGAATGTTATAAAGTAAAGTTATTTTGAAAAATAAGTTATATGCAGATATGCAATTACAGCCATTTAGCATAAAATGTATAAATTGTATCAAGCCAGAATAATGAATACGGAATGATTAGTAAATAATCACCAAACCTTCATTTTTATGCTAAATGGCTATAATTGCATATCTGAATATAACTTATAATTCAAAATAACTTTACTTTATAACATTCTTCTGTATTGTAAAAAAATAAAGGTACTTTACTCTTAAGTAAAATTGATATTTTTGACAAACCTCGTATACGGCTTAAAAAAATTGATATCTAATGGTTGCATTTTAAGTTTTGGGCCATGCACAACTTTTTATCAATAATAAATTTTTTCATAAAACCAACAATAAAAAAGTTTTCGATATGGTTCTAACCTAAGTAGACACACTGTATATAGTAATTTTCTTAGTTGGACTAATAAAACTTTGCTTAAGCAACTATAGGTCTATATCGTCAAATAAAAAAGTTAGCCTATGCCAAGTTTAAAGAAAAAAAACTGTATAATATAGGCTGTAATTTGATTAAGGGATGACTTATGTACTTCTCATTTTTGCAAATCCTCCCTTTTTTTTGTTGGGTACAGTGTCTGAACCAATCCTGGGAAAACACTTCGAACTCCTTTTCTGTCGTTTTCCAGTCCTGTGACAATACACCTAGAAATTTTGATACTGAATTGATCTTAACTGAACCGTTCATCTTAAAGTCTAATTTTAGTATTTAGTAGGTACCTACCTATCTATCTACTTTCAGTAATTTATTTTATCTATTCATTAAAATTAATTTAAAATATCATACATATCAATAAATTGAAGAATTAGGTATAGCATATATGTTTTACTTACTCATGGCCTTAAACATTCGTGTATGATGGTCTTTGGGCCTAGATCCCCCAATTCCCTTAAGATAGGTTACCTAAAAATACATACAATTAAATATAAGCTAATATGCTAACACTTAACCCCAATATATACATTTTGCAAAATTTTATTGAAAATAATTATGAAATGCGTACCAATTCTTCTTGAATATTTGCCTCGCCGGTTTCAAATAATTCCGTGCATTTTCGTAGGTTTTGTTCAGCCTTTAAGGGAAATATAGATTGCCACCGCCGCATTACCGTGGAAAATTTTTTCCCTACCACTTGCTGAGTCTGAAGCGCATCTTCAATATTATTTAAGCGAAGGAAAAGTGGTCCCATTTCCTCCGTAATATCTTTTTTAATTGATGAAACGTCTTTTTTGAGTGATGCAATATCTGTAAAAGTACATAACAAAATGTTTATAATTCGGCATATTAAGTACCTACTTTTTTAGTCGAGGATAAAAAAATAAAAATACTATACCTTCTGTTTAAAAATGGGCACTTTACACAAATCACAAAATTAAAAAAGTTATAAAGCACTAAATTACAAAAATTCAAAAAAATAGTATGAAACACTTTGCACTACACCAAGTATAAGCTTGAAATAATTGAAGTAAGTAGAAAGTCCTCCCCAACTTCATAATTGAGAGTTTTTTTTTTATGTTTATTAGTGCCGAAGATCTTTCCGGTCGTAAATTATTATTACCTAAAAACCCCAAAAAATACTCGACCAATCCATAGACGTGCAATCTCAACAATTAAAACATGTTTTAAATATTTCTTCCATATAGGTATACGTGCTCCCGCTTCTCTTACATTTTTTTACAAAAAAGGATTTAAAAAATGGAATCTTATATAATATGACCAAAAATTCTGTAATAGCTATATATAAAATAAATAATAATAAAAGCAATATTGCTGAAAACAAAAAAATAATTAACGACATATTATCTAAAGATTTCAACAATATATACGTCGAAAGACATAACTATTCTTCTCTAAATTCTTCTTTTCAACTATCGCCAATGAACTGAAATTTTAAGCGTTGGGAAAGTGCGCCCTAGCGTCATTCGTGAACATACTAATATGGAATAAAAATAAATTCAGTAATAACGAAAACAATACCTTGTCATCATTTTAAGTGGGATACCCTGTATATACATGATGCGAGGTAAATGAAGCCGAAACACAAGACATTTTTAAAAAGAAAAATTTTGATCTAAATTGGTACCATACCTACACCTTGTTTAAAATGAAGTCAGCACTATTGCTAATTTTCCTATACGCCGGCGTCGATTAAATTGGAAAATATTTGTATTTTTATGTGCTGGTTATTACCGTTTTGCTAAAAAAATAATTAAACATCAGAATCACGATATATTAACAAAACTATTTCTTTAAATTAGCAATGTCAAAGAAGAAAAATAAGTAAAAAAATTGATGTAATTTTAAATAATTTAGATGGCCGCGATTTAAAAAATAATTCAACAAATTATGAAAATCATGAATAGGACATGGAAAGACCTTGCCAGTGACTTATGGAGGAACTATTTAAAAAACTAAAACAACAACAAGCAAATATGTTTTTCACAATGATATCAGACGCCTCAAACTATATACAATATGCAGTATGACAAAATACCTAAAATTTATTTTTATTGTATTAGACGCCAACTTTAACACACCCTAATATTGAATTATAGATCCGCCACTGTGTACCTATAAGTTGTCCACACTGACTGTGTACTATTTCGAAAGAACATATGGTTAACAAATGTTTCAAAGACCCCTTCATGCGACAATCGATCCTATAGGTATCGCTGTAGACTGCTATTTTAAAGGAATAGAGAAGGAAATAAATGAATTAAAACATTTATATAGGGTAATATATTTTTGTCGGTTTTTTTTTAAACTCCCAATAAAAAGCTGTCCACATCACAAATATTTTTAAATACAATTCATACAACAAAACTACACAAAAATTCAGGCTGTAAAATAACGTAGGTACCGTTAGAAAATATCGAGGAAAATATTAATATAAGGCAATATACACCGGAAACCGCTTCGATCTATATACAGGGTGTAACATTTTTTGGGAATAAATTATATATAGATTATTATTATTATTATCATTATTGGCGGAGTTTTATTAGTTATAATATACCAAAAATTATCATAGAGCAGAGCACGTTACCTATTAAGAACGACAAAACTAAGGTCCCAACAACGTCCTGCGTAGGTAATCCCAGAGAGGTCATATTATTTCTATGAATAGGAAAGTAACAATAAGATATCGCAGAGAGCACTGTAGGATATACCATCATAAACAAAACTAAGATCCCAACAAAGTCCTGCGTAGGTAATCCCAGGGAGTTTCTATTATTTCTATGAATAGGAAAGTAACAATAAGATATCGCAGAGAGCACTTTAGGAAATTCCATTGTGAGTAACATCGGTAGTTCTTTTTAGGATATCTTTAAGATGTCCCAAAGAAATCTATGCAGGTATTGCCTTTTAGCATCCCGTAGTGGACGACTTTAAGATATCTTTCCAAGAGGTCCCTAAGAATTTCAGATAGTTAACTCCTAAAGAGATCCCTGAGACCGCACATTGGGACTTCACATAAAGATCTAAATAGAACATCTCATAGATCGCTTAAAGAAGTCTGTGTTACTTGGGCTAACGCGTACTCTTAGGGGACGCGTACTCTTAGGCGATCCTACCCTACTTAGATTTTGTTATTAAGTGGGTTAAGATTATACACTTAATACACAAAATCATAGGCATCGTAACTACGATGTCTATGCACAAAATCTACTGGTTCTGTCTCTTATATTTTAACAGTTATTTTCAATTTTTAGTGACAGCAACATCAACGAAAATAATTTTATATTTAATTTATGATTTCTATCATTTTCATCGTTGTTTTGTAGCTATGTTTATTCTTTTATTTATTTTTTTGATAATAAATATATACTTTTTTTGGAGGGTCTTTTCTCTTTTGCGGTAAAAATTATTGGTCCATTATGACTAAGTAATGTCCATTTGGGTATTTATATATACATTATTTACAATATATTTTTAACTTTTAAAACAAACCCCATTTTAAATTAAGACAAAATTAAATATTAATAGTTATATAATAAATTTTTTTGCCGTCGTGTAGGAATTTCACCGCCTCTTTACCCTGTAATTTAATACTGCTTAGCAGTTCCAACAAGCCTCGGTAAACAATTTTCACTTCTCTGTCTCCTTCCACTTAGGTGTACACACAAAAAAGTAAGACATAATAAAAGGATAGCATATATTATAATAGGATATCTAATATCTTTTAAAACAATCTACCAAGCTGAGAAGCCGGGTCCTATTGACTTATTTGAGCTCTTTATCGTGAAAGTACATAGTAACCAGTTTGCATACATATTAAACCCATTTAATGATAAAGTAAATTAAGCAAATTAAAAGACCTATTATACTTTTTTCATTGCTGTGAAATTATGCAGCGATGATCCTTTCATCAGCCCCAGATAGTAATTTATAATCACCTCATGTTATAACATGCATTTTTCCAACATTATGGTAAATGCTATAACGCTAATCAGCAATTATAGTATTGAAGTACCTAAATATTTCCTGCAACTATATACAATAGTATTATCACAATATTTTACACAGTGTCTTGGCTTATCATCTGGATTGACTCGCAATAATTATTGCCAGATACGATGCCCAGCTGTAATTTGATAACAATATCGTTGACGCTCTATTAGTGTTGCTATGTTGCATCGCTGCTGGGTGTTCTCCTGAAACATGAATACAATTGACGCAAATTGTTTACTAACATTTAAATTGCCTGTTCTATTTGCTCTGCCGCTTTTATTAGAGAGGGTGAATGTTACAGTTTCCATTTTATGTGCTGATTTATTCACCTACCTTGAATAACATATAAATTTACATAAGCCAGAGCTGCTGAAGTTGGAACACATGAATATTTTCCAGAATCGGACCAATTCACGTTGTTTATATGCAGTCTGGATGTCAATACTTCTGCCCAATAATTCTGAAAAATATGTAAATTCGCGTTATTTATGTGTATAGTAAAGGTTAAATAAAACGCCTGCAACGTCAATGGTTTTTCTTATAGTTTCATCCTGAGTTCGATCTTTTTATATCGGCTATACTACATTCAGGAAAACCCTCGGGAAAACCTTGGACATTGACATTTGGCACTTTACATGTGCTTTACATATCAGCCAGCCTGTATATACAGGGTCGTTGGTATGTATGGAAACGGTCGATTATTTCTTAAAGTATAACAGTTAGCAAATAGCTATTTATGCCATCAGTTACGAAATGCCTAATTTTGTGTAACGCGTGAGATTTTTGCGGAACGAACGAAGTGAGTTTCGCAAAAACTCACAAGTTACACAAAATTTCATTTCGTAACGTATTGCATACAAGATTTTTTCTAATTTTGAAGAAAGTAATAAAAAAATAAAATTTAATATAATTGATAAAAATTTGGAAAACAAAAATTTAGTTTTTCTAATTTTGACATATAACTGATGGCATAAATAGCTATTGTTGCTGTTACTTCATGTTAGTTGTCAGTTTGACATTTTGTAAAAAAGTCTAGACGGAAGGTTTTTATCGAGATTGATATATTTTTAGTTTTATTTTTAAAAAATGAGTCATTCAAGTTCTGAAGAGCTACCAAGCGATATTGAAGAGGCAGCAGGTAATGCTCTATTATCAGTAATTCCCAAAAAGTCAAAGGCAGTTTATGATTTGGCATACGAAAAATTTGTTACGTGGTGTGATGAGAAGAAAATTAAACATGTTAATGAGAAAGTTTTACTTGCATATTTTGAGGGTAAGAAAGATCTAAAAGTTTCCACATTATGGACACTTTACTCAATGTTAAGGTCTGAACTAAATCTGAAAAGGAATATTGATATTAAAAAATATACAAATTTGGTAGCATATATTAAAAGGCAAGCGGACGGGTACAGTGCTAAAAAGTTTTTATTAAAAAAGATTTTGCCAAATTTTTATTGGAAGCTGATGACAAAGAATACTTAATGGCTAAGGTTGCAATGATAATTGGAATGGCAGAAGCATGCAGAAAAGCAGAATTAACATTTCTTCCAGTTGAAAATGTTATAGACGAAGGAAGCCATTTTCGTGTTGATATCCCACCTTCAAAAACAAAAGTTATACGGCAGTGTGCAATTACCACTGGAGACATTGAAAATACGAATCTTGTTGAAATATTAAGAAAATATATTAAGTTGCGTCCCCAGATTCTTAAACACAACAGATTTTTTGTAAAATATTCGAATGGAAAATGTACCAGAAATCCTGTGGGTGTGGGAATTAACACATTTAGCAGTCTGCCAAAAGTTATTGCACAATTTCTTGGTCTTTCAAATCCTGTTCTATATACTGGCCACTGCTTCAGAAGAAGCTCTGCCACTTTCCTAGCAGACAGTGGCGCTGATCTTTTAAAATTAAAGAGGCACGGAGGTTGGAAATCTAGCTCTGTTGCGGAGGGATATGTTAAAAATTCCATGAATAATAAAAAACTTATAGCGCAAAAAATATTTGGTGAAACATCTAATGCAATGTGCGTCGCTTCCCAAATAACAGCAAGTTCGAGCAATGAAAAAAATATGTCGTCGGGAATTAATTTGAATAATTGCAATAATTGTGTTATCAATATTTATAATAATTAATTAATTTATAATTTATGTTTTTAACTTGTATTATAACAGTTTAATAAATAGAATAATTCTTTTTGTCACTAATTTTGAAATACATTTTTCGTCACCAATTGCATAAAATTTTACTTTATGCAACTAGTTACAAAAAGTAAGACATTTCATAATGTCAATCAGTTTTAAAAAGTGTCACTTTATATGTCAAAATTAGAAAAAAATATTTTAGATAAAAGTTTTTGGGTTTTTTAGGGTGTATTAGAATTAAAAAAAGATAAGTATACAGGATGAGTCAGAAAACCGTAGGGAAGCAAAGTTACCTTTTTTTAAATAGAACACCCTATTTCTTCGAATATTTTTGAATTTAACATGAAATGACAATTATTTTTTAATAAGTGCATTATAAGTCTAAACCTAATAGTTTCCGAGATATCGACTATTGAAAAATTACATTTTTGAACTTTGACAGCTTCTAGCTTTCTAACGGTACGTTTTAGAGTAAAACGGCTTACATTTCCCTATCTTCCTTTTTTATGATCTTCCTAAAAAACATCAAGTTACGGTTTAACCGGAAGTACTGTATTTCCGGCTTTTGAGTTACATCCGGTTTAACCGGAAGTTGATGTTTTTGGGAAGACAATAAAAAAGTAAGATAGGGACATTTTATTCTAAAAGGTACCGTTAGAAAGCTAGAAGCTGCCAAAGTTGAAAAATGTCATTTTTCAAAGGTCGATATCTCGGAAACTATTAAGTTTAGACTTATAATGCACTTATTAAAAAATAATTGTTATTTCATGTTAAATTCAAAAATGTTCGAAAATATTTAAAAAAAGGTAACTTTGTTTCTCTACGGTTTTCTGACTGAACCTGTATACTTATTTTTTTTTAATTCTAATACACCTTAAAAAACCCTAAAACTTTTATCTAAAATATTTTTTGCTGACTGTTTTACTTTAAGAAATAATCGACCGTTTCCATACATATCAACGACCCTGTATACATATTACCTATTACAGATAATTATAAATATACTACCTAAACAATTTTTTATTGTCTGGAAAAAAGGGAAAAGTTATATATTCTTTTCTACTCAAAATTTTTTAATTTAAAAATTTTCATTGTCGGCTATAAGTTGATTTCCAGGTCTCATAATGTGGTGTTCAGAAATTTCATACCATACCATACCTAATTAATTTATATTATTTTTAATTGGTCCTATACCCGTATGTTTTAAAGATTTACGGTATTTAAAATGGTCTTGTTACCTTAAAATTGTGTTAAAAAATTGGTCGCAAACCCGAAAAGTCAATTTCTATTATAATATGCATGATTACTAAAGACCGGATTATATGCAACCAAAAACCTTAAGAATATGCGCATATTATGCACATATTTTTTAAAATATATGCAGGATATATGCAAAAAAGACGTAAATATGCAATGAATATGCGGTAATAAAACAACTAAATTTTGATATTCTAAATTAAATTTTGATTTAATTAGGGGATTAAGTATTGAATAAAGATAAATTCAAGTTATAATATACTTTATTAAATCAGTTAACACCTAATACAGTTTTTTATATCAAACTTATACTGATATTAATTTGAAAAATTATAAAACGCACTAGTTATTATGTGTGCTTTAAGGTTTTGAACTAAAAAATTGGGGCGTCTATCACTAAGGACATGTTGGTAAAAGGAAAACGATCTTTCTACATCTACTAAAGTTATAGGGCAAAATTTATATTTCGGAACTAAGGCAGGTTCAATAGCTAAATTATTTACAGTTTTCCCTGACATTATGTTTACGACCTGCCTTAAAATCTTGAAACCTGTCTTTTCTTCTATTAAATTTTCTAATTTTGCCACTACTGTTTTTCTTACCTCACCTCGTATTTGTTTGCAATTTTGTACACATGTTTCTATTATATCCATCGACTCTGGTAGACTTGTACACGATTCCTCTAGTTGCAAAATACTGTCTGCTATAAATGCATAGTTACACTTAATATACATTAACTGTTGTTTCACTTTAGCACTTTGAAATATTTCTTTAGACTTTAGGATGAACTGTGAATCATCACCAGACATTTGTGAAGTTAAGTCTTTCAACTTTTGGAAATTATCTGCATAAAATATTGTCGCACGAATCCAGGTGCCCCATCTGGTCACGATAGGCTCAGGTGGTAATGGTACTCCGGGAAGATTCTCCTTGTAAAATTGTACTCTAAATGGGGCCTTTATGAATATCTTTTTTACATTTACTATTAGGTCATTGACCAACGGAAAGAAAACTCTAATAGTTTCCGCAACTCTATTTAATCCGTGAGCTAGGCAAGTTACAATCAAATCAAATGAATCAAATTATCATAAAATATTTTTAAATTCTGTCCTGCCTTTATCATATACGGCGCAGCATCGGACAACAGGACAAGAATTTTATCTGTAGGAACTGAATTTGGCAAAAAGAAATGTGTTAAGACTTCTTGAATAAAACGTGTAACTGTGAGGTTGTTTGTTTTTTCCACTTCTTTTATGGCTATAAGGTAAGCTTTTCCAGGTTTTTTTTCTGTGAATTTTTCGATCATTAAATTAACTATATAACGACCACACGAATCAGTTGTTTCGTAATATACATATAGTTACCCCCAATTTCTTTCTTCATTTCATCTAGCACGGTATCAAACACCTTTCCAACGACATTTTTTCTTAATGCTGATTCATCTGGAGCATTACATTTGGTATATTTTTGTAGAAAGGCCTTAACTTGCTGGTTGGTTAACTTGTTTAAAGGAATATTAGCAGCCAAGAACGTTTTGCATAGATCTTCGTTAAATTCTGACTGGTCATGGTTTCCGTTTTTAAAAATCTCAAATTACTGCTTCAGCGTTGACTGTATGGCACCAGACTTCATCTTGCTAACCTTCTCAATGTGAGACAGCGTCTTGATGTGTTGGTCTATTTGAAATTTCTTTGAGCAGGAAACAATTTTTGAACAAGACTTGCAAAAAACATGGCCGCCGTCCAAAGCAAGTTCTGGGTAAGGCTTAATCCACGAAGTACATCGTATTTTCGACATAATCACCGCTTTCACTTTCACCTTGTTTGCGTTTACAATACTAACTGCGGCTACGACAAACGACAACCTCAATAATACTGACAAACTGTAACAAATGTGAGCAAATAAATAATTATAGAAGGTGTAGATAAAGAAATTCTAGTTAAAACATCTGGTCAGAAATACCCACTCACCAACGGAATTTCTCAATAGAAGAATAATAGTTCGTTTTATTACTATATTACTTTATTAATTAGCCCATTTATTGCCCTCTTATCTTCATACCCCAACAGCACAGGCGACACGGCGGCGTGCGACCATAAAACGTAAGAAAAGAACACAGAGATCCCAAAACATTCTTAGTAATGCAGTAGTTCGTAAAATATGCATTTTTTCATTTGAAATCACAAAATATCCAAAAAATGCATATATAGGTATGCAAAATGCATAAAATTCGGTCTTTAATGATTACTTACTTATGAGAAAACGATAAGTAATAAAAAAGAGAAAAATGTAACTTTTTTCGATTTTTGTAGTAGAATGATGCTACTATAATTTGAAATAGTTTGCTTATAAATTGTTTTTGTGGTTCGTATTTTAAACAAGGTTGGTAAATAGCATGATGTTATAAAACTATTAAAATATCGGATCTACAGGTTGTTATTTAATAAGTGTCCGATATTTTACAGGACGATTCCTTAGTTATTTATAAGCCCTTCATTTTTGAGATACAGGGTGTTACAATTTTTAACAGGAACAAAAAGTATGTACGCCACTGCCGTTTCCTTTTTTAATAACACTATTATGTAGGCACTTTATTGGTTAATGCAAAGTACATTTTCATAATTTTGGCTTTCTTTAAGAGATAAATGCTATTTTATCAAACCTGAAATGGGCATACTGATATGCAAATAAATGCCATTTATTTCCTTATTATTCTTTTTCTCGTGAACGATTGCTCGTAGCGACTTCTGCGAAGTATGCCTTTTTTATGTAAAAGTGACAAAGAAATTAATTTTTTTGCTTAAAAATATAATACAAGCACGTATAAAAAATCATGACTCCTCAAAGAAGTAAAAAGACACGTTGGTGGCGCTCTCTACAAGTGGGAGCCATACTAACATCGAATTCGAATTTCGCATTTCAAAAAACCCCTACATATTAATTTTCGTCCAAATATAGACATTATTTTAAAAATTATTCACGAAAAACAAGAATAAATATAAATTTCTAACACCCTGTATCTCAAAAATGAAGGGCTTGCCCATGATTATATGAACTTTTCACCTTATAAGTAACTGAGGAATCATCCTGTAGAATATCGGACACTTATTAAATAACACCCTGTATATTCGATACGTATCCGATATACTAAGTGTAAACAGAATCACACGGAAAAAACAGTATTGTAAATTCAGTTTAGTAAGAATTTTATAGGATGTTTCTCTATAAAGCCCCAATCTGTTAATCAGTTTTTACCAAAATAAATTTGTAAACTAAATTTATAACAATATATGGTTAACCTTTTTATACAACATAGTATAATTGGAAATGGAAACGGTCGATTATTTCTTAAAGTAAAACAGCTAGCAAGAAATATTTAAGACAAATATATATCTTAGAATTATTTTGGATTTTGCATAGAATTACAATTATTTTTTATTAAGTGCATTATAAGTCTACACCTAATAGCTTCCGAGATATCGACTTTTGAAAAATGACATTTTTGAACTTAACAGCTTCTAGCTTTCTAACGGTACCTATGCTATAGAGCAAAACGGCTTACATGTCCCTATCTTACTTTCTTATTATCTTCCTGAAAATGCCTATTTCCGGTTAAACCGGAAGTACTATATTTCCGGCTTTTGAGCTACATCCGGTTTAACCGGCAGTTGACACTTTTTGAAAGAGAGTTAAAAACTAAGATAGGGACATGTAAGCCGTTTTATTCTAATACGTACCGTTAGAAAACTAGAAGCTGTAAAAATTCAAAAATGTCATTTTTCAAAACTCAATTTCTCGGAAACTATTAGATTTAGAGTTATAGTGCACTTAAATATTTAATAAAAAATTTATTTTATACTCCAAATAATTTAATATAACTAACATTATTATTCAAAGGAACAAAAAATTTCACATTTCTCGCTCTATAAACAGTCGTCCGTATATAAACGTCTTTGACAACATTTTGTAAAAAACTTGGTATTATATCGGCACAACACTGTCTGATCGTTTGTTCCAAATGCTCGATATTTCTAAACGGTCGATTCTCATAAACTTTCTGTTTAAGATAATCCCACAGGAGAAAGTTTGGTGGTGTTATGTCAGGCGATCTGGGTGGCCAGTAACATTCTCTATCACGCCCTATAACTCTGTTTTGAAATAATTGGTTTATGCGTTCTTTCACTGCTGCAGTTTGATGTATGGGTGCACCATCAAGCTGATACCATAAGTTATGTCTATTGTGTAAGGGCATGTTATCCAACACTTCGGCAATCTCATTATCAAGAAAAGTCAGGTACCTTACACCAGTTAAGTTTACTTTAAAGAAGTATGGTCCGATAAAAGCTGATCTTTCAGAATCTTACACCATACATTGGTTTTAAAATGATACTGGTCGCGACATTTAATTGTGAAGTTGGGATTTTCTTTTTGAAATTCGGTTAAACAATGCCATTTTTCAGCATTTTTTGACAAAAATGTTATTTTTGACAGATACCGAATGACAGATGGTGACAAGTGAATATATAATTTCTAGTCTCATTTGAAGCAAAAACGATTGCCGTTATTTAATTTAAACTAACCTCATTAATAATAAAAATATGGTGCGAAGTTTTATGGTGACACAGTATATTATGCCAATCTTGATTCTAAATTTCGCTGTATTTTTTAGATCGTATTAAATTTGTAATATTTTATGTGATTTTTAATCTAACAAACTGATGTCTTTAGTTTTTCTAAACCCGGGCTTTACGAATGCTTTACAAAGATATTTAAATTGCGTATCCAAAGACGTATCCATACAACGAATCCAAACTATTTTCAAGGAATATCGATCAACGGAATGTTTTTTTTTTTATATTCAATTTACACCCCTGATTGATATATATCAGCTATTTATTCAGAAATGACAGTTTTCAAAGTATCCTAGAATTGTCAATATCAATCAAAGAAATGTTACTGAAAAGCACTTTGATATACAGTATGTATTTTTTTTTAACCCGAGTTACTAAAGATTCGACGTAGTAAACCTTTGTGCGGCTTTAACCCAATGCTAGAACCCGTTCTACGGTAGCAATATAGTTGGAATTTCTCTACTTCAGAGCAAGTAGAGATGACGTATACTGTCTATTTCACAAACTAATATGTAAATCAGTACCTCAAAAGGTTCAAAACCTCTTGAAAATATCAATTTTACTGTTCAGAGGAACGTATTAAAACCAATCTTTTAACTTTATCCGAGGAATGCCTGCACTTTGCCACTTCTAATCTTGATCTTCCATTCCCCTTCAGAACAGTAGGTACAACGGTTCCATTAAAAATTTGTAACCATTATACTACGGTCTCAAAATAATTGGCAAAACTGTTCATATAACCATTAACGGTGTGCGGCGAAAATAATTAACATTTATTCGCTCACTTAAAGGTAAATAAAAGCAATCCAAACCGCTTGGGAATATTGTGCATAAATAGGTCATTACATGCTGCCAAGTTTTAATAGATTTCACTGAAATTTCCATAAAATTTACCGAAATCGGCATGTCAATAAGGGCCTTTTCGCCCTTCGGTACCTGTTTTACTTAATTTGGCAACGCAGGTAGGAAAAACCCATGTCTAAAGGCGCTCGCACGCTTTCTTATCGCCTCTAACCAACGCTCAGTGTCGTAGACAAGTTTCAATCAAGAGGATATTAGCAATTCAGTTTTATTATCTTGGTGGTTATTCAAAACAGCAAATATTATAATGCAGGCGAGTTCTTCAAGTGATAGTAACCAACAAGTTACAAAACGACGTCATTTAAAACCTGGGGAGCGTACAATGGTAAAAGATGTGTATGAGGGAATTCTAAGTACACACAGTGGAATATCATTCACTGATGCAGCAGAACTTTGTGTCACATTGACTTAAGACATCTTGCCGTACTGTTTATAGAACTATCAAGGACAATAGGAATACTAAAGTGTCCGATCAGAAGGAAACAAGAGGACAGAAAAAGATTTTCAAACAAAGTAAGTTAGCCATTCGTCGGAAAGTGCATTCATTTTTTTTTTCGAAATGAACCGAATTAAAAAAAAAATTGAAATTGAAAGGGACGAAAATATGCAAAAAATTTCACGAAGAGTTCTAATGCGTACGCTACGAGAATTATTGAATTTTCGATTCCTAAAACGAAATTGCAAAAGTCTTTTCGTGGAAAAGGAAGAAATCGTATTGTGGCGTAGAAAGTATCTAGAAGAAATACAACAATATCGCTGTGCAGGGGAAAGAATTTACTTTACGGACTAGACATGGTTAAATGAAGGACATACTGTGAATTACATTTGGCAAGATCTCAACATTAAAGATACACGTAACGCCTTTATTAATGGACTGTCCACTGGATTGAAAGCTCCTTCAGAAGAAGGTGGTCGGTTAATTATAACCCATATCGGGAGTAATTCTAATTTTCTTAAAAGTGGGTTGAACGTGTTTGAATCTCGTAAAACCGGTGACTATCATGAGGATATGAACTCGGGAGTGTTTAAAGATTGGTTTAAATCCATCTTACCGCGTATTGAACGTGGGTCGGTAATCGTGATTGATAATGCACATGAATGTCGGGTTGAAGCTTTGCCAACTTCTGCGTGGCGAAAAGGAAATATTTGTTGACTGGCTCGAAGAAAAAAATATTGCATTTGGCGAAAAAATGCTAAAAGTTCAGTTGCTCTATCTTGCAAGACTTAGATAAAAGGCGAAGTGGCGCGTGAAAATAAAACTTTTAAATTAAAAGATGTTAAAGAACTGTTAAAAATGGCAATAGCGAATGTACAAGCAGCAGATTGGCATAAGTGCGTGTTACATGTCAAGGGCGTAGAGAAAAAAATGTGAGACTTAGATGTACGCGTTGAAGTCATGGTAGAACCTATTATTATAAATCCTGCAGATGACAGCAGTAGCGACAGTAATGAAATGTTTTCATTGTCAGATAGTGAATAATCGCTGTAATGGTTATAATGGATTTAAAATTGTAACGTATTGTCAATAGTAATATGTTAAGTGCATGTAAAATTGCTGAAAATCATGCATGAAGGTTTGTTGCCCTAGAAACAGCTTGAATGCATTTTTATTGTTATTTACCAAAAAGTGCCCGACCGAAGGGAGGGCACTTTTTAAGGTAAATAACAATAAAAAAGCATGAAAGCTGTTTCTTTAGGGCAACAAATCTGAGTGCATGATTATCAAGCCATTTTACATGCACGAAATATATTTTTTAGACTATTTCCTGAATCATTTTGATAAATTGACGCGAAATTGTCAAAGCAGAAATTTCAACTTGTTGTGACAGTGACGGTTATTCTCGTAGGTAACCAACAATGAAAAACCAGAAGAGTGCAATTTTGAGCTCAATCGCGACCGAGGGCTGATTTTCACCGAAAATCAAGTGAAAAGCGCATTGTAGTTACAGTATATAAGGGAAATAGTCATTATAACACTTTTTAATGTCGGCATGAAATATAATTTGTCAAATCATTATCAATTAGTGTTCATTAGGTAACAATAGTTAGGAAATTTATAAACATTTATAATTTAGGTTTATTTTTTGCCCTTAATCCACTATTATATGTTTCTATTATTATGTAGTATAATAAAAACATAATGAAAATAACATATATTGTTGCTTTATCATTCTTTTTGGATTTTATACCTGCGTAATTTAGTTTCTTTAATTACTTTATTAGATGACCAAATGTAAAAGCTTAATTTATTTTTCAGATTAATTTATAATATTATATTTATTATAGTAAATGTAAATATATTATAATAATAAACAAAAATTTTATATATTTTTTGAATTAGTATTGTTTAAAATGACACGCCTCTGGAATTGGCGTTTCCCTTACGTCTTGCACACCCCGGTAAAAATGAGTCGCTGCTAATTATTTTGGTACCGGATTATATATAAGTGAGAAGTGTTCAATAACTCTTACCTAATGGTTATTTCCTTAGAAATACATGTTAAAAAATCGTTGTAAATATCCTCGTATATGTAAAACAGTGTTTTTATGTTAAATATACTGTGTGGTTAAAAATAGTTTAACGGCTAAATATGCCCTTATAGTATTAAAAAAACACCTATTTTTGTCTGCTACCACTAAATTCTATATACACTGTAGTTTTATTTGTAATGTAAAACTTTTAGATTTAACTTTTTCGCTAAATTTCAAAGTCAGCAGCCTTTCTTTGTGTTAGTTTTTGAACAAACCGTATAAATTAAAACTAGGGCCACTTTAGACTCGGGCACTGGTGGCGTGTGGCGTAATCATGTTGATCCACCTGTGACACAGCACATCTTGTGACATTGAAATGCCGATACTTTTCAAACTGATCAACTCGTTTATGAGACGATTAAAATAATCATGGTTTCCAATGTGCCAAAACTTATAAATGTAAATTGACATTGGCCCATTCAAAACCCTGATTATTTTAATCGTCTATCAAATGAATTAATCAGTGTCGAAAGCACTGGCACCAAGACAATTAAATTACGGTACCAAAAATTGTTGCCTAGAGCTGGTGCAATTTTCTGGTGTCGCCACCAGTCGGGGCGATATTTTGCACGTAGAGTATTAGGCTAAGACACCAGTTCCGCCACCAGCATTCGGCGTGCACTCGGACGGGCGTGCATCAACAACTCACGTCAGTACCTTCATGTTTGCTACCACGTGAGTGCCATTGTTAAAAGATTTTTGTTAATTTTCGTCTCATAACATGGAAATTATTGAGATAAAAAATCTAGGAGATGAAAATAATAACCTTGATATGTGGGAATACCGAAAAAACTTCAAATTTGTCAGCACAAAATTCATTAAACAACGTATAACTTTGTCCTCTCTCTTTCTTTTCTCTTGAAGCTAACATTGGATGTACCTACAGGGTGGCCAACTAAGAATGCAAGGTACTGTATCTGGGAAACTATCCATCGTAGAGGCTTGCGGCAAAAAAAATTATTACTAAAACAGCCAAGACAAAATATTTTCAAGTTTCTGAAATTGCCGCTAGTGGGCGTAACTGCAATCTTAAATCTAAAAAAGTGATGTTTCTGTAAATTCCGATATATTAACCTAATAATAAAAATTCTGATCTTTAAAGTCGAGGATAATCTGAACCTTTTTTGTTTGACACTTTTTGCAGTATCTCTAAAAATAAAGTGGTGGGGAGTATCCAAACGTTTCCGTAAATAACATCCTGTATCTTCGAAACGGCTAAGCCGATTTGAACAAACTTGGGCTCGTTAAAAGGAGCTATTCTTGGGCTACAAACATCATTATATTTGAAATTTTGTAAGTTTCACATATCGCCGCTAGAGGGCTTTTTTCGACATTCCAACAGAAATGATTAATTTCCTCAACAAAATAAAATGCATTGGTAGTTTTTCATGAAAAAGTAGCTAAATGATGCCTAAACTAGCTCGCCAAAAACCGCATCTCGATATCTTGTTCCTAACCCAAAATATCGGCAGTAGAAAATTTTATACGAAAATCCCTTAAATTTTCATTTTATTATAGCTATATTTTTCTGGAATTATTTCTATTATGTAAGTGTGGCCCTAAAAAGGACCGATTTATAAAATGAAGATTTTTAATGCCCCCGCAAATGCTCGAAATGCTGACCATCACGTTCTATGCACAAAAAGGACAATTAATAGAAGCAGGCCATGGAAACAAAACAAAACAAATACCTAATCAAAACATAAATAATCCAAATTGTCAACAGTTGTCAAAGTTTTGCGTTACTTTGAGTAATTTTTGTGTTTACAAAATGCATTTTACTAATGATGAAGCTGTTGATATGCTTGCGGTTTATTTTGAATGTCTTCAGAATGCCGCGGTAGCTAAAAGAGTTTACGCCGCTCGATATCCAAATCGGCGTCCTAGCGATGTGAGAGTTTTTCCCCGATTAGTGGCGAGTTTACGAGCCAATGGTTGTTTTCGGCCTAAGTTTCAACGGCAAAGAATTGAAAGAACACAAGAAAATATTAACTACGTACTGGGGTATATTGAAGGAAATCCTCATGTTGGCACAAGAGTATTATCCCTTAAGTTGGACATATCATGAACAACGGTTCAAAATATTTTGAAGGACCATAGGTAAGTTCTAATGGCCATCAAAGTTAGGTATTCGTAACTTTTTTTAATTACTTTTAGAATTCACCCATATCATGTCGTTTCGCATCAGGCCTTGAAAGGGGAAGATTTTGATCGGAGGTTGGACTATTATTGCCATTTGATGTTAGGTATGATACGCCAAAATAGAGAATTTTTATTTCAAATTCTTTGGACCGATGAAGCCACCTTTAGTAGTGACGGGAGAGTCAATCTACATAATATGCACTATTGGTCTGCAGAAAATCCGCATTGGTTGCGTAAAGTTCAGCACCAAGGACGTTGGAGTTTAAATGTGTGGTGCGGCATACTGGAAGGCAGAATTATTGGGTCATATTTTTTTTAGCAATCCCTAAATGGCAATGTCTTTCTTGACTTTTTGGCCAATCAATTACCGTTGTTGTTGAAAGATGTGCCTTTGGAAACAAGGCAAAACTTGTTTTTGCAGTTGGATGGTTGCCCAGCACATTTTACCGTTAATGTAGTATTTTAACAGCGGTGGATTGGAAGAGGAAGTCTGTTTCCATGGCCTCCGCGATCACCAGACCTAACTTGCCTGGATTTTTATTTATGGGGGCGGTTAAAGGACATCGTGTTTCAGACTCAACCTACGACCAGAGAAGATTTGAAAAACCGGATTCGTAATGCAATACGTAACATACCGAGAGCCGAAATTAAAAGTGCAGTTTTGTCTACCCATGAGAGGCTTCAGCAATGCATAGAACGTGATGATCGGCATTTCGAGCATTTGCGGGGGCATTAAAAATATTTCTTTTATAAATCGGTCCTTTTTAGGGTCACACTTCCATAATAGAAATAATTCCAGAAAAATATAGCTACAATAAAATGAAAATTTAAGGGATTTTCGTATAAAATTTTCTATTGCCGATATTTTGGGTTAGTAGCAAGATATCGAGATGCGGTTTTTGGCAAGCTTGTTTAGGCATCAATTAGCTACTTTTTCATGAAAAAAAAATCATACCAATGCAATTTATTTTGTTGAAAAAATTAACCATTTCTGTTGGAATTTTGAAAAAAGCCCTCTAGCGGCTATATGTGAAACTTACATAACTTAAAATATAATGATGTTTGTAGCCCAAGAATAGCTCCTTTTAACGAGCCCAAGTTTGTTCAAATCGGCTTAGCCGTTTCGAAGATACAGATGTTATTTACGGAAACGTTTGAATACCCCCCACCACTTTTTTTTTAGAGATACTGCAAAAAGTGTCAAACAAAAAAGGTTCAGATTATCCTCGACTTTAAAGATCAGTATTTTTTTTATTAGGTTAATATAGCGGAATTTACAGAAACATCACTTTTTTAAATTCAAGATTGCAGTTACGCCCACTAGCGGCAATTTCAGAAACTTGAAAATATTTTCTCTTGGCTGTTTTAGTAATAATTTTTTTTGCCGCAAACCTCTACGATGGATAGTTTCCCAGATACAGTACCTCGCATTCTTAGTTGGCCACCCTGTATGTGAATCTTTTAAACCCTTTTTGCTCTCTCTTCTCATAGAAGAGTAAGTAGAAGCAAACTTTCGTTTGATGTACCAATGCAGTGACTCTCTTTATAACACTAGATTCTTTTGTGGTTCCATTAGTTATCGGTCTTTAACAACCTACAATAACATGTACCTATTGCTTTATTTCTACGCCTTATCCATATTTATTTTTTTATAAGCTTAAGATAAAAAATAAGGTATATTACTCAAGTTCTTTTAATATTAAGGTATTGATTTTTGGCGAAAAGCTGATGGAGATTTTCCAGTCCAGCTGAATATTTAATAGCAGGGACGGTAATTTGATAAGATGGAAAATCTATAATAAAAAGCAAACGTAATATTTTATCCGCCTAAATATTACCTAATTTTATTAACTTAATAAAATATAAAATTTATAGGGCCATCAAATTTACTTAAGGGTGATTTTTACATACTAAATAGGCCTCAGGAACGATTTGTATAGGATTTGTTCATATTTCACGGCAACTTAGTAGAAACTAGTAAATTCAATCGAGTTCCCTTTGCAACTAAAGGCATTTAAACATCAAATAAAATAAAGATTGTCAATTTAATAAAAAATAAAATAAAATAAAGATTCTTAATTTAATAAAAAATTACTAAAATAAGCGTAATTTTTTTTTTGGTCATACTTCTACGGACCATTACTTAGAAACAGAAAGAACTTTTTTATTGGGGAGCATACAGAAGAGGTCAAAATAACCCTAATTTGTCATAGAAAAAAAAACTGTGCCCCCTAACGGAGATACAGAGTCAGTAAAAAAAGCGGCCGGTTTCGACGGACGCAGCTTTGAAGATTTTGCCGGAAAATACAGTTTTGGATGTAGTAAACATAGCCCAGGCTATACTCAAAGTAGGTTGCGTTACTTGAAAAAAAGCCAAAGTGGTACTAATTCCAAGGACAGGTAAAGATTTAACGTTAGCAGTCAGCTACAGACCGATAAGTTTATTATCGTGTCTTGGCAAGATTGTTGAAAAACTAATACTAAACCGGATAACCGATTTTGTATTGGACAACAATATTTTACCACCGGAGCAGTTTGGATTTCGAGCTGCTCACAACGCGACTAGCGACTAACATACTAAGAGGATTTAACGACCGCAAATCAACGGGAGCAGTCTTCTTTGACGTTTCCAAAGCATTCGATAAAGTTTGGCATAATGGTCTCATATTAAAGTTGAAAAGGTTAGGTATGCCCAATTATTTGTTAAAAGTATTGATTTCATACCTCGAGGGCAGGACATTCGCGGTATCATCAGAAAATACAATTTCAAGCCTCAGAAACATTAAGGCGGGAGTGCCACAGGGGTCGCCACTAGCCTTTTTACTATACAATATTTATACTAGTGATATCCCGCGAGATTCGCGAACCCAATTGTGTTTGTTCGCTGATGATACTGCGATTACTGCAACCTTGAAGTTGTCCTGGGTTGTAGTCCTTTGTCTGCAACGCCATATCAATCTCTTTCAGAGATGGTTGGACTCTTGGAAACTTTGTCTTAATGATGGTAAGACACAAGCAATTTACTTTTCAAAAGTTATTACAAAACTACCCCAAACAAGAGTAAGAGTGGGCAATGCACAAATTAATTGGCGGAACAAGATTAAATATCTTGGCCTCACGTTTGACAGAAAATTATTGTGGAACGACAACGTGACAGAGAGACTTGCAAAGGCACAAGGCCAATTAAGTGCACTCTATTCATTATTAAACAAAAGAAGCAAAATAAGCAGCAAAACGTTGATCTACAAGACAATAATAAGACCTATACTTACATACGGTGTACCTTCGTGGTGCACCGTAAGCAAGACAAGACTGAAAAAATTACAAATATTACAAAATAGAGTTTTACGCATAATAACGGACGCTCAAAGACATGTACCGACAGACGTACTGTATAGGGACTTAGG
Source organism: Polydrusus tereticollis (assembly GCA_963920685.1). Taxonomy (NCBI): domain Eukaryota; kingdom Metazoa; phylum Arthropoda; class Insecta; order Coleoptera; family Curculionidae; genus Polydrusus; species Polydrusus tereticollis. The sequence continues at coordinate 20,800,892 of OY987326.1, read as the reverse complement.
AATGGACAAATTAAATACTTTTTATGATAAAATTATTAAAAAATACCACACGCGAGAAAGTACATCCACGAATCGGCTCATTTTAGACACTGTCGTCATCGATCTCTTCACTTTCTCACACCACTTCTCTGACTTTTAATATATACTCTTGCTGCATTGGCGTAATAACAAACCCTCCTTCAGTAAGAGCGACTAAAGATTTTTCGGGACCTTAAGACTTATGCGACTTAAACTTCAAAATTCATTTTTTTATTTCATCAAAGTTCTGCTGTCCATCGACTTTTAGTAATCACATATTTTGTTATGCACTTTCTCGAAGAGAATCATTGACTTATCAGCCTTTTCTATAGATTTCGCAGGTGCCTCTTTGGGTGCATGAATGATTTCTTCTATTGATAGAACGTTGCCATGACCAAACTCATTGCCAGTGCTCAGTTGAACTCCGGGCTCATTACCAAACTCAAAACACATTTTCACTCATTACCAAACTCGAAATACAAATTCCCTAAAGATTGGCTCCCCCTTGATAAATAATACAGATATGTATTAAAGAGAATAAGGGAAGCACGTAAAACTAAAACAGAAGAAGATGAGGAAAAAAAAATCATATACAAAATTCAAAATCAAAACCTTTCAAAATTGTTATCGACCAGATATCTACAACAAAAAACAAGAGCAGAAAAGACTGATGTCTGGCTCAAGAAAATTGATTATAAGAAGATACAGAGCCCCAAAGGGAACCCCTTTATAGCGATTTACTTTTTTGGCTCTAACTTTTAAACAGACTTGTATAATTTAATGAAATTTTAATATTTTATGTGGGCCATAAAGACTGATAAACCCATAGTACAGTAGATGTTTTACATCGTCAGGGACGTCAGGAGCGGACTTGCCATCACACCCGTTGGTCCAAAATTTTGACTGGTGTCATTTGACGGCGCTGAAAACTGATTTATTAAATACTCTGGTTATTCCTATTTAAGAAAGATACTGTTAATTTATTTCGATTAAACTGGCCGTTTTCGAGATTTTCCGAGATAAATCAGTTTTTATGCAAAACACTCAAAAGTTACTAATGTTAACACAAACAAGTAAAAATCAAGTTGTTATTGGTAATACCTACATAATGAATTACTATTGACAGAACTTCTCAAACCCGCTTTCAATCAAAAATAATTTAAGAAAATGGAAGTTTCTTAGGCAGTGTGTGCTGATATGCATTTAATTTATGGTGAAGCGCTGTCCAACTCTTCGAAGGCAAAAATACTTTATTCTGAAAGATTTCTGGCTCGAACATTGCCAAGTCAAAAAACCTTTCAAAGTTAATCGGAACCTAAGGAAAACAGGTAAAAGATGATTCGAAATCAATTATTAGAGCTAACGAATTAATTTATAAAAATTTTTATTCAGGGTAATTTTTGCCGCGACGTGGCGGTGAGGGACTTCCCATGAGAGCATGAGACCCTCACGTAGAGGAACAAATCTTGCAAGACATTGCTGACAACCCTTCAAACAGCATAAGAAAGATCGCGATACAAAACAATGCTGCAAAATGGGTTGTACATGAAACTCTGAAAGAACAGTTACTTCATCCGTACCATGTTCAAAAGTACGCGCTATGTCTCCGGATGATTATCCAGCAAAACTTCGATACTCAAACTGGTTTATACAGCAACGTAACTTAAATCCAATCTAAATTTTTCTAACCTTATTTTGTATACCGATGAAGACGGTTTTACAAGAGATGGCATAATAAATTCACACAATTTACATTCAACTTAAATTTAAAACAAACATCAACAAAGGTTAATGGTAAATGTGTGGGCTAGCATTATCGGAAATAGCCGTATAGGTCTATTTGTTTTGGAAGAAAGACTCAATGGTGAGATTTATTTATAATTTTTGCAGCAAAATTTGAATAATTTATTGAAAAACGTACCTCTTAATACAAGATTGCAAATGTGGTACATGCATGATGGTACTCCACCTCATTACAACCGTATAATGTATAATACGCCAACACTTAACCGGAGGAGACGAGTTCACTCCCAAAATATAAATATTACCTGACTGCCAAAAAGGTGATGGTTGAATTCACTCCCAGACGATTTTATACCGTAATTAGAATAGGTATTTATGATACCTTAAAATCTAAACACTGTTGCCAAGTCATTCTTTTCGCCAAAGTTATTTTATTTCTTAAAATAAAACAGTAGCAAAGTAAAAAAACAAAATTAAACAAAAATAAAATTTTATTATGTAGGTATACAAACTTTATAAAAAAAATCAGAAAATTCCGATTCCGTACAAAAATTCCGAAAAAAAATATGATATAAAGATTTTACTTATACATGATTATGTGAATATGGTGGTATATGTTACACGTGTTATTGGTGTTAAGCGCAGTGAAACTGTTTTTTATTGTGTTTAAAGTGCTCAAAAATTGTCGCGTTTTTTCGCATCAGTCTTACAAAAGTCATATTTACATATTACATCGAACAATTATTCCCGGTCTCCCATAGTTTGATGGGAAATCGCTAATAAGACTATTAAATTTGACCCAGGAAATAATTTGGTGCAATGAGCCTGACAATAAAAACGCTATTTTGTGATTGTATCTGTTATTTTTTGCGTTTGTTTCTTTTTTTGTGACAATTCCCAAAAGAAACATTTTGATAATAAATATTTACATTCTTTCTTTAAATAAAAGTAAACATGCAATGTACAGTGTGTCGCGAAATTAAAGAACCAGACTTTTGCTGTTAGTTGATATTTACTATATATTTATACTTCTGCATAAAAAACAAAAAAATGCAGCGGTCATTTAAATGCTGTAAGAATAAGGACTTTCAAAACTACTGCTGCATTGCCTGTTGCGCGGTATTTCACCCCAGCTGCCTGGACCGTTGTGCCGATGTGGTGAAGCTTGGCGGATACAGAATATTCTGTTCCAATGAATGTCAGCTAAAACATGAGGAAACCCAATCCCAGAATAGGGCACTCAGCGACAAGATAGAGGAGCTGTACAAGGAACTAAAATACAAAGAGAGGCACATAGAACGATTGCGACGTAGCAGCCAGGCCTTTGAGGATGAGGCATCCGAAGCGGAAAGTACTCTCTCGTCCAAGTTGGATTCCATCAGAGATCGTAATGTTCAACTATCCGACGAGATTCAGGTACTAAGGACTAGGGAAGCAGGCTTGATGTTAGAATTGGATGCATTAAAGAAAGCAGGGGCGACTCTTGGAGCACACACAGAGGAGCTAAATACGGAAGAGCGCCAGGACGGGATATTTACCGTTGAGAATGATCTTAAAGCAACGATTAATGAACAAATAACGCAGATTAAGAAGCTTAATATCGAGATATTGAGTCATTTGGAAAATATTAGTGTTTTAAAAGCATATATATCCGACCTTGAAAATCAAAATCGAAGGTTACATGAGGATATCTCGGAAAACACTAAAACAAGGCAAAACATGATCGACTCAATAAGAGTTCTTGAAACCGAAAATAACCTGCACATTTCTGAAATTAAACAATTGAAGGAAGATTTACTATCGGAGAAACCTGGATTGGTTCCAGACAACATTGATCGAGTGACATCCAATGAATATGAAACTCAAAAAACCGATAAAGTATCACAATTGCTTATCATTGGAGACGACAACGTAAGAAGTTGCTCACTACTGTTCAGGAGGTATTCAAACAAAAAATTCGATATTAACTGCCAACGATTGAAAAATAGTTTGTTTCCTCAACTTGTCAAGGAGTGTGCTCCCTTATCTCGGAACTTCAATAAACAGGACTTCATTATTCTGATATGCAGCGCCGCTGATGCGCTTCAGGGCAGGACCATTAGGGATGAGGATGTTGTTACGTTGATGGAAACCAGCGCACACACTAATTTAATTATTATTAGCCCTTGTTTACGCTTTGGAAGACCCATTCTAAATGGAGCTATCGAACTCCAGAATTTTCGCTTATTATCGACTATTCAAGAAGCGGATCACGTTAGATTCCTGTCACCGAAATTCGTTTCCTCGGATGGATGGCTGAGCTATTCGGATAAAACAGACTTGGTAAAACACATTTGCTTTAATATGATAAAACTACACCCCCAGATCGATCATAATGAGTTTTTTTTGAATAATACTATTAGGGCCAATACTATAAATGAAAAAAGACGTGATGCTGCTAATTCTTCTGTAAGAAATGACTCTTTTTTAGAAGGGCACACATGATTTTGTTAAATTCTCAAAGCTTGCCCTCAAGGTTTGACGAGATTCATAATTTTGTAATAGATTCATGTCCACTAGTTGTATGTTTGACAGAGACAAGACTTACAGAGGAGATTAGCGATTTCGAAATTGACATTCAGGGATATCAAATTATTAGAGTGGATAGTGAAAACAGACATACTGGGGGTGTAGCGATTTATGTTAGAAACGGTGTTGATTTGTTAAAAGTGGACAAGTATCAATATCAAAAAAACTATTGGTTTGTTGTTCTTAAAATTAATGTTTTTGAAAAAAATGTAATTGTGGGCAACTTGTATCATTCTCCCAGTTCAAGTGATTCTGATTTTCTCGATTTTTTTGAGCATTGGTGTGAGGATTTGACTGATTATGAGTGTCCAGTCATAATGATGGGGGATTTTAACATTAATTGGATGTCACAGACTGGCTATTCAACGAAACTAAAAAAAATTGTTAATGACTCTGGTTTTCAACAAATAGTTAAGGATATTACGCATCCCACTGAACAGGGGGGAAGTTTGATTGATCTAGTTTTTTCTAACGGGAAGGATGCTTTGAAATGTTTAGTGTGGGAGACACCCCGTATTAGTGATCATTTTATTATTGGCATAAATATTCAGCTGCGTGACTATTGTACAAACAATTTAATCATAAACACAAGGGGTAGGGTTGATTATAATAGGGTTAATGAGGGATTGTCAAAAGTAGAGTGGGATTATAGAGGGGGTGATATAAACAATAAATATGCTGTATTATATAACAATATAGTGAATGTTTTGGACCAGGTGGCACCTAAAATAGATAAGGTAATAAAACCTAACTATAAGGAATGGTTTAATGATAGGGTAAAGAGCGCAACCAGGGATAGGGACAATAGTTACCAAGACTTTAAAACAAGTCATTCAGATACTAGTAGGGAAGATTATAAAAAAAACAGAAACAGGGCTAAGATGGTAATTAGAGAGGAAAAGAAGAAATATTATGAGACTAGAATTGATTTGTCGAAGAGTGATCCTGGAAGAATGTGGCAAACTTTGAGTCAGTTGGTTACCAACAAAAGAAAAAACAGATTTGATAAGCTGGAGATAAAGGGTAAGATCCTTACTACTTCTAAAGATATAGCAGAAAACCTGAATGAGTATTTTGTAGAAAGTATAGACAACATTATAGGGGGTATTGACAGGAGTAATTTAGGGGCAGAATCAATGGTGGGTGTACAAGCTATTGAACAAAAATTCAACTCATTTCGGCTAATCGCTTATAAAGAGTTGAGGGATATTGTAATGATATTGCCTAATAAGGGGAGCCCAGATGATATAACATCCGAATTTATAAAAAATACATAATATTATTGAGCAACCCCTGTTAAATTTTGTTAACACTTCACTAGAAATTGGCAAGGTGCCGTCGTTATTGAAGATTTCCACAATTATTCCAATTCAGAAGGTTAAGGGTTCGGTCAGAGCAGATGATTTCAGACCAGTTAATATGCTCGCGACAATTGAAAAGATTCTGGAAAAAGTAGTATATAATCAACTGGTAGAATTTATAACTAAAAACAACATTTTTACAATAAATCAGTCGGGATTTCGTAAAAATCACAGTTGCGAAACTGCAATTCAGAATATTCTTTATGATTGGAAGTATCTATTGGATGACAATTACGCAGTGGGGGCGGTTTTTCTAGATTTACAACGTGCATTCGAGACTATAGATAGGGAATTGTTAATACAGAAATTAGAGGCATATGGTATAATTGATAGGGCACTGGACTGGATTAGGGATTATCTGCAAAACAGAAGGCAAGTAACTAGGATTAACAATGAGAAATCAGGAGAGGTCATGAATAGTATTGGGGTACCGCAGGGAAGTACCCTGGGGCCCTTGTTATTTTTACTCTATATTAATGACATAACAACAATAATTAAGACATGCTCAATACACTTGTTTGCTGACGATACATTGATATATTTTTTTTCAAAAGATCTAAATCACTTAATAGACAACATCAATTTGGAATTGAGTCAGTTATACAAGTGGTTTAATGAGAACTCTCTTAAATTAAACGTTAAAAAAACAAAATTTATGTTAATAGGTAATAATAAATTACAAAGTGAATTCAATCAAAGTAGTCTTAATACAAAGATAGGCTGTAGTATTATAGAAACTGTGAAACAAATTAAATACCTTGGATTTATTGTTGATGGTGCTCTGAGATTTAGGGAGCATATACTGTATGTTATTGATAAGATAACGAAAAGTGTCAATTTTATGTCTAGAGTGTCTGCATCTTTGACACAGTGGACAAGGGTAACGGTTTTTAATACTTTGGTCTTGCCACATTTTGTTTTTGGTTCCTCTATACTGTACCTAGCAAATAAGAACGAAATTAATAGACTCCAAAAATTACAAAATAGAGCGATGCGTATAATTCTTGGGGAAAGAAGGGACACACCAATAAGGAATATGTTGAATAGCCTAAACTGGCTCTGTGTTGAGAAATTTCTTACATATCAAACCATGATTCTCATATTTAAAATTAAAAATGGGATGACACCCAGTTATTTGACTGAAAAGCTCATTACTAACGAGTCAGTTCATTCATACCCAACAAAAAACAAACTTGATTTTCGTGTAATGACAAAGAATAAAAGTAGCTCGGAAAACTCTGTTTACCATAAAGGTTTAATTACCTTCAACTCTCTGCCAGTAGATATAAAAGATATAGGAAACCTTAACAGATTTAAAAGTAAATTGAAAGAATATTTTAAGGGAGAATGATTCAATTCAATAAAATCATTAAATTTCAAATAATGAATGACAGAAATGGATATAAAAGTTAAGTAGGGTATTATTGACGTGTTTGTGTGATTTTATATTGTGTACATTTTTGACTGCATATTTTATCAATGTGAATTTGTATTTGTGAATTTGCTTTTCTATTAATTTTACAATTAGCAAGTATGTACATATGATGATTACATTTATAAGGATGATTTGTTTTGTGCAATGTATTGGCCAAGTGCTAAATAAAGGATTATAATAAAAAAAATATATACAATTATTATACAAATACAAATAGTTGTCAAATTCTACATTTAAAAGAAATATTTTTTATAAATTGAAAATTGGTAAGGCGGCCGTTCTGTAGTTTCTTTAAATTATTTTCTATAAAGTTTTTTCTTAATACTATTTTCCGATCGTATACTTTCGCGACGGTATTAATACTTTGAAGCTTAATATAAGTATCTAGTTGGAAATCTACAAGAACATTTAAAAATTGATTAAAATTTGGATGTGCATTGTAAAATGATGCATTATAACGAGAATGAAAAGACTCGCATGCATTTGTTGTCCTTTTCAAAGACGACGAGTTTTCAGCCCAAATGTGAGGAGGAAAAGCTGATGTTTCTTCTATATAATTTTCAACCAAATAGTCATTAAATTTGACCAACTTTTCATTTTCTGGTTGAATTGAAACGATATCTAGAGCAAAGCACTCCCCAACGTCTTCTGCTTTTAGAAATGGTAAACCAAATATATAAGTTAGACATTTAGTTACCTCTGTTTCCGCACCGTTTTTTAACTGATACTCTTTGGCAAGACCTAACTGTTGAATTTTTCTAAACCAACTTTGACCCAGGTGAAATAGGCATCCCTTAATTTCAGTAGTTGGGAACATTTCCCGAATCGCTTTATGTATAGCTGCTTCAAAATCTGCAGTTATGATTTTTAGGAAAAACTCGTGACCGGTTACAGAGAGGTATGCTTCTTTGAAATAATGAAAAGCTAATTTATAAGAAGCAGTGTTTTTATTTTTTAAAAGAAAGAAAACGAGAGGAACATAATGACTATTTTTGCAACCATGAATGGTAAATAATTGTAAAAAAAATTTCGGACAATATTCAAAAGTGCCGTCAACATATAATTCCGATATTTCTGTTAAAGCAAGATAGTTACTTTTACATGAAAATATGATTACATGATTTTTTTCGTCATTTTTTAGAAGAAAACGTTCACCTCTATTTGTTTTTGTTTCTACAGAATTTAGTAAATTATGAAATTCAAAGATATCTTTAGGAAGTTTTGGTGCAGTTTGAGACCTAGCAACATACATATTTTTTCTAATTCTTTCAACGTCAGAAGTGGTAATAGTTTCACATTGGGATTCTCTTAGCTCCTTTCTGATTAAGCCCATTGGTTTTGCCGAAACATCTTCAACTGCTTTCATTTTCACTGAATTGCTTATAGTTTGCCTGTTCAGAATATTTTGTCATGGTTGTGGAATAAACAAAATTCTATCACTTCAACACTGTCTGGTTTAGTTTTAACAAATGCCTTGCACGGCGGTTTCCGGGACGTACAAGCCCATCTTTTTAAAGTGCCTTTTGCTAACAACTTGTGAAAAGAAAATTTGAAACCGTTGATAACTAACATGTCTTTGCCTTTTTCACTTTTAACTACCTATTGAAGCCTCCATTGCAAACTTTTATTACACACACTATAAATCACTTCGTTTTAAACAAATTTGGTATGTTCAATTTGGTATGTGCAACTAATAAAGAATCACACTAAGGGTTTATTATTTCTATTATTTAACTCCTCCCCCAAATATGAATCAATTTGCTGATAATCTCTTGTTAATTATAGTTAATGTTAATTGAAATAATGAGTTCTCTAAATTTGAATCAATTTGCTGATAATCTCTTGTTAATTATAGTTAATGTTAATTAAAATAATGAGTTCTCTAAATTTGAATCAATTTGCTGATAATCTCTTTTTAATTATAGTTAATGTTAATTAAAATAATGAGTTCTCTAAATTTTGCAATTAGTTATTCTGTGATTTATTAATATCTTTTACATAGTACGTTTTTTCTTTCCTAAGAAAAAATAAATGACTAACTCACCGTGCTTTCATGGATAAAAATACTATTTGGCAACAATGTATCAATTTCTGAAAAATAATACCTTTTAATCCCCCTTTAATGCATATTCGTTTGGGAATGAACTCGACCTATGTTGGGAGTGAATTCGACCCATGGAAAAACCACCTGGTCAGGCCGGGAGTGAACTCGTCCCTGCCCCACTTAACAAGCGTTTTTGACCCTCAATGAACAGATCGAGGTGGGCCTGTTTTATGGCCACCAAGGTCTCCAGACCTAAATCCCTTAAACTTTTACTTCTGGGGATATGTGAAAAAACTAGTTTATTCAAGATCAGTAAATACTAGAGAAAAACTACTAGCGAAAATAATACAGCATTCTAACGAAGTCCGTAATATTGCCGGAATATTATTTGCAGTCCAGCGGGAAAATATTCGAAGACTAAGAAAATGTATTGAAGAACGTGGAGCCCATATTGAACATTTGCCAAAATATCATTTAAACGTTTTCATTATTTTTGTATTTTAATAACATTAATTAAGCGCCGATCAACCCTTTAAAAGGTTTTTGGACTTGACAAGGTCTGAGCTGGAAATTTTTCAGCATAAAGTATTCTTGCCTTTGAGGACTTGGAAAGCGCTTCCCAAAAAACAAAAACACATCAGCATACCCTGCGTATTTTATTTTAACCTGTTTGTCTTTAGCATTAGTAACTTTCGAGTGTTTCGCATAAAAAACTGATTTATCTCGAAAACGCCTTTTTTATCGAAACAAATTAAGAGTTCCTTTTTGAAGAGGAATGACCAGAGTATCTAAAAAAGCAGTTCTCAGCTCTGTCAAGTGGCAAGTCCGATCCTGACTTTCCTGACGATGTAAAACATCTACTGTAGTATGGTTTATGACCTCTATGAAATATTAAAATTTGATTAAATTATCCAAGTCGGTTCAACAGTTAGCGTCAAAAAAAGTAAATCGCTGGTGTATCTCCCTTAGGGGCACTTTAGGAATATTTTTTCTATGACAAATTAGGGTTAGTTCAGGTTAGAGGAGAGGTCAAAGTCCTCCTCTGTATGCTCTCGAGAAATTAGGAAGTACTTACCGGACACCCTGTATATAACATTTTTAAAGTCTAACACCTTGAAATAATAACGGTATTATTAAATTGATGAAGATTGTCGGTTTTTTGGCATTTTTCGGATGGAATAAAAACTGATATAAGTATCTGTAAAATTAGTGAGAAACTTTTATTTGTTTTGTAGTATTAGTTGTCAGGAAATTATTGGTGAATTGAATAAACCCAACATGAAAGTAAAAAAGTAATTTTCCTAAACATTTCTAGGAGAAACTTTTTGAAATTTTAACTTTTTGCACACTATAAAAATTTTCAAAATTCAAAATATACAGTTTACGTTATTTAAGGAGTGCTTTCCGATGTCATATTCAAAATTTTGATCCAAATATTTGACCTATGCCACGGTCTAAACCTCTTTTTGATCCGACTTTTCGCTTCCAAGCTATTAATTACCGAGAAGGGACCTGCTTTGATTTTCAAGCATTCAAATAAAATACTTGCTATTCTCCGATGCTGAATTTCAATATGGTATCTAATGGGTTCGGAGGACGACGGTTTTGTACAACATTAAAATATTCACAACGATTTAATCAACGTTTGCGACCACTATCGTGTTTTGTAAGAAAAATTTAACGTTTCATACATAATAATACCGAGAATAATACATTTTATATATAAATTCAAATTTTATCTCACCAAATAAGTTATCGAATTAATAGGAAACTTTGAATATTCCACCGCGTACTGCTTTTTAAGAAATTAAAAAAAAAAATGCAAAATTGTAGATTTGTCAACGACAACGACCACACCACACAAACATTCTTGTACGAACACGACGTAACAGTCGGGTCGATTGTAACAATATCTATAACCATAATTTTTAAATACGGCTGTATTAAAAGAGGTAGAAATACAAACCTGAACATTTATTCTTCGAAAATAATCCATGGGTTGTAATATGGTATTTCCTTTATACCAAAAGACCGTGTTCAAATCGTGTGGGCCCTGGTTGATTGTGCATGTTAATGTCACCGAGCTACCTTCCTTTACATGCAACTCTGTGGACTCCAATATTCGGGCTCTAGGTTCTAAAAGAACGTTAATTTAGTACATATTGAACAATAAATATAAAATGGTTAAATAAGCCAATAATAGGTTTAATACGCACCGACAAGTGAGGTTGAAATCGCTTTTTTTAAATTTATTTACTTATTGTTGAGGTTTAAATAAATTATTCTTTAAATCAAAGTGAATTAAAAAATTTAAAAAAAATCAAGAACCATTCTGGTTGGTCAATAGCTCAAATTGCAGCAAAATAAATATATGACAAAGAAAAAATTAATGAGGTTTGTGAAAGAAATCCCTATAAGTCTTTTCTTATTATAAATTGATTTCTTGTGATGAATTGTAATAGAATGTGTTCGAAACTTTATGGCATTGAATAATGTGCCTTTTTTCAGAATGGCCCGTCAAAAACTTTTCCAAGTAAATATTTTCAACTTATCAATACTTGAATTTCGTATAAAATAAACAGATTTATATTTAATTAGGTGTGAACTAATCAAATAATGTTTCTGCCAACTAAAAAGCATATAAGCTATCTGTGTCACATCCAACTTGTAAAGTTTGTGATATAGCAGTGGAAGTTACTACATTTCCGGACGACTAAAACGGTTAATATTATTTTATCAATTTATTAAACTTGACAACAGTATTATAGCAGATCAAGTTAGATGATTTATTAAGTTATTTAATGACATTGGGTATTTGGGTGTAGCTAGGGAGACAAATGAGGCATTTATGGATGCTATTGGCAACATAATTATGAAATAATTTTGTAAATACTTTTTTTATTTACGAATACTTGGTGTCCGGGAAAAGAAGATCTTACCCTGTCAATTTAATGTCATTACGTGATAATAATGATTGATGGATATTCACATGAGCATTTATTTTGGAACGAATCCAATGAGCACAGCACTCACGAACAAACCGAACATTTTTTTTAATAGATTTATTATCAAAGAATATACAATTTACGTTTCCAGGCAATACCTCTTAACAGTCCTGGAAGTACTGGTATCGAGGATAGTTTAACATTACAACGTGCATTTATCCTGCTCTACAGGGCGCTTCGTCGAAATCCTGTTGTTAAAGCTTAATACCTTTTGATGCTAATTATCCTATTGCTAAAATTCAAATACAGGATTGCAAAATACCTGTCAAAATTTTGTTGCTTAAGGGGGGCCTACAGACACGCGTACAAGTATTAATACATGAACGCACGGTGATGTACACGCGTCGAATTCAGTGGCGTAGCGACAAATTCTGTCCCCCCCTCCTCAGCGAAAATTTATTTAGCCCCTCCCCCCATTATTATACAATTTTTACATGCTCTTTTATAAAAAAAAATAAAACATCGAATGGTATGATATTATTAGTATTATTATTTATTTGAAATATAACAAGCTTTATTTAAAAACTAAAAGAAACAAAACGTTTTAATGACAAAAATACATAAAAAAAGTAGGTGCTATAAATAGTTATTAAACCTACAACACTACAAGAAAAAACATACATAGATATATGAATACGTATGATGTGCGTTATATATATTTCAAATACTTATTTATAGAAAACACCTCAAATTAGAAAGAAACATGACGAAACAAAACAATAGGAACGTTACTATGCAGGGTGTCTGTAAAAGATCTTTACAAAAACCCACCACATATTCTTCAGATCAAAATCAGCCGATTTAAGTAAACTTACCTTAGCACAAAGTTGCTTAGTTTGGGCGCTAGACGGCGCTGAAGTGACAATTTTTAAATCGTTCTTCTGGATTAATTCAAAAACTGCTCATACTATTTTGCCAAAATTTGGTACGTTGGCATATCTTTATGGGGCAAAAAACCCATGCCACAATTCTGATTAATATCAGTCCATGGGCGTTGAACCTGGGTTTTTTACTAATTGCTTGTTTCAGATTTCTATGCCAATGGAACAAGAGGGGTTTGGGCACAAAATTCAGATGAACCAACCCATTTGCTACAAAAAAGGTACTCTTGATAAGACTTGATCCCTCTGACGGTTTTCGAGAATTTTGCATTTTATTACTTATCACGTAGGGTTTATAGAATTTTTCTCTTTTTAATTTCTACGCCAATGGAAGATAAGAGGTTTAAGTTTAAAATTTAAATTAAACCAAGTTATTTACTACAAAAAACCTCTTGAACAGTTTTCTAATAATCTGCTTTTTGTTCGCACGGTATTTTTCAGGTATGTACAACACGACCTTACACCTCACAAACGATTGTTATTGTTGGTTATTATTAGTTTCATCTGACAACATAAGATTACTGTCAAATTTGTAACATTTAATATTGTTGCTAACGTTCAATCATTTTATCTGCTTGCATTAATTATTAGAAAACTTTAAGTGTCGTGAACTATCACGGCGGTGCAATACACTAATGCAGAATATTCCGATATGATATTGGTATTTGGATATTGCCAACGAAATGGTCGAGAATGTGTCAAAGTCTACTCCGAAAGGTTTCCAAATCGTCGTATACCAAGCCACCCGACGTTTGCTGCTGTTGAAAGACGCCTACGGGAAAACGGCCAATTTACTCCTAAAGCCATTGATAATGGAAGACAGCATTTTGTAAGGGTCCCTGAAGTCGAGGAAGACATTTCAGAACGTGTTGCAGAAGATCCAGAATAAAGCACCAGGAGGCTAGGTAGGAAGTACTTCAAGAACAGTTGCTATATCCATACAATGAGATGCCAGTTTAAGATCTTTTACCTAATGATCCTGAAATGCGCCTGGTTTTTAGTCGGTTTGTTCATAGGCAGAGAGAATAGAATTCCAACTTTGCCAACAATATTTTGTTTACCATTGAAGCCTGTTTCACAAGAAGAGGGATTACAAATATTCATAATGAACATGCTTATACAGATAAAAATCCACATGCTATCAAGGTAAAACATACCTTACCATACATTACCTTTACAACTTTGGAGAGATATGTGGTTTATGCGCGATTGAGCTCCACCACATTTTGCATTAAATGTTAGAAACTGTTTGAATGAGCAGTACCCAAATAAATGGATTGGTAGGGGTAATGCCCCTGTAAATTGGCCACCACGATCTCCGGACTTAAATCCATTGGATTATTTCTTATAGGGGCATCTTAAGACAGTGGTTTACAGGACAACTCCAGATAACGCAGAACAACTATGGAAACGTATTCAAGATGCAATAAATATTCTTAAGGGCGACGAACAAGTTCTGCAAACAGTGTGTTTTAATTTTCTTCGACGTATAAACCTTTGTATTCATGAAAATGGTGGACATTTTGAGCAATTTTTATGATATTTCTATTTATTTCTGTTTATGATTTAGTCATATTTTTTCTTTGTTTGTAAAAACTAATACGTATTAAGTAACAAAATGTAAATTTCTCGAAAACCGCCAGAGGAATCGAGTCTTATCAGAAGTACCTTTTTTGTATCAAATGAGTTGGTTCATCTGAATTTTGTGCCCAAACCCCTCTTGTTCCATTGGTATAGAAATCTGAAATAAGCAATTAGTAAAAAACCCAGGTTCTACGCCCATGGACTGATATTAATCAAAATTGTGGCATGGGTTTTTTTGCCCCATAAAGCTATGCCAACGTACCAAATTTCGGCAAAATAGTATGAGCAGTTTTTGAATTAATCCAGAAAAACGATTTAAAAATTGTCACTTCAGCGCCGTCTAGCGCCCAAACTAAGCAACTTTGTACTAAGGTAAGTTTACTTAGATCGGCTGATTTTGGTCTGAAGAATATGTGGTAGGTTTTTGTAAAGACCTTTTACAGACACCCTGTATAATAAATAAAAAACGTATCCTTTCTTTCTTTCTTTCCATTTGTTAAAACGTATTCTTATAAACTAAGAGGAATGAAAAAAATTAGGGGTTAGGTATATTCGTCTCGTGTACCGCGGCACTACTTGTTCCAGCTGTCTTACTGTCAAGATATAAAAAAAAAACTAAAGGTGAAATCCTTCGAAAAATGATTTTTTTCGAGCCTTTCTTTGACAAATAATTTAATCAGTTGTTGTTTGTCACTAATGAGAGCTTCTCCTGCCTCTATGGAAAGTAGACACAAATAACTTTATCTTTGCTGAGAGGAGCTATTTCTAAATAATTTTTAACTAATTTCAACTTTGAAAAAGATCGCGCTGCAGATGCAGCGCTAACTGGCAATGTTAAAGATTACAATAAAACTGTGGTCACTTCTATACCGGGTGTTTCTCAAAAGACGCTCACCTCTATAACTTTTTTGTATTTATAGATATTAAAATGAAATTTTGGAATTATGCATAAGAGATGAGTCTGCATTTATTGGCATAATTTTTGATTTGTTAACACTTCTGGTTTAACCGGAAGTGACCTTGACTTTCGTATTTTAAATAGGACACCCTGTATATTTTTACTCATTTGGATTCAGCATGATGTTCTGAGTAAAATGACATCCCACTTGTCATTTTTTGACGTGCTATAACATTTTTATTCTAAGTTTTTGTATTGAATCTAGAGGGCCATGATTCAATTAAATAAGTTAATTTATAGTCAAGTAGTTTATTTATTTTTTTTTTTTATACAAAAATGGAATACAAACGGGACAAACCCATGTGTGTGATCCTTATAAAATACATATGAAAATGCAAAAATACAGGGTGGCTGATTAGTGCGAGGAAGTCCAATATCTCCGTTGTTCTTAAAAATATCGAAATTTATTAAATACAAAGGTTCTAGGATAAACAAAAGCGCACATTTTAAAAATATTTTTGAATATACAGTATGCCCCAAAAAAGTGGGGTTTAGCAAAGATGTATTTTTTCAAAAGGAACACCCTATATGTTATATTATTTTTGGATGCTACATAAAATTACAGTTGTTTTTCAATAAGTGCATTGTAGTTCTAAACTTAATAGTTTTAGAGTTATCGACTTTTCCAAAATGATATTTTTGAACTTTGACAGCTTCTAATTTTCTAACGGTACTTCTTAGAGCAAAACGGCTTACATGTCCCTATCTTACTTTTTAATTGTCTTCCCAAAAATATTAATTTCCGGTTAAACCGGAAGTACTATATTTCCGACTTTCGAGTTACATCCGGTTTAACCGGAAATTGATATTTTTTTGAAGACAATTAAAAAGTAAGATAGGGACATGTAAGCCGTTTTGCTCTAAGAAGTACCGTTAGAAAACTAGAAGCTGTCAAAGTTCAAAAATGTCATTTTGGAAAAGTCGATAACTCGGAAACTATTAAGTTTAGACCTATAATGCACTTATTAAAAAATTACTATAATTTTATGTAGAATCCAAAAATAATATAACATATAGGGTGTTCCATTTGAAAAAATACATTTTTGCTAAACCCCACTTTTTTGGCGCATCCTGTATATCCAAAAATATTTTTAAAATTTGCGCTCTTGTTTATCCTAGAACCTTTGCATTTAATAAATTTCGATATTTTAAAGAACAACGGAGATATTGGACTTTCTCGCACTAATCAGCCACCCTGTATGTTATAATCTAATAACGTGAACTGCTCGAAGCTATATATACAATTTCAACTTAGTACTAAAAGTGTTCAAGGACCAAGAAAAAACATCAACCCCTGAGAGATTACATAAATTATTACATGTTTTTAGGCATCTATTTAAAGGACAATTGAGGTAATAATTGGTGTGAGACGAATTTAGGTGAAAATTATTTTTTATTCTGGTATTATAAGTTGGTACTGTGTAATATAAATGACTTAATAAAGCAGGAGAATCTATTAAATTATTAGCTATTTTGAAAATGAATTTGGTATCGGCTATCATTCTGCGATCAACAAGTGAAATTAAATTAAGCTTTTGACAGATAGTGTTGAAGCTATCGAGATTGTTATTAAAACATTTCTTATTAACCAATTTAACGAATCTATTTTGAATAGAAGCCAGTTTATTAATATAGATATTATACTGGGGATTCCAAATAACAGAGCAATAGCTTAATATACTATTAATATATGCCATGAATAATGAACGTAACGTAAAGGGGTTTTTAAAATCAAAGCAAATACGTGATATAAACCCCAACATCCTATTCGCCCTTTTTGAAATATAATAAATATGTTGATCAAACAGCATCTTGGAATAAAAAATAACACCAGGGTCTTTAATTTGATTAACAGTTGCAAGCTTTTGGTTACCTAATAAAGTATAATTATTCTGAAATATATTCTTATTACGTGAAAAAGAAATGTGATAGCATTTTTTAAAATTCAAAAACAAACTGTTATTGCGACAGAATGACTCAAGTTGCGTAATATCCTCCTGCAGTAAAACAGTATCCTCAAAACTTTCAATGGAGTGATAAACCTTTAAATCATCGGCGTACATCAAAAATTTGCCAAACTTAAAGCATTTAGATATATTGTTAATATACACATTAAATAATAATGGCCCCAAATGTGATCCTTGGGGTACCCCGGAAGTTACTAGTTGAAATTTCGATACACAACTGCCGATACTAACAGCCTGTAGTTGCCCTGTTAAATACGATTCAAACCACTTCAGTAGGCTACCGTGCACACCGACCTCAGCAAGTCTATTCAACATAATGTTATGACTTATCTTATCGAACGCCTTACTGAAGTCAGTGTACACAGCGTCCACCTGAATACGGCTATTTAGATGTTTTAATATATATTCGGAATACAGGAATAAGTTAGTCTCAACTGAACGATGCTTTAAAAATCCGTGTTGCTCGATATTTATTAAATTTTTAACGTCAAAATATAAAAAATCCTTTATAATTTCTTCAAATATTTTAGATAAAATTGGCAGCTTTGAAATAGGCCTATAGTTTTCAATATACTTATTATCACCGGCTTTTGGTATAGGAACTATAAATGCTTTTTTCCAGACTTTTGGAAAAGTACCTTCCTGCAACGACCTATTAAAGATAAGAAAGAGAGGTTGTAAAAGTCCCTCCATACATTTTTTTTATTAATAATGATGGTATGTTATCAGGACCCGCAGGTTTATCAGGTAGTGAGGATATTTTATCTTTTAATTTTTTGTTTATTAATTTTATATAAAGGTATGATATTGTTTTCCTGGCTTAAATTAGGAGGCTGTACATTACTTGGTGTTATAAAGACAGAAGAAAAGTACTCCGAGAAAGTATCACATATTAATTGCGAATCGTTAATTATGATGTTATTATGCATAATAGTATTTATTGAAACTTGGGTCTTCCTTTTAGTATTCACAAAACGCCATAGATGTTTAGGATTATCAATTAAATGTTCCTCGCATTCCGATACAAATTTTCTATAATCTTCATCAATTAAGTGTTTTGATCGCCCTCTAAGAATTTTAAAAGTTAAATAATCAATATTATTGTTAAATTTTTTCCACTTGGTATGATATTTTTTCTTCTCCCTAATCACCTTAATTGGACTAAAACTAAACCATGGTGGAAATTTCCTGTAAAAACTAGAATTTTTAGGAATGTAGTAA
Source organism: Polydrusus tereticollis (assembly GCA_963920685.1). Lineage (NCBI taxonomy): Eukaryota > Metazoa > Arthropoda > Insecta > Coleoptera > Curculionidae > Polydrusus > Polydrusus tereticollis. The sequence continues at coordinate 20,782,107 of OY987326.1, read as the reverse complement.
TCAATGAAATTATTAAGAATCAAATAAAATTTAGAAGTGCATTGCTCGACTTTGAGATTAAGAAACATTAAATCCCAATCTATTTCCAATAAGCAATTGTTAATTTCATCAAATTTAGCCTCTTTAAAATTAAATTTATTATGAGAGGGTTGAAGTTTATGTGCTATTTTGCTTTTTGCAATGTGTACAGAGAACTCTAAAGTGCAGTGATATTTGTCTTCAGGAACTAAAGGAGTGCTGCAAATGTTTAAGTTATTAATTTTAAAGTTATTGCCAAATATTAGATCCAATGTATTTCCAGAATGGTTTGTGTATTAACTAAACTGGAATAACCCAACGAAAGAGGTACTGTCGATTAGTAAGCTTGAGTTAGGATCAGAATAATTATTCGGTTTACACAATTTATTTACATTATCATATACCCATCTTATCTGAGGTTGATTAAAGTCACCACAGAGAACAATAACATCGTTTGAATTTTCAGAAAAAATTTCATTTAATTTTGAACAAAATGAATAAATAGCAATGAAATCATTTGGGGGGAGATAAACACACCCAACATGACACTTTAAATTACCACCCTCGGGGACGATGGTGACCCAGATATCTTCAGCGTCAGATGCCCATAGTTCTTGAACATAGCTAGTTAAGTTTTTATCCACAGCGATAAGACAACCACCACCTTCGGTTTTTGAGACAGAGCACGTTATGTTCACTTAGAAGAGAATTTTTGTAAATTGTTGTTAGTTTGGATTTAAGTCCCCTAACGTTTTGGTAAAAAAATGACAGATCCATAGATTTATTCTTACGATTATAATAAATGTTTAAATCACCTACTTAATTCTTGTTTTTACATCATCATCGGAAGGGATGCTTATAACTGACGATCTATCAGATTTTCTAACCAAGACTCGACCATCTCGTACCCAAACGCATTTGAAACCATTCTGCTTCGCCATGTCCTTGGCTTGTTTTAAAATTAGTTTTGTCCCATAGGAAAGATGTTCATTAATAAAAATATTATCAGAAATATTATCAACTGAAAGGCCAGGCCCGCTTCTATTTGGTGTGGAAAGTTTTTTATTTTTAACCGCTGCAAGCACTTCGTCTCTTTTAAATTTACTTGATAATTTAACGACGATTGGTTTCACCCGGTCATTGGATTTTTGGTATACTCGAAAAACGTGATCTATATCTGATTTGGCGATTACGCAGCCCACGCTTTCACCAATTTTTTCTAAAAGCAATGGTAGATTTTCATTGCACTTTTCAGGTATACCTTGTATTTCGATGTTTTTAGCTCTGGCTTCGTTTTCTAGTTTATCGATTCGAGATGTCAGTGAGTTTACTTCATTTTTAAGATGATTGTTCTCTTTGGTGATGGCTTGAATTTCATTTGCTCATCAAATCTTTTAATTAAGCTCTCAAATGAACTCACCTGATCACTACAGAAGTTGACCGAAGTCAGGACGTCATTGTACTTTGAGTGCAATGATTTAATATCCGCCTGTATACTCTTTAGTATAACATAGGTTATGTCATATTAAGTGACTTTCTAAGTTTCACAAGCGTTTAAAAAATAAAATGACGTTTACTCCATTTTTCCAAATGGAACGATAGTGATTCACTAGGATATTTGAAACGAGCATTTTTCTCCCAACAATGGCTGTAATTAAAAGTTGTTCAAATTTCATTCGTTTATAAAACTTAGATTGTAAATCAGAAAAAATGTTTAGTTTTACTAGAAATGAACAAATTGATATGGTCTTAATTTTTGGAGAGACCAGAAAAAATTCTTCTGAGGCCGCAAGATTGTATGCAGAGAGATTTCCAGGTCGTCGACTTCCAATCCGGCATTATTTTTCAAAACTGGAACAAAAAATGCGTACAGAACCCAATGAGGATGCAGGATGTTGTAAGTGAAGAGAAAGAAATTGACGTACTATCATTAGTTAACATAAATATTACTGCCTCAGTCAGAAAAATTGCTGTTGAATGTGATATTAGTAGCCCGTCAGTATGAAGGATCTTACATAAATACAAGTATCATGCATACAAATACCAGATTTATCAACATCTCTATTAAAATGACCATGCCAGAAGACTTGAATACTGTAACTGGTTTTTACAAAGACATCAACAAGATCCAACATTTCCGTCGAAAATTCTTTATTCGGATGAGAGTCGATTCACAAATTTGGGCATGTTTAATAAAAACAACAAGCATTATTGGTCACAAGATAACCTGCATTTAATGGAAGAAGGCAATTCTCAAGAGCGATTTGGATTTAATTGCTGGTTAGGTATCATTGGAGATAGAATTGTGGGACCAATTATTTTTGATGGTCACCTTACCGGCGAAAGATATTTAGGTTTCTTGCAAGTAAATAGAAATATTTTTTGAAAATTTGCCTGTAGTTGAACAAATGTCTATTATTTTTCAACAAAACGGGGCTCCACCACATAATTCTCCTCCTGTTAGGAAATACCTTCATAACACGTATGGGGAAAATTGGATTGGCACTAACGGACCGATAAGATGGCCAGCAAGGTATTAAGCTTTTTGGTAGGTATGTGTTTTTATCCTTTAACATTTTTATCTTTTAAATTAGATCCCCCGACCTAACTCCGTTGTACTTTTTTGCATTGGGAACCCTCAAAAACAAAGTCTACAACGTTCCACAGTCACCCGTGCAGAACTTAAAAATAAAGTGAGAGCAGGAATTCAAGAAATGAATGTAAACCAGTTGAGAAATGTAATGAGGGCAACTGTCGAAAAAGTGGAAAATTGTTTTCATCAACAGGGAGAACATTTCAAACATTTAGAGCGATAATAATTGGTATTATAATTAAAGTCCTAGATCGATTTATTAATAATAATAAACAATTACTATCATCTACTATTAGTTGTTTGTTGAGAATGAATTAGTTAACGGTTTAGTTCTTTTAGTTTAGTTTTATTTAAGCCTAGTTGCCTAGATCAATTTCTTAACACCTGCGTAAGTTTTAAAATAGCATAGGACTGTATGGTATCAAATTGTTGGGGTAACAATGCTCGTTTCAAATATCTTAGTGAACCAATATCGTTCCATTTGAAAAAATGGAGTAAACGTCATTTCATTTTTTAAACGCATGTGAAACTTAGAAAGTCAATTAATATGACATAATTTTATTTTTCGTAAACTACTTGACTATAAATTAACCTATTTAATTGATTCATGGCCCTCTAGATTCAATACAAAAAATTTGAATAAAAATGTTATAATACGAGGGGGGCGTAAAAAAAAATTAAAAACGTTTCTTTTTGTGCCTCCGAGCTGAGATTTGGTATTTATGGATAACCTTCAAGTGCAAACAACATTTCCTAATAAAAAATTTTTCTACGGTGAAAAACAAGGGCACTTTATTCTTGAGTGAATTTAATGTTTTCACCTCTCCCTCGTATACGACGCAATATTTACTAGTTTTGTTTATGCTCTTTTTTGTTTAAGAACATGCAGAACATCAACACCGTCAAAAAAATTTGGTAAGTTTTGAAATAAAAAAAAATCCCCTTTGGTGCGTACTTTCTGCCGGTCACTGTATATATAATATAATAAATAAAATATATAAAGTTTTTCTCCTTAAGTCGACCGTTAACGAGATATCGTCCACCAGCACACTAAATGGACAGCCTGTATATGATTGTTTCTACTATAAGTTTATGGCCTTCCTTAATAAACCGTATAGTGGTCCTATATAGAAACTATAAAATATAGTTACTTTTATTATTTTTTGTGGTTATATTTATAAAGTTTTTTTTTCCGTGTATAAAGGAAATACAAATAATAATATAAAAGAAAATTATCCACGCCTCTGCGGTTCGGTCCGTTCAGTACGTTCGGAATAACCTGAAGTAGCCTTAAGGCTGAAGGGATATAAAACCGTAATGATAACTAGTAAATGGCGCGAATTTCTGATTTCGACAGGTATCATTATTACCCTTGGTGGAGATGCTGTCATTAGCAAAAACCGTATGGGATTACGTGACGTCGTTACTCCATCATTATTCATTTTGTTTCATGCCTAAGCCTAAAATATAGCTATACACGCTTTTTTTGCAATGATGCTGTGCCCCGGTGTTGGCGACTCGAGCACTAATGAAGCAAATAATTTATATTTTAAATGATCGTTTAAAGTTCAAAAGTAATGGCACACGAGTTTGAGAAATAATGACATTACTGTTGACTGTATAGGGGCTGTTAAAGAGTAGCTTAATTAAAGTTTCACTCGCGTTTGATTTTTTGTTTGCTTACTTACCTACAACGTTCAGCTTGAATGGTAAAAATATTTTGGGCTCTGTATTTACTTGACACTCGTAAATTCCTGAATCGCGCACCTGCGGAAATTTAATTTGCAAAGTCCAATTGCATGATTTTTCCGTACGAATAACCTAAAACAAACATTGACTCTTTTAGGAAATTTTCAAACCACTTATTGTCGAAAATAGATATTATATACGCCACTGTCTCAGACCCAAGACTAAAAATAATTACTCTAAATTGCTCATTGGAAAAGTTATTATTATGCGAGTATCCAAATTTAAAATTTTAATCACTAGCGTTAACGGTTTATCCAGAGGGGATGAGAAGACCATTAGAAGCTAATTTAGACCTCGTCCTTATTAAAATTTCATAATGCTGCCGAGTTTCGTTTTAATATCTGCCAGATACAATAGGTAATTAAAACACATTTACAATAAAACAGCATTTGTTTCAAACGTCTTTGAAACAAAATGTTTTTTTAAAAAACGAAGGTTGCGTTTTTAACGAGGCGAATTAAAATACAGAACTTTTCATAATCTCTAAATGTGTTTTGAAATTTTCGTCTGGGTTACTTTGATACAATTTTATAGCTGAATGACACCAAGGCAAAGTTTTTGTATGTGGAATATGTGTATTAGATTTATTCTTGTAATTTTAGGTCTGATGATACCAGTGTAATACAGACTTCAGCCCAATATTTTCACAATTTCTTTCTAATATTCATAAAGCCCTAATACGTACCACTTTTCAATGAGCTCATTAGACCCTTTTATATTGGTAGATAGTAGATTTTATAAGGGGTCATTTATAAGGGGTCATTTAAAAGGGATGCATTTTACAACAGAAAGATAACCTAAAATGGATTGTTCATAACATTAAACTTATTCTCCTATTCAGTCTTCTTTTGAGTTTTGAATTGAGTGGTTCTGTGTAGTTAAGAAAGTTTTTCCAACGACAAAAATGTCAAGTGAATCGTGCCGTAGCTGCAAAATTTCTCCTGACAAGTTTTGTTATATTTGTGGAGAATTTCTGGTGAAGACACCAGCCGAGCTATATCCTGAAAATATAAAAAAAGCCTATTTCATGTATTTAAGTGTTTTTTATGTGAATTTGTTATTAATTTTACTGCTTGTCTTTAATTTAATTATTATTAAATTTTTGACAAAACTTGCGTGGGTACATTTAGTACAATTTTTATATTTTTTTACAGTTTTAACGCAAAATATTCTGGTACCGGCTTGTGAAATTGCAAAATGTAGGTAATATCTAACCTGTTGTATTTATGTCCTTTAACTCCAATTATTTCTTAAACTAATGGGTTTAGCCATATGTTTTATACTTGTTGTTTAGAATGTTTAGAGGAATTAGAAAGCGTGATTAAACAGGGGTCATCCTATTTAAATAAACCAAAGGTTTGTTTACCATGACTGTTTGAGGCACCCTGTATAATTACAGGTGTCCTAGTTTCATAGATTTTTTTAAGGCCTACAACTTTTATACACATTTAAGGGCATGTGGTTTTTTTAAAGGTTTCTTTCTATTTTACCAAATTTTAAGGAATTTTATTAGCGGTTCTAAGACTTACTGGAGAAAGGATTTAAGCAACGGTTTTATGAATGCTTTTTAAATAGCAACTTCAAAATATTATGTTTATAAGGAAATTAAAAATATCGCCGAGATGTACTACAAAGCCATCATAAAATAATTATATTTTATAAGCCAAAATATTTTTTAAGTTGTTCATAGAAACGTTTCTGCAATAATTTCATGACTGTTATATAAGATATTTTCTAATTCTGTTATATAAACGTTATGGTGATAAATTTATAAAACACTTTAGCTACCTACGTCTTGGTCTTGGTAGAACATTTTAGACTAGCGAGATTAAAAAACTCGAACTGACAGACTCTGGCAGACTCTAACAGTACTCAAATAACTGGTTGTCATGGATTATTTTACAGGTGGAAAAACCTTATTTTATCATTATAATTTGAATAAAATCAAAGTTCATTACTTAATAATATATTGATCAGAGAACAGTAGCAGAAAATATTTAATACGTCACACGATGCGAAAGCCTTTTTTGATGTTTGGAGGTATTGAATCACCTCGGCTTCGCCTCGGCCATTCAAAAGCCTCCTCACACCAAAAAAATAACTTTCGCATCTAGTAATGTAAATATATATATATATATATATATGTATTTTAACCCGACATCGTATGTGGTTTATGCACGATGGTGCACCTGCCCATTTCAGTCTCTTAGCACGAGAGCTTTTAAATGAACATTATAGTAATCGATGGATAGGGCACAGAGGAACACAATCGTGGCCACCTAGATCCCCTGATCTAAACAGTCTAGATTTTTTCCTGTGGGGACATCTGGAGACGTTGGTTTACAGCATCCCAATAAATACTGAAGAGGAGTTGAGAAACCGCATAATAGTATATACCTTTTAAGCTTTAAGACAAGTATTAAATATGGCTTTAACAGACACTTTAATGGTGGGCCCTTTGTGTTTTATAAATGGTTTTAAAAAAATTTAATAGCAGTTTTTCCAGCTATCAAGCATTATTATAAGAATGTATATCTGGTTCTATAGCTATAGCTTTGTTGAACATTTCTGTGTAAACTTCTTCATTATTCGAAATAGTAAAGCATGGTGGTTTATATCTTGATGGTCTTCCACGTGAAGTTGTTTCTCGATAATTACATTTTAATACTTTTTGCTTTTTCATTTCATTATGAAGCGAGCTGATATAATGTGATTTAGCTCCGGTATCGTAAATGTATATTATCGCATCGCCTGATGGAAATTCATTTTTCATACCCCACTTATTGACTCTTTCGATTATTAAAAATATTCCCTTCAGTATAATTATACTACGATCCCAAAATAATTGGCAAAACTGTTCTTATCACCATTGACGGCGTGCGGAGAAAATAACTAACATCATTCATCATCGATTCACACACTTTTAACTGAAATAAAAGCATTCAAAACCGCTTGGGAAGGTTGTGCATTATTAAGTCGTTACATGTTGCCAGGTTTTAAAATATTTCACTTAAATTCTCATAAAATGTACCAAAATCAGCATGTCCTTAGGGGCCTTTACACTCTACGGTGCTTGGTCTACTCAATTTGGCAACGCAGGTAAGAAAACCCATGTCTAAAGCAGTGGCGGCTCCTGGCCAATTTTGTAGGGTGGTCAAAATGGTGCACCCAAGGAAAAAAATCGCCGTAGACAAAAATTCGGAACTTACTTATATTAAAAAAAAAAAACAAAAAAAAACTTACCCAACCATTAAATTAATTAAATCATTAACCCCGGTTTTACTCCAAAAATCGGATGAAGAGGAAAACAACAAACACAGAAAGCAGAAAAACATGTCCTTGTCTTTGCAGCCACATATAAATTCGCACAAATCATACATTGTTTTTTAAAATACCTATTTACACTTTTACTTTTGTCCTGCGAGTAACTTCTTTTAATGTAAGTTCCGGCAATGGGCGACCACGTTGCTAAATTTCCAGTCGTTTTTCGAAAGATAAACCATTGCTTTCTTTTAAATACACAATTTCACAAACAAGGCAGCGGTCCGACATTTTAACTTAATAATTAATTAAAAAAATATGATCAAATATTCCCGAAATACCATTCCGGTATTTTAATATTACCACGCTCGAAAAAAATCATCAACATAAACAATAATAAACATAAATCACAGCATAAAACATCACACAAAGCCCCGAAAATTTCCGGAAGACGAAAAATAGAAAAACCAATTTTAGAGATTAATATATAATCGATAGACGTCAGGGTATCAATCTGTGTCGGTTGCATAGGTGCATAGGTCGGAGGTTAGACCACCGCATGAAACAAGTAATCTCGGTCAATGGCCCAGGGTCGCAGTTTCTCAGGCCATATTTGGCAAAATTAAGTTTTGACCGGGGTATAATATGTGCGACATTCAAGATGTTCTAGCATGAAAATTGAAGACTTCAGATGTTCAAGATATTTTTTTAGATATTTTGGGATGGAATGGATGATTTTAAATTTAGAGTTTTTAAACTGTCTTTTTGACTTATTATTTTTGGGAGGTCAATGACCATTTGACCCTATTGTTGAGCCGCCAGTGGTCTAAAGGCGCTCGCACGCTTTCTTATCGCCTCTAACCAACGTTCAGTGTCGTAGACAAGTTTCAATCAAGAGGATATTAGCAATTCAGTTTTATTATTTTAGTGTTATTTTGGTGGTTATTCAAAACATCAAATATTTTATTGCAGGCGAGTTCTTCAAGTGATAGTAACAAACGACGTCATTTAAAACCTGGGGAGCGTACAATGGTAAAAAATGTGTATGAGGGAATTCTGTATTGAACGTGGGTCGATAATCGTGATGGATAATGCAGCATACCACAGCCGTCGGGTGGAAGCTTTGCTTCTGCGTGGCGAAAAGGAAAGATTTTTGACTGGTTCGAAGAAAAAATATTACATTTGGCGAAAAAATGCTTAAAGTGCAGTTGCTCGATCTTGCAAGACTTCACAAAAAAAAATATACGAAATATGTAGTGGATGAAATGGCTCGCGAACGAGGTGTTACAATATTACGTTTACCGCCTTACCGTTGTGAACTAAATCCAATCGAGCCTATATGGGCATAGATAAAAGGCGAAGTGGCGCGTGGAAATAAAACTTTTAAATTAAAAGATGTTAAAGAACTGTTAAAAACGGCAATAGCGAATGTACAAGGGCGTACGTACGCGTTAAAGTCATGATAGAACCTATTATTATAAATCCTGCAGATGACAGCAGTAGCGACAGTAATGAAATGTTTTCATCGTCAGATAGTGAATAATCGCTGTAATGGTAGTAATGAATTTAAAATTGTAACGTATTGTCATTATAACACTTTTTAATGTCGGCGTGGAATATAATTTGTCATTAGGTAACAATAGTTAGTAAATTTATAAACATTTATAATTTAGGTTTAGGTTTTGCCCTTAATCCACTATTATATGTTTCTATTATTATGTAGTATAATAAAAACATTATGAAAATAACATATACCGTTGCTTTATTATTCTTTTTGGATTCTATACCTGCATAATTTAGTTTCTCTAATTACTTCATTAGATCACCAAATGTAAAAGCTTAATTTATTTTTTAGTTTAATTTATAATATTATATTTATTATAGTAAATGTAAATATATTATAATAATAAAAAAAAATTCATATATTTTTTGAATTATTATTGTTTAAAATGACACGCCTCTGGAATTGGCGTTCCCCTTACGTCTTGCGCACCCCGGTAAAAATGAGTCACTGCCAATTATTTTGGTAACGGAGTATAGGTGTATCAAATTTATCCGGGTTTTCTGCTATTATGCGGTAAAAGTTGTCTGTAAAATTTTTTAAAATAAGATAATCGGAATTCATTTTTTATTCGACGTTCGTTTGCGATGCAAACTTTTAGGGAAATAGTTGCGTGATTGTTAAGAAGTTACCTACTGTTCTTGAATATTCGTTTTGCCTAAAAATGTCATTTTGTCAGGGCTAGAGCATCCAACCTGAAAATCTTGGTATCCCGATTGATTTTTACAGTATTTCGATACGGCGATTAAATTTTAAAGTCCTGAGATTCACACCGGTTTCTGGATTACATAAGATTACACCTCTTAGGCCCAAACTATCAACATCATGTTAATAACAATAGCCACATAATTTCCATGACAAAAATTGTTCCAACAATGGATCCTTAAAAGTTACCTTGGAGAGAATTTGGGTCTTAGGGCGTATTATCATCAGAAATGGGGCCTTAAAGATTAATCCTAGATTTATGAAGATGCAAATCAAACCAAACAATTGGGTACTTTTGCTCGATCGATACCTATTTGCTTTCTGTGGCCTGTGGGTTTTGTTTTTGGCAAATAGACATACAAAAATGATACCTTACATTACAGTTTATACAGGGTGTCCCACAAAGGTCGGCAAGGTACGATATTATACAAGCCATAGACCTTACGGCTTCGGGGCAAATTTTTTATTAACTAAATCGGCCAAATGAAATTGCTGGCAAATATTTTAAAGTTTCCAATATGACTGCTAGGGGACACAGTTACTAGGATATATCTAAAAAGTCCAATTTTATTAGATAATCGCTACGATACCGTACTGTTTTAATGGCGGAAATAAAAAGTTCGTTAATTTTTGTAGAAATTTTCTTTGTATTTTTGAAAATATGGATGGGGAGAGCTTACGGGAAAAATACTTTTTAAATTGCTGTATCTTATACATGCTTTAACCAAACTTAATCAGCTTAGGCTCGTTAAATATACACTTTTACGCATTTTTCCGACTTTGATCGTGATCGCTAGTACATAGCGCGTCTTCTAGATGGCGCTGTTTAGGCGTGGTTCAGTTTTTTCAAATCTTCTTAATAATATTAAACTGCAGGTTATATTTTTTTATTACTCAGCTAAAAGAGCATAAACATATCTACATTTTGGCAAAAACCATGATTCGATATCTTTATCTGTTTTCGAATTATTTACAAATGACTATTCTAATTTAAAAAAATAATTGTTTTAATAACATGTTATTATATTAATTAAATTAAAGAGTGCCGATTTTCTGGCATAGTATCAGTTCGATCCAAATATTAAAATGCTAATAGAGAGTTGCAACGAATATATACTTAATGCAAATTTAAAACCGATGCACGTCATCAATCAGCTGAGAATTGTCAGTCCGTAAGAAAACACGAGGAAATTAAATTTGGGCAAAAAGTATTAAAAGTTTACTCAAACTCAAACTCAAATATGCTTTATTGTCCAAAAATAAATTCTTATTGGCAAAGCTCAATCAAATATAAAAATATGACAAAACTATTAGTTAAAAAGTCATACAAAGTCATATAAAAAGTTGTTTTCCTTCAATCCTGAGGAATTCTGGGTATTTTGTTTTGTTTTTGTTTTTTTTGGCTTATATACTTTTTACACTGATTCAAACCACAGCCCATTGTCGTTGGCCTGGCGAATTCTTTTTTACCTTCTCAAGGTGTCACCATTAAGTTTAGCAGTAATCAATTAGTGTTTTTTAAGATTTATTATTTAGTTTATTCATAAACTCTTAGATGTCTCCATGTTAGTCAAAAAATATTGTTAAAAATACCAAAATTGACATTTTAACTTGTATTGTGCCGTTTTTTAAGAAACTATAATGTTATTAACTTCTTGGTAAGTTTGTCAAGTATTGTTTATATAATCATGTTTTTAACAAATTTTCTGTATTTTATAGTATCTGATGATGGTAATATACATTGCCGAAATGCATCATACATTTCAATAAATGAAATTGCATTTTTCTTGTGGAGAGGACTTTCCTTTAACTATCATTCGAATCATATAAAAATATTACACCATACATTAGCTATAAATACCCAGAAAAAAATTTTGCGGGGGAACACTGAAATAATACATTATAATACCAACATACATAATACTATATTATTAACCAAGGTTTAGACAGCCATCATTATTGCCCGAGCGGCGAGTTTAAATCACGAGGAGCGAAGCGACGAGGGATTTAAGACGCGAGGGCTATAATAAGCTGTCTAAACCGTGGTTAATATATTATTTTTTCCACTACTACAAACTTTTATATGACATTTATCTTTATAGTATTAATAATAATTATAAAAAATTATAGGTAGGTATAAGTATATTTTTTAATCAAGTTACCTGCGCTTTGGAATTGGCAAAATATTTTGTTGTTTTGTCAGGTGGCTTTGTCAATGTCAATTTGTGTTCATTTGTGTCATCAGATTTCACGAGTTTTGCGTTTTTTTTTAAAATGAGCGAAGAAAATGTTAGTGATAATATTATGTGTACACCTCCCGAATTAAGGATGGAAGCAGAAAAAATGTTGATTGTATCGATATTTTACAATATCAAGTAATCTAATATGTATTGATAATTATCTGGTTGCCTAACCACAATGAATTGATGTTGTAGAATTAAAAAATCAAGTTACCTGCGTTCAAACAAAATTCGGTTAAGGTCAAAGATCGGTCAATAATGGATTTCAATGGCTTATTATTGACCATGGCCAATAATGACTTAAAAGGTAGAGAAAAACGATTTCTAGCGTTAATAATCGGTCAATAATGGCGATGTTATAGGTTAGTAGTGGAAAAAAGTATATAACTAATGTAAAACCTGCGCAAAACCGTAAACAATTAATGAAATATAGACGAACAAACATATCCAAGGTTACAGCTAAGTTCAGTCAGTTCAAAAGGAAAAGGAAAAAAAAAACAAAACTATTAAAATTACCTACCACCATTCTATAAAATTATAAAAATAACATATTTAAAAGGTGATGCATGATTAAAACGGTATCTTAAAGATTATCACAGTAATACTCAGTCAAAGTGTAGTAAGCTTTACCAACTAATAACGTCTTTACCTTTTTTCGAAACAATTTCAAGGATTGTTCCTGTTTCAAAGCTACTGGTAAATGATTAAAAATCTTTTTGCTTTCATAAATTATTGATTTCTTAGTTAAAGTTGATGTAGGTATAGGTAAAGGTATATCCATACTACGTCGAGTGGCATAATGAGGATCAGGATCTATAAATTTCTCCCTATTTTTAAATATTAAAATAACCATCTCCAATATAAAAATCGACACCAAAGTCAAAATTTTCCCCGGGATAAAAAATGGCTGACAAGATTCTCGATGTCCTATGTGGTAAAGGAAGCGGAGAGCCCTTTTTTGCAACACAAATATAATATTTAAAAGTCCCTGACCACAAATTCCCCAAAAAGCAATGCCATATCGAAGGCGCGATTCAACCAGAGCGTAGTATACGCTTTTGGCTGTTACCAAGCCAAGCTCTCTCGAGACAGTTCTAATCGCATAACATCCCGAAGCTATTTTTTTGCTCAGTGTGGTTATGTGTGGTTCAAACCTGAGATCTCTGTCAACATCAAGACCCAAAACCAAGAATATTTGTTTTTTCAACATTTAGGGCAAGCAAATTAGAGTCGAACCAACCCTTGACTTGAAGAAGATCAGACGACACCATTTCATATAATGATTGGGCGTTATCACTATGCCAAAGGATAGTAGTATCGTCTGCGAATAGGGTAAATTTACCCATTATGTCCACATTTGTTAAATCGTTAATATACGTGAGAAACAGAACCGGTCCCAATACCGAACCCTGCGGAACGCCGAACTCAATCAACCTGCTATCAGACCTTGCTGAACCCGTATCAACGACCTGGCTTAAGCAGCAGTATTCTGTGATTTACGCAGTCAAATGCTTTTGACAAATCACAGAACACTGCCGCAGAAGCACCACCCCGGTTTATATCGCCATAGACTCCCTCCAAGAAACTGAAAATGGCATCATTAGTGCTTTTGTTATTTTGAAAACCAAACTGATTATGGTTTAAAATACTATGACGTTCGAAAAATGAAATGATCCTACTTTTGGTTAGTTTTTCAATAATCTTGGAAAGTGTGGAGAGTAATGAAATTGGCCGGAAACTAGACAAATTTTTTATGCGATATTAAATTTATTACAAACTTAAAGTATTCTTCTTTGAAACGAACCCACTTATAGCAAATATTTTGTTTATTTATGCAAAACTAACCTTAATTATTGTTTTGTGATTCTGTCTTGCTGTGCCGTGTACTTTTTAGCAAGAACTCCAGATCTTTTCATTAATAGCATTAAAAACCTGTTCTTTTAAGAACAGCAAAAGTGCACACACATATCTCGGTCGATTACGTTGTTTACTATTTGTGAAAAATGCCGAAACACTTAAATAGCCGGTGCAAGGAGCTTATAGCCTCTCTAATAAGCTATTTTCAGGGAGAACTTAACAACAATGGCCCATTGTTACCCTTGACAGCAGTTGGAGAAGTAATTTGTTAAGGTCTACTAGTTCCACTTTACTAATTTTTACCGTGTAGCATCTGCCCTAAACTTGAATATATCCACTGTAAGCGCAATTTCAACAATAGTTAAGCAAAATATATTATTGGAGTCACCTAAAAGAAAACGTTCTTATTTAAAGAAAGTTGTAAATGTGTCAACATTGGATATAAGTTCTATCCGTGACACTATTTATGGAATGTATGAAACAAGTAAGTTGTATTATTCAAAAACTAATATTTTACATTGATTATGCATAAGCTGTAACGTTTTTTAGAACATCATGTCTTTGACAACTTTAAGTAAGAAATTAAAAGACAGACAACTGTTTGATGGTTGCCTTAACTCTTTAAGAAGCCTCTTAAAGGAAATAGGCTTCGGATGGAAAAAAGAGAGGCGAGGGCTTATGGAACTTTCCCATCTAGCTTTCAAACGATTGGTATTTTTGAAAGAATATGTTAAAGAAAAAGAAGCATCCTTGTACCAATTCGTTTTCTTGGATGAAACATGGATTTTCCAGAATGGTACCATTGGTCGATCTTGGCAAGATGAAAATAAAAGAAGTGTTAGATCTAGTAAAATTGTAAATAGTAAAAAGTAAATGGTAAAAGGTATTATGCAGTAAAGAAATATATAAACTATGGGAAATTTTTGTATATTTACCTAATTTACAATTATATACAATACTATACTATACTATATACAATACTATATTTATATAAGAAATAAATAAACTTAAAAACTCCAATATATTACTAAACGATCAATTATATTTAAATAGATCACCATTATTAAATTTGTATACTCGTATTTTCCCATAATAATTTAGCAGGTAGTTCAAGCTTTATTCTCGTTGCCCTAATATTGGTAATTTTAGTATTAAAGTACTCACATCTGAAGAAGGTACAGTGTACCGAAACAGCTGTTATGTGTTTATTTATTAAAATATAGTGAAAATCGAAAATTATTGTTTTCCTTAAGTGTTTTTATATTTATCTTGTTTTTATGAAAGAAAAACTGTAATTCCCTCACTCGGAAATTTTGGTTACAAGCTGGCAACACTGTCGATATCTGATGTCACTTAAAGGGTATGACGTGCAACGGTTTTAATTTTGCATTAAGTATATCTCAGAGAGTAGGCAAAAAAATAAATTAATTTAAATCTTTGGCTTATCTTACGCATATTCTGGGCAGCCTATACTAATTACTTTTATTATTATTTATTATTAGTATACTAATTCGCCCATAAAAAAATTAAAAAATAGATATTAGTTATGTACATAATTATATTTAATATATTAAATTTAAATGTTAATTATTGATAATTGCATTATTAAAAGCTTAACTTTCACATAATATTTAATATTAAGTAAATAATATGTTAATTTTATTTTCTTTGCAGCTTTAATTAGTATTTTTCTACAAACGTGTTAAAAATTGAACTTTTAACACTGTCTACTAGCCTTAAAAATGTTACTTTTTATTTATTTATTTATTTATTACATTTGGGATGCAGACAGAACTAGAAGTTCCAAAGAAGCATCCACTATATACAATAAACAGTTTATGCGGTAACATTTTACTGATTTACATAACAATATGCACTTAACCTAACTAACTCTACCTACAGCTATCCAAATACTTGTTGGACAAAATATCCTTTTAAAAGTCTTTTAAAACTAGGCAAGGTTGCACTGAAAATGTCAAATTCGTGGCAGTATGAATTAAAAGTTTTTTGCAGTCTATCCAATGGTATATTTAAACCCAAGTTAGTGCGTCTATAAGGTAAATTAAATAGGGTTGCATGTCTTAATTCTCTGTTGGGAATATTAAAACTTAGTGCTGATAATAGTTCTGGGACGTTTAAATTCGAGTTAATTATTTTATATAGAAAAGATATGTCAGAAATTTTTCTGCGGTCAGACAGAGGAATAAATTTATATTTTTCTTTTACAAGATCTATTGTGCAATGCGCTTTAAATGCAATAGTTTTGAGAAACCTGTTTTGTACTGCTTCTAGTCTATTAATATATGTGACGTATTGAGGATTCCAGATGACAGAGGCAAAAGAGAGCTTACTATGAACGAAAGCAAAATATAGTGCGATCATTGTTTTGGGATTTCGAAAGTCTTTACAGATTCTAGTAATGAAGCCTAGCATTTTGTTTGACTCGGTAATTATTTTATTAAAATGTTCTTGAAATAACCATTTGGTGTCCAGAATGACTCCTAAATCCTTTATTTGATTTACCTTTTTTAAATTTGAATTATTGATACTATATGAGTATTCCCAAGTATAAATATTTTTGGTAAATGTTATAAAACAACACTTTGTTATGTTCAAGAAAATACTATTCCTGTCACAGTACTCGGACAATCGGTTGAGATCCGCTTGTATTTTCAGGCAGTCATGCAGCTCCCTTATGGGACGATATATTTTTAGGTCGTCTGCATATAGTAAAAACTTTGTGTGGTGAAAGCACTTTGCAATATCGTTAATATAAACTATGAAAAATAAGGGACCCAAATGACTACCCTGAGGAACCCCCGAGCTGACCGAGAAAGTTTCGGATTGATAACCGTTTATGGAAACAATCTGGGAACGCTTTAAGGTGTAGGACCATATCCACCTGAGCAGACGCTGGCAGACACCAACCTCAGCAAGTCTCTCAATCAGCCGCTTATGGTTTATCTTGTCAAAAGCCTTACTGAAGTCGGTGTATACAGAGTCTACCTGAATGCCACGATCTATTAGGCTGCAAATATTTTGAGAGTAAGACATTAAATTTGTTTCTAGAGACCTGCCAGGAAAAAATCCGTGTTGTTGATCAATAATGGTACTTTTGACAGTTGACATAACATCGTTATAGACTATTTTTTCTAATATTTTGGCAAAGATGCAGATTTTACTTATTGGTCTATAGTTCGCAACGTCATCTTTTGGGCCACTTTTATATATAGGAGTTATATGAGATATTTTCCATTTTTCTGGAAATATTCCTGTTTTTAACGACGACTCATATATAATTCGCAGTGGATAAACCAAGTTCTCCTTGCAAGATTTTATAAAAATAGGTGGTATTCGATCAGGTCCTGCACCTTTTTTTAGCTCCAATTGATTAATAAGGTCTAAAATTATATTATTATTAATTGTAACACTACGACCTGGGCACAAAGAAACTGGGCAAGACGATACTGTGGTTGGAATATATACGCTTTTAAAAAAGTCCGCGAAGCTATTACATATATCTTGTCCAGTTCTAGCGATCCGATCCCCATAACGAACTGTACTGGGTATGGAAGTTTGTGTTTAAGGAACTAGTGCCTTAAAA
This sequence comes from Polydrusus tereticollis, assembly GCA_963920685.1. NCBI lineage: Eukaryota > Metazoa > Arthropoda > Insecta > Coleoptera > Curculionidae > Polydrusus > Polydrusus tereticollis. Next base: position 20,764,519 of record OY987326.1, on the reverse strand, counting down.
TACATACTTTAAGGCACTAGTGTTAAAAGTAAAATGTCAATTTTTTAAAAAAAAACGTCAAAAAACATTTCTATTTTATTTATTTACACTTATATAAATAGTACAATTTGAAAAATTTGAAAAATGAATTCCTTCCTCAGTTCTGCTGTTCTTCGCGGTTGAGGAGGATTGAACAGAAACAGCAGCATGTCCAGTTGATGTTGAAGCATCATCGGCTGATGTCGTTTGTACTGTAAGCAATTTTCGAGCAATAAAAGTTTTAATTTATAAGAAATCCACGATGTACCCTTCCGCAACGGTTGAGGATTTCCATCCCCCATGCCGCCTAATTGTCATCAAATTTGCTCCAGCATCGGCAAGTAAGCTCGCAGAGGAACGGCGAAAGCAATGCCCCCGTATAGAGTGTTGAATTTGGAAGTTGCCGAAATCTTGCTATAGCAGCAGGAAATTTTCCGAACGTATTAATTCCGACCGGATTTCTGGTACATTTACCTTGTATATATTTTAAGAAGAGCCGCCGATGTACGACATCTGCTGGACGAAGATCAGTATATTTTCAATAAAAATCCAAATAAAATTTTTTAACGATAGTGAAATTTCGTCGTACCTTGGTTTTGGTATCTGATATTTTAATAACTAATGAAGTCTCCATATCTTCCACGTTGTCAAGCTCCTCCTGCGGCAGGCACCAAATACTCCTACAATCGTACCTACTTTTATCAGAAGGTACTCATCATCCGGTGCGCACTTCAGAAACTGTTTAATTTGGTCTCTAATAAAAATTTTTGATTTTTTGCCCTGGTAACCCTCTCTTTGACGCTTCAAGTAGGCAATCAATTTAAAATGTTTGCTGATATTTTTTTTTTTATTTTACTTTTTTTTTACGGTTCGTCGGCGTATCTGAGGCCATCTAGAACCGGTCATCGACCGTACGGTTTTTAATCGTGCGGTCTACCGACTGGGGAGTGTGAAACGGCACCTTCATCCTACGAGATATCCGATCTCATCCGGCCTGTCCGGCGTGAATAGGATGGTTTTGATGTCGATTCATTTTACACTCTTCCCTAAGACAAGAGCACGCGGTATTTCCCAAGCGGTCACCCATCCAAGTACTAGCCGCGCTCGACACCGCTTAACTTCGGTGATCTGACGGGAACCGGTGCTTTAGGTGTCGCTAGGCCCTTGCCGTTTGCTGATATCTACGTCGTTATTTACACGTAGCATAGCTTTGATCATTGAATAATAGGACCAAAGAGCAGATGACTTCCATACCTTTGCCTTTTCGTCAAAATGGGTCAGGAATATGTTTTCGGAATACTTTCCAGAAACGCCTTTGTTTTCACACCATTTTATAAATTTATTATGAGCAATGTCATATTGAATTCTTGATTTTCGTGGCAGTAAATCCAAGGTAGCTCTGTTAGCAGCTTCTTCTATGTCTTTAAGTGGATCGATTTTTTGTATTTCTTGCATTTTTGGCAAATCACAACAGCCAGCGCTAGCGTTTTAATAAAACTGACAAGACCTTTCAAATTTTTAATTTTTCTGTAAACTTCTTTCTTTCTTTCTTTTTATTATTGGCTCTGCCCTGAGGGGCAATTTTGCCAATTTCTGTAAACAAATCAGCCAAAATAATGATTGTTAGGTTTTATTGACAAATGTGAACTAATTTAATATAAATATACGATGCTATTAGAAACTACCTGGATTCAAGAGATTCTAAACATTTAATTTATAATTATTGTATGCTTTTTATTGTCGTTTGTAGAAAAAATATTGTATGATATTTGTGTAAAAAGTATTTTTAACACTTATATCGTAAATAACTATTATTTTATTGTCGTTGTTCAAATCGATGGCCTCTCGAATTATAAGCATTAAAGTAAATTTACGCTATCACAGTTCACAGAAAAATCATGGCAACAGAACATTCACATTCCTTTCGTTTAACGGTAAACATTTTTAATATTAAAATAGTCATTTGTAAATAACTTCAAAACAAATAAAGATGTCGAATCACGGTTTTCGCCAAAAGTAGAGATTTTTATTAGCAAAAACAAATATACCATGTAATTTTATTAAGAGTATTTAAAAAAAGTGAATTATACCTAAACAGCGCAACCTAGAAGACGCGGTATATACTAACGACCACAATCAAAGTAGGTTTTTTTCATAAGTGTAAAAGTGTCTATTAAACGAGCCTAAGCTGATTAAGTTTGGGTAAAGTATATGGAAGATACAGCAATTGAAAAAGTATTTTTTCCACCCATATTTTCCAAGATACAAGGAAAGTCTTTGAAACAAGTTTCTGTAAAAATTAACGAACTTTTCACTTCCGTCATTAAAACAGTACCTTAACAGCGATCTGATAAAATCACACTTTTAAAATATATCCTAGTAACTGTGCCCCCTAGTGGTACCTACTTTTGGAAACTCTAAAATATTTTCCAGCAATTTCCTTTCGCCGATTTAGTCAATAAAAAATTTTCCACAAAGCCGTAAAATGGCTTCCATAATGTCGTACCTTACCGGTCTTAGTGGGACACCCTGTATAAATACCTTTGTAACAATATTCATAACTTAGTCTCTGTAAGGGCCGAAACACGCGTGTCAGGTAACTGAATAGAAATATGTGAAAGAGAACAAGTAATTATATTTATTTACTACCATGTATATAATGTTGACATTATACAAAGTTATCAATTTCCACCCGGGTAAATGTTAACATTCATTGAATAACCAAACTATTTGTTTCAATGTTATTGGGGCTTCTCTCAATTGAGGAGTAGTACAAATGATTTCTTCTGAATCGCTCATTGTCTTCATAAACACTTTTTGATGACAATATATAAAAAAAGCAACTAATTTAAGTTTGTTTGGCTTGCTTAGTACGATAGTAACCATTGTCAAAATATCGACTTGACGTTTTTTTCTAATTTGTGGAAAATGGCAAAGCTTGGGGCTATACAGGGGTCTTACTTTGTTAATTTTCACATAGTTATTTATATTTGTCACAAAAAATATCATTTGAATTTAGGTATGGTTGTAAATAAAATTGTTTACAAACCTCAGTGAAAAGTCTCAATCGTGTCGAGAGAAAACTACGCTACGCGCCTAGGTAAACCATTTCTCGAGACTTTCCACCCCGTCTCGAAAAATCCCAAAATCTGGATCGAGATTCCTAGTAAAATATTAATACCTAGTCAGAACGTTTATCATATCATATCGTACCTTTTACAGAAATCAAAAATATATTTTTTAATTTAAACTTATTATACTGACAACAAAAATATATTTATCCATTAAACATTACCTGAACATTTTATGAACGGAATATGTTTAAAAATAGAAGTTTGAAAAATTATATACATATGTCATATTTACTTTTTATGAGGCCTGTTTTTTGAAAGGCCTTTCAACTTTTTACTCTTTGTTTTCGGGTGTTTCTCTTGTTTTATTATAGCAAATATTGGAAAAGTTGGCATGAATGGAAAAGTAAAAAGCGCAAAGTGAGAAGTTGACATACATTTTTTTTTCAGTTTTTCAGGCTTTTTAATACTTACTCTTCGATTTTAAGATGTTCTGGTGTTGTAATTTTGGAAAGAAGGTAAATAAAATCTCGTTTAAACTATTTTGAACAATACTGTGATAAATGAATTGGTTGTGTCAAAGGTTTTATGAGTGTCAACGATGGAATATTTATCTCAATTAAAAAACCTCTGGCGTAATTATTTTTCATGAGTTTTAAGCAATATTTTACCTCTGTTAAACTATAATGGTTGGAACAAGAAGAACCAAAAACTTTCAATCATCAACAGTATCGGAGTATTTAATCAAAATCCTAATGTTAAAACAACAGAACAAACGTTTTACCACCACGCCTTTTTTTTACACAAAATATTTATTTTTTAATCAAATATAAATTATATTAATGGGGCAATAATAGATGACTCACAAAATCAAATACCGGCTTTATTGTACCCTCTTAGTCACAATAGGTTTAACTTTTTTGCATTAACCCATCGGTCGTCGAAAAATAATTTAGATAGTTTGTGTTTTTATCACCGGATTACCTGAATAAGACCTCTTTGCCGACATACCTGTACGGGATATTACTTAAATTCATATTATTAGAAAGTAATTAGCTATGTCGATACATTTCCTTTGATTTTTATATTAACAATAGATAATTTTATTGGTTTCATTCTTAATACGGTTGAGAATATTCCCACGTACCCTTCCTAAGACAATTTATTCAACCTCCTTGTTGTCCAAAGCAGGCATGGCTGACGGATTTTTGACAAATAGTGTAAATTGGGTAAGTGACGTCACGCACTTTAATTGGTTGACCTATTTTCAGCAAGGGTAGAGGCGGTACCAAAGTACTCAACAGAATCTCGATAGAATTTTAAAGTGGTCGGAAAGACAGTAAGTTAGTACTTGCACTCGGCAAGACCCCGTATTTTGTCCCGGCGAGTAAACAAAAAGAGACTCTGCATCTTGGGTAGCCCTAGCCCTAGAATAAGTTTCAAGTGTTTTGTCACCTGTCAACTGTTGTGTCAAAGTGTGTTGTACTATTTAGGGTTAGTGTTAAGTGCTCAAACCAATGTGAGCCCAAGCCGTTGTAGGGAATCTACTTTAGTGCTATCTAAATATTACGAATGAGAGTTGCAGCACGTGGCTACATCTCGTGGCAACCACACGTATAAATATATTATAGAATAGAAGAACAAGTATTTTTATTCACTAGCAACCTCCTATACAGAAAAGGTGAAGAATAAAACATCTAACACCCCCGTTGTGCACCGAGACAAGTACGATCTCCGCGCGTACACCTAAAGATTTGGTATCAATATTTAGGAAATATCAAACCACAAGCCACAATTATGTGTCAACATTTTAAGAATGTTAACTTAACAATTAGAGTCTTTATCGCATTATTTTGAATATAAAATCTCATCACGTACTTTTTCTTTATCTATGTATACCCTCCGCGCATATTAAGCTAATTTCTTTTAGACTATTACCAACACGTACAAATTTTGATCAGCACATATACCTAAAAGTACTATCGCATTTGCTGGCAAGTTAACAAATGAAAAATAAGAAAAATCGCTACAGGTAGTAACAAGGGAAACAATATCAAGAAAATTGAGCGCGTGGGTACATTTAGAAATTCGGCTTTAAGAAAAGAAAGTGTCGAGCATTCACGTACCCGGCAAAATTGCCAATAAGTGCGAAAGTTTGTGGAGCCATTTACACATGTGCTGATGTGGCATAATGCTCCTTAGCTCTGGGACTCATAGTTAAAGTATATATATCGAAGGGTCCGAATACAGACGTAAAAAAAAACAGTGAAGTTTTGCACAGTATTTTTATATCTTAATTTTACTTTTTTAAATACCTAACTAGCCATTAAATGTTGAGCCAATAATAAGGTTAACACACAGATAGACATAGTTTGTTTACAACCCCACAATCATACAGTGTGTATCAGCCAAATGGAATAAATTCGATAATAAATACATGGGGGGGGGGGGGGTGTCCGAAAAAACGCTCAGACACGTCGATTGGTATTTCTAGTTGCGCATTTTTTTCAATAAAAACTTTATACAGGGTGTGTCATGTAACAGTGGCCAATACTAACTTTCTTGTTTTAAATACAACACCGTATATTATTCAATTTTTGGATTCCTCAGAAAATTTTAGACATATTTCATGTACAATATCCTATACTAATCTTCAACTGTTTTGGAAATAAAGTAAAGTAATACTGTTTATTTCTTGATAATGTGAAAAACAAAAAAAAAACAATAATGTAAGAGATGTTAAAAATGCTCGCCGCGAACGTCTTGGCAACATCCTAATCTTAAACAGAAATTTCTTCTAACGTTACTGAACATCTCAGGCATGACCGATCTAATCGCAAGCGTTATTCGTCTATTTAAGTCAGCTAAGTTGAGGGATTTAGTTTTGTATACAATATTTTTGACATAACCCCATAAGTAGAAGTTTAATGGCGTCAGATCAGGGGATCGTGCTGGCCATTCCATCAATCCATGCCTCCCTATGCACCGATTTAGAAATACTCGGTTGAGGTACTGCCGGGCATTGATTTGGTAATAGGGCGGTGCTCCATCTTGCTGAAACCATATCATATTCGCTGGAAGTTGTGGGTTTGCTGGATCAGGATATAAGTTTGTCACAGTTGGCAAGACATTATTTTGGAGCAGTGCTAAATAGTTATCGCCATTTAAATTGCCATTAATGAAAAAGGGACCTATGATTCGCACCCCCAATGCAATACTATCGCAACTCAAAAAATGCGAAATTTGAGTTATGTTGCGGATTAAATTACTCATACCTTAAATTCTTTACAGCAAAAGTAACATAACTTAAAACACTATGTTTGAATTTTAAACTAGCTATATGTTAGTATGATTTTCAACCAAACTAAACTGAGTGTCAATGCAATAGTAACTTATTTTGAGATGTGTTGGTATTGCATTAAAAATATTCTGAATTATTTCGAGCGTCAGTAACATATTTTCAGTTACGTTATTATTGCATTTGGATAATTTCTGCAAAAGAAATTTTATAGTGTATGCGTTTGACTTGTGGCGACTTGTTTACGCTGCATTTCCACTATTACTAGCCGAAGTGACCATCGTTTATTTGGTTTTTGGAGCAGTTGTTGTCTTTTTTAGTTAGGTAATTTAATTAATTGTGTATAAAATGATGATGTATAATATTTACGTTTGTATTTTGTCTCTAGAGTCAAGATAAAATTCCTTCCTTGGAACGTGAAGTGGATAATTGTGATGGTGAAATACAAATTGATATAATTCAGGAGGAAGTAAATAATTTTGAGCCAGAGAAAATAAAGAATGACTGTTTGAGATGCTACGGCACGGAAGAAATCCAAGAATAAACAGAACTTAATGCGAATGAACAAGATGTAGACGTTTTATCGGATAACAGCACTTTCGACTTAGATGATTCTAATTTAGATCTTCTGACACTTAAACACAAATATAAAAAATCGTGCCAGGAAAAGCATACCATTGCACCAAATATTTTAAATAATGAAAACAATTTAGTAGACAAGGAAAATGAAGTTGGAAGGGCATTAAAAAATAAATCTCGAAAAAGAAAAAGAGATGTAAATGGTTGGAAAAGAAATATCAGGAAAAAGCAAAGAAATTCTGGTAAAGTTTACGTATCAATTAAGGGGAAATCAGTCCCAGAAAGAGAGTTAAAGCACCGTGTGACCTAAAATGTAGACAGTAATGTAGTTTATCTTTTACACAAGAAGATCGAAAAAAATATTTTAAATATTTTTGGAATATCCAAGAGAATGACAAACAAAGGCAGTATATTTCTTTATATATAAGTACAATAGACCCAAAATATAGACATTCATTGGAAAACAGTAAGCGATCTAAAAATCATACTTTTTAGATAAAAATGGTGAAAAGATCAGAGTCTGCAAATATTTTTTTATGGCTACACTGAATATTGGGGATACAATGATTCGTACCATCTTAAAGAAAATAGACAATACCGGAATAGTTTAAGCAGAAATGAGAGGTAAGCATGAGAAGCAAAGAAAGTTGGATCCAAGCTTGCGAGACGGTGTTCGAGAATATATTAATTCTATCCCAAGGGTAGAGTCACAAGCTTTATTGTCATAATATTATTTAGTTTCCCATAATAACAAAATTTTAAGACATTTTATCTGTATTTTTAATTGGTTTTTAATAATTATCTGAATGCAATACTAACACAACTCAAAAAAAATCGTACTTATTTTTTAAATAAATTAATTTGAAATAGTTCTTAAATTTTATAAAATTATTGGTATGCGTTACATTCAAGCAATAGTATAGAACGGCTTTTGTTAAAAAAAAAGTACCAAAATACTAAATGGTTACAAAATTACGTACGAACATTCAAATCCTAAAAACTTTAAAAGCGTTTTTCTCAAAACTATTTTTTTTGAGTTGCGTTAGTATTGCATTGGGGGTGCGATATGATCTCCAACAATTCCTACCCAAACATTAACCTTTTCAGGATATTGCGTATGTTCTTCTCTCATCCAGTGAGGATTTTCCCTAGACCAATAGCGGCAATTCTGACGATTAGCATGGCCGTGAAATGTAAAGGTGCACTCATCAAAAAACAAAACATGTTCTAATTGAATCACATTGTTGTCTAACATTGCCATCATTTGTTTACAAAAATACGTTCTCCTATCAAAATCGTCTTCCATGAGCTCATGAGTAGGTATCATTTAATAGGGATACAATTTATTTTCTTGTAATGTTCGAATAATCGATGAATGGCAAACATCGAACATTGGGGCTGTTTTTCGACTAGAAGTATGTGGGTTTTCCTGAAACTCAAACATAATATGTAATTTGGTATCATCACTTATTGCATTGGCAGCTACTTTTTTTATCTGCTTTACATGTCCAAGCTGGCGAAACTACTTTTCTATTTTACTACTTGTCCCTTGAGTTATAGGCGGCAAATTTGAAAATGTTTCATTAAATAAGCGAGCAACTTCCATTTGTGTCCGTGTTTTATCTCCATAACCAATCATCTGCAGAATTGTTATTTTGTGCATTTCTGTTGAATAAACCGTTTTTCTAATATGCAGTTAACGAAATTCAAACGACTATAACACTGACAACTACTGTCACGCAGACAGACAACAAATTGCTAAATTCAGGCGTTTTAAACAAAAGTAAACAAAACTATTTATAATTTTTTTTTATTTCAAATCAGTAAAAACATTTTAACATCAATTTTCAACATCTTCTACCTCAACCGAGTATTTCCAAATCGGTGGATATGGAGGCGTGGATCGATGGAATGGCAAGCACGATCCCCTGATCTGATGCCATTAGACTTCTTCTTATGTGGTTATATCAATAATATTGTATACGAGACTAAACCCCTCGACTTAGCTGACTTAAGAAAACGAATAACGCTTGCGATTAGATCGGTCATGCCTGAGATGTTCAGTAACGTTAGAAGAAATTTCTATTTAAGATTAGGATGTTGCCAAGACGTTCGCGGCGAGCATTTTCAACATCTCCTACATTATTTTTTTTTTTGTTTTTTACATCGTCAAGGAATAAACAGTATTAATTATTTGTTTTTTAGTGTGTTCTTGATTTTTGCAATAAATCTGAAGACACCTAATATTTCCGAAACAGCTGCAGATAGGTATAGGATATACTACATGAAATATTATGTCTAGAATTATCTGAAGAATCCAAAAATTGAATAATATACAGGATGTTGTATTTAAAATAAGAAAGTTAGTATTGGCCACTGTTACATGACACACCCTGTATAAAAAGCCTTTTTTGAAAAAATGCGCAACTAGAGATACCAATCGACGTGTCCGACCGTTTTTTCGGACACGCTCCCATATATTTATTATCGAATTTATTTCATTTGGCTGATACACACTGTATATTATGTTCTATGCAAAATGTAATAAATAAATGGCCATAACTATTGTTTAGTGAAAAAGTATATTAGCGCAGTAAAAAATTGATAAACTGATGTGTCATTTTTCCTAAGGGCCTAGAATAAGATCAGAACCAATTGGTATTATTAACGTCATTTTACACATAGAAAGTCAAAATACGATAGTTTTAGTGATCACCAAACTTTTATTTTTGAAAAATTAAAGATTACAAAAAATATATTAATTAATAAAAATGTCACGCTACTATATCTGAAGTTATTACGCAGGCAAATTTTGACAAATGTTTTTTTTGTACCATGCTGCCATAAAAATGTAGCCAAAAGAGCCGAAAAGTTTTTAGCAAAAGAAATTCTTTTTCAATGGTTTTTATGATGTGATTTTTTAAATTTAAAGAGAATGTCTAAATTAACGTCCACGGTGCTATGTTATTAATAGTTCGGCACGTGTAGTTCCGCCGTTGGTTAGTTTAAGGTAATAATTCATCTACAATGGCTTGGATATCTAAGAAATATACATAGAATACCATGTTTTTAAATGATAAATACGCCAAAAAAAAAATAAAACACTATTAACAGTTTTGTTAAGTTGTAAAATAATTAGGTACTTTTTGACTTTATGCAAATTACACCACTATTATCTAATAATAATAATAATAATAAATAGCTTTATTTCAAATTATGAATTATACAATTCATATATTAAACCCCCTATAATATACAATTTTTACATATTTTTGCTTTCTTAGAACAAGAATAAAACCTCGAGTGGCATGATCTTTTGGCTGTAAGGTTTCTGCTGATATAATAAATTGTTATTAAAAATTGATGGAATAGAAATTTAAATTTATTTAGAAACATATTCATATTCTCAAAACTGTTACCAATCTAATTAATAACGATATCAGAAACTTTGTAATATACGTCAATTTTAAAGTAATTCTATCGTTATCGTACACTGGCTTCTTGCAAAAATTTAAGAACATATTGTCATGATCATAATAGTTTCGAAATTGTAAAGTGTTGTAAGTGGCTTGACAATATCCTTAGGTATATCTTAGTTTTACAGTTTCCCCATGCGTATCAAATACCACATTTCCCCGCCTATTTTTAAACTTAGTTGAAGTGTGAAATGTTTACAATAATAATAATAATAATAAATAAGTTTATTTCAAAATTGGAGTTATGATTTACAGAGATCCATAAAGCACCACCTACAAAATGAAATGACGTAAAAAATATACTTACAATTATTTACAATAATCGTGCAGTGAATATGGTTCTAAATATACTAGATATTTCTTTATACAATTTATAAAAAGTTTATGAGAAGTAATGGTCTTATAATTAGCAGGAAGACAGTTGAACAACTTAAGACATATATAACAAAGCCTTTTCTCTGTATTTTGGTATTCATATATCGACCATCCACTCTGATTCCATAACAGAGTTTAATTTACTTAACAAGCATTCCACATGTTTTGACCAGTTTAAGAACTCATCAATATAAAGTCCTCAGAACCTTGTGTTTTCTATTAAACTATAATCTTCACCCCGAATTGATATACTAGTTGGTTTTTCTGCTTGATTTACTTTTGTTTATGAAATATGCAAAGCGATATTTTGGGACATAATTTACATTATTTATACTAAAAGTTGAATTGATTTAATGAACCTTTCCGATCTGTGCTTGCATTAAAATTTTTTTTAAAAATGCTGCTTGCCTTTTAAAAGCTATTCAACTAAAGCAATTTATAAAACAAGTTATAGTGTTAGTTTGTTATAATTCAGGTTTTTATTGAAATCACTTTTACGGGATTTTAAAAGTGCCTATATTTTGTCATTTTGATATACTGAAAATTTTAATTATATAACATATTTTATTAATAGATACACACTGTATTACAAAATACAGTTATAATAAACCTCAATTATACAAAACAAGAAAAATAAATAAGTAAGTAAAATCCTAACTCAATTACTCGAATTCGGACTGTTTTGACAAGACTTTACGCGCGAAACCCTCGGAGCAAAAGGAGAATTGGTCTCTGTAGACGCTTGTGTGATTGTACCCTTCCGGCCCATCGTGTCTTTTTTAAAGTTGTTGCAGATTCTCAAGTAATAGAAATACTAACGGGTTAAACACTAGATAGAACATGGTGAAAAACGCGTACAAAACAATATATACATATTATAAAATAATCAGAAACAGTTACAAACAAGAACTGACGAAAAAAAAAGAAAATTCCTAGATATCACGTTTAATTTGCAACAAATCACTTCTTGTCTAAACCAATGCAAACATCTAACTGAATTTTAAAACCAAAAATCAGCATATTTAAATAACTAAAATAAACCTATTTTATTTTACACTAATTATTTTAAGAAGATTACTGAGAAAATATGATAATATAATAGTCTTTAAATAGATCCGTACCTGGAGTCCCCAGATCAGGTGGCCGAATTTTACACCTCACACAATAAGTTATTATGACGGAAAGGGATTAGCATTTATAATGAATTTGTAAGATAGATAGACAGAGTATACCTACTATAATATGCTTAGAAGGAAGCGCCATTAGCATGTGCTTTAAAACAAAAAAAGTCATCTTGATATCTCAATACGCATTAGAGTAGATAGGTATATAAAAAAACATGTTTAAAAAGGGAAAGTTTCGCACCTTTTTTTGAAGACAAAAAATCTCAGGGCCACTAAAAAATGTTGTTTTTGTAAATATGGTACCTTCATCAATTTAAACAAACATTTTCTTTATCCTAATTTATTACTCAGTTTTTATTGCCAAAAATAAAGTTTGTACATTATCCCGTTGAGAATGTTTATCTCGTTAAAAAAGGATTTCCGACCCTTGTTTATATAAATTGTTCCCTTATTTTCATACACAGGTCCCACTGCTAAATTTAATGGCTATTGCTGTTAAAAAGCCTACATAAGCATGTTTTATTTTCTTTAATTTAAAACAGGTATAATTTAACTCTTGTGTGTTTAAAAAAAACGTTTGCATTTTTAATATATTTTTTTTTGGTTTTTTGGTAACTTTTTTGTTATACCCGTGAAAACCCCGCATTTTCTTTAATAAAAAGTAACTGATATGGCTTTTCCGTTTTTCACGGAAAAGTCCCGTCACTTTGTCTACATAAATATCTTATTTGCGATATTTGCAACTGACAGCCCAAATTGGATCTCACAAACATCTACTGTATTATTTACACACTACTTTTCTCGATGTTTAGGTTTTATTATTATTTATTTCTTTGATGTCATTTGTCCGTTTATATTATAGTATATACTATATGCTCATATTATTAAACATATTGGCCCATATGCTGGTCAAAAAATATTGTGGAACTGGTTGTCAAGATAATATTTGTAACGTCTACATAAATATAATTGGTAACTTTGTCGACATTGGAAAATATCTTAATTCTGGTAACTCCTACAGACCTATCTCACTACTTTCTTGTATTCCTAAGACATCAAAAAGACTTATACATCGTTTGGAATATTGGTTGAGAAATCACAACCTTTTGCCACATAATCAATATGGGTATAGAAAAGGATTTGGTGCCATAGATGCTGATTCGCACATTACAGTTGATATTCAAAACTGTTTTTCGCACAATGAATATATTACCTCGCTGTTTATTGACATCCAGGGTGCATATATGATTCGGTAAATTTACAAATTTTAGAATCAAAAATGGTCCAAAATTTCCGTATACCTCCCTATACAGGGTGTTCGAAAAATAGACGGAGATATTTTAGAGGGTGATTCCTTGTTAAGAAATATGAAAAAAAGTTTTTATAAACATGGGTCCGGAAATGCAGAGTTTTCAAGATACAGGATGTTAAATAAGAAAAAATAAAAAATGAAATTATTAATGTCTTGAAAATTATTTTCTCGATTCTGTTGAAATTTGGCAATGTTATTTGTTGTATTAAGAGGCTAATTTAGCCCTATCTCACTTCGTTATCGAGAAAAAAAATATAAAAAGCGCTTTATTGCATGTCACTGGACAAAATTGGTTTATCAATTTTTGCTAAAAAAAGTCACAAGTGCCTTGGAAAACAAATAATCATTTCTGCGTGGAGGTTTGACATTTGCGCGTCAGTTCTTTTAAAAAATAATTATACACGTATTTTTCTTTGCGAAATTTCTCTAAAAAGTTTTTGTCTCCGATTTTGTGATGGAAAATTACACTTTTGAGGAAATGGCAGACATGCATGTAATGTATGCACATGCTTATAGTAACTGTTATGCAGCGAGCCGCCTGTATGCAGAAGCGTTTCCCCATCGGCAACTTCCAGATAGTAAAACCTTCGAAAGCGTAGACCGTAGATTACGGGAAAGAGGTAAATTTTCTTATTTCTTTTTTGTGATGTTTTTGCCAATAATGTTATTTAGGAAGTTTTGTCGTTCCCACTAATGATAGAGGCCGACCGAGGTCCGTAAGAACGCCCGAGTTTGACGAGGCAGTTTTACGTGCCGCGGAACAAAATCCTGGTATCAGTACAAGGACTATATAGCAACCAAATTAGGGGGTAATCATTCCAACAGCACTGTGTGGCAGGTTCTCTCCGAGCAATTCTTGTATCCCTATCATGTCCAACGTGTGCAAGCATTACTACCAAGAGATTTTCTATCTCGTTTTCAGTTTTGCCGATGGTATTACCAAGAGGTTAATAATAATAGGAATTTTAATAAAACCATACTTTTTACGGACGAAGCAGGATTTCGACGGGATGGTATTGTTAACTACCTTAACACTCATGTATGGAGTAATGAAAATCCCCATGCTTTCGTACAATGTCGCCACCAGGAACAATTTTCTTTAAATGTGTGGATGACTATTGTTGGTGACAATTTAATTGGATCTTTCTTTTTACCCTTCAGATTATACGGCGAATCTTACTTAGAGTTTCTTCAACAAGAATTGCCAGTACTGCTAGAAGAAGTTCCTCTAAATATACGTGACCAAATAACTTTTATGCACGATGGAGCTCCTTCTCATTTCAGTATGCCTGTCAGAACTCATCTGAATAACACCTTTGGTAAAAATTGGATTGGCAGAGTTGGACCATTTCACTGGCCACCTTGCTCCCCTGACTTAAATCCAATAGATTTTTATTTCTGGGGACACCTTAAAACGATGGTTTACGCTACTCACATAGAATCAATAGAAGAATTAAGAAATAAAATCGTAAATGCTTGCGAAAAAATAAGAAATAGACCTAGAATTTTAGCTCGAGTTCGTTGTTCAATGATTTGTCGAGTGAGAAAGTGTACGGAAATGGATGGTGGACATTTCCAACATTTGTTGTAGTGTATTTTATGTTATGGTATTGGAAAAGTTGCAATAACACTCTTTCCTAGAAATGTTTTTGATTATTTGTTTTCCAAGGCACTTGTGATATTTTTTTAGTAAAAATCGATAACCAATTTTGTCCAGTGAGATGCAATAAAACGGGTTTTGTATTGTATTTCTAGATGCTTAATCAAACAAAAATATTCTAGTTACAGAAAAGGTAGTGGCGTACATTTTCTTGATAATAATATTCGCTAAGGTGCCCCCCGGAACGCCACTGGACTTAATAATTTTAATCTATTCAGGGCAAAATTAGCCTCTTGATACAACAAATAACATTGCCAAATTTCAACAGAATCGAGTAAATAATTTTTAAGACATTAATAATTTCATTTTTTATTTTTTCTTATATTTTAACATCCTGTATCTTGAAAACTCTGCATTTCCGGACCCATGTTTATAGGCACTTTTTTTTCATATTTTTTAACAAGGAATCACCCTCTAAAATATCTCCGTCTATTTTTCGAACACCCTGTATATCTAGATCAATTGTCAAATTGTATAGCAAAAGGTGTGTTTTTGTTAGAAATGGTTTCAATGAGAAAATTGGTCAAAGGTATGTTTTTGCGGCCTTTCTTAGCCCTTTGCTTTTTAATCTTTATACAGCCGATATCCATAATTACACTTCTTTTAACATTGTGCAATATGCCGATGACTTTTGCATTTATACAGAGAACTGTAAATATGATATAAGCCTTAGGCTTCTATCTGATGCTTTTGGAATACTTGATTGGACTATCGGACAAGGATTAATGGGTTTGAAATATCTCCTGATAAATCGGTTTTATATATTTTTACACAACACAATACCTCTAACGCTGACTATGTTAATTTACAAAATTTAGCTATACCATTTAAGAAAGAAGTCAAATATTTAGGAATTATTTTAGATAAGAAGTTAAGCTGCAAGCGGGAGAGCTGGAGGAGATACTGCGAAGACATGCAGAGACTCTCGGACTCCGCTAGGCTCTTAAAGCTCCTCAGCTCTGAAAAGAAAGGAGAAATAGGGGCACTCAAAAAGGAGGATGGCACTTGGACAATAAACAAGAAAGAGATCTTAGAATCTCTCCTCCTAACCCACTTCCCTGGAGAGGAGGGAGGAGAGGCAGCACCAGAAGCCGGAGCGCAGGAGGGCGACCCCGACTGGCACCTGGCGAGTAAGGTGGTGACCGAAGAAGCCATAAGATGGGCATTGTCCGAGTTCAGCCCATACAAGGCGTCTGGTCTAGATGGCATAATCCCGATAATGTTACAAAAGGTCGTGGAAAGTATCCTCCCTCAGTTAGGGAGGGTATTCGCGGCCAGTGTAGCAATGGGATATGTGCCGCAGACATGGAGATCGGCCGAAGTGGTCTTTATACCAAAACCTGGAAGAGGAGACTACTCGACCCCCAAGTCTTTTAGACCAATCAGTTTAACATCATTCCTAATGAAAACACTAGAAAGAATGACAGACAGGTACCTAACGGAGGAGGTCCTAAAAAGACACCCTCTGCACAGGAACCAACACGCCTACAGGAGAGGGATGTCAACCGAGACGGCCCTCCACTCGGTAGTGTACAGGATCGAAAAGGCAATCACTAGCAAAGAGGTGGCGCTCGCCCTGTTCTTTGACGTAGAAGGAGCTTTCAACAAGGCAAAAACGGCAACCATATGCGAGGCCCTACAAGCGAGAGGCGCACCAATAGCCCTCACGAGCTGGGTGGGCTCTGCATTGAAAGACCGAAGTTTAGAGGCAGGACAAGGAGCTGACAAGATCAGGACTACGGTGAGCGGGGGATGCCCCCAAGGGAGCTGTCTATCGCCTCGCCTGTGGTGCCTGGTCATGGACGGGCTCCTAAGAACCCTGGAGGCGAACGGACTCTATGCGCAAGCATACGCCGACGATGGACTGGTCCTAGTGACGGGCAAGTTTATCGGAACGGTGTGCGAGCGCATGCAGACGGCCTGCAGGACAATTGAAAGATGGTGTAGGAGCACTGGACTCTCGGTGAACCCGAGCAAGACGGAGCTTATTCTGTTCACAAGAAGGAGGAATCTTACAGGTTTCAGGGCCCCATCACTATACGACAAACCACTCCCCTTGAGAGAGGAAGTCAAATACCTAGGGGTCATCCTCGACAGGAAACTAATATGGAGATCTCAGGTCGAAAATACAGTCAAGAAAGCCACAGTAATACTGTGGCAGCTGCGCCGGATAGTAGGAAGAAAATGGGGACTCCAGCCCCATATAACACATTGGTTATACACTGCGGTCTTAAGACCCAAGATCACGTATGGAGCGGTGGTCTGGTGGCCCGCGGTGAAGAAAACCACCTACGCCCTGAAATTGGCAAGTTTGCAAAGACTAGCCTGTCTGGGAATCACAGGCGCAATGAGGACAACTCCAGGAGCAGCTCTAAACGTTCTTCTGGGGCTGCCGGAAATCTCGCTTTGGATACAGAGAGAGGCTATGGCGGCACACAGGAGAATGGTGGAGAATAGAACCTGGCTAGGACAACAGGTAGGAGCAGGTCACACGGAGATAGCCAAGAAAATGAGAGAGGCTACGCCTATACTCTCCTGTATAGGATTCTCCGATGACCGCCTGAGACTGAACAGGAAATTTGAGGTGAACATCCCCACAAGGGAGGAAGCAGGAAATCGACCCCAACCCGATAGGGGACAGATCTGGTATACCGACGGCTCAAGGATGGCCGGCACTGGGCTGGCCGGGGCCGGGGTGTATCGAGTGGACACAGGGGAAGGACAAGTCCTATCCCTGGGAAAATTCGCCACGGTCTTCCAGGCTGAGGTCTTAGCGATCCTTGAGGTTGCGACCAGGGAGGAAGTCAACATAGGCGACGAGGAGGATATATATATCTACTCGGACAGTCAAGCAGCACTGAAGGCAATCCAGAGACCAAGGACGAGCTCTGCGCTGGTTCGACAGTGTCGGGATGCCCTCGATGAACTGGCTGCAAAGAAGAGGGTAAGGCTCGGCTGGGTCCCGGGACACTCCGGTGTAGCGGGAAACGAAAGGGCAGACGAGCTCGCAAGGCGAGGCGCGTCGATGACCCCCATAGGACCAGAGCCACAACTAGGAATAAGCAGAGCACAGGCGTCGAAAATTCTCTCCGAATGGGCTTGGAGTCGTACGACCGCTGACTGGAGAGTTATGGACGCTTGTAGACAGGCCAAAGAGATGGTACCAGAGCCAAGCTCTTCTCGAGCCACTTGGCTGCTGTCAAAGGGAAGAGCAACTCTGGCAGACCTGATAGGAATCTTGACAGGCCACTGCAGGCTGAATAGACACCTGCACCTTTTGGGAATAGGGGAAACCCCACTCTGCCCCAACTGCGGAACTGGAGAGGAGACCCCTTACCATCTAATAGGAGTATGCGACAGGTGGGGTCGCGCAAGAAGAAATATTCTTGGCACGACAACACTGACGCGACAGGAGCTGAGTACCTTGAACTGGGAGAAACTGCTTGTCTTTCTGAGAAAGACGCGGCGACTCAGTTTTGGGGAAGGGTAGTTGTTGAGGGGTGGAACGGGGATGGCGAAAAGGGCCTTTTAGGCCTACTCGCCGGGCCATGGCCCCCCCAAAAGTACTACTACTACTAAGCTGGAAGCAGCATATTAACTATCTTGCTACTAAGTGCGAGAAAGGCATTAATTTTTTGCGGTCCATTATGAGAACTT
Organism: Polydrusus tereticollis; assembly: GCA_963920685.1. Classification (NCBI taxonomy): domain Eukaryota; kingdom Metazoa; phylum Arthropoda; class Insecta; order Coleoptera; family Curculionidae; genus Polydrusus; species Polydrusus tereticollis. The sequence continues at coordinate 20,745,949 of OY987326.1, read as the reverse complement.
CGTGGGGATGTCACGTTCAGATTGCCCTAATTTTCTATAAATCATAATATTATATAAAGATCTATCATTGATTATGGCAGTATTATGTATGGTTCAGCATGTAATACTTATTTACAAAAACTAGATCGAATACAGTATAAAGTCCTTAGGGTTTGTTTAGGAGCTATGAGATCATCGCCTGTAGAAGCATTGCTGGTTGAAGCTTTAGAACCGCCCCTATGTCTCGGTAGAGAAGCAGTTAGTGTTAAATTTTTATTCAAGCACTGATTTTTTGATATAGATCTACTCAGTAACATACCTTAGTTTAGTAACTATGATCTAACAAATAAGTATTGGCAGCACAAGAACTCTCCTCAACTTTGTGAAAAAAACCCGGACTTCAAATTAGATTTTAAATACAATCCCATCGTTTTGCACTTCGAATTATGAGTACTATAATAGTAACATCCAAGAAGATGGTATAAGATTTCCTCCCCTTACTGATAACTAAAGAGCGGAGAAAATGCAAAATGCATTTTTTTGCATTTTTGTCTGTTTTGTACAAAAAATGCATTTTTTTAATAATAGAACATTTATTGCATTTTATTGCCAAATAAAGACCCCGTCTGGCCCTTCTCGGTTGCTTGTTTATTGCACGGCACGTGTTTATTAGTTTATTACATTACAATGGGGCCGACTCAGGTACTTTATATGAATAGATTCATAGAATTACCCAGGATAAACCCACACTATATGGTATTCTCAGAAAAAGTAATTATAATTATAATTAATATTGCAAACAGAATCCGATAGTTCAAAGAGGTAGAAATTTTTAATATTTTTGATATCGTCTACTTGAAACGTTCTTGTGTGCCTTGTTTTGTAAAGTGAATTGTGTCTGTGCCTGCCTGTCCAGTGTTTGTTAAAATGCCGAAAACTAACTTCCATTTGTCGTGAATAAAGAGCTATCGGGAGTTCACTTGGGATGGCACCAATTTGTTTTGTACAGCTTGTTCGAAAATTGTAAGTATAAACCATATTTTCACCTTAATTTTTTTTTTCAGTCTATAGTAAATAAAGAAAGATTTATGTTTATTGGTATATAGGAAATTTTGGCTTTTATAAATTACGTATTCAAGCACATTATTGGTAGTTAATGTTAACAATTTTAAAGTATTTATAACAATTTTCCACTCAATTATTTTATAGTAAAAAAAGAAAGATATATTATGTTTTTTGCTATAAGCAGATTGCTGCTTTTATAAGTTACATATTTAAGCAAATTATTGGTAGCTAATGTTAACAATTTTAATGTATTTACAAAAGTTTCCTACTCAAATATTTTATTTGGTAGAAGTTAGAATTTTTTACGAATGTAAACCCAAATTACTTATTGCTTTTTTAGATTTTACAGATTCATGCAGATAAAAAATTTATTGTGGATCAGCATGCCAAATCAGCAAAACACCAGCTCAACGTGCGAAAATTGCAACGAGGGGAATCCTCCCAGCAAACAATACAACATTGTCTTGAAGAAAAACCAAAAAACAGCGAACAAGCCCAGTTCAATGAGGACTTATGTAAGGCATTCATTGGAGCCAATATACCACTTAAAAAACTGAACAACCCCAATTTAAGTTCATTTTTGACAAAATATTGTAAATTTAACATGCCGGACGAGTCAACTGTACGTAAAGGTAGTGTTGATGTCATTTACAAACAAACTGTAAATGACATTAAAAAAAAAGTGGGTGAAAATTATTTTTATCTTGTGGTTGATGAAACAACTGACTCATGTGGGAGATACCGGGTCCGCCAACGAAGCGGGGACGGAAGATTAAATCTTTATCGAGGAACTTATAAAGAATACTAAAACAGCATGAGGTCTGGAATTAGAAGCGGCATATTTTAAAAATATTTTACATTATACAGGGTGGCCCAAAAAAGTGTGGCGAACTAAACTTGTGTTTTTTTAAATGGAACACCCTGTATATTATTAGCCCAGAAGATGAGCATAGAGCTGCTGATCATTTTAATATTTGGTTATGTGGGTTTATTTTTAATAGTTTAAGAAATAATAACGATTTTATCTTAAAAATTATCTAAGTTTAGTAACCATTTCCAAATTACTACAAACAATTGAATGAAATAGTAAACTAAAAAGCAATATGTTAGAATGTTGCCTATCTTTCCAATTAAAAATATTTGTGTTCAGTGCATTTATCATACAGGGTGATCACATTATGCAAAATATAAAAAATCTATTTTTTTTTAAATGGAACGCCCTGTATATTTTTTTATTTTTAGAAAGCCCTTTTCACATCCTTTCTACTGATACCAATTTGATACCTCTTAGAGTTTACCGTATTTTAGTTATTTCGATATAAACTTTAAAACCCCACACTTTTGCTACTTTTTCGAAAAATCTAGTGGTAACCCTTAAATGGTTTGCATCTGTTATGCATAACTTTATTTTCTTAATACTATTTTAATAACCTAGCATCAAATGACATTCCTTATTTTTTATTTTGCAATAAAGAAACTAAATGTTATTTATGAACTGATTTATTAAGACATTTATAAAACATAAACTTAAAACGATTATTATAAAAATAATGAATTAAAATTACAACTTTAAAAAAATAAAGGAGTTGACAAAACAAAATAAACAAACCCTTATTATGCGGTAAATCAGAATTTATTGTGTGGCTCTAATGATATGTTTAAAGGTTCTTCCCTGTTCTTGAAGGCATAAATGTAGCCTTCGAACAAAATTTTGCTGGACATCTTGTAGAGTTCTTATTCTAATATTTCTAAATGCCTCTCGTATACGATTTTTCATATCGTCTCGGTTCGTAGGAGCTATGGCATAGACTTCTTCCTTAACATATCCCCAGAGGTAGAAATCAAGGGGAGTTAAATCAGGGGACCTAGGAGGCCAAGCGATTGGTCCACCACGTCCGATCCACTGATTACCTCGCCAATGATTTAAAAATTGTCTAACCGGCTCATAATAATGAGGGGGAGCGCCGTCTTGTTGAAACCAGTGGTTTTGGAGAGTGTCGGCATCTACATTTTGAAGCAAAATGGGTAGATCATGTTGAAGAAAGTTTAAGTAAACTTGTCCCGTCAAACGCTCTTCAAAAAAATATGGCCCAATAATGTAAGGCCCTAATATTCCTCCCCAGACATTAACCGACCAGCGATTTTGGTTATCTACATGACGAACCCAATGTGGATTTTCACTAGCATAATAATGCATATTATGCCTATTTACGATTCCGTTATTTTTAAATGTAGACTCGTCACTAAATTGAACTTTTGATAAAATGTCTGGTACTTCTCTAATTTTGTTAAGCATCCAATTACAGAATGTGATTCTTCTTAAGAAATCATCTTCATAAAGTTCTTGGTGTAATTCTATGTGATAAGGATGATATTTATACTTTTTTAAAATCCTCCGCACGCTTGTTTCCTTAACACCGGTTTGCTGAAAAATGCCAGTCTGACTTACGTGATGATTTTCCTGTACTGCCAACAGAACCCTTAATTCATTTTCTTCATTAATAACGGGTTTATTGATTACCATCCTTTTTTTGTAAGCAACGCTTCCTGTTTCTACAAATCTTCGCAACAACTTCTCAAAGGCCTCTGGTCTCGGCTTTCTCTCAATATTTGGATATCTTTCAGCATACACTCGACTCGCTAGAAGGCAATTTCTTGCACATTCTCCCAGTATAAAAATCATATTTACCATTTCCACAGTGGTAAAATTCGACATTTTGAGAAATTTAGTACTTAATTTCGACGACTGAACAAATAATGTTAAATAATTGTATTCGGTCGTCATAGTGACAATCTAAACAAAAAAAATCATGGCAACTCGATTACGAATAAAAATAAAATGAAATAAATAAAAAGTAGCAAAAGTGTGGGGTTTTAAAGTTTATATCGAAATAACTAAAATACGGTAAACTCTAAGAGGTATCAAATTGGTATCAGTAGAAAGGATGTGAAAAGGGCTTTCTAAAAATAAAAAAATATACAGGGCGTTCCATTTAAAAAAAAATAGATTTTTTATATTTTGCATAATGTGATCACCCTGTATGATAAATGCACTGAACACAAATATTTTTAATTGGAAAGATAGGCAACATTCTAACATATTGCTTTTTAGTTTACTATTTCATTCAATTGTTTTTAGTAATTTGGAAATGGTTACTAAACTTAGATAATTTTTAAGATAAAATCGTTATTATTTCTTAAACTATTAAAAATAAACCCACATAACCAAATATTAAAATGATCAGCAGCTCTATGCTCATCTTCTGGGCTAATAATATACAGGGTGTTCCATTTAAAAAAACACAAGTTTAGTTCGCCACACTTTTTTGGGCCACCCTGTATAATGTAAAATATTTTTAAAATATGCCGCTTCTAATTCCAGACCTCATGCTGTTTTAGTATTCTTTATAAGTTCCTCGATAAAGATTTAATCTTCCGTCCCCGCTTCGTTGGCGGACCCGGTATATTGCACACGCATTGATTGGAGTCATTGGGGAAAGCAATGATTATGGTAGATCCTATTTAATTGCATCCAAACAATTTGAAAAAACCAACAATTTAGGTGTAACGAGATTTGTTCAAGAAACTTTAACCAACTTTTTTTTGCCCGACAGTGTTCCGTCAGAAAAATTCCTACTCCTTTTATCGGATGCTGCACCCTATATGGTTAAGGCAGCACAAAATATAAAAATATTTTATTCTAACCTATTTCATGTTACTTGTTTGGCTCATGGTATCAATAGGGTGGCAGAATGTATAAGAGACAAGTTTCCATTGGTAAATGATTTAATTAATCAAGTAAAAAAAGTATTTCTAAAAGCACCTTCGCGTGTTCAATTTTATAAGGAAAATTGTCCAAATACTGAATTACCACCACAACCAGTAATAACTCGCTGGGGAACTTGGTTAACCGCTGCTATATTTTATGCCGAGAACTTTGAATTAGTTAAAAAAGTTATCGAAGATCTAAACGACTCTCTTCTGCCGCTCTAATAAATGCAAAAACTCTTTTTTCTAACCCAACAGTGAAAGAAAATTTAATATTTATAAAAACAAATTATTTTTTCGTACCTATAGCACTCACGAAATTGGAGGCTACCTCTGTTTCTTTGACAGATTCAGTGGCTGTAATAAATATATTTAAGGTAAATTGCAAAAAGGTTTCAGGTACTGTTGGTGCTGCGGTTATAAAAAAATGTATGTCAGTAATTGAAAATAACACAGGCTTCAAAATCCTAAAAAATATTTCAGAAGTTTTTATAGGCAATTTCACTAATTCCGAAACAGAACTGGATTTGTATAAATTAGAAACACACTTAATTTCAAAACTAAAATACTGTCCGATAACTTTTTTAAACACACGTTTACAGATAAAAGACACAAGTTTCTTTTGGAAAATTTTGAAAAACATTTAGTTATAAATTGTTTTTATAACTGCAAAGAATAGTTTGTTAATTTACGAATTGTATGTTGTGCAAGTTGCTATTATTATTAATTGTATTATTATTTTTTTTTATAATCGCAAATAATATTTTGTCACAGTAAGATTTTTATGTTTTAGATTTTATGTTTTGCAAATTACTATGTAAGTATCAATGCGTGTATTCTGAATAAAAAACTTTTATTACGATTTTTTTTGTTTCATTTATATTTACTCAAATAGGTCTGTGGAATAGGTATAGGATGGAATAGGTGGAATGGAATAGGTAAAAAATTATAGGATTTTTGACGAACGGGTTTAATTATAAAGAAATAGTTCTGGCTATATTTAAAGTAACATTAATGTTCATAATTTTTCATATAATAAAAATGCATATTTGCATTTTTTGTTCATTTCGATGCATATATTCTGAAAATTTTATGCATTTAAATGCGTCTATATTGGGGATTTTCGCTTGCATTTTTTCCGCTCCTTACTGATAACAAAATACTTAATGAACATATTCTAAACACTGAACTTTCACTGTACGACAAATCCATGTTAGTTTTTTCCGATGCTTTCAAAACTTCGAATGGTAATGGAGCAGCTTTTTATATTCCGCAAATAAAGGGTGAATTTAAATTTAAAATTGATGAACGATGTAGATTGTAGAATCTTTACTGCAGAGACTTTGGCAACTCGCGAAGCCCTTAACTTTACTCTAGAATCCTCCAATCAAGAATTTGTCATTCTTACTGACTCAATGTCTGTCCTTAAAGCTTTGGGTAATATTAAACCTTGGATATATAAAACTAACCCCGAAATATGGAATAGTAGAAAACTGCTACGACAAAATACACTGCACAAAAAAGCATATTTCATTTGTCTGGGTCAAAGCTCATACTGGTTTGAGCGGTAATGAGCATGCTGATTATTTGGATACGGAAAGCATCATTAGTGGAGTGCCCATTAAAAATATCTCTTTCTAGATGATGCTTATGTCTGCTTAAAACCTTTTATAAGAGATTAATGTGACAATCGCTGGAAAAACTACTGCAGATCATCACCTACAAGGTATTCGCTACTTGTTGAAAATATCCCTAATAATTATTGGCATAAAAACCTAAGTTAAGACGCTTCATTACCACAATTATTCGCCTAAAATTGGGACATGCTTGCTACCCAGCACATCTATATAAGATCCGTATTTTATCCTCTAATAAATGTGACTTGTGCCAAGTTAGATTCGATCTAGAACATATCTTTTTCGAATGCCGAAAATATTCTGCTTACATCAGCATACTTTACAACTACCTTATACAGGTGTGTAAAATTGAATGTCTCTTTAATACCCTTTACCTTTTGTCCTTACAAAATAGAAAAGTATATAAGGTTCATGTTGTGTACTTACATAAAGTTAAAATAGAATTATGAGGTTAAAACATTAGAATTACTATCCATGACTTTCCCGTATGTGTTTATCCCCCTTTTGAGTGGTCCTCTTGTTTGTTTTTTAAAACAAAAGTCGCACTGACAGATCCCAGTGGCGTGAAGCGTGTGTCCTTGTTAATGTGCTTACTTCTTCTTTTCCATATTAATATTATTTGAAACATTAGAAAATTTTACTGTGGAACTGGCTGTACGGCTTTTCAGCAAAATATAAAAAAAAAAAAAACTATATCTATAATGAGGAGGCCTATTTTACTTGAGGTTAGTTTGAATAAATAAATTTCCCTATTGATAATGTGACCATAAATAGCTGAAATTAATGGACAATGGAGGTTGTGATGGGTTATTCATCAAAGAAAAAAACACCAGCATATATTTAAAAATATGATCAACATATTACTACCATTATCATTACCACGCAAATGGTGTAGCAATACATAATACATTATACAGGGTGTCCCATAACTTAAAAGGAGTAATCTGTGTGGAAAAATAATAATATGTTTTCTTTAATTGACGATTCAAGGAAAAAACTTGAAATTTTAGTTTCATGGTAAACTTTATGCGTTTAAAGGTAAGTACAGACCGGCCAACAATCGCCCGGATACATGTTGTCAACACTGTTGCCAACATGTATCCCATCAACTCGCAACAAGTTGATAGATACACGGCAACATAGCGCCGATGTTGTGCGGCAAGACATCAAAGAATTTTGTTGAGTGTTGCATTTATCCGTGTTTTCCATTTCAAACGGAAAACATCGTTCTGTTTGGACGGTGTTGCCAACAAGTAACGTCGAATAAGACTAATGAGGTATCATCTATTCGGTAATCGGTGCTTTATTTTGTTATTTGTTACAACTGGCAGGTACGTTAATAATGTTATAACTTCATATAATAACATGGACATGTTTTTTCACGGTAGCTTGGTCAATTTCGCTGTTTTTTTTTACATTTACATTTATTTAGAAATGATTTATACTCCATATTATTTGCAGAACATAAGTAGGTACCCCGAAAATATAAAAAAGCTGGAAGTGACCCATATAAAATATATGTCCATAATATGTTTGTGCGTACTTTTATTGTTTGTTGACACAAGAGAGTGTAGTTCCTTGTTATCTCTTACAGCCAACATGTTATGGACCAAAGAGCAAGTCGTAGAACTCATTGAAATGCCACATACGTCTCCCTCACTATGGGACATTTCATGCCGAGAATATCGAGATAGAAATCTGAAATATGATGAAATATCGAAGATGGCTTCGCACTTTTAAACAAATGTGGATGAAATATCAAGGAAAATAAAGTCTCTTAAAGCTCAATTAAGCAGGGAGCGAAAGAAAATTAAAGATAAAACTAAAAGTGGAGCAGGCACCATTTCGGAAGACACTATATGGTTTGGATACAAGATGATGATGTTTTTAAGCGAAAACAACACCTCTAGAGGTAGTCGCAGTACTATGGAGGTAGGTATTTATTTTTATTATCCCACTTAAAAAAACTTTTGTAAGAACTGTCGCTGCCACCATCTTCTTTTTCGTCTCTGGGCGTGGGAAGCTATTATGATAAAAGCAGCACTAACACCAGCAGCAGTAGAGGGGTCCATTTTCGCCAACACTGATGCGTTTAGTTTCATCGTTCAACTGGTTTTGGTTTGGACGCGCAACACTGTTGACAACATGTAGCCAGACACAAGTTGTTGTGTTCAACAAATATGTTGCCAACACCCGTCAACATGTTGCCAACAGTTGGCAACATTTTGTTGTCTGGTTTGTACATACCTTACTTAATTCTGAAGTCAACATTGTCAACATATACACAAGGCATGTCCGGGTCATAGAAAGAACAATCTCGTCATAACTTTTTTGTGTACGGAATTGAAACGTTCTTTCAACCAAATTTAGTACTTTAAAGCAAAAAAAGTACTCTTGGTCTATGTCGGTAGGGTCATATACAAGGCATAGGTAAGTGTTGTTTCTTTTTCGAGAAAAATTCGAAAATCACAGCTGCATAACAATATTTAATATTAGTGAAAATATGACAAGCGCAAGAAATCTTTTTTATTTTTGGCCTGATTGGATTAAAAGTCTTATATTTGATATATCTTGTACGCACCGTAATTTTTAAATATATTTTTCTTAAAAACCGTATACCCTGGCGACATGGATTAAGAAAATAGTTATTTGTTTTACTAGGCAGCAAAGTAGTAGATCGACTGCCGCGGCTGAGCCGAGCGTAGCGAGGCTAGGAATTCAGCTAAGGCAGTCAATCTACTTTGCTGCCGAGTTGAACATATAATTTTTTCTCCGATTGTTTATATTGATATACCGGGTGTTGCATCGTCGAGCAGGACATAGGAAATCCCATGTAATTTTAAATGGGGTCAATTATTGGCTTGCCTAATTATTTTAGAGAAAAATTCTATTTAGGTTTATTAAAGAGCACTAAAACCCACATTCAAAAGAATAACTTTAGATATTTTTGATGAGCCCGTTTACGGGTTATCGCCGATTTCTTTTTAACTATTTCTCCTTTTTATGGCCCCGTATTTGCGGGCACCAGTCAAGGTAAAAGATGACTGTCAAATAAAGTTGTCATTTTGAGGAATATTTGAACATCTTCTTAAATCCTAAAGTTCTAACAATTTAATAGTACCTACCTATTAATTAGTAAAATATTGAAACATGTAAAATGTCATAATTAACCTTCTAATTGGATACTTTATTTTAGTTTTATTCAGATTAATTTGTACTCATAAATACACCTTTAAGGTGGATTTATAAACTCGAAAAGTTGGCGAGGTTGAGGTTCAGTTGGTGTTGGAAATAGGAGTTCAATTTAAACTAAAGGGAACACTCAGTTCTATTTATACACTCGTTCATGTTGTTCATGTAAAGCTCATGTAAGGTTCGAAAACTTCCCGGGTAGTTCGAGATAATCAATTTTTATGCTCGGAATTCGGAATATCTAACCTCACAACTTGACCATAACTTCAACCTCACCAACTTTTCGAGTTTATAAATCCAGCTTTAATATTTTCGATGTACGAGTTTTTATAACAATAAAGCACACATTTCAAAATGACAACTTTATTTGACAGTCATCTTTTACCTTGACTGGTGCCCGCAAATACGGGGCCATAAAAAGGAGAAATAGTTAAAAAGAAATCGGCGATAACCCGTAAACGGGCTCATCAAAAATATCTAAAGTTATTCTTTTGAATGTGGGTTTTAGTGCTCTTTAATGAACCTAAATAGAATTTTTCTCTAAAATAATTAGGGAAGCCAATAATTGACCTCATTTAAAATTACATGGGATTTCCTATGTCCCGCTCGACGATGCAACACCCGGTATGTATATTGTATTTGCAAATTATTACAATTCCCACAATCTTTTTATTTTTCCTGTAGTGATAAATTAAAACAAAATTTGATAGAAATCGCAATTGTTGGAACGGTTGGTTGCTATGGAAATGTATATGTCCATAATAATTATAGTTTGACAACTTATGAAATTTCTGCCAGTTTCGTGGAAAAATGTCAAATGTTCTAGTGTACATCTACACGAGCGAGGAAATCGCGACGAGAGACTCGCGACGATTTACACGCTTAAATCTAAAGCATTCATTCTAATAAGCGAGTCTATACGGGCGTGAAACTCGTCTCGATAGCGCCAGCCATCGTCGGCGTGAGCGAGTCACACGCAATTGCCGACGTTGGCGGGCGATTCTCGCGACGATTTCCTCGCCGTAGGTAAATGCAATTCATTAGTTCATATGGTGCCTTCTAGACGGGCGGAGAAGAAACGCCGTACCGTACAGTCATGTTCGATACAGACAAGTTTATAAGTGCTGTGGAAAGTTGACCAGCTTTGCACAGTATAAAGTTGAAAGAATATAGCAATTGAGACATCAAACTGAAATTATGGGAAGGAATAGCCATGATATTGTATGACAATTGGGGTGAACAAGATTATTGCAATACATTTTAATGCTGTACGATCGGCGGTATGGCGGTTATTGGCATTTTAATGCAAGTTACTAAACTTCAATTGTATCCGCTGATGATTTAAATTAAACAAAAGTAATAAGATTGAAACCACTCTTCTTGTGGACATAAATCCTTATCACATTATATATATTTCGTCAAATGATGCGGCATGTTTATATTGTTTTATATTGTCAAGGCACTGAACCTTAAAGTAAGATTTTGCCGTGGATATGATCCTAATAAATTTTGCGCTAGACCCGATACCTCATCACCCACTATTACAAACGGGAGAATGAGATGGTGGTATGTTTAATTTGTTTCATTGATAATTGTTTCCCTAAAACACTCTAATTAAAAATGTTACTGTCACCTTCTCTTCCATAGGACCCATTATCGATTGCCGTAAAACAATATTCCGCATCCATTAGTGCTAATAAACATGAGCGTCATGAAAGCGAACATCATAATTTTCTTAAATAAATACTATTGAAATATAATGCTGTGCCTTACTTCGTCGGACTTAATAATTTTTGGTTGTTTCTTACCTTAAAGTTATAATCAACCTTTTCACAGGTGATATACACAGACGCATATTCATAACTTTTTTGAAATTTTATCAGAAATTAGACACCAGCTCATCAAAATTTTGTATGGACATACGGTAGTGTGAAAAAAAAATGGTCAGAGTGCTCTCTTTGCTCATGATATTTTAAATGAAACTATCCAGTAATTAATCTGCTTTGCAGCATTGGATGTACCCAAAAACGACGATTTCTTCAGCGGTTTCTGCACCGGTAAATACATAATGCAGCAACAGAACCAATTTGAACGACATCTATTTTAACTAAAAGCAAAATTATTGTTCCGAATGTACCTACTTGAACCGTTGCGATTCTCTCGCGCTCGTTTCATGTTTTTGCCGGGCGTTCAGATCGTCGCAAGTTTATCGTCGCGAGTGTGTCGTCGCGATTTCCTCGCTCGTGTAGATGTACACTTAGTCCCATTGAGAATAATCGTTTTGCTGCATAGGCAGGAAAAACCTTACTTTGCTGCCTAGGCAGGAAAAGTAATACTTTGCTGATTGATATGTGTCTACAAAACTAATATTTGCTGTCAATCGGAGAAAAACTTTTTTACTTGAAGGTATAAAAGTTTTTAAATTTGGCTAAAAAGCCGTTCCAAATCTACACACAAAAAAATTATGACTAGTTTATTTCTCTACTCTCCTAACGTTTCGTCCCTGACTACATTTTTAGAATTTTGACTTCAAAGTTTGATTAAGCACATAAAGTTGACTATCATAGTAAAATTTCAAGTTTCTACCATGAACAGTTTCGTGAATAATTAAAGAAAATCATCTTCAGGGTACCCTATTTGGGAGGCTGTAGCTTCCTTACAAGGCATTTATCGATATACGTTATTAGGAGAAAATATGATTATTTTGGCACGTAAATTACGCCCCCTTACTTATGGGACACCCTGTACCCAATTATACAAAATTTGTATTTTTGAGTTCGTTGAAAATCCCGTCGAGTATTCATCTGGAATTCTAGATGTTAACTAAAAATGTGAATAAGAAATGTACACGCTTTTTCAAAAGCTTTATATTTTTTTGGAAAAATTAAAACAAAGTCATCGTTAATACCCATTCCCCTTTTTCGAGCAGTATATTACCGGTTGGGCTAACTTCTCACCTACCACGACATTTTTATAAGTTTCTCACCCGATTGGCGATATTCCTGCTGACTACAATAAAAACAAATTACATTTTCCTTGATGATTCGCCGCAAGGTTCACAAATTTAACAGATACGATGCCATATTTAATTTTTTTAAATGGCAAGCCTCATCAATAACCACACGAGTGAATTGCATTTCGCGATACTATTTCAAAAACAAAGTGTTGTTGATACTTATTTTCAGCCGTTTCGGAAATACTAAATTGCCTTCATCGGCTGAAGCTGAAAACCCCAATTTTTTACACGGTATCATAATTTCCCGTGGCTGAGTTACGTTATAATCAAATATGACATATGGCAAAAAGTGACAGGTACGGCGCCATTTTCAACTTTTTTTTTAAATTGCAGTCCTTATCTATAACTACATGAAATAAATACCTAGCAACCAATTTTGCTACTTCCAAATAACTAAATTTCAGGAAAACGCTGGGGATAATTTATTTTTTCTCATATGTTGCAATATTTTGTGGCTTCATAGGTGAATATTCTGAGAGACAATGTCATTTAAATATTTTTGACGTGGAATCTCCATTGATATAGGGTCACTCACTAACTTACTTACTAACCTAATATACGATGCGGTCTTTATGGAAAACGTAAAAAAAATATATTTTGAAATATACAGGTTATTACAAAAGAATAATACATAATTAAGGGAGTAAGAAATTTAATAATAGGATCGCAAAATGTAATTCACTCGTGTAGTTATTGATGAGGACTGCCATTTAAAAAAAATTGAAAATGGCGTCGTATGTGTCACTTTTTGACATCTGCCATATTTGATTAAATTATAGCGTAACTCGGCCACGAAATTATGTTACCGTGTAAAAAATTGTCTATTTATTAAAGGGGTGAGACACTTAAAATACAAAATCGATGAAGGCAATTATTTAGGAACCCCCGTATTTCCGAAATGGTTGAAAATAAATATCAACAACTATGTGTATTGAAATCGGATCGCGAGATGCAATTCACTCGTGTGGTTATTGATGAGGGTGACCATTTAAAAAATACAATATGGCGTTGTGTCTGTCAAATTTGTGAACCTATATATTTTTTGACATTAAATTTCGCTTGCGGAAAATCATGGAGGAAAATATAATTTGTTTTTTATTATAGTCGGTAGGAATGTCGCCAATCGGGCGAGACACTTAAAAAAATGTCCATGTACAGGGTGTTTTTTTTTTCGTTGATATTATAGGGTATAGACTAAACGGTAAGAGATACAAAAAAACTAAGATATGTGTCCCGTTCTCTTTTTTAGTGTTTAGTTTAATGGCGCAATCAGATCTACGCTACCTAGATTGGTTTAGAAGATACAGGGTGATTCTCAAAATCTGCGGTTTTTAATATCTTTTATGACTCGGTTATTTATGGAGATAAAAAGAAACTTTTAGTACAAAAGTTTTATGACTTTTTACGTAGAATCCAGTGGCGTATTTAAAAAAATATACATGTATTAATTTTTGAGGTATCATCAAAACTAACGTTTTCTTAAATGGGATCTGGGTATCTCAAAAAATTGATTTTGAATATATATATTTTTTAGAAAAGGAGAATGAATAAAAATGAATATTTTTTAAAGCTATGAAAAATTAAACATGTTCGAGTGCTATATTGAGAGTAAAAAAAATAAAGACGCAGCTTTAGACCTATATTGTGAGCGTTATTCGGAACGACGACAGCCAGAAAAACAAATATTTCAAAGATTATATCACAATTTAAGTGAGTATGGATCATTTGGAAAACCAAGAGGTAAGATTTACAATAAGGAAAATAGAGAAAGAGATGAAATAAATACATTAGCTGGTGTTGCTGCTGATCCGACTGTATCTAGCCGTAATATTGAGAAAGATATTGGCACAAGTAAATTTAAAGTTTTAAAAACGCTAAGAAAGCATGAGTATAAACCGTATAAAATAACAAAGGTTCATAACTTACATCCTGGAGATGAAGAGCGGCATTTAGAATTTTGTCATTGGTATTTGCAACAGATTAATCCGAGTCCCAATTATTCTCAAAATATAACTTGGACTGACGAGACTTTAATATCTAGCAAAGGAATTTTTTAATCGACATAACAATCGATATTGGTCAAACATAAATCCTCATCAGACAGTCGCCAGGGTACAACAAGGACGGTTTGGGTTCTATGTAAGGGTGGTGCCATATCAAAACAGGATCCTTAACTACAGGATTTTTAATGAGCATTTGAATGCTGAAGGATATATTTAAATTTTGGAAGAAAGTGTAATAATAGAGTTTCAATAACATGCCATTAGCTGCGAGAAATGTTTATTTACAACAAGATGGTGCTCTAGCACATAATAGCCATATGGTAAGGCAAAGTAATCAAACAGATGGCCTCCGCGTTCCCCCGGCTTGACACCACTCGACTTCTATTTTTGGGGATTTATCAAAAATGAAATATATAAAGCCCGAAGTAATACTATAGAAGAACTTAGAGCAAATTTTATTAATTGCATTGGAAGAGTGCCAAATATTCACATCTATAACGCCACTCGTTCCATTACAAGCCGAATCCAAAAATGGATCGAGCAGAATGGAAGACAATTTGAGCGCATTTCGTGATTAAGCACCTATGCTAATTGTTATATATAAGTATATGAGATAATTGTTGAGTTGTTATTATAAATTTTTGTTTGTTTTTTGTAATTGTTTTAGTTTATCAATGTTTTAATATTCCTGTTAACTGGGTTTTTAATATACCTATTATAAAATAAAAGAATAATGATTCGATCCATGGCCAACTAGAAACATTTTTGTTTTTTGGTATTTTAGCTATTTAGAAAGAAGCAAAATATTAAGTGTTATATATTGTTGCAATCGCAAGAAAAAATTTAATTTTTTGAGACACCCAGATACAAGGGTGTCCCATTTAAGAAAGTGCTAGTTTTGATATACCTCAAAAATGAACACATCCATATTTTTTTTTTAATTTGCCGCTTGATTCTACGTAAAAAGTCATAAAACTTTCGTATTCTCCATAAATAACCGAGTCATAAGAGATAATAAAAACCGCAGATTTTGAGAATCACCCTGTATCTTTTAAACCAATCTAGTTTGCGTAGATCTGATTGCCCCATTAAACTAAACAGTAAAAAAGAGAATGGAACACATATCTTAGTTTTTTTGTATCTCTTACCGTTTAGCCTATAAATAAGTCTGTTATCGTGTCTAGGCAAAGTAGTTGAAAAATTGATACTAAATCGGGTAACCGATTTTGTATCAAACAACGACATTTTGCCACCAGAGCAGTTTGGTTTTCGAGCTGCTCATTGCACGCTGCGCCAGACAGACAACACGACTGGCAACCAATATCCTAAGTGGATTTAACCGCCGCATGTCGACAGAAGCAGTATTTTTCGATGTTTCTAAAGCATTTGCAAAGGTCTGGAACAACGGACTTGTTATAAAATTAATAAGGGCAGGCATGCCTGATTACCTTATCAGGCTGTTGATATCATATCTTGAGGACAGGTCATTCGCGGTATCGTCAGAAAACACAGTATCAAGAATAAGAATAATCAAAGCGGGGGTTCCGCAAGGATCGCCCCTTGCAGCGATTCTGTATATTATATACCCAGCTGATGTACCGCGTGATCCATTTACGCAACTATATCTATTTGCTGATGATACTGCCAAGACTACCACCTTAAGAGCTCCCTCTAGAGTGGTTTCACGTCTGCAACGACATATTCTTATTTTGCAGAAGTGGCTCGAAACATGGAAGCCTACACTTAATGAAGATAAAACACAAGCAATTTACTTCTCGAAGGCAAGGCTAAGACTACCCGAGACCAGGGTTAAAGTCAATAATATACCAATTAATTGGAGCAACAAAGTTAAGTATCTGGGCCTTGTCTTCGACAAGAAAATGTCCTGGAATGATAACATTGATGATAAACTGAAAAAAGCTCAAAAGCAAATGGGGGCAGTGTATCCTTTAATATCTAGAAGTAGTAAAGTTAACAACTCGACAAAACTCACAATATACAAGACAATAATACGACCTGTCCTAACATACGGAGTATCAACATGATGCACAGTAAACAAGACGAGACTGAAAAAACTACAAATAATGCAAAATAAGACGTTACGAATAATAACTAACTCACAAAGACATGTACCAGTGACACTACTTCATAACGATGCAAACTTAGAGACAATGGAACAATAAATGACTACACTAATAACAAACTACCATAGACGGATAGACGTATCGACCAACCCACTTATAACAAACTCACACATACGCTCAAATCCTCTACACTCATATCGTTTCCCCAAAGATTGGCTTCCACCCTAGCTCAACTAAATGAAACAGAACAAATTCAAAAATGACATCAAATTAATCTCAAGAAATAATGAAAATAAACAAAGAAGCAATAAGCATCTGAAAGAACAATGAAAAAAGAACACCCAAACCCAGCTTCAAGAGTCACCGAAAAGGAAGACACGAATAACGAATAAAAGTGAAAGTCAAATCTGGCTAACTTAAGAAACTGACAATATAACGACTTATACCATATAATATCAAAAAAAAGAACCACCCTCTACACTGGGTTCAAAAGTCTGGACCACACTGGGTTCAAAAGTCTGGATCACACTGATATTTCGAAAACGTCGTCGGTGATAAAAAAATATTTCAAATAAAGTTTATACATCTTTTTTTAGTCAATATTAAATATTTTTTTTTGGAAATACAAAGTAAATTTAAACTCAGAGCAGTATTTTTTGTTGTTATTAGAAAATCAAACATTACCCTAAGTTATTTTCATAAGAAGTCCCGGTATTTAGTCGACATGGTATCATCAAGACGGCGCCCCTGCACAATATATTGCTTTTTTGAATCGGTGGATTAGCAGAATGGGTGAAATCGAACGACCATCCAGATTTCCTGAGCTTACGCGATGGATTATTTCCTCTGCGGCTATTTGAAAAATTAAGTTTATTCAACAAAACTAGACAAAATAAAACTAAAGTTCTAAGCTCAAAACTCCGATTATGCATCAAAATATAATGAATAGATTTTATTGCAACTTGGCATATTTTCGAGCTGCTCGCGTAGTATATATTCAGCATTTAATTAAATTTAAGAAGCTAGTAAGTAAAGTAAAAAACGATCTATAAACTTTATTTGAAATATTGTTTTATCAGAGGCGTAACTTTCAAAATATCTCTGTGGTCGGGGACTTTTTGAATACAGTGTGTAAAGTTTTTTGCCCGCGACTATTTTATAAAATGTTCATTATTGAGGTGTTTGCTTAATAATAATAATAACCATTATTCACTCGTTTCAACACTTTCTTAAATCATACTTTAATTTAGTCTAACATGCCTCGCAGTACAATTTTGTATATACGATGAAAAAGCAAAACATGCTATGAAACGTCAAGCCGAAGAAGTTTAATTCTAATTAGAAACGCCAAAAAGTTGTTCGATTTATTATCAGCCCCAAAGTACTTCGTTAGAAATCTTACAAAACGGATACAGATAGTAAAGATGAGATGTCTTCTATACACCTCCAGGTTTTAATTTATTACCAAAAAAATCGAAAAAACTTTCGCTGAGAGCGGAAGAAAAAGTGTGTGTGTGTGTCATAAATAAAAAAAAATTGAAAATGAAAAATACAAGAAATATTGGATATTTGTATATTTTATTTATTTTTAAAAAATACAACAATAAACTATTTATTAAACATCAGATTATAAGTACAGTTAATTATTGTGGCCCCAGAAAAAAATGTGCTTATGTCTATCCCTTGCCTGATCTTTAGCATTGACCTTATCATAAAATAATGTGACCACATTGTTGAACTTTTCATTTTTTGTTTGTTCGCCAGTTCAGAGAAATACGCCAAGAGTACATTTTCACAATTATTATTTTTGATATCTTTCTCATTACACCATCTCTGGAATCTTCTGAGCGCAGCTTCGTAAATACTACTGGATTTAATTGGCAACAAATTGTCCACGACATCTGCTGCAATTTTGGCAACCTCCGGGGGCATACAGGTAAATTCTGATTCTGACATTTTTATTTAAAGTAAAGTGTTCGATTAAAAAAAAATGGTATTTTTATAACAGGAAATTAAAGCTTGGAAATTACTTGTAAAGTCAAATCTGGTCTTATCTGGCGGGTCCAAAGGTCAACGATTATATGAATCAATTCGAAAATTCCAGAGCTCATCAAAATGTTGTAAATAAAAACCAATATGGCCGTATATGGACAGCTGATTTTCCATAAAATTGAATGTTAATAGGTTAACCGTTAACTTGAAACTATCAGTCATAATAAAAATGACGGGTCTCGTTCCAAAATTAATTTCTCATGGGTGCGTTCGTATTATTGCAGACGGTTAACACAATAGTTTTACATTTAACAAATTTAATAACCAAAATGATGGTGGAAAATTAGATAAACAATATACAGTAAAACCTCTGACTAGCGACCACCAAAAATGTCGATGAAATGTTAAATAAATTAAACAAATTTTAGTTTATTTCAGCAGATAATAATAAATTAAATATAAAAAAAAAAATACACATTGGCTAAATTTTTGTTGTGTAATATCAGGCTAAAAAAATATTTCCAATTTAATAGGTTACCTACTTCAAAAGTCAACGAGAAAAAGCTACTAGAGCCGGTGAGGTATCAAATCCCAAATTTATTTTACACGTATTTTGCCCCTGTTAAGCCAATAAGCGCCCCGCTAAAAATAAGTGGGAGAAAGAAACGTATAAAGTCTAAACCGGTCTCAAAATGCAGGTCCAAAGGTCACGGATCATATAAATCAATTCGAAAATTCCACAGCTTATATCAAAATGCTGTGAGACTATGTAGGTATCAATATACCCGGAGAAAAGATACATAGTTTTATTATTTTAACTGTCGTGAAGTCGTAAAGATAGCCAGATATAATATTATTATTTTTGCAAAAATTATGTACATAATAGTACAGGGGTGGCGAATCTTTATGTATTAACGTGCATTTTTTCTAAAGAAATGTTTAATGAGGCCATAGACGTGCCGTCGCAATTCGTAATATAATAATTCATAGTAAACTTTGTGATCGGTGGCGAGCCAAAATTTTATGTCGCGTGCCATTGGTTCGCCATCCCTGTGAATAGTATACCTTAAATGTACTTATTAAAAACGACAATAATAAACAGTGTAATTTATTTTAACAATTTTACTACTAAAACCTAAAAATTCAATGGTATTTAGTCTGATAAACTATTTCGAAAATGAAAGAAAAAGTGGAAATTGGCCAACCAATATGCAGGAAACCGTAGCGAAAGCACTGGGAATTAGTTTAAGGGCTGTGCAGAATAATGTGCATGAAAGAAAGCACTAAAAAATGTAAACAAAGAAAACCGTTTATAAACTAATTATAGACTAAAAACTGTCATCGTCACTTATAAAATCTGAAAAGTCCTCGTCGTCTGAGTCGTCTTCGAATGGAGCAATTATCATTGGCGCTACTTCGACATCTAGTACTTGTTCTCGATCCCACCAATCCCTTATTAATATTTCTGTATGTTCCACTGATTTCTTCCAGTACTCTTGTGTAATATGATCCAAAGAATCTTGCCAAACTATTTGTACTTGGTCGGATTTAAGACCATCACCTACATGTTTTTCATAATAAGACTTTGCCCCGGCCCATATTAATTCTATTGCGTTAAACTGGCAATGATATGGCGGCAGTCGTAGAACCTCATGGCCATATTCACGCAATATTTCATCTACCGCGTATATTCTTGGTTTTTTAAGAGACTTTGCCATTGATAGGAGTTCCGATTTAAGAATATTTGGTGAAGGATTTTGGTTGTGTTTTTCAAGCCACTCATAAATATCATTTTTCCTCCAAGATGAAGAAGGCTGTTTATTTAAAATTCTTGAATGATATGATGCATTATCTAATACAATTAAAGACGGAGAATCCAAATTTGGTATCAATTGAACTTTTAACCATTTTTCAAACATTTCGCAATTCTTCCCCTTCGGTCGGGCACTTTTTGGTAAATAACAATAAAAGTGCATTCAAGCTGTTTCTAGGGCAACAAACCTTCATGCATGATTTTCAGCAATTTTACATGCACTTAACATATTACTATTGATTATTTCCCTATCCCGAAATGTATTTTGAAGATTATTTACCAAATAAAAAACTAACGATTTCTGACGGGTGAGATTTTTACTTTTGACAAGGGTGATTTTCACCGGAAAGCGGGAGATTATCGCTGGATTTCTGACGGGTGAGATTTTCACTTTTGACAAGGGTGATTTTCACCGGAGAGCGGGAGATTATCGCTGAATAATCAGGTGAAAATCAACCCGCTTTTATAATGGATGAGGTAAATAATCAGATTAAGTACCATTTTTTTTGCTTGGGGATGCAATAGGGATGAAAATTTTTTCATTTTGTCACAAACTGTCAAAGTCACAAAACTGACATCTTTAAATCAAGACGAAGGTGGCAGGTACTTGGGCAGGTACAAACTTTTGTGAATCGCTGAAAATTAAATAAAATACCTATCCTTTTCTTTCATGTCAAAATTGCATAAGTCTGTCATATTTGTCTGACGGATTTTATTTGGTTAGTATGATTAAAACCAATAAAAGAAAAGAAAAATTGAAAGTATGTCTTTGTTAAATCGTAAACCCGCCAGATAAGACCAGATTTGACTATAATAAGATTCACTGACACTTGTCAAATCGAATTATGCGTCGGTATCAAACAATATAATAATAAAATAAATCCATAGCAACGCTAGCAGGTAAAATTCGAAACTTCACATTTTTAAATGAAAAAAATTTAAAATTTGTATTTTCATCTTTCTATATTTTAACGACGCGACGTTTAAAGAGAAAATATAATGTTTTATTCCTAGTAAAAGCAACTTGTTATGACTCATCTGTAATTGCCGGACTCACTTTGTTCGTCCGGCAAACTTTCAGACTCATTATAAAGAGTATTGCTTTTACTCCTAATAAAACAATATACTATTATGTCGGCTTTTAAATCCTTTGTAAATGAAGGACTAAATCTTTTCCAAATTTTCGCATATTAAAAAAATGAAAATTGCTATTAGAAAATTTGGTTTTGTTGTTTTTTTCTAAGGGTTATCAGTCTTTCGACTGGAGGAGGTATTTTTTTCAAATGTACATAGTTACGCTATTTAAGTGCATGGCTAATGACAGTGCCAGTTAGGTATTGTAAAAGATGGGGTTTTTTTCCGATAATTAGTATATTCTACAATCTAATTTAAATATCAAATAAAATTGGTCTTAAATATGGAAAAGGTTGGTATTTTCCTAACTTAATTAATATTATAAAAGGGTTATTTACAAATTTAATGTGTCTTGCTTGAAGTTTTATTGTCCTATTTTGAGAAGAATATTAAAATAAGTTTAGTAAAGGTAAATTGTTTAGGTCTAGTTGATTATTTAATAACATAATAATATTTGTATTTTTAAGCTTGTTTATTTCTAATGATTCGAGGTGATTTAGTTTTGATCCTTTGTTTTCTAGATGTAGTATTTTGGTGCAATGAAACATGTCGTATTGTCAAATAAAGTGGAAATTGAAGTGAAAAAGTGTTTTACTAATAATATAACAAAATTATTATGGATTTCCACCAAGTATCGACAAATAATATTAAAATCTTTTTTCTTAACTACTAATATGGCAAATGTACCTCACAAAGGATAAGTATCAACAGATTTACACAAATGGGGAGACAAATAGCAATATTTCTGCAATTACCCATTCTAGAAAGATACTCTGGTCACAGTTTTCATAGTTGTTCAGTCACTATAAGTATAAGGATACATTGATGACTCGATTAAAAATAAAATGAAAACACCTAAAAAAATTTCAGACTCGATACAAAAAAATCCTTCTTGTTAGACATACAAGGTGGCTCGTTTATGTGACAATGTAATATACAGGGTGTTTTATTAATACTGTGACAAAATTCAGGAAGAGTTTCCCTGCTTAATAATATGAAGAAAAGTTCCTATAAAGATACAAGGTATTTTAAATTAATAATGATTTAATTTTTGAGCGAAACAAAAAATATTTACGCCACTGTGTTTTCTCTTTTGTTATGTAAGCAGTTTATTGGCTAATGCGAAGTACCTCTTGATAATTCTTTGATTTCGGCTTTGTTTCGGAAATAAATACAATTTTATAAAACTCTGATATGGGCATGCGATATGCAATTAAATGTCACTTTTTCGAAAAAAAAACACATTCATTTTAAATGAATTTATTCCAACCTTTACGTTCTCACTTCTTACTGTATAATAGAGCCTATATATTACTTTTTCACACAATGACCCACCCTGTATATACGCAATCATGCCATATCTACTAAAAGTAGTAACCAAAATGGTAATGCAAATTTAAATTCGATTCCTACATTTAACTTAGCACACTGTATGAATTCAAACATTACTATTAATGTTAATAATAAAAAAAAATTTTTTTTAAATTAATTATTCTGGAATTTAGTACTATGTATAATGTGGTATAGGTACTCATATAAAAATAAAGATGTCTAGGAAATGTATCGACAATTATTTCATTCTCGTGGATAAAGTATAGGATTCTACACTAAAATTAGCACTTTTATCTCAAAAATGCCCCCGATAGTACCGATAGTCCATCGTACACTACATAATGAATCAAAACTTGAGAATGAAGATGAATCAAAGTCTTCTTTTAAACGGTTGACCTAAGTTTCTGAGATTTGAGACTGCCCCCCATATGGGTCAAAGTGGAATATATCAAAATACACCAAATAGCATGAAAACTAAATTATTAATAAATTAGTATTTGCAACTTTTTTTTGGACAAGAAATGGAATTACGTAAATTACAAAAGGTATAAAAATCATCCTAAAATAAATAAACTCCCGGACAAAAAAAACCGGCACCCTGAATTTTTTGCTAACTTTGATCCCTTATAACTTATTTATTTTAAATCCGATTTTTACACTTTTTTTGCCATTTAATAGATAATTTAATTAGGAATGCGCTGTACTTATTTATTGATGGGTCATGTTCGATAGGGCGATATTATACCGAGTGACCCAATGTGAGTTTTTTCGTCCTAAGTTTTAAACACTCTGTGGAGTTATTAAGGATATTATTTTTCATACTGTCAATTTCAGAATAAAGCTACATGTATTCCTAACATTTTCTTTTTTTGACTCATAACGATATCTCTCTTTTTAAAAGAGATACGATTTTTTAAATAAAACTCTATTTATAAACAATTAATTTTAAAACAATGTCAAAGTTTAAACCAAATTAGTAACGTGTATGTCCTCCTCTAGCTTCAATAACAGAACGCATTCTGCTAGGTAATGACTGAATAAGTGTCACGATTCTTTCTTGAGGGATTATATTGTATTCTTGGGAAAGTGCTATCCTCAGCTCCTGTAAAGTACCTGGTTGCATAGGGCGACGACGAACAGCTCTTTTCAACTGATCCCAAAAATGTTCAATTGGGTTCAAATCCGGACTACATGCAGGCCAATCTAACCGTCGAATACCAACCTCATCCAAATATTCAATTTACTATCCGTGCAATATGTGGCCTAGCATTATCATGCATTAGTATAAATTGTTCACCGATTAATGGAGCAAATGGAACTACTGCCTCTTGAAGAATATCTTCAATGTACCGATGTGCATTTAGTGCTCCATTATCCCCAAATATCATTTCAGTTCGCGAATTAGCTGAAATACCCGCCCACACCGTAACGGAACCACCATGATACGATATTATCTCTGTTATGGTGCATTCAGCAAATCTTTCGTTTGCTCTCCTATAAACACGCTCACGACCATCCGGTGACCGAAGACAAACCCTCGACTCATCTGTGAAGAGAACATTACTCCACTGCTCGACAGTCCAGTTTAAATGTTCTCTGGCAAATCGTAGCCGCTCTCGTCGATGATGCCGAAGTAGTCGTGGTTTTTTTGCCGGTCTACGTGAACGGAGCTCAACTTCGTTTAACCTCCTCCTAACCGTTTTGTCACTAATATTACCTCCACGTGTCATTCGCAACTCATTTCTTAAAACCACGGAAGTGGCTCTTCGTTCCCTTAAGGATCATACCACAAGGAAGCGATCGTCAGCTGCAATTGTTTTTCTCTTTCTTCCAGATCCTTGTCGTCTAGTAAAATTCTCTGTTTCCAAGTACCTATTCCAAGCATCTTGAACTGTGGCCCTTGGAAATCCCAACGTAAGAGCCACATAACTTTTATTATGACCCGTTTCTATTAGCGCAACTATTTTTGCTACGTCTGTTGTAGTTAACACCATGCTGACACCAATAATTATTATAACTATTATGAAGGCTGTCACTGTCAAATACTTATAACAATTACATAAGTTGACTCAATTTAACAATGACTGGTGGTCTAATAAAATAATGTAATTTGCAGAGTTTTATTTAAAAAATCGTATCTCTTTTAAAAAGAGAGATATGGTAATGAGTCAAAAAAAGAAAATGTTAGGAATACATGTAGCTTTATTCTGAAATTAACAGTATGAAAAATAATACCCTCAATAACTCCACAAAGTGTTTAAAACTTAGGACGAAAAAACTCACATTGGGTCACTCGGTATAATATCGCCCTATCGAACATGACCCATAAATAAAAAAGTTCAGCGCATTCCTAACTAAATTATCTATTAAATGGCAAAAAAACTGTAAAAATCGGATTCAAAATAAAGAAGTTATAAAGGATCAAAGTTAGCAAAAAATTCAGGGTGCCGGTTTTTTTTGTCCGGGAGTTTATGTGTAATTATTTATTCAAACTCCATAAAAGCAAAAATAAAAACACACGTATTTTTAACACATTTACGTCAATCGTTCACCTAAATTCTTGAGTATTGAGATTGCCCATAGATTCAGGAATACCCTGTGTATTTAAGGCCTATAATAGTAAATAAAGTAAAATTATTTGTTTTCAGTCTGGTCTAAGTGTTTCATATGCAAAAGAAGGTCATGTCAAACATCACTTAAATATTTATGCCATCTCTCCGACCTTCCCTGTGAATGTTTATCTTGTCGGTTTGTTGGTTTTATCGTGAAGCATTTAGCCATTATAAAGTTACTTAACGTTTCAGACTCGTCGGGCTGAGTGCTTATATAAATTGATTAATTGTTTACTTTCTTACTTAGCTACTTTTCTTTTTATTTTCCTCCGAGGGTTAGCCGGTAATCCAAATAATTAAAATACGGTGCCAACCTTGACCTACCGGTTTCATGACTAATATCTCACCAAAAAGGTTTGAAAATAAATTAGGAAAAAGTTTTTCAAAACATTCATCAGCGATTTACCAGAAATTTCACGTTGAGATAATTTTTAAATTGATTACCTGAAAGTTTTCTAGAAACTTTCTCGTTCGCCTTCAGTTCTTTTTGTACTTATTATTGATGCAAAGAGAGAAGTGTCTCCTCGAGGGTATGGCATAAATTTGGTGGTTTTTTTTCTAGATAAAGCAGGATGAACTTTTTTTTAAACCTCACCCAATTTTAGAAATTGTTTGTAATCCGTTACAAAGAAATTTCTCACCTGTTCTGGGATATTTGTTAATATTAATACTTTTTGAATATTACCTGAAATCGTTGATCAGATGTATACGTCAATATTCCAACGGTAAGAATATGCAGATCTCTCTTTCTTATCCAAGAAACCTGTAATAAATTATTAAAAGAGAATTAATGTTTGTAAACTGAACAATGCTTTAAAAATGAATAGTAATATTATTGAATGTTATTTGCCAGGTCAAACTTATAAAATGAATGGGAAACTTTATTATACACGACAGAGAATGCCTGTTTCAGCATTATTGTATAAGGCACTTAGGGTATCTTAAGAATAAAATTTCCCACACATATAGGGTCATCGAAATTAAGTATCCACCATTGGTAACTTTGTTATCATTAAAGATATAAAGTTGTTCATATTAGCAAACTTGTATATTATTATTATTATTTTATCATATTTGATAATAACAATACCAAAGGTAGACACTTAATCTGGATATGCTAATTTATACTCTTTAAGCGTCCATTTCGATAACTTATATTTTAAATCGTCAATGCTTTTGCTAAACTTAAAATAATAATGTAGCATCATATAGGTTAAGGTTATTACCTTGATTTAAAAACATCGATAGTATCTTTAGAAATTGTGATGACCTGATTTCTTTCCGTTTCTACATTACACTTTAACAAATTTTCTGCAACTGTAAACATAATTGAATTTTAAAGACATTACAGACATCTTTTAATATTCAGGAGCTGCCGAGGCGTAATGGTGCGCGAAGCTTTGATAATTCTGTTACAAAGCTCTTCCACGTTGTTTGGCCTGCCTCTAATAGTATCGAGCGCTTATAAGGAGACATAGCCTTATTAAAAGTAATCTAAAGGCGAAATATCGGGACTTCGCACTGTCCATGTAAATAGCCCGGTATCTAAAAAATAAAATTCCCCTCACTTCTTATACTTTTTAAACGTAGAGTCAGACAACCCTTACATCTTAAGTCGTCAATACCTTAAATAATAACGGAGTATCATATAGGTCAAGGTTGTGATGGTAGTATAAGAACGTATATCGTATCTTTAGAAATTGTGATGAGGTATTTTATGTCCGTTTCTAAATTATATTATTATTTTAACGAGCTTTTTGTAACTATTTAGCAAGAGATGTGTAAAAGTTCATTCGATATGTTTACTAAAAATTACAGAAGGAAAAAAACTTTGAACTTTTATCAACATGAAAATCTTACTTTTTTTACATTACATTAACCACACTCTACAAGAAACTTAAGTAAAAATATTGCAGCAGGTCGCGTCATGGAAATGAACCAAAAATTAGAAAAAATCAATACGATAATTGAATCTAAAGTCGTAGAAATCTTTTAATATTCAGGAGCTGCCGCGGCGTAATGGTGCGCGATGCCTTGATAATTCTGTTACAAAGCTCTTCCACATTCTTCAGTCTGCCTTTTATAGTATCGAGCAATTTCAAGAAGAGATAGCTCCATTAAAAATAATCTAAACGCGAAATGTCGGGGCATCGCAGTGGCCATCTAAATAGCCCGGTATGTAGAGAATAAAGTTTTCGTCACATATATTTTATACTCCTTAAACGTACAGTCAGACAAGCCTTATATCCTAAGTCGTCAATACTTTAAATAATAACGGGGTATCATATAGGTAGAGGTTGTGATGTTAATATGAAAACATCGATCGCATCTTTATAAATTGTGATGAATTGATTTGTGTCCGTTTCTAAATTATATTTTAACGAGCTTTTTGTAACTATTTGGCAGGCGGTGTGTAAAAGTGCATTTACTATGTTTACAAAAAATTACAGAAGGGAAGAAACTTTGAACTTTTATCAACATGAAAATTTATTATTTTTACATAACATTAAACACAATTTCCAAGAAACTTGGGTAGAAATATTGCAGCAGGTCGCGTTATGGAGATAAACCAATAATTAGGAAATATCAGTAAGATAATTGAATCTAAAAATAGTCGTAGAAATCTTTTAATATTCAGGAGCTGCCGAGGCGTAATGGTGCGCGATGCCTTGATAATTCTGTTACAAGGCTCTTCCACGTTGTTTGGTCTGCCTTTAATAGTATCGAGCACTTTCAAGGAGAGATAGCTTCATTAAAAACAATCTAAACGAAAAATATCGGGGCTTCGCATTGGCCATCTAAATAGCCCGGTATCTAGAGAATAAAATTTTCCTCACATATATTTTATACTCCTTAAACGTACAGTCAGACAACCTTTATATCTTAAGTCGTCAATACTTTAAATAATAACGGAATATCATATAGGTAAAGGTTGTGAATTTAATATAAAAGCATGGATCGTATATTTGGAAAATGTGATGAATTGATTTGTATCCGTTTCTAAATTATATTTTAAAAAACATTGTTAAAGTATACACTACGCAAAAACCACTGCCGTATAAAATTTTTTTGACTTTTAGATTTTCTCTTGGGTTTTGTATTCTGCTTTCGTCTATTGCATTCAGCGCAACTTAACCTATAACGGCACAGATATTTCTTTTTAATTGTAGTTTTATTTTTTTCAGTCCGAACACGAAATCGCGTCCAATGAAATAACTACGATATAGGCCAGAAGTGCAGCGATGTTGGGAAAATAAAATACGTTCTTTATTTCTATCCCAGAAAAGAAATTTTTTAAAGTTCTTTTGTTCATTTTTCGTCAATGTTTTTTGTGAAACCGTTCGTATCCTGTCTTTGTTATAACTCGTTTCAGATTAATCCCACACAAAGCTTAAAAATAAATAACCACATATCCTTATAGTATATCGCCATAAAATAAAAACATTCCCAATATTGCCCATTATGAAGAATATAAAGTAGTAATTCGAAATATGTTACGGTATTTAAGCATCCCATAAAGATGTGTCAAAATAAATCCTGCTTTACCACCAACGAGCGAAGAAAGTTTATATTATTGACATTTTTGTAACACGGGTCTTACCCTCCTATATAAAGTATGAATGTTTGATGATTTTTCTTCTGCTGGGAGTACTAACTTTGCCTATTTATTTTGGAGAGCCCGTGTTTGGATTTAAAAAAATAATATTGATAACACACCTTCTTATAATACCAGATAATTTAATAATCTTCTATTTCCGATACCTACAAGCACATTTACAAGTGATTATACAGGGTGTTCCTTAATGACATGCTAATATTTAAGGAGGTGATTCCTCGATAACTTTTTAAGAAAAAAACTTCATATGAACCTATGTCCTAACCGTCTTAACTTTTGAGATACAGGGTGTTAAAGTTTTCAAAAAAATAATCTATTTTTTAATAATAACTGTGATACTATTATAATATCTTTATGAAATTTGGAACACATCTTCTATGCATTAAGGAGCATTGTCTGATGTACAAACAATTTTATTATTTTTACCAGTGGCGTCTGTACGGGTTTTGAATTTAATAGTTTTGGAGAAAATAATGGTACGCCACTGCTTTCTTCTTAAATAAAAATTGATTTTAAAATCCTCATTCATTTCTGAGCAAATTTGATCTCTTGATTTTCTTTCGTCCGACGCATGGTTTTCGCTTAAAAAATATAAAAATCGTTTTACTTTAGGGTCAAATCGCTGAAAATCTGAAGCGGTGACTGTTGTGCTGAGAAATCGTTTTCTTTCCCTTTTTTAAGCTATTGAGTTTGTTTAATATTAATTGTTAATTAATTCAGTAATAAGAAAACCATGCGTCGGACGAAAGAAAATCAAGAGATCAAATTTGCTCAGAAATGAATGAAGATTTTAAAAATAATTTTTATTTAAGAAGAAAGCAGTGGCGTACCATTATTTTCTCCAAAACTATTAAATGCAAAACCCGTACAGACGCTACTGGTAAAAATAATAAAATTGTTTGTACATCAGAAAATGCTCCTTAATGCATAGAAGATGTGTACCAAATTTCATAAAGATATTATAATAGTATCGCAGTTATTTCTAAAAAATAGATTATTTTTTTGAAAACTTTAACACCCTGTATCTTAAAAGTTAAGACGTTCAGGACATACGTTCATTAAAATGTATCGAGGAATCACCTCCCTAAATATTAGCATGTCATTAAGTCAAATGAGATTTGGAAGATGTATCATCATTTTTGAAGAAAAAAGCATATTATACTATAGAAGAATTTTATGATACTTACTATTGACCATACAGAGTGACAAGAAAGTCGCGTATAATGCCTGTAACTTTTGAATTACCTCGTATACGAAAAAGTTACCTTTATGACGATTGTCAGTAAATTATTCTCCACATTTCCACTTGTATGAATTTTTTCTGTCATTTCTGGTTTGGTTGCCATAGAGACTAACTTACTTTTTTTAAATGGAACACCCTGCATATGATTGCATATTTGAATTCTACTGGGAAAACTCTGAATTTTTTGTATTTCAAATTTTTATTTATTTAAAATTGTAACAAAATTTATAATAACAAAATAAATAGCCTAGAAAATTGAACAACTTAACATCGGAATAATAAACAAGTGAAACCTTTTTAGTGGATCAGGGGTTCAAAATTACCACCATTTTCTGCTAAGCAGAGCGCCAGTCAATTCTTGAACCCGTCTACAACGTTTAATAGGAAGTCCTCTGGAATGGCCCGAATTTCAGCACTAATTCTGACTTTATAAATTTTAAGTCATTTGGTCGGTTAACGTAGACTTTGTTCTTTAAGTGTCTCCACAAAAAAAAAAAGTCGAGCGGGGTTAAGTCCGGGGATCGCGCTGGCCAGTCAATAGCACCTCTTCTGCCTATCCAACGTCCTGGAAATTGTTCGCTTTGAATCTATCTATGAAAAGTATTCTTAGCAGACCAATAACGATAATGGTGTCTATTAACAATGCCATTTAAATAAAAAGTAGCTTCATCTGAGAAAATTATATTTGTTGCGAAGCTAATATCGTTATTGCACCCATCATCAGCTCACAAAATTCAGCTCTTCTATCAAAATCGTCCTCGTTTAACTCGTGCACCAACTTTATCTGGTAGGGATGCAACTTCTCCTGCTTAAACAAATTTTTCACTGACTGATGAGACACATTAAAATCCACTGCCATTGGCCTGAATGATTGTGTTGGATTTTCATGCATTGAGAGCATGTCTCCTCCGGTTGCTGTTTTAGGCCAACCTGATCTTGCGGCTTCCCTAACACTGCCTGTTTCTCGAAATTTCTTTACAACTCGGCACACCGTTAACTGATTTATTGAAGGCCTATTTGGATATAATTCATTGAAAAGTTGACAAACCTGATCTTGCGATCTCTTCATATTTCCGTAACCGCTCAATATTAAAATTTCAACTCATTGTTTCTCGTTCAGATGAACCATAGTGTAAACAAATTAGAAATCAAACAAAAAAAAAACAGGAACTCAAAATTGACACCTTTTAGGTCGCTGTCATGAAAACACCTTGACTCATCTGGTGGGTATTAGGTAGGAATAAATATAATTAGGAAGTTTTTCATTTTTGAGCTTTCATTATCTCGGAAACTGCAGATAGGTAAAAATTTGAAATAAAAGAAATTCAGAGGTTTCTTAGTAGAATTCAAATTAATATACAATCAAATGCAAGGTGTTCCATTTAAAAAAGGCAAGTTAGTCTCTATGGCAACCAAACCAGAAATGACAGAAAAATTCATGCAGGTAGAAATATGGGGAATAATTTCCTGAAAAACTTTCATAAAGGTCACTTTTTCGAATACGAGGCAATTCAAAAGTTACAGGCATTATGCGCGACTTTTTTGCCACTCTTTATTATACGCCTCGATCTTCTTTTAGTTAATCAGATGCAGTTTTTTAACCAATCAAATTAAGATATCATTGAGTATTGTCTCTTAGCTCGAATATCCGAAATTATTGCCCGCACCGCCAGCCATATTTATTTTTGTGTCATAAAATGCGTTATTTGTACATGCCATGCATGTTCCGTCGACTGGGGAAGCTGCAAAGAAGATCGGTTTAAACATAGCAGTAGTAAAAATTACTAACCGTTCACACAGAGCTATGTCTTTCCAGCCTCGCTGTCGGAATATATTTAAAGAATTTTTGAATTTTTAATGAAACTCCTGCACAATAATGTCAAAGTAAGAGAATAATATGCCATCCGGTATGGTTTTGCTATGTACCATTAATTACCGGGTATCCTATATTTATACAGGAATAAATAAAAACCTTGTAATATATTAAAGTAAACCAGCTCTTTATTACTATAAATCAAAAAAGTGTCCATATTTCTCTAAGATACCTGAATATAATATTGAAGCAAAAGAACCAACACAAAGTCCCGGTCTCAATAAATTTAATATTTAAAACAACTAATTGGTTACATGTTTCGCCTATAAGGCATCATCAGACCTAAAAAGAAGTCAATAATCACGCATAAAAGTAAACAAATCTACTAGTAAACCCACCTGATACACCAAAAAAACATTTAAAAAATTTTTTAAAAAGAATAAAAATGTCAAAATATAAAACAAAAAAATAGATAAACGTTACAATTACATCACTACATGACAGTCAGAACTTAAACTAAGAATTGTATATAAACAAGAACGGTATAACAAAAAACTAAAAGTATAAGGTTCGTTAAACAAGTCCAAGGTATATTGAACGGGGGGAAGATGCAGTCACCTAGAGAGCAAACTCAGCCCAAAATGTAACAGCCATCGACTCAAAGTACGAGCGTACCAAAGTACCGGCATCAAAAACATCAATGTTGTCAATCAAAAGAATTTGGCGGACCGGGAAAAATTTATAGGTTAAATGTTGGTCACTAGCAGTCCGTTGTTAGTTATTCAAGTTGTTAAAAATAAAATAAGGCTCGAAATCTCCTCCCTTGAGTTCTCGAATTACTTAAAAAATATAGAACTTCCACCAGACGCGAGATTGATATCACTTGATGTGAAGAATTTATTTCCCAGCATTCCTCCAGCTGATTGCGTCAATTTAGTTGATAGATTGCTAAGAAAGAAGGGTTTGCCCAGTTTATTATTATCAGACCTATCCTTGTTATTACCTACAGTTCTAGAATAAAACTTCTTTCAATTTAATCAGAGAATGTTTAAGCAAAGGTCAGGATTGGCAATGGGTTCTTGTCTTTCCCCATTTTTGAGCGAGGTGTTTATGAGCGAATTAGAGAGCAAAATCATGAATAGTAGATTCGCTGGGTTTTTGCTTGCATATAAAAGATACGTTGATGACGTATGTATAGTTTGGAATGGCAGTGATTCAGATTTAAGAGATTTCCTTAGTTTCGTTAACGATCTACACCAGAATATTGAATTTACACTTGAGATCAAAAAAAATGGGCAAGTACCTTTTTTAGATTTACTGTTGATAAGAAATAACAACATAATTAACTTTGAAATCTATAGAAAACCAACTTTTACAGATAACATTATTCAGTACGATTCAAATTCTCCCTTTTCTCATAATTTTGCCACCTTCAATTCTCTTTTCTACCGACTTTTCAAGCTACCTTTGTCTAGAGATGCGTTCACTAAGGAATTTAATATAATAAAACTGATTGCCAGAAATAATGGATACCCTTTGAGATTAATCAGTAAACTTTATTATAAGTTTGTAAACAAATATAAACTAACCTATAACATCATACATGCTAATACACAGGACAACAAAAATTATAGAGCTCTAACTTATTTCGGCAACATTTCCTCACAACTAGCAAAATTTTTTTTTAAACCTCACAACATCGCAGTAGCATTCAGGACCAGTGACACTCTTAAGCGATATTTAATCAACACTAAAGATAAAGTAGACCCTCTTTCAAAATCAGGAGTTTATTCGCTACATTGTGGGGATTGTCCGGCGGTGTATGTTGGACAATCGGGCAGGAGAATCGCCAGCAGAGTTCATGAACATCTTAGCTTATTTAATAAATACCAGAACACGGATATAACCAACACTAAGTCTGCTTTTGCGAACCATCTACTTGAATCAAAACACCAGTTCTCGCCATCTGAAAATGTTAATGTTTTGCATGAATGTCACAAGAGTAAAAAACTAAATCTATTAGAAAAACTTGAAACTTGAAAACTAAAAAGAGCCCTATCCTTACCTGCGTTAATAAGGTCTTTAATTTCGAGCCTTATTTTATTTTTAACAACTTGAATAACTAACAACGGACTGCTAGTGACCAACATTTAACCTATAAATTTTCCCCGGTCCGCCAAATTCTTTTGATTGCCAACGTTGATGTTTTTGATGCCGGTACTTTGGTATGCTCGTACTTTGAGTCGATGGCTGTTACATTTTGGGCTGAGTTTGCTCTCTAAAGTCTATTTACATTTGAAATACGCCCGATGTAAACACTGAACATCGCGTGAGTCACCTCATGACTGGTAATTCTCGCAACGCTATTGGAGTTTAAAATTTTTTTTACAGAGTTGTATTCAGTTATCTGTCTGCTTGACAGTATTGCACCGTTTTGATTTTTGTAAGTGTGTGTTAGAGTAAACTTTTGTGGTATTCTTGGTTTTTGTTGAAGAAACGTTAGTTTTATTGCACAACGTAGGTATATTTGATAAAACTGAAGTATGTCCTCCACGGATACAGCGGATGAAGGTAAAAATAGGCCGTTAACACCTCCTAAAAAACGACCCAAAAAGGGACATTTGGACATACGGACAAAAGAAATGATTCTCAATGTTTATAAACATGAAATGCTAGAGAATCCTGTGATGGTTATTCATGAAATTGAAAGTAGAGTGGCAAATAGAACAGGGGTGTGTTGTAAAACAGTGTTTAACGTCGTCAAAGAGTATAAACAAAATGAAACCTTCTCTGAACCAAAGAGAAAACTGTCCTACAAGCAAATCGTGGATTCTGTCGAAGATTTCGATAAAGCTGCAATAAGACGAAAGGTACATCAATTCTATTTTAGGAATGAGCTTCCCACAATTGATAAAGTGTTAAAAGACGTTAATGATGATCCAGATTTACCGACTTTTAAAAGAACAACTTTCTGGAAACTATTAAAAAAACTTAATTTTAAACATCAAACTAGGGGTAGAAATAGTACGTTGCTGGATAAAGAGGAAATTTTCCTGTGGCGAAGGGATTACCTAAAGAAAATAAAACAGTACAGGAATGTAGGTCGAAAAATATATTATATGGATGAAACCTGGATTAACGCTGGCCATACGAAAGCGAGAGTTTGGGTAGATACTACTATCTCTTCATCCAGACAAGCCTTTATGGATGGACTTTCTACCGGGTTAAAAAACCCGTCTGGTAAGTTTTTTGATAGATTTTAGTACAATAAATGATAGATAGTTTGTAGTATAGTATGTAGATAAATAATTTTACAAAAAAACAACAAATAGTACATTGTTTGTTAACCATGTAATGGAGGCTATTACTCACGAAACGAAGTTTGTTTTATAATATTTACATTGAATTGTGGGAAAATAAAAAGTTTATAAATTTTAGGGAAAGGAAAAAGACTTATAATATGCCATATTGGTAGCGAAGACCGATTTGTGCAAGATGCACTATGGGCTTTTGAATGCAAGAAGTCTGGTGATTACCACGACGAAATGACCGGACAGTCGTTTGAAAACTGGTTTTCAAACATTTTGCCTAAACTAGAAGATAATTGTGTCATAGTATTGGATAACGCACCCTACCATTCGAGAATACTCGAGAAAATACCCAACACGGCGTCGAAAAAAGCAGAAATTCAAAACTGGTTATTGTCAAAGAATATAGAATTCGACGAGCAAATGCTTAAAATAGAACTTCTGGCCCTTGTTAAACAGCATGAAAGCAGTATGATAAACTTAAAATAGACGAAATGGTAAAACAACATAATAAAATAGTATTGCGCCTTCCGCCATACCACTGTGAGCTGAACCCTATAGAATTAATTTGGGCAGATATGAAGCATTACGTGGCCGATAAAAATCAAACATTTAAATTTGCC
Organism: Polydrusus tereticollis; assembly: GCA_963920685.1. Classification (NCBI taxonomy): domain Eukaryota; kingdom Metazoa; phylum Arthropoda; class Insecta; order Coleoptera; family Curculionidae; genus Polydrusus; species Polydrusus tereticollis. The sequence continues at coordinate 20,709,719 of OY987326.1, read as the reverse complement.
GACATGAAAATTCTTTTTAACGAGGCGGTATTACTAATTTCTCCTGAGAAATGGCAACATTGTATTGAACATGTTCGTCAAAAGGTAGAACCTAAAATGTGGGAATTAGACAGTATCATAGAGGTTCAAATTGAACCACTTGTAATAAGAGTTGATGATAGTAGCAGCTCAAGCATTTCAGAATTAGAGTCAGAATAATACATTCTAGTAAGTCATTAGCTAGGTATAGGCCCAAAATTCTGTATAATACATATTTTAAGATTTATTAATTTTAAAATATTACAAATTTATTTTATTCACGGGGTTTACGACCATAATACGGTCCTGTTTTATTTAGGCGTTCAGGTGCTTTTGTTGACATTATCCGTATTTGAAATGTGAATAGACTTTAGGTGACTGCATCTTCCCCCCGTTCAATATACCTTGGACTTGTTTAACGAACCTTATACTTTTAGTTTTTATTATACCGTTTTTGTTTATATACAATTCTTAGTTTAAGTTCTGACTGTCATGTAGTGATGTAATTGTAACGTTTATCTATTTTTTTGTTTTATATTTTGACATTTTTATTATTTTTAAAAAATTTTTTAAATGTTTTTTTGGTGTATCAGGTGGGTTTACTAGTAGGTTTGTTTACTTTTATGCGTGATTATTGACTTCTTTTTAGGTCTGATGATGCCTTATAGGCGAAACATGTAACCAATTAGTTGTTTTAAATATTAAATTTATTGAGACCGGGACTTTGTGTTGGTTCTTTTGCTTTAATATTTATTACTATGCCTACATCACATATTTCTCCACAGTCACGGTCCTAAATTTTATAAAATATTGAAAGCTTGGAGACAAAAAATCGTTTTACTCTGAAATATCAACGTGAAATGGAACCCTTAAAATATGATTCGAAATAAAACCTTTTATGCAAAAATCCTGCAGGATTAAGCCATGTCGATCGCTATGTTTAATGTGCCCGAAGACGGCCCGTTTTATAAAATATATGCAAACCTTGTATGTTTCAAATATAGTCATAAAACATGTTTGCATAAGTTTATTTTAAAATAATTAAATCACGGAACTGCCTCATAAATTTTTGTTCTAAATGAACCGTTTCACAAGGAGGCAGCAAAAGCTGATATTATTAAAAATGGAAGAGATCGTTTGCTTTTATCTTTTTCATGTTTTATTAATTTGACTAGTTTGAAACTATTATAAATTTTATATAATGCAACTTTATTAGTATCTTTTATGTTTTATTTTTAAAAGTTGTCTAATAAAATTCCGTTTTTAATTTTTTAGTATATCTTGGCACAATATACAAGGTGTTATGAAAAGTAGGTACAGGCCCAACAAACATTTTAAGTTAAATTTACCTTTATTCGACCTCTAAACGTATCCAATTATGTATAGGGATAATTTACCTACATTCGTTTTCCTATTGTCCAATGTGGGGAAAGAAACTAAAGTAATTTGAAGGTCGAAAATAGGTTGATAGGGTTTTTCTGTCCAATAAGTTAAAACGAAGTAAAATAAATATAGACCTATTTTACGTCTAAGTGTGGAAAGTGCCACAGGGTTCCAATCTTGGACCACTTTTATTTCTATTAGTTATTAATAGTATTGGCAGGAATCGTAATTTCGCCAAAGGCCTTATTTTTGCTGACGATTATAAACTTTTTTATGCTATTAAGGATGAATCAGATGCTCTTGCCCTGCAAGAGGACTTGAATGCGGTTGTGCGTTGGTGTAGGGAACATAAATTAAATATAAATATTAATAAATGCGCAGTAATGTCCTTTACATGTAAAACGGATAAAATTGTTTTTAACTACTCTATAGACAAAATGCAACTACAGAGAACGGAATTACACAAGGATCTTGGTGTTTATTTTGACACTAAATTAAATTTTACTGCGCATATTGAAAGTGTTGCTGCCAGTGCTATAAAAATTCTCGGATTTATCATAAGAAATTGTAAACATTTTAGTAGCATTAATGCAATTATTGCGTTATATAAGTCTTTAGTTATTTCAAAACTTCAGTATGCATGTATTATTTGGGATCCACAGTATGCAAATAAGATGTACAGTGTGGAAGTTGTCCAAAGAAGATTTTTAAAGTTTCTACATATGAAAAGGTTTTCAGTATACCCACAAAGAGGGACTGATCAAAAGCTCTTGTGTAATTTATTGCATTTTCCCAGCTTGAAACAGCTGCGTATTGAGGCAGGTATGGCTTTCATACATAAAATGGGCACTAATAATATTGATAATAAGGGGTTCTTAGAACAGCTTCCATTTAGAATTAGTCGAGTTAACAGTAGATCTACAGATATGTTTTATATTACCGCACCTAGGACTAATCTTTATAAAAATTCCCTACTTATAAGACTTTGTTCCTATCTTAATGAATATGGCGGCAACATAGATATATTTAATACAACTTATGCAATGTTTAAAAAACAAACAAAAGATGAATTAAGCAGGCGGTTGCAATAAAGAGGTATCTAATGATAATTTTTTCTATAGTTTTTAAGAATTTTAGGGCTATGGGTTTAGTTAGTATTAATATTGTATCTGTTATTGACTTTTTGTAAAGTTGTTGATGCAATAAATAAATAAATAAATAAATAAATAAAGTGAGACCAACCTTTTGACTTAAATATAACCTAAATAGGAGCAATAAGACACTAGACAAAAATACAGAGAAAACATATTATATCTGGCGTTAGAAAGAAAAGACAACAACTTATGCCAACACTTCTAAAAGGACAAAATAAATTATAAAATGGAGTTCGACTTAAGTAGATATTTGGAATGGCCGCTTATTATAACTTCAACAAAAAAGTGATATAATTTAGTTTTATCATTTTTCTGGACCGAAAGTTGGATGCGAAAGAAATGTGTTTGTGAACTATGGTGATAATACTTCGAAAAACAAAACGCGCCCTTAAAATATAGGTTTTTCTATGTATTATTACGATAATTTTAAATATGTTCACCATTAACCTAAAAACAGAGTGTCTTCATTATAAACATTATGTCCCTAAAGTTTAAAAAAAACTTTCGTTGACGAAAGATATCGTAGTCTAATGGATTTTCCACTCACCTTATGTAATTCTTAAAATTTTAATTATTGTTTTTTTATCGTTGTCGTTAAACAGGAAAGCTAATAATTATTAAATATGGCCGTTCTTATATTTTTAACCTTAAAGTTATTTTTCCCTTTATTATTACCTGTATAAGCAATGTTAGCCTTTGAGGTTAATCAGAAAGTTATGAAGTAGCTCAATTTTTAACCAAAAAAGGTCTATAACTTTGGGAACAATTTATATGGCAAAATTATCCAAAATATTACTTGTTTCTAAAACTACATGGTCAGTAAATTATTTGGACATTTTTTAGGGAATAATTAGGTAATATTTACCTAGCGTAATAGCCAAAAAACTCCTTAATTATGACTACATTTATATTAAGTAACAATTAAGTAAATTATGACTTAATCATATTTCTTATTAGGATTAAATATTTGTAATGTCTCAAAAAAGTAATTTATTTGTAATTTTTAACTAGGTAAATTAAACTAAAAGTAGATTTCCCTATAACAAATTATTTAAGTTGTAGATATCCAAATTTTGACTTAGATTTTAGAGTTCGAACCTTTTGTGACCCTTAAGAAAACATTAAGGGCAAAAATAAGCACATATTTGCCAATTTAGGATTATTTTCCTTCCGTTCTGGTCTACATTACTTAATATGTTTGTTGGGGGGCATTCGAAAATTATTAATATGAACAAATACCCCAATTATTCCTAAATATAGAGGCATCAAATTTTAGGTGTATCTTATTGGTCAACAAATCCACTTTTCATGTAATTTAACTCTTTCAACCCCCTTGAGGCTGAGGTTCAAAATTGTAAATGCAACCGTATGCCGCGTGGCATCTTATTTCACAGAAGTTAAAGAAAAAACATTACCGCAAAAACGGAGAACCGTTTGGAACTGAATTTTTGACTAACAAGCTAAGCTACGCCAAAGAATCGTCGATGTCTGCCGAGAAATAACATCCGTCTTCATTATCGAAAATGTGAGAAATGAGTTCGAATATCGACTCTATTACTGCCAAGAGATTCATAGAAATTGAAAAAACATTTCTGCAATGAAGTCATCTTTGCGCTTTTCATTAATAGTTAATTAAGAATTTTATTAATAGTTAATTAAGAATGAAAAGAAAAGGTTCACTTCTGTCATTGGTTCTAAAAGTTGCTCGTTAATATAAGATTGACAATTTGTACAAGTGAATGTTTCGTCAATTTATGGTATACCAAAAAGCATACAATTTTTGCTTCGATCAACCTTTAACTTGTCTTTTATATTTATTTAGATCAAATATAAATTTATTTGGTTCAAATATCTTTTTTTTAATTTTCAATAGATCAGAATGTTCATTCAAATCAGTTCTTATTTTATCCAAGTACGTGTTTATACAGACGTCACATAAAAATAAGAAATATTGAAATGTTGCTATTGAATATGGTTTAATCAGTACCTATACCATAATAATCACAAACCTTATCAAATTGTTTATAGTGTTCAAATAATAAGGCAAACCAACAGAAAAAAACACATTTTTGCCGAAAATAAAGGTTATGACAAATTACGCGCACGCGCACAACGATTTTTACATAAAAATAACATAAAATTTAAAAGATAACCATCTCTTATTTTATTTCTTATTTTTATGTTATATTATATGTTTCTATAAACGTCTTATGGCAGATCTGTAGATTCAACTCTTATTTTATTTTTATGTTATGTTATCTTGCTGTATAAACCGACCATTAATTGTTGTTCCCCTTAAAATATACGTCAATAAAACATTATAGAGAAGTTAATAAATTTGATAAAAAATTAAGTAAAGTCAAATTTGCAAATATTAGGTACAATAATTATTAATATTATATTAGTTATATTATATTTTTTACGTTAGGAGGTTTAATAGGTATTGAATTATGGTGAAAATTGAGAAAAATTGTCTTATTTGTAACCTAGGTAGCCATGATTTATAAATACCTGGCTACATTTTTCTAAAAAGATTTTGTGTTCGAAATTTCAAATTAGGTATTACAAGTATCTTTTCTTTGCCTCTTATCTTACTTCTTTAACTCGTTTCATGCGTAACTAAAATATTCAAATATAGTTTCCTACCTTGAAAAGTATCTAACATATGGGATATACCCCTCGATATACCCCAATCTTCTAAATAATTATTCATATTACGTTTATTCCCCATATCTTCGTTTTAACTTTTGATGGAACCACTAACAAAGAAGATTTCACTCTCACTCATAAATTTCTACAAGACAAAATCGAACACCCATGACCAAAAACGCGATGATCAGGCCACTTTTGTATAACCAATCAAATTACTCAAAGCCCAAAGTAGGCGACAGGAGTTCATTTAAATACTTAATTATTAGTTTGGATGACCAAATTATTTGAAAAGTTCGGCAATGAATGATTTAAATTAAAGTTAAAGGTATTTAGTTCCTAACTTGAAATGTACTTCGATTAAATAATTAGTTATTTGTAAATATTTGGTTATTTTATATTAAGGATTTAATGTAAATACATAATTATTTAGTTTAAATGACCTAGACATTTAAATAGTTCTCTATTGGGTGATTTAACTAGCGATTAACGGGATTTAGTTCCTAAATAAAAATTAGTTTGATTAAATAATTAGTTATTTAGATTTTGTTATTTTAGTGTTTTTTTTTGGTAAGATATTTGTTTGAAGGGTTCTATTATTTGACACAAATCAACCAACAGTCAAATAACTTTGCAAATAAAACGAAATACTCTAATTTATTTCAGTTAAATTAAATTTAGTTAATTAAAATCAGATTTATTTATTACCAATAATTATTCACCAAATAAATCAGATTATTTGATTAAGGGAGCACAGTTTTATCAGTGTAGAGTTCATTAGTGTAATCAGTTTGTTTTCTAAATATATGAGTTTTTTTTTAGATATTAACCAAACCAATGTTTTTTAAATAGAATACCCTGTATTATTTTTTATATTGATTAAGCATCATTTTGGGTTTTCAAAAATATATAGATGTTTATATTCATTTCGAAAAATAAGCCCAAATTTCGATATTTACTTAATTCGTAAGAGTATGGCCAAATCCAAAATTTTTACAATAATGGACGTGTATCGATTCTAGATCAGTTAATCGGTAGTGGGGATAGCCACCCGCTACTACTACACTATTACTGTGTAGTGTGAGGTTGCCCCACTGAACTCCCACCAGTAGAAAAACAAAGCTAATTGCCGACCGATCTAAAAATGTCCCCAGCATCCGTGATTTTTCAGAACTGTGGCTCATGCGCAGTACGTCGATTTCTACGATTTTTTGATATTTAACGTTTATATTGTCCAAAGCCGCTTGTCACCTAATTCTTTATTTACACAGTATTTGGCGTGCTTATTGTGAGATTTCTTAGCATTATTTTGACTGATTTTTAGTTATTTATTGTACTTTGTGAAACTTTCGTTAAAAACTTATTACTAGATTAGACTTTTATAAATTGTTTAGGTTTATTTAAATTATAGTGCAGTACTTTTTAGTGTAAGTCTGTGATCAAAAACAAGTGTATGGTGTTGCTTTGCAAGCCAACGACCCAAATTCAGTTCTTCAGGTAAGTACCCAGGCTACTTAAAATAATTTTAAAATTGTATCCCCTCACAGCATTTACCTTGCTTTCAACACAATCATGTATTTATTTAGGTAAGTGTTTTTTTAAGAATAATTAAGCTGCTCGTAGGTGTACCTACCATAACGTTCAAGTACTTCACAAAAATATATCCAATTTGAAACCGGACAAGAAAATGCAAAATTTTTCAAATCACGAGCTTACCGATATCCATTTTGTATACGGATATTGTAATTGACGTTCCTTTGCTGCGGTACAGGAATACCGCAGACGTTTTCCGCAACGGAGACTTCCTGGACGCAAAGTATTTGAGAGGGTTCATAGAAATTTGATGAACAATGGTTCGTTTGAACGCCTTTGTGGGCAAGGACGACCTAGGGGGGACTATGATTTGGAAAATGCACTTCAACAAATAGTAGATGATCCTCAAGTTGGACTCAGACCATTGGCTACAGAAGTCAACATTCCGAAATCAATTGAGATGCGTTTTACATTACCATATTGCTATCCATAATTATAACGAATATTTATTTTAGATAGGAAGAATGGCTCAGATGCAAGGTCTTTACCCATATCATTACCAGAGGGTTCAAGAGCTGTTGCCTAGAGATTTCTTACCCAGAATCAAGTCTGTGGATTTTATGACAACAAAATTTTGTGGTCTGATGAGGCAACATTTAGTAGAACTAAACTGTTTAATACTCGTAACACCCACTTTTAGCACGATGAAAATCCAAGAGCGGTCCGAAGAACTAATTGTCAATATAGGTTCTCCGTCAATTTATGGGCGGGAATAATTGGAAATCAGTTAATTGGTCCAAATGAAATGCCCAATAATTTAACCAGCGAGAGATAGTTGGCCTTTCTTTAGAATCAGTTAGCAGGACCGTTGGACAAAGTACCCTTAAGGTCCAGGTTGGGCATGTATTTCCAACACGATGGTGCCCCTGCCCATCTTGGACGGCCTGCTCGTAACTGGTTAGATGGGAATTGTCCTGAAAGGTGGATAGGCAGAGGTGGATCAGTATCCTGGCCAGCGAGATCACCGAACTTAAATCTACTCGATTATTAGATTTGGGGTCATATTATGTGCAACATAGTTTATGCAACGAAGGTGGATACTCGTGAGGATCTGCTTCAGTGAATTTTTCAAGCTGGAAATAAAATAAAAAGAAATCCTTTTCAAATTATTCGGCCATCTCACAATATTCGCCGTAGAGCTGGACTTTGTATCAGAGAAAATGGGGGTCTATTTCAACACCTTCTCAAAGAGTAGTTCTTGGATTAAATTTTAATTTTTGTTAAACAACCCTATTTCATGTCGCATTATTACTCTCTAAATAAGTTGTACTATTTATTTCGTTTTCAATTTATCTAGTTTTGTAAGAGGCGTAAGAGCTGACTGCGTATATTTTAAAAGCATTTACTTTAATTAACTTTGTAGTTTTTAGTACATTTTTAATATAAAAGCTTTAAGAATAATTTTATTAACTCCTCTATGGACGTGAATCCTATCAAGCTGAACTAAGGTTACCTTTTTTACGCAGAATACTTTGAAATTTTATAATTACAAAGGAAAATAATAAAAAAAATAACTGGTTGAAAAAATGTGATTATTTTAACCCTTAACTGCCCCGGTGTGTGACGCCCATGACTAAATTTTTAAAATTCTGAATTCAGAAATTGATTTATCGTTAAAAGTATATAACCATACCTAATTTTAAAATTTGATCATGAACGAGTTCGAAAATATTATAAACACAACGATTTCAGGGTTCCCTATTCGAGCTCCCTTAACAAGCATTTCTGCACTTAGGTCCATATGAAAAAATTGTATTATTTTTAGCCAGAGAATATGGTGGTAAAGTATTGCCCCTTAATTTCGGGACACCCTGTATATACGGGTGTTCCTAAATTGCTCTTATTAAATTTGTCTTTTAAGCCTCTCATCCCTTTAATAATTAGGCCTTTCACCGTTCATGTTGCTGTCGGCGACGAAATAATCATATACCCGTATTTGCACAACCTCCTTAACTATAAGGGAAAGTTTTTTAAAATAAGGTATTACTTGGCATAGGGTTTCAATTAAAATCTTAAATTTTAACACAAGAGTTAAGTTAAATTTCATAAAAAAGTAGATTTGTTTTACATGGTGTTTCTTAAGATAACAAAATAATTTTCATTCCCCCCTTTACGAAAATATAATTTTCTGTTTACAGCTGGATTTATAAACTCGAAAAGTTGATGAGGTTGAAGTTATGATCAAGTTTGTGAGGTTAGATATTCCGAACTCCGAGCATAAAAATTGGTTATCTCGAACTACCCGGGAAGTTTTCGAACCTTACATGAGCTTTACATCAACAACATGAATGAGTGTATAAATGGAACTGAGTGTTCCCTTTAGTTTAAATTGAACTCCTATTTCCAACACCAACTGTACCTCAACCTCGCGAACTTTTCGAGTTTATAAATCCAGCTTTAAAAGGGCAAGCGAAAGCGAAAGTAAAACATGCTAGGTGATCGGTTGCTAGGTATGAAAAACTTCCGTGCCCTGGACGACGAAAAAAAAATTAAAATGTCAAATTAGTAATGTCAAACGTTAGATTAGAATGAAAACTAAATGTAAAATTACAATTATTATATGAGCCTGAAATATTTAACGGCAAATGTTGATTGAAATCTTATCCGAATGCAACGGCACTGGAAATATTGACCTGCTTGTCGACTTGGGCTATAAATAGTCTTTAAATTCTGTTTCTGAATGTTTGTCTTGCTGCATACAGATGGATTTTTCGGGCATGATTTTATTAGCAACTTCTATTTTATGAGTCACTGAGGCTGCTATATATCCTTCCGCTACCTCTGACGACTTCCACCCCCTGTGTCTTTTCATATCTAAAATGTCCACACCTGGGGCATTTGCTAGTAATGTAGAGGATATTCTTCAAAACGAGTGACCGGTGCCGGTGTACTGATTTGGATTGGAAAATTTAAGAAATTTAGCTATCTCGCACGGAAGCTTTGAAATTGTATGCTTTCCAACTACCTGATTTACACATCTGCCATGCTCATACCGATAAAAGAAGCGTTCATCTTGAGCATTTTGTGGTCGAAGTTTCATGTAACTATTAACAATTGTTACCCAATCTTCTATAACTACAAATCTTCTTTGCACATTGTTTTTGGTAGTGAGAATCTGCACTAACATGACACAATTTTTATACTCCACATCCTTCACTTTTAGATTGTATAGCTCGTCACTTCTGCATGCCCCAGCTACTCCAAAAATCGCTACTATTTTTTTCATTAAACATATTTTATCAGGAACTTCTAACAAAAACTTTAATATATCATCCTTTGTAAATACCTGAGATTTTTGAGGTTGATATCCGTTATTCTTCCTTTTTATGAATGCCTTTAAGCGACCAAATTGTGAGATATCCTGTTTCTTATTTAATGAAATAGTAAATTTCAACATCGAGTATTCGGACCACAATGTAGCAGGAGATAATGTCTTTGATTTTTCTAAGAAAAATGCCAATAATGCGTCTTCCGTTATTGTGGACACTTCTTTAATTGTACACCATTTAACGAAACTTTCATAGGCTTGATTGTACCGATCTTCAGATTTGTCCGGTAACAAACTTCTGCACGCAATATTCGCTGCTTCTTTAATAGAATTCATGTTTTGTTAAATTCTCACCAAATACAAAACTTATCAACTTAACTATTCAATAATAATATTATTTGATAACTGTAATATATAATAAATAAAATAATATTTTTTTTATTGACATGAATGTTACCTTAGTAACGTTTACAACCTGCTATTTCTATGACAGTAAGCCGCCTTTACTCATTTGATTACAATCGATTGAGGATTTTTAGCATCAAATTTGAATGTGTGTGTTTAGGAAATCGAGAGGGGAGAATGAAAAGTTTAATACATTACACGCTGCAAAAACCCTTTCAGGTACTCGGAGATTTTTAAATAGCCTCGGCTACGCTATGCTTCGCCTCGGCTATTTAAACACACCTCGCACCTAAAAGTAAACTTTCGCAGCTTGTAATGTAAATAATAATTTTATTTTTCTATTCCTCAGGTATTTTTATGAAAACAACTTCATATTGACATAAAATATGGCAGAAATTTCTATTTTCTAAGTTACATTTTAGCTTTTTTTTATCATGGTGATATTTTGTCTGTCTCTTAGTATTTTTCAAGTTGCAGCTTAGTTTGGAAAAAAAATGAAATGCTATTAAAAATATCTTAAAATGTATTGCCAGATTAGAATTTTCTCCTAAAATACACTTTAAATTGAAAAGCGCTAAGAGGTATCTGATGTCAGGTAATAAATAAGGATTACAAAAAATACTCCTAAAATTAAAATATCAGTGACGTACCGACATATTTGTGTTTAAATGAAATCTTCAATATTCTGTATTTTAAAAAAGAGACATTTCGGACGAAGTTAGTATGAAGCTTTTTTCATAAAAGATCTGAATAATAGCTACTTCAAATATTGAAAATTAATTAAAGAACACAATGTTATTATTTTGCAAATAAAATTAAAAATTTTAAAATTTGCCAGTTATTAAACAACATCTTAGATAATTCCAGAACAGGCAGGACTTTTTATTATTGCCTCACAAAAGACCACGCTTATTTTGTACCTTAAAATAAATAAGAAAGAGTAAGGCAGGAAAATAAAGAAACATTCGAGTAGAGTTTTTGCTTGACTTGTTCAATATTGGCCAAGAAAAAAGTAAAATAATATTGAATTCCCATTTCATTATTCTTGAATAAATATTTATTAATTTATATAGTAATAGAAGTTCCTTTGTAACTGATTTACGATTTATTTTTTGATTGGAAGCAGCGTATAAAAATATATATATCACTTTTTATTAAAATAAATATGTATGAGACAGAGAAAAATGAAGACAAGGTTTTCTTTCAAATTAAAATGGTATGATATTTTCTATGTGATTTTTAATTACCAGAAAAAAATTGATACATTTGTATTATTTTTTATTAGGAAAGTGAGCTGCAATTGTTCATAGACGAGAGTTCAAGGAAAAAAAAAAAGATCGCGAGACGACATGCGACTTATGCAGCTGAAAAAGCGGCAGATATATTTTTTTAAAATTTTTTGTATTGAACGCTCAGATGCGAGTGGCGAGAGGCGACCGCTCTGAGCTGTATTGTGATATCAGAGGCAAAGTATAATTTTATCGTCAGTTACGGGTGTTTTCATACGTAAAACCACAAGAGCTTTTTTTTTATCGGATAAACTTATATTTTTCACGAAAACTAGATTGCTTAGAAATTTAACGAGAACAAACGCTGTCGCGTTTTTATCTATTACCGTTTGTTTGAGTTTAAATTGCTGAAAAGTCATCTAGTTTGAGTTTAAAAAATAAAAGTTTATCCGATCTTAAAAAAAAGATCGAGTGATTTCTAGCTAGAGAAATTCACGAATTTTGGCATGAATATAGATACTAAAAAAAATAATACTTCACTAAAAAAATGTTTGACAGCATCAAATTAATTTGTAATAATATGTCAGGTTGCCGAGCAATGAAAAAGACTATTTCCCTCATATACTGTAACTACAATGCGCTTTTCACTTGATTTTCGGTGATAATCAGCCCTCGGTCGCGATTGTTGGTTACCTACGAGAATAACCGTCACTGTCACAACAAGTTGAAATTTCTGCTTTGACAATTTCGCGTCAATTTATTTTCATTCAGGAAATAGTCTAAAAAATATATTTCGTGCATATTACTATTGATAATTCACCTCACTTTTATTGAACCAATCAAAACGCTCATTTTCATAGCAACCACCTTGGTAACGGTCGTCTTACCCGATAAGACTACCGCTAGCTCGAAAAGACGCTTTCGAAAAGACGCTTGTAGCTTTTTTACTTAAATAAAAAATTAGTAACACCTCTAACTTGTATATTTACCTTTATCAGACGGCCTTCATTTTTATGTTCAGTAAATTATCCAATAAAATACACCTCTAGAGGCGGTTTCTTATCTTCATACCTTCGTTTTTCACTCGAAACTCGATTTTCCAAGAAAATTTTCACTCAATGTAATTTTTACTTATAAACAAAGATAAGACCCTTGAGCTAAAGCTCTCGGGATCATATCAGATTATAAGTAAAAATTACATTTCGTAAAAATTTGTCAGAAAATCGATTTCTTGTTAAAAACATCGGTATTACCGCTAAGACGCCTCCTCTATCGGTATATTACTGTTGAAAAGCTACCTACTCGATTTTGAGCTGGAGAGGTTTATATCATTTAATTTTTAACAGATAACTCGTTACCCTTCATTATCGAAAGGCTAGTCCAGGGTTAGTTTGGTTTTTCATTCATTATTTTGTAAACTAGTAATTGATTTTGGATCAGTTTATTTCTGTGATTCTTATCATAGTTTATATGCTTATTTCACCTGTCAGTTTACTTGACATAAATTACACTTCATTTAAATTCGACAGTTCACATTTTTCTACAATTGAGCATGGTCCAGTGAAGTTTCTTTGTGCCCCCATTTTTACTTTTTCTTCATAATGGCCTACACCTTTACTTAATAACTTTATTGACCAATGCCCTTTGTCTGGTAAACTTTTAAATTTTACATTATTTAAGAACCGGTACCAGTTTTTAATATGTCATTTTCATAACCTTCACACTTTACCATGTGAAATCACATTTCCCGCCAGCAATTGTGATTGCATGAGGTTTCTTTCAGCTGAATTTCCAATTTTTCCTCTAAATAGCTCAAAGCTAACATAATAACCTCACTGACAATCACATTGGCCCAATAATCTTTATTACCTGGTTCTCTTACTTCAACGAAGGATGTGAACTTTCAAAATACTAAATTTTCTTTCTCCTCAGTTCAATTTTTAATATTTTTCTACCTTCAACGTCATTACTTTATTTAATTTTATAATGTTAACCTTTTTAACCTTGAACCAGAGTCTAGATTCAGTCTCAAAGACTTATCATTTTTGAACTTCGTATTTTCTAAACTGAACCACCAAGATCAATTGCTGGTAAGTACCTTTTCTCCTCTCTTTATGTATAGTACATAGTGAAATTTCTTTTAGTATCCCTGAAGATGGACATTTAAATGTCCGAAACATGTTGAATAACGATCTTAATAATAAAACTATGTTAAGGTAGACTGAAGTCGTTTTATTTGATTATATCAACTCCACTGAAAAAATGGACTACTTTTTCAAATTTAATTTTTAGCTGGAGAGGGTTTTACCGCGATAAAAAAGGATGCACCTTTTTTATCGATGTCAAAATGCAAATGTCAAATGGACATTTTATTGTAGGAGTGAATTTTTCAGTCGTAAAAACTAAAATGCTGTTAAATGGATTCATTTTTATTTACAAATCAATCGATGTAAAACTCGAATTTTCGCCAAAAATGTGACTTAAGATACCTTAAATTGTACGGCAGAATATTGATCACACTTACCGCCTTATCTCCAAGCTGGTCCACTTGGCATTGCAAAAACGCTGTATGTCCAACAGTTGTGGTTACGTTTCGTGGAACGTTGATTTCAAAATACGGGTTGATTTTGATTTTCTGATCTTTTTGGTTTGTGCAGCACTTGATTGTACCTGAAATTGTCAAAATATTGTAGTTAAATTTACTTATTAATATACTTTTTGCAATATTCTGCGTTATCATACAATTTTTACTCTATATACACGGTGATTAAAGGTAGATGGAACATAACATGTTCATGGCGAGCTCGAAAAAAAATTTAATTTTTTAATTTAATTAAATTACTATGGCAACTCTCCAGGGTTCTTTCCTATAGACTTCTTCTAAAGTGGGATATAGAAAATTACATACTGAGATGAGTCGATCTATTTTGAGGGTTTTATTTTTGTACAGGGTGAGTCAACCATAGAGTAAAATTTATTATCTCATTTGTTTCCGGAATTACCAAAAAACTTAAAAAAGAAAAGTTTTAGAGAATTTTAAGATGCACTGTTTAAAATTATTTTTGAGTATACAGGGGGTTCAAAAAAGCGTGGCGAATATAACATAAGTTTTTTTAAATAAAACACCCTATTTTTTATTTTATTTTTAGATTCTGCATGAAATCCTATAACTCTTTTGTTAATAATGTTATATACTTTAACCTAGTAGTTGTTCTAATATTTTAATTTTTCTACGAAAATATTAGTTTTTCATTTCACTCAGTCCTATACAAGATTGACCGGTCCGCCATTGTTCCTAAAGGTGGAATACTCATATTTGGTACAAAAGTTCTATTGAGATGACAAACAAAAACATTCTTGGAAATTCAAAATCAAAACCATTGGTCGCTTAATGTACGGTATGCAATCAAAAATGTTCGAGTTATTAATCTATATTTTTTCCGCGAACCAATTAACGAGCATAGATATTTAAACTTTTAGCAAAATGAATTACCACAGCTCCTTGAAGACGTTGATTACATTGAAAGGGAACAAATGTGGACTCAACAAGACGGAGCTCCTGCTAATTACCCACAAAAATGGATCGTTAGGAATGGATTCATTGGGTGGCCCCCTCGATCATGTGACCTAACACCTTCAGATTTCTTTTTGTGGGACTACATCGCCCTACAATACCAGAAGATATGGAAAATAGGATACGGGATGCCTGCAGGAAAATACCACTCTTTATGCTAAGAAACGTGCAGGGAAATATAGTAAAAAGACTGAACATGTATACCCAATTTTTGAACACATATTACGGCATAATAATTCAAAACTAAGTAAGTTAGTTTGCAGAAAAATTATTGTTATATATTTTATAGCGTTAGTCCCGTTAGTGTAATAAAAGCAAGGGTAAAAATGAGAAATATCAAAATAAATCGCAAACTATTAAAAATAGGTATATGACATACCTATAAAAATTGAAGAGTTTTATAAAATCTATCAAAAAAAGTAATAATATACAGGGTGTGACATTTAAAAAAGTTGATATATTTCAATTTAAATTAGTCGAAATGTATAAATTTATTTTGAACGCCCTGTAGCATCTAGCTTAAATTTCGTTACATATTCTTTTTTGTCACCCCAATAGACCGTTTCTACCAAATATGAGTATTCCACCTTTACCTGGCGGAACTGTCAATGTTTTATAAAAGTAAGAACTAATATTTTTCTAGAAAAATTAAAATATTAGGACAACTAGGTTTAGGTATATAACATTACTAACAAGAAAGTTATAGAATTTCATGCAGAATCTAAAAATATTTAAAAAAATAGGATGTTCTATTTAAAAGAACCCACTTGGCAAGAAAACGTGAATTTCATGTATAATTTTACGTCAGACTGAAAAACGTTAGAATACGAATAAACGTGTTTTCAATGTGTAAAACACGCTTAATGTTACGGTGTTCTGACGTTGGTAAAAATAACGTTACTAATTTTAACGTTTTTATAACGTATTATATTATGATACAATTCTGCATTTTTGTAACATATTTTTAACTTATAAAACTAAATTTTTCCTTAGGAAAGCAGCGTATTATTTCATACTTTATTATTTGGATACTTATAAATAAACAACAAAACATTGAAGTTATGAACTTTTATTTTTTCAGGTTGCCTTAGGTTACCGTATACAATTTACAAATTTTAACTTATTTTAATTTAAAATCTAGTAGCTATATAGTATAAGTTTTCATTTTTTTTGTTTCTTCAAACGGTTCGCGGCATACCTGAAGTGGTCCATTATTATTTTTTCCATCTCGAGTACTCATTAGTTTCTCCAAACTGAACTTGCGCTATTTCTAAATTAAAAACGAAACATTTTTTAAATATTGTTCCAACAACCTAATTACACGAGATATTACATTACATAAGAAACATTTTCAAGGGTCTACAATAGTAAAGAACTACAATAATCATTTTTTGTAGAGGTTATAAGGTGTAGAATCTAGAGAATAACTATTCCTAATTAATTAAAGGAAAAAATAGAGTGGCGTATCTTGTTCTATATTTGGAATTAACTTCAAAAGGCTGGTATTTTTGTTACATTAAAGGGATTCTTTTAGCATTTTTTTTGTAATGACAATAAAATTCACGAGACGCCATTTTGCCCTTCAAGCGTTTGTGGTAAGGAACAAAAGAACTCGTGAAATATATAAAGAATAAACAACAGTTATTTCATAAAGACTAAACCATAAAATTAAGAACAACTTACGCTTAAAATAAACGAAAACTCACAAAAGTTAAAAGAGATTCGATGCTATCCAAAATTTTCACCAACTGCTCCTTGCCTTCCACTATACACTCACAACACAACGAAACAACGTCAAACGTCTATGACAGACGCGACAATCGCCGATCGCTGGGTTTTAGGCGCGAAATTTAAAAATGTTAAGATAAAGTGAAAAATAGGTTACTTATTTCGACGTTATAAAACATAACGCAAATTGAATGTTTTATAAGTAACGTTACTTTTATTTACATAAAATTAATGTAAAAATGTAACACAAATTACAACGTGAACAAAAATTACATTAAAATAACAGTATTAAAAAAAAATCACGTTTTTAAAACGAAGTTTTTGGTAAAGGGAAATAACATTACCATTTTCACGTAAAAATAACGTTTTTTCTCAAAATATGTCAAGTGGGAACTTATGCTGTATTCGCCTGGCTTTTTTGAATCACCCTGTATACTCAAAAATAATTTTAAAATATGCATCTTAACATTCTCTAAAACTTTTGTATTTAACGTTTTTTGGTAATTCAAATGAGATAATGAACTTTACTCAATGGTTGACTCACTCAGTACAATCTGTGTTTTATACTTTAAAATTCTGGTTAGAATCATGTCATTGTCATTATGTCAAGTTTTATTTTTCAAGCGGTTGATATAGCGATAGTCTTATTTCGTCGTTGTAATGTTGTTTTTTCTACTTCGTCATATAATATTGTTTTTTTTTTTAAATTTTGAAATACCTATGTACTGGTACTGCAGATTAAATATTATGGGTCCCCTAGTAAATGAGGCAGAAGATGAACATCGTAGTGTGTGAATAATGTAAACTAATATTTTTGTTTATTTCATAATACATAATATTCTTAATTAATGTTCTCTCTTGTATTTCTTCTGGAATATCTAAATGTTCTCTACTATCGGAATCTGAATTTGACAAGCTTAGTTCTAATAATGTAGATATTGTTACAGAGCCGGTACTACTACAAACTGAATCGGTACCTACTATTTCCTTCCAACCGCATTTCCTTCTGAACCTTTTCATTAAATATTTCTTCTTTTTTCCCATTTTTGACAATGGCAAATCTTTACTTGTACACTGGACTCTTTTGCTGCGAACTTCAGCCTTAAGCAACACTTGAACACCCATATCACAAAACAGATAAGAGACCCATGTCTTTAGACTTGTTAAAATTAGGACAAGAAACTACTGAAAAAGTACCAGGGTAGCAAGGAAAAACAAAGCCACGTTCTACAGTTTGTGAATGCTTATTGAACTAAGTCTTTATTAAGGACCACACCAAGAAGGAAGAAAAACAACAACCAATACGCCATCTAGCGTCTAATGAACATACTACATAGGTTAAACAAAAATAGGGCAACATGTTCAAAATAACTAAATACACATAATATTTCGAACTCATTTCAGCAAGACCTTGGTTCGATTTTCATTACATTGTCCTGCTCGACTCTCGACGATTCTCAATAAAGTTTCTGTTCTGTTCTTTTTTTTCTGTAAAAACTATGACGATGGTTTAGACCTGTGGGTCATAAGTTGAGATCTTCTAAAACTGGGGAAAAGTTTGTACGGTGAAAGTAATGTTTCTGAATGGCCTGATAATGAATTTAGGAAATGTTATCGCTTAAGCAAGGATTTGGTATGGAATCTTCTAGAGGAAATTACGCCTCATAGCAAGTTTGCGAGATTTGTATAGCCACTGAGACTACTGCTCATCGATGGGTTAAATTTCCAACAACTGGAAGGAAAAAAGGACACAACAAAAATGGATTTTTTTGGCACACTTCAAATTTCCTGGGTGCATTAGTGTATATGAGCATCTTTATTTTAATCGTAAACGATATCATTCAAGGAATGTACAAATACTATATGAAGCAAACTTAAGCGTTTTAAATGTCAATGCAAGAGAATATGGAGGTGCCACTCATGACGCTTTAATTTGGAGGAATTTTGCAGTAAAGATCCTTTTAGGGGAAAATTATTGAAACGGTGACAGAAATAGTTGGCTAATAGGAGATAGTGGTTATTCAAAGGAATCATGGCTTATGACTCCTATTAGAGGTATGATAGCGGATTTTTCAGAAGAAAGGTATTCTGCCTCATTAACCCTACCTAGGAATTGTGTGTAAAAATGTACCTATAGGTAGATAAAAGAAAAATATTGTATGCACTCTTCAATTGAATGCTGTGGGCTGTGGCCTGGCAACATATAATGACGAGAGACCCTGCAGGTACCTTTAAAATATATTTTATTGTAGGTGTTGTAAAGAACAGATTTTGCTGCATCCTAAAAGATATTATTATCCTTTAAAAACAAGACAAATTGTAAATGCTTTCTGTGCATTGCATAACATGTGCCTAGAAGTAAATATTGGAATGAAAAGACAGAAAATGAGATACGATGGCAGTCAACGACATTGCTGACCAAAGCATTATTGCATTTTTATTATACCACAGTTTTTCTTATGTCACATAGCATTGTTTTGTTTTTAATTTTGAAAGGATTAAAATAAACAAACATACAATTAACATCTATATGTTCAGCAGTTATCAGTTTCATACACTGTGTACACTTATTACATATTAAAAATCATTAGATTATCGACAATCAAAAATAAAAAAGAAAAAATATTTTTGAACTTATTACTCAAAAACAAAATTAACCTATGTCTATCACAGAATAGTAAAAAAACACCTTACATAACCTTATTCTTCTCTTCTAACCGGTCATTGGCTTAGATAAGATCAACCTGTATTTTTGGAGGGCTATATCCCGGTTTCTTCCTATTGTCGACAAAAAAACTATTCATGGGGGAACTTATAAGCAGGAGAATACTAGAGCCTTTTAAATTTGTTAACATTGATATGTTTGCTATGCTGAACAATAGCAGTTTCATTTTCGGCACTCCTTTTCACACGTTTTCTAGACTTATTATGGGCAATTCAAAAATATTGCTTTCATCGCGCAAACATCTTCTCTCCAATCTTGGAAGGTCTCTCCGCTGTTTGTCTTCTGCCTCATGAACAAAGTATATTACCAGGAGGATGGCAATATAAATCACGTGATAAATAAAAATTGACATTATAACATAATTGTAAACCAAAATTCAAACTACGTTATTTTATATATCCGAATTTAGCCGAAGTCCATAGGAGAGGAACATAGACAGTTATCATAGCAATAGAATAGTACCTATATAAAGTAACGAGTGATTATTAATTATTTTGCTCAAGGGCGGCTGTGACCCAATATACATAGTGTAGCAGTAGCGCGTAGATTAAATCATAGGGCGAATTTGCAAGAAAGCAGCGTTGTCACGTTGAAAACCTAAAATAATGTTTTTTGACGGTATGTAATATAAAATCCTGAGCTATCTTACTTTGAAAGCCTACTTTATATGGCCGCCTCCTACTTCTAGACACCAAACTTTCAACAATAAAATTTTTTTGTGCTTCACTAAACATTTTTACTGTAGAACTTTCAATCCGGCAACAAAGCTTCACCAAAACTTGATACGCTGAAAAAAAAAAAAAATAAAAAATTAAATCATATCCTGCAAATAGCACTTTATAATAGTCAAAAGACGACTCCCCGGAGAAATATTAGTTAAAGCAATAGTAACCTACCTTCAAATAACTGCAAAAATTACAAAATTTCTCCAATTTTTAAACTTTACAAATACACAAATTCAAATAAGACGTAAATGTCATAAAACAATCATGTCATCTTATCTACGCAGTACGGCCATGATGCTTTTAAAATGCATGGCCTCCCTTGAGCAAAATAATTAAAAATCACTCGTTATAAGTGGATATTATAGTTATTTATGTACCAAGGGCGTTAAGTAGACTATAATGTTCGGAAGGCGAAAGCAACTTCCCCGAGGGATAGTTTTCGCCTAATGGACATTATTGTCCAGTAACGCCTGTGGTGTATACAATACTTTATTTTTCATTAATTTTGAAATATTAATAGTTAAACTCCTGAATTTTTTAAAAACTATTTTCGACGGTTTTGACGGTTGCTAAGGGTTTTTTGTTTTAATTTCACAAAATATTTTAGAAAATGCTGAAAAAGCTAAGACAAACTTATTACCGGCAAAGTCTAAAGCCCTGTACGACAAGAAGTATGAAAATTTTCTACAATGGAAAGTAAAAAACCAAATTACGGTGATTACTGAAACACTAATGATGGCTTACTTTCAGGAATTGGCATGTTACCGTTTTGCTCATTGGTAATAACAATTTTTAATTATTTTTACTTTATTTTAGTCGGAAAAATATACCCCAAATAGCCTTTGGACAGAATATTCCCAGGTGAAGTCTGAACTTATAGTAAAGGAAAACATTAATATTTCAAGATATTGTTAATTAATACCATTTTTAAGAGTTAAATGAAAGGGATATCTTCCTAAAAAGTCAAAAGTTTTGGAAAGTGAACAAGTTTTAACTTTTATCAAAAATGCGCCGAATGATACCTTCCTGCTGAATAAAGTGGTACTCGTAATGGAGGTTTTTGGCGGCCTAAGATGGGATAAGATGGTAAAAATGACCATTGATGATATTGTGGATAAGGGGCCTGTTATGCTTGTCAAGGTACCAGAAACTAAAACTGCTACGCCAAAAAGTTTTACCATAATCGAAGCAGAGCTGGGCAGTATTTGTATATTTAAATACTTTTTAGTATTTAAATACTTTAAAGTATTTAAATACTTTGTATTTAAATATTTTCCTGAAACTGGTTTTTGTATTTGTGATTGTAAATACTTTTAGAAGTATTT
Organism: Polydrusus tereticollis; assembly: GCA_963920685.1. NCBI lineage: Eukaryota > Metazoa > Arthropoda > Insecta > Coleoptera > Curculionidae > Polydrusus > Polydrusus tereticollis. Next base: position 20,687,943 of record OY987326.1, on the reverse strand, counting down.
GACATTTAAATAGGTACTCGTAGAAAGTATTTAAATACCTTCGAAGTATTTAAATCCTTTCGAAGTATTTAAATACTTTCAGATTATTTAAATTTTTTCAAAGTATTTATTTACTTCTAAAATATTGAAATTTTTTTGGTTTTGTTAATATTTTCAACAAGAATTGACTCATCAAATTAATCGGTCCTCCTATATTGATGCATGCCACCCAAGGCACAAGCGCGTAAGGCGGTTGATACACGCAGTAAAGTAATGCAGTGCCTAATCCAACGTTTTTCCTCCGCCGTCACCTACGTCATTGTATTGTATTAATTGTATATTGAAATTGTATAATATACCTTTTACGATTGATTCTGACTCTACAACAGCGTTGCCATGTTGCCAACCGTACGATTTTTATCGTACGAGGACGATAATTTGGGTATTTGTACGATGTACGATCCGAGGTGCTGGATCGTACGCAAAAGTACGATAATTTGCTGAGCACGCATCACAACCACAAATGAGGGATTTGTAGCGAATATCTAAGGTATATCCTAAAGTAAAAATTGACAACGCTGCATTTTAATCGTACTTGCTGGAGTAAGATTCCGTAGAATCGCACTTTCGCTGTTATTCCATGAACTAAGCTATTGCCGGCATCTGACATCCGTTTTATTTTTCATTCGCATTTTACTTCTGTGTGTAGGAAAAAAGGGAATCCCCGAATCTACGAATACTACGCTACCATCATCTGCACCAGTAGAAATAATGTTTTCCTACGCCACTTTTATTGATACGCCACGCCGTCACGCTCTATCAGATCAAAACTTTGAAAATTTAGTGCTTGTGAAGGCTAATAATAATAATAATAAATAATCACTTTTACTTTTTAAATATTTAAATAATGTTTTTGCCTTAAAATGGAGATATTTTATACGAACTGTTTCTTTTTATTCATTCTGCTTTTGTTGAGAATATTTGTTTATTTTATTTACCGATTTTGTATTGTATAATATAATTTATACTAATTTTTTGTACTTATGTTTATTTGTCTGAGATAAATTTTATCTTTGTATTAACACAATTTAATAAACAGTTTAGTTTGATAAATTTTTAGAAGTATTTTAGTAGCCACAAAGTATTTGAGGAAAGTATTTGCATTCTAAAAGTATTTAAATCCTTTTTGTATTTAGTATTTAAATACTTTCACTTTTTATAAACTATTTAGTATTTAGTATTTAAATACTTTTTAAACGTATTTTGCCCAGCTCTGAATCGAAGGATGCCTTAAAATTGGTTAGACAGTACCTTGCATTAAGGCTAAAAGGAATTAAGAAACGCAGATTTTCCTTACATACCAATATGGTAAATGCATAGCTTTGCCTGTGGGTAAAAATACACTAGGACGTGTTCCTTCAATAATAGAAAAATTTCTTAACTTAGAAAACGCCAAGGAATATACAGGACATTGCTTACGTCGGGCCTCGTCCACACTTCTTATCAAGGGTGGTGCTTCCCTTGCAACCCTTAAGCTACACGGAAAGTGGAAGAGTACTAGCGTAGCGGAGGGTTATGTAGAGTAAAGCATCACGTCGAAAAACCGAATAGCAAAAATGATAGCTAGCTATGTTACTGAAAAAGAAAATATATTAATTAATGTTGAAATGGAGCAGGAATCTGCATGCACATCGAGAAACTCTGCAATCGAGTCGCAAAATTTCATAATTGGTCCAGCTTCTTTCTCAGGAAAATTCAATAATTCTACATTTAACATAGGAAAAACAGAATAATATTATGTAAAAAAATTGTTAAAAATAAATAGAAATTTTGTTCAATATTTTCTTTAATAGTAAATACCGGGCATTATGAACTTTATCGCCCGCTAATATTTCCTACGATATTATGATGACGTTTATAGCAACCATTTCTAAGGTATTATAAGTAAATAATTGATAGATAAAAAATAAAGTATTATATAGTTTGAACAGCATTTCCTCTGATTTAAAAAACCGAAGTATTAATATTTCAGACAATACCAACTGCACTTTTCACATTTATTTAAAAAATTAAAATTGTTAAATATTTGAATAAAGCTTGGTTAGTAATATTTTATTTGACGTTAAAAGGTCCTTTTGTCAGATCAATAATTAAAAAGTTGACATTTATTTCTCGGGTTGTCGATGTTGCCATGTTAACTTCAAAACACGCGCGTTTTTAAAAGTTTGGTTTAAACATGCGTACTTTAAATAAGCAAAATAGGGTACCAATAAATAAAATAAATTTTCTTGCCATTGTGTTTGCAAGCAGTCAATAGTGGGCAATATAATCGATTAATCAATTAAACGATTATGATAATTTTAAAAATCGAATAATCGATCAATCGATTAATCAATTATTTTTCGATTAATCGATCATTTTTCGATTAATCGCTTATTGTTTTTCGATTATACGATTATGAACTTTCATAATCCTAGTGAGCAGCCTGCTAAGCGAATTCTCCTGTTGGAATAAACTATCAAATTATACCTACATATAAACATAATATAATATTATGCTTTTGTATCTTGAAGAAAAAATAGTAATATAACGTTATAATAAAATTTGTGTCCCGTATTATGTTTGCTGGAATTTTTGAAAGAAAACAAAGTTATAAAAGAACTAGGCTAATCAAGGGAGGCAAATATAAAAAATTTAACAAAAAATTAAATCATCATGGTATAGAGTGTGCAATTGTGATTGTTTCGATTATTGGATTATTTTATGATCAATCGATTGTTTTTCGATTATCCGTTTATTTTTTGATTAATCGATTATTTTTCGATTAATCGATTTAATCGAAACAATCGATTATTTTTAACAATCGACAATCGATTGTGAAAATAATAATCGCCCAGCCCTAGTAGACACACTGTATATAAAACTTTTCGGAATTTTTATTATATTCTAAGATTCCGCGACGCCCTTACTATTAAAAAAGCAGTATGGCATGTATATTTTATTAAGTATTCGTAGTGACAGTGTGCAAAATGCTCGGCTTCGCATTTCATCGGAAGTTAAACAAATTGAATTATTTATGAACTCAAAGGGGTGGTTATTATCAAACGACTCTCTGAGTCGATCTGGTTGAGTAGGGTATCAAATTAAAGACCGTGAATTCGGTATTGAGAACATCTAACTTTACTGGCTCTAATCAAAGTGAAAATCGTGGCTAAGTGATTTTAATTTTGAAGTACTTAGATGTCAATTAAATATCAATAATAGCGACACCTTCTGGCTGGTAGCAATAATTAGAACTTTTCTAATTTATTTAAGGCAACTTGGAAAGTTTGTTAAATCGGCTGTACAAGATGCACTTCAAATAGAAGTTTACATACAATGCACAAGGTAACAAAACTCGAAAACAGCATTTTATTGATTACTTGGGAACTTAACAATCTAGACATATTATTTAATACTCGCTGGAATCCCTCTTCTCTAACTCTCGACCCACTTTAACTTTTTAACCTTACACTGAACTGTAATTTGTATTTTATTCTGTTGATATAGTATAGTCGAGTTAGGGATGGAATGTGTCTTAATACCACAGTCATGCAATATTATCACAAACCAATGTAATTTAATAGAAAGTAGCTGATAATTAATTATAATATAAAATATTTAAAAGGCGGTTTTCCAGTTACTACTCTAATGCAATGATTTTTTAAAAAGCCACGAATTAATCGATAAGTTAAGAACAAAAATATTAGAATGTTAATTAATTGTAATCGTAACCTTGGTTAAACAGTAGTTGCTTCTCCATATTTTTTAAGACATCCATTGTGGGGATCGTTTCGACAGAATTGCCTCATGTTTTAAAATCCAACCCAAAATTAGTTAAATTCGTATTCGTATTTTAATAAGCCAATCCTAACTTATTCAAATGTGATCGCAAAATTACGAAATTTTCATACTAGGTAATACAGCAAACACTAGCAAATAATTTCTATGCCGCTTTTGTCAAAAATTGACGTAAAGGGACAAAACCAATAAAGATTATTTAACATTAAAAATACATTTTCGTTTCACAAACCCGGCAATAACACATTCAATATAAAAGACACCATTAAGACTACAGATTTTCACGAAAGCATTAATTAATTAAATGTTCAAACAACCCTCTATTAAGAGCTAAACCATCATAAAATTAATTTCTAACATAACTGAGTTGATATTGAGAAACTCTGTCACATTCTAACGAAATACAGTTTTTTAGCTGATCTAAATTTTCAAATTTTACGAATTATATAAATAAATAAGATATTTTAAGTAACCCCACAGAAAGAAGTCGTTTAAAAGGTCAGGAAACCTGGATGGCCAAAGGATTAGATACCGTGGGACAATAATATTTCCGTTAAAAACATTTTGTAAGTATTTCCTAACCATGAGAGAATTATGGGCAGGACAACCATCCATTTGATACCAGATCTCCTGATTTTCACGTACAACTTCTTTTAGTGCGGGTTCAATTCGATTTTGTAGTAAGTCCAGATAGGTTATTGCTGTAACGTTGCCTCCCATAAAAAATGGTTCAAGTTCTCATTGTTTGTGGATATTGCGTCCGAGTATGAACAAGACAATGTTTATTTTCTTGGCTCCCATACCGGCAATTTTGAACATTTGGTTCGTTTTTGAGGGCGATTCTACATTCATCTATTTCTCAAAAAATCCCTATTATTATTTTCTCTTTCCATTACCTTAAAACAGAATACCATTCTCCGTTCTTCATCACATTAAGCTGTTGATGTTTTTCCTACTTGTAAGGAAATAAATTATGTCTTCATTAAGTGCGCAACACTATGGTTTGATGTTCTCCTACGACTAGCCCAAGAATCCTTGTTCTAATCATTTTATTTTTCTCAACGTGCAGTAAAATATCAAGATCTATATTATTCCTTTCTTCAGCTGTACCATTCTTAGTTGAGCATTTACAGTTAGCTATTGCAGTGCCTTTGGACTCAAATTCATTAATAATAAGTTTAATTAATGAAATGGAAGGGAGAGGCTTATCAGGGAAATGAACTGAAGACATTTCAGACACTGCTCCTATACTGTTTCCTGTATAATACCAGTTAATCATAGTTACATTTACCTTAGGTAATGGAATAGCTCATATTTAGCTATAATTAAAGCGCCTTCAATGAAAATGTTGTCACTAACACTACTTTTCGTTTTGTCAATGCCAAACATTAATTTGCTAGTGTTTGTTGTATTACCTGAACTATGAAAATTTCGTAACTTTGCCATCACATTTAATTGAATAAGTTAGGATTGGCTCATTAAAATTTATTCAAACATGGCCCATGAGTTTATTATATTGGCCTCTTTAAAAAATTAAAATGCAGTTTTTCTCTAAAGTATACAGGGGAGCCAATATTTAGCGACTTCAAAATTTACATGGGATTTCTTATGTTCAATTAAGCTATGCATCACCCGGTATAAGATGATACATCCATACTGCAGGTGTTTTAGAAGTTAAAAGGAATCTAATAATCGAATTCTAAGCATAAGAAGTTTTATACAGTTTCTCGTCAAGATAATTCAGGGGACAATTAAAACAAGTGCGCTTTTATAAAAAAAAATCATTTACCTTTTCCTAATATCAGAGATAGGACAAAACTACTTACATTGGTTTTGCAATTGGTCTAGCGTTTATTTGTATGTGGTGAACCAATCCCTAAAAAAATTGTTTGCAAGACTGCGAAAGCAATGAAGTTTTGCAAAATTGTAATGTGTTTAATAAACACCCTGTATGCAACAGTTCCTATTTTATTTAGATCTCACGGTCGACACAAACTCTTGTCGATTCAATTTGAATAAAGGACCTCTTAAAAACCGTAGGCGGGTATCTCTATCAATATACAAAATATTTCACTTCAAAATGTATCTAAAGATTTATAGTATCCGTCTGGCCAGCAGTTTAGATAAAGAACATAATTTTAGCATATTTTTAAATCGGTAACAATATAAAGGGTGTTTTATTTGAAAAATGTTTGCAGGAACCAAACTTCTACAAGACATACATGGCGCGTCCGCGCAACATCTCGGCAACTCACTGATTGCTAACGAGGTAAAAGATGGTCACATGACCACGGCATCATAAAAGTTTTTAATTCTGGTTTTTGTTTTTTGGGTTTTCGGTCATTAATAAAAAATCCTGTTTTCGGTTTGTTACGTTTCGGTTTATTCAACCATCATCAGACTATAAAAAATTACAAAGTATTAACGATACATAGTAATACAGAGAGAGACCAACATTTAAAGTTATACATATTATACGGAATATCACAAAAATCAAGTATCTTTTTACAAGGAAAACATGTCTAAAAAAAAGGTCCAAGTGAAAAATTAATCATAAAAACATACCTTTTCTGAGTGTCTATTCAAAATGCACGTATATATTTTTACAACTAACAGCAAGCGGTTCACAATACATTCTTGTTTGCATTTTAAAACGATACTAAAAATATTAATCCTATATAGACTCAATTTGGCGATAACAAAGGTGTATTTTTGTGAACATTAAAAAATTTTGTAGTTTTTTATTTATTTTTTTGTTTTTATTTATAAAGTGGTGATATTATTTAATTAGGACTGAAGTAATTATGCATAAATTATTAATTTAAAAGATCATTATAAATACAACTAAGGTTATCGTTATCTGTTCTAAAATTTAAAGTATTATTGTTTTTCTTTATGTGAATCATTTCTTTTATGTTTCTTCTCCTGTAATTTGGTTCGTAATCCAAAACTTGAACTTCTTCGAAATTGAAATTATGAATGAGGTCTAACGCGTGTTTTGCAAGAGCGGTATTATTTTGACCTAATTTTCTTATACTCCTTCTATGTTCATTTATCCTGTTTTTTAAGTATTGTTTGGTTTGTCCGATGTAAGTTTGTGTGCAGTCCATGCAGTCAATTTTGTATATTATATTTGTTTTTTCCAATTTTGATATTTCGGGTTTTAATTTGGTGAATAAGATTTTAGTGTTATTACCGGGTTTTTCGATGGTTTAAGGATATTTTTAATTTTATTGTTTATTTTGGGAATATATGGTAGTGAAACAAAATTATTATTTATGGTTTTATTGGTTGTTTGTTGTTCAGAGTTATACATTTTATGTATTCTTTTCTTAATAATTGGTTCAACAAAATCTTTGGGGTATTCATTTTCACGAAGTATTTCCCTTACTTTTTCTAAACATTGTGGTCTATGCTCAGCATTAGTGAGTATTACAGCCCTATCAACTAGCGAATTAATAACATTTTTTTTATATTTCATAGGTGTAAAAGAATTAAAATTTAAGTATCTCCCAGACCATGTAGGTTTCGTGTACCATTTTGTATTAATATTACCATAAAATTAATATCGCCGAAAACCCCGGTAATAACACTAAAAGCTTATTCACCAAATTAAAACCCGAAATATCAAAATTGGAAAAAACAAATATAATATACTAAATTGACTGCATAGACTGCACACAAACTTACATCGGACAAACCAAACAATACTTAAAGAACAGAATAAATGAACATAAAAGGAGTATAAGAAAATTGGGTCAAAATAATACCGCTCTTGCAAAGCACGCGTTAGACCTCATTCATAATTTTAATTTCGAAGAAGTTCAAGTTTTGGATTACGAACCAAATTACAGGACAAGAAACATAAAAGAAATGATTCACATAAAGAAAAACGATAATACTTTAAATTTTAGAACAGATACCGATAACCTTAGTTGTATTTATAATGATCTTTTAAATTAATAATTTATGCATAATTACTTCAGTCCTAATGAAATAATATTACCACTATATAAATAGAAACATAAAAATAAATAAAAAACTACAACATTTTTTAATGTCCACAATAATACACCTTTGTTATCGCCAAATTGATACTATATAGGATTAATATTTTTAGTATCGTTTTAAAATGCAAACAAGAATGTATTGTGAACCGCTTGCTGTTTAAGTTGTGAAAATATATACGTGCATTTTGGATAGACACTCGGAAAAGGTATGTTTTTTATGATTAATTTTTCACTTGGACCTTTCTTCTAGACATGTTTTCCTTGTAAAAAGATACTTGATTTTTGTGATATTTCGTATAATATGTATAACTTTAAATGTTGGTCTCTTTCTGTATTACTATGTATCGTTAATATTTTGTGATTTTTTATAGTCTGGTGATGGTTGAATAAACCGAAACGTAACAAACCGAAAACAGGATTTTTTATTAACGATCGAAAACCCAAAAAACAAAAACCAGAATTTAGAGCTATACAGTCAAGAAAAATATTTGTATTCTAATAAAATTTTACTCGGGCAACCCCATTTTCAATATGATAATTAAGTGAAAATTTCGGCAACTGTTAAATAGAGGAAATGCACGGAGAATAAAAGTTTAATAATGTTATTTTTGGATTCAATGTTTGACGGAACGTATTCTAAAAGCCTTAAGCTTCACTATAATAATAAAAGAAATTCCGGAGAAAACGAAGTATCTTACCTGTACTTAGTACAAGAGTGGCAAAAAAGTCGCGCATAATGCCTGTAATTTTTGAATTATCTTGTATACGAAAAAGTGACCCTAATGAAAGTTGTTCATTACATTATTCCCCACATTACTACCTGCATGAACTTTTTCTGTCATTTCTGGTTTGGTTGCCATAGAGACCAACTTATTTTTTTTAAATGGATCACCCTGCATATGATTGCAAAAATAACTCAGAATTTTTTGTATTTCAAATTTTTATTTATTTAAAATTGTAATAAACTTTATAATAACAAAATAAATAGCCTAAAAGTTGAACAACTTAACACCGTAATAATAGAGAAATGAAACCTTTTCAGTGGATCAGGTGTTCAAAATAGCCACCATTTTTTGCTAAGCAGAGCGCTAGTCGATCCCTGAACTCGTCTACAACGTTTAAAAGGAAAATGAAGTCCTCTAGAATGGTCCCAATTTCAGCATTAATTCTGACTGGTAAAGATTCTAAATCATTTGGACGGTTAACGTAGACTGTCCTTGAAGTGTCCCCGCAAAAAGAAGTCGAGCGAGGTTAAGTCCGGGGATCGCGCTGGCCAGTCAATAGCACCTCTTCTGCCTCTCCAACGTCCTGAAAATTGTTCGCTTATGTATTGTCTAACATTTGCCGCATGATGCGCAGGTGCTCCGTCTTACTTAAACCATACCTGTTCGTTTATGCCATTATTCACACCCGGGAAAACCATTCTGCAAGAAGGAATTATGTGATTCTTGAGGAGGTCCGGATATTTTTCGCCATTCAAATTACCATCAATGAAAAAAGGTCCCACAATATGTCTACCAACTATGCTCGCCCACACATTAACTTTTTCGGGTATCTAAGTATGACCTTCCTGGAACCAGTGAGTATTCTCAGCAGACCAATAACTACAATTGTGTCTATTAACAATGCCATTTAAATTAAAAGTAGCTTCATCCGAGAAAATTATATTTGTTGCGAAGTTATTATCGTTATTGCATCTTTCCATCATCAGCTCATAAAATTCAGCTTTTCTATCAAAATCGTCCTCGATTAACTCGTGCACCAACTTTATCTTGTAGGGATGTAACTTCTCCTTTACTGACTGAGACACATTAAAATCCATTGCCATTGGCCTGGATTTTTTATTTATTTAGCGTATGGATTTTTTACAATACGATAGGAAGAAACTAAATATGTACAAAACTCTACTAAGATATATCACATGTCACAATATAACTCCTCTTGACAAACTACACATTGATGTCCAAATTGCATAGCCATTCGATTGCGTCTTGGGAGCACTCTGCGAAGTCCTGCGGGTTTCCGCCATAAGCACGGTTTGGGCAGTTTGAAACGATATGGTGGATCGTTTGTCTCGGTGAACCACAGTCGCACTGCGGACTGTCGGCGAGGCTCCATCGGTGGAGGGAGTCGGCACATTTACCCTGACCTGTCCGTATTCGATTCAGCTTTGACCAAGTGGAACGTGGAAGGTTTGAGCCATTGAAGCCGAGTTCAGGGTTGGTTATTTGGATGTAATCAGATACTGTTGTAGGCAGCCATCTTGATGTCCATTGTTCCTTCATACTGTATTCATCAGTCATCATAGAGGCGGTTCTGATAGGAGGATGTCTAGATTTGAGCCGTTGGCGTCCCTGAGTGATGTGTGGGATCTCCTCATGGATCGGTAGGCGCTCGTTTGACATGATTTTTCGGTGTTCTCTAGCCAGTGCTGCCGAGCGTCGTATATCCGGCGGGGCGATGTTAGTCAGAGTAGGGAGCCATCTCGCTGGAGTTGGTTTGATGTGTTAGATTTTCATGTATTGACAACATGATATCAAAAGCTTTGTCTCCCCCCGTTGCTGTTTTAGGCTTCCCTAACACTGCCTGTTTCTCGAAATTTCTTTACCACTCGACACACCGTTGACTGATTTATCGGAGGCCTGTTTGGATATAATTCATTAAAAAGTTGACAAACCTGATTATGCGATATCTTTATATTTCCGTAACCGCTCATTATTAAACTTTCAATTCGTTGTTCCTCATTCAGATGAACCATAGTGTAAACAAATTAGAAATTAGACGACAGAAAATTAAACAGAAACTCAAAATTGACACTTCTTAGGTCGCTGTCCTGAAAACACCTTGACTCAACTGGTGGGTATTAGGTAGGAATAATTATAATTTGGAAGTTTTTCATTTTTGAGCTGTCATTATCTCGGAAATGCTTGCAGATGAAAATTTCAAATACAAAAAATTCAGAGTTTTCCCAGTACAATCCAAATATACAATCATATATCCTGCATATTCCATTTAAAAAAAGTAAGTTAGTCTCTATGGCAACCAAACCAGAAATGACAGAAAGTTCATGCAGGTAGAAATGTGGGGAATAATTTACTGAACAACTTTCATAAGGGTCACTTTCTCGTATACGAGGTAATTCAAAAGTTACAGGCATTATGCGTGACTTTTGTGCCACTCTGTATAGCTTACTTGATGAAGCATGGTCTAAATTGCCACAATTTACAAAAAATCATTATTTAATTCGCTAAAGAAAAAGTTTTCGGTGTACTTTTTGTATTCAGTTACAAAAACTAATTTCATTGTAAAAAGTAGTTCATATTACACTAGTGCTAAAATAAGTCTATTCATATATAGACACCATTTCTTAACTTCGCACCACGCACTTTTGGAAATTCGTATAAGCTGCTTCATACGCCGACTTACTCGGCAGGAAATTTGCTACTATATCTCTTTAGCAATTTCATTAGCATCGGAAGGTAGAGACTCTTAGATTTGCATATTTTAGGCACAAGAGTAAGAAATAAAAGTGGACATTTTAGGGTAATTAGCAAATTAATATTTGATGACATTGAGTATTTGTCATGGTAACCCTTATACCACGTTTATTGCATTGTTATGTCTATAAAATCTGAAATAACCACTCGCTACGCTAGTAGTCCAATTTTTACATCTAATGCAAAAACACGCTTACTTTGCAACCTATTACTAGTTCACACAATGGGTTTTACGGAACAGCGCAAAAAATTTATGGTTGAAGCGTATTCTCGAACCGAGTTAGATTAAATGATGAGTGGCAATACAATCAGCATTTGTGCTGTGTGGACGATTTGCGAAAATTTTCATAATGTCGTTTTACTGCTGGGGATTTTTATTATTGTCTGAGAAGAACCCTGGCTCCGTTTACGGAAGCAGGTTCTATACAAGATAAAAAGGAGCTGGAAGACCATCTCTAAGAACAGGAGAACTTGTTGCAAACGTTCGTGAAATAATGCAAAACACGCCAACAAAATGTGTAAGACGCCTGTTTTAAGAAGTGAGAAGATCTTATGGAACATACAGGACTGTTCTTAAAAAAACTGTTTCCTCACACAGTGCAAGAATTCCAAAAAATACGAGCTGCAGATTTTGAAAGACGCAGGAATTACTCTCAGTGGTTTACCCATAATTTATTGAAAAGAAAAATTATACCTGACATTTTTTCCTGGTTCCATCCTATCGGTTATGTGCATTCTCAGAATATAGGGAAAATCCTAATTTTTTTTTGTTCACATTACACGTTCACATCACACGCTATTCCTGTTTTATTTTGTTTTTTTTAAAGTAGTGGACCACTGTATAAGAAATAACCACTCAATATCCAACAAAATAAAACCGATATATACTCAACACAAGGGTAGAAAACTCAACCTATTAGAAACATTAGCAATCAAAAAAGCCTTAAAAAATCGATGTAGTGTTGTTAATAATCAAATTGACATACCTTCAGGTGCCAATCTAATACTTAATATCCTACTAACTTAGGATAAATATGCAATAAACACTGTCAATAATTACGAACGAAAAATCCCATAATTTTGTATATACACAATATCATTTTCTTAAAATTTTATTACTTAGATGTAAATACCTCTATAATCACACCTATAATTTAGTCGTACCTTTGGCCAATACCTGTAAATTAAGGACCAAAATAACCCATCATCTGTCAATTTACTTCATCTCCCTAATTTTATTTTATGACATGTAGAATTTAGTATTGTCTTATATTCCTTTGATAATAATCTGCAAGGGTTGAAACACGTGTCAGGAATCTGAATTAAATTGTGAAATATAACAAGTAAGAAGACTTTAATTTCCCCTACCATGGAATATCCATTTCACTAAGAATGTATCCCATCATAAATCAATTATAGTACTGTAATAGTTATTTATCTACTTTCATTTAGTAATATGAATTTCACAGTTCTGTAAATCGTTTTGTAAGGGCATATATTACAGCACTAGTGCTGTAATAGATGCCATTACAAAACGATTTACAGAACTGTAAAATTCATATTACTAAATGAAAGTAGATAAAGTTTTTTTTAAGTTCTCCAATCATATATCATTATTTCCGCAGGAGATATTGCTCTGAATATTTTATTGGATGGTAAGGAAAACAATTCTCTATAAATCTGTGAGAAATTCATTTTGGTGAAGTTGACAAGAATTTTTAAATGGCACCGAGAACTAGTAAAATAAGGTTTCTTTCAAGTACATTACCCATACTCGTAGATTTATTTAGTAATAACTTTATTTTCGCAGTAGATATTGCTCTGGATTTTTTATGGGATAAAAAGGAAAATAATTCTCTATAAATCTGTGAGAAATTAATTTTGAAGAAGTTGACACGAATTTTTAAATGGCACAGAGAACTAGTAAAAATACGGTTTTTTTGAAGTACTTTAATCGTATACGTGGTTTTCCAGTCTCAGCTTTATTTCCGTAGGAGTTATTGCTCTGAATTTTTGATAGGATGAAAAGGAAAATAATTGTCTATAAATCTGTGAGAAATTAATTTCGGCGAAATTGACAAGGATTTTTAAATAGCGCAGTGAACTAGTACTGTAAAGTTTTTTTAAAGTTCTTTACGGTTATGGATTACTTTATGTTTCCTCCTTTGAAGAACAATATTTTTAAAACACCAGTTGAAAATTTAGAACAGTTACAAGAAAGGAATATCGAAGAATGCGGTAACATCTCTTCAGGGATGCTGGGCAACGCTTTCGAAAATATGAAGAGACGTGTGAATTTATGCTTGGAGCATGGCGGTGGTCAATTTCAGCAATTTCTATCATCTTTGTTTTCTTTACTCTATATTCTTACTTTGTTAATTTTGTAAACATCAAAAATAAATTTGTATTTGTTTACTTGTTTTAATATTCATCACCTTAGCATATCATGTCATATTATGAATTTGACACAATTTTAACGTAGATTTGGTTAGATATTATCGTCTTGTGATCTAAACCAAGCCTTACGTTTTTCAGTCCAAGTCCTCTAGGATGAAAATAATTTTTATTCGCACGGTAGTTGTTTTTCAGTTACTAGGATTAAGTAATTGGTTGTAAAAATCTAAGGTAATTCAATTACATAAAAAGTAATTGATTTACTCTCAAATAATCCAATTACGTAAAAAGTAATTGGAGTTTTAATTCTCTTATAATTTAATTACTCTAAAGCGAAACTAAACATTGTTTGATTGAAGAGCGGCTAACAATAAAGGTTTGTCCTCTTTTTGATGCTTCCTTCCGTTACGTCAATGCGATTAAATATTTTTTATAAAAAGTCTGTATGGGTAGGATAGTAACGTTTGTAACCTCGAAAGCAATGGAGGCAGCTATTGCATCTCATATTTCACGCTGCCCGAAATCAAGCTACGCTGGAAAAATTGGTTTCAAAGCTTCCTAGAAGAGGATCTAACAGAAAATATTACGAAATTTATTTTTAAAAAAGCGCAGGATATGAATTAAGAAGATAACTCAGGAGCCAGAGGAAAGGAATACAAACATTCTAGTAGTACTATAGATACTTTTTTTTGAATTGGATACTAATAAGGACCTTCAGAATGAAAATGATATAAAAAACAAATAAGAAGATTGAGTTGGAAATTTTCCAGTATCTTAATGACCCTCCACTGCTCCAGTTAAAAAGCTGTTTCTTTGTGACATCATTGAAATAACCCCAAAAGACATGCTCTCTCTAACAAACATTTCGAGGCATTAGTTATTTTGAAAGCAAATAAAAAAATAACGCTTTGTGGGTTAGTTTGTTTGTTTTTGTTATAAAAAATTTCGTATTGCATCTACCTATTTTTTTGAATTATGTTCTAATCTTGCGCAATTGTTACATTTGTTTTACTTTAACAAATAAACCATATTAACCCATATCGAGAGACAATTATTATTAGTGGTCATGTTGAACTATTCTAGTTTTTAATAAGGTATCTTAAAATTAGCAGTTGAAGAGAAGCGACAAAATGACATTTGGCGAGATCATTGTAGTGGGAGGAAACCCGGCCAACTGTCATTAGTTTGGGCTGGTCGTGTTTTAGCCGTTAGTCCGGTAGTCGATGAGTTATCGTTATCGAGTTTAGTTGTCGTTCTTGTTGAAAGAAGTGTATTGTTTAACTGTTTGTTTTTGTGAGTGCTTTGCTATTGTAAAACTATGCCTGGTAATACCTGCGCGTTTCGAGAATGTCACTCAAAAGAAGGTCAAAGAATAAGCATGTTTGCATTTCCAAAGGATCCTGAATAGTAAATACATTGGCACCGCTATAGGATTGTTGATTAAAAATGTAAGGAAAGGTAACAAAACTGCTGTTCAATATTTAAAAGGAAATAAAGGGATACATAAGAAAATACTGTTTTTCTACTTCTATATATTATAGTAAGAACCTACTTACGCACTGTCTACTTTATTCGTAAAACTCTAATTACACACGCTATATTGTTAGAAGCCAAGCTGTGCGTAAGAGCAGTTACGTAGTATTATAATGTCTGTATTAACAAGGGCAATTTTCGCTAACGCTCGTACCGTAATTTTCGAAATCGTATGTTACATACTATTTAATTTCCTTTATAAAATGTACTATCACTAAGTAACGCACAATGAATAAAACATTTCAAAATATTTTTATTTTATTTCATTTCCTTTTGATTTTACGAAATTTGCTGGAAAGCCAATTACATGAAACACAGAAGATATTTATGAAAAAGGTACTTCTTACTAGGTACCCACATTTTCTATTTTAGTGTAAAGCATTTATTTCATCGCTTTAGTGCTTCTTTTAGTGTAATGACTCGGCCAACTGTCAAAATTTCAAGGTGAAGGACATATAATTTGGTCCCCATTTAATCAATGCTAAACTTAGGATTTTGTCGCTTTTCGTTGTTTGCTTTTCTCGGGTTTAACTATTGTGTAGCGTAGAAAATAAGAACTTCCAAACTTTTCTAATTTCCTTCTATAATAAAGTGATTGTGCTCTAATAAAAAATAATAAATATTAAGTTTTTTTCTATTATAATATAAAAATAGTACCTTATTCAATTGCTCATATACTAATTAAATTATCAAAATGTAATCGAATTATTCGGATGGTAATTTAATTGCCGGAAAGTGCCCGATTTATAGATTCGGAATAATTAAATTACTTTTAGGGTAGTTCATTTAATAGGAAGTAATTGAAGTATTTATAAAAGCAATTAAATTAAACTGAGTAATTCGAATGGGGGTAATTGATCAAATAATTAATTACTTTTAGTGGGTAATTGGTAATTAAAATATTTTTTATATTATTGTTAGTAATGGCTGATTGCTGTTGATGCTCTTTTCGGAGTGCAATAGATAATTGTAATTGAATTACTTTTTAAGAGTAATTGCGACAGCTCTGATAAGTATTGTGTTTATGAAAAAAAAATATTTATGGAGTGGCCGGTTAACTGGTTTGCCATGAAAGTCTAATGTTCCAACCACCGTGGATCACCCTGTATCCACGCGATTTAATTAGTGTCTGTGTTGTAAATAGAAAAATGGAAAATCTTGATTAAAGCCGTTCTCGGTTGACGCGGTAATTTAGTTGTAGACCCGCACAGGGTAATTGCGAACGTGACTAATTTACGCCATTGCAACACGAATAAAATCATGCACCTCACTGTGCTGATTATAATAATTAGAGTTGGTACGTTATTCACTGAGTAGTAATGAAGTGAGAAAAATACTATACTTTTCTACTATTAAGTATAAGAAAAATGCCATTCAAAGTTTTTGTAAGGAAATGAAAGAACTTGTAATAAAAATAGTCTGTATTGAGCAGCGTCGAATTTTGGGCAATCCCAAGGGGGGCAAACATTTACCTCAGTCATAACAAAATAAATTCTGGTATTCTAGAGTAAGAAAAAAATCCTGTAAAAAAACGAAACATTTAATAAAATCAATATACATTATAAAAAATTGTAAAATAAATAACAGGAACTTTAGTTGCAAGCGTAAAACATCACTTTCTATCAATAAAAAATCGAATAATATAGTAATATATAATATAGTAATCGAAAAAAGAACTAAGCGACCTACACAGAAAATCGTAATTATAAACTAAAAATGCATTTTGTTGCTTCAGTTTTTTTAATACATTTAGTCAAAATTTATGTTAATACTTTCAGTGTCCTCCGCATGGAAACTAATAAGAACAAAATCATTTAGCCCTTTTTCCGTCATTATGGTTCTTAGGTAGCTTTTAATACGCCTAAGCTGTCTAAATGATCTCTCATTAGTACAGAAGGAGACTGGAATAACTAACGCCATTTTGATAAGTTTAAGATACTCTGGGAGTCCGTCCTTAGAAATCATGTTTTTTCTTTCCGTAAAAAGTTAACCGATATCTTGTATTTATGAAATTAAGGATATTTTCAAAACAATAAAAAATAAAAACACTTCTGAGTATGACGATATCTCTTTAAAAGTACTTTTCGCACTTCCAGTCCAAGTATTGGATGTCCTGATCGAAGCTATTAATCTGTCCCTTATTTCCGGAACTCTTCCCCCGTGCCTTAAACTGGCGACCGTCTTGCCTCTTTTAAAGGAAGTGATAATGAGGAACCGGCTAACTTTAGGCCAATTTCGTTATTACCAACTTTGGCCAAAGTTGTCGAAAGGCTGGTAAAGGGGCGGGTACTTAACTTCCGTGAGAAGCACAAGTTGCTCATTGTGAAGCAATATGATCTCCTGTCATGAAAAAACACAAACGGTGTGATTTCTGCCTTTTTGAGGGATTTGTATTGGCGGTTAGATGATGGAGAGAGAGCCGTGGCGGTATTCTGTGATCCGTCTAAGGCTTTTGACTGCGTGGATCGTGAAATACTGCTACGCAAACTCGAAGTATATGGCTTTAGAGGCAGATTGTTGGATCGGTTTAAATCCTACTTAACTGGACATATTCAGGCAGGGCCGTAGATAAGGGGGGGGTTTAGGGGGTTCAAACCCCCCCCATAACAACGAATGTTCAGTTCTACCTTGTTAACCACCGTAAATTTTAATAATAATTCTAATAAATTGCCAGAGTTTTCTTACCTAAACCCCCCCCATGGGTAACGCCTAGCTACGGCCCTGTATTCAGGCGGTTTCTATTAATGACAATTTGTCTGCTCCACCCGAAATTATTTCAGGAGTACCGCAAGAGTCTGTGTTAGGGCCGTTACTGTTTTTAATTTACGTAAATATAAGCGCCTGTACATTTCCACGCAAGATTTATATAATTAAGTGATGATCAGATCCGTTATCAATCTTTCGTCGCCGTTACGGTAAGGCTGAAGAGCTTACAAAAAGCATTTTCAGATAAGTCTTATAAACTTTTAAGGAAATTTTATAAAAATAGGATAAAAGGTAAAAAAGCTCTAAAATAATTACCGTTATTTTATAAAACGTTGGAGAATTGGTTTTAGTTGACTTGCTGTGTTTGAGATTTTCCAATTCTAATGGGGGCTACGTATCTACGCCTTTGATCGGTTTCACCCCAGAAATTTCATAAATTTGTTATATATATTCGATGCTTTGGTATTAATAATTGCTCACTGGACTATTTATGGAGTTTTTGGCCCGAAGATGATTCATTAATTTAATACGGACGATACTGGCCCCCAAAAATTAACAAATTTTGAAACACAGAACATTTTTAATACAACTTGTCTCATTTGCTTATATTACTTTTTAATGGTCAATAATGTAGCAGTAACAGATCTAAATGATAATGGTAATAACCTAAATTTGCACTTTGCCCATGTAGGATCAAATATCGTTGAGCTAATAAATAGATTACATACGTACAGACTGATAAGCCAAATAATGCATTTAGTGATATATACTGTGAAAAGAGTTGTTTTCTAAAAGAAACAATTGAACAAGAAGTTCTCAACATCATTATGGAACTTCAAAAAACATCTGCTTCTAGAGACGATAGGATTACAGTAAATGATCTCCTAAATTTAAAAGAATACATTGCTTTAATCATAGTTTAATTAATAAATACAGTGCTTATAAGTGGACAATTTCTTGAAGAACTGAAGTTGAGCAAAATAACACCAATTTTCAAAACTAGTACCAAAGAATCGATGAATAACTATAGACCCATTTCAGTGATAAGTGTGTTCTCAGAAATTATAGAAACTGTAGTAAAAGTCAAAATGTTGGAATTTATGGATAAGTATATTGACAGAGATATGTTTCAATATGGATTTATGAAGGGCAGTAATACTTTAAGTGCTACCATGGATCTTACAGGTAAAATGTCTGCTGCTTTAGACAGTGGAAAAGTTGTAGCTGCTGTTTTTGTGGACTTAAGTAAAGCTTTCGATGTTGTCAGCCATGATATATTGTTAAAAAAACTTAATCGTATGGGATTTAGAGGTAGAATTTATGATGTAATAAAATCTTATTTAGTTGATAGACACCAGTATGTTAGGGTAGCTGATAAGAAAAGCTCTAAGTTAAGCAATTTTTGTGGGGTACCCCAAGGGTCTGTCCTGGGGCCTCTTTTGTATTCGCTGCATGTATTGAGTTTTAAATGTGCTAAATTAACTGCTCGTTATTTTACTTTTGCGGATGACACCATGTATTTCGGTGACAATTCTGAGGAATTACAGACTGCGATAAACAATGATCTAGGGGTGTATATTGTATATGGATGGCTGTTATGTAATAGACTAAAAATTAACATAGTGAAGACTAAATTTATACTCTTTAAATAAAAGAACAAAGTGATAGCAATGCCAAAGATACAAATCAAAGATATAGAGTTACAATTCGTGGACAGTATTAAGTATTTAGGCTTAAATATTAATGTAAATTTAAATTGGAGCGAACACATTAAACATGTAATTAATAAAATTACTTCAATGGTTGGTGCTCTCTATAGATGTAGAGACTTACCTTACAAATAAAACTAAAATTGACATTTATAATGCATATCTTGCATCGCAACTAAGATATCTTCTTCCAGTATGGGGAACATGTGGTACTGTCAACTTTAATAAGACACAAATTGTACAAAATAAGACATTAAAAATTCTATTTAATTTTGATAGACTCATGTGCACTAGCGATTTGCATAAAACTGCTAACGTCTTAAACCTTTAGAAACGATTAGAATTAGAGCAATGTAAACATATCTATAAGGTTATTAACAAAAAACGAAAGTGTAATACGCAAATTATATTTACAAACAGTATTAGTAACAATACTAGACAGTGTGATAATATATACCAATGCAATGTCAACAGTATTAGAGGTCTAAAAAATCCCATGTCGCAGGCTTGTGGTGAATACAATGATTTACCAGATGTACTGAAAAAATGTTACATCTTACCAAAATTTATGAGGCTGCTAAAGATACACATAGAAAATGAGTAATATATAGTTTTACACGCACAATTAAAGCGTTGTTAAGATTATGAAACTGTTCTCGCTACCGGTGTTTAAAGCACTGCTTAGAGACGATTGTTAAATTGAAATTTGTATATTGAATTTTTGTAATACATATATTATTATTTTCAAAAAAAAATGGCGTTTTTTTTATTGACGTATGTTTTGCTTGTAATTTCTTAAAAATAGCAAACCCATGTAGATGACAATTTGTTGTGAAAATGGTCCGTACTTTACTTTTTTTTGAGATTGGTTTCACCTGAATTAAACTGAAGAATAATTTTCTTCTCAGCCTAAAATACATAATCTAGGGAAGCATACAATACAATAAGGACAACTGTAAAATTCAGCGGTATAGGGACAATATTTTGAATCCATTTGTGGAGCAATTACTCGACGATGAACTACATTTTGGTTATTGTATTGGCATAGCAGACATTGAATTCCCACCCAAATCATCTTATGTTAACAGTTACAGTCTCTTTATTCTTACTTTGTTAAGCCCTCTTGGATAACAATAAATTTTGCTCACATGGTATTATGACTAATACTAATAGTGTATAATGAAGGCAAGTTAGTAACACCTTGTTCGTTCATGTAGCATTTATTATTTATTAACAGAATAATGGATGGACTGTTAGAAGTTAATCATGTATAAAAAGTAATAAAAACATATTTTGATAATATCGCCAATCGATTTATAAGAATTATTTATAGCCTAACGAAACGCGTCAACTGAAAAGCGCGAAACGCTTATCATGGACTTTTTTAAATTTACCATTAACGACTTTCTTTTGTCTTTGTCATAATGAGTATATCAGAAGATACGAAAACGAACGATAAGCTTATAAATGAATGAAAGAACATGATCGATTTGTTCAGATAGTACGTAGGGGGCTGTCACGGGGTTGTAGCTTTAATTTATTTTACGCGATATTAATTTTATGTTTTGATCTGATGAAGTGTGTGAAAATTCTTACGTTTTGAGAAGGATAAATTGCAGAAAATTGTGAATATACTGAATTTTCCGTTTAAATTTAATGTACTTTCTCAATTCAGTAAAATTTTGAGTTTGATGTTTAGTATCTATTGACTTAAGCTGGATTTATAAACTCGAAAAGTTGGCGAGGTTGAGGTTCAGCTGGTGTTGGAAATAAAAGTTCAATTTAAACTAAAGGGAACACTGAGTTCCATTTATACACTCGTTCATGTTGTTGATGTTAACCTCATGTAAGGTTCGAAAACTTCCCGGGTAGTTCAAGATAACCAGTTTTTATGCTCGGAGTTCGGAATATCTAACCTCACAAACTTGATCATAACTTCAACCTCACCAACTTTTCGAGTTTATAAATCCAGCTTAAAACACTCTATACTGATTGTTTGAAGTGTATTCCATCGCACATGTTAAGCAGATGTCAAATTTCATTCATTTCATTATGAACCGTTTTTGTGAAAATGCCGAAATACCACAACGACGATAGACGAACATTTTATGTAGCAGCGACAATTATACATTCGCCTTGGAAAGGTGCAGGGCCAGATTAGTGTTAGGGTAGTCGCATGGTCTGCGCACTTCAAATTAGCCGCTCGAGTTTCATTATTTAGTTGTACCCATACCACCAGACGGCGCAATCTATCACGGCATCATAGAAAAACGTTTATAGGGGGAACACGGCAATTCAAACGACAACCGACGTGTGACGTGACGCCCTAACCTTTATTGTTATGTGGTGACGCCAACCGCCGTTGTTGTTTTTGATAAACTATATTGTTTGATTTTTTGTTAATAGTTTGTGCTTTTTTGTAAATTAATATATAATAAGTGCTTATATCTAAAAGACATTTGAACACTATACTGAACTGTTAAAATTGTTAGAATTGTAATAATTTAAACGGTAAGTTTGAAACCGCAGTATTTTAAGAATTGTAGGTTAGTTTGTGATGGCGAAAAAAATGTATACCAATAAAATTAAGAGAAAGAAAACAGTATGAACAGTATAATTACCGCTGTATAGTACCGCCGTTGTTGTTTTTGATAAACTATATTGTTTGATTTTTTGTTAATAGTTTGTGCTTTTTTGTAAATTAATATATAATAAGTGCTTGTATCTAAAAGACATTTGAACACTATACTGAACTGTTAAAATTGTTAGAATTGTAATAATTTAAACGGTAAGTTTGAAACCGCAGTATTTTAAGAATTGTAGGTTAGTTTGTGATGGCAAAAAAAATGTATACCAATAAAATTAAGAGAAAGAAAACAGTATGTACAGTATAATTATTTAAATAAATAATAAAATACTATTGTTGTCTAATATTAATTTTAGAAATAATATGAATTGGCGTCACGTAAAGTTTTCAAATGTAATAGAAAATGTTTCTTTGTAAAAATATCAAAATAATCTATATATTTCCTTATTTTTATGACATAAATGTTACAAGTTATAGTTATAATGTATTATTTTAAGTCATGGTTATTTAATAATTATTGAATTCAAATATAGGCTTGACTATAGGTTGTTAATATGAACGTTCGTGTCATAAAAATACGAAAATAATAAATCATTTAAATATTTTAAAAAATGAAATCGTTTAAACTTCCCGCCGAAAGTTGCCGTAGTCCATCTAGTGGCGTGGAGGTGTGGTTCCAATATCGAACTTCAAATAAAATTTGAACAGTTTTCTTTCAAATGTCACAGTCAAAACTTGTACCCAGCTACATAGGTGGCGCAAGTTATTTCACAGTTTCATTAGTACGGGAGAGTCCATTCTATTCCCCCTATAAACCTTTATCTATGGGTAGTCGGGGCCCGACCCTGCATGGGCCTCCCGCATAAGAGGAATTATTGTTTTACGAATAATTATTACTTTGGGTACATGTCGCTTTAGTGTAACAAAAACTGAGAGGATTTTGATAAAAATGAGAATATTGTGAATGTTGTAGGATAGTATTTCTGTTTCCCAAATTTCTCGAAATCTCGGATCCACAAAATCGGCCGCTAGTAATATGTGGGGCCCTATGACCAGTTAATCGTTAAAAGGTTTAAAATATTTAAAGAATGCAGGATAAAAATTATGAGGGTAAAAAAAAGTTTTGAGAAACACGAATTTAAAAATTTAAAACCATGTAGCTTCTGAACTGTTGGGAGTCTAGTTTTGGGTCAACTATTTTGTCGATATGGACGTCCAAAGAACATCTCAACGGGGTTAAAGTCAGGGAAAAACGATGAGGCTCCGCAGAAAATATTTTTTTTTAATATACATACAGGCAGAACTTAGATATTGGTGTATATTTGTATTATTATGGTAAATTTTTAAAATAAAGTTGAGCTTCTACACTGCAAAAACGATACAGAAAGTTAGAGCACCTACAATGAAGAATATTTTGGGCTATCATCCGTTTATAAAGTAGTCTAAACTAATCAGTAGTAACCTTACCTAGCCCATCACCTAATTTTTATAAATATGTTTAATCTGGCAAAATACAGAAGAAAGTCTAATTTAAGGTTAGAAAAACTGAGTAGTTTTCACAAAAACCCTCACCATCGCCTACATCATTCACATCTTAGTTTTTGTTGCACTAAAGCGATCGTGTGCGACTTACGTTTGTAACAATGACGTACAAAAACTTTAACCTGTATCTTCACAAGTCCACTGGTTCAAACTTGCTAAAAAATTGGAAAATAAAATCCTTTTGGAATTTTATTGCATTATTTCTTTATTAAAAGACTAATAATATTCCTCCTCTCTTTACCCGAGCATGGGCTACAACATTACTAACCAGATATGTTAGTTAAAACACTTTCGAAAACAATTAACAACTTTTTAACGTGATGGCTTTTTTCCCTCACGGAGCGACAACTTACCTCTTTAGATTTCTACCTGACACTCATAACAATTAACAACTTTTTAACGTGATGGCTTTTTTTCCTCACGGAGCGACAACTTATCTCTTTAGATTTCTACCTGACACTTTACTAACAAGACATGTTGGTTAAACCACTTTTGTAAACACTTAACAACTTTTTAACGTGAAGGCTTTCTTTCCTCACGGAGCGACGATTTATCTCTTTAGATTTCCGCCTGACATTGATTTGTTTACACTTCAGAATATAATAATAACATTAGTCAAACACCTTGACCAATCAAATATTAACACGTCGAACCCAAGCGCAACGTCTCTACATCAGCCCACTATTGATCGGCCAATCAACAGCTTATGCTCGTTGCTACGCACGTGGAAGCTAATATTATTTGATAGTTTTAGAGAATATCATTTCGATTTAAAATAGCAGACAGTCTTTGTTTACTTATAGGATTTAATTTGAACGTATATTTTATAGATTTGTACAACGATGCAACCACTTTGATATGCGGTGTTGCCATTTATATTGCATTTGAAATTAATGTATTTTTCTATTTATTAGCATTTAGTTGTTGAAGAAAAACATAGTACTTTAGCACGAATGCGACGTTGCCGCTTGGCTTAGTATTACATTACATTACATTTTATCCCATAAGATTGATTTCAACATTTTTACTTTATTTTCCTACTGGGTCACGACAGAAATATAAAGTGTGTCCCAAACAGATCGGTTACCACCATTTTTTCCAAATTGACAATTCTGCGCTTTTAATTTCCCCCTCTGATGCAGTGTTTATTATAGCCAATGAGAACCCGTCATTTTGACGATGATTTCCGCAAATTTTTGCACACAAGTAAAGAATAGAAGGCACGCTCAGTTTTCGGAGTAGCCATTGATAAGACAAAACGTACTTGCGTTAATTTACACACGCACATTACGCGCGAGGTTAGTCTTCGAATACCTACAGCCACTGAACACCAACCAGTAGAAAACCAAAGCTAATGGCCGAGCAATCTAAAAATGTCCCCGGTATGCACGTTGAAACTTCCTATCGCGGAAGCGTTGCTGATGCGCACGATATTTTGATATTCCCCTAAAATTGACGTCTACCTTGTTCAGAGCGGGTCATCTCTTTATTCTTTATTTACACAGTGTTTGGCGTGTGTATGGTAAGATTTGTGGGCGTTATTTTCCGTTCTTTATTGTATTTTGTTGAACATTCTTTAAGAACCAGTTGCTAGATTAGACTTGTATAGGTTCTAGTGCAGTGCCTTTAAGTGTGAGTTCATACTGAGAAAACAGTGCGTGTTTGCAATAATTATTGGCCAACGACCAAAACTCAGTTCTACAGGTTAATTTTTATAATGTTTGTTACCGACTTCTGTGTACTTTCAATTAAATTTAGTTGGGATAGCGGTTTTTTCAATTAACTTTTTCCATACTTATTAATGTATTTGTACTGGATAATAACGAGTGATTATTAATTATTTTGCTCAAGGGCGGCTGTGACCCAGTATACATAGTGTAGCAGTAGCGCGTAGATTAAATCATAGGGCGAATTTGCAAAAAAGCAGCGTTGTCACGTTGAAAACCTAAAATAATGTTTTTTTGACGGTATATAATATAAAATCCTGAGCTATCTTACTTTGAAAGCCTACTTTATATGGCCGCCTCCTACTTCTAGACACCAAACTTTCAACAATAAAAATTTTTTGTGCTTCACTAAACATTTTTACTGTAGAACTTTCAATCCGGCAACAAAGCTTCACCAAAACTTGATACGCTGAAAAATAAAAAAAAAATAAAAAATTAAATCATATCCTGCAAATAGCACTTTATAATAGTCAAAAGACGACTCCCCGGAGAAATATTAGTTAAAGCAATAGTAACCTACCTTCAAATAACTGCAAAAATTACAAAATTTCTCCAATTTCAATCAAATTCAAATAAGACGTAAATGTCATAAAACAATCATGTCATCTTATCTACGCAGTACGGCCATGATGCTTTTAAAATGCATGGCCTCCCTTGAGCAAAATAATTAAAAATCACTCGTTACTAAAGTCATGAATGCCCATTTACTTTCCAATGTAAATTTGTGGATATTATCCTTATTCTCGGTGCACATTGTTATCGATTGTCTAATAGTGAAGTATTTTTAATATGCTTTTCTCTTCTTGCTACCCTAACAAAATAATTCACAGTATATCTAATTATGCATCAATATTATATGTTTCGTCAATCGCCTGCTATTTTACTGTTACCTCCATATTTCAACGTAAAAGTCTTTTATTACAGCAGTTTTTTTTTCAGTGTGCTTAACACTACTTTTTTTCTGACTAGTACACCTAAACTGTAGTGTTATATATTAAATATATTAATAACGTACCAAGGCAAGACAAATGCATATGTTTTTCAACTCTACTGTAAACATTGATAACCTCCGTTCTTCTTTGCCTTTTGTCTGTTAAAAAAAAAAACAGTAATTTTTGTGCAACTGTGTGTTCATCGTATGTACAGAAAATGGTAGAAAGAAACGCGACAAATGCACCTGTTACGGTGTTAAGAATAACCATTATTACTTACGGAACTAAACTTTAATTCGAAATTTCAATTTCCATATCTTTTTTTTTGTATGATAAGGCACAGCACTGCAGGATAAATCCTTTATGGCGCTCTGAAAGCGGTGCGTGTGCGCAGGAAACGATTAATGTTGGTTTTGAATCTTTGAAGATTATAGTCGTTGGGGAACACGATCTCAGGGAGGTCGTTCCAGAGTGATGACGTTCTACAGATATCTACAACCCAAAATACGCAAGTCCTGAAATTTTTATAATTTCTTGCGGTGTATTGCCGCTTCGAGAACAATAAGGCCTTATTTTTTTCTATATTTTATATTATACCAAGATTTATTGTAATTACTTTTTTTTTTTAATTAATATCCATTGTATGCACAGCAGAATTTTAAAATTTCTTCTCGTTCGAGTTCAACACTCATTACAATAATTTACCTAATCACTTTTATACCTTCAGCATAATAAATTTAAAAAATAATTAAAAGTAGTACATTGTTGCTACAGGCCGGAAATTCTTAACAGGGATCAATGCTGACTGTGTGACTGCTATCGCCTTGGTATACTACCTGTCACTACAAGCGTATGTGTGGATGATTAAGTTGAGGAATGTGTGTAGATATATGTAATATCAATCCTATTATTTTAAATTTTCATCATTATATTATACTATATTCTATAAATTTTGCGTTGTCTATATGTGGATGTATATAAATGATTTGATTGTGATTCATTATACAATATAAATTTTTTAATGTGTTACTCTAAGATTAAGTAGAAAATCGCCAGACCTGACGTACACGTGAACTGCGCAGTCGCAAAGCTTCCGCAAAACGTCGCATACTGGGGATATTTCTGCAACACGGTATTAGCAATTTAGTCACCTTTCAGCAGCCTTTGTTTGCTTTCGATATTTTGAATATTGACGTATCGAATTATTATTTAATTGTCAGTTGAAAGTTAAAGTTATAATGTTTGCCTTTTAAATTGAAATGGAGCCCCAAGGCAGGAAGAAGGCCCCCAGCCCCATAGCGACGACATTACCAACTTCCGAGGACGAAATGATGACCCTCGTGGAAGTCCAGAGGACTTCAGTCGAGGCGCGGATATCAATCGAAGCTTATATAGCTGCAAGTAGGCAACGAATGGAGGCGAAGTGGAAGAAACTTTTGGCTGAAAAAGAATTAGAGTTGGCGATCAAAGAAGAGGGATTAAAGGGCTTCAACAGACAAGCCAATACGGAAGCGATTTCTTTGACGTTAGTAAACCCTTTGATAAGGTCTGGCATAACGCTCTCATACTAAAGATGATAAGACTCTGAGCGCCGAACTACCTCATCAAGGTAGTACCTTCTTTTCTTGAGAATAGGAGTTTTGCCGTCTCGTCAGAGAACGCACTTTCCTTGACGAAAAACATCAGGGCGGGTGTGCTGCAAGGCTCACCTCTCTCCCCGATGCTGTCTAATATATATAGACTTGACATTCCGCGCGATAGGCAGAATCAGCTCTATCTGTTCGCCGACGATACTGCAAATACGACTACCTCTAAGCAACCGTGCGACTTGGAAAACGAAAGTGATTTTCTTTTCAAAAAGTCGAGTACGAAGGCCTGAAACAAAGCTCAGGGTCAATCGAATCGAGTTGAACTGGTGCCAGGAGGTTAAATACCTGGGACTTATCTTTGACCAGAAACTGAATTGGAGGTTAAACTCAGTCAATAGAGTCAAGCTTACATTGCGCCAATTGGGCTCCATCTACCCCCTGCTTCACAGGCGGAGTAGAATTAGTGATCGCACCAAAGTTATACTTAAAGTACAAGGTACTGGTCAGGCCGGTTCTGACTAATGGCGCGCCTTCATAGTGCAACATAAGCAGGGCTGAGCTGAATAAGTTCCAGGTCATTCAAAACAGGGCTCTGAAACTGATCGGAGATGTACCCCGTTACACGACGAATCGAATACTACATCAAGATTTTCGAACTCCGACTCTGGATGAATTTTTCCTTAAAATTATTACAGACTATTACAGACTATGACAGACGCACAGACGTATCGACAACCCTGAAATTACCAACTCACACATAAGAGCAAGACCAGACTTGACTTACAAACTCCCGAAAGACTATTTAACTTTACCTATTATCGGTCAAATTCAATAGTAGAGATGCACTAAAATACAGTTGAGAAGCACTAGAGAAGTAGAGAGGCACTGTACCTACGTCTTGATAAAACATATGAGGCGCCATGTTACTGCATCACTAATACTTCCAGCCAGATAAGAAGGCGCACACTCATCAAGGCAAGAAATGCCAACTTTAAATTTTTCATAGGACAAGGTGTAAAAACTAAACGAAGAGTCAATTGATGTAAAAGGTTTTAGACCTGACGTAAAAAAACATTCAAGAACCAAAGTAAACAATATATTTATTATTTGACTTGCAGCTTAAAACTGGTCAACATTAGATGAGGCCACACTGAAACTGGCAGGAAACTAAATGTTTCTCTCTTTCACTGTTATTGAATGGGCTTGTTTAGTGCCCCAGAGCCCAATTAACCCTAAATTAGGCCCCGAAGTAGTGAATGTAACTGTACCAAATGCGCTGCTAGTCGGCGTCTAGTATTGAGTACAAATGTTGTTTTTATTGGAAAATTCATTTGGCATTTATGATGGGGTGTCCTATGCTAACAAGCTTTCACCAATTACGCAATAGCATAATCCGCAAGTAATATGGTTATTAAATATACGAAAATGGCGTGTAAATGAAGTTGCAGCATCCGGTTAAAATACTTGAATTTGCTGAAGGCAATTTAACTAGTTACCTCCGCAAACAGAAAACGCTATAAAATGGAAACTGTCATTTACAAATTGCTCTGTTAGTAGAGATCAGACCCGTAGGAGGGAAATATACGGGTCGTAATTCGGCATCGCCTTTATTGACAAAGAAATAAAGCTCTCTGTGTGGGTTTAGCAAATCCGTTACAATAGCATCCGCGAATAAATCAATTAAATAAATTGTCGCTCTACCTCTGCGCTAAGAATTTTTTTTATCGAAACGGGATTGCTTTACCAATTTAATCTAGTTTTATCGATCGGAGGATTTAAGGGTACCTACTTAGCGGAAGTAAAAAAAAGATTTGATGTATCCTGGAGGTTATATTTAGGGTGATCCTTAAATACATTAAGAAAATGTAGGATATAATTCCTGACATTATTTAAAGACGAAAAGTTCATATGAAAATGCGCACCCTCTAAGATACAGGGTGTTAAAATAATTTTAAAAAATAATTGTTTTTTAAAATTTCGAAAGTTCTTGAAGATACGGTATTGAAAATTGGTGTCAAATAATTTTGTATTAAACGGCACTTTTTCGTCAAAAAAAAGGTTTTGCTTAGTTCCACCAATGGCGTGCGTGAAGATATCATCAATATTTTTTTGTGAAAATATTTGATACGCCACTGATTTTTTTTTAACTCTGATGCATATTTATGCATTATTACGAAGGCGTAGAAAGGCCACCCGAAAGAAAGAAACATTTTGTGTAATATTCCGAGTTTAATCTCGGAATTTCGACTGTAATCTCGGAATCCGGACTTTATTCTCGGAATTCCGAGTTTTAAGTTTAATCTCGAAATTCCGAGTATAATCTCGGAATTCCGAGATTAAAATATTTTTTTCTTTCGGGTGGCCTTTCTATTATTGATACAAGCTGAACAAAAGTTATCTCTACTATGTTTTGAAAACAAAACAGTAATCTTAACGAAAAATGAAAAAAATTGTAAAATTGTAACAAGGAAACTATATTAAGACATCGCTGACTCGATTTTTTTTCAAAGTAGGCTTATATCACAGATTGTGTTACTAATTGTGGCAATGTCACAAAATTAAATAACAGAAAAATCATTTAAAGCTTTAGTGTGTCGATTCTGTAAATTGTTGTCGATCTAAAAGTTTTAAAGTTATGGCTGATTTAGAAAACAGTGCTAATTTGGCAGATATGCAATTTGTTTATGGTCTTGCTGACGGAAATGCATACGAAGGAAGACGCATTTACCAGGCAAGATATTCGAATCGTCTAGCACCGTGTGCTCAGACCCTTGTTAGTCTCCATCGCCGTTTATTAGAAAAAGGAAGTTTTGCAAGAGTTTCTTATATTTCCGGCAGGCCAAGGACGGTAAGAACACCACAATTAGAAGAAGCAGTATTAAATAGAATTATGGAAGATCCAGAAATAATACTAAAAAAATTGCGCATGAGGTAAACGCTAGTCAGCAAACCGTTTTGAGGATTCTTCACGATCAGCAAATGTATCCTTACCACATAACAACGAGTTCAGGCTCATTTACCACGTGATTTTCCTTTCCTGAGTCTTTCTTCCAAAATAAAAGGACCTACAAGGGATCCGGAAACATAGTATGTATTTTTTGAACAATGTACGAGTGAAGTAACTGTTCTGTTAGAGTTTCATGTACAACCCATTTTGTAACATTGTTTTGTATCGCGATCTATATTATGCTGTTTAAAGGGTTGTCAGCAATATCTTGCAAAATCTACGTGAGGGTCTCGTGCCCTCCTGGGCCCCGATCAACTCTTTGAAAGGTTGACTGGGCATTGTTCGGTCTGGACATATTTCGGCATAAAGTCTTCTTGCCTTTCACTTGGAAAGCGCTTTCCAAAAATTAAATGCACATCAGCATATTTTTACCTGTTTGTGTTTACGATTAGTAACTTTTGAGTGTTTAGCATAAACACCGATTTATTTAGAAAACCGCCAGTTTTATCGAAATAAATGAAGAGTACCTTTTTTAAAGAAGAATGACCAGGGTATTTAAAATATCAGTTTTCAGCTTTGTCCAATGACACCGGTCAAAATTTTGGAACAACGAGTCCGTTCCTGACATCGCTGACGATGTAAAACATAATATAACGTAGGGTTATTTTGACCTCCTCTATATGCTCTCGAGAAATTAGAAGGTGCTTACCGGATACCCTGTATGCATGGGTTTGCAAATTCATCCTAAATGTCACTAAAGTGTGAACGTACCTCTAGTTCCAACGCTGTGCATAGTAAGAGATATACATGAATGTGGGTTGAAAAAGTCGTTATAATAAAGGGACCTACTAATAAATACATTATTTTTTAATGGAATGAAATACATCACTGCAGACAGATTATTAGAACAAAATTTAGAGTTAATTAATTAGTATAAACTGATTTAAAAAATTTAGAAAGGCTTATTATTGTAGAAATCATTTTTTAAATATTCATGAAACCTCTAATAATAAGCCCTTACACCCCTACGTTAAAATGTTCATTAATTATTATTATCTATAGCTATAACATGTTCTAATTCAGAAATATATAAAATGTTTTTTTTTAATGCAAACAAGGTATGTTTACTCTGAAATCAATTTGCATTCATCCAAGATATTTACTGACCTTCATATAATAAAGGAAATGTGTATTTTGCTATAGTATGGTATTCTGAAAATTTCATATATTTATATTTAGCCAAACCTCCTTTTTGTTTCCGCTACCTATAGCAATGGGACAATTATCGGAAATTTTCATATTCCTGCATGAAATTAATAAGTGGAAATTTTGTGACATTCCAAATGTCAAAATAATGACATGAGAGTTAAAACTAATTTACTTACATACCTGGAATTGATTCAATTATTAACAGAAAATTTTTCCTCGGTAAAGAATATTTTGGAAATCATCCCAGCCGAAGTAATAATTTAAGCATCCTAGAGATAAGGAGGATAAGTGAAAATTTTTTGACACAACAATAATCGATTTAGTATAAAATAAAACAATGCAGTCTTCCTCCACAGTTTTAAACTGTGGAGGAAGACTGCATTGTTTTATTTTATATTACATTGACTCCACTGAAAGTATGGACTATTTTTTCAACTTCAATAATCGATTTGATCTCGTCTATTTGTAGTCAAGTGTGCAAAAGCAACCGAAGGATGGTTATCACTACTTATGTCATTATACATTACCATAGAACAAAAAAATTTTGACACTGTTATTGTTAGAAGTAGAAACAGTAGCGAATTTAGGATTGTACCACGGAGGGGGTTAAAAAATGCGCCGCAGGGAAAAATCTTCTAGTGCCACGCCCTTTTTTGGAATGTCAAAACTTCTACGTATCGATAGCCCGACCCGAAAAAACGTAAAAGTAAAGAGATTTCTAAATATAAACGGCAATATTTGTATTTTAAACATTAGTATATTAGTTTTTCGAAGGTTAATAATTGAAATAATGTTTTACCCCCTGAAGTAGGAAACACGGAACAAAGATAAAAATTTTCGAGTTAGAACCTAAAATTTCAAAATTTTGTCTTATTACACGAAATTTTGTTTAAAATGTTTTGTAACACGAAATTTTCGTGTTATAAGTAAGACGAAATTTTAATAATTTCATGTTGTAAGTCAAAATTTTAATATTTCGTGATGTAACTCAAAAATTTAGTTAGTAAAGTTTCGTGTTATAAGACGAAATTTTATTAGCTATTCATACAACAAGTTACGAAAAAAGGGTATTTTAGGCACGCGACGTGAAAATTGTCCTACGAGGCGAAGCCCAGTTGGACAACACGTTAGAGTGACTAAAATACATTGTTTCGTAACGAGTGGTATACAATATTTTTTCTACTAGCGTTTTATAATAAAAAACTTAATTTATTTTACCAAACATTTTATTACCTGTGTTTTATTTACACCTTTCATGTCAAAAATAGTATATTATTAGCCAATGTTTAGACAGCCATCATTATTGCCCGAGCGGCAAGACGCGAGGGCTATAAGCTGTCTAAACCGTGGTTAATATAATATTCTTTCCACTACTACAAACTTTTATAAGACATTTATCTTTATAGTATTAATAATTATAAAAAATTATAGGTAGGTATAGGTATATTTTTTAATCGAGTTACCTGCGCTTTGGAATTGGCAAAGTATTTTGTTGTTTTGTCAGGTGGCTTTGTTAATGTCAATTTTTGTTCATTTATGTCATCAGATTTCAAGAGTTTTCCGTTTTTTTTTTAAAAATGAGCGAGAAAAATGTTAGTGATATTATTATGTAGACACCTCCAGAATTAAGGATGGAAGCAGAAAAAAATGTTGATTGTATCGATATTTTACAATATCAAGAATCTCTAATAATCTAATATGTATTGATAATTATCTGGTTGCCTAACTACAATGAATTCATGTTGTAGAATCAAAAAATCAAGTTACCTGCGTTCAAATAGATTCTTGAAGATCGGTCAATAATAGATTTCAATGCCTTATTATTGACCATGGTCAATAATTACTTAGAAGGTAGAGAAAAACGATTTCTAACGTTAATAATCGGTCAATAATGGCGATGTTATAGGTTAGTAGTGAAAATAGTATATTATTAACCAAGGTTTAGACAGCCATCATTATTGCCCGAGCGGCGAGTTTAAATCACGAGGAGCGAAGCGACGAGGGATTTAAGACGTGAGGGCTATAAGCTGTCTAAACCGTGGTTAATATAATATTTTTTCCACTACTACAAACTTTTATAAGACATTTATCTTTATAGTATTAATTATAAAAAATTATAGGAAGGTATAAGTATATTTTTTAATCAAGTTACCTGCGCTTTGGAATTGGCAAAATATTTTGTTGTTTTGTCAGGTGGCTTTGTTAATGTCAATTTTTGTTCATTCATGTCATTAGATATCACGAGTTTTCCGTTTTTTTAAAAAATTAGCGAAGAAAATGTTAATGAATATCATTATGTGTACACCTCCAGAATTAAGGATGGAAGCAGGAAAAATGTTGATTGTATCGATATTTTACAATAGCATCTGTAATAATCTAAGATGTATATTGATAATTATCTGGTTGCCTAACCACAAGAAATCACCTTTATGAATTCATGTTGTAGAATCACAAAATCAAGTTACCTGCGTTCAAATAGATTCTTGAAGATCGGTCAATAATGGATTTCAATGCCTTATTATTTACCATGGTCAATAACAACTTATAGGGTAGAGAAAAACGATTTCTAACGTTAATAATAGGTCAATAATGGCGATGTTATAGGTTAGTAGTGGAAAATAGTATATTATTAACCGAGGTTTAGACAGCCATCATTATTGCCCGAGCGGCGAGTTTAAATCACGAGGAGCGAAGCGACGAGGGATTTAAGACGCGAGGGCTATAATAAGCTGTTTAAACCGTGGTTAATATATTATTTTTTCCACTACTACAAACTTTTATATGACATTTATCTTTATAGTATTAATAATTATTATAAAAAATTATAGATAGGTATAAGTATATTTTTTAATCAAGTTACCTGCGCTTTGGAATTGGCAAAATATTTTGTTGTTTTGTCAGGTGGCTTTGTCAATGTCAATTTGTGTTCATTTGTGTCATCAGATTTCACGAGTTTTGCGTTTTTTTAAAAAATGAGCGAAGAAAATGTTAGTGATAATATTATGTGTACACCTCCCGAATTAAGGATGGAAGCTGAAAAAATGTTGATTGTATCGATATTTTACAATATCAAGTAATCTAATATTTATTGATAATTATCTGGTTGCCTAACCACAATGAATTGATGTTGTAGAATTAAAAAATCAAGTTACCTGCGTTCAAGCAAAATTCGGTTAAAGTCAAAGATCGGTCAATAATGGATTTCAATGGCTTATTATTGACCATGGTCAATAATGACTTATAAGGTAGAGAAAAACGATTTCTAGCGTTAATAATCGGTCAATAATGGCGATGTTATAAGTTAGTAGTGGAAAAAATTTATTATTATTATTTTATGTGACCCTTCTACGTATTCGTAGAAATGATATCGATCTGGAAAATTTGAAATAATGTTTTATGTTCTTCATTGCAAATGAATGAACATGTTTTGAGTTTTCTCTACTATCGAGCCCACGAGGGGGGCGTCCAGACCCGGACGCCCCCCTAAATACGCCACTGAGTGGAACTGTCATTAACTTTTCTTACTCGAAATTTATTTTATTACACATTCCTCAAGCACGTTACATTTTGACAACAGCCCTCCACCTACGCCATCGATCTGTTATGAAGTATAAATCTAATGTGCCTTTGAAATCTAATAAAATTATCTCGAAGTTACTAATGCTCTTGGGATATTATGGAAGATAATCTTATTGTTATTCACCGGAAGAAATCCAAATGCTTCATCTAAAACATTGTTTCCAATTTCAAATTAAAACCGTGACATTGTCTATTTCGAAGTATGCGACAATAATTTTGTATGTATGTATTGTATATTCTCGTTTATTTTAACAAAGAAGTGTATATCATGATTTCTACAAGTTAAATTTATGTGGAAATAATAAAAGAAGACTAAAATTTTTTTTATTTGCCGGGAAAAAAATTATCCTTGATCTCAACAAGTCTATAAATATATTATTTGCCATAAATAGGCTACATATTATTGCATTCCTGTTTATTGACTTATATTAAAAAAGAAGCTATTGGGGTTGGTATCTGTATTTTTCACAACCAAAAAATCTAGTTTAACGCATTCCCAATTTTGAATCATATCTGAGAAGAAACAAAAATCGACCACAATTAATCAACCAATTAACCACACCATCGCTATGAAAAATAATATACTATTTTTTTACTTGCGAATACCTTTATTCAATTATTATGAACTTGTTTGAATGGCATTCCTTAGCTTATCTGTACCTGGCGCGTAGCGGCCTTTTTTTTTAAATCTATAATTAAGTGTCTATTTACAAATATTTGATTAGTACTGACACGAACCTAACTAATTTAATTCAGGTTCAGTTTAGGTTAGAAACAGTCAATATTATTTCATTCCCTAAGAATATCATTACCGTGCAAAGTAACATTGAGAACATGTGCGCATATAAAATCTCTTTTGTACACAACGCAGAAGTTCATCCTCATTTCAAATAAATAGTCAAACATTATTCAGTTCTAGAAAATATCCGTTTCTCTAGCCAGACAAAAAGGTATAATATCCAACAATTAATCTATAAATAAACTCAAGAACGTTTGTGGTAACGCGACATCTAGTAAAAATATGCAAATTAGTTCTTTTGATATGACGCTGACCCACCGCTCGGTTACTACTTTATCTTAATATTTGTGCTAATTTCTTATTGGCAAAGAACAACTGTGGCCACCATTACCATAGCGACATAGCGTGTCACTAAGCGCTAATTGGTTTAATCAGGACACCGGGGTAGCGGAGGTAGGTGGTCCGCTTCGTAACATCAAGGACAAGTCACCTTAGTCTTTGTTGTGTATTGTTCTTTTTTCGCTTTAAAATAAGTGATATTTCCGCCAAAAAGTGGCAAAGATTCATGTGTGCGTATAACTAAAGTTCGCGTTAATGTTTTATAGGGCTTCCTTAAGAAAATGAAGCATTTATTTCCCGTCGGCAAGCAACATTGTAGTATAGTATCGCAAGACTAGATATGTTTTTCTATCTTCCGTAATAAATGTAATAAAATTCCGCAGGTGCCTGAAAACAGCGCAGAGTGTCTGAGGTTGCAAGGTCCGATTGTATAGCATTATTTATTCGAAATTTGCCAAGTGAAACGAATGTACACCCATGTATACAAGTGAAATTAAATTGAAATGTGCAAAATAGAAAACATTTTAATAAAGTGTTTTATTGAATCTGGCAGTATATAAACGAATCAGCTCGATACTGTGGCTTAGGTATGCAGTAACAATGTACGGCAGATAATAATAAACTCTGTTTTGTTCAATGAAAATTGATTGTACAATTTTTATTTTGATTTATATTGGCATATTGACAGAGAATCGCAACGGTTTTCCAATTCAGTGACGTTTCAGTAAGAAGTTGCTTGCAATAGTTTGGATATTCGACTATTTTACTTTCAGCTGGTATGGTCCAATTATGTTACGATATATGTACTTACCACGGTTTCAATATAATATATGAAAAATAATAACTAATAGAATTCCTTTAACGTTTTGGATTGCCAGGGTTAAAGTCATCCCGCGGCTGACGGCATTTTAATCATAGACCTGCGAGGAAGAATTTGCAACGTGACTATCCTACAAAGAGAATAAAATCCTGCATTTTAGCTACTTTAACTGTAAGCAAAAAAAGGACGATTAAAAATATTGCAATTATTATCGCCGAACATAAGACTTTAAAATGTGAAACCAGGAAAAATACAGTACAAATTCTGTTTTCAATGCATAAATTGTAACCCTTAATCTGCTTTACGCTTATCTTTGCACAAATACTACGTGCAGGGTCGCCTCGAGCTTTTATACTTTAATTTATTATATTAAATTAACAAATTTATGATATTTTCACGACTTCGTCGTTAAGAGTTTTATATAGGGCCTTGGAAGCATTTTATTTTCAGTAAGGTGCTACGGAACTATATTTGAGATTTCGTTGGGAGGACAGGTTCCATATATTGGCAAGAAGGAAAGGTGGAACACTGGTCCTTTTCGGCTGTGATGTGATGTGTAATGGTAGTTTCTTAAGTCAACTCGAGAGAGCTTTTACTTCTGCTTGGTATCGTTCTCGGTATCGTTGTTTCTTTTCGATTACATCTTGAAGCTTTTTTTGATTTCTTATTGGATTCAGTAATTTCTTGACGTAATTCGGTTCTTAGGGTGGGAGCTAGTCTTTCTTTTTTAAGTATATTGTCAGATACGTCCGTTTGTTCGTAATATTTTGTGATTAGTTTTATATGGTGTTCTTCTAATGTCACAAGTCGCATGTCTGCGTAAAGTATTCTTAGTCTCCCGTTTTGTAAAATTTGTGTCTTTTTAGTCATATTTTCTTTACCGTGCACCAACTCCGTTTTCCGTACGTTATAATTGGCCTGATTACAGTCTTGTGTATAGATACTTTTGTTTTGTTGCTTATTTTACTGTTGGCACAGCGTAAAAGAAATACTGTCCCTAGTTTTTTTTTGTGCTTTGCCACCACGGTCATTGTCATTGTTATTCCAAGACAATTTCCTGTCGAAGACAAGGCCAAGGTATTTAATTTTTTGACTCTAGTTTACTGGGCTATTATTGACTGGAACACTTGTTTTAGGGAGCCTTGCCTTGCCCTCGAGAAAAAGATTGCTTGGGTTTTTTCTTCATTTAATTTTAACTTTTAAGTTTCAAGCCACTTTTGCATGATTGTAATATGGTGTTGCAGACGTGATACCACTAACCATGGCTGTCGTGAGGTGGCAGTTATTGTAGTGTCATCAGCAAATAGATATAATTGTGTTTGGGCATACCCAGGGATGTCAGCAGCAGTGGCGTATTTAGGATTGTGACACGGGGGGGGGGGTTCACTTACCTTCCCTAAAAAAATGCGCCGCAGGCAAAATTTTTTTAGGTGCCACGCCCTTTTTTGGACTGTGTAAACTTACAAATTTTATGTTTTGATAGCCCGGCTCAAAAAAAAACGTAGAAATAAAGCAATTTTTAAATATAAACGTCAATATTTGCATTTCAAATATTAGTTTTTCGAAGGTATGTATAACGGTATACTATTTTACTCACCTGAATTAGAAAACACGGAACAAAAAAAAATTCAACAATTATTATTATGTGGAAATCCCCAAACATCTGAAAAATTTGAAATAATGTTTCATGTTATTTATTGCAAATAAATGAATGTGAATTTCAGTTTTCTTTACTACTTAGTCCACGGGGGGGGGGGGTCCAGACCCCCGGACCCCCCCCCCCCCCCCTAAATACGCCACTGGTCAGCAGAATTAATATTGTAAAGGTTAGCAGCTAGGAAGTATCCTTGGGGGGGTTCCTGCTTTAATTTGCCTCGTCGTTGATATCGCAGTTTCTGTTGACACTACAAAGGTTCTGTCCTCAAGATATGACACTATTAGCCTGATCAGGCATACCTGCCCTTATTAACTTCAGTATAAGTGCGTTATGCCAGACGTTGTCAAATGCTTTGAAGACATCAAAAAAGACTGTCCCTGTAGACATGCGGCGATTGAATCCTCTTAGTATCAATTTTTCAACTATATACTTTGCCTAAACTTGATAATAGACTTATCGGTCTATAACTGACCGCCAACGCTAGATCCTTTCCAATCTTTGGAATCAATGACATCTTGGCCCTTTTTCAAGTGTTTGGAAAGTAGCTCTTTTCGAAAATCTAAAATCAATGTCGCTATTCTATTGGGAATAATATAAGGAGCGTCTCAAAGTTAAACTACCTTAAAATTTTAGATTTCTTTGACATTTTTCAGTTTGTTACGTCCGAATTCTCTGTAGATGTAATGTAATGTAAAAGTTTCTTTGAAAGGCAAGCCAGTTTTTAGTTTTTCTTGTGTTTCGAAAAATTATCTGTTTCGGATATTAAGGCACACTGACCCAAATGTGGGCTCTTGTAAACGACACTATTGTGACAATTTAATTTGGTCACTAATAAGTTACTAGAACTGGCCTAATTATAGTAACTTATATCACATATCGGATCCGAATTTTAGTTTTAAAACCGGTGAAAAGTTTAATGTTTTGTTTTCGGTATGAAGCTAATTTTATATAAAACAGTATTTTTGTGAAGATTTCTTTGTTTTGGGGGTTCATTCTTACGTGTCAGCTTTAGTTCCAAACTTTCTAGGTTAATTTCTTCTTCTTTTAAAACATGTTAGTGGCCTTTATATTCAACAACCGAATTTAAACGAGACCGTTTGTCGATTGTCGAAGATATTGCTTGTACATCTGATTTATTTCACTTAGTTCAAATACCTGCAACCGGGCAGTCCGGACCCACCAGACGGATTTCAGTATCATACGCTAGTATATGAACCGGCCTATTTTGGTTCAAACAAGTAGTTCGGTCCGGAAGTGGTTCGCTGAAACTTGCTTTATCTCTTTGACGCCCACACTTCTCTGTGGTGCAGGAGACGGGATGGCACTTTAACCTTGATTGCTTTGTGGCACTTTACGTTTGGCAGTCGAACTTGCAACAGGCCCTTTTAATCTACGACTATTCAAGTCATCTCCCCAGGATTTGAGATTAAAAGGCCATGTTTCCTGTCACCTATCCTGCAGCTTGGCGGTGTTGTGAATATTTTTACGTTTACTGTTTCGTGGGAGGCGGAAAAGTCACCAAAGGTGGATTTTTACTTGATTTTTACTGCACACTTTGCTGTCAGAAGTCAAGTCCGGTCACCAAGACCTAGAAGGGCAAAATAATTTTGGAGCACCCAACAACCGTGTTGAACATTTATTGCCTTAGAAGCTCCTGCTAGGGTCTTTCATCCTCCCGTCTTTTGTCATCTTGCTTCCCCCTCCAAGAAACGTCCATCTTCTTGTTTACCGTCTTCCTCTCGTCCTCTTGTTTGGTCTTCCTTCCCCTTGGAAGAAGTCCACCATCTGCACAATATTACTAGAGGACAGTGTACAGGTTTAAATACTAACCTTCCATATTTTTTTTGTTTTATAATAAAGCCAGCAACAATTTTAATTCTTCTCGTTTCATTTATACAGCTCCCCCTTTTTTTTAACTTGTGTTTGTGTGGTGTCAGATCGCATGAGCAGGGCTAGCTGCACGATCATCTTGGCGCTTGTTAAACCCCCTCCCGCGAGCTAGGGCGATTGGCACGCGTGCTCCACAGCTAGTGCTGCTCGTGCTCTCTGGCCGCCACTTTTATTAAAATTTTTTGGGCATTAGTTTACTTAATTTAATTTTTCTTTTTTTTTATTCTGTTTTTAATAATTACGGTTTTGCTTGTTCAGCGGTGCTCACCACATCGCTGAAAAGGGCCACCTTTTTTTTCAATAAAACAAATACATTTTTTTTTTAATTTTTTTTCTGTTGTATTTTTATTCAGAAACAAAAAAAACACTGAAGTACGCGTTTCTCTATACTAACTTTTAGATTTTGTGAAAATAAATTCACAAGAAGAGAAACAAGCGTGAAATATGAACTTCCGCGTAACTTTTAAGTTTTTGTACAAATTGTTACTAGTTATAATGATATTCACTTCTCGTATTTGTTTTACTGGGTTCACGTTAGACGTTGGAGAAATCTAAGATGTTATAAATACCTATTACTTACTGGTATAGTCTGGCGGTAAAAGTAAGGAAAAATCAGTTCAGTGGATACATTTATCATAAGGGAATGTCTGTTTCTTTTTACGACTTTTAAGATCATCTCAGTGTTTGATCGGATTAAGGTCCGGAGAATTATTAGACCAATCCATTACTTAACCTTTTGTAGGTAGGCACTGTGGAACAATTCTTATAATACGTCATAAGGATTATCATCTTCCCTTTCATAACAAAATTATTACCAATTATAGTTTGTATGTTAAACGTAATAAATTTTAAGGGGCCCGTTTTTCATACAATATTTTAATTATGTATTGTTGTTGTTGTTAGAAATATAGGTCATTATTCATATACGGTGACCCTCGTTTTTTGCTCGTCACAGTGTGTAATTAAGGAAAAACAACTTTTTGTTAAAATAGCCTTAAACCAATCATAAAGCAAAATGCTTTAAAAATACCATTAAATTGTAAATTCAGTAAATTACCCATTCGAAGAACTTTCCGTTCGGAAAATTTTCCATTCAATCAATTTTCCGTTCGAACAATTATTCTTCATTAATAAAAAGCGTTTAGTTGAATTTCGATCCGGATTATACAGCCTCATAAGCACAGTTGTAAAAGCGTCGTTGGCAAAAAATAACAATATTTAAAGGCCACACTAGAACATGTTATATACACTTTTAACAATATAGGTAACTAATTTTGTTCAGAACTACCTTTTGAAATATTCATTGTGGATGTGTTTCCTTGAAGAATGATGAAATAATTATTTACCTTTAGTCTGTCACTAGTCAAGCTTCAAAGTAAAGACCCAAATATCTGTGACTGGCACTTCCATTATGAATGTGGGTTTTCCATTTCAAACAAATCGTTCAGGCAAAACAAAAAATATTTTTTGTTCAATAACATGAATTGTTTTTTACAAAATAGGTATTTTTTCCAAATCCAAAATTATTTTTATTTATCTGAAACTTAAAGTTACTCAAAAATATCTATTCTGTTAATTTTTTTTTTTTCAAATACTTTCCTTTTTTAGAAAAATGAATGTTGTTTGCCCTTTTTGTTTTTGTTCGTAGTTGCAAAACAAATGATACATATACAGAATATACATATATAAAAACTTTTTATACAGGGTGTGTCATGTCACAGTGGC
Source organism: Polydrusus tereticollis (assembly GCA_963920685.1). Taxonomy (NCBI): domain Eukaryota; kingdom Metazoa; phylum Arthropoda; class Insecta; order Coleoptera; family Curculionidae; genus Polydrusus; species Polydrusus tereticollis. The sequence continues at coordinate 20,644,993 of OY987326.1, read as the reverse complement.
CAATACTAACTTTCTTATTTTAAATGCAAATATATTATTCAATTTTTGGATTCTTCAGAAAATTTTAGATATATTTCATGTACAGGGTTATCCAACTAAGACTAGACAAGGCGATTTTTTGACTTTTCCTGTACTTTTATAAAAAAACTGAAATAGCCATCTTAAGTCATTTTCTCCCGCGAATTCGAATATCTTCAGCAAAAACCAATTGAACATCAAACAAAAGTACTAGGGGTCACTTTGATATTTTTTTAAATGGGATGCCGTATTTTTAATGAGCTTATCCGATTTCTCATATAAATTTTGATCTAAAATGTTGGATTTTTAATTCAAAAATGCCTTTTTTCTTCAGTTTTAAATTCGGAAAATGTTCGTCTACCGTAAAAATTAAAAAAAAAAAAAATTAAAAATCCAACATTTTAGATCAAAATTTATATGAGAAATCGGATAAGCTCATTAAAAATACGGCATCCCATTTAAAAAAATATCAAAGTGACCCCTAGTACTTTTGTTTGATGTTCAATTGTTTTTTGCTGAAGATATTCGAATTCGCGGGAGAAAATGACTTAAGATGGCTATTTCAGTTTTTTTATAAAAGTACAGGAAAAGTCAAAAAATCGCCTTGTCTAGTCTTGGTTGGATAACCCTGTACAATATCCTATCTTCAACTGTTTCGGAAATATTAAGTGTTTTCAGATTTATTGCGAAAATCAACAACACACTAAAAAACTAATAAGTAATACTGTTTTTTTTCTTGATAATGTAAAAACAAAAAAAAAACATTAATGTAGGAGATGTTGAAAATGCTCGCCGCGAACATCTTGGCAACATCCTAATCTTAAATAGAAATTTCTTCTAACGTTACTGAACATCTCAGGCGTGACCGATCTAATCGCAAGCATTATTCGCCTTCTTAAGCCAGCTAAGCCGAGGGGTTTAGTTTTCTATACAATATTTTTGACATAACCCCCCGTCCACCGATTTGGAAATACTCGGTTGAGGTACTGCCGGACATTGATTTGGTAATGAGGCGGTGTTCCATCTTGCTGAAACCATATCATATTCGCTGGAAGTTGTGGGTTTGCTGGATCAGGATATAAGTTTGTCAAAGTTGGCAAGATATTATTTTGAAGCAGTGCTAAATAATTATGGCCATTTAAATTGCCATTAATGAAAAAGGGACCTATGATATGATCTCCAACAATTCCTGCCCAAACATTATTCTTTTCAGGATATTGCGTATGTTCTTCTCTCATCCAGTGAGGATTTTCCCTAGACCAATAGCGGCAATTCTGACGATTAGCATGACCGTGAAGTGTAAAGGTGCACTCATCAGAAAACAAAACGTGTTCTAATTGGATCACATTGCTATCTAACATTGCTATCATTTGTTCATAAAAATACGTTCTCCTATCAAAATCGTCTTCCATGAGCCCATGAGTAGGTATCATTTTATAGAGATACATTTTATTTTCTTGCAATGTTCGAATAATCGATGAATGGTAAACATCGAACATTGGGGCTGTTTTTCGACTAGAAGTATGTGGGTTTTCCTGAAACTCAAGCATAATATCTAATTTGGTATCATCACTTATTGCATTGGCAGCTGCTTTTTTTATCTGCTTTATTTGTCCAAGCTGGCGAAACTGCTTTTCTATTTTACTAATAATTGTCACTTGAGTTATAGGCAGTAAATTTGGAAATTTTTCATGAAATAAGCGAGCAACTACCATTTGTGTTCGTGTTTTATCTCCATAACCAATCATCTGAAGAATTGTTATTTTGAGCATTTCTGTTAAATAAACCATTCTTCTGATATGCAGTTAACGAAATTCAAACGACTATAACATTGACAACTACTGTCATGCAGACAGACAACAATTTGCTAAGGTCAGGTGTTTTTAACAAAAGTGAACAATAGTATATTATGTTACAAGGACGAAAAATGCAGTATTTCGGACGTATTGCGGGAGATTACTGGACGAGGCAAAGCCGAGGCCAGTAACCCGCATAGTCCGAAATACATTTTTCGTCCGTATAACATACGTTATTTTTTATCCGATTGTGTTTTTGCTCGGATTATAAAATAATGTAAAAATTAAGAAAACCAATATATTTCATCTTGCATTGTAATTTTTTGTCCCTTGAATGTTTGAACAATGAAACCTGTAATATGCGTATCCATGGATCTAACAAATAATTAAATTAATATTATCAACTGACGTTTTATCAATCAGGCGATAGTTTTAACTAATCTTTCGTGTTCTGCTAGTTTTAAAACCTGAAAAACACAATTAAAAATGGAAATAGACGATGATCTTATAGAAGGTACACCACCTGACATTCAAGAAACTGCCAAGGAAGTAATGTTACATTTGTTGCCACAAAAATCTAAGGAAATATATGAAAGAGCTTATAAAAAATTTATGGATTACCGGCAAGAAAAAAATATACAGTCGTTCTCCGAAAACGTCTTCTTGGTCTATATGGCGGAATTATCAAAAACTATGAAGTCATCTACTCTGTGGTCGCAGTATTCTATGCTACGTGCAGTGGTAAATGTAAAACAGAATATTGATATATCTAAATACATGAGATTACGAGCATTGTTGAAACAAAAAAGTGTTGGATATTGTCCAAAGAAATCAAGGATCCTAACTAGAGAAGAGGTTCACAAATTCCTTTGCCATGCTCCAGATGACAAATACTTAATGTTGAAGGTAAATGTAACTATATAATAGTATTTTAAATTTCTGACTAACAATTTTCTTAATTACAGGTTGCTTTTATTTTTGGAATCGCGGGCGCATGTCGTCGAGAAGAACTGGCTCATATGAAAATTGATGACATACAAGATTTGGGAACGGCTTTGTTAATAAAAATTCCCTATAATAAAACAAACAAACCGAGATCATTTACGGTGACTGGAGAATATCTAAAGTATTATAGAAATTATCTGGCTTTACGTCCAACAAATATGAGTGATGGGCGATTTTTTGTGTCTTATCGCAATGGAAAATGCCATAAGCAAGTTGTCGGTAGTAGAGGAAAACGGAGAGAGCGAGGCCAGGTGGTGCTGGTGGTGCTGGTGGTGCAACTAACCCAGGTGGTGCAGGTGGTGCGTTTTACGATCTAACCCAAGTGGTTCGGTGGTGCGTTTTATGATCTAACCCGGGTGGTTCGGTGGTGCGTTTTATGACCTAACCCGGGTGGTTCGGTGGTGCTGTTTACAAAATAACCCGAAATTAAACCCGACTTTTTACGACCTAACCCGGATGCTTTCATGAGGCGGCTTCTTATCTAACCCTAACTTGAACCTGAATATTTATGAACTGACCCGAGATAAAACCCGACTTTTTACGACCTAACCCGGATGCTTTCGCGAGGCGGCTTCTCATCTAACCCTAATTTGAACCAGAATATTTATGGTCTGACCCGAGATAAAACCCGACTTTTTATGATTTAACCTTAGTGAAACGCCGCTGCTAAAGCGGGATAATTAAATCCCAATTTTTATAAGCCATCCTTAAACCCAACTTTTTACGATGCGACCTGAGCCATCCTTAAACCAGACTTTTTATTATTTCCCCTTAGTTGAAACGCCGCTGCTAAAGCGGGATAATTAAATCCCAATTTTTATAAGCCATCCTTAAACCCAACTTTTTACGATCCGACCTGAGCCATCCTTAAACCAGACTTTTTATTATTTTCCCTTAGTTGAAACGCCGCTGTTAAAGCGGTATAGTAAAAAACATTATATATATTTTCTAACTTAGTGAAACGCCGCTGTCGGGTAGTAAAGCGAAATAAAACCCTAATTTATATGGTCTAACAAGATAAGTATAATAATGCGGTACATTATTTACGACCACAATAATTATTTATACCTAAATGACCCTTCCTTTTATGGTATGCTCAAACCTTAATTCAAAATTCGATTAGTTAAGGTAAAATAAAATCCATAATATAATTTAATCATAATTTATTCAAAATTCAGGATTATACAAACTACATAATATGTTATGTTCTATACTACTATAATTCTTAACTATGTTATTAAGCTAAACTAATTACTTAGTATAAATTTATCTACCCAAAAAATTACACCCGGTTCGAACAGAACCATCTAAAGCATTATAGCTTAAAAATGCATCGTGTAACACCAATGCAAAAACTTTAATGTTTTTTGCAAATTTGTTACGCGTTTCAAATTCAATTTTTATGTCTACTGTCGAATTTTTTATGTTATTATCCGCTTGCTGACTGGAATCAATGACAAAGACCGGATTTGCGAAAAATTCATCTAAATCAAGTAGGGGACTACAATCTTGTCGATTATAGTAACTACGCTGAAAATTTTCGTATGCGTAGTATGCAGGACCACAAAGCTTTTTGCTAAAATCCAAGTTCCATCTTTCATAAGGAAATACGTTGCTATTTAAATACACGCGAATATCTCGAATACCCGCGTTTATAAAATCTATCGCATTCTTTTTATAGTTGTCCAAACTATCGGCGCTTATAAAGCTGAGAATAAGATATCTTGGTTTTTCAAGATTGGTACTAGTTTTTAAAGCCCATATATCTGAAGTCGTTTCTCGTAGTGTTGGAAGCTCATATAGATCCCACATTCTATAAGCTATATTTACTTGAGCATTATTGCCACCTTTATTTATACGAGAAAGCAGTTTAAGCTTTTCTTGATCTTCGGGAACAATATGACGAACTTTCCATTCAATTTTGCTTACATTAATAGTTGCTTCTACTTCGCCGACGTAGCAGTTAACATATGATCTAGATAAAACCATTATTAATTCCTGCTTTACATTAAGGACTCCTTTCAAATAGTCTTCTGCAAAACCCAATAGATATTTTAAGGGCAGCTTTCCGCTAAATATATGGCTTGTTTTGTCCAAAATAACTTGACATCCCTCATTTAAACCCCATCCTGTGGTAAGTAAGTTTTTACTATGCAGTGGATTAAATGATACCAATGTCTTTAACGCTGTGGTGATTCCAGGTTTTCTGACTATAGATACTTGTTCACCACCCATTTCATATCTAATTTCATCAAATAAAAATGCCAAACAATTATTTGACAAATAGCATTTTTTTGTAGCATCACTTGAATTAAATGTGCCCTCAATATATATGTAACTATCTGCAATATTGAGTATTAGATCTTGAAAATGAATTGGTATACGGATTTCATCAGAATTGCTATATGTTGGTGACCCATAAGGTTTATATGTATGCTCATTTAAACTGACAAGTGAATAATCAAATACAGGATCATCGAAAACCTCCAATTTTTCACTTGTTGAAATGGTGGCCATATTTTCTTAAATTTTTAGTTGTAAACCCAAGGATTTCAAAAAATCGCGATCTTCGATGCTTATATCACTTCCTTTCAGATCAACGTTTCTTTTTAGAATGCGTGCTATAGTTTTAGGTTTACTGCTTTTATTATCTTTTATTATCTTAGACGATTTTTGATATTTATAAATCTGAGAATTATATTGAAATCCCATTATGTAATTTTCTTTAATTCTAATTTAATTATAATTTTCTCTCCTTGGAAATTAACCAAGTCTCCTTGATCGTCCAAGATTCTCAACGTAATGTTATCTATAAACTGACGACCCAAAGGTTGTATGGGCATATATATTATATTATGGGGCTCCTTAGAAAGTTTGTAACCAGGTTCAACGTCAATATCAAATTCGAATAAAGTATGAGATTTTGTTGAATTCAGATATGCTCCAGAAATAATATTACAGTCAACTCGTATCATTCGAACTTTCATTATATCCACTGGTAGAGTGGATTCATGAAGCTTATTGGCTTTAAACACTTTCTCTGCAAATCCAAGCGTTCTTCCTAAAGAGGATTTTATTGAAAAATCTAAATCCAATGTAGATTTAAGCTGACACTTTAAAGTGTTGTTATTAGCCTCCAAACTAAATATTCTATTCATATCATCAATTTCATTATTATTTTCTAAATATTTCTTTTTCTTGATTTCTTTCTGAATTTCTTTATGGATTTCATCAATTTCATATGCACCTGGTTTAATTCTAAAGTAAGTAAACTTTTTCTGATCAGGCTTGCCAAATCCAAGTAAATTATTATTTTCATCTATGTTAAAAATTGAATTATAAGTGTAAAATCCCAACAATCCTAAACCATATATTGAATTCTTCTCAAGCTCAAGCGAGGGAAAAAAATTAGCACTCAACACGCTGCTATGATCTGATAAGGTAAACGTGTACGACATGACTACAAAAAATTTAGATGTATTTCAATATTTATTGTAATATACAACGTTTATCCGATGGTAAAACCTCAATTTTATTTTCTGTTGCTATATTTATATCCTTCATTTTACAATAACAACAGAATAATTTTCGCTTCGGAGGACCATCATTTACATCTCCATCCTCACTATCATCCTGCTCATGCTCAGTACAAAATAAATAGTTTTTTAAATCTGGATCTTCCTGTAAGTGTTTAGGAAGCTTAGACCAAATAAACGGGATTTCTCGAAATGCACAATTTATAATAACTTCTTTGGGCATATAAACTAAATCCTCCTTTGTCATATTTAATAAGCTTCTCGATTTGAAAAACACTTGCATAGATTGAGAGATCTTTTTTATAGCATCATTCTCCATTTCTTAACTTTTTTTAGCAAGAAACTTTAAGCATAAATGTCCACACCAGACTGTATCAAAATCTTGCTCGCGAATGTAGTTATAGAAGATATTTTCTGTTTTATATCGCCCAGTATACAAATAACTAACTAACTCACTTGGTGGAGGTAAATCTCCGAAGCTATCGTAATAATATGTTTTATCATTTTTCTTCTTATATGCAACCCAATGCGTCCCTACCCCCTCGGCATCATCCAAATTAACAATTCCACTTTCAAACTTGTTAGGACCTGTTTTTGGCATAGCATCTCTCATATATACACCTCTAAAATATGGAATATTTAGCTGTAATGCATACTTAGACAAGTCGAAATTTGTAAGCGCTTTTGGAGGTAGGGATTTTATTAGTTTTTTGAACTTTTATATGGTTTTAGATATAGCCCCAAACCACTGCGATATGGCTTAAGATATAATCCATTACCCTTTTTTCCTTCATCTATATTTTTATCATAACGCTTTCCCGATGAAACATCTTTAGCTGTTTTTATCGCTCTTATAATTCCAGCGGCCCCGCCAGCTAACGAACCCAAAGCAGAAAGTCCTGCAAATATAGGAATCAGAGGTAAAATTCCTCCCTGCTTTGGTAATGGTATGATGCGCGGAGTTTGTATTTTTCTTTTACCTCCGTGAACTTTTAATGTTTTTTGCGCCACTATTATTCCCATTTTTACCATTTTTTGTATATCAGAATTTTTCGGGTCTAAATTTAAACGTTTCTTTAAATTTTTACGAATTTTATTTATAATCCCGCTACCAAAAACTATTTTTTTCTGTTTTTTATTTATTTTAATACTCTTTTTACGTTTAGGTAATGCTTTTTTACATCCCATGCCAAGCTTTCTTTTTATTTTCATTCCAGTCGTTACTAGCCAAGCTGCAGTTTTTTCGCCAAAACTAGAGTTTGCCGACTTTACACGTTTCCAAGCACTTTGTTCAAGTTCGTAATCTGCTTTATGTCGTTCACCTAACTTTTTATGTTTTGCATAGGCTATATCATGCTTTTTACATGCAATATCTAATGAATTTATTCCAGGATCACCGCGGGTGAGTCTTTTCTCTAACTTTGTTCCAGGTCCGCAATACTGATATCCAGGTAAATGTAATTCAATTGGTAGCTTATTTATTACAGTATCAACTAAGCCTTTACCACTCGCCTTGGTGCTGCTGGAGCGAGAGGATATACGTCCTAATCGTTTGGTGGCTGACATTAAAATAAAATATAGTGTGCAAGTAACGTATATTTACAGCAATATGTTTATTGAAAAATCAGGTTATGAATTGGAAGTTGACAATCTGGATCAGACCGTTGGAGCAGGGTTGCCGACTACTAAAAGGAATGGACCTTTATTACCAAATTCAATAAGAGCGCTTTTAATAGGCCCTTCAAATTGTGGGAAAACAAATGCTATGATAACCCTTCTAACTCATCCTAAAGGACTTTGTTTTGAAAATATATATATTTATTCAAAGTCCTTATATCAAGCAAAATATGATTATATTCGCAAAGTACTCAAGCCGATTAAGGAAATTGGTTTCTATACTTTGCTTCCAATGAGACAATAGTTAATCCCGCGGATGCTAAACCTAATTCTGTTTTTATATTTGACGATGTAATTTGTGAAAGACAAGATACTATTCGTTTATATTTTAGTATGGGGAGACATAAAAACATTGACTGTTTCTACTTAGCTCAGACATATTCTAAAGTTCCAAAACAATTAATTCGTGATAATGCAAATTTTCTTATTCTGTTTAATCAAGATCAAACAAACCTTAAACACATTTATTTAGATCATGTTTCTCCAGATATATCATTTTCTGAATTTCTAGAAATGTGTGCAGAGTGTTGGAAAGAAAAATATGGTTTCCTAGTTATTGATAAAGATAGCGATTTAAAGAGAGGCAGATATCGAATAGGATTTGATAAATACATTTATTTTTAAAATTTTATATCATTTAACATTGAGGCAGTAAAGGGAGAGGAGTAAAAAAAAAAATGAACGATACTTCAGAAATTGAGCTTAAACGCAAACTGATTGAAGCAACTGATGCTGTGCGTAAAAAATATTATAGCATTAAAAATAAGCAATTTGAAAACAAGAGTGGACTTGAAGAATTTTATCAGCCTGTTACAACTCGTTTAAAATCTATTTCTGATGCTGTTCAAGTTGCATCAAAAAAATCTAATATGCAGCCTCCCTCAGCTAACAAAAGCCAAACCACTATTGTAAAAACAACTAGCCAGCCTTATTCGTCTGATGATGTCGATGTTCATGATGCCAGCTTTGATGAGACATCTGACGCTGTTTCACCGCATATCAGTACAATACCTGCAGAAGATATTTTCTCAACACCGGATTTAAGTGATACACCTCCTATTATCAAACATGATAAACAGCTAAAAACAAGAAAGATAGACTTTTCCTCGCATGCTAGTCCACATTCAATTTCAATGAGTTATGTGGAAAAAATAAAACATAATATATCCAGGTTTGATGTAAGATATGGAATTCGCGTAGATTCAAAAAATAAACTTCACATGGGGAACACTGAGGTTAGATTTCCTCCTAGTGAGATTTCCTTTTGGCGCGGTAGTACAAATATTGGAACATATCCAGCATCTGCAGAACTTTTGGATATACTTTTTTTGAAACATCCAAAAGCGTTAGAAAATCCTGATGCTATAAGCGAGCAAACAAAGGGTATATATCAAGAAATTCTACATAAAACAAATGTAATTTTTAATCAATATAATCCAACTCAAGGACTTAACCGCAGTAAATCAAAAAAATATTTATACTTAATAAGACCTCTTATTTTTAAAGAAGGAAAATCAATAGCAAGATTACCGCTAAATACCAAACAACTAAACTTTAAAAATAAAGAATTTGTTTACTGGAATACTCCCCAGGAATTGATCGAACGTCTCCGCCTCCTTTGGGCGTCTAAATTAGCTGGAAGCACGGCACATGATAATGAAATTATATCCATTTTAGAAGAACTACGAGAAGCTAATATAATATATTAAACGCCTTATAATACGTAACATTCCAATTTTCATCTCAGTTTATACATAAAATGATGAGTGTTAACACAATAGATAAATTTGGTCGTAAACGTAAATGGAAAGACTCATTCCAGTTTAAACTTAGAGAAACCCCTATAAGCGCCTACAAACTAACTTCCGACGGAAATTATGATTTACAAGGAAAACGGCTAACCAATGTTTCGCCACCTACAGACTTAAATGATGCTGTGACAATGAATTATTTGACTGAAAAAATGAAAGTATTGGAAGAAAAAATGGGAAATAAACTATCTGAAACCACTGAACGAATAAACAAAAATCTAAGTACATATATTGGCTTAAAAATGGAAGAAGATTTAGCTAAAACGCTAAAGGAGATTAGAAAACAACTTGCAAATATAATAAACAATGATGTTATACCATATGTTCATAAAACGGTGATTGAAGAGCAAAATGAGACTCTGGAGAAACTACTTACAGAATACATAGATAAACATATAAACAATTTATTAGATAAAAGTAATATCCCAAAAGAGATGGAGCGAATCATAAATGAAAAAATAAAAGATACTAAACATTCAAAAGTGGTGATTAAAAAATAATGTTGAAATAAAAAATGAATTTAACGCGCTGTATATTGGAAACCTTTCTAGTTATCAAGCTACTCTAGTCACGTCAACAATTTACAAGATGATCTCTAAAGAAAAAAGACAAGTCGTTGAAGAACTCCATAAACCTACACGTCGAAATTTTTCTAGGCGTAAAACTGTAATACGAGATTATTATGACTATTTTCAAATTGACCTAATGGAGTTTCAACCATATTCGCTTCTTAATAGAGGTTTTCGCTATGTATTAGTGGTTATAAATTGTTTTTCTAAATTTGTTTGGACTAGACCGCTTAAATCGAAAACTGGAAGCGAAGTTACTAAAAGTATGAAAGATATACTTGAATCGGCAGGATATTCACCTAAAAATATAGGTTCTGATATGGGCTCAGAATTTAAAAATTCACACTTTAATTCTTTAATGAAAAAATATAAAATAAATAATTTTTTTATCTATAGTAATAAAAAAGCGGCGATTGTCGAGCGTGTTATACGCACAATTAAAAACCGAATATACAAATATTTCTCTTTACGCGGAACTCACATTTGGTTCGATATCTTACAAGAAATTACAGACGATTACAATAATAGCAAGCATAGTACCACAGGAATGAAGCCTTGCGATGTAAAACCTAATACACTGTTAAACGTATATAATGTGCCAAAAATAGCTGTTAGAAAAAAGATACTAAAAATAGACGATATTGTCAGGATAAGCAAATATAAAGGTGCATTCAGTAAAGGATTTGAAATTAACTGGTCTCCAGAGTTATTCAAAATAGTTAAAGTGAATATTAACAATCCACCAACGTTTCTTTTAGAAGATATGAATGGTCAGCCGATAAAGGGTTGTTTTTATCAACAAGAACTACAAAAAACCAAACTTCCTGATGTTTATTTGGTGGAGAAAATTATAAGAAAACGAACAAAAAATGGCGTTAAGCAAGTTTTAGTTCGCTGGCTAGGATTTCCCAAACCTACATGGGTTAATGAAACTGATGTTATATTATAGTATTATTAATTCTTAACCTAACTTATTACATATATTTGTATTTGTAGCTTAAAGGTAAATAAAACAACTTTTTAATAAATACTTTGTTTTTTATTTTTAGGTTATTCATTTCATATACAAAATTTTCGTAATATCACATAATATTTGGTGATAATTAAAAGCTAAATATTCTAACATGCAATAATTCTGAATAGATAACTGTAAACTACATACATTTTTAATTTTTTCGGAATATGTTACATCACTATCATAATCGGTTACATATAATAAAATACTAGTATAATGACTTGAGAAATCAATTTCTTTTAAAATTTTTAGTTTATAGTCAATAACATGAGAATATAATTTAATTTCCTGAAGCCATTCTTTACAAAAATATAAAATATTATTATATTTTTCCAATTTTAATAATGTTTGCCCTTCACATGGTATACTTGTAAGTTTAAACTGCTGAAAAATCATTACATTCTCAGTCAGTGTTCCGTCAACATTAACTAATGGAGACATATTCAGCATATGTTCAAATAGTTCATGCCAATCTATATCCATGAATGATATAGAAATGCTATCCTTAGAGCAGGGAGCAACATATGTTAGCTTGACTGTCGGTAGAAAGCCCTGCATAGTACTTAAGCCTGTAGAAATTTGTATGGGAACTGTGAGGAGATGTATAATGCTCTCGTTAATCAAATATTTTTCTTCCTCTATTTTTTCGCTATAATTTGGTAGCAACATATTCATATATTCAGGATAGCAGAAATCTGATGAAGTCATAGAAGATTGACTAGCCATGTTATAATCTTAGTTTCTTTAATAGATATATAACCTGCTTCTTTTGTTCGTATTGTTTAATATCTTTTTTCAGTTTTCTGATTTTTTTAGAAAAACTTTTAATTTGATGTTGTAGTTGTAGCGACTTGGTCATTTGGCTTACTATAGCTTAAACCATCTGCTTTAAGTTCTTTTATAGTTACAGTCTCCCTACCCATCCCACCCTCGTTTACAAACAAGTTTCGACAAGTCGAAACAGCTGCCAACCAATGGAAACAGCCTTCGGCAATATGAATCAGCTTTCAACGTCTCGAAACAGCTTTCAGCTTTAGGCGAGTTGAAACAGGTTTAGACTTGTCGAAACATGTTTATTCTTGTCGAGATACGTTTTAGCATTATACCCAACTTGAAAAATAGCATATGGTTAATATTTTTGAAAAATATAGTATAATTAATAAAAAAATATTAAAAACTTTCATGTATAGCATTTAAAAAGTCGATTTTATAATGACCCCACGCAAGAGTGCTTATTCCATCAGGCAAAATGTATCTCTTATCATCGTTCGCAGATAAAGCTATCTTATTAACCGTTTCTGTATGTATGACATGTTTTATTGATCGAAATACATTTTGTCTAGCTAAGACAATATTCTTGCTAAAGAGGCAATTTTTATAAGCACTATGCTTAAGTCTTTTAATAACAGATTTTTTAACTCCTTTTCCTTTTTTAATTACTTCACCATAGTATCCACTACTTTTTTTAGGCTTGGCTACAACATAATCATATAATTTAGGTCTAAGGCCGACAAATTCAAGAATTGGTAGACCTTTCGCTTCGTCTTTAAATACTCCCAACACTGCTTTATTTACTAATGGTATTGAATATGGATTGTTTAAGTCATAATTGGAAGTATCAAATTTATTGAGATTTTCTTTTATGTCTGAATAAAAATCTTTAGTATCAATTTTATATATTAATGAGTCAGTATCAGTATATAAGAGTTTTGCATTATCTTTATATTTTTCTTTTACAAAATCATAGTGAAAATCAAACATCACAGTTTTGGAAATATCGAGAACGCTAAAACCTACATATATAGGTTTATTGAAAAGAACTTTATCTTTTTTAAGTTGAATGGCAACAAAATTTTCATTAAAAACTTTAACGCTATCTATTTTAGATTGTGAAATAAAAGTTTGAGCACCCTTTTTTTCACGAATATTTTCCCATTGTTTTAGCAACTTGACGCTTTTTCGGTTTTCGACAGCTTCCATACATTTACCAAAAACTGCGTTATTAGCTAATTTATACATATCTTTAGCGAAATCATTTGTAGCCGCTTGCCTCATCGCCGTATTTTTATCAACATATGTTTTTAGCCAATCTGACTGCCTGAATTCAACAATTCTATGGATTTTTTCCAATTTTAGTCCATGTTGTAGAGCCTGATATAAATTTCTATAATGAATTACATAACGTTTTTTATCATTTAAATTAGGTATTAGCTTAGCTAAACGACTTTTACCATTAGGTGCAACTATATTTTCAGGACAGAAAGGGAGCTCATTGTGTAAGTCGTGAAATTCTTCCGGATAAATTAAATCTACTTCTAAAATAAATCCTATTGCGCTTTTTTCGTTTGAACATTGTGTTAATACATTAAAATTTTGAACTTCTTCATCTTTAAGCCATCTAAAACCACCAAAAGGCAAGTACTGAGAAAGGGCTTGTCCATATAAGTTGTTGGCATCCAGATACGTGATGTATGAGGTAGGTTTAGAAGCATCATATTTTATATAATTGAAATCATCGTCTAAGTTATGTGGTAGGTAACGGTTATTTGCTACCGCATGACGGTGCGCACATTGTACGACGCCACCTCGGATCCCCTTTCTAATTAGGTGTAACATATCTGGATCGGTAAGAAGTTCTAGTTTTACCTGCAATTAAAAAAAAAAATAAAGCATTAAACCTTGTGATGAAAAAATGGAAAGTTAATCATCATACCTTTGTATAAGACAGCATACAAGACCATGCCAACGCTGGTAGGGTGAAATAGAAGCAGGCTTCTAGATTGTATAGAGATCGAAATAGCTTTCTGAATGATTCAAATATGTCCGCCAATAAAAGCACGTCTGTTTTTAAATATAAATCTGAATATTGGCCTAAGTTCTCGCAATTAAATAGTTGCCAAACTTTTTCTGCGTGCATGTAGTCTTCCAAGCTAATGGCTTCTTCACATAACGTGCTGTAAAAATCTCCCATTGCTGGTAATTCTTGTGTAGATTCTAGTTTATCATATGAATCCACAAACTCGTAGGGGAAAACTCCTTTTCGTCGCATTAAATTAAACTGCTCATCATCTGTAAATAGTCTTCTGGTTTCAATTAGTTGGTTTTCATTTAAAGTTTTCGCTAGGCTATCTAAGCTGGAAGGCATAAAGCGGAACGAATCCAAGAAGCGTAAGTAAAAATACCTTTTCTTCTCGCTTTCAGCATTCAAATTTTTGCCATCGCTCGGACTTAGCGCAATTTTCGCTGTAAATGCGATATAAAGTTCTTTATTTTGTGGGATGACTTCTATGGACTCGGATTTTTTTAATAGTTCTTCGATACATATGTGAAAGTCGTAATGTGAGCCGTTATGGAAAAATATAGGTATAAACTGTGGCGTTCTATATTTTAAATTGCACTTGCTATGTGCTGCACCTCTGTACAAACCTAAAACAACGATATTTCATTAGCATCTATGTATTATTAAATTTTATAACTAAAATAGTTTGTCATAATTTAAAATTATTTAAATTAATAGTATCTACTAACCTGAAAAATGACAGTGGTCTCTCACTTTTTTTAGTGAGACGTCTTCAGTATTAGGTTGGAATATGTCTTGGCATAAAAAGCAGTTTTTTGCATTTGAAAATTTTTCTTGTTCTCGAGCTGTTAGTTTTGTCATTGGCTTCGGCTTTGCATAATATGTTTCATGTATTTCTCTGACATCTTGGATAAGCCACTCTGCAAAAACTTCGGCGCAATCCAAGCCTCTATATTGTTTCAGAAATGATTGTGAATTATCATGTTCGCATTTCACAAAATAGGCAAAACTGAATGGTTTGTGTACATGCGTATCCACTGTATATTTCTTGGATGGGTCTGGATTTGCTATATGGATAGGCTCGAGTAAAGTTTCAAAATCTGCGTATATGCAGAACGGCATAGGAAATGCCTTATGATGATCCTTAAATTCGAGAATATTATTAAATGCATTTGGAAGCTCTGTTCTAACTTTTAGGCAGTCATTTAGATCTAAATGCATTTTTAATTTATCTTCGGCCCGAAATGATACTAGACAGCCGTCGCATACATAAATTTGACCATTATGATTAGTTCTTTGCTTTGAGATTAGTCTGCTTAAATCTTTTATGTAGCAAAAATGTGATGCCCCCGTTGCGGGATCTTCAATGTATAGGAGATTCACATGATTATTTTTTCGTTGCTTAGTATGATATAAAGGTCCTACAACGATATGTTTATCCTTTTTCTTACTAAGTCCAAAAACGTTGACGCTTATATCCATGTTTTGTTTTTCAAATTTTTGAACATTATTTAATTCCATAGGAAATGATAAATTATTAAAATTTAGTTTATCCAAATGTTTTTCATAGTTGCTAACTCTATAAACATGTTCAGCAGCAGGATAAAGATGGCAGAGAATACTATAGGCGAAGCACTTATTATCGGTATTTTTAATATTGATAATAGCCTCTTTATTTTCTATATCTTTAGGGAGTGGTATATAAGACGATCCTCGAAATGGTTCAAATCTGAGCATATTTACTTCTAAATATAAAATTGCGAGCATTGACCATCCGGAATCTTTTTGCTAAAATAAAATAAATTTTTTTTAGATATAAGAAATCGAATAATAATATTTGTACAACTTACCTGGAACTCTTCGCTTTTCACTTTTAATATTTCTGTAAATTCAGAATACATGTCTTCCAAATCCGACGATACTGTTGCAATACGATATTTGCTATTAAATGATTTTGTTTCATTTTGCACATCATTCCCATCTTCATTTTGTTTCGTCGATAGCATATATGAGGCAAAAAGCTCAAAATTAACTTTAAGGCCATTTTCTTGCTCGGTAAGCTCTTTTTTTATTAAATTTAGGGCATCTGCTTTAATTACTGTCATAAACTCGTTTACATTTTGTAGTGTTTCACCCTCGTTGTTTATTCTATAGCTACAAATATTTTTTTTAAAAGCAGAATTAATTAATTGCACATTTGTTCCAATGCTAACACTGCAATGTTTTTTGTGGTATAATGTTTTTAAGTGAGCGCTCATATTTTTTCTATTGACATCTATCTGGCATTCCTGACATCTAACAGTAGATGATGATGTCGAGGCTCCATCATTTATTTTAGCTTGTTTTTCATTTGTCTGATTAATCTGTTTTCTATTTACATTATTAGCTAAAGTGGCAGCTTTTTCGGCTTTTTTTGCATCGCTTTTTTCATGGGTTTTAAGATGTTTTTTAAAAGTATCCTTTCTATTGCTAGTTAGCGGACATAAATGACAACTAAATTGTTTCTGACTACTTGAATGCTGCTGTTTTTGATGTCTTTTTAAAGCTGACAGCGTTGAATAACTTTTATGACATGTAATACATTCCATTTTAATGTAAATGAAATAAAATAAAAGTTAGCAAAATTTACTTTGAAATTATTAATCTTGTAAGGTTAGTTTAGTTTTAACAAGTTGCTTCGGTATCAAGTTTAACTTGGAACTGAAATCTCTATGCGACCAAAGCCGCTTTTATACCTCTTTTTCCCCGGTTGCGGAGAAATATGTTAGGGGAAGTTTGGGTATCCTCAGACGGTTATATGCAATGATTCAAGCTTCTAAAAAAGTACTAAGGCAAGTAATTATCAATTTGAATTTATGTATGTCGAAGGTAATGTGTTACTCATAAATATACATGATGAAAACATTTATTGTTCGATTGCATGTAATTTTTAAGAGTCTAGAAATAAGCAAATAATGTTCTTTAACGTTTCTTTATAAACATCTCGAGTTACCTGTCCTTCCCCTGCATCATAGAAGGGTATTTGCCGACAAAGTTTGACCATTTTTTTATGATTCGAGAGTTGGGTATTCTCTACAGATGTAAACTGACAAGTTTCAACTTGTCGAAACTTGTTAGATTTTAGCTTATATTCTTATTATGAGATTTTAAAATTATGTATGCGTTTGTTTAATTCATTGTAAAGGATTTGTTATGCTAATTTCAAAAGTTAAATGTTGGTGAGAATATTGAATTTTTTTATTAAAATATCTAAAGTAAATATCTAATTGATTTTTTTTAGCGCTAATTGGGATTTTAATTAACTACCTCAGAGTTGGTATACACTATATTTTGCAGCGCAATTGCTTTCACACCCAGTAATGTATTATGATTTTTTTGGATGGTCGTTATATTGTGAGTTTCTTAAGTTAGCCAGATTAATAATAAATTAAAAAACCAACGTGATTTGCTTATTGTTGCCATTGAGAATTAGGGTTGTAAAATATTTAACAACCCTATATTTTTATGCTCGTGTTGAAAATAAGTTAAGATTGCTACTTTGATGCCTACGCCTAATATTCATAATTTTATTGGGGGTTCTACCTGATGACAAATACAGCTTATGATACCTATCTAGTGGGTATTTTCAGTTTAAGGGCCGAATAATATAGAGTTATTGTGCATACATCATCGCAAACAAAAGGTAGCTTTTTTATATTATTTCGTATTTACAATCCATTTAACTACAATTTTACACTGTGAATTAATTTTTTTACTTTTTTCCTGAAATTGTAGCCTATTTACTTATATTATGATATTATCCGAAATTTTTATAAAAGCATTATGAGGGCTTTTACCTGATGGCGAACACAAGTTGTATAGTACCTATACCTGCTTGGTATTTTATACGTATTTAAGTTTTATTTACTTTTTATTACTCTGTTCTCATTACAAGATAGTCCTATAATTTATCCATTTCCAGTACAAAGAAATCGCTAGTTAATGGTTCTAGATGGTAATTATTTTATTGTATTTTATATAAGTGGTGCAAAAATTGGAATCAATTATTAGATATGCTACTGAATTTTAATGAGGGTCCTTCGGAATAATAAATAAAGGTTTATGTCCCTTTCTTTTTAAATCGAGTCGGCAGAGGGTTTGAGAGGGTTATTTAGGTATAAATAATTATTGCGGGGTGACAAATGTACCGCTTTATTATACTTATCTTGTTAGACCATATAAATTAGGGATTTATTTCGCTTTACTACCCGCCAGCGGCGTTTCAACTAAGGGAAAATAAAAAAAAGTCTGGTTTAAGGATGGCTCAGGTCGGATCGTAAAAAGTTGGGTTTAAGGATGGCTTATAAAAATTGGGATTTAATTATCCCGCTTTAGCAGCGGCGTTTCAACTAAGGGGAAATAATAAAAAGTCTGGTTTAAGGATGGCTCAGGTCGCATCGTAAAAAGTTGGGTTTAAGGATGGCTTATAAAAATTGGGATTTAATTATCCCGCTTTAGCAGCGGCGTTTCACTAAGGTTAAATCATAAAAAGTCGGGTTTTATCTCGGGTCAGACCATAAATATTCAGGTTCAAATTAGGGTTAGATGAGAAGCCGCCTCGCGAAAGCATCCGGGTTAGGTCGTAAAAAGTCGGGTTTTATCTCGGGTCAGTTCATAAATATTCAGGTTCAAGTTAGGGTTAGATAAGAAGCCGCCTCATGAAAGCATCCGGGTTAGGTCGTAAAAAGTCGGGTTTAATTTCGGGTTATTTTGTAAACAGCACCACCGAACCACCCGGGTTAGGTCATAAAACGCACCACCGAACCACCCGGGTTAGATCATAAAACGCACCACCGAACCACTTGGGTTAGATCGTAAAACGCACCACCTGCACCACCTGGGTTAGTTGCACCACCAGCACCACCAGCACCACCAGCACCACCTGGCCTCGCTCTCTCCGTTTTCCTCTACTGTCGGTATACACAAATTTGGCTCTATACCTCAGGAAATAGCATCTTACTTAAAACTGCCGAATGCCAAGGAATTCACGGGACATTGTTTCAGAAGAACATCGGCCACATTACTTGTAGATGCGGGAGCAGACATAACATCTCTAAAACGGCATGGAGGCTGGAAGTCTTCGGGAGTAGCCGAGGGCTACATAGATGATTCCCTAAGTAATAGGTTAGAGCTGACCAAGAAAATATTCAACATTCCACAATCTGACCTGCAGTCAGTCTCGACTCAGGTGTCGCAATCCGTCTCCCAATCGAGTTCAACATTGGAGAATAATATCATAACGGAGACCAAAAATAATAACACATCCTCAAAATCAAATTTACATCACCCCGTTGTTGTTCAAAATTGTTCTAATTGTACATTTAATATAAATATTGTAAATAATTGAATAAAATAAACTGTTGAAAATATTTTAGCGTCCGACAAAATGTTTTCGGACTAGGACGACAAAGGTTGCCTAGCTACCAGCGCAATAATCAATACCTTATTGAAAAGGTTACCTTTTCGTCCAAATATCTGATCTATAAAACGTCATTTTTTGACACAATCGGATAAAAAACTATTTATACCTTTTTTTTTATTTCATATCAGTAAAACATTTTAACATCAATTTTCAACATCTCCTACATTAATGTTCTTTTTTGTTTTTTACATTATCAAGAAATAAACAGTATTACTTATTAGTTTTTTAATGTGTTGTTGATTTTTGGAATAAATCTGAAAACACTTAATATTTCCGAAACAGTTGAAGATAGGATATTGTACATGAAATATGTCTAAAATTTTCTGAAGAATCCAAAAATTGAATAATATACAGGGTGCTGTATTTAAAATAAGATAGTTAGTATTAGCCACTGTTACATGACACACCTTGTATAAAAGGTTTTTATTAAAAAAAATGCGCAATACCAATCGACGTGTCCGAGCGTTTTTTCGGACACGCCCCATGTATTTAATAATAATAATAATAATAATAATAATAATATGTCTTTATTAAGAATATCTAGTAAATTTTACAAAAAAAATAGTAAATATGAGGGCGGTATCCAACATTGTTGCTCTTATACAACCCCCTAGTAAAATAAAAAATTAAGCCATAATTTTAGCTATATAAACTAATAAAAAGATAAAAAAAAAAAAAAAATAGTAAATAACTTATATGGAACAAAACTTAAAAAACTATATAAACAATTTCAATAAATATACCTAATGTATGTTAATCTATGTTAGATCTCTTGATTGAGCAATAAACCGCTTTACTTTACATTTAAAAACGGACTGGGTGGAAGCTCTTCTGACAACGTCAGGAAGTTTATTGAAATTTTTACTAGCGGTGTAGCTGAAACACCGCTGAAACTGAGCTGTACTATGTCTGGGAACGCTGAACTGATCTCTGTGGCGTGTGTTGCGCAAATGAATGTCGGATCCTCTAGATAGTTGTTCAAAGAGATATGAAGGTTGCTGTGAGGTGATAATCTTATTGACAAGACCTTGAAGCTGTATCCTGTATCGTTCTTCCAAATTAAACCATTTAGAGCGGTTAAAACTGTCAGATATATGGTCAAACTTGCGAAGATTGTAACAGAATCTTATGCAAGAGTTCTGGAGCCGTTGAAGACTCTGTTTGTCTTTCTCAAGAAGTGCTGGCCAATAAACATTATTGCAATAGGAGAGGTGTGACAAAACTAGAGATTCTGTAAGTTGAAGTTTGATGGGAGTATCAAAAAGATATCTTTATGAATATAAAGTACTTTAAGCTTGGCGTAACCAGTCTGTAGAAGCTTAGAGACGTGGTTTTCAAAACGCAGACTGTCGTTAATAAAAAGTCCAAGATTTTTACAGCTGGTAGAGGGATTTAAAATATTATTGTTAATTCGAAGCTTGCGATGTTGATCATTACAAATTCCTAACCTGTCCTTCCCAAAAAATATTACCCGCGTTTTATTTTCATTAAGTAATAAACCGTGCATTGCTGAAATACTACTAAGTGCAGTTAAATCAGAGTTGATTTTTTTTATTTATTATCGAATTTACTATAACCAAATTATCCGGTCAAAGTAGTCGAAAAAATAGTAGTAGGTTTACAATAATTCGCATAGAACTGAAAACTTGTACATACCTTGGGGACATTATTAAAAATAAAATACTAAAAGTCCCCACCGATCCCACATCTGCAAAAAAAGTTATTTAAGGTCAAAGGTCAAAAAAATGGTTTTTCCAATTTTTCCGTTAAACGGTAAGTTTCATCATAAAAAGAGATTAGACAGAAGCTGTAAATCATTAAATTATCTACAAAACTTGTTCTTATACTGTTTTTTTTTTAAGAATGACCATTCCTGAGATATTGCGATTCTAAATCACCGAAAACAATAATATATACGCTGAACCGCCTATACACACCATCAAAAGTTTAATATGAGTAAAAATATTGGTTTGTGTAACTTATACATACCAATTATACGATTGTGAGAATATACACATAAAGTCTGTGCGTTTTAAGAAGTCCGATATCGGGTTAAATCACCAAGGGATGTTATCGCTTTTAAAACAGTAAGTCGGTTAAGTTACAATATCTTCGCACCTTCGCTATACTTGATCACACCGAACATCCCACTGGTTTACTGTATTCTATTACTGGGCGAAATCAGAGGTTTCAAAACAAAATTATCTTAGAATTACGCGTTGAGCATAAATAATAATTAAATAGATAATTAAATTATTTTGTTATTATTATAGTTAAATCTATATAATAATCGCTATTTTCTAAGTACTAATTAAAATTTGCTCAAGTGCGGGATGGTTAAATATGTTAAAGATTTTGTCAAGTATATACTTTTCCGACGAACAACAGAAAACTGCTTTGCGAGCTGTCCAATGTTGTTTCGAAAAGATGGCAATTTTTAAGGGATTATTTAAACAACAAAAAATCGGAATTGTCAAGACAAGTTTTTCTTGACGAAACATGGGTATTTACAAACAGAACTTCAACAAAAACGTCTTGGCAGGATGACTCAAAGCATTGTTATTCAAGTACCCGTGCAAGTAATGGAAAAAGGTATTTTATATTACATGCTGGTAATGAAGAAGGTTTTGTTTTAAATGCCAGTTTGAAATTTTCATCAACAAAAAAAACTGATGATTATCACGGCAATATGGATGCTGAAATTTTTGAGCATTGGTTCGAGGAAAAACTTTTAAAAAGTTTAGAAAAACCTTCCTTAATTGTTTTAGACAATGCCTCTTACCATACGAGACTCGAAGAGAAATTCCCTACAAGCAGCTGGAAAAGGGAAGAAATAAAAGAGTGGTTGTCAAAGAAAAACATAAACCATGAAAATTTATATTTAAAAAGTGAACTTTTAAGCAAGTGTAAAGAGCAGTCATTTAAAAAAAAGTATGTTGTTGACGAATTAGCCCTCAAATATGGACATCAAGTTTTGGGATTGCCGCCCTACCATTGTCATTACAACGCAATTGAATTGGTATGGGGTATTAGCAAGAACTATTATGACAAACATGCCTGTAAAAATATCGGTAAGCCTAGCGTTATAAAGTTATGGGAGGAGGCGCTTAGCGTAGCGGGCAAAGAAGAATGGCGGAAATGCATTGAACACACAGAAAAAATTATTTTTGAATCTTATGAGACAGAACAGGTTATAGACGAAGGAAGACCGTTAATTATTACGAATGATGATGATGATGACGATGATGTTGATTCTGATGAGTCTGAAAGCATGGGTGAAATTTCAAATGCAGAGGAAGACTACTTTTAGTAGTACCTATCTACAAGTAGGTACGTTCTGTCGCAAGACTACAAAATCGGTTCTTTTTAGAACCAAAACTTTATAAAAAAGAATTCGTAAAACTAATTTGTCTGAATACTACAAAAGCTAAAAAATTATTATTTTTCTTTACCTAAACTAATTTTTTATTTACTTTAAATTATTTTATTTAGAAAATGTAATTCATCAACATCCAAAATTACCTTCAATATAATTTATTGTTTGAGAGCCACCGACATAATGCTGAAGAGGTTTTATGGCTTAGCGGACTTCTTAAAACGCACAGACTTTAAAAGAAACTCAGTCCCAGTATATTCATCGAAAAGTTTATCTGCCTATCCAAAATGTCAAAATCATATTTTATTTTACATGCTATAACTGGCTGCGATACTACATCAGCATTTTTCAGAAGGGGTAAAACAACATAAAAAACATGACTTAATTAATTGCGCAAAAGTATTTTAAAAGATCGACTCTTCTCCAAAAGACATCATCACAAACGGGATTCGCTTTCTTCTTGTTCTATATGGAGCTCCAAAAAAACTTGATTGTTTAGACAAGTATTGATATTTAAGTTTTGTAAAAAATACATGGAACAATAAAAGAGTGCAATTATCGTGTCTTCCTCCAACATCTGCTTCTGCTAGTCAACACTTGTGTCGAGTATGCCATCAAGTTCAAGTATGACTAGGCAATCAACTGGACCCAGGAGGCTGGGATTGGAAATTAGTAGATAATAATTTGGAGCCAATTCAAACTTTGCTCCCACCTGCTACGGATAGACTTCTTAACACCATTTTTTGCAATTGCAAAAAGGGTTGTAGTGCAAAATGTAGCTGTAAGAAAGTCGGATTATTTTGTTCACCAGTATGTACTAATTGCCAAGGCCAGTCTTGCTACAAATCAACTTCAACAGATGAAGATTCTTATGATATCGATTTTTCACATATACAACTTAAAGAACAAGAAGAAGATAGCGAAGAAGATATAACTGTGATATCAGTCAGAATAACATCTTCTCGAAAACAACAATAATTCGTGCTTTTAAATCATTTTTAGTTAATACAATATTTTTAATAAACTTAGTCACAATAGATCGTGAAGTATGCCTACCGGGATACCACGTTAAAAGAAAAATGCGCAGAGTACACTACTTCACAGGTGGTGCGGAAATGTGTGCATATTATGTAGAATACAACTTCTTCAACTTTTAAAATCGCAATATCTCAGGAGTGATGATTCTTAAAAAAAAAGTATAGGAACAATTTTTGTAAATAATTTCATGATCTACAACTTTTATCTAATCTATATTTATGATAAAACTTATCATTTACCGGAAAAATTGGAAAAACCTTTTTTTTTACATTTAACCTTGTCAATTATCGCATTTTTTATTTTCCAATTAATTTCTATTAAAAAATTGTGAGCTACAATAAAAGTTAGTTCAATTACTTGAACTTCCTCCTCCTTAATAAAAGCTTCCATTGGATGACCGTTGAATAATACGTATTTTTTACGTAATAACCCTAATAAAATCAATGTACTTATAGTGGTAAAAAAAAGAAGCGTCAATAAACATCTGAAAATTGAATTTCTCTAGAGAAAGTCAAAACATCGTGTCCTAAATACTTGAATTACTAGTGGCAATTTAACATGTTACTAAAATAACTGTCATGTACAAATTGCGCTGTTAGGAGACATCAAATCCGGAGAAAAGGGATCTGGGTCGTATTTCAGCAGCTGCTTTATTGACAGAGAAATATATATGTTACCCTATACGTAGGAACAGCTAATAACCTGGCGTTCACAATTAAATTAACTAAGTTTCCTTGTGATTTAATAGTAAAGTTAGCATTATCTGGCACATTGTTTGTGGCAAAATAATTTAAAAAATCTTGATTAAGTTCATTTACAGCCAAAGCAACACAGATTGGAACTAAGTTTAAAACACTTTTTTTGAATAACTGCGAGACAGTAACAGAGTGAGATACGAAAGTATCGTTTTTCGAGTAGACTCTAATTACTGTAAAATTACGACGTTCACTCAAAAACTCCGCCGAGAGTCGTTTTTTACGATTGAACCATTGATTCTTCTAAAATCCAGAAATAAAGAAAAATTATTATTGGAAAGAAGACGCCATCTTCGTGCAATTTTGTTAAATTTGCAATGTTTTATTTTTCACCCTGTATTATGGAAGTAAAATTCATACAAACCAAACTAATCAATCTACATTAAGACAAAACAATAACTCCTGATATGCTTCCAGGGGCATTCAAATATCTTTAATATTTCCTTTCAAATATACACTAAAAATTTTCCCTATGCGTTTCAAAGTTCCAGCAGTTTATAATAAATCTTTGTCATTTTAAAATTATTATCTGTACAACCAGTAAATGGTAATATACTTTTTCAAAGCAGGTATGCCTTATAAAGAATAGCCGCGAGCCAAAATCGTTAATAGAGCACCGAGCAGGGTTGTGTTAGATGACAAGGCACCGGCACAGTAGTACATTTCCTATTAGTTGTGAGGGAATATCTGTTTGGGCTTGGATCCAAATGAGCGAGAGGTGAAAAATCTAACTAAAATATTATGCAGTACTATTCCTTACTTAAAAAGTTTATGTTGTTGTTTTGCATATTTTCACCATTCTAGTCGATCTTGAGATAATTTTAGAATCTTTCCATAGCATTTTCTTCATTTCAGCTGCTTTGAGCACTTTCTTATTCCAACTTTTGCGTGACCTCTCTTTTTCTTGCTCCAACTTCCCTAGCATTGTTTAATTGTCTTGGTCTTTTGTCTGTCATTCTCTGAATGTTGTTCATCCATCTTAATTGCCTTTGTAATTAACTTGCGTTGGGCTACATTCTTGGTGAAACCGTATATTATCCATTATGGGTAAAATTAAAATTGCTTGTTATGTTTCACTATTTATTCAGTTACCTGACACGCGTGTTTCGACCCTTTCAGGTCATTTTCAAAGAAGCACAAAGGTACAAATTATTGCTAAGGTATTTATATAAACTCTAATGTATGGTATCAATAGGTAATAAAATCATTAAAATAATTAAAATTACGGATTACCAAATAAATTGCGACAACTGCGATGCTATCTATATTGGTCAAACTGGCAGAAATTTTAAAACTAGACTTAAGGAACATACAACTTCCATCTTAAAAAAACAAAATAAAACAGGTATAGCAGACCACTGCATAATAGAAAACCATTCAACTTCAAATAAAATAAAACCTATACATATCCAGAACAAGAGCAGAAAATTGAACCTTTTAGAGTCACTTACAATTAAAAAAGCAATAAAAAATAAAAGTAATGTTCTTAATAATCAAACAGAAATACCTTCAAGTGCTAACCCAATTATCAACAGCATATTAAATTAAAATAAATTAAAACATTTTGACAACCACCTGTATAAGAATAAGAAAAACCCACAATCTACCTATCCATTGTAATCCGTAATTTTAATTATTTTAATGATTTTATTACCTATTGATACCATACATTAGAGTTTATATAAATACCTTAGCAATAATTTGTATCTTTGTGCTTCTTTGAAAATGACCTGAAAGGGTCGAAACACGCGTGTCAGGTAACTGAATAAATAGTGAAACATAACAAGCAATTTTAATTTTACCCATAATGGATTAATTGCCTTTGCTATATTGTATGTTTCAATGCTATTATATTTATGTCTTTACGGAGTTTTTCGTTTTCCTTTCTATACATTTTGTCTTCCTATCTTCATTCTGTTTATTTTGGTTTTTTACCTTCCTGTTATCGTCCAAGTTTCGCCGCCAAAAGGTAATTATTATCTTAACTACTTTCTCTTTTAATTAGTTTGAGTACGTCCTTTCTGTTCAAAAATTGTATTTTTATGGCACTTAGTGAAGTACGAAGATTAAAAGAATTCATCCTTAAAGAATCTTAGGGAGTATGTATACTTTTGCGAAATATATATCCCTTGAGGAATAAACCCCTATTTTCGCTTTTAGAACATAGACTTTGCGGATGCCTATCGTTTGACAAGTAAATCTAGAATAAGTTTGACCAGTAAACCTAGAATATTTCGCTTTTTATGCCAAAATTCCTCTAGATTCCAATACTTTCGTATCATGCAATCATTTGCTTGCTATACTTTGGTTGTCCAGTTCTTGTATTCTATCGTTAATTATATACTAAAAGAAACTACAACGAAAGTGGTCAATACACTATTCCTTAAACCCACTACTGCTATTGAAATTGTAGATATTGCTTGAAATCTTAAAAATACAAATTACTATTCTATTGCATTAAAATTGGCCTGCAAAGTTTTACTTTGCCGATAGTGTATAGAAGTTCGTCTGTAGTGTCGACCGGAGTAGAATACACCAAGTTTTCCAGGTGTCGCCACAGGTAAAAATTCAATTGCGTTGTGTTGGGAGATCGAGGAGACCAGGCAGTAGGTCCTCCTCTACCTATCCCACGGTTTGGATAGATGTTATTCAGGTATTCTCGCACACCAACGCTGAAATTCTACGACGAAAATCTTCGCGAATCAGTTCATCTACTTTTTGCAAAACATTCCTATAAAAGTTTTTGCAAATATCGCCGAAATCATAAACGGTTCTTCTGTTGATGGCATTTTTGCTGAAAGCCTAAAGGTAGTGTTGGTTATCCCCATTGACAAGGGTGCACTGCACACTGCAAATTTCCAATCAAAACCCTTTTGTCAGTAATTTCCAAAATTATATGGACGGCAGTGAAAGCTCGCTGCTTAATTAGATTCCTCAGTTAATTCAAAATCCTGTCGATTTTCCAGTACAGGTTTCAGCGAAAAAAAAAAATACGAGGGATACTATCTGTTCACTATTGGAAGTTGTTTATTCAAGGTTATATGCGAGAGAACCTACAATCACGGTTTTTTGCGACCTGGCAAATGCATTTGATGGCGTAAATCAGGAAATACTATTGCGTAAGATGAAGTATTATTCAATTAGAGAGGTTGGATTAAAGGCGGTGTCCCATGCTTACGAATTCTGACCATCCGATGATCCGATGGAGTTTCTATTGGTCAAAATATTTCAAGGTCAATAATAGGTTAGGTTGAATATTATACAAATATGGCGAAGGATCCACACACTAGCCTTAAGTGACTTTAGTGGATTTTTCCTATATTTCCAATAAATAATGACTATTTGTGAATGTATTGCTTTGTTACTGTATTATTATGGAAATATATATTTATTACTATTATTATTATTATTACAACCGAAAGCAATGCGACTGGACGATAGTTGTTTGGTAAGGACTCGCGCAGTCTTCCAGTAAGAAGGAAATATTCCTTTTTTGCAAGATAAGTTTTGAAAAGCCTACAAAATACCGGTGTCAATTCATCAGCGCATGTCTTCATTATGATTACTGGAATTTCGTCAGGACCAGAACCTTTTTTTCGCATCAAAACTCCTGAAGATTTGTTAAACATGGCGCTGCCGGAAAACAATCCCGGGCATTCTCGATTCTACAGGGGGAAAAGTCGGTGGAGCTTTTCCCTGAAAATTAACCGTTGAATGTGAAAAGAATAGTTTCGCCAGTAAGTTTGCTTTTCCCTGTGCTTTGGTCGCAATAGTGCCATCAGAATTTGTTAGAGGTGGAATGGTTGACTTGGTAAAGTTCTGACTGACGGCCTTAGAATTTCTTAAGAATTCTATTCCTAGACTCATCTTCTATCAGTAGGTACCTTATACCTTACATGCATTTTAAAATGTGTACTTTTTGAGCTGATATATACTATATTGTGTATTGCGTAAGTTGGTGAATGTAACGTGAATCTGCTTATATTTAATTGTATTAAGTATTTTACATATTTTATAATGTTTTTCTTATTTATGTTTTGCTCAGTAGAAAGTAGAATAAAAAAACATTGTTATCATCACTATCATTTTGTTTTCCTTTTTACTAGTTTGTAGGTGTATACACCTTTTTTGATCGACACCTTTATGGTTACTGTAAGTACATACCCTGTATTGGATTATTATACAGGGTGTTTCATTAAGGTCGAAGAGCGGCCATATCTCGGAAACTATTGGGCATAGAAATTCAGGAAAAAAAAATTAATGACTAAAGTGGCCATGAGAAAATCCTGGAAATAATTTTTAAGTTCCGCATTTTGCCGCAAGGGGGCGCAATTGAAAAGTAAATTTTTAAATTTTAGATATCTCCGAAAATTGCACGTTAAGGTATATTTTTGATAACACCATTAAAAAGCTTGGACAATTTTGCATCATTTTGGTCCCATGCTTATTGGCGTACCGACTTTAGTAAGAGTGGGGGAAGCTGTTGAATGTGTAATCATTTAAATCGCTGTAACTTATAAATCACTTATCCGATTTTAGCAAACTAAAACTTGTTTGGAAGAGAAATGTAAGTACTTTTAACTATCGTCTTGAGTGGTCCATGATACTTCTCAATAAAAATACAAGAGGGCGCAATTTGCAATAATAACACATTTCTTAACTTTATTCATTTATTTCAAATCATACGGTATAATTATGATACCATAATCGAAAAGTAGATAAAATTTGCTACAAAAAATGTCAAAACCGCAGTTCGATATCTCCATCCGTTTCAGAGTTATTGCCAATAGAATAATTTTTAAAACTTTAAATGAAGAAGCGGTTGTTTTCATAGTTTTGTGATCAAGCATTCCATGACAAAAAATATTTTTAAACTTTATGGTTAGGTAGGTTTGTTTCTCATTATTCCAATGGCCCACAAACCACTCTAGAATTAATGGCAATCATGGAAAACGTGTCATTTAGGCGTAACTCTAACAATATGATGTGTTTTAAAAAATAAATCTAGATAGCTGTGAAATAAAATCTGAAAGTTTCCATGGAGATAAGACAAATAATGCAAATAGTTGTCAACTAGTTTCATTTTGAAAGGTGTTGACAAAAGTTTATCCGTAATTCATCTTAAACTTCTTGATAGAAAATTGTGATACGTACCTTTAAAAAATGGCTTATACCAATGCCGAAGCTTACGATATGCTGGCCGTATATTTTGAATGTTTTCAAAATGCGCCTATAGCGGAACGCGAATATGCTCTCAGATATCCTTAACGAAGGCACTATGGCAGAGCAGTATTTCAGCGACTGGCAATATGCGTAAGGCAAACGGGAAGTGTACGACGCATTTCAGTTGCTTTTAGAAGACGTCCAGTAAGAAATGAAGTCAACATTACAAACGTTCTTGCGTACGTAGAGGCCGATCCGCATTTAAGCATAAGAGCAATTTCTTTAGACCTAGGTATACGTTGTACTGCAGTGTTCCGAATTCTAAGAGATTTTAAGCTGCATCCCTATCATATAGTTTTACATCAGGCGCTATCAGAAAGTGATTATGACAGACGGCTCGACTATTGCTATTGGCTAAGAGAGATGTGTAACGAGAATCCTGAATTCCTCTCCCATGCACGTGTTATGGACTGATGAAGCCACTTTCAGTAGCTGTGGCAAAGTTAATTTACACAATATGCACTATTGGTCACAGACAAATCCTCACTGGATGCGCGAAGTGGATCACCAAAACAGATGGAGTGTTAACGTGTGGTGCGGAGTATTAGGACACAGAATTATCGGACCGTTTATTTTTAATGATTATCTAAATGGTGAATCTTATTTAAACTTTTTACAAAATGACTTGCCTATCCTTTTAGAAGATGTTCCTATTGGCCTAAGAACATCTATGTGGTATCAACATGATGGATGCCCGGCACACTTTTCGCATATGGTCCGTGCTCGGGTCCGTGATTTTTTAGATATTGGATACCCAAATCGCTGGATTGGAAGGGGTAGTTTGTTTGCTTGGCCACCTAGATCCCCGGATTTAACTGTGTTAGATTTTTACTTGTGGGGGCGAATAAAAGACATTGTATATAAAACGCGACCAACCACACGAGACAACATGATGGAGCGAATTGAAAATGCACTAAATTCGATTTCATGAGCTGAAATTGAAACAGCTGTCTCTAGTTCTAGAAAAAGAATTAATCGTTGTATTTTGCACAACGGAGGTCATTTTGAACATTTATAAAGTCTCTCAATTGTTTTCCTAAGAAGCTTTCCATGAATATTGTTTCCTTCAATAGTTTCCGATAATTATTTCAATACTGTTGTGTTGGCCTTGAAACACGCTCCAAATTTTGTATTTTACATGATTTGGACT
The DNA here is from genome assembly GCA_963920685.1 of Polydrusus tereticollis. Classification (NCBI taxonomy): domain Eukaryota; kingdom Metazoa; phylum Arthropoda; class Insecta; order Coleoptera; family Curculionidae; genus Polydrusus; species Polydrusus tereticollis. The sequence continues at coordinate 20,613,763 of OY987326.1, read as the reverse complement.
AGTCCTAAGCCTAGATAAAGTGTGAAGGAAGGCACGGAGTTTGACATTGGAATAATGAGAAACAAACCTACCTAACCATAAAGTTTAAAAATATTTTTTGTCATGGAATGCTTGATCACAAAACTATGAAAACAACCGCTTCTTCATTTAAAGTTTTAAAAATTATTCTATTGGCAATAACTCTGAAACGGATGGAGATATCGAACTGCGGTTTTGACATTTTTTGTAACAAATTTCATCTACTTTTCGATTATGGTATCATAATTATTATACCGTATGATTTGAAATAAATGAATAAAGTTAAGAAATGTGTTATTATTGCAAATTGCGCCCTCTTGTATTTTTATTGAGAAGTATAATGGACCACTCAAGACGATAGTTAAAAGTACTTACATTTCTCTTCCAAACAAGTTTTAGTTTGCTAAAATCGGATAAGTCGTTGATAAGTTACAGCGATTTAAATGATTACACATTCAACAGCTTCCCCCACTCTTACTAAAGTCGGTACGCCAATAAGCATGGGACCAAAATTATGCAAAATTGTCCAAGCTTTTTAATGGTGTTATCAAAAATATACCTTAACGTGCAATTTTCGGAGATATCTAAAATTTAAAAATTTACTTTTCAATTGCGCCCTCTTGCGGCAAAATGCGGAACTTAAAAATTATTTCCAGGATTTTCCCATGGCCACTTTAGTTATAAATTTTTTTTTCCTGAATTTCTATGCCCAATAGTTTCCGAGATATGGCCGCTCTTCGACCTTAATGAAACACCCTGTATATATATATATTCAATGTTTTTAGATTGTATATCATAACCCCCTTAATATTTGAATGTTGTTACCTGTTCCAATTTTTCTCTTTTTCTTCGTTAATTTCAATTTAATGCTGTGTTTCTGTATTCTCTATTATCATTGTTTTAGACTTTTCGATATTTATTTTTATTACCTGTAGACTTTTTTCGTTTTTTGCTATCAGCATCATGTGATCAATCCACCCTATGTTCTTCCATCTTCCTTTTTGCAAGGAAAAAGGGAAAGAAATTTCTGCGTTTATATCAATGTTAAATCCCCTCCAATGAGGCCTTTGAACAATATTCTGGTTGTAAGTGTTCTAATTTCTTTATCATGTTATAATTTTCAGGGCAAGTGGGGTAACCGCCTCCCACTGCGAGCGCCTATGTTTTTACCCGTTCTAAGGGTCACTGATCCCTAAACCCTGGCGCACCTAATATTTCAGTTCCCTTCTTCAGTAAATTTTTAAGAGTCTGCCAACTGCTGAGATGACTGAAATAAATCCGATGGCTCTTGGTCTATTAAAAAAGGGAAGTATTCGTTGAAAATTTCAATCAACGTTTTCGCTCGTGGAGAAATAATTATATTCATTTCTCCATCAATTTAATATATTAAAAATTCAACATGTTACCGAAATAACTGTCATATACAAATTACGCACTTAGAAGAGATTAAACCGAGAGAAAATAAGGGATCCGGGTGGAAATTCAGCAGCTTAATCGACAAAGAAATACAGCACTCAACGTGGGAATAGCTAATAAACTGCTACAGCGGCCTTCGCGAATAAATCAATTAAATTAATTGTCCAACCTCCAAGGATTTCCAGCTTTTCTAGCACAGGCAATTAATTTTTAATCTGGCCTCTATGTGCCATTCGAACGGTTTTTTTTTCTGTATGTTTGGTTATATTTATTTAGTTGCCCTTCGGGAAACGAATAGGGCGATAGACCGGACCATTTTATTTTGAAGATAGCCTCGGCATATAGTCGATATCAGCAAACTTTACTTTTGACAATATTTTGAGTTGCACCTGGTTTCTTGGCTATACAGGGTTATAATAATGAAACGGATCAGCCTTTTATAATGGAAAACCGCCCACTTAATCAAAAATCGCTCGGACTCGTCAAATTTATTTTTTTGAAAAGCATTTTTCAAAAAGATGTTGTACAGGGTAGATCATAAAAGTGCTACATGTGTCAGCTTTAATTTTTTGAATGAAACATATTAAATATTTTTACACTTTTGTATTCTACTAGCAATTCTAATTTTTAATTAATCATGCCCTATACTTATCTTCAGCCGTTTACGAAATATTAACACTTTAATGCTGGTATGCACCATTGGTATGTTTCTCGACAGTTCTGAACTTAAGTCACAATCTCTTGACTATGACAATTTCTTTGAAATTGAAGTGTGAGACGTTAAAAAATGACAGTAAATGTTAATCAAATTTGAATTTTGCTCTGCTGATATTTCATCAAAATGCCCCTCGCCGAAGATGAGCGCATTGAAATTTTGATTATGTTTGGTTGTGAAGATAGGGAAGTCTGTGATATGTTTAATGAAAAATACCCAAATCGCTCGCCTATTGGCCAATCAACAGTGTTTGGGGTAGCAAGTAAGTGGAGAGTAAAGATAGTGTTAAAAGTGGTCGTCCTGGTATATCCGAGGAGAAAAAGTTAAACATATTATTATCACTACAGCAAGATTCTCATAGCTCAAGCACACAACTTGGACGGAACTAAGCTATTCGCCAAACCACCGTATCTAAATTTTTACTAAAAGGGAGTTATTGGACGATGATCCTGATAGGCGAGACCAATTTTGTGAAATAATGATTGAGCTAACAGATAATAACGCAAGATTTGTCCAAAGAATTTGTTTTTCAGATGAAGCTACGTTTTGTTTAAATGGTCAAGTTGATAGACAAAACTACATATACTTGGCACAGGAAAATCCTCACTGGTTTATAGAAAATCACACCCAGTATAATGAAAAGGTTAATGTTTGGGCGGGCATTGTTGAAAGTAGGATAATCGGATCATTTCTCTTTGATGAGAGTCTCACTGGAGAAATATATCTAAATTTCCTTCAAATTGATCTGGTTCCAGCTCTTGCCACTCTGTTTCCAGATGATGTTGATCCTGATTTACCATGTTTACCCTTATGGTTTCAACAGGATGGTGCTCCCCCGCATTATGCTGTTCATGTGAGGGAATACTTAAATACAATTTTTCCGGGGCGGTGGCTGGGTAGACGGGCCATAGAGTGGCCACCCAGATCGCCTGATCTTAATCCAATAGATATTTTTTTATTGGACTACGTCAAAAATTTAGTTTATAAATCTAAACCCATCTCGGTAGATACACTGAAGGAGTCTATTCGACGAGTAATAGGAGAAATATCTCGACCAGTAGTACTAAATGTACAACAGGAATTTCTAGATCAATTGATCTACTGCAGAACAGTTGGTGGAGGACATTTTCAACATCTTATAAAATAGTTTGTTTTTATTCTTTGTTGTTTGTTTATTTTGTTTTAAAATTGTTAAAAATTTGAAAATTGTTAATATTTCGTAAACGGCTGAAGATAAGTATAGGGCATGATTAATGAAAAATGTCAAGAATTAATTGTAGAATATAAAAATGTAAAAACACACAATATATTTCATTAAAAAAATTAAAGTTGACACATGTAGCACTTTTATGATCTACCCTGTACAATGTCTTAAAAAAAAAATGCATTTCAAAAAAATAAGTTTGATGGGTTCGAGCTATTTTTGATTATGTGGGCGGTTTTCCATATAAAAGGCTGATTCCGTTTCTTTATCATAACCCTCTATATGAAAATATACCGAAGCTTTGGACCTAGAATAAAATAATTTTTTATAGATTCTGGTTAATTGTATTGCTAATAAAAATATATTATCAGATGTGTTCGAATTTAACCAAGAGCACTGTCGGTTTCTTTTTTTTTCTTTATTTATTTTTCTATATTGCATAATGTCTAATGGAATAAAAATGATGTGACAACTGAAGGTGTTAAGAGATCCAAAATTAGCAGCTTCCAAATTGACTTCTGCAATATAAGAGGACTGAACTCGAATACCAATGCAGTACCCATAATAGAAACTTGTTCTCCTCACTTGCCAATACTATCGACTTTTTTGCAAACCCACAATCCCAGTTCCGAAGTTGATATCTTTGGCGACTTTAACGTTCATGCGAAGCCTTTGCTATTAGCTCTCGCCTAACCTAACTCGTGGGTGAACCAACTCGGATTCCAGACCGAGATGGTGATTTTGCTAGTTTGTTGGATCTTTTCTTAACTTCAAACCTTGACTTGTGCACTGTCACCGTGAAGCCTCCGTTAGGAACGTCTGACCACAACCTTATTTCGGGACTGAACAAACTACCAATTAGCGCCAAACAGCCTCCTGAATCACGCAAGACCTGGCATTACACATTAGCTAAGTAGGATGACCTAAAGGATCATTTTTGAGCCTTTCCTTGGCGGAACGTTTGTTTCACCTCTCACTATCCATCCATCCGTACTAGAGAAGTATCTAATGTCATCCTTACAGGCATGCAAGCTTTAATCCTTTTCTCAAGAAGGTGCCTTTCTAAAGGCAACCCCTGGTTTACCAAAAATTGCGAACGAGCTGTTAAATCAAAAAATTATTTCTATCGAAAATGGCGTCAAAATCCTACCGCCGAAAATCGTACGAGACTCGAAACCAATGCAAGCAAGCGATAAACTAAAGCAAAGAAGCGCACAACCAGAGGTCCAAAGGCAAACTTCTCGACTGTCCTAGCGGATCAAGATAATTTTGATCGGTAGCTGAGACCGTCAGTCAGAACTTTACCAAGCCAACCATTCCACCTGAAACCAGTTCTGATGGCACTATTGCGACCAAAGCACAGGGAAAAGCAAACTTACCGGCGGAACTATTCTCTTCACACTCAAGGGTTAATTTTCAGGGAAAAGCTCCACCGAATATTTTCCTTGTAGAAGGAGAACGCCCGAGATTGTTTTTCGGCAGCGCTATGTTAAACGAAGTCTTGATGCCAAAAAACTTCTGGTCCTGACGAAATTCCAGTAATCGTAATTAAGACATGCGCTGATAAATTGACACCGGTATTTTGTAGGCTTTTAAGCTCATCTCGCAAACAAGGAATATATACTTCTTGCTGGAAAACTGCGCGAGTCCTTACCAAACAATCCAGTCGCATTGCTTTCTGTTGTATCAGAAGTTATAGAGAAGGCTATCAACGAAAATTATTAAAGTACATGGTACGCTTCAAGATTATCAGTGACCGCCAGTAAGTCTGGATCAACTGGACACTTTCTAGCTTACGTTATAGTTACGTTTGGAACAACGCAATAGAAGATCATGGGGATTTCCGGACGGTAGCACAAATTATATTTGTCTTAAACTTAGCCATTCTGTTATTTCACTCTTACTCCACGCACTTGTCGGTTATTTTGCCGTCAGCCTAGAGTGATAACTTGCATTATCCAATACAACTATTGCATCTTTTGGGATAAGATCCAACATTTGCTCGAACCATTCTTCAAAGACATCGGCATTCATATCTTCATGATATTCTCCTGTATTTTTAGATTGGAACATCAGTAGACCACCTTTAACGAAGCCTTCAGAACTTCCAATATGGGTTATGATAAGTCGATGTCCTTTTCCAGATGGCGGTCTTAATCCTGTGGACAATCCCTCCAAGAAAAGCTTGCCTTGAACTTTTAATACTTTCATCCTGCCAAAATTTAGTCACAGTGTGGCCTTTATTTAGCCATGTCTGGTCTAGTCTTTTTGGACATTTCCAAGGCCTTTGACCGAGTATGGTATGAGGAGTTGCTAACTAAAGTGAGAGCATACGGAATGCCGGTTCAATTTTGTTCAAGGCTGCCAAGCTTTCTTAAAGACCGTTCTCTGCGAGTGGCGTTAGACAGATTTCTTTCAGAGACGTTTAACATCAATGCCGGAATCCGTCAAGGTTCTATATTGTCGACCACCCTCCTTTTACCATACATTAACGATCTTTTGGAAAAAACTAAAAATCCTATATATAGCTTCGCTAATGACAGCACACTTGTTTTATCTTTTACTTTCGATGCTCAAACATCGACTGCTAATGCACGTCTCTATAGGCAGCAAGAGATCCCACACCTCAACAAAGGCCTGGAGGAAGTTCTGTCTTGGGGTGACAGTACGCAAGTAGAATTTAACGCTGAAAAAAACCAGGAGGTAGTTTTTTTTCTGAAAAAGTTAATGTTGAAGAAACCGATACAGTCATCGCGGGACACTCGATTCCCCTGGCTTGATCAATTCATTTATTTCGCGTCAATTTGGAGAGTCATATGTAAAGTTGCTGCCATTGCTAAGGCAGCCTCGCAGAAGTTTGGAATACTTTTTCGCACTAAGAACTTCTATACTCCCCAACAACTTTTAATGCTCTATAAAGCCCAAATTCGACCATTGCTGGATTACTGCTCCCTTATTTGGGGCTCTGCTCCTAAACATTCCCTAAGATTACTAGATTCCATTCTAAGAAGAGCCATTCGCTTGATCGGTGACCATGATCTGACAACCAACCTGGAAAGCATTCAACATCGAAGGCAGTTTGGCGACTTGAGTCTGTTTTACAAATATTTTCATGGCAAGCACTCAACTGAGGTTGTCCGCTTAATTAAACCCAGAGCGGTGCATAGTAGAAACACACGACGAGTCACTGCAGCTCATCCGTATGTGGTTCAGCTTAGTGTCCCTCAAACGACACTGTTTAAAAATTATCTTATCTGGAGAACGTCATAATTCTGTAACGACCTCCCTCCAACGAGTATAATCTCCAAAGATTCAAGACCAACGTGAATCGTTTCCTGCCGCACACGCACCGTTCGCAGAGCATCATAACGATTAATAGTACAGTACTGTGCCTTATCAATAAAAAAAAACTAACTGTTGTCAATTGCTTCATACAGCTATAAACTGTAAATGTCATAGGTCAATGCTAAATACGATTTATGAGATATAGGTCCGGTAAACATGGGGTTTCCTGTGGGAGTATTTAGGGAAAGTCAAAATAACACTATTTCATACTGAAAGCATGGTAATTGAGACTAAGTTAAATTTTCCTATTTATTTTATTTCGTCCTATATAGAATTACATGTTAGAGCGTCCAAGGGTCATATCTGCCGCTTCCCTTATTTTGTCGCAGCTGGGGCCACCTCCCAAAATCACCTGCCGTATAAAACGAGCCTTTTGCAAATAAACGTATTTTAAAAGTAAATGATCTTCGCTGGAAAGTTGTGAGCAAAAGTTTGGATTAATGCCGACTTCTGATGTAATTTTCTAAATTACTTTAGCCCGTACCTTTGCTTACAATGCTAAGACAACATTTACTTCTAGAATAAATGGATGCAACTTGGACTGTATATACATATAGTATGTTTAATTAAATAAGGATAAGGATGGTGCCGAGTCATTGAGTAGAAATAACTTTAATTTAGATAAAATAAAAGTTGTCCTAGGAAATAATTATTTCTTAAAATATGTTTAGGTAGGTAAATGGTCCATTATTTTAGGATAAAACATTTTTAGGATAAAACATTTGTTGCAAACATTTTATTTGGTGTAAATATATGTGCAATTAGTGAACAAAGTTTTGGGTTAAAACTTTTCAGGAGTTTACGCCATACCCCATGTTGAGATTTTTCTCTTAGACCATTAGGATACTGCAAAAAACAAACGAAATCCGTGGAAAACATACTTTTTCAAGAACGGTTAATCTAGTTGATATCCTGAAAATTGCATTAGAATGTAAACCCTCACTTTGCCTTTTTCACTGTTTTAAGGGCTTATAATGAAACGCAAATATCTTTTCTTTATTATTCTTATATTTTGAAAATTGTTTTAGAAGTTGATTTTGTCGACCGCGTTCTTCCAGATCAATGTTAGTTAATTAATTACAATAGGCAGTAATTAAATAACTTTTGTTCTACATATTTATGCAAAAACTGGTTTTAAATCGGCGTCAAACGCAATTATTTATGTATGTATAGAGATAGTATCCAGCTTGTTAATTAAATAACTGAAATACAGTTGTCAGCTTGGATCTTTGCCGCTGCGTGTGACTAAAACCATATGAATCTAATCGAAATTACGAGATTGCAAAAGTCAAAACAAAGTCTTAGTTCATAAATATGTGATATAAGATAATTGATATGTGATGGGCTACATGCTTGGTGAAATGGATATTCCATAGACTCCATAGTAGAGGAAATTAAAGTAGTACTTGTTATATTTCAGTTTCCTGACACGTGTTTCAACCCTTGCGGGTCATTATCAAAGGCATTGTAAGACAGTTAAAAATTCTACATGTCATTAAAATAAAAATTGACAGATGAGAAAGGTTATTTTGGTCCTTAATTTACAGGTATTGGCCAAAGGTACAACTAAATTACAGGGGTGATTATAGAGGTATTTACATATAAGTAATAAAATTAGGAAAAAAAAAAATTATGGGTTTTTTCGTTGGTAATTATAGACAGCGTTTATTGTATATTTATCTTAAGTAATTATAGGCTATTAAGTATTAGATTAGCACCTGAAGGTATTTCAATTTGATTGTTAACAACATTACATCGATTTTTAAAGCTTTTTTGATTGCTAATGTCTCTAATAGGTTGAGTTTTCTACCCTTGTGTTGAATATATATATCGGTTTTATTTTGTTGGATATTGAGTGGTTATTTATTATGCAGTGGTCCGCTATTCCTGTTTTATTTTGTTTTTTTAAAATGGATGTTTTATGTTCTTTAAGCCTAGTTTTAAAGTTATAATAATGATAAATTTAATAATAATAATTTTAATTAATTTATAATTTATATAGGTCAAACAGGTAGAAACTTTAAAACTAGGCCTAAAGAACATAAAACATCCATTTAAAAAAAAACAAATAAAACAGGAATAGCGGACCACTGCATAATAAATAACCACTCAACATCCAACAAAATAAAACCGATGTATATTCAACACAAGGGTAGAAAACTCAACCTATTAGAGACATTAGCAATCAAGAAAGCTTTAAAAAATCGATGTACCTAATGTTGTTAACAATCAAATTGAAATACCTTCAGGTGCTAATCTAATACTTAATAGCCTAATTACTTAAGATAAATATACAATAAACGCTGTCTATAATTACCAACGAAAAAAACCATAATTATTATACACAGTATCATTTTCCTAATTTTATTACTTAGATGTAATTACCTCTATAGTCACTACTTTAATTTCCTCTACTATGAAATAATAACAAATATCCATAAATACTTACCGCCAATATGAATAAAAATAGTCCTGAAGAATTGTTAGGATTAAATTAAAATTCAAGGCATAAGAACGTTTAAAAACAAATTATAGTTGACAGATCAAAACGATGACATTGAAATCAATGGACTCCCTCTGTCTACTTTGAATTCGAGTCGTATTGCGCAACCCCGAAGACGCTGTATTGTGTTTTTATTCACTTTTAAAGCTATAATAAATAAAGATGGGGTGTTGTAAATCACGTTGTCACGTTTTATTGGGCCAAATTTAAATTCAGAGCAGAATTTGCTAATCAGCTGAAAATCAAACATTACCCGAAGTTATAGTTAGAAGAGGTCTTAATATTCAGTTGGCATCAGTGGCGGCTTTTTAATAAATACAGAGCTGCAGCACTGCCTAAAATAATTAGGATTCTATTTTTTAAATTAATATTTTACAATAATATGTATTTTTAACACTTCTGCACGTACGAACTTGTCGGATATGTTAATTCACACATGTCATTGTCGCTGCAATATGGAAATTTGGCCTTGAGCTGGCCAATCAGAGTGACATAATTTCTTGAGATTTGTTGACGCCGAGTGGATATATTCTTGAACCGAGATTATTATTTTTGATAAATAATAATTTATCGAGAAATAATTTTGTCAATTTCATCACTTCCAAAAATATTTTTTGTCTTATGGATGAAACAGAATGCAAGAATATTTTCGATATTATTTTATATAGTTCGAGAGTCGGTATTTGCAAAACATAAAAAATGTTCCTTTCTATAACAACTTTTTAAAAAATGGCATTCATGTCTGACTTAATTTGTACGCAGCACTGCTTGGTTTTAATATCACGCAAAAACGTAAGGATATCTATAAATACTATCAACTTTACTTGGATTTACAGAATATGTGAAATAGAAAGGCCACCTAGATTTCCTGACTTTACGTCGATGGATTATTTCAATATTTAATTATTAATTGAAGTTTCTGTAACAAATTCAGACAATATTGAAGTACCTATACTAAGGGATTGAATTAGGACAGAATGTCAGCGCATAACTCCGATTATGCATTAAACTGTAATGAATATATTTTATTACAGCTTGGCACATTGTCAAGCTGTCCAGGGCGACCATTTTCAACATATAATCAAATATTTTTTTGTTTAAGAAGTTATCATTAATAAGTATTTATTGTACTTGCTTGATGAAATCCATGTTATAAACACGCGAGAAAAACAATAATTTTCGGTTTTCACTATAATTATATTTTATTTTAAAAACACGTAACAGCTGTTTCGGTACACAGCACCTTCTTCAGATGTGAGTATCTTAATACTAAAATTGCAAATATTAATATAAAAGAGAACCAAATTTAAACTACCTGAATAAAGGATGGGGAATACGTATGTTTAGAAATTCAATAATGGTGATGTAAAGTCCGTATCTATCTTACAAACTCATTATAAATGTTAGTCCCTAATGCCGATAAGACCCAGCGGGTGATCGAATGAAAGCAGGGACGCACTCGTTGCTGATAGAATAAAAGGTTGCGCTGCTTTAAGATAATAATATACAGGGCGTCCCAGCCGAGAGTGACCCATTTTAAATGCTTATAACTTTTATACCAGTTGTGTTAGCCACCTGCGGTTTACGCCATTCCTTTTCTCTTGGCCTAAAGTTTTTTCTGGTTGGTACCAAATTTTGTCTACAATTATACAGTGGGAGTAAAAAAATCGCCTTTTTTCGACATTAAAATTTTCAACTATTTTTAATGGAACACCCTGTATATTGCAACGCCATAATTAGGAGTCGTGTCCAAGGTATCCATATACCAATAAACATCGGACTTATAACTTGAAGTTTTAGCAGCAAAAAATTAAAATAGTAGTTTGGGTATTTTAGCAAACGTATTTTTTATTAGCATATTTACAACTATACATTAATAAAGAAATAAATATAAATCTAAAAAAACTGCTGTATATGTTGACCGTTCTGTTCTACGCATTTATGAAGTAGGACCATTAAATGGTTGAATGAATTGTGTAACATATCTTGGGGAATTGCTTCAATTACTGCACGAATATTCCTCTTAAGATCATCCAAATTATGTGGAAGGGGGTTGTAGCACCTATCCTTGACATAACCCCAGAGAAAAAAGTCTGGAACTGTCAAGTCAGGAGAGTACGGTGCCCATTCTATAGGGCCAGCTCTTCCTATCCATTTTCCCCCAAATGTCATATCTAGTGATGCTCTTGCTATTAAAGAATAATGAGGTGGAGCACCATCTTGCTGAAAGTAGACCTCATCCAAGATACCCTCCTGTATTAACTGTGGATAAAAGAAATTTTCCAACATATCAGTATATACAGTTCCTGTTATCGTTGGCTCATTGAAAAAAAATGGTCCATATATTTTTTCAGCAGAGATGGCGCACCAAACTGTTACCTTTGGAGTATCTCGCTGGAACTCGTTAAATGCTCTTGGATTCTCTGATGCCCAAATCCTACAATTGTGCTTGTTACATCTACCATCTATGTGGAAACTCGCCTCATCAGACATAATTAACAGCGTATTTGGGTTAACTCTAAACAAGTCCAAAAGAGTTTCGCAAGTAAACAATCTCTTTTGGTAGTCCTTCTGACGAAGCTTTTGAAATGTTTGAAGCTTATAAGGGAATAATTTTAAACATTTAACACATCTCTCGCACTCACTTTTAGATAAATTTAATGCAGCCGCCATTTTCCTAAGAGATATTTTCTGATTATTAATTGCAATAATCTCATGGACCGCTAAAAGTCTGTCTAAATATTCAGGATTAAACAAATTCCTTTTTGGTCTCTTGACCTCCAAGTATCCATGTATTGAAAAATTTTGATGCCATTTTTTAATAACGTTTTTGCTTGGCGGATTTTTCTGGAATCTAGTTCTAAATCTTCTTTGTGTCGTTATTATTGATCGGGTTTCGGAATAAAAGATTACTGTTTTTGCTTTTTCAACTAATGAATAAATCATTTTCTTTAAAATTTATGTTTTTATGTTAACTTAATTTGATATTTTACTCTGACAGTGACAATTGTTTACTATGGATACCTAGTACAAAGGTAGATGATAAGTACCTATACCTATTTTAGTTTTAAAAAAATATAGCTCGATTTGTATTTTAATTTTTTGCTGTAACAGCAGTTTTTTTAGATTTATATTTATTTCTTTATTAATGACAGGCATCGCATGACTCATCCACCACGTCTAAGATCCTGTATAGTTGTAAATATGCTAATAAAAAATACGTTTGCTAAAATACCCAAACTACTATTTTAATTTTTTGCTGCTAAAACTTCAAGTTATAAGTCCGATGTTTATTGGTATATGGATACCCTGGACACGACTCCTAATTATGGCGTTGCAATATACAGGGTGTTCCATTAAAAATAGTTGAAAATTTTAATGTCGAAAAAAGGCATTTTTTTTACTCCCACTGTATAATTGTAGACAAAATTTGGTACCAACTAGAAAAAACTTTAGGCCAAGAGAAAAGGAATGGCGTAAACCGCAGGTGGCTAACATAACTGGTATAAAAGTTATAAGCATTTAAAATGGGTCACTCTCGGCTGGGACACCCTGTATATAAAAGCATGGACATTTTTTTTTAAATCTTTATCTATCTGTATGCAACAAAAGTGTCGTACTGACTTTTTATGTTAGAAAGAAAACGCAAAAACATATTTTAAAAGTAATTTAAGGGGACGTCCATAAAGGACGTCACGGTTTTTCAGATAATTTTTGACCCCCTCCTTCCTCCATGTCACAAATGGTCACATTTTTTCAGATCCCCCGCCCCCCTATGTCACGTCACAAAATTAAAATTGAAAATTACACATTGTTGCGGTCAATAATGTCAATAGCATGTGGTAAATAAATAGCAGTAAACAAATAGGATTCATAGCCATTAATATAGAAACGTTTATTTATGATTACGTTTAAAAAATAGGCAAGGGCCTAGCGACACTTGAAGCACCTTCGGCGTATTTTTGAAGCCAGAAAAGTGTGTTTAAAACACGAGAAACGGCAGTGGGAGGGACTTACAAGACCTCAGACTGACTAACAAACAAGGACCGAACACTAAAACATGGCCACTCTCCGCTGTAGGAGGTGACGGAGCGAGATGGTTGTGCTACATTGCAATCAAATTGTCCGCTGTAGGCGAACATAAAATATCTGTGATATTCTAAATTTACTGGGTTTTTTGAAAGTTTTCTCAGAATGCTCTGCTGTTGGAATACAGTTTACCGCTTCACAATTTTCTTGGAATTTTAATATTAAACTCCTTGGAGTAACATAACCCTTGCAATACACCGGTAAGGCACCGCCGGAACGCGTGTGACACAGTGAATTATTTTAAATAGTAATAATAACCTTAGGCCACAACATCGGCCGCCAGGCTCAAGGCCTGGTTTTTGGGCGCATTTCGGGCCGTATGCTTACGGTCCGTATGCGCCCAACTCTGTACTTAGTTTAGTTAGTTTTAGTATTATGTATTAGGATAAGCTAGATTAAGTTAGTTATTAAAGTACTATTATAGAGAGCAATAGGACAATAAAGAATTTTAAAATGGAAATGGTTCCCGTCAGATCACCGAAGTTAAGCAGTGTCGAGCGCGGTTAGTACTTGGATGGGTGACCGCTTGGGAAACACCGCGTACTCTTGTCTTAGGGAAGAGTGTAAAATGAATCGACATCAAAACCATCCTATTCACGCCGGACAGGCCGGATGAGATCGGATATCTCGTAGGATGAAGGTGCCGTTTCACACTCCCCAGTCGGTAGACCGCACGATTAAAAACCGTACGGTCGATGACCGGTTCAAGATGGCCTCTGATACGCCGACGACCGTAAAAAATAGTAAATAAAAAAAATAAAAAAATTTAAAAAATAATAATAAAATACAAGTCTGAAGAATTTCGATAATTTATTCACAAAAATAGCGAAAATGGTTGATTTGGTACTTACAATTTTAAACAATATATGTCGTTTCGCAGAAGACTAGATATTTTCTAGAGTTAAAGCTGTTAAATCATTGCAAAGAGAAAGAAACATGTGAAAAGTGCGAAAATAAACAGAGCGAAAATTGCGAATGATCAGCAACAACACGAAAATGAGGCGTACGATATTTGGAGGTTAAAAATCGATGAATAACTCGAGTTGTCAATCTAAAAGATTTGTATCGTTTATATCGAAAGTAGACTGCACGTACTCCGTAAAGTGCTGCCGTCTCGCGTAGCTCGATAAGACTATGTAGGGTTAGAATTCAAATTATTACTCAACTGGAATTATTATTTCGGACATCACATTTTCATGACCGCCCCCCCCCCCCTCCCTGTCACAAATGATCACATTTTGCTCAACCCTTCCCCCCCACCTCAGGTCATGACGTCATTTATGGATGGCCCCTAATAATAAGTAGTAATAATAAAGTAATAATATAACAGTATGTAAGATACAATACAATTAAAATTATAACATATAGAACGGTTATTAATTAAAACAAAATATACATATACCTACAAAAAAGTACCGTGTCAGAAAAATAATTATTACATTTTAACCCAAGTCAGTTTCACTATCACTGTCGTCATCCAAGTTCACAATAATTCTTTCTCTGGGCAACAGATCTATATTTCCGTATGATTTTTCTACTTTTTGAGCATGCGCTACACAATTCTCCCAGCTTTTGTTTGGAATATTTTGCATCTCTGACTGTACTAAAGCTGTCACAGAAGAATTTAAGGTTGGCGAAATATTATTCCTCCTTACCGATGATTTCAGCTGGTACCATATATGTTCAATTGGGTTGAACATGCAATGATAAGTGGAAGTCTTAACATGGTATAACCCAGTTCTGCCGCCAAGGTGTCACAATAATATTGCTTTTTGATTGAAAATGATTTTCAAATTTCGAGCAATTGCTTTTTTGTGTAATTTTCCTAAATATACATATTATTTTCCATCATATAGTCCTGGATGGTAACTTTTGTGTCATTGGAACACGGAACTTCATTTAATCTACGACTGTGGTAGCTCGCATTATCCATCACTATCACACTATTTGGTAATAATTTGTTTTTAAACGAGTCCTTAAATAGTTCTCCCGTAGTATCATCGTGATAATTAACCAGGGAGCCCTTTATATTTTAGGCAGTTAAGGCCAAAACGTTTGGTATAAATCCGTTTTTTGTCCCAACATAAATTGCTGTTATACGCTTACCTTTATTTGATGGAGCTTTGGTTCTGCATTGACCCGATAAATCTACCAAATCTTTAATTGGAACTTCGTGTGTATCATACCACGTCTCGTCCAAATAAATAATATCCCTTCCATCCTGTCTATATCCATGGACTGCAATTAGGTATTCCATCCTCCATCTTTTTAACCGGGCCGATTCCATAATTACTTGTCGTTTGTTAATTTTTTTCATTTTAACGCCGTTTCTTAAAATACATTTCCTTATAGTCTCACGACAACACTCTATTCCTGTATCATCTTTCTTTAATCTTTGCAATAGGGTTTTTAAAGTGGGGATCATTTGTTCCCTGTACATGGCATATATTTTTCTATGAATTATATCGACATCCGTCGCGTCCAGTTTCCTAAAAGTAAAAGAGTATTTCCTCTTTCTTTACTCCACTATAGGTTTATTTACAACAAACCACACCGTGCTCACTGGCCTGCGTGTCAAAGCTGCCGCTTCCTTTAGTGCACCAAATATTGAAAAATTGCGTTCAAGAAGGGTGGTGTAACCGTCGAAGATTACTTTTTTGTGTCAACTGATAAAATATCACGCTTTAATTGGTTTTTATCACGACCCGTAGATCCACTTGGTGTTCTTGTTTCTTCCCACGGACGAGACATTCTTAGATATCACGTTTAATTGGTAACAAATAACTTCTTGTCTAAACCAATACAAACATGTAACTGAATTTTAAAACTAAGAACCGGAATATTTAAATAACTAAAATAAACCTATTTTATTTTACCCTAATTATTTTAAGAGGATTACTGAGAAAATATAATAATATAATAGTCTATAATATATAATATTACAATAACAGATCAGTACCTGGAGTCCCCAGATAAGGGGGCCGAATTTTACACCTCACACAATAGGTTATTATGACGGTAAGGGGTAAGCATGTATAATAAGTTTGTAAGATAGATAGCCGGACCATACTGAAATCTACTAAATACTTTTAAGCAACCTTGTATTTTATAATGGCATTTTATAACTTTGAACACCCGATATGGACTAAGAAACTAATACTAGAATAGATTCAAGAAGTAGTCCATTTTCTGTGGCGAGATTATTAAAGTAAACAAGGTCTGTCTATACCACCAAACTAAAATTTTTATTTGTCCCTTTAAGGTGAAAAAAGGATTACAGAGTGTGCATAATTTAATGTCATTTTAGGTTGTTTAGGTTGTACTAGTTTCAACTTTAGTCAAAGTCATCATCAGCAACCATACAATTAAGAATTATGTTTAGGATGTACCTAAATAAACGAACTAAAACAAATTAAAAGGGGGGGGGGAACGAAGTGGTTCAACAATACATGGCCATAACGTGCACCTTATGCAGCAAATGGACTCGACAGAAGACAATCACCTATACGATGCTACTTTCAGCAATGAAGGAAATTAGATGCGAAAATTGTAGTAGAGGGAAATTCAAATGGAATCATTTATAGTAATGATATGATATATAGCTGTCTATAATGAAAAGTCAATAAAGTAAACGTTTCATAAGTCAACTCCAAGAAAGAACATGATTTATTTTTGGTGGGTCAGAATTTTAATAAGAATAGTACTAATAAAGTAAGGGGGGGGGGGGAGGGAAATTAAAATGTATTAAAATAATTTACGTCATTAAGTCAGTTGTAGTCATCAAATTCTCCATATTTAGGGATTATTATTTAAAATTATGTATCTCAGAGATACCCTCCATTTTATTGCAACATTCGCTTTGAACAGCATTAAGCCTTAAGTCATGTTCCTAATTTGTGCCTCTTTTACTAAAAAGAAAAGAAAAAAGAAAGTTTGCAACGTAAACCCGATAAGTCGACATAATTTTAAATAATAATCCCTAAATATGGAGAATTTGATGACTACAACTGACTTAATGACGTAAATTATTTTAATACATTTTAATTTCCCTCCCCCCCCCCCCCCCCCCCCCTAAACATAATTCTTAATTGTATGGTTGCTGATGATGACTTTGACTAAAGTTGAAACTAGTACAACCTAAACAACCTAAAATGACATTAAATTATGCACACTCTGTAATCCTTTTTTCACCTTAAAGGGACAAATAAAAATTTTAGTTTGGTGGTATAGACAGACCTTGTTTACTTTAATACTAGAATGATTCTTGTACATAGCACCGCAATCGTAGGGTAAAAATTTTGATAGGCGTAATTTTTGGAAAACTAAAAAATACTTTTTTAAATACTGTAGCAATTTGTCTTTAAAATAGGTACTCCTGATTTGTTTAAAAAAAATCAGCCATTTTCGAGATAATCAAATTCTTATACAATCTTATACCAGCAGTAATTTATTACAAAGTTTTAAAAATTAATTTATTTACAGTTAACTTATAAAAACACAATAATATTCTTTTAGCAAGTTACCGCGTCCCTCTTTGTCTGATAATTTTGGTAATCGTTTTAAAGGTCGCGGCGGACTTACTTTATGGCCACCCAGGTCTAAAGACCTAAATCCTTTGGATTTATTTTTTTTGGGGCAGCTGAAAGAACTTGTTTATTCAACTCCAGTAAATACCAGAGAAGAGCTACAACAAAGGATAATCCATTTTTGCGAACAAATACGAAACGATTCTGCAATGCTGTTCATAAAAAAAAAACGCGATTAGAACAAAATTTATTTTACGATAAATTTTTATATTGATTTCCAAATTTTGATCAAGAGGAATGTTTCGCATTTTTTTTTTATTTCTCAATTTTTCTTTTCTTCTTATACTACGATCAGTCCTTCAAACGTTTTTTGATCCGGCAAATTTTGATTTGGAAATCTCTCAGCATAAATTCTTCTTGCTGCCATGCATTCTAATTGTCTATAAATTCAATGAATGTTAGCCATTACTCATTAATTCTTTTAAGTTTATTTGTTTATAATAATATCTAGTAATAACTAGTATGTGAAAATAATAGGTTAGTTATCATTGTGTCTTTATAAATTGGGAGTAAATAATCTTAGCATGATAGTCAATGGAACCTACGAGTGCGGTGCTGGCTTCCCTGGCTATGTACAAGAACGAACCAAGTATGATTTTCTTGGTCCAAAGTGAGTTGCAAAATTTCATTAAAATAAATACAGGGTTGCTTAAAACTTATAATCGAAGATGTAAATATTCAGGTGAGTTTTTAGGAGGGACATTAGGAATTAGGCATTAGGAATAACTATTATATACACCTACTAGCATTATTTTGACCTCCCCTGTACGCTGGCAAAATATTGCTCTATGCTTTCCAGACACTATGTATAGTGAAAATCGAAAAAAATTATCGGTGTTGCTCGGCACTTTTTAAACACAATGTATACGTTTCTTCATACCAAAGTTCGAGATGAAAAAAAATAAGTACAATGATGCCGTTATCAAGCAAAATTAAGGGTTGGATTGTTTGCGAATTGGGGATAACTCATTTTTGAACGATAAAGTTTGAATGAGTTGAACTTCTTGAAAAAGTTTATTAGTTTTAACAAATGTTAGCACCATACTTCCATTCAGTTTATATTGATTTGTTCCAATAGGTCAACTAAAAACAATCTGTGAAAACGCACCTTTACATAATATACAGGGTGTGATCGACGGTGTCCGGTAAGTAAAAGGCATACTTTTGGGAGCGAATAAGAGAGGTCAAAATAAATCTAATTTGTCATAGGCAATAAATCCTAAACTCACCCTTAACAGAGATACAGAGCCCCAAAGGGGTACCCAGCGACTTACCTCTTCGGCTCTAACTTTTGAATCGGCATATATAATCTAATCAAATTTTAATATTTTATTTAGGCCATAAAGACTAGCTGAAAACTGATTTTTTAAATATTCTGGTCATTCCTCTTTCAAATAGGCACTCTACATTTGTTTCAATAAAATTAGCTGTTTCAAAGAAAATAATTTTTTCTAATTAACACGTTTAAACATTGACTTTTGAAATTTACTTAACAATCAAGTTTATTAACATAAGTTATTTAAACAAAGTAACTAATCTAATCATTACGTAACTAATAATTCGCATTGAAATAATAAAGTTTGTCATTATCACATCTCTGTTGGAAAAAGGTTCAGTTATCTAGTTGTATAATTTAATATACTTAGACAAGTATCAATTCAATGTAAAAAAAAGAAGTACGGCAACGCCGCTGGCTATAATCTTTAATTTATCTCCGGTGCATAGAGACTACAAATGCACATGGAAACAAGACAAGACAGTTGAGTTTTAAAACGTAAAACCACCAACAGATAATACGCCGTCTACAACGCTCAGACTAAATTCCCAGAATCCCCGAAGGGCCCGAAGTAAAGCAAGCATCTAGCTTCGCTGAAAGCGGAATAAGCCTACGTGACTAAGCGCAGGGTTTCAAATAGCATGACAGGATGTTACTGTGTGTACGAGAGGGATGATATATCGCTAATACGACTTAACATGTTTTGACAAATCAGATACGTTACAACCTTTGTAGAAAGCAGACGGTCTCCTCGCGGCATTTTGGGCGGGTTTAGGTTTTTTTATGGTACTCAAGCCAAGTAATTATGTTGGGCCAGTCGCGGAGTTATCCCGAAGATATACTAATGTGATTATTATATTCAGACTTAAGTAGAGTTCCGTATCACGCCTTGCAGAAAACAGACGGTCTTCTCGCGGCATTTTGCGCGGGATTAGTTGATTTTATGGTATCCAAGTCATGAAATAAGTTGGAAAATTCGTGAAGTTCTATTCCGAAGGTGTACTAATGTGATTATTACATCCCAACTCTAGTTCCGTTTATCTGTTCAAATAACGTTGTCAATTCGCGGTGTTAATGCCCGAAGGTAGAATAACGTAGTTATTATACCACGACACGAGTCCTGTTTATCTGTTGTAAAAGCAGTCTCAAGTTCGTAGATACGATAAATTCTTGAAAGTTTAAGAATTCAGTAGTGTATCCCGATATTATTGTTGTTTAGTGATGGAATGTTAGTCATGTAAAAATGTATAGCTGTTTTAATGCAGTAGGTAAGTAGTTACCATACTAAGTTGTAAAAGTAAAAATAGTGTTTGCTGCTACGCAGAGCGGATGTAAAGATGAGTAAATGAAATACCAGAAGTAAATAGATATATTTTGTGTGAGAAAAGAGCCTTTTATTTCAACTGACATATTTTGAACCACGCAACTTATGAGAAATACAGTAAACAATTTATGATTGGCGCAAACAAATAAAGGCGGCGTCAACAACCTCATTAATGTTCAACCTATGGACAAGCACTCGGCAACTGTGAGCAAATCGAAGTGTGCCGCATAAGAAAACCTTTGAAAGGGGTAACATTTCGGAAATAACTTAAACGCAAAAATGATAAAAACGTGAAAGATTTGCTTATTCTTGTTACTTCAGCAGATTTTCAAAATGGGCGCCCCCTATACATTTCCTTAGCCGATGGATGTTTTCTCGTTGTCTTAAAACAACTTCCTGGATTGTCTCGAATTTCGTTGACATGGTGTGTTATTCTTTCCATGAGATCTTCCCTGGAATGGACTGGCGTTGAATATACAAACCTCTTTAAATTTCTGCATAAAAAGAAATCCAATGATCCAAATGATTAGCTACTTTTAGTATTTTTTTTTATTTCACTTAATTTCTTACCTGTTTCTCTTAAGCTACGTTCAACCCTTTCAAAAGTTCTTCGGTCCGGTAAACTTCGATTTGAAAATGTATCAGAATAAATTCTTCTCGTCTCCACACAATTGTCGAGTGCTTGTTCATAAATTAGATACATGTTAGCATATTTACCATAGGAATACTCTTCCAATACTTAAGTCTTATGTACTCAATCGATCAGACAACTTAGAAAAGTGTCGTTAATAACACACTGTTAACGAAATTAAAACGACTGGTGTTTTATTGTAGTATTCTGATTTATTATTTTATTGAAACGAATGTAGAGTATCTTTTTTAAAGAGGAATGACCAGAGTAATTAAAAAATCAATTTTCAGCTCTGTAAAATGACACCTGTCAAAATTTTGTCCCAACGAGTATGGTGGCAAATCCGTTTTTGACTTCCCTGTCGATGTAAAACATCTACTGTCGTATAGTTTTATGGCCTACATAATAGTATATTACAATACAAGTACGGTAGGTACGTCTTTACCGCATGTGCGTGATGTTTAACAAAACGAGCCGAAGGCGAGTTTGGTAAATCACGCAAATGCGGTAAAGACACCTACCGTAAGTGTATTGTACGATATTTTATCTACAAGCATGTTTTGGGGCACCAATATTAAAAACTCTAAAAGAGCACTGTTTTAATTTACCCCGTAGGTGCATCGTAAGTCGCTATCAACAATGCACTAACATCAGGTTGCTAGGGAAATAAATTATAGAAATTTAATAGTTGGCTTTTATATGACATGAATAAACGGTAATTATTTTTTAATTTTAACAATTTCGTGAAAGTGTGTTTTATTTCCTTTAAATGGTAGTCAGTAGCAGCAGTGATGATGAAATTCCGAAGGAAGTTCTGGACATTGCTAAAGCAGCTGCCCTTAATTTATTACCGGATAAATCACGGCATAGATATGAGAAGGAATATGGGCTCTTCATGGACTGGTGTTCATCAAAGAAAGTTAAAGCAATTAGTAAAGATGTGATGCTTGCCTATTTTGATCATAAATTTCAGGACAGTAAATCATCCTCTTTATGGAGTTATTACTCAATGCTCAGATCTACTATAAGTATCAAAAATAATGTCGACATAAGCAGGTATGCAAAACTGATGGCATATTTAAAAAGGAAATATGTGGGATACAATGCTAAGAAATCAAAGGCATTCTCCAAGAATGAGGTTGTAAAATTCCTTGTTACGGCACCAGATAAGGAGTTTTTATTAATGAAGGTACTTAATTGCGATTTTTTTTTTAAATATACTTTTAAATAACAACTTATTTGCTTGTTTCAGGTGGTACTCATTGTGGGCATCGCTGGGGATGTCGCCGAGTAGAGTTATGTAAAATGAAAATTGAAGATATTAAGGAATTTGAAACCTACATTGTTGTAACTGTCCCGGTTACAAAGACACATGTAGATCAACAGTTCGTGGTTTACGTGGAAGGATTTTCATCAGAAATTAATTAAATTTCAATTTTCAAGAAGTATAGAGCCCTTAGACCCGATCATACTGCGCATACACGGTTATTTATTGCATATAAAAAAGGAAGATGCACTATCCAACCACTGGGTATAAATACTTTTGGTAATATACCTTCTCAAATTGCATCATATTTAAAGATGTCCAGTCCCAAAGAATATACGGGACATTGTTATCGAAGGACGTCAGCTACATTATTAGTAGATGCTGGCGGGGATATCATGAGTTTAAAAATACATGGTGGATGGAAGTCCTCCAGTGTTGCGGAGGGCTATATTGAAAATTCGGTGCAAAATAAAATGGGAATTGCAAAGCAAATAAATGGTGTAGAAGAATATGCAGAGAGAACCTCATGTTTTAGTAAACCTGTAAATTTCAATTCTTGTGTCTCATCGGATAGTAAAACACTTCCTTCATTGATATCGTTTGGAAATGTTACAAATTCTACAACTAATATTAATATTTCTTAATTTATAAGTTTGGATTAGTTTAGCAATTTAAATATGTAAGTATTTGTTATACATATAATGTTTAATAGAGTATCTTTTAAAAACAAAAAATACACTTGAATAATATAAAAACTTGTTTTTATAGTATGTAATTAATTACAGCACTAGTGCGGTAAAGTATTTACTTACCGCACGCTTGTAGATAAAATATTAAAACTTTATTAAATTTTTCAGGTCAATTTAAAAGTTAGAGCCAAAAAGGTCGCTGGGTAACCCTTTGAGGCTCTGTATCTCCGTTAAGGGGCTCTTTAGGAATTTATTTTCTATGACAAATTAGGGCCATTTTGACCTCCTCTACAAGTTCCCCATAGTATCCTATATACTTACCGGACACCCTGTATACCAAGTAGTCTGGTAACTGTTTCACCATTTAAATTGAATTTGAATGATCTTAAAAGTAATTTAAATTTAATTTCTGGGTTTCGGTATATTATTGCGTTTAGTTTAGGATTTCAGTTGATATCGCGGTAAACCTGCTGGCTACATTATAGGGTTTAATTTAATATTACTACAATCATGTGGTAAGTTGTTTAGCTAAAAGCCCTTACACATGACCCACTCTGCAGGGTCCGATTTGCAGGCATATAGGAAAGGGAAAATTGGGTGCTGCTCTCCACACCACCCGATCTCTATGTGTGTTTCGAGAACAATTTTTATTTTTCTGTGGTTTCGAGGCGTGAGTCGTAAAAGGTCAGAATGGCTCTTCTAAGTAAATGTCAAAAAATCGGAATTGCGCTGACTTTGCTCTTGGAAAATAATTCACGAAGAAAGAAAATAAAATGCTGGGTTAAAAAGTGGATACCTACTAGAGAGGAAAAGTTTAGCCATGTTAATGTTCTTAAAGAACTGGGACCGATTGCCTTCAAAAATTTCCACTTCTTGACTCCGCATGTATAATCTATTTAAATAATTGACGCTGGAAATATTCAACAGATTAGACCCTGCAGATTGGGTAGTGTGTAGGCATGCCGGACCAACAAAATCTAGATCGGGCGGTTGGCTGAGGCGACCATACGATTCGGATTGGACCCTGCAGATTGGGTCGTGTTTAGAGGCTTATATGTTTTAACGCTCGATAAGGGGTTGAATAAAAATCATTTTTCTATTTTTGAATCATAAAGTCTTCATTATGGGTTTTAATTGGGTTGCATAAGCAATCATTTTAAACACGCATTTTTTATTTTCTTCCTGTTGCTAACAACACAACATGACTGCTTTGAAATTTCATGGCACACCTACTTCTTGTTTTAAGAAATATTTCGGTAGTGGTAAACTTAAATTATTTGTTTTATACCTTATGGATGGGACTATCTTTAGAAGTGAGACATTTTATAAAAAATTTCAATTACAAAAAATTAAATAAATTATTTAAATTGAAATGTTGTTGTACGGGTTGTATAATACAAAATATACGTAGGTATATCTTTACTAGGATCACGCTCACGCTGCTTGACATACATCCACAAACAACATAACCTAGAAAATATGCGACTGTGATTTACGTATACTTATTTATTTCAAGCACAAAACACCATAATATTAGACTATTAATATAATAGTGAGACAAAAGTTAAATAGTGCTTAGTTAGTTCATTTAGTTACAATTATAAATACTGTGGTATTTTCCTCAGTTTTATTTCTCTAAGGAAACAGACTTGGGAAGAAATGAGTGATTATTGTAAATATTTACTGTTACTGTTGAATGTTCGGTGACGTTAATGATTATCCCTGGAATATTCTGGGTAGACACAATATTTTGTGTGAGACCTTGCTCATTTATAATTAATCAAGTCGTTCCACTTGACGTTACAGATGCTGTAGCTGTGGAATTTTGGGATGTACGTGATAAGCAAGGTGGAGATACACCGTGTGAAGATTGTGTGGGCAAAATATTTTTCACTTCAACCTTGCTTTTCATCGAAGTTTCAATGTAACCTTCGGCCACTGCTGAAACCCTCCAGCCACCGTGCTTCTTAATAGTGTTCAATTCACCCCCACTATTTGCTAAGTGTGTAACACTGGACCGTCTCAAACAATGGCCTGCAAATAACTTGGGATTTGGTAATTTAAGGTAAGAAGCAATAACAAAAGGAGCTTTGCCAATTGTGCTAAGACCAATAGGAGTGTTAATGCAGTGTCGATTTCTATAAGTCAAGAAGAATCTACGACTTGTCACGTGATTTGGTCTAAGACTAAAATATTGTGTTACCATTTGTACCCAGTCACTATTTGTAATTATAAACTGCCTGGTTATGTAATTTTTAGTTTTGGGCACATGTACAGGGTTATCCAACCAAGACTAGACAAGGCGATTTTTTGACTTTTCCTGTACTTTTATAAAAAAAACTGAAATAGCCATCTTAAGTCATTTTCTCCCGCGAATTCGAATATCTTCAGCAAAAAACAATTGAACATCAAACAAAAGTACTAGGGGTCACTTTGATATTTTTTTAAATGGGATGCCGTATTTTTAATGAGCTTATCCGATTTCTCAAATAAATTTTGATCTAAATGTTGGATTTTTAATTCAAAAACGCCTTTTTTCTTCAGTTTTAAATTCAGAAAATGTTCGTCTACCGTAAGATTAATACCTGATAGATGGATACCCGTTTCACCTGTTCACCCTTTAACCTGCTTTAAAGCGTCCGTCAGTTAGACAAAATAATCAAGTTTCAAATTTCTATATATTTTTCACGAATTAATTACAAATAATGAAATATTCTTTAGAAGAACGGCTAAATGTAATAAAATTATATTACAAAAGTGGAGAGAATGCTCGACAAACACAAAGAACATTTTTTGAGAGTTTCCAGAGACACATTTCAGTGGATACAATTCTCAGAATTAAGACCCTATTTGAAGAAAGTAAGACATTGAAAGATAAGCCAAGAAAGATGAAAAGACGGAATATAAGGGATCGAGCTATTGTTCAATATTTTACTATAAATCCGAAGAGTTCTATTCCGCAAGCAGTACGAGAAGTAAGGTATGGTCCAGGGCTCCGGAGAGTAAGCTATGGAACAGTTCACAGAACTTTAAAAATATGTGGTCTAAAACCATATTGCATCCTTCCCGTTCAATACTTAACACAGCTTCAAAAAGAACTGCGATTTCGATTTGTTGCTTCAATGCTGATGAGAGAGCAAGACGAAGATTATAATTTATATAATAAAATTCTATGGAGTGACGAAGCGTCATTTACAACATCGGGGGTATACAATCGGAAAAATACAAGATACTGGGCAGCAGTTAACCCTCATAGATATGAAATGATAAAGTTTCAAGGTTGGAGCTCACTTAATGTTTGGTGTGGGATGTTAGAAAATCGAATTATTGGACCACTATTTTATCGTGGCTCTTTAACAGGCCAAAGATACCTCCATTTTCTTCATAACGATATCGAGGATTTCTTGGAAAGGTTGCCATTGCAAGCCTACAACAATATCATTTGGCAGCAGGATGGTGCTCCGCCTCATGCAGTTCGAGAAGTGGTAACATACCTAAACGAGCGTTACAATCAGTGGATTGGCCGTAACGGAACAATTCATTGGCCACCAAATAGCCCCGATATCACGCCAATGGATACATTTTTATGGGGTCATTTAAAAAATATAGTTTATCAACGACCCAACAGAAGTCTGGAGGACATTCAGCAAAAAATTATAAATGAAATTAATAGACTTAACCAGGACCAAAATATTGTAAGAGATTCTTTGGAGAGATTGAAAAGGGGGCATCGGTCATGTTTTGAAAATAATGGAGGACACATAGAACAAGTGACCCCTAGTACTTTTGTTTGATGTTCAATTGTTTTTTGCTGAAGATATTCGAATTCGCGGGAGAAAATGACTTAAGATGGCTATTTCAGTTTTTTTATAAAAGTACAGGAAAAGTCAAAAAATCGCCTTGTCCAGTCTTGGTTGGATAACCCTGTACAATGATTATGTCTCTAAATTCAATATCATCTACCGACATATTTCTAATTTCTTCTCTGCGGCAGGCATCATTATACAGCCCATTATAAGAATAACCTAAAATTTATATTCAAGATCAAATACATTTATTATGGGTAAATTTTTTTGTCAATACCTATTCTATTTTTGTTTGAGATAAACAAATATCGTTGGTAATGCTGAGAAAGTTATTTTGAAGCAAAAATTTTAGTAATCATTCCAATCTTGTTAACTACATTCTTATTTAATGCAATACTTACTTTGATTGCTATGTATATTCTATCATCAGCTTGTCCAATGAAGCGATTAATTTGCTCACTCTCTGAAATTTTTGATTTTTTTGGCGTGTACCCTCCGAACGCCTTTTTAAATATGCGTGTATTTTTTTTATTTCGATATATTAATATTTTATATTTAAACAACTTCCTAACATTGAGTATTTGGACCACATCTATGAACCTTTTTCATTTTACTTTCTTTGTTAAAAAATGCTATCAGGACATTTTCTGAAATATCTTTTACACTATTTTGCTCACAGCATAGCTCAAAATCTGCATATTCTATTTGATAGACATTGCGAGATTTCTTCGGTAAGAGATTATTTGAATTATTTTCCGCGATTTCTCGTAATTCTGGTGAGGTATATCTTTCGTCCTGGCTCATTTTTATTAATTTTTACTACTAAATTATTAAATAATATTTAATGATCCAATACAGCAAATAATCACAATTTATTAAAAATATGTATTACTTTTCAAATAATGGCGGCTGGGTGCCCTATTGGTTTTTTCTGTAACGTAGTGTTGCCAACCACAAAAAAAAAAAAAGTTTTGACTGGAAATTTTTAACATTTTTTTTTCAAATTTCCTTAAAAATTACCCATATAGAAAAAGTATTATACACTATTCGTTTTAGAAGACATTTTAGAGCACTCGTTTCATTAGGACACTCCCCGCTACGCGGCTCGTGTCCTAAACAGACGCGTGCTCTAAAATTGTGTCTTACGAAACTTATGTTTTAATATACTATTATAGTCTTTTTGCGCCTAAAGAATTTTTTTTGAACCTGACTGATATTTCTATATAATTTGACAATAAATTAGTTTTGCGTTATTTTTTTAATGCAGACAAGTTTGTTAAAAATTATGGCTGTAAGTTTTTTTGATGGCGACTTTCAATTATCCATTAATTCACCAAAAAACTTTTATACGCCCTTTATGAAATATTAATATATACTTGGAAAAATCCTTAAGTGGAAGCAGGGATAAATTAAATTGTGAATTTAACTAAAGCATTCTGGAAATCTCAGTACAGCGTGGGCTAATACCTAAAGGTAATAAATATAAGGGAAGGCAAAAAATGTGTTGCTTTAAATCATGAAAAACTTGACTGCCACGAGAATAACATCCGTTATACTGCGAATAAAGTGATGGGACCGGCCCATCTATTTACAAAAAACAACTTTAAGGGTACGAGGGTAAGGAACTTCGGTCGTATTTGCATTTAAATAACCTAAACTGTCAAACTTTAACAAGCATGCCATCCGAAGCCATTACGTTCACATTACGAAACCCGGCAGAAAGTATCGCAACAGTTAAAAATGTCTTTGAGTGTGTGAGCTCTTCTAATTAAAACTTTTGAACAGGATAATGTTTTTACACTGTTAGCAGGATTTTTTAAACTTCGACTCAAAAAAATATATTTGTCCTAAAGAGGTTATGCTTGACCGAAAATTATGTGTCTTGTCCGATTGGCGATTTTCCTGCTGACTATAATAAGAAATAAATTACATTTTCCGCAAAGAAGCCACCTTTTATGTCAAAAAATACATAAGTTCACAAATTTAACCGATACAATGCCATTTTGAATTTTTTTAAATGGGAACCCTTATCAATACCAACATGAGGGAATTGCATTTCGCGATCCTATTTTAAAAACATATTATACTTGTTGATATTTATTTTCAATCGTTTCGGAAATACGGAGGTTCCTAAATTGATTTCAACCATTTTGTAATTTAAAGTGTCTCATCCCTTTTATTAATATACCGTAGCACTAATTCTTTAATTAATTAGCCAAAATGACAGATCCATCATAAGAAAAAATGCGTAGTAACGAAACTAATGCATTTATCTATTTGTAAGAAATACTCACAGCCACTCTTATAAATATTAAACCAGTTTTGCTCCAGCTGCCAAATAGCTAAGTTTTAGGAAAATACTGGAACAAAAATACATAGTTGATGTTATTTATTTTCAGCGGTTTCGGAAATACGAGGGTTCCCAAATTGCCTTCATCGATTTTATCTTTTAAGTGTCTCACTCCTTAAAGCTGGATTTATAAACTCAAAAATTCGCAAAGCTGAGGTTCAGTTAGCGTTGGAAATAAGAGTTCAATTTAAAGTAAATTGAACACTAAGTTCAATTTATAAACTCAATTCGTACAAAGTTCGTAAGTTTCGAAAAGTTCCCGTGTAGTTCGAGATAACCAACCTTTATTTTCGGAGTTCGGAAAGTTCGTTCCGACTAATGGAGATGCAATTTTAAGGTCATATGGTTCATTGTTTACTTCGCCATTCCGCCATTTGTATTTGTATATTTGTATTTTTTTCTTATTGTTGTAAGTTTAGTTTTGTGTTTTGGGCCGGAAAAGAAAAAATGGATTGTATGCAGAGTGATGACACTAATTTGTTGTTACTCAACTTTATTTAAAATATAAAATATTTTAATTCATTCTATTGGACACAAACTTCAACCTATCAGACAACAACTTTTCGAACTTCGCTACTGACTTTATAAATACCATATTATTCTGAACTATCGAAAATCGAACCTCACCAACTTGAACATAATTTCAACTTCCCCAACTTTCGAATTTTATAAATCCAACTTTAATAATGATAAATACTGTTTCACCAAATGCACATATCTAATTCCATCATTGTCGGCAACAGTAAAACGTCGAGCCTTCACTGTCTTAGATGGTCGGATAGTAATAAGCAATACGCTCCCTTCTTCCTTCATATCATGTAAGCGTAAATCGCACAATTTACATCTTTTACAAGAGCCAAAGATGCCGCAAATGGCTGCCACCTTCAAAAATAAATACATATGACTTCTTGGCCTTGGCTACGTCATTATTGCTAATTGCCTTCATAAATGCATGCACTTTTGCAAATGATTTTATATCGACCCCTGTGTTTATCCTCAACATACTTTGCAACTTCGAATATAGCCCACATAGTCGTCGCCTTCTACTGCTCCGACAATTTCTGAAGGTAGACAAGCGCTACTCGTTCATCTGTATCTGTTACCTTTTGCTCTTCCATCAATTTAATGAACTTGTCGTGTTCTTTTTTATAAATATAATATATTAATTAGGAAAATATTTCCTAGCCATCTGATTTAAAAACCTTATACTATAAGGCCGTATTTGGCTAACACAGTTAGCGCTACAATACTAAATTGATTGCTTAAAACTACCAAGAAAGGAAGACCTTTCTGTTGGTAGGATGCTGCTACCTATGGACCGGTTTCGAACTTATTGGTTCTCGTCAGCATAGGGTAAGCGCAGACATACCAGAAAGGCCTCAAGTCTTTATAACCAGTTTTATCGTCCTGCTCAGGCAGTGAACGACAAGTGGCACCATCTCTTAGAAGTTTTAAACAATCAGGAGAGAGGACTATACCTTTAGGTATATTAAAAACTTAAAAATCTTTAAAAATCCTTACTTGTCAGATGGAGTAGAATAAATATAATATACTAATTAGGAAAATATTTCCTAGCCATCTGATTTAAAAACCTTATTTTTACCTTTATCTTTACCTTTTTTATAAGCGGCTTCCGATTTTTGCGGTATTAACCGCGACTCTGCTTTACTATTTAAGTGATCAATGTTGAAACTCATTTTTTTTTTTAAAAGTATTATACAATCAATTTTCAGCGCCCTATTCTAAATTACCTGGAACTTATTCAGTTCTACTCTGCTTATGTTGCACAACGGTAAGAAACGGTGAGAACCGTCCTTGCAACTCTACTCCGCCTGTGAAGCAGGGGTAGATAGAGCCTAACTGTCGCAACGCAAGCTTCACTCTATTTATTGAATTGAGCCTCCAGTTCAGTCTTTAGTCAAAGATAAGTCCCAGGTACTTCACTTCCTGGCACCTGCAGTTTACTTGAACTCTACTGACTTTAAGCCTTGTTTCAGGCCGACGTACGCGGCTTTTCGAGAAAAATATGGCCTTGGTCTTAGTTGGATTCAGGCGAATCTTCCAAACCGAAAACCATTTTTTCAGCTCGATTACGTGACGCTGCTGACGACAATGCGCGGTGATTTGGCAGTAAAAGTAATTGCGTCAGCGAAAAGATAGAGCTACGTGAATTTATCTCGCGGAATATAATGAGTATAAATGGTATAGAACATCAGAGAGAGAGGTGAGACTTGCGGCACTCCCGCCCTGATGCGTTTTTTCGAAGAATGTACGTACTCTGACGAGACCGCAAAACTTCTATTCTTAAGAAACGAGCCAACTACCTTGACGAGGTAGTTCGGAGCTCCGAACCTTATCAACTTTAGTAACAGACCGTTATGTCATACCTTATCGAAAGCTTTACTTACGTCGAAGAAAACCGCTCCCGTGTGCGCTCTCCTGTTAAATCATTTTACAATGTTAGATGTTAAACGCGTCGTTTGCTTAACTGTGCAATGTTCGGCCCAAAAACCGAACTGTTCACGAATACTTTAATATACTATACAATACTATTTTCTCCGTGTGAAAATAATTTTTTTCTGATAAATTTTCGGTTTTGATATTGCTGCAGGTAAATATGTTGCAAAAGATAAAAAAGCTACTAAATAAAGTCAGTTATTCGATAAAAATGTCTGGGTTGATATAACGTGTGGCCGGGTGTTTACAAGTTATGACCTATTACATTTTTACTGTTTTACCACTAAAAAACGTATTTTTTAGAGTACAGAGGTGGTTCGATTGGTCGATATGATAGGCAATAATTTGAGGTTCGTATTTTACTATATTTCTTGACATAATACCCCTCGAACTGCAACGCTCTTGGCTCAACGCTTCTCCAAGGCCGTCAATATAGTCGCCAGGATGGTTGTTTTGGAACAGATGGAAGTTCGATGGTGCCATATTGGGTTAATATGCTGGATGCGTAAGCAGTTCAAGATCAAGACAAATTTCCCTTAATTTTTGTTGGGTAACAACATTTGAATAAACCGTTGCATGCATTGTCCTGGTGGAACAAAACCTTCTTTATTGCTATTTTAAAAGATTTCTTCGCGATCAAGGCCTTAAGTCTACCCAAAAGGAATGAATATCTTGTAGGGTGATGACTTTTGAAGTAGTCAATTTGGAGAATTCCTTAAGCATCCTAAAATACTGATGACCCTATCACCTTCGCAGCTGATTAAACACATTTTGTATTTGGTGAAGTCAATTGTTGAGATTGCCAACGTTTAATGATAACCTCAAGTTTCGTCTATTGTTACAAAACGGCGTAAAAAATCTTCGATTTCGGGTCTTCCGAAATGAACAAACGTGCAAAGTTTTTCATATGCAATCAATATTTTCTGCCATCACAGTAGAGTTTCGAGCCACAGACTATGGCGAATCTTCGATGCTTGTCCTGTCTTTCTTGAATTGAACTAACCTAGTATAGGCAAAATCCAGAAATTTCAGAAAAAAAATAATTGAATCCTATAACGAATTTCAATTTTGTCGTCTATTTCACTTTAATTAATACAGCTTAAAGCTGGATTTATAAACTTGAAAAATTGACTAGGTTGAAGTTATGTTCAAGTTGGTGAGGTTCGATATTCGACAGTCCAGAATATGGAATTTATAAAGTCAGTACCCAAGTAACATTTTAAGTTTTATCACAATCTACAAGAGGTTATTAAGTCTATATAATAAAACTGATCGTAAAACTGTTTACAGTAGATAACCTCTTCAAAGCTCCAATAAACCCGGCATAAAACCAAAAAGGACCTTTTGTAAAGGTTATAAATAACTTCCTTAAAACTGTCAATAAATCCAACAGTAAAACAATACTTTTGAACCCAAATCTGCAAGATGTTTTTAGTCTACCACAAAACATTTTATAAAGCCTTCTTAAAACCGTTAGTACTTGCAATCAAATTTTATGCGTGATTTGAAACCATCATAAATAATTTCATTATTATTGTGTCTTTAATAATTCTTTGTCAAAGACTTGTTGCACTTAAATTGTCAATATCAAAAAATGTCACCAAGTATAGTTAAATATGTCTGCCTCGATTAAAATATCTGCATGTGCTAACATTTTATAATTTAATATTAAAAAACAACCTAGTAATAAAAAATTGTCAACCCCGGCCACTTTATGGATAAAGTATAAAAAGAAACTTCTAAAAAAATCACGCGCCTTTTATTTGTTAGCTTATTAATTATTATTTATAATTAATAAAAAAAATTGTAACCCTAGTTTTAGCTTAATCAGTATGATTTTGGGCTATTTAGGGGTTTATATAACATATTAACATATTTTTGATAATTGCAGGTTAAATGGAAACAGTTAGAATAAATAAAAATATAACCAAACACTGTTGCCCTAACTTTGTTTAAACATGTCTGCCGTAGTTAACAGAGAAAAACATGGCTGGAAAATTAATTAAACCGTTTATTTTAATAATTAAGAGTTTGTGGGTTTGTGAAATATTTTTATAAACCAAAAATTTTTAACTTAGCTTACTAAACTTTCCAAAAAAACTATTAGGTTTCAAGCAGCCTTTACCAATTATCGTCCAAAGTAAATAGTATTTATGATAACATATCTTAAGGGTAAGACTACTTAAGAGTTATTCGTTTTATTGCTTGATCGTAAGGAGTACTTAAAAATCATATTTTAAAACTCCCATAAAACCCAAACATTAATAGATCTCTACCACAAAACTTAAAAGATTTAAAATCCTCTATAACCTTAATGATTTTATTGTGGTTTTGATTAACGCAGCAACTAAGTGGTTATATAAGCAATAGGTCTTAAAGAGCAAACATATTTAACAACTTGCTTTAAAGATAACTTGAAGACCTTTTTTTAAGTACATATTATCTGCAGATAAATTGGTATGCACAAAAGAAATAATAAAACCCACTTCGGTTTATTCACCTTCTTAAACCTGTGATAAAACCCTATAAATACCTACTTGTTGGCATTTAAATTGTTACCTTGGGTAGCGAAGTTCGAAAAGTTGTTGTTTGATTGGTTAAAATTTTTGTTCAATAGAGTGATAGTATTGTAGATAAATTCATAATTTTGAATTAACTCGAGTAACAATAAATTAGTTATCATTCTCTATACTATCCATTTCTAGTTTTCCAATTTCTGGCACAAAATACAATATTAAGCTTACAACAAACAAAAGATTCAAATACAAATGACGGAAGGGCGACTTAAATAACGACAAGACATTTGATATTTCGCTGTAAACACATGACTTTAAAATAGCGTCTTCATTGGTCGAAACGAACCTCTCGAACTGTTTATAAATTAAACTAAGTGAGTTCCCTTTAGTTTAAGTTTAACTCTTATTTCCAACGCCAACTGAACCTCCACCTCGCCAACTATTCGAGTTTATAAATCCAGCTTTTTACTCGAAATGTTTGTGTTGCAGCAACTGCCAAACAATGAGCTTATGTCAGAATATCTCATCACTACAGAGTTTTCATCCATAGGGAGGAAGCTTCACCAGTTCACAACCATATGTATAGTAGAGTCGGCCAAGAGTATGCGGCGTCCAAGAGTAAAGAAAGTGAGATAAAATTAGGTTTAAGAATGAAGTGATATCATCTCCAAAATTGTTGTGAATATTCCTGGTAAAATAAGGTAAGTACCCAAAAAAGAAGTAATTTTGTACGGTGAAATTGAACACAAAAAACTATAATTTTGGCTCTATTATTCCGCTATATAAATAAACAATTTAAGGTTATATCAACTAGAGATTGTCCCAAAGAATATATTCGATAAAATCACATATACATAGTTCCATCTATCGGTAAGAAAAACAAAATAATGTGTTTTGATTAACTTTAACGAATGTCCAAGAGTGGTCATGAGCTTAGAGCCCAAAAGTAAGTGCGTCCTCTTGGGCGCATTTTCTTTTCCTCCGTTTTTCTTGCTATTATTCAGTTAATATAAATATCAATATCAGTTCTATAAATAATATAACATAAATTGTTTGAAAATTTTCAGATGGGAATATTTTAAATGCAGTGTGCTGCACAAATACTGCCGGAAGCTACATGCCACCAGCACTTATATACCCTAGGAAAACAGAGAGAAAGGAGCTGATTTTTGGAGCACCGCCTGATTTTATTATGATGGTATCAGATAGTGGATTTATAAATACAGATTGGTTTTACAACTGGCTTATGCATGTCATTTTAAAAATTTCGCCAAGAGCGTTGAAGAGCCTGTGTTATTGATATTGGATCTTACTTCACACATAATTATCCAGCTGTTACGTTGTCTCGTGAGTGAGGTATCCACATCTTAAGTTTGCCGTCTTATTTCAGCCACAAGCTGTGGCCTTTAGACGTGGGATTTTTTGGTCCGCTTAAAAACGAATAAGGCAAGGAGGCTAAAATATGGACCCAAGAAAATTTATCAACCAGTCAGAGATAGCAGCATTATTTGGACGGGCAAACTCAATAATTGCTTCTGATTCCAACTGGTATTTGGCCCTACGATTCAGATTTATTTAATGAAGAAGCCCTTTTTCCAGGATCAGTTACATATGAAGCAATTTTAAATGTAGGTAATTACGAATGAAGGAGACTCAGTCGAAATCGAAGTAGATGAAATTGTTAAACGTGATTTATTGACTAATCCTCCTTCTGTGCCAACAATAATCGCTATCAGAACTTCAATCACTACTAATTATTACAAGTATGTAATAAAATGTAAAATGCGAAGAAAAATATCCCAATCATAATAGAACACAGTAATTAAAGATGCTGTCCAGTGTGTAATGAAACCTACAATGACCCGCCGGAAATTAACCTAATTCAATGCTTGCATGAATTGTTCTCAGCGGCGGATTCAGGGGAGGGGGCCAATGGGGTTTTGCCCCCCCCCCCCCTGAGCTTTAATCGCGGCTTAAGTCGCAAAGCCGATATACGGCATACGCTTTCTGAGACCAGAAATTCCAGAGAAATAAATATAAGAAAAGGCTTATAGTCAGTCAACTTTACATACTTAATTATTAATATAATATAAAACAAGCTAATACCTAATATAAACAAATCTATTGTTAGGTATTATTGCTTTTAAAAATTAACAAATCTCAACATTGTGTTACCGCGGTATATATGTATTGTATTGATAACTGCCGAGTGCCGATGCCGCCGGAACGGATCAAAGGAGCAGGATATACTGAGAAACACTGCAAATTCCAGCCCGCCGGGAACCCCCGGCCACCCGTAGAAAAGTAAAACACGTAATATACTCGCGTTAGTAAAGCTGTTGGAATTTTTATTTCTTAATTGTAGCTCCATTATTTTATTAATTTATTGGTGTCGAGTGAGTGAGTTATTGTTTGGATGTGAAGTTTCACAATTACCTCATAGTAAGTGCTAATGAAAATAAAAAAAGGAAGGTAGGGATAATTGACAGCTTTTTTAAACGAATGAAAAATTTTGAAAATAAGCATGATGTTAGTGAACCAGTTGAAACTGTAAGTACATTTTAATTGTTTTTATACAGTGTGTCTACGTAAGCTCGAATCGCATGGAAAACTCTCTTATTGTTAGTTTTAAGAAAAAAGTTATTTTTCATTAAACGTTTATGTTTCTGCATAGTCTAAAAGTTAAAATGAAAGTCAATGTCAAAATTTTGCAGTCGTATGTCGTATGCGAGGTTTTTCAAAAAATATGAATTTGATATATGATTGAAAAACCTGGATCCGCTACTGATTGTTCTGTGTGGTCCAATGATTAATGCACTTCCTATGAAGGAATACGTGAGTACGTGACTACATTTGTGATTTTTGTCTACAAAAGCAGATATTCTAATCCGTATGTGCACTCTTGAAATTTAGTGCGTAGGTACTCTTAGAATTCATAGAGTGCACTCTTAGACGATGCCAAAGGCAAGAGTGCGCATTTGCAATGTTTTACTAATTCCTAAGTTTTGTTACTAGGATATATTGTTTTATGTTTTTACGTTGAGTTTATCAATCCTGAAGTTGTAACTGTTTATAAAAGTTTTTAGGTCCGCACTTTTGGCCGAGTAGTATGCAAATCAAGTTATTTATTGAAACACCTATGTAAAATCGGCTGGGTTTTAGGAAAAACATTTTTTTTTAATTTTTGAAGGCCTCCTTTAAAAATTGCTTTGTATTGTATTGGGATACGAATATAATAATATATCAAAAATGCTCCTCTCAAGAACTAAAAACTTGTGAAATTTGATTTATCATGGATGCAAAAAACTTTTTATCCGTTTCATTTTGAAATATGTTTGTTGCCATGGGACGGTTTCAGTTGTTCCTTTGTCGCATTTGTCTTCATATTGTAATATGTATGATAAAACAGAACAAATATATCGACTTTTATATCAGCTGTTTATGGTTATAAGAACAATAGCTTCCTAATTCGGCCGGAAGTCAAACAGAAATATTGCTTACTAAAGCTTTGTTTGCCTTGGCAAGTGAGAGTACCAGCCGCCGAAAAACTTGGTTTCATCCTTTTGGTTTACATATTTTCAAATTACTTCTTCTGGGGAATAAAACAAAAAGGGTCCAAGTGCTTTAGTACGTGAAATGAACTTTTAAAAGGGAATTAAAAGAGAAATATTCAGTGATTGGATTAGGCGCAGTTCCCCAGATCAAATATTCCTTAAGGTTGTTGATTTGGCTCATTAGCTCAGGTTCTACTGTTTTTTTTTATAACAACAGCTTTCTACTTGTATATCATTAAGCAGGTATAGGTAACAAGTGGTGGCTTACATATTTTATGGTAAGTTTACTTTTGTAAACTTACTAAATATAAACGCTGCTTAAGTTTATTCTTAAAGCTTTATAAGTACATTCGGACCTAAACTGCAATTAAATTTATTAGGTTCTTTGAAACAGGCACAAATAAATGTGATTTAATAAAAAGTTAAAAATATCAAAGAATTAGCCCTAATCTCTTCTTTTTTAAATTTCGATAAATAAATGTAAAAAGAAATTGCGTCCCTAATTCCCTATGGTCCCGTCGAAGTATCGATTTCATTAGCAGGGTCTTTTTTGTCTTTTTTTTTTAATAAGTGGTATAAGAATTTCTTTATTATTGAGGCCGAAAAAGATCAAAATAAAAAATATCGTGTATTCCAAGCAATTTGTATTCTGAAGATGTTATTTGTCTTCGTAGATGTTACCTTTTTATGATTTATTTTCCGTTTAATTACAAACATTCCCCTTAGAATAAAATTCATTTGTCAAACATATAAAAGTAATTCAGAAAATTTGTCAAGTTATATTGGATATTTCAACAAAAGTAATTCTGGTACAGTGGATATACGATTTTATCGTGCACAAATTAATATCATTGCGTCATCTCTTTGAGATGGATGTTACAACTTTAAAATTAAGTTTCCGTATCGGTAGAAGCTATCCACCGTCTTGAAAAAAGTTTGTTGTTATAGATAAAATAAAAATGTTTAGAGGGAAATATTTAAATGCCAAGTACGATCTATTAAAACAGTGTTATGTTTTCCGGTGACGCTTTCCGGAGTCGCGGTCTTAGACCCTGACCGAAGCTTGTACGCTTGAATATTAGGGACACATAATGAGAAATAATATCCAGCAATATGAGATAGGGGAGACCGGTGTTATTAGTCACATGGATTGGTTGTCACAAACCTTAGAGTTTGGCTTGGTAACACCATTGTGGGGAATCGCATATGCTAGTTGGGTACTGGCCTCTTTATAATTTGTCATATTAATATGTCCTCATTTGCTAATATTAAATTTTATATTGACATAGAAATATTATAACATACGATGTGTTAGAATGCCACAAAACCAAGAAACACATAATTTTTTTTTTAGAAATTATGGTTTATAATTTTAAAAGAAAGTCTGAACACAAGTAAAAAGGAATGAATTTAATGACAAAAAGGAAGAAAAGCAAAGGAAAGAGAAAAGAAGAGAGGAGTATAAGAAAGAACATGACATAGATAATGAAAGTGATAAAGTGTGTTTGATTAGTTTGTCTGGAGTCATATTATAATAGTGTTTCAAATTAACAATGGGTTAAATGCATGCCATGAGACGGTTGGTCTTTTGGAATGATAGTTCTCTATGTGTGCTACAACTGTGATAGTAAATGACTTAAGTTATGAAGAAAAAATGTAGTTAATTGTATTGTTTAGTTGCTAATTATTTATTTATTTATTTATTTATTTATTTATTTTATTCAACACACTATTATACATTTTGTCTTATTACCTAATCATCAATAAACAAATAAAAATTGGGTGTGATATAAGCTTAAATAAAGATTCAACAATAATAATCAGAATTGAAATTCTTTAGAATTTTGTTTTTTAATGTACCAGAAACAGAAAAAAGTAGTTTAGAATGTACCGAAATTTACAAAGCCAAAGGCTTGACTGCACATCTCGGTATATTAATCCTACAGTGTGCTTATGGTGAGTGAATAATGTATTCTAGATAAATGATAAATGAAAGATGTTATCATAATAGACTTAAATTAAGCAATTTGTATGTTCGACAAGTCGAGAAAGAAAGAAAACTGAAGACTGAAAGGAGAAGCTGAGAAAAGGCAAAAAAGAGAATTTGAGATAGACAGTAAATGAAGTTCCTATTTCCAAACTTGAGAATCCCGCTAGAATCTGTAAGTTAATTTTGTTTACAACGAGTCATCGAGTGTCGTTGTATATTTATTTAATTTATATTTTTGTGTTTTTAATAAGTTTTTAACAATATATAATTTATACTTATTATGTAGGTCTACAATCAAACAAAAATTTATAATATTTTAGGTGAGTATTCGATTAGCCATTCAGATATTACTTTTTTAAATTTTTTGTTATGAATAATATTTTTTAGGTGTAGAGGCAGTAAATTGTATATTTTTTGTCCTAAATACAGAAAGCTGCGTTGCCCGATCGCTCTATTTGAGCGAGGTAAAATTAAGTTCTGATTTTCTCTATATCTTGTATGGTGAATAATTACGTCGTTATCTGTCTGCATTGCATCATGTCTTATTGACTGCATAATAGCATCTTTGTAATAGAGATTTCTGACACTGAGAAAGTTGCAGTGTTTAAATAATAAGTTTGAAGGGTAGCGGATGTTTAATTTGTAAATAAGTTTTATGATTCTTTTTTGTGCTACAATCAAAGGATTCAAGACATTATCATAAGCTGCGCCCCATCCTATAATGCCGTAAGACAAAATAGACTGGACAAGAGCAAAATAGATTTTACGAAGGTTTTGTAAGTCAATAATTTTTCTGATTTGTTTAAAAATATGCAATAGTGATCTTATCCTTTTTGTTAGCATTTGGATTTGATAGTCCCATTTAAGATGATTGTCTAGTATTATGCCCAAATATTCCGCATGGTCAGTACGGTGGAGAGACCAAGTTTTATTTTTTCTGAAGGGTAGGAAGATTTCGATTGTTGGATCCCTTGGGAGACGAGTTTTATTGTTTGAAAATGGTAAATATTTAGTTTTATTTAAGTTTATAGTTAGTAGATTCTTATCAAACCATTTCGTTATTGTAGTAAGATCTGAGGAAATATTTTCTTGAACTTCAGCCCACGTATTTCCCTCCACAAACAATACCGTATCGTCCGCAAAGGAGATCACCGTGCCCTTATATTTTTGCATTAGCAATTGATTTAGATATAGGATAAATAAGATGGGTCCCATTACAGTTCCCTGGGGGACACCGTACTTAATTTGCTTTTCAACACTCAGCGTCTGATTTATTTGGACCTTTTGTACCCGTGTCTGGAGATAGCTCTTGATTAACTGCAGTGCCGGCCCTCGAATGCCAACATCTTCCAGTTTAGAGAACAGAATTTTGTGACTAACCGTGTCGAATGCTTTGGACAAATCCACAAAAATCGCCGCACAAGGTCGACTTGAATCAAGACTATTGGTAATTTTATTTAGTAATAGCGAAATGGCATCGTTTGTTGACTTGCCATTTTGAAATCCAAATTGATATCTTGAATATGTTTTATTTTTCACTAAAAAATTAACAAGTCTGGTTTTAAGAGCTTTCTCGAAAATTTTGCAAACATTTGAAATAAGACTTATGGGCCTATAGTTTTCAATTTCAGTTTTTTTTCCCTTTTTAAAGATAGGCTTTACTATGGCTATTTTAAATGTTGTGGGACATATGCCTTGCGAAAATATTAGATTCATTAAAAAACATAAAGGTTTAGCTAGGACATCTTTATTCTGCTTTAGGATTTTATTCGTTATTCCGTCTAAGCCTGGGCACGAGTCATCCTTAAGGGAATGAATTATATTTTTTATCTCTACTTCACAGACCGGTCTTAAAAAAATTGAGGTATTACTAATTGATTCTTTCAAGAGTTCCTGTTGTTCGATAAAGCTATTGTCAAGGTTATTTTTAATGTCGTTGGCCAATCTTTCTCCTAATGTAGTATAATGGGTGTTGAACAGTTCACTTACCTTGGTTGGGTCTCCTTCAATTTTATTTTCTTCATTCCGAACGTGGAAGGAGGATACAGCAGTGTTTTTTTTCTTTTTACCTGTAAAGTCATTAAACGTTTGCCATATTTTTCTGCTGTTATTCTGATTATTTAAAAACATATTTTTGTAGTAGTTCTCCTTCTGGATTCTAATTATTGCCGTTATCCTATTTCTATAAGTTTTGTAAGCCCGAAAGTTTTGTTCCGTTTTATTCCTTATGTATTGTCTATAGAGCTTATCCCTGTTTTCCATAGACTTTATTAGACCCTGAGATATCCAAGGTTTCTTTTTGGCGGCAACTATTTTTAAAAACTTAGATTTATCGACAGTATCAGACAGTGTCTTTATTAACTTATTTGTAACAATCTCTGGGTCGTTCAAAGAGTAAAGAAACTCAAAATTTGTTTGCATTAATAATGTCTTTACTCGGTTATAATTTATGAATACTTTCCTCGTGTTGTCGTAACCGTCGTTTTTATTTGCATCGAACTGTAAAATGGTGGGATAGTGATCTGTAATTTTAGAATTTAAGACTATAGGAACCAGAGAGTTGTATTTGTCCTGTGCGCTACGAAAAAATATATGATCCAAACAGCTTTCTGTATTTTTGTCCACCCTTGTACATTTATTTATCGTTGAAATAAAACCATTTTCATAAAGTATGTTTAAGTATTCATGACTCTCAGGAGAGGTCATATCGAGGATATTTATATTAATATCACCTAGAAATATTTCGGTATCAGAAAATTTTTGCGTTTTGAAGAAGTTGGAGAGCTCAGTGTTAAAAACATCTATATTTATGGACGGTGACTTATATATCGCTGTAATAGAAATTGTTTTATTGGTGGGTCTAAGATATATTTGGCTTCTTATACATCTAACACCAGCAAT
This sequence comes from Polydrusus tereticollis, assembly GCA_963920685.1. Classification (NCBI taxonomy): domain Eukaryota; kingdom Metazoa; phylum Arthropoda; class Insecta; order Coleoptera; family Curculionidae; genus Polydrusus; species Polydrusus tereticollis. The sequence continues at coordinate 20,571,126 of OY987326.1, read as the reverse complement.
GTCGACCAGAGCAACATCAAAATCATAACCATTTCTAACATAGAGAAGCACTCCGTCGTTCTGGTTAACATCGCCGTCGTTATACGTTAAAGAATAATTTGGAATGCTATATAAGTCTACATTGGGTATTCGCCATGTTTCAGTAAGTATTAATACATCGTGAATCCCCTTAAATTGTTCCAGCATGATCTCAAGTTCGGCGAAATTTTTGGAAATACTTCTTATATTTGTGTGGAAAACTGTGAAGTTATTCCTATTTTCACTCAGACATTCTAGTGTATTTTCAACGCTATCTATCTCAAGGGTTTGTATTTCTTGTAAATCAATATTTGTTATGTAATCATTCATTATTCAAATTCAAAAAAGAAAAAGAAAAAAATCCAAAGTATCGAGTAATTAATTACTTATTGCTAGTTATATATAAATTTAATAAATTACGGGAATTTATAAACGCGTATTATTATCTTATTGATAAAATATAATGTGGTAAAATATGCACAATTAAAAAGGAATTCTTACTTTTTGCTATTTCTGGTAACCTTTGGACTATATTGGTATACTGTCTTTCTCCTTTTACTTTTTTGCACGGGAACGAAAACTCTTTCCGCCAACGGTTGAATATGTTGTTCTTTGGTGTGCTGATTTTGAACTGCTTTATTTTCTGTATCTCTTAGCTCGGGAAGATCTTCAGGTCCAGTGCTTTCCACGTCACTATCGTCTGTGTATATTTCCTGGGATCTTTCCTTTTCGATAGTTTCTAGATCTTCAACACTGTATTCCTGTTTGTTAATGATAATTTTTTGTCCTACTATTTTAGCTTCAAGTTTTTGAGATCTAGCAATTTTTAGGTGTTTTCTTAATTTACCCTGAACTTCCCTGTCCTCTGGGCAGAGATCGTTTGATATCGCTATTCCACGGGATTTTAGATTTCTCAGCTTGTCACTGTTCTTGAATAGCTTTATCTTCTGAAGATAAGACAAAAACTCGAGGACCACTGGAGGTTTCTCTGACCTACCCACAGGATAGTAGTTGTTTATGTCCCTTTCCGTTATATCGGTGTCCAAGAGGGAGTTTAATAGGTCCAGTATATCCTGCAATGATTCCTCAGAGCGTTTAAAGTTCTGCAAGCCAAAAATAATCACGTTGTTTTTCCTTGTTTTTCTTTCTAGATGAATATGGTTACGTTTCACTTTCTCAAGGTCTCTGCCTATCTCTTCAATTTTTGACGTGGTTTGTTGAAATTCTAGTTTTATTTCTTCGGTTTGTTTATTATTAACTTTGACTAATAGTTTATACAGCTGTTGTTGTTCTACAGGCAGTGCTAATACATCCATAATCGAATGGAGATATGGGTGGAGTCTGATGGCTAATAAGTTTTAAACGTTGGTGATATACACTTTCGTCTGAGTATACACTATAGTACCGTATCGGAATTTGAGCCCTATATTCACTTTAAATAAGTAACTTCAGGATATTTTATTTGTTTTTGACCGTAATGACGATAGATTAGATTAATTTAATTTGTCACTGTTGTTCTATGACACTACCGAAACTCTATGCTCACTTTTGAAGATTTTTCTGTGGTTATTTACCAGAAATTTAGGCCTATTTCACTGAGAGCACACGATAGCGTGTTTGCATGACCTTTACAGGGTGTATCAGAATAAGATGCTGATCCTTAACGGTGTGAATCCTTGGATTATTTTAAGAGAAAAAGTTCATATGAACATAGGTCCGCGATCGCTTTATTTTTTAGATACAGGGTGTTACAATTTTTAAGCGAAGCAAAAAATATGTACGCCATTGTCTTTTTTCTTTTCGATATCATGGTCATTTAGACAGTTCAATATCTAATGCAAAGTACCTTTTGATAATTTTTTTATTTCGGCTTCGTTTAGGAGATAAATGCAATTTTATCAAATTCTGATATGGGCCTAGCGATATGCAAATAAATGTAATTTATTTATTAAATCGAAAAACGTTGGTCACACGAAGAAAAGTCTAGGGACCATTTTTGCTAAGTGGAAAAGTGCAGTTTTGAAAGTAATATTTATTTTGAAGAAAAACAGGGGCGTATCATTTTTTTCGTTAAAAATATCTAAATATATACACAGTATGTTTACGCGGACGCTACTGGTAGAAGTAGAGAAAATATTTTTCATGAAATAGATATGTTTTTATGCCTACTTAGTGTCTACTAAAATTCAAAATGATACCTAAAGCGGTTTCAAAAATATTAAGGAAAAATCGTTTTTTTTTTTAAATTTTCAACACCCTGTATCTCAAAAATAAAGTGATGGCGGACCTATGTTTATATGAACTTTTTGTCTTAAAATAATTCAAGGATTCACACCGTTAAGGATCAGCATCTTATTCTGAAACACCCTGTATATTGTGATATATTATTATACAATAAAATATGTTGTAACGTTTAGGATCATGGCTCCTTATGGAACTAACGACCTTCGTCTGGGGTTATGATATCTATGTGTTTGTTTTCTTAATAATGTTCTGTTTGTATGGATTATAAAATTTTTTTTTTTTAATTATATCTGATTTTTTTCTAAGATATAAGAAATATCACCTTCCATACCCAACAAACACCCTACGTACTAAAGACGTACTTATTGTGTTCGTTTTATGTCCCGTACGTACAGTAAGTAAAATGTACATTTTAAGTACGTATTTTCTCTGACATATTGTGTATGTACAACGATCATTCTTGATTGTACGTACAATGTATCATCCTTAAATGTACCAACGTCTAAAAAACGGTTGGGATGATACGTTGTTATGTAGGTATGTTTTATTACATAATGTAACAATGTAAAAAAGACCTTATGAAAAACTAAATAATTACTAATAAAAAATAAATAAATTAGACCTTTTTCAAACTTGGACATTTTTTTGTTCTGTGATTGTAAGGTTAATTATTATTATCCGCTACCGATTTAAATTTCGCGCTTGCTTACGTCGTAAAAATCCGACACTATTCAGACGTCTTTCTGTGCAGTTAAATTAACTTAACCAAACTTTTGAGTTTGTAAGTGTGGCTTCTTTTTGTTGTATTGCCGATGTTTCTCAACGAATTAGCGAATTTTACCAGGACGTTTTCCTCTAAATGCGTTAAGTTTTATTACTTTGTTAGTTAATTTATTATTTGATATACAATTTACAGGTAAATAGTAACTTGAGTGGTAGAAATGCCTCTTAAACAGTTTCGAAGCTTAAAAAACCTTAAATGTACTTAGCTATGTCGATTACGATTCGTTTTATTTTTAGCTGAATTCAATGCTGAAATTTTAAGACAGCATTTTTTTCTGAGAGGCTTGACATTCCAACTAAAAAACTTTAAGGTATCAAATACTGAAACTATTAGTCCTGGAGCGCTTAGTCAAGTAAAAGTTACTTGTAATCGAGCTTGTAATAGTGAAGCAGATCTACTGGCACTTGAAGATTTCTTAAATCTACCAGAACATTTCAGAAAGTTGGTAAGATTTGACCACCCATTCTATTTAAAAAGTAGTATAGTAAAACTTGATATACAGAAACCTATATGTATTTTAAGGTAAAATTCAATTAACAATTGAATAGGACCTTAACAGCCCTTTACGTTAGGTATTAATATAGTAAGAATGTTTATTTTTGATAATGTTTAAGTACATTTACCATTTTAGGAGTCTAAAATGTGCATATTGGCAGGAAATAATTTGCAAGCTTTATTAAACGAAGCATGGGAGCATTTATTTGGAATCACCAGGCTAAAAAGATACCAGAAAAAAAGATTTTCGCAGTTTTTAATTGCAAAAGTTATAATAAGTAAGTACTAATTTAAATGATGAAACGGAAATTGGACGTTTTCAACTAGAGGTGTAGTGTATAGTAGTCAAGTAGAGTAGGATATGAGTGTATTTTGTATCTTGATATTATTTTTATTTTATCTCCCCTAATTTTTTGTTTTAATCATCTTAAAGTTTCTTTAAAATATGGCTTATTTTATTTAGTTGACTTGTATTTGTATATACTATAAAATATTATTTTTTCTGGGTTGTAATTAAAGTCTTTTCATTTAAGATGCCCTTCTGAGAACAGAAAAAAGCTGAAATAAAAAAGAGGCAGAGCAGGAAATAGCTAAATTGCTAAGGAGGACCCCCGATTGACTAAAATATAAACAAAAAGCGAAAAATAATGATAACGATGGGGAAACAAATAATAATCCCGGGGTATCAAATAGATAATAATACATTCATATATACACAATATATATAGAATGTTACTAAATATTAACCAACAAATTTATTGTAATATATTATTGTAGATACTTTATCAGTAGTTATTATTTATCCATTGTAGGTACAAACAACGTACTTCTTACGTATGTAGTACGTACATAGCACGAAGTGTGCGTACATCTTTAACACGTACAGTAAATGTACGTACATTAAATATACGTTTATCGTACGTACATAGGATGTACTTGTCGTACGTCTTAATTAAGTACAATTGTGTGGAAAATTTACGTATTAAGTTTGTAAAATGTACGTACTACGTCCAATAACGTACATGCATAAGACGTACTTTATGTCCGACTAGTACGTACTTAAAACGTCTTATGTATGTATTTATGCTGGTTGGGATAGTATTCCAAAAATTGTAATACAAATTCAACACATAATCGGTAGAAATGCCTATAATAACTGTTTTAGATTCTAAATATTTCACAAGATACTATAGAAAATCAGAATCCCAATAAATTCTGGGCGTTTGTAGCCTCCAGAAAGTGCTCGCGAAATGCATTTTAGCAACTCCACGATATTCAACTCTGATGATAGTAGCTAGAAACGGAGAGAACGAGATCAGGTGGTGCTGGTGGTGCTGGTGGTGCAACTAACCCAGGTGGTGCAGGTGGTGCGTTTTACGATCTAACCCAAGTGGTTCGGTGGTGCGTTTTATGATCTAACCCGGGTGGTTCGGTGGTGCGTTTTATAACCTAACCCGGGTGGTTCGGTGGTGCTGTTTACAAAATAACCCGAAATTAAACCCGACTTTTTACGACCTAACCCGGATGCTTTCATGAGGCGGCTTCTTATCTAACCCTAACTTGAACCTGAATATTTATGAACTGACCCGAGATAAAACCCGACTTTTTACGACCTAACCCGGATGCTTTCATGAAGCGGCTTCTTATCTAACCCTAACTTGAACCTGAATATTTATGAACTGACCCGAGATAAAACCCGACTTTTTACGACCTAACCCGGATGCTTTCATGAGGCGGCTTCTCATCTAACCCTAATTTGAACCTGAATATTTATGATCTGACCCGAGATAAAACCCGACTTTTTATGATTTAACCTTAGTGAAACGCCGCTGCTAAAGCGGGATAATTAAATCCCAATTTTTATAAGCCATCCTTAAACCCAACTTTTTACGATGCGACCTGAGTCATCCTTAAACCAGACTTTTTATTATTTCCCCTTAGTTGAAACGCCGCTGCTAAAGCGGGATAATTAAATCCCAATTTTTATAAGCCATCCTTAAACCCAACTTTTTACGATCCGACCTGAGCCATCCTTAAACCAGACTTTTTATTATTTTCCCTTAGTTGAAACGCCGCTGTTAAAGTGGTATAGTAAAAAACATTATTTATATTTTCTATCTTAGTGAAACGCCGCTGGTGGGTAGTAAAGCGAAATAAAACCCTAATTTATATGGTCTAACAAGATAAGTATATTAAGGCGGCACATTTGTCACCCCGCAATAATTATTTATACCTAAATAACCCTCTCAAACCCTCTGCCGACTCGATTTAAAAAGAAAGGGACATAAACCTTTATTTATTATTCCGAAGGACCCTCATTAAAATTCAGTAGCATATCTAATAATTGATTCCAATTTTTGCACCACTTATATAAAATACAATAAAATAATTACCATCTAGAACCATTAACTAGAGATTTCTTTGTACTGGAAATGGATAAATTATAGGACTATCTTGTAATGAGAACAGAGTAATAAAAAGTAAATAAAACTTAAATACGTATAAAATACCAAGCAGGTATAGGTACTATACAACTTGTGTTCGCCATCAGGTAAAAGCCCTCATAATGCTTTTATAAAAATTTCGGATAATATCATAATATAAGTAAATAGGCTACAATTTCAGGAAAAAAGTAAAAAAATTAATTCACAGTGTAAAATTGTAGTTAAATGGATTGTAAATACGAAATAATATAAAAAGCTACCTTTTGTTTGCGATGATGTATGCACAATAACTCTATATTATTCGGTCCTTAAACTGAAAATACCCACTAGATAGGTATCATAAGCTGTATTTGTCATCAGGTAGAACCCCCAATAAAATTATGAATATCAGGCGTAGGCAACAATAAGCAAATCACGTTGGTTTTTTAATTTATTATTAATCTGGCTAACTTAAGAAACTCACAATATAACGACCATCCAAAAAAAAAATCATAATACATTACTGGGTGTGAAAGCAATTGCGCTGCAAAATATAGTGTATACCAACTCTGAGGTAGTTAATTAAAATCCCAATTAGCGCTAAAAAAAAATCAATTAGATATTTACTTTAGATATTTTAATAAAAAAATTCAATATTATTAGCGCCACCTATCCGTTTATGAAACCTACATATAGGCTTAACAAGAATGACAAACTTTGGGAATATTATTTTACATGATTCTCTCGATTATCGCATCGCTATCACATTTCAATATTCTTGGCAACATTTAAGTTTTAAAATTAGCACAATATCAAATCCTTTACAATGAATTAAACAAACACATACATAATTTTAAAATCTCATAATAAGAATATAAACTAAAATTATAATGCGTAGCAGGTCCAAAATCTAACAAGTTTCGACTAGTCAAATGACGTCAGTTTACATCTGCGAAGAATACCCAACTCTCGAACCATAAAAAATGGTCAAACTTTGTCGGCAAATACCCTTCTATGATGCAGGGGAAGGACAGGTAACTCGAGATGTTTATAAAGAAACGTTAAAGAACATTATTTGCTTATTTCTAGACTCTTAAAAATTACATGCAATCGAACAATAAATGTTTTCATCATGTATATTTATGAGTAACACATTACCTTCGACATACATAAATTCAAATTGATAATTACTCGCCTTAGTACTTTTTAGAAGTTTGAATCATTGCATATAACCGTCTGAGGATACCCAAACTTCCCCTAACATATTTCTCCGCAACCGGGGAAAAAGAGGTAGAAAAAGTAAAATAACAACTCCAAGTGTCTTTGCGAACAATCGGCAATAAAATAGAGTATTTCAGTTTTTAATTTTTCGTAAATAAAAGCTGGTTAGATTAATAGTCTCTGTGAATATAATAACATAAACAAAGTGATATGCCGTAAATTTAGGAGTACAGTATAAATTATGCCTCTATTAAAATATACCGCAATAACTAACTACCAAAGGATTTTTGATATTTTGAATATATTTGATGCTCATAGCATTATCACATTTCCAAAGGCTCTAAATTTTAGAAAAATGTTCTAATAGAATATGTCTATCAATATAAAGTAAAGGTATTGTTAGGTTTTTTTAAAAAATACGACCTACAACAGTCTCTGCTACAGCATGGCTGACTCTGTAGAAACTTCTGTGAAACCATAATAATTATATCAATAATCGAGTTGTCGTTATGATAATATTTTCTTCCAATATCCGACTCCACTATCCATAAAAGTTATGTTAGGAAATTCATAATTGAGCGCATTGTAATTTTTTAAAAAGAAATTCACTTCACACACAAAGATGTAGCCATTCAATCCATGAAAATAATGCAAGTCAGTATGCGTATGTTATGGCTAACTGTTTAAATGTCTATTCCTTCCACGTTTATCGGAAGAAATACTTTTTTTATACTAGTATTTTAGTTGAAAATAAGATCATAAATCATCTATACAAAACAAGCGTCCCTTATGGATTTGAACGAAAATCATAGATTCGACTATTTTCATGAAAAATAAATCTAAGTACGGAATAATGCAGGAAGATTATCTATTTTCTTGGTTTAGAAAGTGATGTAGTTAAGATTTATAACTTAGGAATAAATAAATTATTATTAATCTTTTCGACCTATTTCTCTTACATATTTAATTTCTTTGATAGTAAGAACTAATCTTTTTATTTTACAAAGTAAAAAAAAAGCTAAAGATCGGCGTTGTCAGTCAGGTATAAGAACTGATTTAACACGATGGTTTTTGTACAAACGTTCACATACAATTGTATGCTTTTTAACCGATTGTGTCGGAAAAAATGACGATTTATAGATTAGATATTTAGACGAAGAGCTAACCTTCTCAATAAAGTATTGATTATTGCCCTGCTAGCTAGACAACACTTTTTATGTTAGTCAAAAAAAAATTTTTTTTTTCGGACGCTATTACAGATTTCATCGTTAACTAACAAACATTAAGACCAAAAAATTAGCGTGCAAGATGAAATGTATAGGTTCACTTCATTTCTACATTATTTTACAACTCTCAATCGCATTAAAAACAAGATCGAATAAAAAACAACTTATGACATATGGACGAAAAATGTTTTTCGGGCTATTTAGGTTAGCGACCGCATTACGTCTGAAATACTACATTTTTCGAGCTTATAACATAATTTACTATTTTAACGTTAAAATAGGGGAAATGACGTATCGAAATGGTTACTTTTTTTTTGTCGGTCACGAGATTATAGTTTCTTTTAAAATGAACTCTAATATTTACAACACAAATTATCCTTTAAGCCACATTAGTTTAAAACTCGTCTGTCGCTTTCCCTCTATTGTGAGTTTGATTAAAGTATAGCGTAGTATATATTTAGATGAATTTCGCAAATGTTGAATACTTTCAAAACTGAAAAAGCCGCCCTTTGCAATAAATATCTCCGTAGAGTTAGGTACCCTGCAGATTAAGGGTATTTCAGCGGATAATCATATACAAATTCAAAGATTTTGTCTATTTTAATGGATTAACAAACAATATCTATAGGATGACTTTACTGATAAAAAAAAAATAACAAAAATCTATAAAGTCTAGGCTCACATGAAATTCCATAAAGAGCAGCTGCATAGCCTTATCACATCAAACTATATTTTTATTTCGTTCTATTGTCAAAAGTCTGTGTTTAGGAGATTATCGTTCATTTTAAAATGAACTCTAATATGTACATCACCATAAACTACCTCTTAAGCCGTCGTAAAAATACACTTTTCGATTTACCTCTATATTGATTTTCTAATATTAATTATCTACAATAGTCGAAATTCGCTCGCTAATACCTATGTATGCAAGGTTTCTTCAAAAAATGACAATTTTGTTGTTTAATGGCTTGAAAAAATGGAAAAAGGAGGTTTTTGCATCCATTTATTTCCAGATGAGTGTTAAAAATACTTATAAAACTCGGTATACCGAAGATCAAGCATTAATGAAAGGGTTGAGTCCTGTTTGCCAAATCCTGATTTATAATTTGACGTTGGCAACGGTACAATTTTTTAACATTTATCATAAGAGGCGTATATTTTTGGGGCTTAGATCTACCAGTTTATCCACGCCCCATTTATTGTTAGTGCTTTAGTAATTTTACTTTCCAATTATTTTTTACCAAAACGCGTAGCTGAAACAGTGTCTATATCAGACGATATAATAAATTTTAAGGATTAATTTGCTTACAAATACACTTCAATTTATTTAGGCTAAAGCAGCCAGACATATACTGGAACTACGAAAACCCTATTACAATTTGGTTGCCTAGAGAAAATTTTGTAAAAAACACAGCTTTCTACACAAATGCTTGCACATTATGTACCTATCATTTTAAGATACCTGGCGACATCAATGTAAGCATTGACATAATGACGCAAGATATAGGTAGGTACTAGAATATTCAAGATTTCTATTAACGATACACTTCAGCATACATGCGAGATGTCATTAATGTCTACGGAAGGCAACAGACATACCAGCTATTTTTACATGGGATTCCATAGACTTGAACGCTTCTTGTTTAGAAATATTTGATGTCATCTTGAGGAGTTCCGTATTGAAGCATCAAACCTACCTACCAAATAATTGACGAAATATGGGATATCATAAAATATGTCCCCCATCAAACTAAATGATCCTATAAACCAGCTTCACAGACCGTAATTTGTGATGCTAACACGATTAATACGCAATAGAACAAGATTAAGAAACAAAATTTAAAGTAGCTCTTTATCACACGAAAATAATTAAATAATTTACGGTTACAGAACAATAATTATTTTAAAAAGCTGTATAACTAAATATATTATGTTATTAGGAATATTCTGTCTAAAGTAACAGCTGATCTTAGTCGAAAATGAGATCGTATTATTGATTGTTGAATTCGTTAGGTATGAAATAAAATTAGAGATTTCGTCTATTTTTTCACGATTAAAAAAGAATACCTCTATTTAGCTAAAAATGAAATGATTACAGTGGTAGATTAATTCACTTTACCAAGCATGTAAACTACTAATTTTGCAATAAATATCTTCTATATTTCTAGGTAGGTTTACTCGAAAATGTTGGGCTATTTTCATCAAAAATCCCGATACGAAATTGAAAAATTTGCCTATTTTTGTCGGTTTACAAAGTGATAGTGGAATATTGGTTTGATCAAAGAACAATAATTATTTTAAAAATGTTGTATAATTAACTAAATGTCGGTGTTATCAGGCAGGTAAGAAGTTATTTATCTGAATCTTATTTGTACCATTAGCGTTTATATACAAATGTTAGTGGTTTTCAAAAATTGATATCTCGGAAATTATTAGGTTTAGACTTATAATACGCTCATTAAAAAATAATGACTACTTTATGCAAAATTCAAAAATATTATAAGATGTAGGGTTATCCCAGTAACTTAACCAAAGATTTTCGGTCTTCGTAAAGCTTTATACGTTTCTTCAGCGTACCAAACATTCACTTTTTTTAAATATTGACATCGGGTTAGGATTCTGAACATAGGATTAACATCACTCCAATAGTGAACATGTTGCGTTGTCACAGTTCCATTCGTCGAAAAGTAAACAAAACCGTTTGAGCTACGTGGGGAATAAATAAAGTTGGCTTGTTGAAAAATTTTAATATTTATTAAGGTAAAAGACTATAAATATATCGACACAACACTTTGGCATTTCTAATACTACAAACATGAATATCTAAAATGTGATATTTACAACCATCAACTCTCTCTCCCTTTTCTAATTTTGGTACACCAATGCTGTCTTCTAAGTTTATAATATATGGCGTCCTGCAGTTTAATTCCGAAAATGTTTTAACTAAAAATTCCTCTTTAACACGTCCTTTAACGTAAATAATGTCTGCGTCTATCAGATTGTTGGATATGATATTATGTAGTTCCTTGTAATCGGTATCACCATAATTATAAAGGATACCATGATGATTTCCAAATAGATATTTGACTTGTTTCTTGCAAGCCTTACTTAAGGTGTCGAATGGTTTAACTGGTTTAAAAAAGTAACTTTTCATACTATTCCCATCATAAATAGCCAATTCTTTCGCGTAAAATTCAGGTATGTTAAATCCTTGAATATCGACTACAACGAACTTCATTGTCTGAAGACTCAAATCAAACAAGTATATTTTCATATTTTTATCGCTCTTAAGTTCGATTTCAAAAGCACACCCCCACTTTTCGATAATTTCACAGTCTTAGCACATAGATCTTATATTTTTATTTACGATCAATTCATCTTTATTCGCCAATCGTCTCAAACGAGTCTGCTTTTGAAAGTAATATAGCCTTAGTATTCAGAAAATATTAATGATATCGGAGCCTAAAACATCCTTGACACTAAAAAATCATTGTGTTTCCTAACAAAACCCATCATCTTGTCTATTTAGCTTGCTTTCCTATTGTTTAGCAGGTTAAATAAAATTATTATTTCGCTCTTTTTGTCTGTACTGAATCGTTAGGGGAATACGTTTCTAGTTCTATAAGAGAGACAGTTAAAATTTATGTAAGCAATCAAAAATCCTACACTATGAGCTACTTAGTTAAAATTTCATATTTCCTTCCTGGATCAGACAAAATTTGTGATGTGTCGGTCAAAATTTATAAAAATACGAAAAAAATGCTGGATGCATTTTTAGCGTGACTTTCTATTTAATACCATCTTATTTCAAGCTATAATTCGGTTGTCAAAATGAGAATAAAATAATTTTCCCATGGTTTATGTCATCTTAAAAAAGTCAAAAGGTTATATTCTGTAGAGGGTCAGATACATTCAAATTTAAATATTTTCTCCAAGAAGAATTTTAAGATAGTATTATAGTAAATAAAAATTCTATACCTCCAATATTTCATGGAAACATATCGTGTTCTAGCGACATAACCCAAAAGTACCTCTATTCAGAAACGCATCGTACTTTTCTTGTCAATAATTGTCTCATTGTCCCATCCATTACATTATTATAATCTTAAAGCACCTGTTACCAGCATTATCTATTTTTATGGTTTTCATAAAACATAGCGATTACCGATGAAAATTAAACGAAAACTTAATAAATAACTTTTTTTTCAACTGAAATAGACTGATTTTCGATGGAAAAATGTTACTTATAACTAAAAATGAATATAAGACATATACGCAATGATATTTAGAATAAATCAATGTTTTCTAAAATTACTATGAAATATTCACAAAATCGTTTCGTTATAACCAAAGTAGCAAGGCTTGCAGATTTCGTATAGAGTTCAAACGCGATACTGAGATGATCTTTTTTTTTTTTTATATTTTTGTAGGATAATGCACCACTACGTTGTAAGTACTTGAGAGAGGACTTTCTTGAAAAATCCTCAAATTTCTCTGCAATTTTGTTCCTTCTAGAGTTAAATTCACACAGAAAACCCCGTATTCTTATCTTTCAGGTTGGTATATTAAAAAGGGCTTATTAGTATGGTTTAGAAAACAAGCAATATTAATTAACGGATGTTTTTTCGTCGTATGAAGAGTTGAAACATTTTTTTTCCACTCCAATGGTTGCGATGCAGAGAGTCGGGTTTCATCATAATCTTTCAGGGTAGCTCAGGTTTGATTGCATGTAGAGAGTCGGGTTTCATCATAATCTTTCAGGGTAGCTCAGGTTTGATTACATGTACTAAGGTTAGTGCTCCTTGCAATCGGTTTCAGGTTTGACGCGCCCCCCTCAGGTTTGTTCAGGTTTCTCAAACGTTTGAGAAACCTGAACAAACCTGAGGGGGGCGCGTCAAACCTGAAACCGATTGCAAGGAGCACTAACCTTAGTACATGTAATCAAACCTGAGCTACCCTGAAAGATTATGATGAAACCCGACTCTCTACATGCAATCAAACCTGAGCTACCCTGAAAGATTATGATGAAACCCGACTCTCTGCATCGCAACCATTGGAGTGGAAAAAAAATGTTTCAACTCTTCATACGACGAAAAAACATCCGTTAATTAATATTGCTTGTTTTCTAAACCATACTAATAAGCCCTTTTTAATATACCAACCTGAAAGATAAGAATACGGGGTTTTCTGTGTGAATTTAACTCTAGAAGGAACAAAATTGCAGAGAAATTTGAGGATTTTTCAAGAAAGTCCTCTCTCAAGTACTTACAACGTAGTGGTGCATTATCCTACAAAAATATAAAAAAAAAAAAAAGATCATCTCAGTATCGCGTTTGAACTCTATACGAAATCTGCAAGCCTTGCTACTTTGGTTATAACGAAACGATTTTGTGAATATTTCATAGTAATTTTAGAAAACATTGATTTATTCTAAATATCATTGCGTATATGTCTTATATTCATTTTTAGTTATAAGTAACATTTTTCCATCGAAAATCAGTCTATTTCAGTTGAAAAAAAAGTTATTTATTAAGTTTTCGTTTAATTTTCATCGGTAATCGCTATGTTTTATGAAAACCATAAAAATAGATAATGCTGGTAACAGGTGCTTTAAGATTATAATAATGTAATGGATGGGACAATGAGACAATTATTGACAAGAAAAGTACGATGCGTTTCTGAATAGAGGTACTTTTGGGTTATGTCGCTAGAACACGATATGTTTCCATGAAATATTGGAGGTATAGAATTTTTATTTACTATAATACTATCTTAAAATTCTTCTTGGAGAAAATATTTAAATTTGAATGTATCTGACCCTCTACAGAATATAACCTTTTGACTTTTTTAAGATGACATAAACCATGGGAAAATTATTTTATTCTCATTTTGACAACCGAATTATAGCTTGAAATAAGATGGTATTAAATAGAAAGTCACGCTAAAAATGCATCCAGCATTTTTTTCGTATTTTTATAAATTTTGACCGACACATCACAAATTTTGTCTGATCCAGGAAGGAAATATGAAATTTTAACTAAGTAGCTCATAGTGTAGGATTTTTGATTGCTTACATAAATTTTAACTGTCTCTCTTATAGAACTAGAAACGTATTCCCCTAACGATTCAGTACAGACAAAAAGAGCGAAATAATAATTTTATTTAACCTGCTAAACAATAGGAAAGCAAGCTAAATAGACAAGATGATGGGTTTTGTTAGGAAACACAATGATTTTTTAGTGTCAAGGATGTTTTAGGCTCCGATATCATTAATATTTTCTGAATACTAAGGCTATATTACTTTCAAAAGCAGACTCGTTTGAGACGATTGGCGAATAAAGATGAATTGATCGTAAATAAAAATATAAGATCTATGTGCTAAGACTGTGAAATTATCGAAAAGTGGGGGTGTGCTTTTGAAATCGAACTTAAGAGCGATAAAAATATGAAAATATACTTGTTTGATTTGAGTCTTCAGACAATGAAGTTCGTTGTAGTCGATATTCAAGGATTTAACATACCTGAATTTTACGCGAAAGAATTGGCTATTTATGATGGGAATAGTATGAAAAGTTACTTTTTTAAACCAGTTAAACCATTCGACACCTTAAGTAAGGCTTGCAAGAAACAAGTCAAATATCTATTTGGAAATCATCATGGTATCCTTTATAATTATGGTGATACCGATTACAAGGAACTACATAATATCATATCCAACAATCTGATAGACGCAGACATTATTTACGTTAAAGGACGTGTTAAAGAGGAATTTTTAGTTAAAACATTTTCGGAATTAAACTGCAGGACGCCATATATTATAAACTTAGAAGACAGCATTGGTGTACCAAAATTAGAAAAGGGAGAGAGAGTTGATGGTTGTAAATATCACATTTTAGATATTCATGTTTGTAGTATTAGAAATGCCAAAGTGTTGTGTCGATATATTTATAGTCTTTTACCTTAATAAATATTAAAATTTTTCAACAAGCCAACTTTATTTATTCCCCACGTAGCTCAAACGGTTTTGTTTACTTTTCGACGAATGGAACTGTGACAACGCAACATGTTCACTATTGGAGTGATGTTAATCCTATGTTCAGAATCCTAACCCGATGTCAATATTTAAAAAAAGTGAATGTTTGGTACGCTGAAGAAACGTATAAAGCTTTACGAAGACCGAAAATCTTTGGTTAAGTTACTGGGATAACCCTACATCTTATAATATTTTTGAATTTTGCATAAAGTAGTCATTATTTTTTAATGAGCGTATTATAAGTCTAAACCTAATAATTTCCGAGATATCAATTTTTGAAAACCACTAACATTTGTATATAAACGCTAATGGTACAAATAAGATTCAGATAAATAACTTCTTACCTGCCTGATAACACCGACATTTAGTTAATTATACAACATTTTTAAAATAATTATTGTTCTTTGATCAAACCAATATTCCACTATCACTTTGTAAACCGACAAAAATAGGCAAATTTTTCAATTTCGTATCGGGATTTTTGATGAAAATAGCCCAACATTTTCGAGTAAACCTACCTAGAAATATAGAAGATATTTATTGCAAAATTAGTAGTTTACATGCTTGGTAAAGTGAATTAATCTACCACTGTAATCATTTCATTTTTAGCTAAATAGAGGTATTCTTTTTTAATCGTGAAAAAATAGACGAAATCTCTAATTTTATTTCATACCTAACGAATTCAACAATCAATAATACGATCTCATTTTCGACTAAGATCAGCTGTTACTTTAGACAGAATATTCCTAATAACATAATATATTTAGTTATACAGCTTTTTAAAATAATTATTGTTCTGTAACCGTAAATTATTTAATTATTTTCGTGTGATAAAGAGCTACTTTAAATTTTGTTTCTTAATCTTGTTCTATTGCGTATTAATCGTGTTAGCATCACAAATTACGGTCTGTGAAGCTGGTTTATAGGATCATTTAGTTTGATGGGGGACATATTTTATGATATCCCATATTTCGTCAATTATTTGGTAGGTAGGTTTGATGCTTCAATACGGAACTCCTCAAGATGACATCAAATATTTCTAAACAAGAAGCGTTCAAGTCTATGGAATCCCATGTAAAAATAGCTGGTATGTCTGTTGCCTTCCGTAGACATTAATGACATCTCGCATGTATGCTGAAGTGTATCGTTAATAGAAATCTTGAATATTCTAGTACCTACCTATATCTTGCGTCATTATGTCAATGCTTACATTGATGTCGCCAGGTATCTTAAAATGATAGGTACATAATGTGCAAGCATTTGTGTAGAAAGCTGTGTTTTTTACAAAATTTTCTCTAGGCAACCAAATTGTAATAGGGTTTTCGTAGTTCCAGTATATGTCTGGCTGCTTTAGCCTAAATAAATTGAAGTGTATTTGTAAGCAAATTAATCCTTAAAATTTATTATATCGTCTGATATAGACACTGTTTCAGCTACGCGTTTTGGTAAAAAATAATTGGAAAGTAAAATTACTAAAGCACTAACAATAAATGGGGCGTGGATAAACTGGTAGATCTAAGCCCCAAAAATATACGCCTCTTATGATAAATGTTAAAAAATTGTACCGTTGCCAACGTCAAATTATAAATCAGGATTTGGCAAACAGGACTCAACCCTCTCATTAATGCTTGATCTTCGGTATACCGAGTTTTATAAGTATTTTTAACACTCATCTGGAAATAAATGGATGCAAAAACCTCCTTTTTCCATTTTTTCAAGCCATTAAACAACAAAATTGTCATTTTTTGAAGAAACCTTGCATACATAGGTATTAGCGAGCGAATTTCGACTATTGTAGATAATTAATATTAGAAAATCAATATAGAGGTAAATCGAAAAGTGTATTTTTACGACGGCTTAAGAGGTAGTTTATGGTGATGTACATATTAGAGTTCATTTTAAAATGAACGATAATCTCCTAAACACAGACTTTTGACAATAGAACGAAATAAAAATATAGTTTGATGTGATAAGGCTATGCAGCTGCTCTTTATGGAATTTCATGTGAGCCTAGACTTTATAGATTTTTGTTATTTTTTTTTTATCAGTAAAGTCATCCTATAGATATTGTTTGTTAATCCATTAAAATAGACAAAATCTTTGAATTTGTATATGATTATCCGCTGAAATACCCTTAATCTGCAGGGTACCTAACTCTACGGAGATATTTATTGCAAAGGGCGGCTTTTTCAGTTTTGAAAGTATTCAACATTTGCGAAATTCATCTAAATATATACTACGCTATACTTTAATCAAACTCACAATAGAGGGAAAGCGACAGACGAGTTTTAAACTAATGTGGCTTAAAGGATAATTTGTGTTGTAAATATTAGAGTTCATTTTAAAAGAAACTATAATCTCGTGACCGACAAAAAAAAAGTAACCATTTCGATACGTCATTTCCCCTATTTTAACGTTAAAATAGTAAATTATGTTATAAGCTCGAAAAATGTAGTATTTCAGACGTAATGCGGTCGCTAACCTAAATAGCCCGAAAAACATTTTTCGTCCATATGTCATAAGTTGTTTTTTATTCGATCTTGTTTTTAATGCGATTGAGAGTTGTAAAATAATGTAGAAATGAAGTGAACCTATACATTTCATCTTGCACGCTAATTTTTTGGTCTTAATGTTTGTTAGTTAACGATGAAATCTGTAATAGCGTCCGAAAAAAAAAATTTTTTTTTTGACTAACATAAAAAGTGTTGTCTAGCTAGCAGGGCAATAATCAATACTTTATTGAGAAGGTTAGCTCTTCGTCTAAATATCTAATCTATAAATCGTCATTTTTTCCGACACAATCGGTTAAAAAGCATACAATTGTATGTGAACGTTTGTACAAAAACCATCGTGTTAAATCAGTTCTTATACCTGACTGACAACGCCGATCTTTAGCTTTTTTTTTACTTTGTAAAATAAAAAGATTAGTTCTTACTATCAAAGAAATTAAATATGTAAGAGAAATAGGTCGAAAAGATTAATAATAATTTATTTATTCCTAAGTTATAAATCTTAACTACATCACTTTCTAAACCAAGAAAATAGATAATCTTCCTGCATTATTCCGTACTTAGATTTATTTTTCATGAAAATAGTCGAATCTATGATTTTCGTTCAAATCCATAAGGGACGCTTGTTTTGTATAGATGATTTATGATCTTATTTTCAACTAAAATACTAGTATAAAAAAAGTATTTCTTCCGATAAACGTGGAAGGAATAGACATTTAAACAGTTAGCCATAACATACGCATACTGACTTGCATTATTTTCATGGATTGAATGGCTACATCTTTGTGTGTGAAGTGAATTTCTTTTTAAAAAATTACAATGCGCTCAATTATGAATTTCCTAACATAACTTTTATGGATAGTGGAGTCGGATATTGGAAGAAAATATTATCATAACGACAACTCGATTATTGATATAATTATTATGGTTTCACAGAAGTTTCTACAGAGTCAGCCATGCTGTAGCAGAGACTGTTGTAGGTCGTATTTTTTAAAAAAACCTAACAATACCTATACTTTATATTGATAGACATATTCTATTAGAACATTTTTCTAAAATTTAGAGCCTTTGGAAATGTGATAATGCTATGAGCATCAAATATATTCAAAATATCAAAAATCCTTTGGTAGTTAGTTATTGCGGTATATTTTAATAGAGGCATAATTTATACTGTACTCCTAAATTTACGGCATATCACTTTGTTTATGTTATTATATTCACAGAGACTATTAATCTAACCAGCTTTTATTTACGAAAAATTAAAAACTGAAATACTCTATTTTATTGCCGATTGTTCGCAAAGACACTTGGAGTTGTTATTTTACTTTTTCTACCTCTTTTTCCCCGGTTGCGGAGAAATATGTTAGGGGAAGTTTGGGTATCCTCAGACGGTTATATGCAATGATTCAAACTTCTAAAAAGTACTAAGGCGAGTAATTATCAATTTGAATTTATGTATGTCGAAGGTAATGTGTTACTCATAAATATACATGATGAAAACATTTATTGTTCGATTGCATGTAATTTTTAAGAGTCTAGAAATAAGCAAATAATGTTCTTTAACGTTTCTTTATAAACATCTCGAGTTACCTGTCCTTCCCCTGCATCATAGAAGGGTATTTGCCGACAAAGTTTGACCATTTTTTATGGTTCGAGAGTTGGGTATTCTTCGCAGATGTAAACTGACGTCATTTGACTAGTCGAAACTTGTTAGATTTTGGACCTGCTACGCATTATAATTTTAGTTTATATTCTTATTATGAGATTTTAAAATTATGTATGTGTTTCTTTAATTCATTGTAAAGGATTTGATATTGTGCTAATTTTAAAACTTAAATGTTGCCAAGAATATTGAAATGTGATAGCGATGCGATAATCGAGAGAATCATGTAAAATAATATTCCCAAAGTTTGTCATTCTTGTTAAGCCTATATGTAGGTTTCATAAACGGATAGGTGGCGCTAATAATATTGAATTTTTTTATTAAAATATCTAAAGTAAATATCTAATTGATTTTTTTTTAGCGCTAATTGGGATTTTAATTAACTACCTCAGAGTTGGTATACACTATATTTTGCAGCGCAATTGCTTTCACACCCAGTAATGTATTATGATTTTTTTTTGGATGGTCGTTATATTGTGAGTTTCTTAAGTTAGCCAGATTAATAATAAATTAAAAAACCAACGTGATTTGCTTATTGTTGCCTACGCCTGATATTCATAATTTTATTGGGGGTTCTACCTGATGACAAATACAGCTTATGATACCTATCTAGTGGGTATTTTCAGTTTAAGGACCGAATAATATAGAGTTATTGTGCATACATCATCGCAAACAAAAGGTAGCTTTTTATATTATTTCGTATTTACAATCCATTTAACTACAATTTTACACTGTGAATTAATTTTTTTACTTTTTTCCTGAAATTGTAGCCTATTTACTTATATTATGATATTATCCGAAATTTTTATAAAAGCATTATGAGGGCTTTTACCTGATGGCGAACACAAGTTGTATAGTACCTATACCTGCTTGGTATTTTATACGTATTTAAGTTTTATTTACTTTTTATTACTCTGTTCTCATTACAAGATAGTCCTATAATTTATCCATTTCCAGTACAAAGAAATCTCTAGTTAATGGTTCTAGATGGTAATTATTTTATTGTATTTTATATAAGTGGTGCAAAAATTGGAATCAATTATTAGATATGCTACTGAATTTTAATGAGGGTCCTTCGGAATAATAAATAAAGGTTTATGTCCCTTTCTTTTTAAATCGAGTCGGCAGAGGGTTTGAGAGGGTTATTTAGGTATAAATAATTATTGCGGGGTGACAAATGTGCCGCCTTAATATACTTATCTTGTTAGACCATATAAATTAGGGTTTTATTTCGCTTTACTACCCACCAGCGGCGTTTCACTAAGATAGAAAATATAAATAATGTTTTTTACTATACCACTTTAACAGCGGCGTTTCAACTAAGGGAAAATAATAAAAAGTCTGGTTTAAGGATGGCTCAGGTCGGATCGTAAAAAGTTGGGTTTAAGGATGGCTTATAAAAATTGGGATTTAATTATCCCGCTTTAGCAGCGGCGTTTCAACTAAGGGGAAATAATAAAAAGTCTGGTTTAAGGATGACTCAGGTCGCATCGTAAAAAGTTGGGTTTAAGGATGGCTTATAAAAATTGGGATTTAATTATCCCGCTTTAGCAGCGGCGTTTCACTAAGGTTAAATCATAAAAAGTCGGGTTTTATCTCGGGTCAGATCATAAATATTCAGGTTCAAATTAGGGTTAGATGAGAAGCCGCCTCATGAAAGCATCCGGGTTAGGTCGTAAAAAGTCGGGTTTTATCTCGGGTCAGTTCATAAATATTCAGGTTCAAGTTAGGGTTAGATAAGAAGCCGCTTCATGAAAGCATCCGGGTTAGGTCGTAAAAAGTCGGGTTTTATCTCGGGTCAGTTCATAAATATTCAGGTTCAAGTTAGGGTTAGATAAGAAGCCGCCTCATGAAAGCATCCGGGTTAGGTCGTAAAAAGTCGGGTTTAATTTCGGGTTATTTTGTAAACAGCACCACCGAACCACCCGGGTTAGGTTATAAAACGCACCACCGAACCACCCGGGTTAGATCATAAAACGCACCACCGAACCACTTGGGTTAGATCGTAAAACGCACCACCTGCACCACCTGGGTTAGTTGCACCACCAGCACCACCAGCACCACCTGATCTCGTTCTCTCCGTTTCTAGCTACTGATGATATTGTCAATGCTTTTATCGATTTCTTTAGTCACTCGTATCTGGTGTCCTCAGATTCGTCCATAGATGTTGAGTCGAATTTATCCACATCTAGTATAAATATTACCAGTTTTAACGAGACTGAAGTTTTTAATGCGATTAGGCAGATTAAACCCAAGTTGAGGATAAACCCCCTGTGTTTGTCATCAGAGACTGCGCAGGAGTCTTTGCTCATCCTCTACTAATAATATTTAACAAGTGCCTTAATTTGTGTAGAAGTCAAACATCCGGATATGCTCCAGAGTTTGTCCAGTCTCCAAAAAAACTGATAAATGATTTATATTTTTCTAAAGGTATTGAGTTCAAATGTTAAAAATTCTATATATCCTGTACAACGTAGATTTGTTAAAGGTCGATCGGCAACCACTAATTTAATGAGTATTACTCAGTTCTTGGTGGAGAAAATTGATCAGCGCCGCCAAGCAGATCTTTCGATCGGCTTGACCACACCATTTTGCTGCGGAAACTTAAAACTTTTGGATTTTTAGACCCCTTTTGTTACTTTTTAAATCATACTTGGAGGATCGAAAACAGTTTGTGGCTTATAATGGGGTTAGATCTACTGATTATATTGCAACATCCGGAGTACCCCAAGGCTCTATCCTGTGACCATTATTTTTTACGCACTTTATTCATATAAATTCTGTAGAGTCAGTGCAGAGACGATTTGCTAAGGCTCTGTGATTCAGAACGGACGGTGTTCATCCGATTCAAGGGTTTCTCCATGACCAGCTGCTGCAAAGATTCTCGCTCATAAGTTTAGGTAGAAGACGTAAATACCTTTCTTAGTCTTTCTTGTGCACGCTTGTCAACGGTAGTATTGTTTGTGAAGAATAATTGGCAAAACTAAATTTTAGGGTTCCCTACGTAAATTCTCGTAACACAGATACTTTTAACCTATCACCATTATAGTCCAATAAACGGAACGCTTAAAAAGGAATTTTAGTTAGAAAGCTGCTTTTTCGATTGAAGGTACATTTTGATGTTTGAAAATACACTTCAGTGTTATTTTGTGTCCAGTCCTTGCACGAGAGCTAAAAAACCCTTCAATTGGGGTTGAAAATATATTTTTGGGTTATAACTTTTAAATAAAAGATAATATGAAAAAAAGTTTTTCCCAAATGTTGTAGAGCATTAAAATTTACACAAAAAAGGTTAATACTACTTTTTTCTAATCTATAAATCTAAAAGCCATAAGAGGTTCGCAAATTTCAAAAACAATTTTTGGTCAGGTCTTTAATAAATGGGACCTAAATATCGATATGGCATCACTGTCGTCTTTGGAAAAGAGTTGCAGTGTCTAGTGCAGTATTTATCGGGTTTTTAGATGCCGAATGATTTTTTGCGGATACAGGGTGCGCAAATAACATTTATATCTATATTTTAGGTGTATGTGAAATTTGGTTAGTAGATAGCCAATACCTCGGAACAGCACATAATATGGTAGTTTTCATTTCGAAAATTTTAAAAACAAAAAATATTACTTTACTTTAGAAAGACAATGTAAGAGAAGAGATCAAAAGCTGAGTAAGTGATAAATTTCACTGCACAGTTATTAAGTACTTCATACTATTTTTCATATAGGTGATACCTATTATAGGAGTGTATATTAAATTGACACACCATCAATTATTGGCACCCAAAAAGTTGCTCTAAAGAAACTGTTTAAAACTGATTTTTTGCTTTACTCTTTTAACCTACAAAAATCGTTTAACCTTAATATCTTCACAGTTGACTGGCAATGGGCAATATTATTATTCAAGATACACCCTCAATAAAAATAATATCATATTACCTACCTATATAAAATAATAATTATAAACCATTCAAAATTTTTGGCTTAGTTTCATACATACCTTTCACAGGGTTATTCAAACAATATTTCACAAGAATGTTTCACTCATAAAAACCTCAAAACAGTACAAAAATAACATACTCTAATAAATTAACGTACCTACCAAAAAATTTTTTTTTCAGACACCCGTATAGAGTCTCAGCCAGATGATGGGCAGTGTTGCCAAGTTGAAAATTTAATGCGTTTGTGAAATTTCGAAGTCGCCGACCAACCCTCAAAGTTCACATGATTTTAAGGCCACAACTATTAGAGATATCGTAAAAATGATCATAAACGTTTTTATTCAGATTTAAATGCTCTACAACTTTTGTCTAAAACCTTTTTTTCTAGTGTTTTTTGTTTTAAAGCCACGGGTCAAAAAAACATTTTAAAGTAATTTTCCATCCCTTATGCAAGGGTTGAATACAAAATAATACCGAAGTGTCTTTTCAAACATTAAAATGTACCTTCCACCAAAAAAGCAGCCTTCTAACCAAAATTCCTTTTTAAGCGTTCCGTTTATTGGACTATTACGTACCTACTAATGTTTACAAGTTTACACTTTTATAGACAAAAGACTTTTTCATTCTCTGTTTTTTGTAGGTGTTTTTGTCGGTTTACAGTGTTCGAATTATCAATCTTCTTTTTCCTCTTCATTCACATATTTTGTAAATCTAAATCGCGTTGTGTTAAATCATACGGGTTTAGTTCTGTAAGTATATAAAGTTAGGTTAGTTTGTAAGTTTTTGTTTGCACCTGTTTAGCTATTGGGTACGAGATGTCGCCACGTGTAACATCTCGCATATATATAATTGGGAAATTGTTAAACAGTGTAGGTGTGTATAAACGAATAAAATAAAATAAAAATCTCTCTAATTTTGCAAGAAACCTAATTCATTTTTAATTCCCGTAAACGTATAAAAGCATAAAGTGCAATCCTAAACCTCAAGTTTAACCCTTTGAGGGGCACTGACCGACCGGTTCAAAGTTAAAAATATGATTGTAAGAAAAACAGACCTAAGCTTCTGAACAAAATACATATATTAGAAATGCGTCAACAACAAAGTGATGATTTCTCTTGTGAAGTATTGTTACTAACTTTTAATATGGTAACACTGAAATAAACACATCTGTTCTCTGGGTTAAGCCATTTTGTATACGGTTTAGATCTTTTTTCCTATATTAATCAACAATAATAAGGCTTAGGCCCGGTATTAAGTGTTAACCTATATTCTTATATTATGTGGCTAAGGTCTTTACGCTCGTTTTTATTTTCAGCCTTTCAAACACATCTTTTCATGCATGAACTAGAAAATTGTTAGAGTTCGCGCAGCAAAGCGATGCCGCCTTTTACTATCCTGTGCGTAACGCCCTTACAAATATAGATATATATTTACCCGCGGAATCAATAATTGAAATTAATATGGAAGCTAATATAACCTAAACAAAATTATGCTAATCACATGCAAAAATGAAATAAAGGGGCCCACTCGAATTCCGCCGTGATCTTAACAGGTACCAAAAGGTTGTCACGAACTCCCCCATAAACATCCCATAAGGGATTAGGCAATAATATTAAAATGAGGACTTAACGATAATCTGATTATTGACAGGAATTGATAGAATTCTTAAATAAGGAAGGTATACTACATATTTTATATCATTAATCTTAGAACCTTTGCTCCATGGTGAACTTGGTCCTTTCTCAAAATTTTTTTCAATTTGACAATAAGTTTTACAAACAAAATTCAGGACTAGCCATGGGCTCAGCGATGTCTCCTCTTTTAGCAGAAATTTTCATGTCGGATATTGAATCCAGAATCAAATCACACCCTCTTTTCACAAATATACTTTTCATAAGACGTTATGTGGATGATATTTTTGCAATATTTACTGGAAACCATGCAGACCTTCTTCTCTTTACATAATTCCTAAATTCGTTACACCCCTCAATTAAATTCACTTCTGAAATAGAAATCGATGGTTCCATCCCCTTCTTGGACCTAAAAATAACCAAATCAAATAATAGACTCAAATTTTCTATTTATCATAAACCAACTAGTACTGATTCCACTATTCCATATCAATCTAACCACCCCTATGCCAGAAATTCTCCTCTTTTCATTCCTATTTTACTAGACTTTTTAAAATCCCCCTTGAAAATAATGAATTCAAGTCTGAATTGAACTTGATCAGACAAATAGCTACTAACAACGGTTTTCCTCTTAATATCATAAACAAAATATATTATAAACATTTGATAAAACATCTGAACAGAAACCTTTTATCTACTGATAAAGTTACAAACAAATTTTACTCCTTACCATACTGGGGCCCAATTTCCTATAAACTCAAAAACATTTTTAAATCTTTTAATATTGAAATAGTCTTTAAAACTCGGCATACGTTAAAAAAAATTTCTAACCAATTCCAAAGACACAATTCCAATCTCCAACAAATCTGGTGTCTACAGCATCACTTGTTCAACAGAGGGTTGCAGTGCTTGTTACATAGGTCAAACAGGGCGTAAATTTTCAGTTCGAATAAAGGAACACTGTAAAGAAATAGAGAAAGCTACAAATCAAAATATTTCCCCCTCAAGAATCAAGTCTAGTTTTTCTAGACACGTTCATATTAACAAACACCATTTTAATCCTGATTCTAATGTAGAATATCTACACATCTGTAATAAGGGGAACAGGCTTGACCTGTTGGAGATTCTTGAAATTAATAAAGCGTTACACAACAAAAATTTAGTTTGTCTTAATGATCAAGTTCAACATACTTCTACCCATTTTTTTAATGCTCCTAATTTTAAAAATTAAACAAACAATTTTACCTCTTTTTCTCTATTTCTATATTCTAATTTCAATTAGTTTGATATTAACAGTAAATCTTTAATAATCTGAAATCTCTAAAAAAAAAATATAATTGATAGGTTATGTACAACCACCTGTGACAGTCTTCTCTGGGTCAACCATCATTCTGTTCTGTTCTGTTCGAAATTTACGATGACCTCTTGCCTTTCGGCATCCAACCAAGTCATCAATCGTTTAACAACATAAAATATTTTCGACAAAAAAATTCTTTTACTTTCAGTATTTTAAATCAAATTATTTCCACACTTTATTCTTACACCTCGATGGTGGTCCAATAGATGACAACACTGATCTTTAAAGCACCTATTCCCGAAAAAGGGAAGTTTCGGACAACTGATTTTGATTTTTGGGTTGCTTGTTTGACATTTATTTTCTGTACTAAACCTTTAAATTTCTGCCTTATTACTCGTACTCCTCGATTCTGTATCTTAACAATGATTGTTTTTCTCCCAACTTAAATGTCGATATTTCTTTTAACGATCACTGGAGACCACCAAAGAATATAAAAGGGAAATCTTTTAGGACCATTCCCCCAACCTTGTGAAAAAATTTTTTTATTATGATATCTTTTATTTATATTTTATGTTATATTCAAGTTTTATGTATGTTTATTTAACTTACTAGTAACTATAAGAACGATGATTGAGCTTTTCATACCTTTTTGGTTTATGCAATTATACTGACATTGTCAACCATTTTGTTCTCAAGCTGTCAACGGTCGACTATAAAATGACTGAACACGTTGTCACGTTTTCATTTTAACTGTGTTCGTCTCCCTATTTTAATCTTTAAGGGTATATAAAATATAAGATCTGTTTTTTTAATAATTTTATTTTAAATCAAATTCTATTGTTTTCCCTACATAATGGGACGAACATAACGCAAGGTGACGGGACCTTAGGTCACCAATAACTAATTTTACAAATGAAATTTCAACATTATGTAAGTACAGACATTATTAATAATTTTATTTCATTACTAATTACAAATTTCTTTCTTATTACAGAATTTCTCATAAAACAAATCACAAACAAAAATCTTACTCTAACAAGAACTAGAATGTCCAAAAGATCATTTTTATATATCCTGACGTATGATTTTCAAATAACGAATATCTTCCCTTTTTAAATTCGACCACAGATTGACAGTGTCTTTTCAGAAACTTTGATTTAAATATAACATTTCACTTTCAATTCCAATTTTAGCATGCTGATTACATACAATTATTAATATCTTGTCACAATATTTTTAAATAAAAAAAGCTCCATCAGCGTCATTTTCCACCAACAGTTTTCTCTCTACTGCTAATAATAACTGCAGCACTACTTTGGTCTCCTGAAGATGAAGGTTACTACCTTCGAAACATGTAGAGACAATTTAATTTTAAAATTGAGCCTTTAATAGCTCACTATTAAATTAGTGGAGAAAGACTTTTTGACTTTTTTCCCCTTTCCCTATATTTCAACTCCACTTCGAGAATGGACTATTTCTTTAAATTAATCTTAGTATTCCGGTGAAGAATGGATGTTGTAATAAGAGTGAAATGCTTAGTAAGCGCGGAAAGAGAATTTTTGATCTTTTAAATTATAAACATTACTTTGGACGAAGTATAAAGTCAACAGGTGAGGAATGTTGGCGATGTATTAAAAAGGGTTGCAATGCAAAAATGTACGTCCTCAAAGGAGTGTTCTCTAAGTTTTCCGAAGAGCACAATCACGAGTGCGACAGTATTGAAGTGTTAAATCGACAAACAATAAGCAACAGCGTTAAACGAAAGGCCGTTGATGATCTATCTTCAAGACCAAGAAAAGTAATTTACCAGGAGATTGCGGGACAGGCTGAGACACTACAGAGATTGACATCAAAAGATATTCAGTTTATTATCAACAATTTCAACAGAGCAAAGTTGCAAACTGTACCAAAACTGTCTAAAAGTAGTGCTGAGGTCCATGAGTTTTTAAGGTCTGTAAATATTAAAACTACTTTAGAAGAAAACTTTATTTTACATAATGATGAAATGTCCGGAATCATTATTTTTTCATGTGTTACCAATCTAACTGTGATGTATGAAAATGAAGCTGCTTATGTTTATACGGATGGTATATTTGAATACTGCACAAAACATTTTTATCAACTGTTTACTTTGCATGTTTATATACCTGTTGTATTTTGTTTATTAAAAAATAAGGACAAAAATATATATAAAAATTTGTTTACCAGTCTAGAAGGAATTTGTAGAAATTACGACCTTTAATTCAGTTTCCTGACACGTGTTTCAACCCTTGCGGATTATTATCAAAGGAGAAGACAATACTAAATTTTACATGCTATTAAAATAAAAATTGACAGATGATGGGTTATCTTGGTCCTTACAGGTATTGGCCAAAGGTACAACTAAATTACAGGTGTGATTATAGAGGTATTTATATCTAAGTAATAAGATTAAGAAAATGATTGTGTATATAATAATATTATGGGTTTTTTCGTTCGTAATTATTGACAGTGTTTATTGCATATTTATCTTAAGTTATTAGGCTATAACTAGGCATAAAGAACATAAAACATCAATTTTAAAAAAACAAAATAAAACAGGAATAGCAGACACTGTATAATAAATAACCACTCAATATCCAACAAAATAAAACCGATATATACTCAAGACAAGGGCAGAAAACTCAACCTATTATATTAGAAACATTAGCAATCAAAAAAACCTTAAAAAATCAATGTAATGTTGTTAACAATCAAATTGAAATACCTTCAGGTGCCAATCTAATACTTAATGGCCTAATAACTTAAGATAAATATGCAATAAACATTGTCAATAATAACGAACAAAAAAACCCATAATTATATACACAATATCATTTTCTTAATCTTATTACTTAGATGTAAATACCTCTATAATCACACCTGTAATTTAGTTGTACCTTTGGCCAATACCTATAAATTAAGGACCAAAATAACCCATCATCTGTCA
This sequence comes from Polydrusus tereticollis, assembly GCA_963920685.1. Taxonomy (NCBI): domain Eukaryota; kingdom Metazoa; phylum Arthropoda; class Insecta; order Coleoptera; family Curculionidae; genus Polydrusus; species Polydrusus tereticollis. The sequence continues at coordinate 20,541,679 of OY987326.1, read as the reverse complement.
ATTTTTATTTTAATGACATGTAAAATTTAGTATTGTCTTGTTGAATGTGCATCCAGGGATGCTACGATGTTTTCTCGTTTTTTGTTTTATAATTAAAACACTAAATGTTTGATCTAATGGACTGTATTTCTAGTTTTGTAACTGCTTATAAAAAACAATGACGTGACATGGCGGCGGTCTAAGAAAGAAGGCCGAACTGCCTCGCAGATCAGCTGTTGGCATAAATTACATAGTTGCCAGCTTAATCAAGTTTTCTTTAAACCCATCATACCGCCGGCCATTGAAAGTATGGCTTTCAATAACTAAAACTACATTACCAAATCTTACACACTAATTAGTTAGTACTATAAATACAAGTTGAGGTCCCTGATTGGGAGCACCATAGTCTTAACACGTTAAATTGATCGTTCCAATCGTTGACTGTCCGGAACTTAAACTTAGTCTTTATCACCGGATGGCAACACACAAAGTTTCTGAACAGCCCGCTTGACAATTCCTTGGGGTGTGCGAATACTCACTACCCTTACCATACCATCGTGTCCTGGGTGTATCCCAAGAACTCTTCCTAACTTCCAACATAGTGGAGGGGTGTTGTCCTCCTTGAGAAGTACCATAGCTCCATTCTCGACATTAGGGGAAGCCGTGTGCCACTTGGACCGCTCCTGAAGGGTGGTTAGGTATTCTAACGACCAACGATTCCACATGTGTTGTACCATACCTTGTAGCATGTGGTACTTGTTTAGTCTATTTGGCGATATATCCGTGACGTCGGCTTGAGGCACGGCGTTGAGTGCTGCTCCAGTTAAAAAATGACCTGGGGTAAGCACTTGGAAATCATTTGGATTTGAGGATAAAGGCGTAAGAGGCCGTGAATTTAATACTGCTTCAACTTGACAGAAGACAGTAGATAACTGCTCAAAAGTGAGACACGTATTACCAATTACTCGTGCAAGAATACGCTTCGCGGATTTGATAGAGGATTCCCAAAGTCCACCGTGGTGTGGTGATCTAGGCGGAATATATTGCCAATCTATCCCTTGCTGAGTACAATAATTTTTAACCTCGATATCGCGTTCAATCTTAGTCAACGTTTCCAACAATTTTTTGAGTTCGTTATTTGCGCCAACAAAGTTCGTGCCATTATCAGAGTAAATTCTGGAGCATAAACCTCGTCTAGAGACAAACCGCTTCAAGCAGTCTAGAAAAGTAGAAGCGCTTAAATCGCTGGCGAGTTCGATATGGACCGCTTTTGTGATAAAGCACACAAAAAGGCACATGTAACCCTTGACAATTGATCTGTTCCGAAGTTTACCATCCTTAATGTTGAATGGGCCCGCGTAATCTACCCCACAAACAGCAAATGGTCGTTGGTAAACTACCCTATCTTTTGGCAAATTACCCATTTTTTGACTGAGAGTACTAGGACTAGCTCTAAAACACGTGATACATTTTGACAGAACACTGCGGACAGCATTTCTGCCACTAATTATCCAGTATTGTTGCCGTAATTTAGCCAAAATAATCTGAGAACCCGCATGTAATTGTTGTTGATGCTGATCTCGTATGATCAATTTTGTTAATAAATGTTTCTTCGGCAAAAGTGTAGGATACTTGACGCCATAAGACTCAGTAGAATGTCTTAAACGACCTCCTACTCTAAGTAAATCATCATCTAAAAATGGATCTAGAGATCTTAACCTACTATGACGTGAGAGAGTACGTGACGCCTTCAAAGATTGAATTTCTGAACTAAATTCTTGCTCTTGGGCTATTTTTATTAACTTCTGTAACGCACTATCTACCTCATCAATACCTAAATCGTCCTTTCTTCGTTTATCTGGTTTTGATTTGACATTGGTGTAAAACCGAAAACACCATGCCGTTACACGCTTTAACTTATATAGGCAAGAATACCTTTCAAACAGTGACGTGTCTGCTATTGTTGTTGCAAACGACAGTTTTTCTTTTCTTTTTTCGGGAACTAAGTCACAATTAGGTTTAACACGAACACTTGTCGGCCATGATTCTTGAGAATCCTGCAACCAACGAGGCCCGTTCCACCAAATATCTAAAGTTTTTAAATGATGTGGCTCAACACCTTTAGATATAACGTCTGCAGGGTTGTCACCTGAGCTAACATGATTCCATTCAGCGTGAATGGCTTGAGACACCTCTTGAATTTCTGCTACACGATTAGCGACAAACACCTTCCAGGCTCTAGGCTCTTCAGCAATCCAGGATAGAGTAAGTTAATTGTAGAGTCACACCAAAGAAAAGTCTTGCTAATGTCGAAATCTACTGCTAAGACTACCTTATTTACTAATCGAACCAAGAGAACAGCTCCACAAAGCTCCAACCTAGGAAGTGACACACTTTTAAGTGGTGCCACCCGCGATTTAGCACATAGAAGACGAACTAACACCTCACCCCGTGCGTTACAAGACCGTACATACACGCAGGCTCCGTAGGAGATTTCGCTTGCGTCGGAAAATCCATGAATTTCAAAGGAAGTGGCATCATCTACGGTACATTGTCTGGGGACCTGTAACTCATTTAAAGACTCTAACTGTGAATGAAATTGATTCCATAATGTAAACAAATTTAATGGAATGGATTCGTCCCACTTCAATTGTAACTGCCATAACCTTTGTAATATTATTTTGGCCCTAAGGGTGACTGGTCCTACCAAACCTAACGGATCAAAGATCTGCGCTATTATTGACAATATTAAACGCTTTGTTATCTTATTTCTGTCAACTGGTCCATTCTTTATTACAAATTCTAAACAGTCGTCATCTGCCCTCCAGAATACACCTAACGTCTTTTTACTATCATTTTCAGTTATAAAATAACCAGGACTAGTTACCTCTGTTTGAGATAAACGCTCTATAACCTCTTTTTTATTCGAAGCCCACTTTCTCAGTGGAAACCCATATTTCTCTAATTCATTAATTAACGTTTTAGATACTTCCACAGCCTCTTCCACACTGGATACTGTGGTTATTAAATCATCCACATAGAAAGATTTACCTATAATACGACTAATTTTGGGTAACCTATCTTTTAATTCGAATGAAACTTGTTTTAGGCTCCGCGTGGCCAAAAAGGGGGCACATGCTGTGCCGTACGTCAAAGTATTTAATCTGAAATGGTCTAGTTCAGAATCAGAATTTGCACGCCATACTATGCGTTGTAAGTCGCGATGACCGTCTACTACATTAACCTGCCGGTACATTTTTTCTATGTCTGCAGTAATGACAACACTATTTTGCCGAAATCGCAATAAAATATCAAAAAGTTCATCCTGAACTGTAGGGCCTACCTTCAAAACATCGTTTAATGACAGATTTGTAGATGTTTTTGAACTAGCGTCAAACACCACTCGCAACTTCGTTGTAAGACTCGACTCGTTAACGACACCGTGATGCGGCAAATAGTAAATTTGATTTTCCGTCTCGATTTCATTTTTATCTAGTTTGGTCATATGTCCTAATCTATGATAATCGTCTATAAATTTCGAATAATTTCTTTTTAGTTCGGGATTTTTTAATAATTTTTTCTCCAGAGCAAAAAATCGCCGTTTAGCGCCCTTAAGAGAATCTCCTAACTTTGATACTTCATTCTTAAGAGGCAACTCGACGGAAAATCTACCTAAATTGTCCCTAACTAACGAACTGGCAAAGCTCTCCTCACACTCTCGCTCTTCTACTGAATACGGTTTTGTGTTAACACATTCTTCTAACCGCCAAAATTTCTCTAACTGTTCCTGTACGTCATTTTGTACTACAAAATTACAAATCCTACCATTGTTTCTATCTGTTTCCGGCCACGGTCCCGAAACTATCCACCCGAAAACACTTTTTTGTAATATTGGTCCATTTTTAAATAATTTAATTTGTCCTGCACACATCAAATCAAAAAATAAACTTGCTCCTATTAACATATCTATTTTTGAAGAGTGATTAAAGTCTGGATCTGCTAACTTGATATTAGGTGGGAACTCTAAGTTACTTGAATCAAATGATTTAACAGGAACATTAGCTGTAACGTTATCAATCACTAATAAATCAATTTCGGTCACGTAGTTGTTATGTACTGACTTAATCGTGGTATGCGCCTGATGCAGAATTGTAGTTACCCTTTGACCGACACCTGTAATAGGAATATTTGCTTTCTGTACCTCTAAACCTAATTTGTCAGATAAGTCGCGAGTAATAAAATTTACCTGCGACCCACTATCCAATAGTGCTCTGCATTTCACGAAATATCCACTTCTATCTTTTACTTGTATTACTGCGGTCGACAACATAACTTGATTATTTTGTTTCATTGCGCTGCATGACGCAGCCGCTAACTCTTTATTATTCTCGGTCAACTCTGCTAAACAAGTGTTTACCCTTTCCTGTGGTCTACTACAATTAACATGATCTATCTCACTACTTGTTTGATTTGTACTACCTACGCTGTCAATATGCAACAGACTATTATGACGCTGTCTACACTTTCTACACCCGTCACCCCTACAATCTTTAGCTTGATGGCTTGATCTCAAACAATTAAAGCATAACTTCGCCTTTTTTACTTGTTCCCGGCGCTCAAGTACTGGAAGCGATTTAAGCTTTTCACAAAAATAGACAAAATGCGCGCCCTTGCACATTTCACATTTGACATTTCCCGTAGCCAACGTAGTAAATGCATTACGATTGCTTGTTGATTTAACAATCTTATTATTGCTATCAACCGACTCCAAAACTCTACATTTATTAGATAAAAATTCTGTGAAATCGTCTAACTTAGGATCTCCGTTAAAACTAGAGATAATCTTTTCTTCCCATTCCTTTTTTGTCTGCGCATCTAATTTTCTACTCATAAAAAATATAACTAGCCTGTCCCAATTATCCACAGGTTCCCCTAAAGATTTCAAAGCCCTAATATGTTTCGTCATCAAGTCTACTAAACCTCGCAGCAGATAATGTGCTTCCTTGTTTACTGCCGGTGCATCGAATAAAGCCTTTAGATGTGTTTGAATGATCACTGGTTTGTTATAAAACCTCTTTTCAAGCAAATCCAAAGCAACAGAATAATTACTTCGAGTTATTTCTAAACAGTCTAAAATCTTTCTATCATTTCCCTCTAGTGAATCTAACAAGTAGTAAAACTTCTGTATTTCATCTAATTGTGGATTGTCATGCACTAAAGTATGAAATGTCTCGTTAAATTGAGTCCACATATCATATTCTCCTCTAAATTTAGGTAATCCTAAACTAGGCAACTTGGCACCACCGAACACCCCATTACTGTAACCCGCACTACGATTCTGTACAGCGGCATGCCGAGGCAAATTCTCCTCTGTAATCAATGTAATAAGTTGCTTAGCTTCGGATATAACCAAAAAGTAGTCAGTTTCAAACTGCTCTCTTTCTCTACTCCCATCAAAGTTATGATCCAGCACTTCTATTTGTAGTATTACCTCATTAAATTGCTGATAAATCGGCTCTATTGTCTCTAAACGAAATTTTAATTCAATTAACTGACTTTTATCATCCTTTACTTTATCAACAAAGGTAAAAAACCTTTTTAATTGTGATTTAATTTGTTCACGTTTTTTATTAAACTTATTCCTCTGTTCACCTAACTCAGCCTTTGCTGTCTGTTTACCCATTGTGACGAATAACGAACTTTTCTAATTTCTAAATAGCAAATTGCAACTCTAAATATCTATTGTCTCGAACTTAGATTACTAGTAATCAATACTAATCACTACAATATTGCCTACCCAAGTACGCCGACCCTGCCGAACACGTGGCTAGCGTCGCAATCAACTTTGGTTGCCTACTTATCTATGATACCAAACTTTAAGTTAAACTATTATTTTTTATTTTAGATTAAACAATCTATTGGCAATATTTACCTCCTATAATCATCCACCAGAGCTACTAAATCACTAATAATCTTACTAAATTTTCAATCTAGACTATAAGCACCTCTAACGCCTTACAATATAAGGATTATGGAAAAAAGGAAACTAAAGACTTACGCATGCTTCTCCGCCGGCCATGCCATTTTCACTCCGACAAAACACTTCTAATTTGACCACAAATTCGGCCTCGAACGAACATGAATCCGGCTCGAAGGACCATGAATGTGCATCCAGGGATGCTACGATGTTTTCTCGTTTTTTGTTTTATAATTAAAACACTAAATGTTTGATCTAATGGACTGTATTTCTAGTTTTGTAACTGCTTATAAAAAACAATGACGTGACATGGCGGCGGTCTAAGAAAGAAGGCCGAACTGCCTCGCAGATCAGCTGTTGGCATAAATTACATAGTTGCCAGCTTAATCAAGTTTTCTTTAAACCCATCACTTGTCCTTTGATAATAATCCGCAAGGGTTAAAACACGTGTCAGGAAACTAAGTTAAATTGTGAAATATAACAAGTACGACTTTAATTTCCTCTACTATGGAATATCCATTTCACCAAGCATGTAGCCCATCACATATCAATTATATTACGACCTTGTTTTCAATCCCCTAAGTACTGTAATAGACTATGAAATTGGGATCCATGTCAGTTTTTCCTGAAAGCGAAATTATTGGATGCCGATGTAATCTATCCTAGTTATGGTGGAGAAAGATTCAGCAAGTAGGTCTTGCTAGAGAATATAAAAGCGAACAGTCGGAAATTGGAAAGTGGCTAAAATATTTTTTTAGCTTAATGTTTTTGCCACCTCACCAGGTTGGCAAATGTTTCGTGGAAGATTTCATGTCTTGCATGCCTAAAGACAAAAGGCTAGAAGAGTTAGCAGACTATTTCACCGAAACATTTATATTCAACACGATTCTCTTTTTCCACCATACATCTGGGCAATATAATCCGCAAGTATTTTAAGAACTACAAATTATTGCAAATCTTCCCATTCGAAGTTCAAACAGAATTGTGTGACCGAAAAATCGCGATAGACTCCCAAATTCGAACTAATCAAAACTAGATATCTCGTCGGTTTAATTATAATTTAAAAACCGCGTGATAAGGCCGTTAGTCGAGCGGACCCGAAACCGATCACTGAAGACCGATGATGGCAAATCAGAGGGCAACATTTAATGTAGGAAGCCCTATAAGGGTGGCGATTCCGATGATATGTTGACCCTATATCACTCCTCCTACCAACTCTGTCTAAAACTATCGAAAGGCTTGTTAACTTAGGAAATAATGGTCAGTTTCATCCAGCGCCATAACATATTGCTAGATTGTCAGTTTGAATTTCAGAATAGCAAGAATACAGGGGATGCTGTGTTTCACTTCTCCGAAAGTTTATTTCTGAGACTTAATGAGGGCAAACTTGCCGCAGCAGTATTGTGCGACTTCTCTAAGGCCTTCGATTGCGTAAATTATTCCATACTTCTACAAAAGCTTTCGTGTTATGGTTTTAGAGGGGTGGCGATAGCCTGTTTTTCATCCTACTTGTCTGACAGAACGCAGATGGTAAAATATCGAGGTTGCATCTCCGATTTACTCAATCAGTATACAAGGCAAATTCACTCTGTTTGCCGATGACACTACGATCCTATGGACGTGTGGAGATGCAGGGTTTCTTATAAACTGCACTGTCTGGCGTGATTTGCGTGCGGCTTGGGCCTGGTGTGATGCTAACTACCTTAGTTTTAATACAAGTAAAACTAATATATTAATTTTTAAATTCAGCCCCTTGAATATGGACTGTTCGGTTGCTTATAAATCCAGAGTGAAATTTCTCGGTCTGTGGATGAACGAGAGGCTGAAATTTGCTACGCATATCCAGGCTCTCAACGCCAAGTTGGCATCTGGTTGCTATGCGGTTCGTGTGGTGGCTAACAAGCTAGGTGTTAACATTGCAAAAAGTACGTATTTCTGCCTGATCAAATCTCGTCTTAGATTTGGAATTCCTTTCTGAGGGTTTTGCATCAGCTCTCTCTTCTCTTCTGTGATTGTCTTGCAGAAACGGGCAATTCGATATGTTTGTAAAGCAATGGCCCGGGATCACTGCAGAGCCTCATTTATTCAACAAAAGATTTTAACCTTACCCTGTCTGTTTCTATTAGAGACAGTGCTTCTTATTCATAAGTGTTTTAGAGACAGCCGACATACTCATCATTATCCAACGAGAAACAGCAATGCCCTGCCATTGCCTATCCCAAGGTCAACCCTAACTAAGAACTCTCTTATGTACGAGGGCTTGAAAATGTATAATCATTTGCTATCTGCTGTGAAGGAAACAGCTACTCTAGCGCTCTTTAAGAGTATGATTAGAAATAGTTTACTACAAAAAGCATACTATAGTTTGACCGATTTTTTTTAGGACAACTTGTAGTATTGCAATGATTTGGCTCCTTCTGTCTGTCCATAATGTTGTTTTGAGGGCGTTTGCTGCTTCAGTACTCGTGTAACTGTGTATGTATATAAATACTTTTTATTAATTACACTCTTAAGTTTCGATTCATCATAAATTTAGTCAACGTATATAGTTTTAATGTTTGTTGACGTAAAAACTTGTGATTTTGTCTTATTTTGTTACTACAAAACTAAAATTTTTCTTCTCTTATTATAGATTCCATATTATCTTTAAGATTATTGATTTCATTTTACCGCTTCTACTTTTCATGGCACATTTTATTGCTCCTTCTGTTTCTTCTTTTTGCATTAAATTGTCCGATTTTTACATTTTTAACTTGATTATTTTATTTTATTCATGATTAGATATGTTAGATGGAGGAAAACTTTGTAAATGAAAACTTTGTTTCCTTTTCTTTGTTCTGGGTAATAAAGCGATTTTTGACATTATATTGCGCTGATCAGGGAGGCATGCAGAACCGGATTTGTTTCAAAAATTATGAGTAAATAGGTAATATGAATTTTAATTGGCATATATTAAATTAGTTTTAATAAAAAAAACATGTTTTCTTATACGCACGCCCCTGAGATGAGGGTAGCCGGTAAAAGAAGGACATGGTGGTTGGTAGATGGATATCGTTAACAGATAGGCAGTAGTAGAAACAACTAAAAATCCTTATTCCATCATACTCTTAAACTAGAAGTAACTATAGAAAAAGTTTTGGCTAGAACAGACATGAATTGCAACTAGTACTCATTTACTATTTCTTAATTCGGCAATAAAAATGTCTCAGTGTACGCGGTTTGTTGAAGCTTACGGTTTGTGCATACAGCCACAGAAGTCTCGATAAATTAACACGAGTTAAGATAATCGGCAAAGTTTAATGTTAACAGCAGAATAGAGTATAAATTGAACAACGCCTAAACTATTCCGTTTTGAACAAATCTCGCTTGTAATTCAAAATTAAGCACTTGACGATAAAATATGGATTATTTAATAAGATAAAAGCTTTTAGTACGTGGTTTAATGAAATAAATATTTCAAAAGATTTTCCAAAAATAGGTCATTGATTTAACACCGTCGCTAAAACGAAGCATTTTCAAAAGACATTATCTCCGCATCAACTGAATATTTTATTTGAAATGGAAACCAAACTTTGTAAATGACACCGCTTCCATAAAACCCACGCATTATATAAAAATTCCGCAAAAGCAAATACATTTAGCGGAAAAGAAAGATGTTCTTGGTCCGTAGGTTTCATTTACCGTGGATATTTCCTAAATTGGGGCAAACATGCAACCTTTCAGCCATTCATCAACCAAAACCCTTGAGGATTTTATTGCTCGTAATGAAATAAAAAAACATTAATTCTAAAACCTCTTTTTTACACATTTTGTAGCTAATTTATTAACAAATTTCTTCGTTTTGGTTTGTTAATTAAATTAGGTACCTAATAATAATTAATAATATTATTAGGGAAAGCCGATTTATGAATCCATTGAATTTTCTTCGCAGCTTATAACAGATCGATGATACACACATGCAACTACGCGAATATCTGCATGGAATTAGAAGAACTAGGTGATGGTTTCTGCGAAAAAAATTATTGCACAGGGTTTTCACTTTAAATCGAACCACCCTGAATATTTCTTGACTTTGAGAGAAATAAGATTTAACAAAAGGAACACGACAATCCGAGGGGGAGGTTTAGCTACAGATATGATAAAATGTTACCAGTCCCGGGAAATTAGTTTGCGAGTTAGATGGAAAAATGTTTGTTCAACAATAAAAAAATAATTTAGCGTAGGTAATTGTCGTTCCATTTTCACAGTGTTAAATGCCGCAAAATGCAAAAGCTCATCGTAACGTTAAGTAAAAATAATGATTTCCTTTGTATAGGCCGTCCGAATTATATCAAAGTCAACAAGCCACAAAAATACTTTGTTTTTAAGGTATATGCACGATTGCCATTATGTGACTTTTTGACCCCGTCATTTTAAGGTACTTACTTAGTTTAAAATTCGAAAAATTAATAAAATGGGATATACTCGGACTGGAACAATATAAATAATTTTCAGGGCTAAAAATCGTTGGGCGCGTAGAATAGCCATTGTATTCAATGAGAGGCATTCAGACAAAAACGTCTCGAGTTGTGAAGAGACGGGGTCTATATGTAACAAGAAAAGTTTACCGGCAACAGGTTTTAATCATATATGTATTAGTACTATATGGCTATTACCCTGAATATCTTGAAGCAACAACAGAGATAGAAGATCCAGGGTCATCTCGACTTGTGCGCATGCGCTGTAAGGGTATTGCCAAATGTACTTTTGTTTCTTTAGAACAGGGCAGAAGAGTGAGCATTAGAAAATTAAAGCAATGATAAAATTACCAAAAATGTTGCTAAAAAATTGTAATGTAAGCATTAAGTCTGTACTTCCAAGTGCTTTCAAATTATTTATTTCCATTTCTAAACTAAAACGCGTTAAATAACAATTTCATATAACTGGAAGGTGACAACGTCTCATTTTTACTCGACATAACCTCGAAATCTTTAGCAGCAAATGTTAATTTGTTTGACAATTCGCTTCATCGAGTTGATTTGGTATTATTAACAGCTTTTGTGTACTGTTTATCTTTACTTTTCTGCAAATTTTGATTGTGTGTGTGAAGTGTGATAATTTTGTGACGATGCCGAGGCAGAACAGAATATTTTACAATATTTTAAACAGGCGTAAAAACTTAAACAAATATTTATCGTTCTACAGGTATGTGCCTAGACCGGATGTTTCTTCCTTTTAAATTACCTACGTTAATTTCGTGAGCGAACAATAACTAGGTAGTCCATTTCCTAAAGATTATTTTCCTTTGCTGCTGTTGATATATACTTAGGTACCTACCAATTTTTACCGAAAATTGCATGTACTTCAAAGAATCCTACTAAAGCCTATTATTTTACTTGTTAAACTCTAAGAATAATTGTAAAATATGTAATAAAAGTTTTATTAATATGTTTACCTGCGTTCTTTTTCTTTTCTCAATCGAAATAATATGCAAAATCCTAAACAAATCAAGAACTTTAATGTTTGTTTACAAATTTCGGTCCAGTTGTCAAAGTCAAATGTGATAACCTTATTTCTTTTTCCGTTAAAACAAATGTCTATTTTCTTTTTCTCGCGCAGGCGCACTGCGCGAAATGACCCTGACGGAACAAGGAACCTCGGCTTTACTACGTTTACATTGGTTAAATGGGTAAGGCGCCATATTTTATAGTACTAATACATATATTATGGTTTTAATGAAGCTTGCCCTTGCCAGGTTGGGGTAATTGATCCACTCGCTGTAGATATAACATCTTCTATTCCGTTAGCCGCCAAACTGATGAATTTTTCTACTGGTTCGGTGTACAATCTTTTAAAAAGGAAGAAAAGTTCTTCTCCTACAAAATATAAACTCTACGCGAATTAAACGAAGACGATAACGACAAAAGGATCGAATCTTGTGAATTAATGTGCCAAACGACTCACCGCACTATTTCGTCAGAAAATCAACGTTGTTATTGTACAATCTATGGAAATTCAAGTGAATGAACTGGAACTAGAATTCAATGAAGAAAATTTGCATATTTAGCAAGATGGAGCTCCTTTCCACTACGCCACCAGTTAGACAGTGGCCTAATCAACACTTCCCTGGTAAACAGATTGGCAGGTTAGGGGGGCCAGTAAGATTTCTTGCCAATATCGGCGCACACTTTAATTATTTAATAAAATAATTTGTTCAAACTAAATAAATTAGTTGCATTACAATTACATGTTTCCATCTAACTCGCAAACATAATTTTACATATCTTGGCAGGGATGGATAGACAATCAATTGGACGTAGTTATGCAGAAACCTACCAACCCACAACTTCGCCAAAAATGAGTTAAGCACATAACGAACTTTTTCTTACTGTATTCTGTGATTTACAGAAACCTACCATCTAATTCAGGGTCCCGATAATGAACAGCTGGGTTACCTACCAATCCATTTATATCTTATTCGATTATTTAACATACGCAGAAGAATATCAACCCACTTGGTAGCTATATCTATAATATTTAATAAAACAACCAAGTGGGTTGGTAGGTTACCGCAAAAAGGAGATTTTCACCAAACGTCAAACCGTTATATGCACAAGTGGGTTGGTAGAGTTCTGCATAAATGCATGCGCAATACGCAGAAGAATATCATCCCAAGAATAAAGTTAATTTTTCATTATATGCAATGTTTTAATTAAATAAATGACAGTTTTAATTTTGCAGAAACTTACCAACCCACAAACTTCAGTCGATTTAAAAATTTAATTTTGCAGAAACTTATCAACCCACAAAATTCAGTCGATTTAAAAAAACTAGTCACCAAATTGTTTTCATTCTCGGAAAGCATGCGAATGCCCATTGTATGCTTTTAGTATGGATATTAAATTTTGCTTTGGTACCGATTTAATGACAAATTTATCTTAAACTCTTTAACATCGATTTTCTCAGAATAATGTTTTTGTGGGTTGGTAGGTTTTTGCATAACTACGTCCAATTGCCCTTTGCAATGATGCATCACTTAGCAGGTGATGTCATTTGACATTTCAAAGTTAGGTTGACTGGAGGTGTGGAGATCAATACCGTGCAGCGAGCAAACATTATTATCATCAAAGTGTGCTTTACAAGTAAGGCCGTACTACTTAGCGGTAGAGCTTAATACATGTTGGATGTCAGTAATTACCTGCATTATCAATTAATCAGTTATTCCGTAATCTTAAACAGTACAAGTAATTTGATTTATCGCTAATTTATCCAATTTCTTGAATAATTCACGTAATTGGTCGCTTTTACTGCTGGGGATTTTTATCATTGCCTGAGAAGAACCGCGACTCTGTTTAGGAAAACAAGTTCTATTCAACATAAAAAAAAGGAGCTGGAGACCATCTGTATGAACAGAAGAACTCGTTGCAAACCTTCGTGGCATAATGCAAAATATGCCAACAGTGTGTCAAACGCCTGTCTCAAGAAGTAGTGAGAAGTATGGAGGGCTTTAGGAAGGAGACCGATCGCAATAAATCGATTCCGGTCCCACCTCTGCATTGCTTCAAAAACTGCCGCCAGGATCGCATTGTTCCATTATCGGCGCAAATTTCATGGGTTCTTATGGGAGAACTAACTGTTTTATCGAAATTAGTTAATTTAAACAGTCTACAGACCGAGATATGTGTGAGAGGCGGGTGCGGGATACTCCCTAGATCCATAATTCTAGCATGTAAAAGGGTGTATTGCATTCTAAGACACTGTATTATTATTACCAAGAGGATTAATTTTTTCAAATACTGGCGGTCTTTATAGACACTCAAACAACTTTTTATTTGGAAAGGAAATAATTACACAATCTTCACGTTACTATACCGGGTGTTGCATCGTCGAGCGGGACATAGGAAATCCCATGTAATTTTAAATGGGGTCAATTATTGGCTTCCCTAATTATTTTAGAGAAAAATTCTATTTAGGTTTATCAAAGAGCACTAAAACCCACATTCAAAAGAATAACTTTAGATATTTTTGATGAGCCCGTTTACGGGTTATCGCCGATTTCTTTTTAACAATTTCTCCTTTTTATGGCCCCGTATTTGCGGGCACCAGTCAAGGTAAAAGATGACTGTCAAATAAAGTTGTTATTTTAAGGAATATTTGAACATCTTCTTAAGTTCTAAAGTTCTAACAATTTAATAGTACTTAGCTATTAATTAGTAAAATATTGAAACATGTAAAATGTCATAATTAACCTTGTAATTGGATACTTTATTTTAGTTTTATTCAGATTAATTTGTACTCATAAATACACCTTTAATATTTTCGATGTACGAGTTTTTATAACAATAAAGCACACATTTCAAAATGACAACTTTATTTGACAGTCATCTTTTACCTTGACTGGTGCCCGCAAATACGGGGCCATAAAAAGGAGAAATAGTTAAAAAGAAATCGGCGATAACCCGTAAACGGGCTCATCAAAAATATCTAAAGTTATTCTTTTGAATGTGGGTTTTAGTGCTCTTTAATATAAATAGAATTTTTCTCTAAAATAATTAGGGAAGCCAATAATTGACCCCATTTAAAATTACATGGGATTTCCTATGTCCCGCTCGACGATGCAACACCCGGTATACGTTTTTTATTTAAATTCAAACTAAAAATAAATTAACATGATATGTTCATTATAGGTAGTACGTACACCTTTTAACAGACCTGAAAAGAAGAAGATTATTAACTTATTTATCTCCCAAGTAACTTTACAAAAGATTATAAATGGGGATTTTAAAATTAAATTGAAAAGAAACGGAATAAAAATTATAGTATACTAACAACCAAAAAATTAAATTAACATTTTTTTTTAACAATAAAATAATTACTTAATATATTAATAAGTTTCTGAAACTTTTTTTAAAAAGTATAACAAAAATAGAAATATCTTATATTTTCAATAAATGTTTTTTTAATAAATATTTAAACCTTTTTTATAGGTAGGTATTGATTTTATTTTTAATTGTTTCTGGAATATTATTATAAACTTTTATTATTCTATATACAATAGGTAAATATCTATAATTGATTGTTTTCCAAAATTGTAGGTAGGTAATATAGTTAGGCGCGGGGGGCCTTGAATGCATTTTATGGTTTTATTTTGTAATTTTTTAAAGGATTAATATTCGACGAACTGGCAAACTGATATTAAATATTGAAATTTTGAGTACCTACACTACCTACCTATATAAAAGTTTTAAGGGGACGTAAGTAGGTACCTATTATAATATCTTAATTTGTATAAAATACCAATTAAAGGAGAAATATTATTTCTTAAATTATTAATACCTTTTTAAAGTTAGTTTAACAGTTCGTAACAATGAAAATATTTGGTGTCCACCATCGAGCTTAATTTCAATTTTTCCAAACAAAACCTTAAATCATTTAAGAAATAAATAATGGATACCATATTATACAATGTGGATAGTAATACCAAAAAATTAAATTAAAAATTTTTTTTAACAATAAAATAATTACTTAATATATTAATAAGTTTCTGAAACTTTTTTTAAAAAGTATAACAACAATAGAAATATCTTATATTTTCAATAAATGTTTTTTTAATAAATATTTAAACCTTTTTTTTAGGTAGGTATTGATTGTATTTTTAATTGTTTCTGGAATATTATTATAAACTTTTATTATTCTATATACAATAGGTAAATATCTATAATTGATTGTTTTCCAAAATTGTAGGTAGGTAATATAGTTAGGCGCGGGGGGCCTTGAATGCATTTTATGGTTTTATTTTGTAATTTTTTAAAGGATTAATATTCGACGAACTGGCAAACTGATATTAAATATTGAAATTTTGAGTACCTACACTACCTACCTATATAAAAGTTTTAAGGGGACGTAAGTAGGTACCTATTATAATATCTTAATTTGTATAAAATACCAATTAAAGGAGAAATATTATTTCTTAAATTATTAATACCTTTTTAAAGTTAGTTTAACAGTTCGTAACAATGAAAATATTTGGTGTCCACCTCCGAGCTTAATTTCAATTTTTCCAAACAAAACCTTAAATCATTCAAGAAATAAATAATGGATACCATATTATACAATGTGGATAGTAATACCGTGTTAGCAAAAATTATTTTCATGCATCTAAGGACGTACTGTTTAGCATAATATCATGTCGCAATATGATTTTGACATAACTTTTACCTAGATTTTATAATTGTGATTTAGTCCAAGCCCCCTTGGATGAAAATATTTTCTGCTCGCACGGTATGTACCTGGCAAGTTATTACCTACCTAAATATTCAATAGAAATATATGATTAATGATCGATTCTATAGTATCTATCACAACTATGCATGACAATTAACCAAAACAAAATGTAATACCTACCTTACTGGCGTATCACAATTTTTTTTTTTGGTGGTATAGCTATCATCCCATTCAGCAAAAAGTACTTCATTTTTTCCAGGAATAAATATACCGGTCCATTGCATATTTGGAGTGCCAATGATGTTCAAACTATTTTTTAAATTTTCAAACAAGGCGAATGCTGCATCTATTCCATTATCGACAAGTGGCTTATTAGGAATTTCCTCTAGGGTACGTTCTGGAATTTCAACTCCAACTGAATTTAAATTATCTACTTGACAGTGAATATTTTTCATTTTTTTTTATTTTTGGCGCCTCGGTTCGCTCACATGGTGGTTTTCGCCTTTTTTTCTTATTTGACAAATAAGAAGGCAGATTAGGAAATGTCGTTGGTAATGACCCATTCTTTAATGTTGGCTTTCCTCTCTGAATTCTGTTAATGGTACCATCAGGTAGTTTAGTTTCGCGAAAACGCAAAATGTCCTCTTCTGGAAAGTGCAACGAACAGACAGCATCCTTTACACCGAATATTTTGTCTGCTCTAGGAATAATTATTCGCCACTTTTTAAATGTTTCAGGATCGTAATAAGAAGACATTGTTAATAATAGTTTATTATTAACCAAGGTTTAGACAGCCATCATTATTGCCCGAGCGGCAAGTTTAAATCACGAGGAGCGAAGCGACGAGAGATTTAAGACGCGAGGGCTATAAGCTGTCTAAACCGTGGTTAATATAATATTTTTTCCACTACTACAACCTTTTATAAGACATTTATCTTTATAGTATTATTAATTATAAAAACTTATAGGTAGGTATAAGTATATTTTTTAATCAAGTTACCTGCGCTTTGGAATTGGCAAAATATGTTGTTGTTTTGTCAGGTGGCTTTGTGAATGTCAATTTTTGTTCATTTATGTCATCAGATTTCACGAGTTTTCCGGTTTTTTTAAAAAATGAGCTTCGCTCCTCGTGATTTAAGACGCGAGGGCTATAAGCTGTCTAAACCGTGGTTAATATAATATTTTTTCCACTACTACAACCTTTTATAAGACATTTATCTTTATAGTATTATTAATTATAAAAACTTATAGGTAGGTATAAGTATATTTTTTAATCAAGTTACCTGCGCTTTGGAATTGGCAACATATGTTGTTGTTTTGTCAGGTGGCTTTGTGAATGTCAATTTTTGTTCATTTATGTCATCAGATTTCACGAGTTTTCAGGTTTTTTTAAAAATGAGCGAAGAAAATGTTAGTGATATTATTATGTGTACACCTCCAGAATTAAGGATGGAAGCAGAAAAAATGTTGATTGTATCGATATTTTACATATCAAGCATCTCTAATAATTTAATATGTATTGATAATTATCTGGTTGCCTAACTGTTTAAAATGTTTATGAATTCATGCTGTAGAATTAAAAAATCAAGTTACCTGCGTTCAAATGGATTATTGAAGATCGGTCAATAATGGATTTCAATGCGTTATTATTGACCATGGTCAATAATAACTTATAAGGTAGAGAAAAACGATTTCTAACGTTAATAATCGGTCAATAATGGCGATGTTATAGGTTAGTAGTGGAAAAACAATATTGTGAACCTTTTGTGGTTTTTGCTTACCTTAGGGGCTTGAAAGAGACTAGGATATTTCTTACCACGATTTTTCCTGAGCTTTCTATCAGACGAATATCCAGTTTTACATCCCGGCACGAAACAAACGCTACTTGTAGAACATTGTATGCTACTCATTGTTTATATTAATAACGCAAAAAAATGATTCCAAAGCTTATTTTTTAAGATATTCAAAAAAAATACCGCACTCGCCTATCAAAACCTGCAAAAAATAGCCGGGAAGCGTGCAGTGGCGCCCTCGACGGCCAACCAGCGAAGTAACGAAAAACAGGGACGTAAATTTAAAATTCGGCCATATTCGATCGGTCTCGTTCCTAAAGCCCTCCATAGTGAGAAGATCTTATCGAACATGCAGTACTTATTTTAAAAAACAGTTTAAAGTGCATGTATTCCCAGATATACAAGCTGCAGGTATGGGAAGACGCAGGAATTACTGTCAATAATTTACACAAAATGTATTGGAAAGAAATGATTTATTTATTAGACCTGACTTTTTTTCTGATGAAGCCCACCTCACTGGTTATGTGAATTTTAAGAATACACTTATGTGGAGTAGTAAAAATTTCCATTTTCTTTGTAGAGTCCACATTACACCCTCAAAAAATTGATCTGGTCTGGTTGTTTAATTCCAGAAGAAAAATTGCTTCTCCTATTTTATCCATGAAACAGTTACAGTACAGCCGTATAGGGACAATATTTTGAATCCATTTGTGGAGCAATTACTTGATGATAAACTACGTTTTCGTTATTTTCAACAGGACGGTGCAACCTCCCATACATCCGACGAAACTATTACGCAATTTTTTCGGCGATAGATTGATCAGTTTTCGAACAGACATTGAATTCCTATCCAGATCACCTTTGTTTTCCTTATTTAAAGAACAATATTTTTAAAACACTAGTTGAAACTTTAGAACAGTTAAAAGAAAGGATTATCCAAGAATATGGTAACATTTCTTTAGGGATGCTGGTCAACTCTTTCGAAAATATGAAGAGGCGTGTAAATTTATGCTTGGAGTATGGCCCCATAGTTTTCGGTGGCATGGCGGTGGCCAAACAACAAAAATAAATTTGTATTTGTTTACTTATTTTAATATTCATCACTTTGGCATATCATGTCATAATATGAATTGACACAATTTTGACCTAAGTTTGGTTAGATATATCGTCCTCTTCTAATTATTGTGATCTAAACCAAGCTCAACGTTTTTCAGTCCATGGATGAAAATAATTTTTGCTCTGACTGTAATATCAGCAAGGAAATAAATGGTATTAAAACAAAATAGTGTATATGCTGCCACGTAATATTGGTGTATATTTTAAACCCCAGCACAAGTATAGGACTTTTAAATTTTCCTAAACATTCTGGGTTATATTGTAATAAAAATCCTGAAAATCGAAGGAAAGATATTCCATTTTTTTATACCGGGTGTTGCATCGTCGAGCGGGACATAGGAAATCCCATGTAATTTTAAATGGGGTCAATTATTGGCTTCCCTAATTATTTCAGAGAAAAATTCTATTTAGGTTTATTAAAGAGCACTAAAACCCACATTCAAAAGAATAACTTTAGATATTTTTGATGAGCCCGTTTACGGGTTATCGCCGATTTCTTTTTAACTATTTCTCCTTTTTATGGCCCCGTATTTGCGGGCACCAGTCAAGGTAAAAGATGACTGTCAAATAAAGTTGTCATTTTGAAATGTGTGCTTTATTGTTATAAAAACTCGTACATCGAAAATATTAAAGGTGTATTTATGAGTACAAATTAATCTAAATACAACTAAAATAAAGTATCCAATTACAAGGTTAATTATGACATTTTACATGTTTCAATATTTTACTAATTAATAGGTAGGTACTATTAAATTGTTAGAACCTTAGGATTTAAGCAGATGTTCAAATATTCCTCAAAATGACAACTTTATTTAACAGTCATCTTTTACCTTGACTGGTGCCCGCAAATACGGGGCCATAAAAAGGAGAAATAGTTAAAAAGAAATCGGCGATAACCCGTAAACGGGCTCATCAAAAATATCTAAAATTATTCTTTTGAATGTGGGTTTTAGTGCTCTTTAATAAACCTAAATAGAATTTTTCTCTAAAATAATTAGGGAAGCCAATAATTGACCCCATTTAAAATTACATGGGATTTCCTATGTCCCGCTCGACGATGCAACACCCGCGACACCCGGTATATTGTTGCAACGAGAATATTACTATTCAATGCCGTTTTATGTGAAACTTTCATAAAAACAAAAATTGCACCTCAAAAATTAAAAGATGACATGGAGTAATATTCATTGAAAGTGTCGCTATCGTCCGAATGAACATTGCTCAAGAATTGTTACTCCTTTTTATAAAAGAAAATACTAAATTGAAGTCTATAATACTAGTTAATGCAATGCCAATAGACTAAAATTTAGAACATTGTGATAATGATCGAAGATAATCGTGCGAGTAGTTTGTTTTTGATCACTGCTACTAAATGGAAAAAAGTGGTATCGAAAATGTATTAAAAGTATTGGAGGGTGCTCGGGTATGAAAATTTTAATATTAAATGCAAACAAACTTACTAGTATAGTATAAGTAGGAGTCAGTCTTAATAATCAACTATCTATTATAAGTGGCATAAAAAAACATTTTAATTGTCACCACAACAAACAACACCCTTGATAATATAAAAAGCATAATGTGATAACATAAAATACAGCGTGTCCAGAAACCATCTTAACATATGGGAAACTTTTTTATTTTAGACTTTACGAAAAAAAGTGATTATTCATAAAAAGTTCTGCATGGTCTAAAACCTAAAATGCAACTATCAGATATTAAATTCTCCCAGGCGTATACGAGGTAAGTCAAAAAATATGAATTTGGCTTAAAAGTAAAGTACCTTTATTTTTGATAATATCGAAAATTGTTATTAAAAAAAGTTGATCAGAACTAAAAACTACGTCCAAATATGAAATTACGCCCATTTACCTTGAAAAAATTATTTCGTCTTTTTTGAAACGTATGTCTACAGTAACAATGCAAATTTAACTGTAGTTACATGTAATCTAGGATGGTTGTAACATACAAATTAATTGTTAATAGCAAGAAATGTTTGACAGCAACCGTCAAAACGCGTTAAAATTTATAAAACATAAAAATGGTAGCGTTATTAACTTCTGAGGAGAAAATTGAAATTGTTTTGATTGTGGAAGAAAAATTCGTAAAAAATAATAAAACCTAATTTTTGATTGCATTACCTAATTGTAATTTAAACGTGGTTTTTGGTTCTGATCAATTTTTTTTAATGACAATTTTCGATATTGTCAAGAATATTATAAATGGTCTAAAGTTGCCATTCGAAAGGCGACTTAGCTTAAAACAAAGATACTGTGGCGTAATGTTGTTGGTTTTCCTGATTCCATAGTTTCTCTAATTATCTGACAGAATTTTTCAGAAAAGGGCGAGCAAGATTTTAAGAAGCGGTATTCATTCTCGTTTAGTAGGTCCAGCACGCCTTGGAAAACTAAATGAAACCATGACAACTAATTATTTTATTTGTCAAGGCGGACAGTTTCCTTTTAATTAAATATGGTGCTTAAATTTACAATCGAGGAAAAAGTTGAAATAGTGTTAATTGTTGGAGACCACTACAAGACGTACAGAGAGGCTGCTCAAATTTTTAAGGCAAGATATCCAAATAAAATTATTAGCCATGTGACGGTTGGAGATATTTTTAATAAATTTAAAAATACCGGATCTGTTAGTAATAAATTTTCTGACAAGCATCAGGTTTGGCGTACGGACGAAGATACCCAATTGAATGTTTTGCTAGCTGTCGTGGAAAATCCTAAAATCTCATTGAGAAATATTTCACAAACTGTTCCACGACCTGTTACAAAGTCCACTGCCCAAGTTATTTTAAGGAAAAATAATTTTTACCCATACAAGCTAAAATTTCTTCACAAACTGCAGCCTAGAGATTTTGATTCACGATTTTTGTTTTGCTCTTGGTTTCAAGGTGAGGTAGAAGATGACCCACTATTCGCAAGAAAAATATTGTTTTCAGATGAGGCGATGTTCACCTCAAATGGAGTAGTGTGTTCTCAAAACTATAGGTGGTGAAGTGATGAGAATCCCCATTTTGTAATTGAGTGTCGTGACCAGTATTCTTTCATGACAAATGTTTGGTGCGGCGTTTTTAGGAACCAAATTGTAGGGCCGTACTTTTTTCGAGAAAATATTACCGGTGAAATTTACTTGAACTTTTTGGGCACGGAATTATTTGAATTTTTTCATGGTAATGAATATAAGACAAACACTTTGGTTCCAACATGACGGCGCTCCATGCCACAGCTCTGCAAGAGTGACAGAATTCTTAAACCGGACATTTCCACAGAAATGGATTGGACGAAGATCAGAATTTGCTTGGCCACCAAGGTCACCTGATCTAACACCTCTGGATTTTTTCGTATGGGGATTTTTAAAACAAAAAGTGTATACCCACAGACCTTTCGAGAACATAGACCATTTAGAGAGAATTATCAGAGAATGTGTCCAAGAAATTTCCCCTCAGATGGTTAGAAATGCAGTAATGGAATTTTCACGACGTACAACCGTTTGTATGGAAAAAAACGGTGGTCATGTTGAAGCTTAGTGTAGTATTTCATTATTGTACTTTGTAATTAAAATTATTAAATATAGTTTTCCATTTACGGTATTAATATTATTGACTTTCTGAACACCCCGTATATGCTGGCTCAAAACTTTTGATTTGAATGTTATTTTATCAACAAGCAGAAGTTTTTATGAAGAATAATTTTTTTTCGTAAAGTTAAAAATAAAAAAGTTTCCCATATGTTAAGATGGTTTCTGGACACGCTGTATAAAGTAGTTGTTCCCACATCAGTGCTTTGTTGTTTTATAAAATGATAAATTATTAATTATATTTTTTTTGGTAATAATAACACAATAACAATCGGTAAACGTTTAGGAAAAATTATCAGAATATTGATATGGCGCAGAAAACACATATAAACAGTAGGAGACAATAAGTATCATTATTTCATAAAACAGTATTTAATTTGTTTTTTCTATTTTGGATCCATTACAGGGCTGTTTCGATACCGTGTTCAGTACGTATAGTAATAATGTGAATACTATTTACGACCCCGTTTTATTTTTTAAAAGGTGGTTATGATATTATGTATCAAATATTTTATTCTGTGGCATGGTAAGTTGTGACCAATAAAAACTTTTTGGTCATGTATGTTTGCTTGCATAAACACGGACAATCAAAATTTTTGTTACCTGGAACCAGATATTTTGATACACAGATAAAAAGGATATCTTAATGTAAAGTAAAACGAATTTAAAACAAGGCCGCCATGTCTTTCAATATGTCCAAATGAATATTTCCTTGATAAGAGTCAGCTATATCCTTAACGGAAAGAAAACTTTACTTAAACTAAGATAACAGATTTAAACCATTCCAAGAATAGCCTTGAGTTAAGTTCATCTATTATCTTAAAATAAGGCTAGTTATTTTTTAGTACTTATCTAAAAGAATCAATCCTTTAAGTAAGATTTATATTATACCGGTCTACGAGATGACATCCTTGAATAGAAGCGTTTAAACCTGAATGTACTGTGTACAAGTATTTATATATTTATGTCAAGGGTATGTGTCTTTGATTCAAGGACACAAATTGTTGTTATGTCTTTGACTTAAAGACGGCATCCTCGAATCAAGACAAAGACATTCATAATTTCTTCCGTTGAAAGTTTTAATGAAGTTGTTCTAAGTTCAAACGACTTGTTGCAAGAATTTAATTATTTGCTCAAAGATTTTATTACTCTACAACTTTCTGAAATAGACTATAGCTCCGATATAGAATGTAATCCTTCATCTATTGAAATAGAGTTAACAAGCGAAGACAGAAATGATGAAATCTCCACAAGCATATTAAAATTTATCATTGGGACAATTATGGAACCACTCGTCTCTGTTATCAATAACTTACATTTGGTATTTTCCCGGATAAATTAAAGCACGCTATTGTAGTGTCCATTTTTAAAAAAGGCGACTACAGTAAAACTTCTCAATAGCGGCCACTAAAAATTTCATTACAAATTGACCGTTTGAGGGGGTGACCGTTTTTGAGGGGAAGGAAAAAAATAAATTACATATCTACATATAACATATGTGTCATGTGAATAAAATTCATTTTCATTAATTAATAAAAGGCTAATTACAAACACATACGTTATTATGTAATATGAACTGTAAATATATAGACATAACTATTTATTTCATAACTCCTACATAATATGTATACATGATAATGTTTAAAAATGTGCACTACATACGAAAAAAAAATTATGCTTTGTGAAAAAAAGATTCAATGGAAGTCTGTTTCATATTTTTAATTTTAATTTTTGCTGCTTCATTTTCACATTTCATTAGGATATTTGAAATATCAATGGCCAAATTGCCATTTTCTTTGCCTAATAAAAAATTTTGTACGTCAAATTTTTTTAGCCAGGAAATCATTATCTCTGTTGTCATCCAAGCTTTTTTATTGGAGACCCATTCTAATGGTAATTTGTCTACATGTGCTCCTTTGAAACATCGCGGATTTTTGCTTTTTCCTATAACTAATGGGGTCTCCTTCTCACCATCCATGCTACTGCAAAAAAGAATTGTCACTCGTTGCTTAGCTGATTTTCCTCCAGCACATTTGTCACTCTTTAAGGCAAAAGTTTTGTTTGGCATTGCGAGATAATAAAGGCCTGTTTCGTCTGCATTAAAAATATCTTTATCATCATAATCCTTGATAATTAATTTTAACTTAGTGAACCAATCTTGAACACTCACTTCATCCACATCAGCAGACTCACCAGAAATTGTTTTAAAATTGATGTCATGTCTTTTGCAGAATCTATCTAACCAGCCATTTGATGCCTTAAAATCACAATTTTTCAAATTTTCTGACACTTCCAGAGCTTTTTCCTTTAGTAGTGGTCCGGATATTGGAATGTTTTTGTTTCTTGCTTTGCAAAACCATTCATAAACCATTTGGTCAATCGCAAGTCCGTCTGTTTTTGGAAACTTCCGTTTTTGATCTGCATTAACTCCTCCTTCATAAAGTCTTTTTAGTTCAATTTTACTTTTTAGAATATCATTTACGTGCGTTCTTCCAACACCAAACTTTTCCACTATCTTTCGAGCACTGATACCATATTTTTCTCTATCCGCGATGATTTCGAGCTTTTGTTTAAAAGATAAACGTTTACGTTTCAGAGACATGATCGACTATTGTGCTGTTAAAATGCAACTGAATAAAATTTTACCTTTTATGAAAACATCTTAAGATTTAACAAATTATATTTGTACGTACTTAAAAACCCATTTACATAATTAGGTCTTATCATTCTCCGGTATTTCCAATAGTACCAGTAATAAAGTACCGGCTGGGTGCAAACATTCCCAGAAGGGTCGAGACGACCGCAATTAAGGGTAAAAGTTCAAGGTAATTTTCTTAAAAGTTACGGATTCATGTGACCGTGGCCGTTTTAGAAGTGTTTCGGTATTGGAGGGGTCTTTTATTATTAAAAATGCTATAAGATTTATTTTAAGAAGCCAAAACTGACCGTTCAGAGGGGTGACCGTTTTTAACGGGTGGCGAAATGAGAAGTTTTACTGTATATTAATTTAGAAAATTAGCGTCCAATCAATTTATTAATATTCATAATAATAAACGTCTTTTATTGTTAATTCACTCCATAAGTAACAGCATATTTCAGAATAAGGAAAACAGAACATTGACAATAAAGGCGAAGTTTAGCCATTGGCTATTTTTACACTGAATCGCTAAGCGAGTGAAAAAGATTTAAGCTATATATTATAATACATCAACTTCTACAATAAATTTTGTATACATAATAAAATTTTAATAATTATTTACTGCCGTTAACATCATTCTCTAAATTATTTAAACATAATATTAGGTATGTGTAAACGAATTTTTATGAATAAAAATAATTTGTTTAACCGCATACAACACGGATTCTTACAGGGAAAATCCACCCAAACGGCAATTTTTGTTTTTATTCAGGACATTTTGGAAGCCCTGGAAAGGGGTAATATCCCTTTGGGGATGTTCCTCGATTTGTCAAAAACATATGACACATTAAGTCATGATATTCTTATAAATAAATTGAGTGTGTATGGCATTAGGGGAACAGCTCTAAAGTGGATTAAATCATTTCTCTTAGAAAGGCAACAAAAAGTAGTGATAGGTAAAGGTAGAAACAGAGTCTTGTCCAAAACAAAAAATACTTTAATTGGAATACCACTAGGTAGCGTTATTGGCCCAATTCTATTCATTGTTTACATCATTAACATAACAGAACTCTACTCTCTGAATAATACTTGCAAAATAACTAATTATGCTGATGACACTAATGTTCTGTTGACTAATAAAGATGTGGCCACCCTTCGACAGGATGTTCAAGTGTTTATGGCTGGAGCTGAGGACTGGTTTTCTAAAAATAAACTAATTATTAATAGCTCTAAGATTGGGATAACCATGTTGAGGACAAACAGATCACGGATTGAACAACCTGAAAGTTTTCAGATAAAAAATGATTGTTACATAGATGTACAAAATAGCACCAAGTTGCTAGGTATATTTTTGGATAGCACTCTTTTATGGGATTGTCATGTCGGTTATGTTGTGAGTAAGTTAAATAAGGTATGATATAGTTTTCGAGTATTGGGCAGATACGTACCCTCAGAAACTAAAAAAATGTTGTATCATGCCACTTTTGAGACTCATGTTCGATATGGAATTATCATGTATGGAAATTGCAGAGATATTGTAAAATCTTTCGCCTGCCGAAAACGAGCACTTAGAATATTAATGAATTTAAATTATAGAGAGTCATGTCGGGGAAAATTTAAAGAATTTAAAATCTTGACCGTAACTGCAATATTTATACAGGAACGTATTATTTTTTCTTTAAAAACAAATCTTTTTTTTATAAATAACGTCTCGCAACAAGTATATCAAACAAGAAACTTAGAATATACATATCCAATACACAGATTAAGCATGTCAGAAAAAGGCCCGTATTATCAATGTATCAAACTCTATAACGGGTTGCCTAATTCAATAAAATTATTAAATAGGTAATATAAAACAAATTAAGAAAAAAATTTTTCATTTGCTACTGGAAATAGAACCATAGAGTATAGAAGATTATGACAAATATCTTGATAAGTGAGAGCTAGTCTTTCTTTCTTTCTCTTAGGCCAGGATAATGTTTCTCTTTTGTTGATGCCATTTCATTGTATGTTATATACTTTTTAAATGAAGAGGATTTATTATTAATATTATTATTACTAAGTGTTGCCAGTGAGAGTAAAAGGTAGCACTATTATCGATATTTTCCCTATATAAAGGATACACGCATACTTCAAAATTAAAATCACTTTGCCGCCTATTTGTACGTTGATTGAAGCCGGTAAAGTTCGTAATAAGGAACTCGAGACCTTTAATTTGATATTTCACTCAACCAGATCGCTATGAGAGTTAGTAAAAAAAAATCTCCCCTTCCAGGGCGGCAAAGTTGGGGACCATTCAATGACCCATAATCAAATTTCAATTTGGGACATCTTTAACTAAATTACGATGATATTTTATGACTTCCTTACCGTCGGCTTTCCTACTATAATAAGTCTTAATAGTATATTGCAAACCGAGGAGGAAAATGTCCCATTTCCGTCGAGAGATTACCGAGACAAGAAGTGTCGAAGTTAACTTTTATCTCGAGGCGGAACGAAATTTTTTACTGAGGTTTCTATACTATTTTATGCACTTTGGGAAAAATAATTGCGCTTTTAGTTCCTAGATTAAGTGATTAAAGTAGTACTTTTAATCCCTAGGGAATAAAGTGAACTAATTAAATTCAAACGCAAAATTGCTGTATTCTAACGATTTGTTAATTGGAAATACTTAAACACAGAACCCTAAGAGGTAACTTACAGCTACTCTTAGCTTAGAATTATAACCTAATTTTTGGTACGATCAGTATCATAACATCATTACAATCGATTTTGAGTGAAATGTCAACAATGTAATAACCATGCAGTCACCAGCGTCGACATTTTTTGTTTTCTTGATTAGTTTCCCAAAGTGCATGAAATAATGTAAAAACGACGGGACTAAAATGTCCTTTCGTCCCGTGTCACTCAGTCAACAAACTTTTCGCTTCCGGATAAAAAGTATTACTTTAGAACCTTGGTATATAATATACAAATATTTGTAAAATTTTGATGGTTTCGCACTGACTGCAACGAGTGAAAGTACATTATTTTCTCCCATGGTAGGAAAGTCTGAAATGTGAACACTACATACATCGTTGTAAATAAAATAATTTCCCTTGAAGCGGTCATATATACCCACTTAATAATTTTGACTCGAAAATAAAGTAGAATAAAGAACTTTATAATAATATAATGATCCTAATAATAACAATACTTAAGTTTGCTTAGCGACCAATTAATGTTTAGTTATTGTCTAGCAATCATTATTTTTATTTTATATTTTTTACAATCTAGAGACGTTAGGGAATTTAAAAATATAAACTTTTTATGGGTATTTTAACAGTGTCTTAAAGGCCAGTTTTTTAATATGCTGGTAATTTTGTCATTCAGATAAAGGACATTTTTTAAGAAATATATATATTCTTTACGTTTCTAAACTGTTTGTTAATAAATTAAATAGTTGTCGTTGGTATCTAGCTTAGACGAACAAATATGTATCTAGACTTTTGTTAGGTGCGTTGATATTTTAACCATTATTTAATGATACATATTATAAATTAAACAAATACAGTAATGCCCGCTTATAACGAACCTCTTGGGACCGAAAAAAACGGTTCGCTATAAGCGAAGTTCGCAATAAACGATAAATACTAATACATATCAAAAATGCTTTTTATTAATTAATGCATGCACATACATATTTCAGGTACATAAATACGTTTTTTTATATAAAATATAATAAGTCCATTAACAATAATTGTTCTTAAGAATCCTATTTAAAATAATCTATTATTTTAGCTTGTTTTATTTTTGTGACATGAATATCATTAATATGTAATTCCAGTTCGGCTGGTCGATTAAGAACACTTTGTGGAGTATTTCGTGACTGGAGAAAGTGACGAAGGCTCTCAATATGTCGAAGTGCGTCTGATGTGGTTGGAACTAGTATTAATTCCGTACTGACAGGTTCTTCCTCTTCCTCGTCCTCATCATCGTCATTGTGAACTGAAGAAGACACAGAAGCGACAATGGCATCATCATCCAAGTATTCAACACTCACAAGATTGTCATCAATATGAACGAATTCATTGAACTCATTTTCAGTACAAGGAAGATTTTTAAAACATCGTTATAATCTTCCTGTTGAATTTTCTTCAGCCATTCGACTAATGGAAGGTCATCATCTGAATTAAAATTATTCTCAACCTTCAGAAAACCGCCGTGTTGAAAACAATTAAAAATTGTTTGTTTTGATACCCTTTGCCATGCCATATGAATAAAGTGTATTCCATCCAAAAGGTTTATAGTAAAATTTTCACCGCCACTATCAATAAAATTTACCATTTTCGATAAAAGAAGTCGACGATAATGACTTTTTAAACTGTGAATAACACCCTGATCCATAGGCTGTAGTTTGGAACTGGTATTTGGTGGCATGAGCACTAACTTGATATAGTCCAAATTTTTAACATCTGGATGGGCTGGGCAGTTGTCCACTAACAATAGGACTCTTCGGTTTTTACGGCGTAACTCAGCATCCCATTCCCGCAATTCATTCGCAAAAATATCTGAGGTCATCCATGCTTTTTTATTGGATTTGTAATTTACTGGCAACTTTACAACATTCTTAAAACATCTAGGGCTTTTAGATTTTCCAATTACCAATAACCTTCTTTTTTCTGTTCCTGTTAAATTTGCCACCACAAGCGCAGTGATTCTTTCTTTGGAGAGCTTTCCACCTTTACAATTCTCGCATTTGAATCTCAATGTTCTATCGGGTGTAAGCTTGTAAAATAACCCGGTTTCATCTCCATTGAATATGTCCTCATCCTTGAAGTTTTTTCTAATTATTGGCCACTTGTTCTGCAGCCAGTCGTTTACAACGTCCATATCAACTGCAGAAGATTCTCCAACAACTTTTTCACTGGTTATATTATGCCTTTTTTTAAACCTTTCGATCCAGCTTCTACTTAATGTAGGTTCTGTATCTTTTAAAAGCTTCTTTCCAAGGTCTTCAGCCTTCGATTGCAATATAGCACCACTAATGGTTCCCCTGCCTATTGGGTAAAATATCGTTTTAAGTTCGTTATAACCGAAATTTTTTACGATTATACCAAAAATAACGGTTCGTTTTATCCGAAAGTTCGTTATAAACGGGTTCGTTATTTGCGAAAAAAAGTACACAGGTTTGATGATACTTCAGCTCTACCTTAGAAATATGTTCGTTATAAACGAAAGTTCGCAATAAGTGGGTTCGTTATAAGCGAACATTACTGTAATTTAAAGTTACATTATTTAATAGAAAATCAAATTCAAAAAATATGTTTTAAATTAAGGTAAGTAATTGTTTCGTATTTTTAATTTTCATTCTTATAGTATGTTTCATAATGTGAGAGAGTAATACATCATTATTTAAGTATAAAACCCAGCGGTCTTCGCCGTATTCCATAGGCGTAGTCCAATTATTATTTCATATAACATTCGGAGTTGCAAGAATAGTTGAAATGTGTTCGAATATGAGTGGAGTCGAACAGTCAACAATATACCGACTTGTGCACGAGGATAAACGCGGCCCCATCCGGTCACTAAAGAGGAGTACAGGAAGAAGAAAAGAAATTGCAATAAATGAGAAAGAAAAGACTGCCATCAGAAGCATCATACATTAGTTTTACTTAAAAAAAGAGATACCTACCTACCTTGGACAAAATAATGTCTGAAATGAAAAAGGATGATTTCATTCCACCCATGGTTAAGAAGAAACTGTGGAAAACTTTGAAGGAAATGAATTTTTGTTATGAAAAAATTCAATACAGAAAATCACTTTTAATAGAGAAAGACGAAATGATCTGCTGACGAAGACGATATTTTGGGCAGATAGACAGTTTCGAAAGAAAAACAGGAATATCTAATATATGGGCGAAATTTGGTTAAATGAAGGTTATACCGTTAGTAAAATATTGCAGGATAAACATACAAAAAGCGCGACGCAAGCTTTCATGCAAGGATGGTCCACTGGAATAAAAACACCATCGGGAAGAGGTAAAAAATTAATAATTTCCCACATTGGTATCAAAAATGAATTTGTCGATGGCGGCTTACTAATTAGCATTTAAATCAAAACAGACTGAAGACTATCATGAAGACATGAACGCTGATGTCTTTGAACAATATTTCCAGCAAATGCTAGATCTCATTCCTCCTGGGTCTGTTATAGTCATAGATTATGCCAGCTACCACTCAAGGTCTTTTTGGAAAAAAAATCATTCATTGGCTTACTGTAAATAAGAAACCATTTCATAAAGATATGCTAAAAAGGAGCTACTGGAGACTGTATTGAATAAACCTCTTTGTTCGAAATTTGTTGTCGACGAAATTGCTTCAAAACGAAATATAACGGTACCCAACTAAAGATGTTTATTTTGATTATACTAAACGTGTTAACTTGAATGATTGTGATATCAGTATAATGGATATATTTAATTATGCAAGTGATTTGGATGGTAGTTTTGGATGCGGACCAGATGATATTCCGGCTTATTTTTTGATGAACACTAAATGCACATTGTCAGTTGTACTTTGTAATCTATTAAACTTGTCCTTATCAAGTGGAGTATTTCCTGAGAAATTGAAAGTAAGCTTTATAACCCCTATTTTTAAAGAGGGTGATCGGTCTGACATCACAAATTACCGTCCTATAAGTAAATTTTCGGTTATTCCAAAAGTTTTTGAGGCAATAGTAATAGATAAGATCACACCATATTTCAAGCACATTCTCTCTTCTACTCAGCATGGGTTTGTTAAGAGAAGGTCAACAGTCACCAATCTTTTGGTATACCAGCATAGCTTATTAAACTCAATGGAAGATCGTTGTCAGGTTGATTCAGATTATACTGACTTTAGTAGAGCATTTGATAGACTTAACATTTCAATTTTAGTAAGAAAAATGGAAGCCCTTGGCTTGGGCGGAAATCTATTGCTTTAGTTGGCAAGTTTCTTGAATGACAGAATACAATATGTTAAAATAAGAAATTTCGTTTCACCTGCTATAATCGCTTATTCTGGTGTGCCTCAAGGGGGTCACCTTTCTCCTCTATTGTTTAACTGCTATATCAATGATGTCGAGGAGTTCATTTGTTATTGTGATAAATTGTTATACGCAGATGATTTAAAATTGTTTAGGTGTAATAATTCGGTGTTTGATTGT
This sequence comes from Polydrusus tereticollis, assembly GCA_963920685.1. NCBI lineage: Eukaryota > Metazoa > Arthropoda > Insecta > Coleoptera > Curculionidae > Polydrusus > Polydrusus tereticollis. The sequence continues at coordinate 20,509,199 of OY987326.1, read as the reverse complement.
GAGCAACTACAGCTGGATCTGGATAGCTTTGCTTTGTGGTGTGACTTAAATGATTTGACTTTAAATATACAAAAATGTAAAACAATTACTTTCTCCAAGCTACAGAGTACTATTTTCTATCCCTATAAAATAAACAATGAAATTGTTGAAAGGGTCCAGTCCATAAAAGACTTGGGGGTGACTTTTAGTCATGACTTACAATTTTCATGTCATATTGAGATGGTTTGTAATAAGGCTATGAAGATGTTGGGATTTGTTCTCAGATCTTTAAAAGAATTTAATAATATTTTTATGCTTAAAAATGTATACTGTGCACTTGTGAGATCTATATTAGAGTATGCTTGCCCTGTATGGTTACCCCATTACAATATCTATATTAGTTTGTTAGAGAGAGTTAAGAAGCGTTTTTTGAGACATATTGCTTATAAGTTGGATATTCCATCTGATGATGTTGATTACAATGATTTGTCTCTTTTATTAAATGTTACCAGTTTGGAAAGACGCAGAACTACCTTCGATTTATGCCTCCTTTTTAAATTTATAAATAATCTAATTGATTGCCCCGAGTTGTTAAGCAACATTGGTTTTCGTGCACCTCCTAGACACACAAGGCAGACTCAGCTATTTAATGTGAACTATCACCGCACCAATTATGGATATTTCTGTCCAATATCTAGGATTTGTAGGATGGCTTTGCCAGATGACATTGATATATTTAATATGTCCATTGCCCGATTTAAATGAATGTGCAACCGCCTGTGAATGTATGTATGATTTTATTGTAAGTAATATAATGGTACCTTTGAGATTACGATGTTTGATAGATATTTTCGTTTTCTTTTTTTTTATATATTTAATAAAAAATTTTATATTTTTATTATATTGTACCTAACTAAATATAGTTGTAAATGGCTTGTCCGTAAATAAAGATATTATTATTATTATTATTACTTCGCCTTCCGCCATATCACTGTGAATTAAACCCCATAGAATTGGTGTGGACGCAAGTAAAAGGGTTTGTAACAAGGCACAATACCACTTTTAAAATGAGAGACGTTGGAAACCTCTTGCAAGAGGGAATAAAGACAGTGGATTGTGAAAAATGGAGTAAGTGCGTCGAACATGTGATTGAAATAGAAGAAATAATGTGGGAAGCTGATAACATGCTAGAAAACACTGTAGAGCCCCTTAATATTTCTCTGGACCCCAACTACTCGGAACATGATCACTAAAATTAAAAGATTAAGTTGCTGTATTGTACATACATAGTAGATTTATTATAAATATTAATATTTACTCCAATTTATCTATTTTCATATTATTTTTACTTCCATATAAATTTTTATCTGCTTAATATTAGAATAATTAATATCTCAATTATCTAGCTGCCTATCTCTATTATTGTAATCAAGTACAATAAAATTATTATTATACATTTTATTCTTATAAACTACCTGAAGTAACGCCGCTGTTACCTTAATTTTATTCACGAAACTCGTCTTTTTTTTGTATGCAAATTATATTGACCCTAATTTAGGGCCAATTCGGGGTGTGTAGGTCTGAGATACGGAATTTTAAAAAACTATCATTGCAATTTACCTGAAATTTACAATGCAACCTATTTATAAGTTGTCCATCTTACTTAATGGGTCCTGTCATTGCAAATTTACATTTTATTACTCTCTGGCAATAAGAAACAGAGTATAGGCCTTTTTCACATTTCCTTGTTTTTTGACCAGCTTTTATAATTTTTGGAACATCCAACCAGAAGGTTTGTGACTAATTAATAATGACTTTTTTTTCACAAAATTGAATAATGAAAAAGTTTTTTATTTGTTACTTTTTCTACCACGGAAGCAGGTTCAATGTAATTTACTTCATGCCGTTACAGATAATAAAAAAAAAATTGAAAAGCTCCCCCCACAGAAGAAGTCGGACTACAAGATTCGTACTACGAAAATTGCCAACAGTTGTTTTCCAGAAGCTTTAGTTGGAAGAAAAATTGTCATTATAATGCAGACATTTATTTTTTACCCTCTATTATTGGCCATTCGTAAGCGAATTCTGTACCCATAAACTAGTATTTGTAAATCTACTTAAATTTTTGGTATAATAATAGGTTTTGATTAACTTTAATCTTCAGTTTAACCGGTGGAATAGGCATCGGATATTGGCCCATCCGGGGGTTAAACTGTAACCTTGAAGGTAAAAGTATAATATTCGGCATTAGTGTCTCATATCCGTCCTTCAGTCTTGAAGTTGCGAAACATTAAAACCTGCTTAGTGTACTTCAATACAAAGAAAGTAAATACATTATTTTTATGTTTTATATCCATATTTACGGATATCTACGTGCTTTATATGAAAATATGTTCTTTAGTTATTTTGCTGTCCGTATGTTCATTGTATCAAAACTTTATTACTGTAGGTATTATCTATAAGCCCATTATTTAACTTATTTTATAATCCTTTTGTTCTGCTAATTCTAAATCCGGCATTATTATTATTATCAGCATTGTTTCGTTCGAAATTTTTACAGTAAACTTTGCGGCAATGTCTTTTGTTTGATTAAAGGATTATCATCAATTACTCCCTGGATTCTCTTGGTTTATTATGCTATTATGTTGCTTTATTCTGTTATGCCGGGAAATATTGCTAATATAAATCTTTTTCCTTCTTATTCGGGCTCGGTACCTTAAATTGTTTCAATTTGTTTTCAGATATTTTTATTAAAACCCGAATGTATGCATAATGGCAGTAATTTTTTATATGTTTATATGACTCTATCTTCTTTATTAGGAATTCATTAACTTGAAGCAAAAACTACATGAGAAGTGACGTTTTCATGATAAACTTAATTCTTGCTATAGTTGGGGTCAAGCAAATATTTGACGCGTGACACTTCCACATTGTCATGGGTGTCAAATACGGCAGGCAACTCATAATATAAAGCTGGATTTATAAACTCGAAAAGTTGGTGAGGTTGAAGTTATGATCAAGTTTGTGAGGTTAGATATTCCGAACTCCGAGCATAAAAATTGGTTATCTAGAACTACCCGGGAAGTTTTCGAACCTTACATGAGCTTTACATCAACAACATGAACAAGGGTATAAATGGAACTGAGTGTTCCCTTTAGTTTAAATTAAAATACTATTTCCAATACCAACTGAACCTCAACCTCGCCAACTTTTCGAGTTTATAAATCCACCTTTAAAGTTACTAATGGCTAACTTATATTATAATAATTACCACCCACTCGAAGTATTTGTATCTTTATCCTTTTATATGACTAAAAAGAGACATACATAAACCGAGCTACCTCAAGAAAAAAGAAGAGAAGAAGAAAGGAAAACACATGAATCGAACATGGAACGTAATTTTGTTTGTTTCTCCCTCTTGTGCATTTTCAATGTCATACTTGTCGACCGTACGTGAATTCTCGTCGATTTGGTAAAATGCAGATCCGCATTTTATTTATTCCAAAACGAGTGATGTCGTTGTCTTGTTGACATTCTGTATTTGGTTTTGGTTTTTGAGTATTTAAATCATTTTATTGCCTTTTTATAGTGTTCTATTGTCTTTATTTGTGTAGTGAGTGTTAAACATTGTTTATAGTGTTGGCAGGGAATCTTAATAGAGCCAAGGAAACGAGGAATACTTTACAATATGTGGTTTAATGAACAAACACTTAAACTGACATTACGACATATCTAACAACGTGCTAACAACATATGATTAACGTCAAACGTCAAGTGCAAAAAGAGCTACTACATATACGAAGTTAGGAACAATAAGGTTTGGCACTTTACTTTAAATATATTCCAACAGCCTCTCTATTTAAAATAAGTCAAACCCTGATTTTTTGCACACAACTTGGTTTTGTTCTTATCGACAGCCTTCGTAAGAGAATCTGCTACTTGTTTCTCTGTTGATACATATCTCAACTCCAACAATTTTTCAACTATTCTTTCTTTCAGAAAATGATGTCTAACATCAATATGCTTGGTTCTTGCATGGTAGGCTTCATTCTGTGCTAAATGTATGGCTCCTTGGTTATCAATATTTAATACGGTAGCATTTGTACATTGACCAAATTCTTCACTCAATCTTCTCAACCATAAGGCCTCTTGTGCTGCCATACTCATAGCCATATATTCACTTTCTGTTGTCGAAAGAGCAACTGTTGCTTGTCTCTTAGTTGCCCATGAAATGGCTGTACCATTCTTTAAGAATACATATCCTGTAACTGATCTTCGATCATCTATATTGCTGGCCCAATCTGCATCTGCATAACCAGTAATTTCACTTTTCTTCTCGTTAGAACCATCAAATTCTAATTTACAATTCTTTGTACCCTTTAAATATCGGAGGATACGTTTTGCTGCAGTCCAGTGTATTGGTCCTGGATCTTGTGTAAATCGACTAACATTATTAACTGCATAAGATATGTCAGGCCTTGACACTTGTGCTGCAAATAGAAGGCTTCCCACAACTTCTTGGAAAGGTACGTTAGACATTTTCTGTTTTTCAGTTTCCGTCTTTGGTGACATACTCTTGGACAATTTTTCACCAAGTAAAACTGGAGTATCTACTGGATTACATTCAAGCATGTTGTATTTCTTTAGCATATTTTCTATATACAACTCTTGGTCTAACCATATTCTTTTATTTTTTCTGTCACGTGTAATTTGCATGCCGAGCACAAATCTGGCTTCTCCAATATCCTTCATTTTAAATTGAGACATTAATTGATTCTTTAAACTGGTTTTGGCTTTAGCATCGTTTGACAATAAAATCATGTCATCTACATAAACTGCCACAATAAGTATTAATGACTCAGTAATCTTATAGTAAATGCAAGAGTCGGTTTTCGACTGAGTCAGGTCACATTTCTTGAGACATTCATCTAATTTTAAATTCCATACTCTACTAGCCTGTTTAAGACCGTATAAAGATTTTCTAAGCTTGCAAATCTTGTTCGATTCTGTAAAGCCTTCAGGTTGTATCATATATACATCTTCAGTAAGATCACCTTGCAGAAAAGCCGTTACTGCATCTAATTGATCAATATCCAAATTAAATTCTGCGGCTATAGCGAGTAAATATCTTATGGATGCATACCGAACAACTGGTGAGTAGGTCTCTTCATAGTCTATGCCTTGCCTTTGACTGCAACCTTTAATTACTAGTCTTGCTTTATGCTTGACGACTGCACCACTGGCATCCATTTTTGCTTTGAATACCCATTTACATTTTAAAGGTTTTGTTTCGTCACTGTAATCTACTAATTCCCATGTACTGTTATCAATTAATGCTGAATATTCTTCATTAATTGCTACACGCCATTTGTCACAATCAGGTCTACTCAGAGCTTCTTCAACAGTCTGAGGATCAGAGAAATTAACCATAGTTGCAAAACCAACTTCATAATCATTAAGATGTTCGGGTACTGTTCTCACTCTTTCAGATTTTCTTAATCCATCAGCAGGAACCTGCACATCTTGATTTGGGGTAAAATCTGGATCTAGGTCGATATCGGGATAATTTTCTTCGTACTGTTCTTCACTGTCAGATCGTGACGTAGAAGACAATGACTCATCATGTTCAGAATCCAGGTCATTTCTATCAACGTTATTGACCTCTGGAGCTTGATCTAGGTTAGGCAATTGAAGTTCTTCCGGAAACACAAAAAAATGTTTTTCTGACTTTCTTCGAGTCTTATCAAGTAATGAAGCACCCTTTTCAGTCTCGAAAAATATAACATCTCTAGCTACAAATACTTTATTAGTGGAGGGATTGTATAATCTGTATGCTTTACTTTCTGTACTGTATCCCACTAATATACTGACTACTGTTTTACTGTCCAATTTCTTACGGATTTCTTTGGGTATGTGTGCATGAACTTTGCACCCAAAAATACGTAGCCCCTCTAGCTTTGGTTTTTGGCCGCTCCAGGCTTCTTCTGGAGTTTTTCCTTTAAGGCACTTTGTAGGTGATCGATTTTGTAGATAAACCGCTGTAGAAGCAGCTTCTGCCCAAAAATTATTAGGTAACTCGGAATCAATCAGCATACATCTCACCTTTTCAAAAACCGTACGATTTACACGTTCTGCTTTGCCGTTCTGCTCAGCTGTTCTTGGTACAGTCAACTGATGTACAATACCAGAGTCCTTTAAAAAATTCTCGAATGCAGCACTGACATATTCACCTCCATTGTCTGTGCGAAGTGTCTTTATTGTTTTACCAGTCTGATTTTCAACCAATTTCTTAAAAATCTTGAAGTGGTCAAAAGCCTCGTCTTTAGTTTTAATAAAATACACGAAAGTCTTATGTGTATAGTCATCCAAAAACGTAAGCATATACCGTGAACCAACAAAACTGGTGACCTCGATAGGCCCACATAAGTCCGAATGCACTAACTCAAGAACCTCTTTGGTACGCGTTTGACTGTCCTTAAATGGTAGCCTGTGACATTTGCCCATGACACAAATTTCACATTTACAAGCAGGCTGAGTGTCAGTAAAATTTAGGCCAGATGCCATACCATTTTTAAGTTCATTTAGACTGCTAAAATTAATATGCCCTAGCCTACGGTGCCATAACATTAAATTTGCTGATGCATGACATGCTACATGTTCATTTTTTAAATCTAGTCTAAATAAGTCTTTATCAAGTGTCCCTGTTGCGATAACTTGTTTTTGAGAATCATAAATCTTACAACCCGTGGCTTCAAAAAGTACAGAACAATTTTTCTTAACCATTTGACTGACTGATAACAGATTGACCTTCAAACCTGGTACATAAACAGCATTCTGGATTTCTGCATTATGAGAGCTTGATACAGGCAAAAAAACGCTGCCTACCTTGTTTGCACTCATCTTTTGATCATTTGCAGTACTAATAGAACATTCAGTGGTAGTTTTGACTTTTTCAAGCGAATCCAAATCATTTGTCATATGGATTGTAGCAGCAGAGTCCAAATACCAACTATTTTCCTTTAAATTACAACTCGGAGCAGCTGATAATGCTGAATATAATGCCACATCATTATTATTCTGGTTTTTATCTTTGTCTCTCTTCGGCTTGTCACAGTTTCTCGCAAAATGTCCAAATTTATTACACTGAAAACAACGAACTACTCTGTTTTTGTTTTTTGAACCACTTCCCGCACTGGAATTACTGGCGGTTTTCTGAAATCGGTTGCTATACATAGCAATCTCACCATCTGATGACTTGACATCCTGGAGTAACTTAGTCTTTATCGCATCTCCGGTCACTGGTACTCCTGAACTCTCAATTCCCATAATCATAGGTTCATATTTAGTGGGCAATCCTGCTAGAAGAATAGTTCCAACCCATTCATCACTTACACAGAGACCAACACTAGAAAGTTTGTGTGCTGTGCCAACAATCTTGTTGACATAATCTTCAACAGATTCACTTTCTTCCAAACGAGTTGTTATCAGGGTTCGCAGCAGCCCAACTCTTCGGGTGAGCCCCTTGTCCTCAAAAGCATTTATTAAGGCTTGCCATACGCCCTTTGCATCAGTGGCACCTTGCACATGAACATAGTTGATCGGTTCAATCAACAGAATGATCTTGCTTTTAGCTTTTGTTACCTTTTTCGCGTCTGTTTCAGTTCCTTTAACACAGTCCCAAAGCTCTTCATGCTCCAAATAAGTTTGTACAGCAAACTTCCAACTATCGAAATTTTCCCGCCCTCGTAGCTTCTCAATAGGCGGTAAAGCGGTCGACATTCTGGCTGGAAAATTCGTTCAAGCAACAACTTTTAAAAACTTATTTTTCATGCAACGGGTCCCTGGGCCCATAACCTGTTGGCAGGGAATCTTAATAGAGCCAAGGAAACGAGGAATACTTTACAATATGTGGTTTAATGAACAAACACTTAAACTGACATTACGACATATCTAACAACGTGCTAACAACATATGATTAACGTCAAACGTCAAGTGCAAAAAGAGCTACTACATATACGAAGTTAGGAACAATAAGGTTTGGCACTTTACTTTAAATATATTCCAACATATAGTTTATAAGACTTTTATTTAGTATTATTTTTTTAGACGTGTGTTTATCTTAAGAAAAGTAAGTAACTCTACTGGCATTATATCAATAAACATCATTTACGTTGATAGAATTAGTCGGAAGTGGACAATAAAAAAGGCTAGTGAGTGCTTGCCAACGTTTCGCTTTATTTATGTAAAGCTTCATCAGGGCTGAAATATAATAATTTTCTTAAAAATTTTGGAGCCTGCATATAAAATACATGACAAATAAAGAACATATTATACACAATGACAATGAATATTAACGAATTGTAAGGTTAAAAAGTTTGAATACATTTATTTATAGACATTTATTGGAAACACCTAGTCAAATGCAAATACATATGAAATATACAATCCCCAGGCCAAAATTTTTAAGAAAATTATAATATTTTAGCCCTAATCAAGCTTTAAATAAATATACTGATACGTTGGCAAGCACTCATTAGCTTTTTATTGTTCACTTCCGACTATTCTATCAATGTAAATAATATAACTCGACACGAACAGTTTAAAAAATAAACATAATTTTATTTTCATATATTTTTAATTTTTAGAGATTAAATATGGATCACGATTACTACAAGCCCAGTACATCTGGAGTCAGTATGGAAGATTCGGTAATTTTAACATAATTTAAGTATTGGACACTTATACAATCTTAGAATATAAAATCACGATAAAATCTGCAAAAAATGTATTCCTTTAGCACTAATTCTATTCTATTTTTAGAATTCTGCTCATTTGCAGATACACGGGAATAAATTAGCCCAAGAAATGATAAGGAACGTGTACAGGACTTAGGCTGAAGGACTTTGAGCAATGGCCTTTTGGTGTAAACCAATGAGGTACTTAATAAATACATAAAAATATTATTAATCGTTATACACTACTAAGATTGCTTTTGTTAAGGCCTGTGATATTAATGGTCAATCCTAAATCCCACCATTACAATGCACAGGATCTATCAAAACAAATTTATTTATATTATAATTCATATTCTTAGACCAATTTCCCAGCAATCATTTTCTGCAAAGGTTTATAAATAACAATATTTGTCAGTCCGGCCCTGACTAAGTATCAGCTGTAATAAAGTTGGTGAAATCGAAATAACTAGTATTGGACAAATATGACAAGATGGAAGTGTCACGCGTCAAATATTTGCTTGACCCCAACTATAATTATAAGTGTTAGTAATGTCCCTCGGTTTTATGCTTAATCTTCCTCAACGCCATGGAATGTGGATTTAACTATTCCTATAAAGAAGGAATATTGCAACGTAATAATTTTGTTTGTGCTGATTCTAAAGCAATTAGAAGGAACACCGTTTAGAAATCTGTTCCCACTACCGCACAACAAACAGTCTTTTAATTAATTAGAAATCTAATGATTAGTGTAAGTATTTTTTACTGTGCTTCCTGTTTTAGGGTAGTTTAAGTTTTATAAATAAAACAAAGCAGTCCTCCTCCACAGTTTAATAAAAATGATGATAGATGAAAAGGTTCCCTACATGTTTCGAGCGCTTAAGCGCTCATCATCAGGGGATACTATAAAGGAAAAGTTAAAACGACCAATGAATATAAAAGAAAATTTTTAAGAACTTACCTAACATCGAGTTTTGTAGAAAAAACGTTGTCTCAAATTAATGAGTACAACTTATAGTAACTTGAAAGTTGAAGACTTGGTATGTGAGATACTCATGTATGTACTCATTAATTTGAGACAACGTTTTTTCTACAAAACTCGATGTTAGGTAAGTCCTTAAAAATTTTCTTTTATATTCATTGGTCGTTTTAACTTTTCTTTTATAGTATCCCCTGATGATGAGCGCTTAAGCGCTCGAAACATGTAGGAAACCTTTTCATCTATCATCATTTTTATTAAACTGTGGAGGAGGACTGCTTTGTTTTATTTATATTACATTAACTCCACTGAAAGTATGGACTATTTCTTCAACTTCAAGTTTAAGTTTTACTGCGTTTTCTTACAACACTCTTTTTTATGGACAATATTTTTTTTTCGCCTAGCTAGAAAAGTTTAAATTTTGTTAAGTATAGTAAAATTAAAGAGGTGAAAAATTGGGGTTGTGAAAAGAAGTGGTAAACTAGACATTGTTGAAAAATTGTGTATTAGTAACTTTATTAACGTGAAATAAAAGTATCTGATGGTCGAGAAGTTTTTTTTAATTGTTGTTACGGTATAGTAGAGTAAACGAAATAAAGTTTTGGAGTTAAATTAGAGTGGAGAACTGAAGGTAAAATGGGCTAAGAGTTAATATAGTTATAAGATAAAATAAAAATTTAAAAGTTGTAGAACATAGAACATTGAACAAAGAACGACAGGTCTGCAAGGTTACTGGAGTAAATAGAGACCAAACTGGACACACTTACATAGCAGAAGATATTAATAAGGAGGCCTTAGAGACCAGACAATCTAACAAGAATCGGTCAGAAAATGATAAGGACACTCCTGCAAGTAGACTCTTCGGTGTCGCTTCCTCTTATCGGATTCTATAGCCTCACTGACGAGCCGTTATATTAATATATATGGCAAGACGCGTCTGGTGATGGATACGGGGAAATGAACCAACTAACCTTTAGATTTGCCACTGTATTTATTATGAAATCCAGAAATATTTTTTCCTAATGGAAATAATACCCATGTTAAATAATTCTTGAATATAATATTGTTTATCAAAAATAAGGCGATAAATTCACGAGAAATAAGGTCACAGTTAAGCCTCATTCGTGCCATTGGCGACGGAAAAGTAAGATATCCAAAATCTCACTTCGGAGCAAAGATTAACGGCCCTCTTCAGCTTTTGAGCGTCGATCATAATACCATGATACACAATAACCGTGTTTTATTATTTTTTGAATATCTTGGCTACGTGGATTTTGTCTTATCTTGGGAATTTTTCTTTCGAGACGTGAAACAACAGACAGAAAATTAAAAATAAACGTAACCTTGCCCTATATCAAGAAAATTTGCGTAGCTATATTTTCTGTGCATGTCCATGTCTAAATAAAGTCTTGGATGATATTCGCCTAACTTTTGTGATAACATCTCCATAAAATGAGAATCCGGTTGGTAACTGTGTGTAAGATTGTCTGGATTAATTTCAAAATCCACTAATGGATAGTTTTGATGGCCACTATTCTGCTGAGTTGTTGTAGAACATTACTCGTGGAAGGTTTATGTGTAACTAACATTAATCTACGACAAAAAGGGGCCATGCAGTCGGGAAAAGTTGTTTATCACGTTATCTCCTTCCGGCAGTATAAAAAATCTATGAGAGCGGTACACAACTTTTACCCACTTTCATAATACTTTTAAACTAACTTTAAAGCACGTTTACTTCCTGGTAAGTTTTTAAATGAGTTGCTGATGCACAATTAAAGTTGTCAGAACTTAATAACAAGCAATTTTCGGTCACCTGGTTAACAATTCCTGTAAATGTAATTATTACTAATGACTACTAATCGAATAACAAAAGCAATAAAAACATTTTTGCCTGAAAATTAAATGTTTAGCAAATGAGATTTAGCTGAAACATCGAATAGCTTGGAGCTGTAAGTTATTATTATGTTGACATAAATATTGAACAAACTTAATAAAATAAGATGTATAATAAAAAATTATGCATACTCCGACACACGGTTAATGGTCATGACTAACTAATCCCTTTATACTTTATACCTACTTGTCCTTCTATCTTGACAAATAAATCATTCCGGTCCAGGGTGGTAGTAGGAAGATTGAAACAATGCTTGTATATGTACAAAAATTTATTGTGTATTGCTGACTTTGACATAAATTATTAATATGCGTAAAAGTAGTAAGCCGTAATATATAATTTTTATTATACAGGGTGACAGGGTGTCATACGTAGAAGTTCCAGACCCCATTATTTTCTTTAGTTTTTGAGATATCGGAATACATTTTTTCTTGTTTGAAAACGAATGGCAAAGGCTTTTTTGACATCTGTGTAATTACCGGGTTGAAAATGTGGAACTTCTACGTGGAACACCCTGTATAAGACCGTATGAATAAAATGAATCATCTCAATAGTTAAATCTGTACTATCACTATCATCCACTCAAATTATTAGAGGTTTTATGTTTTCCCAGAATTTTTTATAATTATTTTCGACTTCAAGTACATGATTAACGCATGCTCTGGTATTACTTCACACTGAGTTTTAACTACTTTATTTATATTAGCGGACAAATCTAAGTGGTATGTTACCGGATTCTTTTGTAGCCTCATCTACGCAATATATTTTATCATACGATTTTGTTTTTAGTACCTCATTTTTTCAATTTGTGTTAAATATTTTTGTCTCCATTCCACTAACCGTTGGGTCTCTTTAATGCAAATGCGCTTGTCAACTTTTTTAAATCGAAATCCAATTTTGTGCAGGAATCGGCGTAACGTTTCGCGACTAGCAGCAAATCGACTATTTGCAAATAACCTTTCTCGCAAAGAATCAAGTGAAGGAATCTGCTTAAGCTCATACATCGCATACACTTTCCTGCAAATCAACTATGCATCACCATTTCCAAACACTTTCAATGTGCCTTTGTCAGATCTGTCCTTCCTCTCCAGTGAATTGTCTTGGTTGAGGAACCGACGCAAGGTAGACCTTGAAATGCCGGTTAACTCCACTGTCCTCTTAATGGTAGCTTCTATGCCCTCTGACGTTTTTAGAAGACCTGCAGACAAATATTTTCCGTAAGATTTTGACCTGATATTTTTGTCTCACTCTGTATGGCTATAAGGTCGGTCCAATGAAAGAAAATGCTTGTTTCGACTTCCAAAATAACATAGTGAAATTTTAAAAAAATCTCATAAGAAGTTTAATGTTCTTTCATATCAAAACTAAAAAAAATATAAATTTTACCTTGATATACTCGCAAAACAATCCTCTTGCAGCACATCTATAAATGGCAATTTGTTTTTTGCTCGTTTTTGTCTTCAATTCCGTCGTCGGATTCACAGTTTTCAACCCACGGTCTGAACATTTTAAAAATTGCTAATATTAATAACACCACTGAACACCGTTGGAAGACACAATAATAATTCGACAATTCCTAATGTGTCGACAGGTATAATTAATTATACCTTAAATACGTACATTATCAAAATAAAAATAAAATACCTCCCTGTTACTTAAAAACGCTTACAAACCAGCCCTTAATTGGTTTATGGTGGGTAAAGTCGCCCGATCGTTATAAAGCAGGTAAAGTCATGACCATTAACCGTATGTCGGAGTATAACAGTTTATTAGGTCAGTTCAGGCAGCTGTAGCAGTTTTGGTTATTCGCTAACCAAAATCTTATGCAGCCCAACTAACTGCCGTGTAAGCTAAAATGATACAAAAGTCTTTTTTTACATAATTGAATTCGTAAAAAAGAATGCTTCCATAAAAAGATTTATTTATTTAGCAATTTTCTTGCGCCAATTTGTTTATCCCAGATGAAAAAGAACGAAACTGACGAAAAAGTTGCATTGTGCCTCTCACACGTCATCATAATACAACTCAAACCTACTTGCGATATTTTTAACTTGTTTAACTGCCGAGTCTCGGTTTTTAATACAAAGCGATCGAATATTTGCCGAACACGCGATATTCGACTCACGATCTTTTTCTTGTATGCCCGTCTATGAACAATGAATAATATCATTTTTCTAAACTTAATTAAAAAAAAAGTATAATTTTTTTCATGGAATAAAAAAGAGAATCATTAATTTACACGAAAAATGGCATATTATTTATAACATGTAAGGGACAAACACTGTTTCGAGAGAAACAAATTGCCATCGTTTTTCTCCGTTCGAAGCAAATGGACTTAATATTTTTGACTTGTAGAACACCTTAATAACTAAATATTAAAAGAAAGAAGTTTGTACCTTTTCTTTTCGTCATACCAAATCATAGGACGCGTTTTGCCGTATTACGACTCATCGGCAAGGCTATAGGACCTGATGAGAAGGAAAGGGACCTTAGAGTGCATTTCAACACATAATGTAACGATACATATGCGAGATGTTGCACGTGGCGACATCTCGTGGCAATCGAGTTATCCACCCAACCAGAGCAGCAATTATACTACATGAACATTGAACTAAGCTAAATACAAGCAAAAAGTAGTCATAAGAATAAAAAATATAAGATGCAAAGAAACAATTATATGTATAATTGACAGTAACAAAGACAAATTAAATATTTACAAACAAGACAACAACAGTTCAGCAAACCATTCTCAAATTACACGAGGACGTCCTCAAAATACTTGTTCACGAAGTAATATTCCTTTCTGACTAACAGAGAGTTTACTTGATTTCTGAAGTGTCTGTCAGTTTTAGATTTTCTTACGTGCAAAGGGAGATGATTAAACATCTTTTTACTATTATAAACTATGGAGTTCTAAGTTAAATTATAAGTGGTAATGGAATTTGGCGGGTATTGTGCACTGATGCACTGGTTTATGTCATTTTTAAATTTTCTAACAATTAAGCGACATGTGTCTAACAGGAACAACCGCAATGTTTATATTTTATTTGTCAAAAACAACTGTTTAGTTTAGTCTATTATTGCTGCTTTAAGCTTTTAAGCATATACCTGATGCCACTTTGCTGCAAACGAAATAGTTCTTTAAACGATAGTTGGGGCAACTTCTCCAATAACAGATGCCACATCTCAAATCAGTCTCTATAAACGAGAAATATGGACTTCTCCTAACATCTTATCATCATCATCATAGTCCAGGCTTTTTAAAATAACCCTCATTGCATAACAGTTTGATGCCAGTTTTTTGCTAAGGTAAGTTATGTGTGTCTCAAACCTCAGCCTGTCATTCACATATAATTGTGGTCAACTTAGGGTTATTCGCATTGAGCTTAAGAAGAACGCTGTGTCTAGGTACACGCTAACGTGCACACAAATTTAAAAATTATATACACGTGAAACGTCATCAACGCAACGATGTCATTTTTTAGCGTGCGTTTTATATTTGAATATTGGTTAGGTACAAGCTTAGTTTTTTTTGAAATACTGCTAATAAAACGCTAATAACGTTTATATCGAAAAGTAAGTTTTATTTCAAAATAAGAACAAAAAATGAATGTGACAACGTTTGATAAGTATATGTAAGTGCTTTGTAGGCACGTAAAAAAGAAAATATACAATTTGTAATTTAAAACTTGTTATATCTAGAAACTTATTTTTTTATTCTTCTTTTTTTCAATCCTATGACGGTTTGTTCGGCACCTTTGGGTGTTCCTTTTATTTTAATTTTGAGTGGTAATAATATGTCACTTATAACTAAAAAAAATGTAAGCATTAGGTATATTAATTTCGGATTATGTACCTGCTAATATCTCACTATTGATTTTTTCCCTGTTTTCCACCTAAATAAAAGAAATAATAAAAATGCGATTAAAATTTTAAAGATACAGCAAATTTATGGAGGTGGATTAGGTACTCCTGACATATCATGATTTTGATGCTTATTCAATAATTGTTTAATTTGGAGAGCATCTCCTGCCTTTGTGGCACGAATCTTAATCTGAGCTGGACAATTGATCTTGTGGGTTCTACAACATTCATATAAGTAGTGCATATTTGACCATTTTTTAAAGGCTTTCAATTAATTATAATATTTAATAAATTTAGATGGTATCTAATATACCTACACCAACCTTCTTTTACGCATGCCTTTTCCACGAGTTCTGACCGTACCGCCATGAATGCAAACGTATTGAGCTTCGTAATATTTAAGATCTTTATTTAATTCCCGCTTTAACATCTTCTGAGCTGCCTCGATCGTTCTGCTACCCTTAATTACAAGTTTTTGTCTGTTGTCTCTTTCATATTTTTGTAAAAGTTTGACAACCTCATTAAAAGAATCAAATATTTGGCCACACTGCATATCTCATTAACACCAAACACACTAGTAAAGTATCAAATTGTACACTAAACTGTAAATTACAGTTTAGTTAGTGTACAATTTGATTACAGTCTGTAATCAACAATTCACAACAAATAATATGCATAACCTTAAAATTACTGCCAACGTGCACCAAGAAAATATTCAATTCGTACACGCTAAAAAGTGACGTCCTTGCGTTGATGACGTTTCGCGTGTATATAATTTTTAAATTTGCGTGCACGTTAGCGTGTATCTAGACACAGCGTAAAAAGAAACGACACCTTACGTGGTTCTATCAATCTGTATTTTCTATAGTTATAATATTGTATGTACAAGTTAAAATTACAACAAAAGCTTCCGTCCTCAATAAATATGTAAAATAAACTTAATTGCTAAACCTAAATATTTTCCGTCAAGTAAGCTGTACCGGATATTGTAATAATTAAACAATACTGAAATTAAAACACAACGTTTGAAAACTTAGGATTACTGAACTTTTAAACTTATTATTCCAGTACATAATCCCAAAAATTTATTAACATTTTTACTGCATTAAGAAAGCATTTAAAATCACGCTTATTTTCGAAATATTTAGCGACAAGAAATTTGCATCAATCCATTCTTTCACCTTGACCAGGTCATTCTGAATGGCAGTCTCAAGTTTGTCGGTATTCTTTCCTGTCCAAAAGCAGGAGCAAAGCGGTCCAAGCACAGATCCTTAAGGCACTTCATGTCGAATCTCCATCCGCCGAGAGAACATATTATTAAAATTAACTTTTTGATAGCGTGCTGTCAAGTATGAGCCAAATCAGTCCAAAGCCCTTCTCCTCCCTCCATATCTCTCTAGTAGCACTCTGTGACTGACACAGTCTAATTCCTTAGACAAGTCACAAAATACCACTGCAGCTACCTCACTTTCATTAAAACCCAAGTATAGACTTTCCAGTAATGTGAACATTGCATCATATTTACTTCTTGATTCCCTAAACCCAAACTGTTCAAGACAAGGTAAGTTATGCGAATTTAGGAAAAGCTGCAGTCGCCTTCTTACTAGTTTTCCCACTATTTTCGATAAAGTGAGCAGTAAGGAGATAGGCCTATTTATATTTCGATGGTGTTTCAGGATCTCCACCATTGTGCAAAGGTATGAATGGTGTATGCTTTTGGCCAGCACATTCCAAGCATTGTCAGGCAGTCTAAGAAATATTTCAAGAGATAATTCATCTCAACCTGAGGACGTTTTATTATGAATTTCTTTAAAAGTATTATTGATTTTATATACAGTATGTCCGGCCATGTGGTGGTAGACAAGAGAGATAATTTTGGAACAAACATTTCATTCTTCGAGGGAAAGTCATTAATTATAAAAATTTTTGCTTGCTCAAAAAATAGTCGATGAAAAAAAAAATTTGTTGGAAGTTAAAAATTCAAAATTTGTACAAGAGTAAAGCACCATTATTCTACAGTTTTTAGCAAAACGCTATTTAAGAGAATTATTTCAAATAATTGTTTTCATTAAGTTTGGATAACAATAATATTTTTGCTTTAAAGAGATGATAAATAATGTGTTTTTGACATTATTGTTAATAGCGATAGTGAAGTAGATTTAGTTGGGTAATTTATTAATTAATATAATAATTTAGCATTATGTGTAAGTGTAAGACCATAATTCTATTTTTATATTTTTTCATAAACTTAAATAAACATAGGTTTCATATTTATTTGCTGCTAAATTAAATATTTCAATACTATGTATTTTCTAAGACGGTCCTAGCTCAGTCGGTATTGTGTCAATACCCCTATTTAGGTAGAAATAAATAAGAGTAATTTGGTCAGTTTCTTATATTATTTGTGAATACACTTTACCCGTATTAGAGTTACAAAAAGTAAGAAAATACTACATTGAAGATGGTGCAGCGACTCTACTCGTACTGCAGTCTGTTAGAGGAACCCCACACTGTCCTCGAGGAAACGAGCTACGCAACTGCAGGTTGTCCAAAAAAGTACCATTGCGCCCAAAAAAAACTGGGACAACATATACCGGGTGTTGCATCGTCGAGCGGGACATAGGAAATCCCATGTAATTTTAAATGGGGTCAATTATTGGCTTCCCTAATTATTTTAGAGAAAAATTCTATTTAGATTCATTAAAGAGCACTAAAACCCACATTCAAAAGAATAACTTTAGATATTTTTGATGAGCCCGTTTACGTGTTATCGCCGATTTCTTTTTAACTATTTCTCCTTTTTATGGCCCCGTATTTGCGGGCACCAGTCAAGTTAAAAGATGACTGTCAAATAAAGTTGTCATTTTGAAATGTGTGCTTTATTGTTATAAAAACTCGTACATCGAAAATATTAAAGGTGTATTTATGAGTACAAATTAATCTGAATAAAACTAAAATAAAGTATCCAATTACAAGGTTAATTATGACATTTTACATGTTTCAATATTTTACTAATTAATAGGTAGGTACTATTAAATTGTTAGAACTTTAGGATTTAAGAAGATGTTCAAATATTCCTCAAAATGACAACTTTATTTGACAGTCATCTTTTACCTTGACTGGTGCCCGCAAATACGGGGCCATAAAAAGGAGAAATAGTTAAAAAGAAATCGGCGATAACCCGTAAACGGGCTCATCAAAAATATCTAAAGTTATTCTTTTGAATGTGGGTTTTAGTGCTCTTTAATAAACCTAAATAGAATTTTTCTCTAAAATAATTAGGGAAGCCAATAATTGACCCCTTTTAAAATTACATGGGATTTTCTATGTCCCGCTCGACGATGCAACACCCGGTATATAGACTATAATATAAAAAAAAAAACTTAAAAAAAAAAAGAAATTTTAAACCAAATTTAGGTACGTCCCTTCAAACCCTATTATAGTCACGCATTAGAAGAGGTGGATGATACCAAAAGGTTAGATTTTTGTTTGTGGGTAGGGAGTAAGATTTTAGGTGGTAATTGGTAATAGGGGATTTCCTATTCATATTCAACTTATAATGTTATCGGATAAGGCCAAGTTTTTGACGAATGGAACTGTGGCATCGCAACATGTTCGCTATTGTAGTGATGTTAGTCTTATGTTCAGAATCCCAACCCGACGTCAATATTTAAAAAAAGGCGAATGTTTAGTGCGCTGTTTCCTACTATGTTATAGTAGGACCGTATATCTTTAATAATACTTGTAACAGAACTTTTTATTTAAATATGATAAATGTTTTTTTTTAATCGTTCGGAACAACTGTCATTAGATTACCTAAGTAACACAGTGGCGGCTCGTGAGTGGATAAGGGAGTGAGGCTACAAAATAGCGCCGCAGGCGAAAATTTTTCGCGATTTCAAGGTCATTGGCTTAAAATGAATAGTTAGGAATTCAACCAGCAATATAATTACTTTGAAATACTAGGTTCCACGAGAAAAATATTCAATTTGCAAGGTCAGGGTCAATTTCTCTCAGTGCATCCGCGATTGTGTCTCTATTTTGCTCTACTCTCGTAAGCGCTACAGAATTCTTAATATTATGTTCTTTGGAACTTTCGTGTGATTTTACCGCCGTGAAAATTTTTTTAAATCTGAATACCCACCTTCTGAACTCCAATTGTTTTTTACGCTGCCTAATAAAATACAAGGCCAACAATATAAGCTTTCCTTATAAATACTTCTGCACAGCCACTTATAGGTTTCGTACCAAGTTACCTGAAAAGCTCTTGAATATTGCTTACCCTGTCTCTTATCGTTAAATATTGCCGAAATTTTTGGTGTCGGACGAATACATAATACCTGTCTTTTTTCCGTTTCGTTTCTCCTTAAAAATAGGTCTGAGAGAATAATATCATGAACAGGATTTATATTTTTTTAAAACAATAAAATTTAGCGTTTAATAATTAATAACATAATAAAGAAATCTTAAAACTTACCGGATCTTGAAAATATAACCTTAATTTGCCGAACACGAAATTATAAATTGCCCAAACAAACACTGCCAATACTTCTCCATAACCTGCATCGCACCTGTATTCTGACTACCCTGCACAGTCACAACTCACAAGAATATTAACATAAAATAAACCAATAAAATATGACAATTAGTAATTTTCCTAAATTAAACCAAGACACACAGTTCACACACCTGCTACGATAAAAGTCGAAGTCGGGCGCCGGGTAATCACAGAATTCGCAGAATAAAACATGTGATTTAAACAGCCAATCAACAACCAGCTAAGCTAGGATCTTATCGCCTCAATGAGAGAAACAAACGCGAATGACCCCCGGGTAAGAGAGAGACAGACCAAACAAAAGACGTTGAGATTTTCGTATGAGGCTTGCCAAAATAGGTACGAACACTCGGAGCAGTGAAGCTGAAATTATTTAGCCTCTCGGCCGTTGACAAAAGTTTACAGAATAAAATAGTCGCTTATAGCGCGGCGCTCGGTAAAGCAGTATGAACATTTGTTTTTCATATGGAATTTATATTTGAAAATTTATAAATTTAAAACAAACATATTTGTATTTTTTGAGAGGAGTTTGGGAGATTGAGGGTGAGGCGCGGCCTCAGAGGCCTACCCTGAGGAGCCGCCACTGAAGTAACATGTACTTCCAGCAAGATGGATGCCTGGCCCATTTTGCTACAGAAGTAAAGGAATGGCTTCATTTGGAATTTTGAGAAAATTGGATCGGGCAGAATTGTCCAGTTTTATGGCGTCAAGAAGTCCCGAGCATACGTTGGCAGATATGTATTTGTGGGGACGCCTAAAACAGTTCACTTATGCCAATCCACTGCCATATGATGGATACATTTTTTTTTTTTATTTTATTTATTTATTACTGACCTCGAAACAGATAAATCTGGTAATGAGGCCTATATATATATAATAACAGTACATTTTTAACAAATTCCTTAAATGGTAAAAGTAACAGTTAAAATTCTAATGTTTACATTTTACAGAGAGAGTAAAAAAATGTCTAAATAACATGTTAAATTTTATTAGTTTGGTACTGTCTCTTTAATATATTTTTTCAGGTTGGTATGCAATATTTTTTTTCGGTGTTCATTAAGAAGTTCATCAGGAATATTATTATAGGTTTGAATGCTTCCTTCATATGGAGATTCTTGTTTTTTCTTTGAGCGAGCAAATGTATTTCTTAAGGCATCTTTTGATCTTATATTTTGTAATAATCTTTGTTTTGTTTTAGAACTGTGTTTGCTTTAATTAATTCATTTTGTACACTATGTATTAATTTGGTTTGCTCAAAATTGTTGATTTATAGTAAGAAATGGGTATGATCTGTACAAGTCTTCACTGGGTGTATAATAGTTTATGGCAAATAAAGCTTTTATTGATTTATTTTGTAGTCTTTGTAGTTTCTTTATAAAATATTCACTAGCATTACCCCAACAAGGTATTAGATATCTTAAATGTGGTTTAATAAAACTGTTATACAGAAGGTATCTTGAATTATCATTGAGTTAGTGGGAGCATCTCCTAAGTGCTCCAACAATAGGTGCCACTTTATTGATAATGTTATTTATTTGAGAATTCCATGTTAAATTGTTGGAAATTATGAGACCAAGATATTTATTCTGATACTTGTTTTAGCAGGTGATTGTTTAATTTTATTTCTGGATTACACGTCTTTTTTCCTTTTTGTATAATTTTCATATATACACTTTTATTTACATTAATAGTCAACTTGTTGTAGTACAGCCATTCATAAAATAGGCTTATGTCAGGGTTCACAATCCGTTTCAGTTCTTATTCGGTCCTTGCAGAAAATACTAACACTGTATCATCCGCGAACATATAATATTTGCATTGGAGTCCTACGAATTTAAGGTTATGCACATATAAAAGGTAGGTACTGCAATGGTCCAAGAAGCCATCCCAATTATACAAGCTGTAGAAGCAATATCCCTAGAAGAAGTGCGAAGGAGTTATGACTATCTTATAGCCCAACTGTAAAAATGCGCCCTTTATGGTGGAGACGTGTTTGAATAATTATTGTTATGCCACCTGATTTTGGTCTATTTTTATGAATTATACCTTAAATTATAATGATGTATTGGTTTATGTTAATAGTATTTTGTTAAATGTTTTACTTCATATTTCGAAGTAACTTGAAATAAATAACTATGTATTCTTTGATCCGTTGTCAACATTGTAAACAACAATGGACGTAGGCGTAAATACAGCCCAAGCTATATTCGAAAGATGCTGCTTTCCCAACGACTGGAAAAAGCTAAAGTGGTGTTGACACCAAAGATTGGAAAGGAACATTGGCGGTGAATTATAGGCCGATAAGTCTTTTATCATGCCTTGGTAAAGTGATTGAAAAACTAAATCGGGTAACCGACTTTGTATTAGACAACGACATTTTACCACCGGAGCAGTTCGGATTTCGACCTATTCATTGCACGGTGCGCCAGACAACACGATTGGCAACCATTGTACTAAGAGGCTATAACCAGCGCACGTCAACGGGGGCAGTTTTTTTCGATGTGTCGAAAGCGTTTGACAAGGTCTGGCACGACGAACTAATCCTAAAGTTAATATGGTTTGGTATGCCAAATTGGCTTCTAAAAATTTTGATTTCATCCCTTGAGGACAGAACGATCGCGGTGTCATCAGAAAACACCACATCTACGACAAGAGCAGTTAGAGCGGGGGTGCCGCAAGGTTCTCCAATTTCTTCTATGCTCTATAATATTTACATTGCGAACATTCCGCGTCACGCACAGACGCAACCATACCTGTTTACTGATGACACTGCAATCACTGCCACCTCGGGGACACCAGGTTAAATTGAGACAAAACGCAAGCCATCTTTTTCTCCAAGGCCAGAGTGAAATTACCAAGAACGCAAGTTAAAGCAAATAATAAGTAAATTTTACGAAGCGATCAAATTAAATACCTTTGCCTCACCTTTGACAAAAGGATGGCTCGGAATACATGCCTTGACGAACGAATTGCCAAGGCACAGAAGCAGCTGGGTGTTGAATACCCACTGCTTTTTGCCAGAAGCATTTTTAGCATTTTTATTAACGATGGCCCAAAAGTTTGAGAATTATGAAAAATACGATATGCTAAATAAATTATCAGTAACTTTTCAAACTTTAATACCTAAATCCAATTCTGACAGGAGCTATAGGCCATTATGAAACTTTTGTTTTATAGCCTGAATAAGTCTAGGCCTACTAGTAGATGTTTTTGTTTATTCCATTAATATACAAGAAACAGTGGCGTAGCTAGCATTGAATGGGCCCTGTATCAAGAGCCAGGCGGTGGATCCCTCGGCTAGAGAGGGAAGCGGTTAAAATAGAATTAAAACAAACTGAACAGAATAGCTTATAATAATTTCTAATGAAAGGTAATCATAAAATAGAAGTATAAACTTACACAAATAAAATATGCATAAAATAAACATGATTTTTAACAAAAATACAAATAAAAACATAAAAACATAACAATAAATTCGAATAATAAAATAATAACAATTATAACAACATTTCCTATTATAAAGATCTCCTTCTAGCTTTTTTTTCGGCAAAAACATTAATTAATTTGTCAATTTTTGGGGATGATTTAAGGTTTTGCAATTCATTCTTTTCTATGGACATTATTGCTAAATCTGTCAACCTATTTTGTGACATTGAATTGCGTAAATAGCTTTTTATTAATTTTAATTTTGAAAAGCTTCTTTCACATGTTGCTACTGTAACAGGTAATGTTAAGAATAGCAAACAAGCTGTTATAAATTTTAAATTTTTGCTGCTTGGTGCCTTGGTGCCTTGGTGGGCCCCCAGACCAGTGTGGGCCCTGTATCATTGATACAGCTGATACAGCGGTAGCTATGCCACGGACAAGAAAAAATTCCTTTTTACTATTGTATGTGTTAGAAAACTTAAAAAGTTTGAAATTAAACTATAAGGTAATATCCATGGTATATTGTATCGTCAATAAATTATTTTTATTAAAACAGAATCCAAGGCCTACTGCCAATTTAAAGTTTATTATTTAAAAAATATAAATTTTAACCGTCCTGTTAAAACAAATTGTCAACTATTATATGTTTTTGGAAAGCTCTTAGTAAGCAGAATGCAACTATGAATATACAAGGTGTTCCATTTAAAAAAAACATAACTTTGGTATATTTCTCACAAATGGGGGTACCTGGAAAAATACTAAGTACGCCACTGAATTCTACGTAAAAAACTGTATAACACCCTTGTTTTTACATTTTCAATAGGGTATAAGATAACTGAAATACAAGGGGTGTCTGAAAATACACCATTTTCAATTTCGCCCTGTATCTCAAAAACCAAGATGGTCATGATAAATCCATTTAGGGCATCGTTTGTTTAACAAGAAAGTGACACAGGTTTGCGAAAACCGCATCATTCTATCTGTACTAATAACGGAGATACCCGTCGAAAGTGTCGAAAAGAAGACACCCCTTACTTCATCTGAAACAATGGGAAAAACAGTATGTTATTGACAGTATATCCCAAAAATACGGCCATACAGTTTTAAGGCAATCAATGGTGGTGATATAGATTTGTCATCAATCTGGCAGAGGATACAGAAGATTATTTAGATGTATGTTTAGACGAAAGCTCCAATTGAGACATCTAGAGAATGTTAAAAATCAGAAAAAATATGTTTTCTACCTTAGGCTAAAGTTCTGCTTAAATTTATAATTTTGTGATCTCTTATTATATGCTATCTACGATTTCTGAAAATCTCATCATAAATTGCATCAATAATTTAAAAATTAAAAAGAATATTGAAAACTAACGAAACGATCCGACCCTGGCTACTTATTGAAATGGACACTGGCGGGGCCTTTGTCGGTATTTACGAGTTTTTTTTTAACTCACTCATAGTTAGCGAGGACTATAATCATTTTTACTCCGATCAAGATCGGCTTTTACCCCAAATTTTTTTTTAACGGCTCTTTTATAAACGCTTTTAAAATTCTTTTATCTCCGTACGGTTGATTAGTTATCTGGCAAAATAACTATTCAATATTAGAATGCGCAAAATAATAAGTGAACATAAGTGTAAAAATATTACTGCTAATAGTGGCTTAATCCATTTCACTCACATTAAATCAAAACTCAGTAAGGTAAATTTATACCTAAACTTAATAATAACGCATAAAATGCACCAACAAATTTAAGAAAATGAAACAATTTGTTTTTGGATGGCTCAGAGATATTATAATTATAGGTACACTTTTCGTCCCTAAATAAGAAATAACATTTAGTTAAAAAGTACCCTGAATATTGAATGAAACTACGTAGCTAGAAAATATCTACAAAACTAAAACTTACCTAGTAAACAAGACGCAAACACAAAAAAATATACAATAGAATATCTGAAATTCCTCATAACTTTTACATTTAGAAACACTAAATTAATAACCAGAGAAATTCAAACAAGTCCGTTAATATCTTAATTTCGCTTTAACGTATGATTTATTAAAGACTGTCGGACGGGATACTTGCCACGGTTTTCCCGAAGGAAGAAACTTGCTAGATGCATGCGGCGCGCCGTCTGGATTCCTGGATGCCCTGTTTTCGGGAGGCGCTTGCGTCCTTTGCTAATTCAATTATTGCCGATAATGTATACCTAATCAGTATCAATAAAAGTATGTACATGCATATTTGTCAGCAGGACCACTGCTGCGTTGCGGTTAGCGTTATCGGATTGTCAAAGCACGTAAGCCACGCCTAAATAATAAATGATTCTGGATTGATGTTGATTTGTTTATTCTGGTTTTATTGGCGCAAAAAACTGATGGCTCGCAATCATCCCTCGGTAAATGACGCTTCTGAACGCATGCTTAGAATTCTTTCTGTTGAAAGATTATTTTTCGCCGGCAAGTGCAAGTTTAAAATACTAGCCAATTCTCTATTTTCTTTGTTATGGGAAGTTGTAAAATTGAGTGTTACGTAAAATATACGAGCAGCTTTAAGCTCTAGGCGAAGTCGTGAGCTTAAATACATAAAACAGCTGGGTTTATACTGCTGAATATACATACATCTTATGTGTTTTGTAGTCTTGTACTGTATGAAGAGGTATAATCAGAGCTTTTATATTTAAAAATCGTTCCAGTAAACATAATCCAAAAAATTTTTATTTTATCTAGTCATCACCTCAATATTACAAGGTTGCATGTATTATAGTCCACCTTACAAGTCTGTGGCTACGACGATTGAGGAGACAGGGGGGTAAAAGGCATAAAAAAAGTCAGGTTTAACTGTAGCAGCATAAGCGTGCGGTGCCTCGTCTCATGTAAATATTAAGTTAATAAACTAAATTTACTTCCTCTTAGTTTACTAATTAAACCACACCACTGTCCGCTCTCAGCGGCAATAGGTAAAAAAAAAACCGCAGTGGAACACACATTTTTTAGGCATTATTTTATTTATTGTGTCCTCAACAATTATTTATCTGCTAGAAGCCGCCGCCGAGAACTGCGTGGGCGGGAAAAAATTCATACGCGGTCTAATCATCATAAAATTAGGTTATTTTTATTTCAAATTTATTGGTAATTTTAGCAGACCCGGTACATCAGTTTTTTTTATATGCAGCTACAGAAACGTAAAGGCGGGTACGCACTTGAGCACGAATCCGAATGGGGCAAGCCGAGGCCGCATGAGGCAACAAGTATGGACGGTGCCCCGAGGCGCGGCAATATGCTCAAATCGTGCGCCGAACAGCCTCAGACCGAGCCATCTGATGTCGGTCCATCAAAGGAATTCGTACTCAGTCTGGACGTATTTTTATTTAGGCGAGGCAGAAAACACGCTCAAATAAATATATTTAGTAGCATTTCGATTGTTTAATTACTTTGTCTTTTAATAATTTGTATGCAATGGAGTGGAGCCAAGATGTATGTTTAAGTTTAATCAAAGAATTTAGAAGCACGGATGTCCTATGGAATCCCCGAAATAGTTGTTACTATAACAAACTAAAAAAGGAAGATGCATGGGCGGAAATTGCCGCAATTTTACAAAAAGAAATTGAAGAAATTAAGAAAAAAATTGAAACCTAGTATCTTTTTTACGTATTTTGTGCTTAATTTTATTTAAAAGAAAATAAAAATCCTGCTTCGATATTCTAGTAAAATTTTTAAATTTGTCACATCCATCGTCCATCAAAAGATCATTTAATAAAAACGTACTATTAATGTGATTCAGACGTCGTCTTCTCAAATATAGCTGGGATGACCAGAAACGCTTTTCCTTTTTATTTTTCTTTTTTGACAATTTGTGCAAAATCATAATAAAACTAACACAAGCAATCGAGGCATTTAATAATACGGTATTATTTGTTGGCATTTTTTTAAACAATTTTTGTGTCTTTATATTTTACATTAGTTTTATTATTATTATTATTTATACACAACACACGCCGAACAAACACTGAGCAGTACTGAGCACGCCTCATACGGTCTCGTGTTGCCTCATGCGAAGAAGAAATTTTGACAACATGAGGCATTTGGTTCGGCCTCGGCTTGCCTCATTTGGATTCGTGCTCAAGTGCGTACCCGCCTCAAAGCGGACTATAACATGGACCCCCTTCTGCAATAAGGAACCAACTTACAAAACAAGAAAGAGGAGAAAAACCGTTTTAAATGAAATTTCCTTAAAAAAAATTAGTAGGAAATATAAAAAGCTGCAAGTTATATTTTATAACTGGTATTTATTTTCAAAAACATTACATGTAGGTCCTTATCTAAAAAAAATATATTTTTTCCATCTCTTCTTAAAGAAAAAACACTTGGTTCCTTTTTGAAAAATGCATTTCTTTGAAAAAGAGAAATGTAAATGGAAACATGATAAAAACATAACAAAAAACAAAACATAGAACACAGTTACGTCATTATTATTATACATGTAGGTCCTTTTTAAAAAAAAATATATTTTTTTTATCTCTTATAAAGAAAAAAAAGTTGGTTCTTCTTTGAAAAGTACATTTCATTGAAAAACGAAAATGTGAATGAAAACAGGATAAAAACATAATAAAAAACAAAACATAGAATACAGTTGTGTCATTATTCTAATATCTGGTCTTCCAACTCAAAATCAAAGTGCCCATTAAAGCCCTCAATATCTTCTTGTATGTTATCATTTATACATCATTTATACATCAATGTTACTGTAACACCAACTGGTAAAAATTCTTGATTGTTTTTCGTTTCCTTGCAGTAATGTGACTTATATCGTGGAAATTTATTGATATGTGCAATAATAGCAGCTCTTTGTGTTGGAGACATCTTATTATGTCCACCAGCTATCCCTCTACTATCGTGAACTGGTAGACTTCTCACCTTATTGAGAGAAGTATTAACCCTTTTTGTTGATATCCTTAGTGTATGGATACACAATTCTCTACAAACTGCAATTTTATTAATGAAGTAAACTCTAGAAAATTTACGTTTTCCAGAATTTTTATTTGTGTGTCTTTTTTTGACTTCTTCAATCACACATGTTTTGATAAACGCTGTTTGTGTATTAAAGTTCCCAAGACTCCAGTAATGTAAAAAAACTGCTTTTCTATCTTCGGCAGAAACGATGTTGTGACATACATGTTTACATGGGCATTTGAAATCGACGAATGATTTTGGGGCTATAACTTTACCGCCAGCCGAATGGTACCCTTCATTTCTGTTCTTTTATTTTCTTATAGTTCTATTCTGTCCCTTAAATTTTCTCTTCCTGCCTTTTTTTGGCCTTCCCTTGGAAGGGCTCAAAACGGCAGAAGTATTTTGGCTATTATGTAACACAGCCACTGAATCAGCACTATCCGATGAATCTTCTTCATCTTCACAAACAAGGTCTCTATCTTTTACTGAATCATCAGAACAATCACCAAAAGTTAACAAATCAGTCTGCTTCTGACCCTGAAAGAAAAATAAATAGATATTAAAAAAAATGTTTAGCTAATATTTCATTTTCTAAAAGAAGGTTTTAAAAGTGTCGAAACATATTTAGCAAAAAAGATCCAACATACTTTATTTTATAAAATTATTAGTCTTACCACTGGTTCAGTATCGTCTGTGTTTTCATTGTTTAATAAATGGACATTTAGTAAACTTTCTTTATTATGAACATCTTGACAGGTCTAAAATAAAGTAGAATGCGTAGGTTAATTGAAATTCAAAAGGCTTTTTGCAAAAAGGAACCACCTGACTTAAACATTTAGGTACTTACCAATAAATAGTTATTTTCCTTATCTAAAACCACATTTTCTACGTTTGTTTTCTCCGTATTGCATTTTTCTGAGTTTTGATTTACCTCAAAATATACGTAAAAAATTAAAAATAGTGTATTGTTTTTAGGTTAGAATTGTAGAAATTTCGATTTTTGTATTAATAATTACCTTAATATTAAAATTACAATGTTCTTTTTGAAGTGCTAAGGACACTAATAATTTTCCCCTGGTTGACATTTTTGTAAAACAAAAATAAAGCACATAAACATTAAAAGGTTTCTGACAAACGAACTCGCAGCGTAATACAACACGTAACGCAAGAAAGAACCAACTGGTCGTTGGTTCTTTATTGCATAACGCGTACAGCCTGGTCCTCTATTGCGAAAACTGATTACTAGATTGCGTATTTTTCAATTAGGTTCTACTGCTCATAGATGGCGCAGATAGCAATTTCAAGTTGGGTTAGTATTGCGAATATATAAAACACCTTTTTGTGATTCTAAGGAACCAGCTAACTCATTTTGACAAAAATTGTTAGTTGGTTCCTTATTGCAGAAGGGGGTCCACATTGTAGTTTTAAGAAAAATCAATCTAAAAAAACGACCCGCCCCATTGCTGTATGTAAACTTTGCAAATTTTATTTTGGAATGTGACTGATAATGGCATTGCTGAATGTTTTTAATAGAAAATTTGTCAAAAAAAGCACGCAATCTCAAAATCTAAATTTATTAAAAAAAAAACATATAACTCGGATATTTTTAAATCTAAGAGATTTTTTGCAGATTAGTAACGTAGAACTTTAAAACTAAAAAAATTACATTTGATCAAAAATAAAACTAAGCATTTTAAATGCTATTTAGGGCTCAGAATTGAGTCATAGTATTGCCTATCTATTTCAGGAAACCATTTGTACATGGATTTTATAGCATCCTCCTTTATTTGTGGAAGGGCAATATTGCTGTCACATTTCTTTAGTATTGAAGGAACGGATTGTTCTGTTTCGGCCGTAACGTGAG
This sequence comes from Polydrusus tereticollis, assembly GCA_963920685.1. Taxonomy (NCBI): domain Eukaryota; kingdom Metazoa; phylum Arthropoda; class Insecta; order Coleoptera; family Curculionidae; genus Polydrusus; species Polydrusus tereticollis. The sequence goes on along the minus strand of OY987326.1, from coordinate 20,478,955 downwards.
CTTGTCGAAGTTTCCGTTGAGGCAAATTTATGGTTTTAAATTCGTTAGATTCACCTGCCTATTTAAAAGAGTTTTTATATTTGAGCTCAAAAAAGCATCTTGAAAATTGCAAACACACTGCTTTGCTTCTAAAAATGGCACAGTGTTGTAGTTTAATTGATTTGAGTAAGACTGCAAATTAATGAAATCCTGTTTCTTGTCGGTTAACTTTTAAAAGGAAACGTAAAAGTGATACCGGAGAATAATACTCAATTTTGCTTAATGCCCTTTCTGTAGAGGTATGGATAGCATCTACTTCCTGAATGCAAGAATGCCCGGGAACTGAAAATTTTATAGTAATATTTTGCAGATTTTTGTGAATTTGGATCAGGTGAGTGATAGCACAGCTCACAAGACTGTTCCTATTTTGTGGAACGCAGCTGTCGCTCCACAAGATTATTTCTGTAAACTCCGGATGGTCTTTGAATACTTTATGTAATATCTTATAGACCGCGCTAGCCATGTCATTCCCAGTCCTACCATGTAAAGCCTCAGTCCATATGGCACAATAAACTTTTTTTCGAGTGGAGAGGTGACATGTTGTACACATTCAGTTTGCTTTAAAAAAAAAAGTTTTTTATACGACACGATATATAGTCAAGACCCTGATCAAACCTCGCTTTCCTTATGTTGCATGCCCATTCTAAAGAATTTTTCTTTCGTTTCCTTGTTGACTTTGTTTTTTCCGATATCCGCATCTTGAGCATCTTCTGTAGTATGGAAATTTTCTGTGCTACGGTTTCCTTCAGAATCCTGGGAAATCATTTCTTTGGCAGGCATTTCTAAAGGGTGCAAAGATTCTTCTGTCTGAAACTCATTGCTTACTACAGTCTTTTCAGTCGAATTATTTAATAGCGGAGTAAGAGAACAAGGCTCACTTCTTACAAAAAAAGATGTTATCCTTCGTTTCTTACTATCAAATTGCCAAACTACCTGCTTGAATCACTTTTCTAATTTGAAATAAAAGCGTTTGCAATATTGAAAAAGAAAGTAAAAAATGTTACATGCAACCTTGTAATATTAGGGTGACGCAATGTTAAGATTCTTTCAAAGAATAAATTTTTACCTATATCTTTTTTTTCAAATTTGTGCAGTATCTACAACAATTGGTATATTTAGGTAACGTAAAATTAAAACAAAAACGTGCTAAGTATGCCGTGGAACCTGCAGGGACCCTGCAAAATGGGTAGTGTGTAGGCATGCCGGACCGACAAAATCCAGATCGGGCGTGGTTGAGGCGACCGGCAAGTCTGATCGTGTGGAGCACGGTTGGGTCGATTTTAATTGATATTTGATGGGACACGTATGTTTTAATTCTGACAGAGAGTTGCCCCAAATTTTTAGCATTTTGAATCGAAAATGTTTATAAGGGAGAAGCAAGCTTTTTAAGCTTTATAAGGAAATGGCCTGTCTGTGGGATATTTTCAACACCAATTATTTAAATACAGACATGCAAAGCCAAGGAATGGAAGTTTTTGAAGTCAATTGGTCCTAGTTCTTTAAGAATACTAATATGTCTAAATTTTTTAAGCATTTGCTTTTCTTTCTTAGAGGAGCCATTCCGACCTTTTACGCCTCGAAACTACAGAAAAATAAAGGTTAGTGCTTCTTGAACCACAGTGCGAGGTCGGGTGGTATGAAGCAGCACTCTTTTTCCATTTCCCATATGCGCTGCTACACTGAGAATAATTGAACCATTAGAAAGTTTGTAAATCCCTAGTTTGCACCGACCGCAAAATTTTCGCTTAGCACTATAAGAGTAATCATAACAACTGTAAAAATATTCTCTATCGGTAACAATCTCGCTTATTTAAACATTTCTTATTGTCTGTATAAGAAAGGCTTAGACGTTTAACAAATCAGTTTCCCGCATTTATAATACAGACATTTATAAAATTCAGCATAATAGTCGCAGCGATTTGTCGACTGCGTGTTATCAGAAATCTTATAGTCACAAATAAGCCGATTGATATTCGTCACCCCAGCGCCACCTGGTACCAGTCCTTTATGTTTTATTATGTTTTCGAATACCGCCCTCGTCGCGTCGTTACACGTGCTTTTTGTGTTAAACAAGCAAACAAATGCATAAGACTAAGTGATAAAGTGATAACTGATAAGACTGTGCACAATAGTAAGTAAGTATGTATTATATATACTATATTGAGGGTTGAGTATTATATTGTTCTATAAGTCCAAAATGAAATTGTTGGGAAATGGTGATTGAATATTCGAGGTTCATTTTTTTTACCATGGAAATATTTTAATAATTTTAATTACTGGTTTTGGACTCATACACTTGAAAATGAAAAAATTTCATAGTTCTTATTTGAAGTTATTTGTTCCTATACGTTTTTAAGCAAATTAAACAATTTTTGATAGAACATTTTTTTTACTTGACAGCAAAAATTTTACAAAACATCAGATTTTGTACTAACAGCATAAAAAATTCTGTAGAACAAGAAGTTATTAGTACCAAAAAAGTGTAGGGTAGATATTAGGAAAATAATAACATGAAAACATTATTATTGCAGTATAAGATATAACATAGGTATTCCTAACATAGAAATATAGGTTTTGAAAAATAATGGAGGTATTCTTAACTAAAAAAAATTAACTGAAAATATTATGTTTACAAAATAATAAACTGAAGGTACTTAACTATTACTTTAAACAAAAAAAACAAGGTTTACACTATTTTCTTGCTTTGGTACTTTTGTTATTGGATGATGCTTTACATTTATTTACTTTCCTATTAGTTTCTGAAACATTGGAAGCTTTTGCTTTTTGCAATGTTTGCTTTGAATTAGCAGACACGGTGGTGTTGTCATATTCTTTGAAAAAAGTACGAATAAAAGTAATATCCACAGCAGGTATAAACTTAAAGAGCTTTGTAAGATCTGCAACTTTTGCAAATGGTACGTATTTCAATCAAAATTGCACCACACAAACACACCGTGTTCTGACTACTACTTACATACAAAACTGAAACAGCAAAAATTATATTGTTCTAACAGCCCATGTGTATTAAATTATAAAGGTTATTCGATACACATAGAATAGAAACTTTTTGTACTATTTTCCTACCTTAAAAAACGATTTCGCGCCAAAAGTGCTGTTAGAACAGTAAAATAATCAACCTACGATATAATATGATATATTATTTTAAAGCATTTCATCGAGAGGCCAACCACTCTCCGAGACACGTGTACAAATTGTCGGGGAATCGCTCGAAATCCTGAAATTAGTGTCAGAAATCATCGAAAGCACCACCATAGTCGCAGAAATCGTTGGAAATCATTTCGAAATCCCTAATTCCGAAATTCCGAAAAATATAATAGAGCTAGTAAGTTTTTTTTTGAGAAATATATTTTATTTCATTAGTGATAGTTGGGGGATTCTGCACCATAGGGTGCTCCAATGTTAATTTTCGGAGCAATTTTTGACCTACGCTGATTCTTCAAACAGGTTTCGCTGTGTTGTGTTGACGTTGTGATCCTATTGTGTTGACGTTGTGATCCTGTTGTGTTTAACGGACCCTGTTGACCTGAACAGCCCTGTTCAACAGACCCTGTTTAACGGACCCTGTTGACCTGAACAGCCCTGTTCAAGTTGACCTGAACAGGGTCTGTTGAACAGGGTCTGTTGAACAGGGTCTGTTGAACAGGGTCTGTTGAACAGGGTCTGTTGAACAGGGCTGTTCAGGTCAACAGGGTCCGTTAAACAGGGTCTGTTGAACAGGGCTGTTCAGGTCAACAGGGTCCGTTAAACACAACAGGATCACAACGTCAACACAACACAGCGAAACCTGAAGAATCAGCGTAGGTTAAAAATTGCTCCGAAAATTAATATTGGAGCACCCTATGGTGCAGAATCCCCCAACTATCACTACTGCTCTGTTTAGAAAAACAAGTTCTATACAACATAAAAAGGGAACTGATGGAAGATCATCTGTAAGAACAGGGGAACTTATTACAAACGTTTGTGAAATACACCAACAAAATGTGTAAGATGCCTGTCTCAAGAAGTAGGAAGATCTTATGGAACATGCAACACTAATCTTAAAAAACAGTTAAAATTGTCACTTATATAAAGTGTAAGTATTCCAAAAAATATGAGCTGCGGATTTTGAAAGACGCAGGAATTACTTAATCAGTTGATTACCCAAAATGTAATAAAAAGAAATGAAAACATAAATTAAATATCCATAGATGTAAAACCATGCCTCGTCAGTAAAAATAGTGTTTCAAAGACGTTTGCAATATGATGCAAATTACCCAAAAACAACTATGAACATTGCATTCGCTGCGGATTGTCGCTTGGTAATAATTCTTAAACTAAGTTAAGACGTAACCGTGCAGATGCAGCTAATATCTCAGGAGTATATTGCAGGTTCCGTAGGATACATTTACTTGTTGACTTAAACGCCGAATAGAGGTTTGTGAGTGTATATTACCACTTTCAGGAGATTTACAACTTAATTGATCTACTTTTTGTGAAGTGCAAACTTTGGGTTTCCCCCTACCTTTAAACTAAATGAATATAACGCTTTACTTTAAAAGTTAAGAAACTAAACGTAATAAACAACCAAGTAGAATGTTATTTAAAATGAACAATTGTTAAAAACACTATTATAGTGAATTATTTATTCCTTGATGTTGACTATGTAAAAACTAAAAAGGAATCAATCGTTTTTAAAACTGATGGTAAACAAGGCTTTGATTTGAATACTTGTATTGTTTCCGATTCAATTATGGTTGGTTGTTCCCGAATGTTTGTAACAGTAGTGCTTATTGTTAAGTTGTAGGTATGACCTTATTGAACTTGATGAGCAATTCCCCGTAATTTTTATGAGCTCTTGCTCACCAATGCCCGCTTTGACTAGATTCGAAACGGCATTTGGGCGATGGAAGTGGTTTGTTATTTTTCTGTTTTTAATGTAGAGCCCAATTTTTTTTGTCGAAACGTTCGTCCACTTAAGATTTCATTCTGTTAAACTGAATTTTTCCAAAATGGATTGGGATGTCAGGAAAAATCTGTGATGATGCGAGTTTACTGTCGGTACACTTTTTCGAGCCTCCTTAACATGTTTTGGGAAAAATGGTATTATACTCAATCTCTACACTAATTCTTCCAGTGTATTTTTATCCCATACTAAAGCGAAATTGGTAATTTCATTTTCTGGGAAGGCTAATAAACTTTCTTAAAATTGCACATGTAATTTTTTTAAATTTCCACTTACTAACTCAGTACATGGTAAAACAATGTATGAGTGGAATATTCTTAGAAATGAAGACTTGACAGTTCTATTTTTGATCTACCTTTACCTTCTTCGCAGGTAACCTTTGTCATTATATACACAACGTTTCAACTGGCGATCATCTGCAGTCGTCTTCAGGTGAATACTAAACAACTTACGAAGCTACAAAGGTGAGTAGAGCATGACCGAGATGGGTGCAGTAATGCGTTTGTGCATGTTCTCAATCTAAGCTTACATGTACTTAACAAGTAATTCCATACGTCTTATGTCTAAAAAGAGCTTACTGAAGCAGTCAGGATTCTGAGTTATAACAGCCGTTTCTTTGAGTTTCCTCTTTTGCCAATATTCTTGTTTGAGTATAATTTCTGGCTCGGATCATTGCAAGCGGTGGACGTGCACCGGATATATTTGTTTCTACCTTCAGTGTGTGGTTTACATGTTCTTTGATTCTTGTTTCAGAGGGTCGTATAGGATTTCACCAACATAGGATTGTCCGCACACGCAAGGTATTCTATATACACAATTATTCATGCCCCTTGCTGACTTTGTCTTCGGCGTATTAAGGAATCTTTGGAGCGAAATATTATTCGAATTTATTATTGTTGTCCTAATCTTCTAACTCTATGAGCTTGCTTCCTGTATGCCGATGGTATCCCTGTTTTCTTCTCCATGGTAAACTTGATTGTTGGTGCAAAGTTACTTATGTGTTTAAACTTCGTCATTCCATTCCAAATGATCAATGTGTAGTCTACATTTAGTCAGCTTTGATGGCGAGTGTCTGTACACAAACGTACCAGTGAGGGACACACTTTAGGTCATCGGAAGGGCACTTGGGGAAGACCAAACTCTTGAGGAATGAACATCACTACTAATTAACTCCCTAATGGGCCTACTAGGATGTTGTCTTAATAATTCTTACTTCCCAAGAAAAGGATATATTTTACAGCCAAATGAACGAAATACCGATGGGATCATCCCTCTTTTTAGTAATTGCTAACATTAACAAAGAATAGTTTGAAAGCCAGGCAATTGAAAAGCCAAAAATAAACTCAAAACTATGGCTTCGGTACCAGATTCCTTACTGCTTTAGTAAGCCGTTTTTAGACATATGAAATATTCGGTAACTCAACTCAACTCAAAAGTACTTTATTATCTGAAGAATAATATTCTTGTTGACAAAGTAAAGTCATTGTTAGCTGATACAATAAACACAGAAAAAATCTAAAGGTCCTCAACAAATGTCAATTAATAAACTAAAATAATTCGGTCATGCTTTACTCACCCTTGTAGCTTTGTGGCTTGTTTAATATTAACCTGAAGATGCCTGGACATGCTCACCAGGTAAAACATTATAAATAATGACAATGGAAGTTCAAAACACGTGTATCATACAAGAAGTCCTTTTTTACTTCACAAAAATGTATGACAATGCACGACTTCACCAAGCAGCTAACTTCTTTCCGAACAGTATAAATACAACTTAACTAGGGGCACTAAAAGTATTACACGGTATGTGATAGACGACCCTTCGGGTTTCTTGTACGACACTGCTTGATATAAGTTGAAAGGAAAAGATATATTGTAATATTAATAATTTTATGGCAGTGATATATTTAATTAATTACCCGTTTATATAATATTCATATCCATATAAAACTAAAGCTGTGTAAATAAAGGTAATTAATTAACTGAAACGTAATTAGTTATATTATTTAACACCTAATTATGAAATTGTTTTAGAAACAAAGTTTGCTTCACACCTGTTGAGAATTAAAGCGAATACAGTAAAGTCTCATATTTAACTTTTAATTATAATTAGCATTAATTATAATTAATTTAATCCATATTATAACACAATGGAATCCAGAGAGATAAATGCGACGAGAAAGCATTAATGTTCGACTTATAATAAACCTCCCTTATTTATCATGTTCTATTTTAGTTAGAGGATTATAAAGGAAATAATGTGGTCAACAGTTTTTGTGGAGTAAAACTGGTTCGGATTACTCGCGCCAGTAAATTGGAGATGAGAAAAACTGAATTTGACGACAACTGGTTGGCATTAAAGGGAATTATGGAGGAATTGACAAATGCGGTTGGGACAAAGATAAATTTGTAAAAGAAACACGTCACCATGGACTTTTATGTCAACAAGACATAAAAGAGAGAATAAATAGGAAGCCGGAAAGGTTGCAGCTTGATTTTATATTTATCTTTTGATATTAATATATAATTAATTTCATTGGAGTGTTTACTTATGTTCAAAAGAATAATGTCTGGCAATCTTTTCATGGGCTTTTTCATAAGGTTTTCTTTATTTGTTGTTCGACGATAAAAAATCATCTAAGAAGAGTCCCATGCTGCGTTAATTAAAATAGTTTCAGTGCGGTCGAAACAGGACATTTTAGAGAATTTTCTACAAGGTGACCAGGATAGTAGATATAAGTACGCTGCTAGTAGTACAAAATCCTAGAGAAGGTCGCCACCATAAGCAGATTCTATATTATTTTTAGTTAGCGCGTTCATGTCGCCATACCACCAACCAAGTGTTGTCATATCGTCCTTACCTCTCGAAATTCGATTCTAGTAAAAATTAATATTATTTTAGTTAATCGCATTAATAGGTATTTGAAGGGTTTCGACCGGGGCCGGCGGCGCACTTCTTGTTTAGGTGATTTATCGGTAGACGGCATTGAATCAAAGACGTTTATATTTAATGTTGTTATTTTAATATTTATTTGAGGTAAATTGGAAACAAAGGCCATAATTTGAGAAAAGCCGAATGTTTTATTGGGATCCTATACACGCATTTCTTTATATTCTTATTTTTCCTTCTGTAATATGGCTACAAGCAGTGGTTCAGCAGAGGCAAAAATGCAAGTATTTTAATAGTAATGTGTATCATAATCGAAGCGGCTCACCTGCATATTTTAAAATTATTTTATATTGCACAGGGTGGTCCAAAAAGTTTTCATAAAATAAACGTGTTTGTGAAAATCGTCTTTCTACATTCCTGGAAGACCTATAAACACAAGTAAATAAAATACATGCTAATCAAAGATTGCTCGTAGATTATAAGCAGACTAGTTTTGTTTCCAAATCTTTTACTTCTATACAAGGTGTCGAAGGAAATAAGAACCATTACTTTCACAATTTTTTAAAATGAATATTTTTATAGTAGAGTCGCGTTAACGGGAACAAAAAAAATCACCCTATTAATATTAATGAGATATTGTTCACACTACTGAGAATGTGTTGTTTATTGTATAGTATAGGTACTTTCCATTTTAGGGTTTTCACTTTTTCTCAAATGCGTTTCTGAATTTTATTTTATTTTTTGTCTGACGACCCTCAGAATTGGACTATTTTTCTTTTAATAGAACATATAATGTAATGGCTTTATCTACTCCATATTTTTTGGATAAGATTGTTACACATACAACTTTTTGATATTCTCCTAAATTTTCAACTTTCATAAAGTGCTTAACACTTTTTTTTTTATATTGGCCATTATCAAACGCACAATTGACAAAACACAAACAATCACAACTGTTTGCTATGGCAAATAAGCTACGAATGGTAAATCATAGTTTTTGAAGGTAAATAGAAGTTATTTTTTAACACTGTTTACATTATCGAAAGTATCGCCTGTTCACATTACAGTGTATTAATCGACATATTTTGTTGTTCACGTTATTGAGTAGTTCACATAAGCGCAACTTCACATTAACGCGAGTCTACTGTACTGTATTATTATTATCATTATATTATTATATTGAAAGAAGCACCTTTAAATAAGCTTTCAGTTGATATGCCGCTTAGCATATCTAATGTCAGCCGTTTCTCTGGAATATCAATTCAAACTTCCTTAATTTCACCTTTTATGGTATTAAACAATAATTGCATGGTCCCGAAAAAAATCTTTCTAAAATGTTTTCCATGAAGTAATTTCGTTATATTTGATCAGTTTAAATATTTGAATAACTTGAGATCAATAATTAAAACATTTATTTTTGGCAAGCAACACCCTCTAAAAGCGCTTACTCTCAGGGTGTAGGCAAAGTCTGCTTACAGTTTTCTAAATAAAATTTGAATCGAGTGATATCGTATATTTGAAAAAATAGACCTCTTATAGAAAAATAGTTAATAAGAAATCAATGTTCTTTCTTTAATTAAAAGCCACTGATTATTTCCGCTTGCTACAGTATTTGACTTTTAAAATCAATATAATATGTATTTTCAAAACACCTTATTAAAACATTTATTTACAATATTTATATTACCAGTACTAAAAAGGACAATACCAAAGAAGAAACCTTAAGAATTAGAACTCCATTCAAATTTTGTCATGAATAATAATTATAGCGAAACCCTGCCGCTACCCCAAAAGTAAGAATTATACATTTTATAGATAAAAAATGCCAAAATTGATTAAATATAACGATGCAAAAATTTTTACAGTATTTTTTTTTACTGGCCAATGCAATTATTACATAATATCATAAATAATGTAATTAAGCAAGTTCAAATTGATATTCCAGAAAATCGGACGATATTAGAGATGCTGAATAGTATATGAAATGAAAACCTATTTAATGGTGCTTCTTCCGGAGTATTAAAAATAATATTCATTCCAAAAAATTGTGAAAAGTTATGATTTGTATTTTATTCAACACCCTGTTTTAAATAAATTATTAGGAAACAAAACTATTTTGTTCATAAACTACAACTTTTAAGGCAATTTTTGATAAACATGTATTGTAGTCATTTGTTTTTAGATCTTCCAGGAATTTCATGAGCTCACGCATCCGTAGTGGGGGTTAGTGGGGGAAGATGTGAATCTCGTTGAAACAAATATTTTTACAGCTATTTTAATCGAACTGATTTTTCATAAATTATTAACATCAGATTGTGATTTTCTGCCAATAGAAAATTTAGCTAATATTGCAATTTGTTTGTGATGCTCCATTATCAATAATAAAATGCCTCCATATTCATTTTAGCAACACATAAATCCCCACTAGCTAACTTAATAGAATGTAATAGTTTCTTATTAGAATCAAGCTGATTTAAGAACTGCAAATTAAAGATTATAAATACGCCGGAGCTTAAGTAGAAAGTGTAATACAAAAATCCACAAGTTGATGTGTCGAAACCTTTTTTTATAATCTAACACATTTTTAAATTGTGAATTTCGAAAGTTATTACATTTTTCGACCTACTGTACCTATACAACTTTATTGCGGATTAGGGTTAGTTGTATATAAAAAAAAACTTGATGCAAAACAAAAACCGATGCACGTCATTAATCAGCTGATAATTATAAATACGTAAGAAAACACGAGGAAATTAAGTTTGGGCAAAAAATATTATAATTTTATGCGATCTTGAATTTACTATAAACTTAAAGTATTCTTTTTTAATACGAACCCACTTATAGCAAATATTTTGTTTATTTAAGCTTGTAAAAATTAATATAATTTGAATTTTATTGGCCGATAGTTGGCAACAGAACTGTAAACGGTGCGGTGGCGCCAGCTCGTTCGTTGACTTGGTTTAACCATAGATCAACTGGTCTATTAGTTAAAGCCGCGGTGACAAAAATGCCTTGGAACTCCCAAACGGATGAAAAGCACGTTTTTGTATAGTTCAAGTGTCGTTCTCGAAATCCGTGTTGTCGAGTAGGGGTCTGGCGCTCGGCGGTGAGCGGCTATAATATTTTTTCCAAATTTTGACCAGCGGTTTAAAAAAGCATTTCCCAAACGGATGAAAATTACTGGAGGGCATCTAGGCAACCCCCCAATTATTGGGAAAATATTTTCATCCGATTTGATCCTTGCCGTAACCTCCAGTACAATTAAATGGACCCAAACTCCGAAATTAAAAAAAAAATCAGCCGCATGCATACAACCGGACTGAAATGAATAGTTATTATTTATGTTATTAAAAAAAGAAGTTTTCATCCAAAATGAGCCTGGCTAAACTATGCCAAATAACAAAAAAACCTCGCCAGCACGCGTGATTTTGATCCCGGAGTTCTCCGTAAATTTTCTGCGAGATTTAGATGAAAGTTTCGTAAACTTATTTATCTACAACCGTGCGGTAAGTAACTACTTACCGCACTGATTTGAGTACGATAAGTATCACTTTACCGCACTAGTGCTGTAAGTAATTACATACTATAAAAACAAGTTTTTATATTTTTCATGTGTATTTTTTATTTTTAAAAGAGACTCTATTAAACATAAATTTATCCACAAAATAGGCAAGCATCACATCTTCACTAATTGCTTTAACTTCTTTTGATGAACACCAGTCCATGAAGAGTCCATATTCCTTCTCATATCTATGCCATGATTTATCCGGCAATAAATTAAGGGTAGCTGCTCTAGTAATGTCCAGAACTTCCTTCGGAATTTCATCATCACTGCTGCTACTGACTTCCATTTAAAGGACGTAAAATACACTTTCACGAAATTAAAAATAATTATCGTTTATTCCGTTGTCAAGTTTTACAACTGTCATATAAAAGCTCGTTTTGTTAAACATCACGCACATGCGGTAAAGACGTACCTACCGTACTTGTATTGTAATATACTATTGTCTCTGGTTTAAAAATATAAAAAAAAATGATATGCTTCCGAGAGGCGGTAAAATGTTGAGTGACTATTCAATGGTAAGTAAAAATTTTCATGCATGTTCTGGAAGATCTGGTCTTGGTCGCAATAAATTTGGATTAAAATAATTTTTCGATGTTCTGTAGGTGTCAAAGAACCTGTGTGCAAATTTTCATGTTTCATTCATGCGAATTCATGCGAATCTAACCTTAATTGTTCGTGGTGGTTCCGTGTTGCTGCGCGTTTATTTTATTTATTTTCCATAAATAGCATTCAAAATTGTTCTATTAAGAGAAACAAAAGTGCACATACATAATGTCGATTACGTTGTTTACTATTTGTGAAAAATGCCGAAGCATTTGAATAGTCGGTGCAAATAGCTAATCGTTTCTCTAAGAAGCTATTTTCAGAAAGAACTTAACAACAATGGCCTATTGTTACCCTTGACAGCAGTACAGAGAAGTAAATTTAAAGAGTATGTTAAGGTCTAGATATTTTATTTCTACTTTACACTAATTTTTAGCGTGTAGCAAGCTGCCCTAAATTTGAATATCTCCACTGTAAGCGCAATTAACAGTTAAGGAAAATAAATTATTAGAATCACCTTAAAACAAGCGTTCTTATTCAAAGAGAGATGTAAATGTGTGAAGATGGGATATAAGTTCTATCTGTGATACTATTTATGGAATGTACGGCACAAGTAAGTTGTATTATTTAAAAAATGTAATATTTTACATTGGTTATTCATAAGCAGTAACTTTTTTTAGAACATCATGTAACTTTGACAGCTTAAGGTTAGAAATTAAAAGACAGAGAACTGTTTGATTGTCTTAACTCTTTAAGAAGCCTCTTCAAGAAAATAGGCTTCAGATGGTATAAAGATGAACTGAGGCGAGAGCTTATGGAACTTTCACATGTAGCTTTCAAACGACTGGTATTTTTGAAAGAATTTATTAAAGAAAAAGAATCATTCTAGTACCAATTCGTTTTCTTCAAACATGGATTTTTGGTCGATCTTGGCAAGATGAACATAAAAGAAGTGTTAGATTAACTAAAATTGATGGTAAAAGGTATTATGCAGATGCAATTATGGGAATATTTTGTATATTTATTTTGTTTTTATGAAAAAGAAACTGTGTAATTTCCTCACTCGGATATTTTGGTTACAAGCTGGCAACACTGTCGATAACTGACGTCACTCGAAGGGTATGACGTGCATCAGTTTTTGATTTGCATCAACTATAGTTCGGATTCATTGTCCGAGTCCCGAGTACAGGGTGGCCGTCAAAGTAGAATTGCTCCGTTTGTATTTATAATGTTAATATAAAAGTTGAAGGACAGTAAGTGAGTTATAACGCAAAATTATTTTTGACTCTATAGGGTGGCTCAACAAAGAGGAACAATAATTTTTTTTTAACTAGAACACCCTGTATATTTTTGCACTTTTAAATTTTCCTCGATATTCCGCGTATCGTGGCAAACTTAGTTTTTAATTATTTTGCAATCCAAGTTTCCAAGTTATTTAAAAATATTCTGGCACCTATAAATTTGAAATATAATTGAATTAACTAAAGACATTCGAAACATTCTTGAGGGTATTAAAGATAAAGACTAATTCAAGACTTAAGACCCTCATAACATTCCATATTTTGTACAGGGTGTGCTCTACAAACGTGTCAACTTTTCACATTTTAAAATTTTATCTTGTAGAGTTTTTTGCCCTCTACAACTTTTGTTAAAAGGTTTATTAGTTATTTTTGCTTATCTTGACGTATTAATATCTTTTTTTAATAAAAGGTCTGAGAAATTTTTTTTTTACTGTCCTTCGACTTTTAAATTAACAATTTTTGTTAAATACAAACGGACCTATTCTACTTTGCCACACTAAACGGCCACCCTGTATATAGGTATTGCTTTCGACTCTTGCAGATATTAACATTATCTCAAGAAGTGTTTCGATTCAAATTAGAAAATCCTGGATTTCTATTTATAGCTGAAGTTATACGAGAATTCGGTTACCTTTAAATATGGGCATGCCCCTTGAACAATTCAATGATTAAGAAAATTATCATTAAAGCGACAGATAAATCTGGAGACGCAAAGGCCACCGAGACACATTAATTCCCTATCTAAAATAAACCCGTTTTATTTATCATAACCTATAAGTTAGCAGATTATAATAATTACCAGGGTAATAATGTGGTCAAGCCTTTTTGTCGACCTAAACTTGTCCAGATTAGTCACGCCAGAGGAAACGGAAGATGAGAAAAATGAGATTTGGCGACAACTGGTCTGCATTAAAACAAATTATGGAGCAGTTGACAAATGCGGTTAGGATGAGAATAAATTTCTAAAAGAAACACTTTACCATGACCTCTAATAGTAGGAGAGCTAGTGGTCAATCCGAGTAAGGTGTTTTTACAAAGATAAAAATTTGTAGATTGATCAGTGGCGTATCCAGGGGGGGGGGGCAAAGGGGGCAATTGCCCCCCCCCCCCAGAACAATTTTTAGGATATTTTAGCATCTTTTAACTGCCTCATTCCCGAAAAAAATAAAAATTGCGATAATCAACTTGATCGATTTGAACGTTTAATTAAGTTTTACGAAGTTGATACAGAAAGCGTGAGTCAGTCAGTAGCATCGGCAGAATTTAAACTGTGGTACCGAAAATTTCAAAATTATGACGCAGATGATTTCCCAAAATCAGCAGTAAACGCTTTAAAATAATGCGAAGAAAGTATATATCCAAATATACATACTTTGCTTAAAATTTTTTGCACCTTGCCTGTCAGCACATCAACCGTAGAGAGGCAATTTTCAACCTTGAAACTTCTAAAATCATACCTACGCAACACAACCAGTGAAAGCCGACTTAATGGATTATCACTTTTATACGTTTATCCGTCTGTTTCGGCATCACCCGAAGAAGTTCTCGCAGAAATGCAGAAAAAAACAAGAAAAATAAACATTTTGATTTAAAAAGTCAATCTACTCTATGTTTGAATTTGGTGTTTTTTGTTCCTTTCTTTCAACTTGGTTTTGATTAGACTACATTAGATATTATAAGAATATTTAGAAATTTTATTTGATTATGTTTTATCTCGTGATTATCTTGTCTGTCTTGAGTGTCTTGCATATTGTTATTTAGGATGTATATTGACATATTCTTATGTTGTTTTTCTTTTTTTAAATTAATTAGTAGTTCCTGTTTTAGCCAAAGTTGTAGTTTGTATTTAGTACTTGTTTATTTTTGTTGCATCAGCATTTATTTGTTATTTATTTACTGTTTACCTTTTACCTATATTAAGAAATACTTTCTAACTTATGTTTTCTAATTTTTGTTTAAGTTTGTTAAAAGCTCTTAAACGAGCTATTAAATAAATTTAGATTAAATTGATTTTATTGTTATACAGAAATTGGTAATTTTGTGAAAGCACTTTGCCCCCCCCCCCCCCCCCCAAGAGCATATGCTGGATATGCCACTGAGATTGATGATTTAATACACTGACAAAAATGGATTTACCGATGTCGTGGGTTGCAGAATTAGAGCTACTTTAACGCACGTTTCCATGTTGTTCAAACTGAGCCTGCGAATTATCACAAATTATTTAAAAATGCTACAATAACTCAACTTCTTTTGGTTCGCCTCAACACAGAAAGAGATTTTTTATCAACATTTTAAGCACATTTGGGATTACCACAATCCTTCATTTTGTAACCATTTTATGAGTTACCTGAACTCAGTTTTTGGATTGGGAAAACTTACTAATTGATTTTAAAGTGTCGTTTTGACCCGGACGTGCATTATTTTAACCCATTACCATGTGTAAATTATTTTGAGTTGGATTAAGTCATAAAGAGTGCTCTAAAAACCCATGTCAAGGTTAAATCACCGATCGAAAAGTCACGGAAAGTTCCGAATTCGCGCTCGTGCCGATTTGGCACGGTAACTTCATTCCACATGGGTGAAACTAATATGGGGAACTTCGCAACAAGAAAACCGTTACAAAACCTAGTGGGCCACCAGTCCACCAGAGGGCTCTTCGAACGGTCACTACCATGTGCTCCTTGTCAAATCAGACTTGCATATTAATCTGTCGACTATCCTCTCTCTCATAATATTACCTATAAAAAGAGACAGACCTTGTTGAAAACGCAATATATATTACGCCAACTAACTGAAAGGCTTTATTATCCGTTTTTTGGATAAAGAAGAAGAGAAGTTCTGTCAATTTTGTAAAATGTGAACCCCCAACGAATTGTTGTTTTTTTTTTTAATTTTTATATCATAATTACCGTTTTAATCCTTTACTGGCCGTTTTACGAGTTTTGAAGAATTTTAGGATTGTTACGCGACCTTATATCACAGGTATGTAACCTAAATGTAAAATTTGCGCCTTGAAGGTTAGGTTTGCTGAATTTTCAAATTAATTTTCTAATATTTTTAGCATACTCTTCAAAAAGGTCTACCAACCATAGTTTATAGAAGAGGTACATATCCACAGCCCAAGCGAATGCAAATAGAACTGTATGATAAGTCATGCCGAAGGAGTTTTAATGTTTAGCCTCGTGTAAGTTTTTCATTTTGTTCTTTGCCATTTAATACTTTAAGTGTTATATTTAAGTGTATGCTCCTTATTTGCCTCTATCAGTATCTATGATGGCCTGTGTCGCCCATTCAATAACCAATATCAAGTTTTACTGTAAATATCCCGGTTGCAAGAGTGCATTTAGATCTTCATCTGACCCTAATTGTGTCAATAATCATTTTTCTATACATTTTCCCTTACTGATGATGAAAGACTAAGAGTGTGGAAGAATAAATGTAATATTAATCCTGATCGAGCGCAAAAACTTCAGGATTTGTGAAAATCATTTCAATGTTTGTCAATTTTAGAACTCAGTTTGAAAAAGGCTTAATTGGAATGCTGTTCTCAAACTGGCCCTGAGCTTTTACCACCTGATGTTTTAGGATCACTTCCACATTCTCTGTAGAACTATGGTAGTTCAATTTTTTTTTAATGGCAGTCTAAAACATTCTGTTTGGTCCTCTAAATGTATCCCTTCTACTTTTGACACATGTACACATTCCACTTTATATTATCGAATTTTTTTTCACTGCTTTCAGTTTCTCAGTACTTAATTAAAAAATTATGTTTTGTTCAGTCTGTTAGTCATTTTGGTAATAATCATTAACATTTTTTTCTGTTGCATGGACACCTTATCAAGCCCAAATACTGTGACAATTTAACTCTGGCTAAGACATCATGCATCTGGCTACGAGATTGCTATTTTGTATTAATAGTCAGTAGAGTAACTAGAAGACCTGGGCTTGATATGAAGCAAACATTTTTTTTTTGGGACAACGCCCAAATGTCAAGAATTCACCTATTTGCCTCGAGCAAACCCTGGTTCATTAAACACTTGGAACCATTTTAGTCACGTCGCTGTTATTAGTTACATTTTTGGTTTATTTTTTACAGAATGTACCTATAAAGTATTTTTATTGTTTCGATACCAATTTTTGTCAGAATTTGTTCACATTATGTTTTATGGTAAAGTTTAAATAAATTTTGAATTTTTCTTCATAAGCTTTGTTTGTTATTTACATCGGCATTCATAAATAACAACAATATTTGGTTTTTAATGACTTTTATTGACTTTTTGGTATAATTTGATATAAAATACAAACATTCATTAAATTCTGAAATTTAGTGAATACATGGTATTTTAGAGTGAATTAACTCAAAAAGCGATAAAACGTCTTTAAAAATCTCAAATATTGTTTGAACAGTATACCAGTAATTTAAAAACGAGTTATTTAAACTACCCGCCACCCGCAATAAATTTCCTACCGTAGCGCTCGGGGTGGACTGGTGGCCAACTTGAGTCTTTGTTTCTCTGGTTTTCTACGTAGTTCGCATTTCTAACCTCTTATCTGTTTTGTGCTATATTCCATTGTTATTAGTACTTTATGGACGTCGCGTCGTCATGGACAGAGTTTGTTCTCCTCATACAGGTGCGTAAAAATAAGGATACCCCAACTATAGGACAGATTAAATATATAGTCGTTAAGTTAATCGTCGTAAGCTAGACCAACTGAAAGGTCAAGTTTTTATAGCTCGAATCATGAATTAATCTAGCCCGAGTAGTAACGCATCACAATTCTCATATTGGTCTCTGGCAGCTTAAACAATGAATTGCTGCAGCCCACGTCGCATGTGTTCGTCAAACCCAGTTACGATTAGCTACGGTAGCCTTAGCTTACCAATAATTTAAGTCGGGTCCAGTGCATAAAATAACCCATCTTCAGGGCTAGTATAACTTATGCACAGTGATTTGATGCAATTTCTTCGATTTAGTTGCCGCAATTCAGAGGTCTGAGCTGTCCCATATTAGCAAGACGCGTCGATCTAGGAAAACTCATATTTGAGTTATAGCAACTCGATATTTTGCTTAATGTACTAATTACACACGAAAGTAAAAACCTAGCAAACTTTTAAAGTTTTGAAAACTTTTATATAAAATTTAATTAAAATAAGGTGTTATAAAAAGCTGCAATAATTGTATTATTGAAATGCTACACGACTTTACTAGTTTTAAATCAATACCGCGCCTAAATAATAATTACATGTCGTTATATCTCTAGGTTCCACACCGTATTCGACGCCTCCTGAAATGATTGTCAGCTGTGGAAATCTTATTATCAGGTTGTCATGGTAACGCTGACGTTGACGTTGTACTAAAGCCGCTGGAGCACGCACATTCACACCTTGGGGAAGGCAAGAGTAGAAAAAAGTTTTTTGCGCTTTTGTGCTTCACAGTCGTTCATGTTAAAAAGGATATATTCCCCGGCAAGAAGTTGCTCAAGGGTAAATCTACGTATCCCCTGGTTAGAAGTAGAAGTTACGCACGCACGCGCACTAAGAGATGCAAATCATATTTTTGGGATTCCGAAATGCAAGCAAAGTAAGAGCTCTAGGGTTACTCATGGATAACCCTATCTCTACCTTTTCCCTACCCAAGGGAATGAGTGTGGATATACAGGGTGTTCCATTTGAAAAATTTGAGAAAAATGAGTTTTTAATAACTAATTTTTGAAACCTTATTTAGTATTACATACCTGTATAAAATTGATAAAACCTCTTCAATTCATCGTATCTCTGGACTCCTTGTCATTATTTTTGTACAATGCCGTGACTACCAATAATGTTTTCAGATTTTTTTTTTTGGTTTTTCTTCAGAGCTGCTTAATTTTTCTATCTTAGTTTTTAATTTATTGCTCTTAAACTACGAAAGCAAATTGCATAAAATTATAGATATATATAAAGGATAATAATACAAATCAAAATATGCAAACATTTGGTAATAATATTGTTAACTAAGTGTTAAAATAAAAAGTGTTATGTAGGTATTACTTATCAATTATGTAATACCAATGTTAAGAAATTCAGAAATTTAATGAAACAACCACTAAATATTATTTAGATTTAATTTTATGATCTTTTAGATTTAATTTTATTGCATAAATGTAACTTTTTAGGTTAATTGGGTTATAAATCTCTAGCGTAGACTTGTCAAAGATCCACTTTTCCAAAAAATTTTTAAATCTATAAATATTTTTATATTTTTTTATATTTATCGGTAACTGTGCAAATATCCGCGGAATAATGAAGTAAACCGATCTTTGTCCTTTCGATTTATGGGACATTTTTACTGTGCTTTCAGATTGATTTTTATACCTTGTATTATATTTGTGTTCTATAATTGTATTTTTCCTTGTATTGCGGGATGTCTATTTTATAAAAATAAAGTTGCCTGATATTAAAACTTGACTTAAAGCAATAATTGTGGGAAACATCCTGTTCTGTTTAATATAGATTTTTAAATAATAATTTTGGAAGATTTCTCAAATTTTTATTCAACATCCCGTCCCAACTAGCTAATTTATATTACAAAAATGTAATTATTTTAAGGCCTTGTTTATGAAGGAATTTATTTAATTCTTTAAGTTACGCTAAGCTTTTTTTTTAGCGTACTAACGTGGGCAGAAGTTTCGAAATCGCTATCGGAGATGAAGAACGGTAAAGCTCCCGGGGAGGATGATATTGTGGTTGAGGCAGTCAAGGAGGGTGGAGATATATTGTGGGCATCCCATCCCATAAATTATTTGTCGTTGACGTTAATTTTTGAAATTACTGTAGCTGATGTTGGTTCGATTGCTGCTAAAGGCTATAAATTTGAACTTGCTAAACTTTAGAGTTAACATCTAAAGGTGCGTCCAGACTTGTGACAAAACTCCGTGTCGTGGCACCGTCGCGAACCTCTTCGCTTGTAGTCTGGACTAGGGGTGGGCAAAACTTCGGTATATCGATATATTCTTTTTATTGAAAATCATTTATTGAATACAACTTCTAAAATTACAAAACATCATACACTATTCTTCTTCTAGACAGTATTTGAAACACTGGTTCTGGTATTAAGAAAAAAAGCTTATATGATAAATTACCAACAGTCTGTTTCTGTAAACGTCCTCATTCAAATCTAGCCAAATTGTAGGTCCTAAGTTATATTCATATAATTTTTCAGTTGCTTAACAAACCCATTTTATCTTCCTATATTTATTTTTTAATATGGTCCGGTAACCTATCATACTCTCTAGATTTCTGATAAATAAGATTATATAACCCTTTATTACCTCTTATGTTATTTTGAAATATATTTTCACGTGTTCTGGTGTTGTGCGCATGGATATCTCCCGAATATGCAATAGCAACATTTGACTTTTTAGTTTTATTAGTTATTCGGTAGATTATCTTACATTGCTCAAACCTCACTATCTTAATTAACTGCCAAAGGCCCAACTCCCTATATAGATCAACAGTATGTGTTAATGGATCGTAGTTGACTATAACTTTCAAAATTTTATTTTGCAATACTTGCATTGAATTAAAATTTACAACCCCACATGTCCCCCATATAGGAATCAAGTATCTAAAGTGAGACAGACAGAAAGCATTATGGTGCCTTTATATTGGTCCATTACTATCACGCTATTCTGAGGACGATTTGATAAAAGACAAATTGTGAACCATTATTCAAAAAGTTCTGCCAATGTAGTCCACGAAGGAGTCTTTAATACTCTTTGCAGAGAGCCAGGGACCCAACCGTTTTCTGACCCGGCATGTAAAATGGTAATTCTTTTCCCTTCATTTGAACGAGCTCTCGTTTCACATCTGCCGGGAGAATCGGACCATCCTTTAGATGGTGTGTCAGTGTATCAAACCATGTCTCATCGAGGTAAATTATTGGACGATCCTATCGATCGATGATATAATATGATATACTCACGACGCCATTCTTGTAATCGTAGGGATTCCATAAGTACTTACTTCTTGCCAATTGTGCGATATCTGAAGCCAATTTTAAACAAAACTTTCCAAAGGATAGTGATGCTACAGCTAATTTTAGTTTCGTCATTAGTAAGCCTTTGCTTCAGAGACTCTAATGTGGGTACGCGTTGCTCCTCGTATATGGTGTAGACTTTCCGCCTTATCAGTCCTTGTCAGCTTCGTCGAAACATTTATTGGAACCGGCATCTTTACACTGCTTACTTGATTTTATTGAATTTGACACGATTTTTTTCACTGTAGTCAGAGATATCTTAGTCAAATTACTAGTTTCACTCCCAGCAGTACTAGCGTTAAGTCCCCTGTTAAGTAAAGAACTATATAAAAAGTTTTTACAACGAAACATTTGAAGAAGCTCTATCAGTGTTTGTCCAAGGACGCCACATAATACTGTTTACAACGTTTACAACACCTTTCGACATAACATAACCATACAATTGGATCATTTAATTTGTTGACATACGTTTATTGTCTGCCAAATCTTAAGTACTGTATACGTCCAGTGATGACAAATACTATTGATTGATCGATCCTGTTTTGATTTTGTAAACTTAACATGCATCGAGTCAGTTAAATCCTGCACCTTCATTTCAACAATCATTTTGTATTTTAATATTTTAATATTTCTTATAATTGAACTTGGTTATATGTCGTTTAAGTCATTTCTCTTTTCAAAGTAACCTCACTTCAGCCTCCACGTTGCGGCAGTTCCGCGGTAGTGTCTGAGAACAGGTTGTAGGTACTCTGAAATTCTGAAAATTTTCTAAAATATAACTTTTTTTTAAACAATTTAATAATCATGATTATAAAAATGATTACCCTCTACAACTTCTCCAAAGTATGGGGCATAGCTCTATACTACCACATCAGCTACAACGTCGCATTTAGTAAAACTATAGCTGGAAGTCAGATAAATGCTGCTTGGGACCCCTTTGGGGCTCTGGATATCCGTTAAGGGGCACGTTAGGATTTTTTTTCTATGACAAACTAGGGTTATTATGACCTCCCCTATACGCTTTCGAGAGTATGCCTCCTTACTTACCGGACACTCTGTATAATATAAAATCTTCTTACCATGTTGGTATCCCCTGAAGATAGACGTCTAGATGCCCGAAACATGTAGGGAACATAACAATATTTTGTTATAATCAAATTTGTGGACGAAGACTTAATTGTTTTATTTACATTACATCAACTCCACTGAAAGTATGAACTACTTTTTCATTTTTATTATTATTATCTACCTTCGATTACAGTTTTAAACCCACCCAACCCAAACATACCGTTTTACCGTTATCATAGTTTACGAAGCTTAATAAAATGCGCCGATAATCGGCGGCTTAATGCTATCGACCTAGTTATGTATACGGATTTATTTGAATCACATTTGAAAATATTACAACCCCAAAAAACACCCATCCGGTTTCTCTTTATTTTATTCTTGCATAATAAATTTTTAAGGGCACATAAAAATTTATTGCCTCATTTTACTGTTTAAAAACTTAAAATAGGATACTAACCTGAAACAAAGAGAACGCAATTACTTGTTCTTTACGTTGCCCGGTTGATTTTCTGTTTAATCGCCAATCTCCCTCAGGTCTTTTTCAATACAAACCCTTATTTAGTACGTTTTGCTCTGATGTGTTGTCTATAGGGATTTTATCAAGGTAATGGTAGGAAAGGGATAGTTCCTTTTATGCAAAACGGTTTAGGGCCTCTCAAAATAATATTTTCCTGCCTATTTCGGACTTGATTTAACGCGTAGTTTATTGAAATTTGATTTTGACCCTTGAACCCTTGCCGTAAGGATATATTTTACGGTAAAACTATGAAGGAAATAAGGGTCAGTTTACAATATCGAAATTTATGAAAGTTTGGTTTGATTAGTTTATTATGTCTCCGACTAGACTTGATGTAGGTTATTTATAATTAAAAACACAATCGCTAACATGGGTTTATTAAAATTATATTTTTACAAGAAAAATGGCTGGATAAATCTTTATAAATAAGTTTTTCATAACACATGTATTGAAAATATGACTTTCGATGCCGACGGAGTGGGTCAAAAGTTGAGTTTTCGACCCTAGAGTCCGACATGAAAAACGGCTGATTTTTAGTGCATTCCACGACGAGTTTCTCGTTGACACGTATAGACCTTTTCATTTTTGTAAAAACAGAATGGGCATCCTTGTCTGATTTCCGGGCATGATATCGTTGACTTTCGCCACTTGTTTTGCATTATACTATTATATATGCATTATAGGACCATCAAGCAAGAATTAATTAGCTAAATTCGTTTAAGTTAGATAACCGGCATTTTTCAATTTTGTTTTAAAAAAACCAATGTTTAAAACCTTTTGTAAGTATATACCCAAAATTTGTGCAGATTTGGTTTTTTTGACAGTTATTGACATATGATATTTTACTACACTGTCCTCCTGCAATATTATTTTGTCTTTCTTGTGTCTATGCTTCGTCTTCGCACATACTATAATTCGTTATTCCATTATTACTTTATGAAGCCAAGCTTTACGAGGTTTATATATTTTAGTAGGTAACATCAAAATGAGAGAAGTTTTTCATATTTTAAAACTTTTTCAGGCAGCGTTTCTAAATGCGTGTTTTGGGGTTTAATAATTTTTTACATGGTTTTTTAAATTCTTCCAATTATTCTTAAGTGTATAAAATACATTAACATAAACGGTTTTCTAAAATAACACAACACCACAAGAAAACGTGTAAAGAGCTAGAAACAGCACCCACCTATCCCTTGGTTTTTGGAATCCTTCATCAAATTGCCTCTAGTTTTTTGCATTGAATTAAATTATTGAATTAACGTTCAGGTTATGAGAAAACTATATTCAGTTTGAGGAAACCGCCTGCGGATTATAGGTAAAGTGTGTTCACAAATATAAGAAGCCAATGTAAATGACTGCTATTATTAGTTAAAAAAATTAAAAAACACAAACTTAAAATAAGTTCGTGTATAGAGTTGTCCCTTATCCTTTCCGTCAGACCCAATCCTTGGACGCGTTTCGCCGTTTACGGCTCCTCAGCAAGGCTCCGGGTCTGACGGAAAGGTAAGGGACCTCAAAGTGCTTTAACACAGAAATGCAAGTTTACGAATGATAATTGCAACACGTGGCTACATCTCGTGGCAACCACACGTATCAAGCCAACCAGGACAGCGAGAATCCATATAGGTTTAAACGCTGGCAAGGTGGCCCATTGCGGACAAACTACGTTGGGTGTCGCTGGAAGCCAGTGTATCGGTTCAGCCTACCGAAAGCATGTAAATTAAAAAACACAAACTTAAAATAAGTTCGTGTATAGAGTTGTCCCTTATCCTTTCCGTCAGACCCAATCCTTGGACGCGTTTCGCCGTTTACGGCTCCTCAGCAAGTTTGTGTTTTTTAATTTACATGCTTTCGGTAGGCTGAACCGATACACTGGCTTCCAGCGACACCCAACGTAGTTTGCCCGCAATGGGCCGCCTTGCCAGCGTTTGAACCTATAAGGATTCTCGCTGTCCTGGTTGGGTTGATACGTGTGGTAGCCACGAGATGTAGCCACGTGCTGCAATTCTCATTCGTAAACCTGCTATTATTAGGGTATTTAAAATATAATAAAGAACAATAAACCAGTTTTGTGAAATGATATGGGCATAATAAATTTTAAGTACCGTACTCAGGTAAATAAAAATGCGGATAAACCAGGGTTCCTTTTTATTTTAGTCTGTCAACGTACACTGTTGAGTTTGGTTTGTTTTTTGAAAATGTTTCGTCCTTGGTGTTCTAGTGAGATTTGTGAAAGCAATGAAACTGAAGTAAATAACAGAGTGCATTTATCAACAGATGCCAAACAGATTATAAATAATGTGTTTTTGACATTAATGTCGCGCGCAAATTGGTGCCCTAAAGAAGTTGTTAAGGAAGCGGCTTTACTTACAAAAAAATCCTTTTCCACAGTTTGGAAAATTATACAAGGGCCAATTTTGGAACGCAGAAAAAGAAGTGATACTGGAAAATCAAGAACGTTTGACCAAGGGGTCGAGGAACTTATACGACGAAAAATTTATAAAATGTATGAAGAGCAAAGTGTACCAACGTTGGACAATTTAATGAAAAGGCTGGCAACAGATAAAACAGAAATTAAATGCTCAAGAACGACATTGTGGAAGCGCCTTCAACACATGGGTTTTAAATTCAAAACGATTAATAAAAAGCGGGTTTTGATGGAGTCCAAGCGTCTTCAAGAATGGCGGTGGGAATATCTGACAAAAGTAAATTAACACAGAACTGAAGGTAGGCCGATCATTTATTTATATGAAACGTGGTTTGATACCCACGACACCCCGTCAAGTGGTTGGGTCGATTCTAGCGGCAAATGTGTGACACGTGCCCCGTCAAACCGTGGAAAAGAATAACAATCTTACATGCTGGTTCTGAAGATGGGTGGGTGCCAAATGGTCTATCTCCCTCGGCAAAAAATATTAGTGAACCATGTGTTGACTATCACGAAGACACAACAGCGGAGTTATTTGAAAATTGGTTTGAAACTAAATTATTGCAGAACATTCCACCAATCAGTATCATTGTTATGGATAACGCTAGTTATCATAGTAGACAATTAAACAAAGCTCCTTCTTCAAAAGACACTAAAGCCAAAATTCAAGAATATATGTTTGATAATGATATATATTTTCATGAAAACTATAAAAAGAAAGACTTATTAGAAGTGCTTAGAAGTATGTCTGTTCAAAAAGAATATTACTGCGATGAACTTGCGAAGAGCATGGGGCACATAGTATTGCGGCTACTGCCTTACCACTGTATATTTAACCCTATTGAACAAATATGGCACCAACTTAAAGCTGGAAGTCGTCGCAATAATATTTCACCCACATTTAATTCTAGTGTATTAACTTTAATTCATGAGGAAACTAAAAAAAATTTTGAGGTGAACTGGAAAAACTACGTACAACATGTAAAGAAAGTAGAAGAAAGTTACATTTGTATTAGGAATGCAACAGAAAGGTTTATTATTACTTTAGATGATGATAGCGATAGTGAAGTAGATTTAGTTGGGTAATTTATTAATTAATATAAGAATTTAACGTTATAAGTGTAAGTGTAAGACCATAATTCTATTTTTATATGTTGAACTTAATAAACTTAAATAAACATTATTTAAGAAGTAGTCCAGTAGTTCTTTCTTTCTTAAATAAACATTAGTTTCATATTTATTTGCTGCTAAATAAAATGTTTCAATACTATGTATTTTCTAAGACGGCCCTAGCTCAGTCGGTATTGTGTCAATACCCCTATTTGGTCAGTTTCTTATATTTGTGAATACACTTTACCTAGGTCATATGCCCCATGCCAGGAGTTGGATGCAACTAAAATAAATTTTTGTTTCCCAACTCCGGTAATTGAATTAAAGAATACATTATATATGGGTGTATACCTACTTATGTAACCAACTATTCATCATTGATAGCGTCAGTTGGGTATAGTATTAGTAAGTCTCAAATCCGTTAAGTACTTTGTTATAATTTGTTTATGTAAAATCTCGTTCCACTTGATATTTGCTTTAAAAACTGTTTTCTTCAATTATTGCTTGTTGCGGTCCAGTAGGTCTCCACATGAGGTGGAAGTTTCAAAAATTCTCAACTCCGTTATTGTTTGTGTTCATGGAGTTAGGAATATTTAACGGAGTTGAGACTTATTTTGGTAATATCATCATCATCATCATCATCTTCAGCGTGTCTCAGTCCATCTTTGGACATACGCCTCTCCAAGTTGTCTCCATTGAGTTCTGTCAGCTGTTCTACTCATCCATTGCACTCCCGCTACCCTCTGAATATCGTCTCTCCACCTGGTCTTTGGTCTTCCTGGGTTTCTTCTACATCCTCTTGGTCGCCATTCGGTCACTTTCCTTGTCCATCTATTGTCCTCCGTTCTCATGAGATGTCCTGCCCATTTCCATTTTA
This sequence comes from Polydrusus tereticollis, assembly GCA_963920685.1. NCBI lineage: Eukaryota > Metazoa > Arthropoda > Insecta > Coleoptera > Curculionidae > Polydrusus > Polydrusus tereticollis. The sequence goes on along the minus strand of OY987326.1, from coordinate 20,451,639 downwards.
GTCTTGCTACGTGTTCAGCAATGTCAATTACCTTTGTTTTCTGGCGGATCCATTCGATGGTTTTTCTATCTCGCAGTCGTATCCCCAGCATACTTCGTTCCATCCTTCTCTGTGCAATTCTTAATGTGTCCATTATTTTGCCGTTTAGTGTCCATGTTTCTGCGGCATAGGTTAAAATTGGTAGCACACATTGGTTGAAGACCTGAGTTTTGAGATGTTGTGGGAATTTGGTCTTAAATATGTTATTTAGTCTTGCATATGCTGCCTATCCAAGTTGAATCCTTCTCCTGATTTCTGTCATCTGTATGTTCTTATCGAAGGATATTTTCTGTCCAAGATATATATATTCATCGACAACCTGCACTACACTGTTATCACCTAAATCAGCCATCGTAACGTCTGCTGAATTTGACATTATTTTTGTTTTACTCGCATTGATTTTGAGACCGTATATTTTGGTAATAACTTATCATTATGTCAAAATCAGTTTATAGTTTTTACTAAAACTAAAATCAATAAACAATATATTTTCATAATATGGATCAATCAATGTAAACAAATATCTTACAGACATGAAAAACGGCGATGGAATAAAAGGAAAATTGAAGGAATGCCAAAGATCATCAGACAACATTATGAAAAGTAAAAAATAAAAATAAAAAAGTTATGAGAAAAATTAGGAATGATGGTTTAAGAACACTTGATTAAAACTGTAACTTAAGTAAAAAATAATAAATATCTCTATTTTTTGTTATCAAACCTTCACTCCGTTATTGACATCCTCACCATTATAGTCACATAAGTAATTTTGAGAAATTTTGTAAAAATATTAAATTCAGCTTAAAATATATTTTTAGTAGCAAAGGAATAAAAAAAGGAGGTGAAATTAAATAATTAATGAAAATATTAGAATAATATGCGAAAACAAAATTTGGGCGTGGTCTCCAAAAATTTTCGGCAGCTATTTCTAAGCCCTCGGCACTCCTTTAAGCCCTCCCCCCCTCCAAATGTATTTCTGCATTCTGCTTTCGTGCCTGGGTTATACCAAAAACGTAAAAGTAAGGGGGGTTAAATATCAGCCAGGGAGAAAAGAAACTAACCCGCTTTTTGCTAACGTAAAAAATATTTTTTTTTTCGTTAATCCTGATATTCCTTACAGTTATATTCTCGTACATAGTGAAAACTCGTCGGCAATTTTCTTTGCAGAAGACGAAAAAAAGATTTGTCAGTATTTATTAATTAGAGAGACAAATTCACTAATTAAGTATTTGTTTTTGAATTTTATGCCATCTGCTCTTTTCATAAGAAATATTACAATAATAATTATTAAGTTCTTGTCTTTTTGATTAGGCAGTTTAATCCTATTTAAAATCTTAAGAAACAGACAACAAAATGTGAGTAGGAAGGATTATTTTGTATTTTCCTTTAGCTTACAAATTTTACAATACTTACCATGCCAAATAGCAATGAAGTGCGTGTTATGATAATTTTTTAACAATAGATTCTTAGTTTTGTTTACATCATATTTTTGGCAATCTAACAAAGCAGGAAGTAGAGCATGACTTTTTTTTAATTACACATAAGAGAAACAAACGCTTATGGGTACCTACCTAATATAAATTATAATTTATTTTAGGCTTCTGGTTAGTAAAAATAACTCTAAGGTAATTTTATTCCTTCAATTCGTGGTAGTGATTGCAATTTTTATTACGAAGTAAAACAATAATTTTTATTAAATATTTGATTTGGTTGATTTGGTATTTTGTTACAGCAAATTAAATGAAACTAAAACTGGTGATTTTTACACAACCATATTAAAGTAACAGTGCTGATGTACTTATAAGGAATTGAGTAATTTATTAGCAAAGTGCGAATAAAAAACTATTTAAATACTATAGACAATTCACAGACACTTTGAACATTGACATGCAAACTGAAAATAAATATATTGCACCGGAACGTATGCCGACTAACGTCCTGCTTCACGAAAGCTGTAGTAATTTTTTACGGGTTTGTTCTGTAGTTTTATAACTTATATAAATTCATTATTGTGTTCACATTTGATTTGAAGGGGGCCTTCTCAGTGTTGAGGGAATTTTTTTAAGTCTATTGACGGATTTCTTACTGACTATAATAAAAAAACAAATATCAACTCATTTGTTCAGGAACGCAGGCATGAAGCAAATTATGTCGGTCTTAATTTAAAAATATATAAGTATAAAACTAATAGGTATACAGGTGTACATGTGGCTTTTCGAGAAGCAACTTTCGAGAAAAATTGATTTGAAATGTTAAAATATCCACTTTCTAAAGGAGCAAGACACTTAAACCGCACAATTAATCGAACGATGTGTATTTAAAGCCTCTATATCTTGAAAACGACTGAAAATATATAGCAACAATTATATATTTTATGTCAGACTAACGCTACATGCCAGAGTTGCTGAAAATTAGCGGCTATGTGGTATTTAGAAAAGTCCAAGATACCGTCACATTCGACAATCGATATGATTCTTGAGAAGGAATTTAGCTTCCTAACCGTCAACAATACGGCGAGATATTTAAAAAACTGATTCCTTTACAACTTTAAAATCTTTTTTTTTTCTATTAATCAGTAGATTGTAGGTATCTAAGATTAAGCCTTAAAAGATTATTTGAATACCCACAATATTTTGAAAAACACAGACAAGTCATAACTAAAATAACTCGTTTCCAAACTTAAAATGCATGTTTCTCTCTCCTGGCACTGACTATCCGATTAAATGTTCAGGACATCTTATAGTGCCTGTATTGCATTAACTAGGATAATTAATGTAGTTTCTATTACTCTTGTATCTGCTATGATGAAGTAAAACTTTATTCAAAAATTGTTAATTTTATTTAATTAATTATTAAATTAATTTGTTAAATGCTTTATTTTTTACATCCCTAGTTCTTGCAGTAAAGCGCACATTATACAGTATACAGCTCATCGAATTTTTGGGGCAGCCAGCGACCACCACCGCTAAATTTCATCAGCCATCGGTCAACGGTGCATATTGTCTTCCTACTCATCCACTGTACTTGAATTTGTTGTTGAGTTGTCTGCCAATAAACATAAAAAACTCAAACATTTGTTAAAAATCTACAGGTTAGGCGTTTCCTTTTATCAGACGCGAGTCGCTGTATCACGCATCGTCAGTGAGGCTAGAGCCTGACAAAAGGAGACGACACCGAAAGCGTATGCCCTAAGATGTAGTCGACTAACGGTAGATGTACCGTATAGCGACATCTGCAGGATTTGTACAGGTGACACGCTTGTTCGATAACTAGATATCGCTTTACGTCACATCTAGGGGAGAGTGGGACACAGAGGACTTCATATATATTCCTGCTATAAGTGCCACCTATCCGGTATTACCACACACAGATCTAGCCATCCGCAGAGAGAGTTTATCGTGTCAGCTGTAGTTTTTTAGTTTAATACATGAAGTTTTCTAAACAGATACCAATACGTATCGCCTTAAGTAATCATATGTGCCCCACTCTCCCCTACCGTTATTTAACCATTTATATTTCTCTTTTCTTTAGGAAAATTGCTACAAATAACCTTGATTACAGGGCTCTACACTGGGAAGGCCCCAAAATAAGGATTATATAACATACCAAACCAAGTCCCATTTTTATTAATATCCTGTTAGCGATACCAGGGCATCCTTGGAAATGATCTCGGAGTAAGTGTTAACAGGACATTGATAAGATGGGCCTGAATGTATTAACTTATTTAGACTTAACTGCACTAAAAATCTAGTTGACATAGGACTGTCAAAATTCAAAGTTTTCCCTACATAAGTATAGAAATCTCTATTTCTTTTAGAATATGCACCTATCTACAGGGTGTCCCAAAAGTAATGGGACACAGATCAACAGCAGACTTCTTAAGGCGAAATAATGCGATTTATTCAAACTTGCCTTATCTCAAAATTGATAACAACCAAGATATAGGGTGCCAAAGTTTTAATTTTGTTTGTGTTTTTTTGCGATTATCTCTTAACGAAACGACATAGCAGCACAAAATTAAGGGTTTTGGGGTTTCTTGAGGAGAGGAATACAAAATTAACCATAGTTTTTGTGTAACCAGTAGAGGGCGCTATCTACGGCATGCCCCTCTTATTTTAGCTGGCATAACTTTATTTAGGCTTCTTATATCGATCCGACTAATAAAAAAATAAGTTACCTTAGGTACTTCTTTTACATCAAAAATGTATAATTTATTGAAATCGCTAGGAGCAACCATTTTCGAGATAATGGTATTTCATATTTTTAATGCAAGAATGCTAAAATATTTAAAATAATTGCGTATTCGTATTAGTGTTATTTATCACATCTGGCCTTGATTAAAAACAACGACGTGCATGTTACACAAAGTATCATCTATCCAAGTTATTAATTTTCCAAGTACGATACGCAGATATTATTCAATTTTTTAGTAATGCCTCGACATAATTTATTTTCCAATGCGGAAATGCGTGATATGCTTTGTATTTACGCACAAGAAAATTTTAACGGTCGGAGTGCAGGGCGCAGGTACCATGAAATGTTCCCAAATAGAAAGCAACCAAACCGCAAATTATTTCGAAATATTTATGACCGACTAGGAGAGACTGGTTCGTTTCGACAAAAAAAAGAGGTTTCGGGCCGTCCAAAAAATATACCTAACACCAGAACAGGAAGAAGAGATTTTAGTTCGTGTAGCAGAAAATCCAGAAGTGAGTTCCAGGAGATTGAAGGCACTAACAGGTGTAAGTAAATCTTCAATTGTTAGTGTTATAAAGTCAACTATGGTTCAGCCTTTACACTTATTTTATTTTTACTGTGTATCCGTAGGCTGGAATAGTTGGCTCGTGTGTAGATCTGTTGATTTAATAAAACACTGTATTTAATTCCAACAGCATTTTATTCGTAAGATAGCACTAACATTTTATTTACAATATTCACTTTACGAATTCCCATTATCTGAGAATACACTACATCAAATTACTATTTACACTTCAAGTTGTACTTACACGTACGTTTCCATATTACTCAATACTTTTACGTTGTATTAACTTATTAAACCTTGTTTTGGTTAACTTTGATTACACAGTGCAAGAAATGTGGACACCTTCCACCCAGTTGACGTGCTTTACATTTTAGCAGTCGTCGTGACATATACCACCGAACTCTCGGTGAACAGTGTGGTCGTTAAAATTATAGCCAAATTTGAGCGATGAACCAAACAGATTGGATTTAACTACGATTTTCATATGAGGTTATTCACAATAGATGGTGGGGGTAGTTATAATTACGTCACAGCTCTCAACCATTTGGAATCCGCTCAAATGAAATGGTTTTAACCACAAAACACTTAACCTTAGTTCTAGGCAGAGGTTTTGATTTCGAGTTGAAATCTCTCCCCCCATTTGTCGCACATTTTGGTTTGCCTACCCCCAAAAAGAAATTGCAATTTCGACCGTTTTTGCCGATTTAGAAATGTCAAGTTTTATCAACCGCGGTTCGACAACTGCTCCGGAGTAAGGTTAATACCACAAAATTAATGGTGACAACTTTGGCGTAAATCAGCTGATTTATGACGTCACGGAAACATAACCGAGACATCTACGAAGGTCGCTCGAATGAAGTGGTTAATACCAATCTGAAGAATGGTATAAACCAATATGTTTGGTTCGTCGCTCGAATTTGGCTTATATGTAATGCGTTTAGCCAAAACTCTGCTGCTGGAGGCTGCGTTGCCATATCCTCTCTCGCGTCCTTCTCCCTTTCTCGCGCAGCATGGTAGGTGTTTATTTTGGGTGAAGCGCCTAAGTACATAATATGACAACAATGCCGCGCTGTTACCAGGCAGGTTTTATGATAAATCTTGGATATTTACTTACACGCAAGAAAAAGAGACGAACTAATAAAGACGCAAACAGCACAGGGTTTGTTATTGCCTCGTGCGGTAGCTACATAAGCTATATATATATACACTATATACATCAATTAAACTTCCAAGAATCAGTGACGTACTTTATTTTAACATTCGGCGTGTTCTCAACAGTTAGAATATTTCACGATGAAGGCTTGTACCGATACCACTTTACACCCGTACAGTGTTTACTGCCGCCTGATCTTCCAGCCAGACTTCAGTTTTCTTATTTCTTTCAAAATCTGCAAAATACAGATCCAATGTTCTTAAATCGTGTGTTGTTCACGGACGAGGCGACATTTACTTGACGGGGTGTATTCAATTACCGAAACAGACATGCGTGGGAAAATGAAAACCCGCATTTGATTGTTGTTGAACGTCACTTCCAACACGAGTTTAAGGTCAACATTTGGTGTGGAATTATCGAAAATCATCTTATAGGCCCCTTTGAATTCATATTTCAATTTTTGACAAAAGGAACTTGGAGGGATTTTAGAAGATGTACCACTAAACGTCTGGCGAAATATGTATTTCATGCAGGACGGGGCACCGACACACTACTTCTCCAGACAAGTGCGAAATTATTTAAATGAACAGTTCCCTAAACGTTGGATAGATTTGTAATTCCGTATATAAAAAAGCGTGGTTTTTTAAACAAAAATAGTAAATCTTAAGTATCTACATTAACTTTAACACTTAGCAAATGTAGCTGATTTACAATAATTTTAAGTTAGATATTCACCGTTGCTCGATTTTCCGTTGCTTTTGGACCCCGTACTTAGTTTAACTGGACATATGAAATGCCATTATCTCAAAAATGGTTGCTCCCAGCGACTTCAATAAGTTATACGTTTTTGATGTACCTAAAAGAAGTAGATAGTAACTTATTTTTTTATTAGTCGGATCGACATAAGAAGCCTAAACAAAGTTATGCCAGCTAAAATGAGTGGGGCATGCCGTAGATAGCGCCCTCTACTGGTTACACAAAAACTATAAATAATTTTGAATTCCTCACCTCAAGAAACCCCAAAACCTTTGATTTTGTGATGCTATGTCATTTCGTTAAGAAATAATCGCAAAAAAACGAAAACAAAATTAAAACTTTGACACCCTGTATCTTGGTTGTTATTAATTTTGGGATAAGGCAAGTTTAAATAAATCGCATTATTTCGCCTTAAGGAGTCTGCTGTTGCTCTGTGCCCCATTACTTTTGGGACACCCTGTATAACTTGAGCCTTGAAAAGTTAAGGCAGCTACGCCATACGATCCGATGAGTACTTTTTAGTTTACTATTACACTTAAAATAGTTAAAGCTCATTAGCTCGATGAGGTAATTCGGTGTACAATATTACCATATTTAAATTAGTGTTTTATCAAATAGAAACCGCCGACACTTATAGGGCGTAATTGATTATTAACAGATGAAATAGCTTAGTGCATCAAAATATCATTTATACCATTTAAATTGCAGTTAATACCCTTAAAATTATATTTTCGCGGTTATATTTAAAATAACCGCGATATCTACCGCAATTTAAAGTTTATAGTTCATCCATTACAACTGATTATTGTGTCTTTAATTGCTGTTTCAAAATTTTAGATGCTAAAAATAAATACAAAAAGGATTTTTAACAAGCGTAATTACACAAGATTCAATTTCGTTCCATGCAATGCGGCTAGAAGTGATATTGAAAAACGTAATATAAAGTTTCCTATTACTTTAGTTAAAATAAAAAATGAACGGATAACAGTCCTAAAAAATTTATATACATATGTGTAGGTATTAACAAATTTTGCCACTTAAATGTCATTATAATACAATCACTGCTGCGTATCTGTCACAGTAATACAATTAATCACATACAAAATTAAGATAGTCTAGTGGTATTTTCTGAAAATCATTTATCAAAAAAATTTTGGAAATCAAAATCATTAGTAAAGAAAAAATGTGCTTGGTGTTGCTTTAACCATTGTTTTTTAATCAGATCACTACCCTTTTCACCAATCATTATCGTGGGAGCATTGGTGTTACCCCGTACAATTTTGGGCATAATCGAAGCGTCTATCACTCTAAGATTTTTTATACCGTGGACTTTCAATTCGGGCGAGACAACTGCTTTGGAGTCGTATTTGGGACCCATTTTGCAAGTCCCTACAGGATGGAATATGGTTGTGGTATAAGCCTGGGCTATGCAAGCCCAATACTCGTCTGTGCCAAACTCAATATGTTTACAAGCTGGCAGAGGTGTAGTAACCAAAGCTGCCCCTAAATGTTGCATGGTCTTCGTCCTCAACAGATTCAGAGATTGTTTGACTCCTTCCACTATTCGTCGCAAATCAATTTCTTCGAAGAATGTATTTGCGTGTATCAGAGGTGTACCGTGGATTGGGTCTGTATCGTTGAGCCTCACCACTCCACGACTTTTAGGATCTAACAAAATGGGTCTAATCATCAAACCGTTATAGTAGGCTAGAGGCAATACTGATGTTTGCGCCGTAAGTATAGGGTCAGAAAAAAAGTTTTCTACATTCGTGGCGTCCGTTGACAGTTGAATATCTGGTCGACCGTACTCGTGCTCGTACTTTGTTTGCACAAAAGCGTTCGTCTGTAGTGGTCCGGTAGAAGACAAAGGACCTCTTTGATTCTGTTTGTAATAATAAACGTCTTGTTGAATTTGTTCATCGCTGGCTGTCGTTGCAGTGTGATTGGTAAGCCCAAATACAACTCCGTCTATTGTCGTGTGATCGTGCAAATTATATCCTACAGGTAAATCTTTGATGACCTTGATTCCGTGTTCTTGAAGATGGTCGCTTGGGCCCACTCCACTGAGCATAAGAACTACAGGAGAATTTATCGCTCCAGCTGATACGATAACTTCTTTATTAGCGACGGCTTGTACAAGTTTATTGTTTCTCATATATTCAACACCATAAGCTGTTTTGGTTTTTGGATCAATCAGAACCCTGTAGACGTGAGCGTTTATTTGAACTGTCAAATTGGGTCGCTCCTTCCTTATGGGCCTAATGTAGGCTACATTAGTACTGACCCGTTTTCCGTCTTTAGTAGTGTGCTGCAAGAGCATGGTGCCGATTAGGTCTTCAGAATTTTGATCGACCAACGGAAGTCCTAACTCTTGATAAGCCTTAATAAGGGCAAGCGTGTTTTTGTCCTGATAAGGAAAGTGTTCCACAGATTGATATCCATTAAATCCGTGATAGTGTGCGTCGACTATCTCCGGATTTCTATTTTTCTCCGATTTAATGAAATATGGTAGGACATCTCTGTACGACCATCCGTGATTGCCTTTTTGCTCCCATTCATCGTAGTCGTTCGGGTGGCCTCTGATGTATATAAGGTAATTGATTGTGGATGAGCCGCCCATAACTTTTCCTCTGAACCACGAACACTGTCCGTTGTTTCTTGCTAGGCAGCTATGAGCAGACGGCTGTGTCGAGTAACCCCAGTCGATACTGGATCTTTGCAAACTTGGAGCAAATGCGGGAACGTCGGCTACTTCAGGTTCATTCTCGCCGGCTTCAAGCAGTAAAACCTAAAAATAAAAATTGTCATTAGTGTTATTTGCAACTGAAAATTGTTGGTTAAAATTCGAATATTAGTATGACCACGAATGCTCCATCAAGGTGCAGTTAGAATTGGCTAATATTATCATGAAAAATTTTTAATTAAGGCATAATTCTGATACAGGGTGGCCGTTTCGTGTTGCAAAGTAGAATAGCTCCGTTTATACACTGCGTCCATTAATTATGGAATAGGTAAAAAAGTACTCAAATTTTAAACATCCATATCTCCATCAAAATTATATCAATCCACTCAATTTTCGATTTATTAGGTAGGCCGTCCCTTGGACTACTTAGCACAAAGTATTTGAACTTACTTTATGTCTTTTTTATACAGGATGATGGCTAAGATACCAAGCCATGTAAAATGTGCTGATTTTAAAATTAATGTTTGGAAAATACGAAGCAATGCAAATTGAATTTTATTAGTGTACTGGTTACAGCTTTATGTTAGGTACTTACTGTACAAATTACAGCGCAGTGCCGTTCGTGTTAATTAAAAAAAATTAAAAAATCGTGATATAACACTAACTTAACAATAGTAATAACAATTTAAAGAAACAACTTAATTATAAGAATAAAAATTAATAACGCGTTATTTCCTCCACGGGCATTAATGACAGCTTGACAACGATTTGGCATACTGAGAATCAGATTTCTTATAAAAACCTGATCCATATTTTCCCATATTCTTTGTAGCGTCAATCTCAGCTGAGCCAAAGTTTCTGGTGGGTTAGCTTCTGCACGAACCTCTCTACCCATTCGATCCCATAAATGCTCTATAGGGTTAAGATCTGGGCTTCGAGCTTTCCAATTCATTACGGTAATTCCCGTTTCTGCTAGATATTCCGTTACTATTCTCGCCGTATGTGGACGTGCGTTATCTTGCATAAAAATTAAGTTTTCTCCAATAAAGGGAGCAAAAGGCACAACATGCTCCTGAAGAATTTCCGTAATGTATCTGTCACTAGTTAATCGCTCTACAAATACCAATTCCGTTTTTGCCTCTAGAGATATACTTCCCCGAACCATAATGGATCCACCGCCATAACTAACCCGCTCTTTAAAATTACACTGAGCATAGCGATCACCAGGTCTTCGAAACACTTTTAAACGTCTATTGCTGTATAGACAAAAACGGGATTCGTCACTAAATAAAACATTAGCCCATTCATCTTCACCCCATGGCAAATGCTCTTGAGCAAACTGCAATCGTTCACGTCTATGGTGCGGTTCCAGCTTTGGTCCTATCGCTGCTTCGTACGGTTTTAGTTGGACCTCTTTTAAGCGATTAAGTATTGTTTGCTTACATAGTCGAACATTGTGAACGTTTGACAACCGTGCTTGTAGCTTGGTACTTGTTGTAAATCGCTCGCGAACACATTGCATTGTTAAAAACCGATCCTGATTAGCAGTTGTTTTCCTTGGTCGGCCTTGCCCTGCTCTTCTTTGATTCGATCCATATTCTCGATACCGTTTTAAAATTTTTGATATAGCCCCTTGCGTTTTATTCATGATTCTGGCAATATCAGACTGAGACCGGCCCTGCTCAAACAGTCCTCTTGCATAGGAACATTCTTCTGGAGATATGAATCGGATTATGGCATTCATTTAAAAAAAGAAACTAAACAAAAGGCCTTGTCAAGAACTGCCAAATTTATAATCTTGATAAATTGGCAAGGGCAATTGGTTGACCAGCAACGTAAATCCAAATAGAAGTAAAACGTTTTCAGTCAATATAATTTGCAATATACAGATTTTTTAATTTACACGAACGGCACTGCACTGTAATTTGTACAGTAAGTACCTAACATAAAGTTATAACCAGTACACCAATAAAATTCCATTTTCATTGCTTCGTATTTTCCAAACATTAATTTTAAAATCAGCACATTTTACACGGCTTGGTATCTTATCCATGATCCTGTATAAAAAAGACATAAAGTGAGGTCAAACACATTGTTCTAAGTAGTTCAGGGGACAGCCTACCTAATAAACTGAAAATTGAATGGATTGATGAAGATATTGATTTTAAAATTCGAGTACTTTTTTACCTATTCCATTTTTTATTTTTTTATTTTTTTTTTAATTGACACGAACGGCACTGCGCTGTAATTTGTACAGTAAGTACCTAACATAAAGCTGTAACCAGTACACTAATAAAATTCAATTTCCATTGCTTCGTATTTTCCAAACATTAATTTTAAAATCAGCACATTTTACATGGGTTGGTATCTTAGCCATCATCCTGTATAAAAAAGACATAAAGTAAGGTCAAATACTTTGTGCTAAGTAGTCCAAGGGACGGCCTACCTAATAAATCAAAAATTGAGTGGATTGATATAATTTTGATGGAGATATGGATGTTTAAAATTTGAGTACTTTTTTACCTATTCCATAATTAATGGACGCAGTGTATTTACAATACACAAAAAATGTTAATATAAAAGTTGAAGGACAGTAAGTGAGTTATAACGTGAAATTATTTTTGACTTTATAGGGTGGCTCAATAAATAGGAACAAGATTTTTTTTTTAATAGATCCCTATATCTTACCATATTTTTGGTTTCTACATAAAATTACAATTAATTTTCTTTAATATCTTGTTTCTCTTTATTAAGCCACCTTATAGAGCTAAAAATAATTTCACGTTATAACTCACTTACTGTCCTTCAACTTTTATATTAACATTTTTTGTGTATTGTAAATACAAACGGAGCTATTCTACTTTGCCACACTAAACGGCCACCCTGTATGTTGTTTTACAAAATAAATCTAAATAGCCATGAAATAAAATCGACAGGTTTCTATTATGGAGGGCTTTAAGGAAGGAGGCCGATCGCAATACAAATAAAAACTGCCGCCAGGATCGCATTGTTCCATTAGCGGTGCAAATTTCATGGGTTCTTATGGGATAATCAATTGTTTTATCGAAATTAGTTAATTTAAACAGCCTACAGACCGAGATATGTGTGAGAGGCGGGTGCGGGATACTCCCTAGATAATAATTCTAGCATGTAAAAGGGTGTATTGCAATCTAAGACACTGTATTATTATTACCAGGAGGATACATTTTTTCAAATTCTGGCGGTCTTTCTAGACACTCAAACAACTTTTTATTTGGAAAGGAAATAATTACGCAATCTGCACGTTACTATATACATTTTTTATTTAAATTTAAACTAAAAATATAAAAAAAAAAATAATTTTGTAAAATTGTTGTAAACTACTAATTTATGTAAACTATTAATTCATACATTCAATCACAGATGTCTCATTCTTTTTCATATTCAGGTACTTTGTGTGTTTAACATTTATAATAACTTTCAAACATCAGGTACACTATATCTTGTAGACTTTGTAAACCTACTATCGAGTTGCTCTAGATTACACCAACATTTCAATTTTTAGGATTTCTACAGTCTGATTTTTGTTATGCTATATGTCAAATCTGTCATTCATTTTATACTTTAACCACACCTTCCTTAAAAATTCTTTTTAATTTAAACGTGGTAGTGGTTTGCACGAAATTTCGTTTCTCTTTTAAATTTTGTAAAGAACTTAAATAGTATATTAAAGTACATGTTTTATAAAGCATCATCTTATAGCACGCCTCCATGTTAAAAAACGAGCCGCTTGCGGCGAGTTTTTTAACGGGACAAGTGCTCTAACTGCTTTATAAAACACGTACTTTATACTATTTTTTCTATTTTGTATTTTTTTCAATAAGAAAATACATATTTAAAAAGAAAATCAACCCTTCAAATTTTGTAAATTTGTGTGTCTAAATTCTATGTTGGTAATACTCTAAATTTCTTTTTATCATAGTAGCCTTGACAATAAATAATATTTTCTTTGTGTCATTGTCACGAAATTTGTGATTTAATATTTCATAGAGTTGTTCATAATTATAATTAAAAAAATATGGAGCATGATAATCTAAGTTTAACTCCCCCTGAGTTAAGGGATATTGCTAATAAAACGATAAATCAACTTTTACCAGAGAAATCCCGAAAACTTTCTTTTCTCATGGATAACAATAACAGGAAACGTCAGACGTCAACAGAATAAAACATTTAAATATAACCAATGCCAACTTTTAAAAAATAAAATTCGGAGTTCGAAATGGATATATTTCGAACTCGCTAGCGCGTTCGAAATATCTATTTTTCGAGACAAAATTAGAAAAAAATTATTTCTTAACATCACAATGCGGTTCTATTTAAACCCATAGGGGCTTAGCCCCCATTCTACTTTATTTATTTTTTCATAATAGTATTCTAAGAACATGAAATTTCATATTTTTATAAAATAACCAAAAAATTCTTTCTTTCTTTTCTTTTTGATTTCTCCACATAAACCATGTTATAATTTAAATATATTAATTATTAAAATTTATTTTCACACCATGCTCATTAAATACAACTAAATTTTCTGACTTTAATCAACATAAAAAATTTTTTTTTAAAATAACTAAAATGTGCTTACTTACATATCCACAACTCTGAGTTACCTCAAGTTAGTCTTCAACTACACAAATTTCACTTGCTATAATATAAAACGTTGTACTCATTAATTTGAGACAACTATTGGATCCAATTTCACACTCGATATAGGTAAGTCTCTTATGATGCCTGTTATTGTCTTTGTATTCTCACACATTCCTTTTAGTTCCCCTGAAGATGACTATATATATGGTCGAAACATGTAGGGACAATCGTTAAAAAATTTTTCAAAAATATATATTATTTGTGGAGGAAGACAGAAGTGTTGTTTTAATTTATTACCTACACTCCACTGCAAGTATGGACTACTTCTTCAAATTTAAATTAACATATGTTCATTATAGGTAGTACGTACCTCCACCATACCGGGTGTTGCATCGTCGAGCGGGACATAGGAAATCCCATGTAATTTTAAATGGGGTCAATTATTGGCTTCCCTAATTATTTTAGAGAAAAATTCTATTTAGGTTTATTAAAGAGCACTAAAACCCACATTCAAAAGAATAACTTTAGATATTTTTGATGAGCCCGTTTACGGGTTATCACCGATTTCTTTTTAACTATTTCTCCTTTTTATGGCCCCGTATTTGCGGGCACCAGTCAAGGTAAAAGATGACTGTCAAATAAAGTTGTCATTTTGAGGAATATTTGAACATCTTCTTAAATCCTAAAGTTCTAACAATTTAATAGTACCTACCTATTAATTAGTAAAATATTGAAACATGTAAAATGTCATAATTAACCTTGTAGGTAATTGGATACTTTATTTTAGTTTTATTCAGATTAATTTGTACTCATAAATACACCTTTAATATTTTTAATGTACGAGTTTTTATAACAATAAAGCACACATTTCAATATGACAACTTTATTTGACAGCCATCTTTTACCTTGACTGGTGCCCGCAAATACGGGGCCATAAAAAGGAGAAATAGTTAAAAAGAAATCGGCGATAACCCGTAAACGGGCTCATCAAAAATATCTAAAGTTATTCTTTTGAATGTGGGTTTTAGTGCTCTTTAATAAGCCTAAATAGAATTTGTCTCTAAAATAATTAGGGAAGCCAATAATTGACCCCATTTAAAATTACATGGGATTTCCTATGTCCCGCTCGACGATGCAACACCCGGCCCACTTGACATATTTTGAGAAAAAACGTTATTTTTACGTGAAAATGGTAATGTTATTTCCCTTTACCAAAAACTTCGTTCTAAAAACGTGATTTTTTTTTAATATTGTTATTTTAATGTAATTTTTGTTCACGTTGTAATTTGTGTTACACTTTTACATTAATTTTATGTAAATAAAAGTAACGTTACTTATAAAACATTCAATTTGCGTTATGTTTTATAACGTCGAAATAAGTAACCTATTTTTCACTTTATCTTAACATTTTTAAATTTCGCGCCTAAAACCCAGCGATCGGCGATTGTCACGTCTGTCATAGACGTTTGACGTTGTGTCGTTGTGTTGTGAGTTTATAGTGGAAGGAGCAGTTGGTGAAAATTTTGGATAGCATCGAATCTCTTTTAAGTTTTGTGAGTTTTCGTTTATTTTAAGCGCAAGTTGTTCTTAATTTTATGGTTTAGTCTTTATGAAATAACTGTTGTTTATTCTTTATATATTTCACGAGTTCTTTTGTTCTTTACCACAAACGTTTGAAGGGCAAAATGGCGTCTCGTGAATTTTATTGTCATTACAAAAAAAATGCTAAAAGAATCCCTTTAATGTAACAAAAATACCAGCCTTTTGAAGTTAATTCCAAATATTGAACAAGATACGCCACTCTATTTTTTCCTTTAATTAATTAGGAATAGTTCTCTAGATTCACCTTAACCTCTACAAAAAACTGATTATTGTAGTTCTTTACTATTGTGGACCCTTGAAAATGTTTCTTATGTAATGTAATATCTCGTGTAATTAGGTTGTTGGAACAATATTTAAAAAATGTTTCGTTTTTAATTTAGAAATAGCGCAAGTTCAGTTTGGAGAAACTAATGAGTACTCGATGGAAAAAATAATAATGGACCACTTCAGGTATGCCGCGAACCGTTTGAAGAAACAAAAAAAATGAAAACTTATAGTATATCGCACGTTTATTCGTATTATAACGTTTTTCAGTCTGACGTGAAATTATACATGAAATTCACGTTTTCTTGCCAAGTGGGGGTATATATATTATTGCCCTGAATATCTTGAAGCAACAACAGAGATAGAAGATCCAGGGTCATTTCGACTTATGCGCATGCGCCGTAAGGGTATTGCCAAATGTACTTTTATTTCTTTAGAACAGGGCAGAAGAGTGAGCCTTAGAAAATTAGAGCAATGATAAGATTACCAAAAATCTTGCTAAAGAATTGTAAAATAAGCATTAAGTCTGTACTTCCGAATGCCTTCAAATTATTTGTTTCCATTTCTAAACTAAAACGCGTTAGATAATAATTTCATATAACTGGAAGGTGACAACGTCTCATTTTTATTCGACATAACCTCGAAATCTTTAGCAAATGTTAATTTGTTTGACAGTTCGCTTCATCGGGTTGATTTGGTATTATTAACGGTTTTTGTGTACTGTTTATCTTTACTTTTCTGCAAATTTTGGTTGTGTGTGTAAAGTGTGATAATTTTGTGACGATGCCGAGGCAAAACAGAATATTTTACATTATTTTAAACAGGCGTAAAAACTTAAACAAAAACTTATCGTTCTACAGGTATGTACCTAGACCGGATGTTTCTTCCTTTTAACTTACCTAGGTACGTTAGTTTCGTGAGGGAACAATAACTAGGTAGTCCATTTTCTAAAGATTATTTTCCTTTGCTGCTATTGATATACTTAGGTACCTACCTATTTTTACCAAAAATTGCATGTACTTCAAAGAATTATACAAAAACCTATTATTTTACTTGTTAAACTCTAAGAATAAATGTAAAATATCTAATAAAAGTTTAATTAATATGTTTAACTGCGTTCTTTTTCTTTTCTCAATCGAAATATAAATAATATACAAAATCTTAAACAAATCAAGAACTTTAATGTTTGTTTACAAATTTCGGTCCAGTTGTCAAAGTCGTGACGTACACCTTTTAATTTAACAGACCTGAAAAGAAGAAGACTCTTAACTTATTTATTTCCCAACTAACTTTACAAAAGATTATAAATGGGGATTTTCAAATTAAATTTAAAAGACTCTCAATTCTATTAATGGTACCATCAGGTAGTTTAGTTTCGTAAAAACGCAAAATGTCCTCTTCTGGAAAGTGCAACGAACAAACAGCATCCTTTACACCGAATATTTTGTTTGCTCTAGGAATAATTATTCGCCACTTTTCAAATGTTTCAGGATCCTAATAAGAAGACATTATTAATAAACAATATTGTGAACCTTATGTGGTTTTTGCCTACCTTAGGGGCTTGAAAGAGACACGGATTTTTCTCACCACGATTTTTCCTGAGCTTTCTATCAGACGAATATCCAGTTTTACATCCCGGCACGAAGCAAACGCTAGGTACTTGTAAAACATTGTACGCCACTCATTGTTTATATTAATAACGCAAAAAAATTATTCCAAAGCTTATTTTTCAAGATATTCGAAAAAAATACCGCACTCGGTTATCAAAACCTGCAAAAAATAGCCGCTAAGCGTGCAGTGGCGCCCTCGACGGCCAACCAGCGAAGTAACGAAAAACAGGGACGTAAATTTAAAATTCGGCCATTTTCGATCGGCCTCCTTCTTTAAAGCCCTCCATAGTTTCTATGGAGGTAAATAAATTGGAATAGTTGTAAACTAATTTAATTTTAAAACGTGTTGTGTTGACAAAATTTGATTCTTTGGCGATCCTTCAATTCGACCATAAATGATACCTGTCCCAAAACACGAAATAGGGTTATATTTCTATGATCCACAGGCCTCTATACTCTATACTTCAAGTTCAAAATTGCTATCAGTGACTCATCACTAGCATATAGAAAGATCCGGATTGTGCGATGCCAGGGAAATTAATTCCAGTGGCGTGTGCATTTCAAAAAATAATAATAATGGAACTTCATCGGAACGTCATACAATTTTTATAAATTAAATTTAATTTAATATTGAGATATTGCGGTTCCTTCTCAACTGTGTGCCCTTTATTGAGCTTTGTTTTGTCGGTGTAATGCAATTTGTTCCTATTATACCGAAACTCCCGTATTTTTTTCAAATATCCATACAATAATTTATTTTTTTCAGTTAGTAGGCTTTTTTGATTTCGTTTATTATACCTAAAATTAATTTCTTCTAAAGTTCGTTTAAAAACTCTTAATAACATTTTAAGTAAAGAGGGTGCCTTCTTAATTTCATCCAATATTCTTTAGATTGTGGATATTTCATTTAGCAGAAAGAAACATGGATTTTGCGAAAACTAGTGCATTTTGTGGCATCATCCAGGATTATATTTTTCCATCCTTTTGTCTGGGCCCTTCGACTATTTTCTTTTTTGTCATTATATTGAGGAAGCACTTTTAAAACCCTGAACATATTGCGCGCGGAAAGTTTCGTTAAAGTGACACATATTTCTGCAGCATCCAGTGTGGTGAGTTTAGGATTTCGTTTTCGAATTTCATGGTATACATCTTTATTTATTATAGCGTTGAAAGTGAATAAAAATATAATAGAGTATCTCCAGGATTACGCAATACGTCTTGAATTTAAAGTAACGTGCTAGGCAGAGAGAAAAGGTATTTAAGAGTTGTCCCTTGATGTTAAAGGCATTGTTTGGATCTGCCAACTTTAATTTGTTTTTAATCGTTTTTGTGCCTTGAAATTCAATTTAATCCTATAAACCGTTCTTTTCAGAGCCTTTTTGATCCTACTTTTGTGTTGGCGGTAAGTAATTATGGATATTTCTTATTATTATTGAGCCTGAACGCTACCCACAAAAATTTTGACCTTTATGAATTTAGACTTTGTTTCGAATTTTTGCATCTCGTAATTTTGATTAAATTCATATGGTTTTGGTCACGTGGAGGTAATCACGCACCGGCAAAGAACACTCGTTCCGACCGTATTATTTATTCTTTTAATGTTAATTGATTTTTTTTGTAGGCTGACACCTATTCAATACTATAATTAAAAGCAGTTAACAACACTAATAATTATAAATTTACACAAAACAATACCTATACTACGAAACACACAATTTTAATTTTAAAATAGAAAAACTACAAGAACAATTTTATTATCTACAACGACAAACAACATGTTAACCCTCTGGGCCCCCTTTTTTAATGTCATATTTTCTTAAGTCTCTCACTACGAGCTTCTCTCGGAAAATAAACTGGCCCAAGAATTTCTGGGTTACACGAAAGGTAGTTTATTCATCAGCCCTTTACATTTTTCTAAAGGTAACAATTTCTCAATTATTTGCAGTTTGCAAAATAAATACACTTTTTTTACTACGATTTTTGAATATTTACAATTAACAAGTTTTCTTTTTTTAATTGTAGGTTCTCCGTATAAGAAATCGACAGAAATGTGAAAAAAATTAAAAAACAGGGGTTTATATTTAAGATTTATGCAAGTTTTATTTAAATAGCTTTATATTATGTCTTGTTTCTTTATAGAGTTAAGGGTTCAGTAGAGGATTCATTTACGACTTGATAAGCTGGAACTCATGATCACTGGTTAGTTCGCTCTGTCAAAATGTTGTTATAAAAATTAGATTATAAAAGGCATGCATTTATCAATATATTTAAGATAACAGATCACAAAATAAAGCATTGTATGAATTTATCCTACCAAATTCTTTCAGATATTGACTTTTCTATTATTGTAATATTTACATAAAATCCGTTACTTTACTAAAAAACACTGCTTTTTTATTCAAATTTAAGTCGATAGTATTCTGCTTTTAGTGTAACATAATAATACATATTAAAGTAAGTTTATGAGTTTGTTTTCGTTTCGTTTGTTTTCTGTTTTGCAGTTCTATGAATGCTCTAACATGTATTATCGTTTTTATCCAAGGGTCCGGAAAAAAACGATCAATTCAGACATTAAGACGATAATAATTTTTAATTATCAAACCCTCCCCTTACTTTTTCCAACATTTACACCTCTATATATCTCTTCATGCAGAGAGATTCTTAAGCTTTGACACGAGACGTGACAAGATTATCATTATATTTTTTTATGTCGGTATAGTCGGGTTTGGGCCCATATCTGGCGAGACATGTCTTCCTCCTAAGCCAGCGTAGGCCTTTATCTAGATCTGACATTTTCCCTCAATTTATTTACATGTAGGCCACCGAGATAGACAATGGGAATCCCGTCACGATTTATGTCAAAATACAATAATTCCTCTTCTTACTTTTATTTTTTATACAATGCGTTTCTTTCTCAATTAGAGTGGAAAGTAAGGCTTGTCTAAAAAAGCTTTCTTAATATTACACTTGCACAAAAGTATTTTATTATAAAACTTTTTTTTTATTTTTTATTTTTTATTCAATTCAGTTGAATTTAGTTTAGCAATATTATATTTTTACAATACAAAAGTTTAGTAACATTTAATATAATATAATTAACTCTTTTCAACTTAAACGAAGCTTCATCTGTGAAAAGCACATGGCTAAGAAATCCGGGGTTCAAGTAATCTATTACGCAACCAAATGCATAATTCTACTCTAGGGGGAAAATCTCTAGGTAATAGAGTCGGCACACGTTTCATGATGTGGTTGATGCACCGCCACACTTTAGTTTGGTTGCGCGTCAATTTATGGACGAGAATTACCATAATCGTTAGATAGGAAGAGCGGGACCACAAGCCTGGCCTACCAGATCACCAGATTTTAATCCTTTGGATTATTTTCTGTTGGGTCACTTGAAGTCACTAGTTTACAATACTCCAGTCTAAAATGAACAGGATCTAAGGAACAGGATATTTGAATCGTGTGCCATTATTAATCACACACCAGGTATATTCGAAAGAGTTTATCAATCAATGTTAAGGCGAATTGAAGCATTAGCCGGCGGTCATTTTCAGCGATTATTGTAAATGTAAATGTAATTAACTTATTAGTAGAAGTAGTTCATCAATAAAAGACGCATTTTCTCGCTAATCGCCAATAAAAACTCTTAATGATTTAACTTAAAAAATTCCAACGCAGTTTTAACTTTAAACCCGTTTTTTTCCAAAACGGCTGCTTTTAGCGACAAATTGTAAGAGTATCTTTTGTATGTAAAATTGAATGCAGAATAGGTCTGTCTAATTAAAAATGACATACAGTCTGACAGAAAAAAGTTATGGTTATTTAAATCCAGATACAACACTGGATGTGGCGCCATCTAACGTTAAACAATAAACTAAGTAAATAATTGAGTTTCTCATCATCAATACTCCCACTATCCCGAATTTCATCAAAATTAAAACCGGAAATTCACTTAAACGATAAGACTACAAAAATTTTGGGATTGCGCCTTGATGAATATCTCTTATGGAACAGTCATATAAACTATTTAAATCGACAAATTAATGCGGTATATTACGCAATATCTCACTTAACAGGCCTAGTGGATGAGTCTGCATCGGTTAACATCAACTATTCATTAATATATTCACATCTAAGTTATAATGTGATATTATGGGGAAATCCTACAAATACCCCAAGTATATTTACGAATCAAAAGAGAGTTAATTATAAGACTTATTCTTAAACTTAACATTATGAGGAGCTGTAATCCAGTTTTTATAGAAATGAAAATTGCATTCTTCCCTTCCTTATATATCTACAATACTATTGTGTATAAAATAGAATTGGATAAGCATAATTAACAAAAAAATTAAAAATGCTTCATATACAAGGTGTTTCAGATGTACGGTACGTAACTTAAGGAGCTAATTCCTTATGATTTTCTAAGAGAAAAAGTTCATATGAACATGTTTCCGGAATTGCCCCGTCTTTGATATACAGAATGTTAAAGTTTTTTAAGAACAATCGATTTTTATAATTTTTTTAAATATCCTATTCTCGCTTTTATTGAAATTTGTTACCGTTATTCATAATGATAAGGGGCTTAATTAGCCACCTTAATAAATAATATTAACCATAACATGTACGCCACTGACTTTTTTCTAATTTTGCTATGTTTTTTTAGATTGACCAACTAATGACGCAACTTTTCTGTTCCTTGAATTGTTTTTGTATCTTGCTTTGTTTTCGAGAGAAAAAATAAAATCCACTTTATGGCATATACACGGTGGGCCAAAAAAAGTCACCACATTTGACTTTTTGGAATATCTTTATTGTTGAAAATTATTTTTGAACCAAATTTACAGGACATATTAACAAAAGTATAGGTTTTCGTAAAATGAATTTAAAAGTGATAGGATTAAATTAAAATATCGTACAGGGCAAGTTAAAATAAGAAGTTACTTCAAACTAGCCGCAATTTTTTTTTTTTTATTTTTTTTAATAATTATGACTTACATCTTAGAGCTTGTTTTATTCTGAACAAGAAAAGTCTTTTCACATTTTTTGATATTTCATTCGGTTCGATAGTTATAAGCAATTTTTTCACCAAACATTTCTCTGCGGTTTATTAACATCAAATCAAATCTAATGATCTAACAAAAAAAATCATTTAAAAAATTGTTCAATATGTCCTCCGGTTTGTTCAATGCATTTCTGTAAACGTCTTTTCCATTGATTAATTGCGCCATTAATTGTGTTTTGGTCAAAGTTATTCCAACAGCGCACAAATTTCTGTGCACGGCTGCTTCCAAATTTCCCCATATGGCGTAATCCACAGGATTAAGGTCTGGACTGTTTGGCGGCCATTCATCTGGAGCGATAATTTCTGAACACTGTTTTCTTAAAAAACTAATAGTGTATTATGATCGATGGGCAGGGGCACTATCTTGCATGAAAATATAATAATCCTGAAACGTTTCCAATTCCGGTAGCATGATTTCAAGAACTTCATGGCAGTATACCATAGAATTAACTTTCACGCCAGAGTTTATAAAAATTACACTTGTTTTGCCTAGTTTTGATACACCAAGGGAGACCATCACGCATCATGCCTGGAACAAAGTGCCCTTGTTCAATAAGTAGCCTATCTGCACTAATGTTTTATTTTTTAGCGACATTGTCATACAACCTATTATTCTGGGAGTTTTTCGGCGGTCGCAAGTAAAACATTTTCTCGTCCGTAAACCAAATGTTATTGACACTATTATTTCTTCTGAATTTTCTCTGTAAACCTATACACCTATCTAATCTTGACCTTTTTGACACTGATAATTTATGCACATACCGTCTTTTAAAGGTTTTAAAATGAAGGTCTCCCTTAACAATCCGTCTACCTGAAGATCTTTTTATGAGATAATCATTTTCAATCATTCTTGGGCTTTTACTACTTCCTGGAAAGTTTACAGGGCTTTTAATATTTTTTCTGACAATTTCAATGTTTCTCTGGGTCCTTACATTGCGTGGTCGCCCACTCCCTTGCTTTCTCTCAAAATTGCCCTTATTTTCCCTCATTTTTTTCAGCAGTCTTGAAACACTTGATAATGCCCAATTTCTGTTAGGAAATTCACGCACTATTTTTCTTGCACCATAGTTTTTTTCCTGCCAAAGCGCTTTTATCAAAATTTTATCGTTTATTGTAAGCATGTTATTAAACAAATCAGTATTTCCACTTTAACTATGACAACTGTCAAGTTACAATTCATAGCAACCATTAATAAAAAGACGATATGAATTTGTTTACATGGCCAACTAAAAAAAGGGTGACATTCAATTAAAGACCTCGGGGGAACAAGGGGATATGCCACAACAAGTAAGAAATATGTTTAAATTCATTCTTCAAACTACCTTACACATATCTGCTTGTAAAAAAATTTGTGCGGCTATTAGACAATAGATGGCAGCACTATCGCCAAATGTTCTTATTCTCTAAACATTATATCTTTAGTTTTTATAGGCAACAAAGGGAGAAGCCACCTAAATTTCAAGATGGCTGAACCGGTGAAACGAGCAGTTAAAAGGCAATATTATTTTTCTGATAGTAATGACAGTGAAAGTGATAGTGATTTTGACTCGGACGACAGTGTAAAAGACAAAGAAAAGACTATGCTGACAAAGAGATGAGCGGTGATTCGTCAGCTTATTCGACAGATCAGGTAAATAAATAAATATGTGGCTTATCCCGTTTTTGCCAAAAAGATTGTGGCTTATTTCGCAAACAACTTTTAGCCATTATATCATTTTAAAAAAAAACGCTCTTCCCAATTTTGTATTGCGTAGCAACATGTAGATTTCAAACCACTATCCAAAAAAGTTTTCCCTTTAAATGCAGTAAAAGGCAAAATAAATAAATATGGCTTATCCCTTTTTTGCCTTTACTTGTTACACGTCAACTTCAAAACCAAGCGATGACTTTTCTGATGCTCTACAGATAACAGAGTTAAACTCAGAGTCACTATCGGTGCCTTCAACATCACGGGGCACATTGGAAACTCCCGAAAAATTACCACCATCCAGATGGAAGACACCGAATTTAAAGAGAAGAAAGAAAATAAAAAACAAAATAAAAAGGAACTTAGGGCACTCTTATAGAAACAAGAAAGGAAATGAAGTTAAGGCAAGAGAAGTAGGTCCACCATGCACATGCAAAAATAAATGTCGAGAACTTCTAGATGGAAAACAAAACAATATTTTTAAATCGTTCTGGGACTTAGGCGATTACAACAGGCAGAATATTTATTTATATTCCTGCATAAATAAAAGGATAATGTTATGTAATAATTTTTAGAATAAGGTATTTTTTGTTGTTCTTGTTTTCGTTTATTAATTTTTTAGCTTTATTAAGAAGTAATTTAAAATTGTTATCTCCTTAGTTTAGAGTCTATAGCTTTAAGGAAAAAGTGTTTATTTTTAGGTACCTACCTACCTTAGGTGTTAATTATTTTTCTTTTTTTTTATTATTCATAACTTTAAATTACATATTTTTATCACCCCAGTCCCCAGTGTTATTAGTTTTTGTCAGAATCACAATAGGTAACTTAATCTTTTGTATGTTTATTGTGATTGTTAAGAAATAAATAGTGTTTAATTTTAGGCAAAAGGGGGATAAGCCTATAAGTATGTCAAAATCTTTAACATTTACAATATTTTGTCACATTTTCTGTTATTTTTTAATAATAAACGTCACTCTTAATATTTTTTCTGATTTCATTTACCTGTTACTTTATAAATATGATTTCAGGATTTGATTAAATATTTAAAACTGAAATATCTCAAAAGTAATTTTTGGTGGCATATCCCTTTGTTCCCCCAAGGTCTTCAATTATTAATAATTATTGTTACAAATTAACAGTCGAAATGTTTGGTGAAAAAATTGCTTATAACCATCGAACCGAATGAAATATCAAAAAATGTGAAAAGACTCTTTTTGTTCAGAATAAAACATTCTTTAAGATGTAAGTCATAATTATTAAAAAAAATAAAAAAACTAATTTTGCGGCTAGTTTGAAGTAACTTCTTATTTTAACTTGCCCTGTACGATATTGTAATTTAATCCTATCAGTTTTAAATTCATTTTACGATAACCTAAACTTTTGTTAATAGGTCCTGCAAATTTGGTTCAAAAATAATTTTCAACAATAAAATTATTCCAAAAAATCAAATGTGGTCACTTTTTTTGGCCCACCGTGTACAAAAAAATACCTATGTATTTCAAAGTTAATTAAAACAATTAAATTAAAAACAAAATATTTTTTTTTAATAATTATACAAAAAAATGCAACAGTTAATGAAAGCAAATGTTGAAAATGGCCACCTTCTGATAAAACGCACGATAGCAATCGTCTCGCCATTGATTCTCTTACACGTTCAAAAACGCCTGCATTATTTCGTATCGCATTGCAACTTTCAATAATTCGAATTTTTAAGTCATTTTCATAACTGAAAATAACAACTGTATGTAAATAAAATTGGTCCCATCACAGTATTTTGTGCCTAACAGTCATGGAGGAACCAAGCACATCCCCAACCCTAACGTGCCGGACATATCAAGCAGTATGGAGCGGGATATCGTGTCAAATGCCTTTGCCAGGTCCAAAAACAAGATAATACATTTTCTCCCCTGACCCAAATTTTGGGCTACTTCCTGCGTCAACTCAAACATAGCAGTGCTGCGGCCCTCAATAAACACAAACTGATTCTTAGATAACAAATTTGTATTCTTTAAAAATTGGACAAGTAATAAGTAATTTATTTAAGATGATAAGATTTGTACTTTTTAAAATAATTTAATTACTAACTATAACCCAACACACGTTAATCTAAATTTAATAATTTGATTTCGATAACAAAACGCTTTAAATAATTTTTAAAGTGTTTTTTTGCATTGTCGTTACTACTATTTGCATTGACTGTAATATGCAATGTAAATTAAATAATAATGTTAATAACCCAAGTCTATCGGTTTAATGTGAAGCCGGCTATAAAAAGCATAAACATAGGTTTTCTGTGCAAAATTGGCAGATTAGCACGACAAATCATTGTATGCGTGCAATTTTCAATTAAATACTATTAACTTCTATACTATATCCATAGTAAAGCGTATTTCCTGCAATTGTACGTATGTCAACTTGTCCGTTTAAATTTTAACAGCTAAAATTGGCGGTAAATTGATCTAATGTTTTCATTAGGTACTTAGTTAAGCTCCTTACTCAATCAGCTGACAATGCATGCGCCGGCGCCGGTGGATGGCATCTTTAAATTCAGATACCAAAAATATATTATGCGTAAAAAATACTGCAAAAATTCAGGTGGTGATTCGTTGGGTAATTTTATAAATATTTTATTCTTTAAAGCCGCATTATTTCGAAAATATACGAGGATAAAAGTTGTTTGAGAAAAGCAATATTTTTTTTATATTTTACAGGAATGCTTTTTTATCTACAAGCTGAAAATTACTTCCACCAGCTAGGCTACATGCATGAATCTAATCTTTGTCCTATTGACGCTCGACCTCTTTCAAAAACATCAGGGTTGTTTCTTATTATTTCATTGCATTATTCCCATTAATAATAATAATAACAATAAAGGCCTTTTAATGTTAATTCACTCCCTAAGAACGAGCATATTTCAAAACGATAAACTATTCGATTTCTCAAATATTCTTAATTTCCCACTGGAGTAGTGTAAAATAATGACCTTACTGATGATGACTCATAAGAAACAATCTATGGAATTTGGGTCCGGAAATAGAGCAGGCCATAAGTAAGGTTCACCCGACACCTAGGCCTAGGCACCTAATGATCATGATAATTAGGGCAGTGTTGCCAACACTACACGACGCATTCCCGCTGGATTCTCATTTTGAAACCGCTAGAATCCACTGAAAGTGGTTCAAATCTGCTCCAACATAGAGTCTTCCAATCGCTATAAAAAAGAAATTTAGCTAAAAGGAACTAGAGATACGCCCCTACGAAAGCAAGGTGACAGCGACGTTATTGCTATCTATCTATCTATCTAACTACCGTCGTTGGGGTCCAGAGAAATAATAAGGGGCTCTACATTGTTTTCTAGCATGTTATCAGCTTTCCACAGTCTTTCTTCTATTTCAATCACATGTTCGACGCACTTACTTCATTTTTCACAATCCACTGTCTTAATTCCCTCTCGCAAGAGGTTTCCAACGTCTCTTATTTTAAAAGTGGTGTTTTGCCTTGCTACCCTTTTACTTGCGCCAATTCTATGGAGTTTAATTCACAGTGATATGGCGAAAGGCGAGGTACCGTTATATATCGTTTTGAAGCGATTTCGTCGACAGCAAATTTCGTACAGAGAGGTTTATTCAACTTTACAATCTCCAGTAGCTCCTTTTTCAGCATATCTTTATAAAATGGCTTCTCATTTACAGTAAGCCAATAAATGATGTGATTTTTCCAAGAAAACGTTGGTATTTTTTCGAATTTTCTGGAGTGGTATTAAGGCTTAAGGCTTCCACACACCGACGCGGCCACGGCCACGGTGGCGGTGGCGGCCGCGGTGGCGATCATATTAGCGGTCGTGCGTATTCACACCAAAGCGATCAGTGTTTGCCGTTTACAGATTTTATGTATACGAAAAAATGTTATTAAACGTTCAAGTTTCATTTTTATTTCTATTATTTGTTATTATGATAGACGATATGGAAGAAGAGACTTTGTTACTATTAGCTCTTTGTCCCACACTTTGTTTTTAGCTTTTATATTTTTATAATTTAGATGTCTTAAATCAAAAAGTATGGTATACAATTTAACATTTTCTATTAATAATTCTATTATATTATTTGCCATTACTACTGTCACTTCTCGCAGTCAAAGTTGACGCGTTGTATTTGACCGTCACCGCATATCAGAACGCTGCCCTAGGCCGCTTGATCTAGACCTGCCCGCGCTGGTATGATTTCATTCATTTATTTCTATGTGTTTAGATTGTGTCGTCGGTGTGTGGAAGCCTTTATTCATGACTATAACAGACCCAGGAGAAATGAGATCTAGCATTTGCTGGAAGTATTCTTCAAAGACATCAGCGTTCATGTCTTGATTTAAATGCTAGTAAGCTGCTATCGACAAATCCATTTTGCTACCAATGTGCAGGCCCGGCAGATCATGCCTAGCCCGAGTGGGTAGCTGGTCAGTGGAGGGGGGAGGGGAGTGGAAGCAAATAAGTATGGAGAAGGTCTGGAAGAGAATGTTTATGAATGTTAAAATAACGTTATGAAGTGGTTGAAATATTCGAAATAGTTCGTCATATTCTTTATTTATAATAACTTAAAAAATCACGTTATTTAACAAAAAACTCATTTCCTCAAAGCAAAAACACTTGCACGTTTCGAATTTCGCGAAATGAACTCATTCATCACTTCAGCTACATTGATCTGGTCGGTCATATCCGAATACATATGTAAAATAGCAACATTGTTGAGCCGATCTTGCAACATTGTCGATCTCAAATATGTTTTCAGTCTACGCAGAACAGAAAAACTCCTCAAACTTATGATTTACGATTGAATTTCGGTATTTACTCACTCGGAATTTCTCGAGTGGGTAGAACTACCCACTCCACCCACTATACCTGCCGGGCCTGCCAATGTGAAGAGCGTTAAACACAATGATAATAATAATTTTCTTATTTTTAGAAAAGGCAGTTTTACTAATTCGTTTCTCAGCAACAAATTCAGAAACACTAGCCATTTTCAAGAACGAAGTTTTCCAACAACTGCCAGAAAGTAACTAAACATTTCAAATTTTTGAAACAACTCGGGACCCCTGACAATAAACATAATTAAAAAATAATAATTGGACTACACCTATAGAATACGGCGAAAACCATTGGGTTTTATAGTTCAATATTGATTTATTACTCTCTCGCATTAAACAACAAACTCTAGAAATGTCGAAGTTTTTGAAAATACATATATCGATTTTTTTTTTTAAATTAATAATCTATCAGATTAGATTTTGAGTTTAAAAGAGTTTTTATTTTTTTTATATACCTTTAAATATTTGATGCCATGCTGTACGTATACGTCAAATACGTCTGGGAACAGATATTTGTTCATTACTTGCTTATTGTTATACGCATCGAAATATGACCGATTTTTAATTATTTTGCTCAAGGGAGGCCATGCATTTTAAAAGCATCATGGCCGTACTGCGTAGATAAGATGACATGATTGTTTTATGACATTTACGTCTTATTTGAATTTGTGTATTTGTAAAGTTTAAAAATTGGAGAAATTTTGTAATTTTTGCAGTTATTTGAAGGTAGGTTACTATTGCTTTAACTAATATTTCTCCGGGGAGTCGTCTTTTGAGTATTATAAAGTGCTATTTGCAGGATATGATTTAATTTTTTATTTTTTTTTTTTATTTTTCAGCGTATCAAGTTTTGGTGAAGCTTTGTTGCCGGATTAAAAGTTCTACAGTAAAAATGTTTAGTGAAGCACAAAAAATTTTTATTGTTGAAAGTTTTTTAGAAATGGAAACAAAATAGGCGGTGTGTGGAATTACTCTATGCATGACTGCTTTGATGAATTTCGAACCGAGTTTCCTGATGTTGCGGTGACCTTTCATAATTTTCGTACTGGGTCACAATACCTAATTGATAAATTTCGTCAGACTGGTTCTGTTCAACATAAAAAAGGGGCTGGAAGACCAACGAAACGATCGAATGAGGTTATTGAAGAAGCGCGACAAATTATGGAAAATAATCCTTCAACTTCTATTAGGCATTTATCTCAACAAATTCAGCAAACGGATTTATGCTACAGTACATGTCAAACACTTTTGAAAAAGGATCTGCATCTATACCCTTATCGTGTTACGGCTATTCATGAACTCCTTCCCAATGACGTTCCCCAAAGACTTAATTTTTGTGAATGGTTTTTAAACAATTTTCAAGAAGAAAATAGTGGTGCTGTGTTAATTCACAAAATATGCGAATGTGGAATACGCAAAATCCGCATGTTTTTGTAGAAAGACCTCTTCATCCTCAAAAAGTTGGTGTGTGGGCAGCAATTAGTTCTAGAAGAATAGTAGGCCCAATTTACTTTGATGGCACAATTACAGCTGAAAGATATCGGATCGAAATTCTGACAACATTTAATAATGAGCTTCACGATGATGAATTGCGGGAAGGTTACTTCCAACAAGATGGCGCTACACCTCATGTAACCAGAGAAAATTTAAATTTTTTAAGTGAATTTTTTGAAAACAGAGTTATAAGCCGAAATACGCAACAAATATGGCCACCTCGTTCCTGCGATTTAACACCCTGCGATTTCTTCTTGTGGCCTTTTATAAAAAACTCCATTTATCGAACACCAATTGAGGATATAAATGATCTTAAACGAAGGATTTCAGAAAAAATTGCCGAAATTAATAATTCTCCAAACGTATTGGTTAATGTGTCTCTGAGGGTAAGAAGAAATATCAGAAGGTGTCTAGAAGTAGGAGGCGGCCATATAAAGTAGGCTTTCAAAGTAAGATAGCTCAGGATTTTATATTACATACCGTCAAAACATTATTTTAGGGTTTCAACGTGACAACGCTGCTTTCTTGCAAATTCGCCCTATGATTTAATCTACGCGCTACTGCTACACTATGTATACTGGGTCACAGCCGCCCTTGAGCAAAATAATTAATAATCACTCGTTATATATAAATATAGTATATTTCAATGGTCATACGACAAAGTACATTGAGGACTGGAAGGCGAACGGCCGGCGCCTTTGAAAATGATCGTAGATAGTGATGACAATATTTAAGTATAATTTATAATTTTAAACTAATTTTGACAGACTTGGAATAATAATTTTAATAATAAATGAGTCCCCCACCATCTTAATATTTTCATAATAATTTAATATGGTTAAGTGATACCTCCTTCTAGAGGTCTTGTTGCCCCTAATCTAACTTGGGCTTTCTAAAAACTAAAAGTTAATTTAATTGTTCGTTATCTTGAAAATTAGTAATTATATTTCTGTCTAAAAAATGAATCGCCCTGTATCTTCGAAGCAAACCGACTTTTTATAAATCATTAAAGGACAAAATATTCTTAAAACTACCAAAGTAATCGCCCCGTATGTTTAGTAAACAGAAACACTGGAAGAAATGTTTTAGTTATATCAACAGCTTTTCAAATCAGTAAAAATAAACAGATTTTTTAGACATTTTTTTAAGCAACCAGTATTTTTAGACTACCCTATCTATTGCAAACAAGATTTAGCCATATCGTAAAAAACCTCCGGATACAACTCTCAACAAAATTGCAGTGTCTCAGATTCCATAGTTCAAAAATGAGTTATTTTATTATGGGAGTTTGTTGTTATAGTAGTCTAATGAGAATATTGAGTTTTCACTCTAGTATTCATCCCTTCTACATGTCGCTCCATCTATCAGAGATTTTGTAAGCTGACTGATACAAATATTTGGTAGTATTGATTAATTTCATCAAGGCTTGATGAATATGCCCTTACGCGCATTCCATTACCTTTATCAGTAAAGATGTCTTAAACTTCTCTACTATAAATACTAATCAATATTTTAGAACTATCTATACTAGCTAAAAGTTCGTGCAGTGTGCCCACCTTTTACGTCACTAATTCAATTAAAATTATAATAACTATCGTTATTCATTAATTTTTTAATGTAAATGTAACATTTGAAATAAAATAAAATTAAATTGGATTAGATTTAATGGTTACGCTTTTATTATATTTAATTAATTAATGAAATAGTTGTTGTGTGTTAACAGCAATTGTAAATTCAATGTTAATGCACAAAGAATTGGTTTTATTTATGTAGTCGTATTGTCGTATTGCATATTGTAGCAAATTTTAACTAGTTCTGACATAGATGTTTTACCTTTGAATAGGTATGTCAAATTAAAAATAAATTTCTCTATTGTCAAGAAATTGATTTTATCTTATTTTTACTAACTAACTATTAATAACCTAGGGTTGTCAAGCTGTTTTTTGAAGCTGGCACAATAATTATAATGATCTAGAAAAACTATCAAACTGGTACCATATACTATATTAACATTCCACAGAAGTATGCTTTGATTGTTGTTCATAAAATGTAAGTTTGTGTTTTGTTTCCTTAAGTAAATCCTTCTTTTGTAGATTGAAATTTACTGAATTATTCTTTACAATGGATTAAGTTTGCTTGAGTTAAACCCGATTCTATGAAGGTTAGATGTTATCAGTTAAAACAGCATATTTCAGATTCCAACCCATTGAACCTCATAACTTAATTGTTCACTGTGAATCATTTAGAGCATCAGACTCTAAAGATGACCACCTAAATGGTTAAAACGCGAAGGGTGTAGTATTGTATCAATAAAATATAGATGACGTGAAAACCGAATTCTCTTTTTCTTACATCAATCAGGGCTTCATCCTACGCTCTTCTACATCCTTACTTTAGAGAAGTTAAATCGCCTCGTCGTTGACATGTTAGGTGCTTCCTAGCAAAGTCTAGAGCGGGGAAGCTCTAAATGTTCAAAATAAGACAGTAAACGATGAAGTACAGTCAAATGCATATGACTTTGCTAAAAATACTACGGTCAGCATTAAGTGCTGCATCTTAGGATCAATTTGTGTAAAAGTAATAAATACAGTGACCAGCATTAAGTTGCGCACTTATGGGAAAATTTTGTATTGATGGAATATTGAAAAACTATTTGTACCGAATATCTCAGCATAATGATTAACCTAAAAATTAATTTTGACACTTGTCACATGCCTGCTGGCTTGGCGGGAAAAATGAAAAAAAAATATATTTTGGAATAAAAAGTGATATTCATCACAAGATATCGAAAAAAGCTATTTAAAAAAAGTGTTTAGATTTTAATTTTATGCTCGTCTGCAGGTTTGAAGCAAAAATTCGAAAAATATTTTTTTTCGCATTTTTTTTAAACAAATATCAATATATTAAATATATTCCAACGAATTTAATGAGAATGATGATAATTAATGAGTGTGGTCAGCCTCTGCATCTGACAGCCATATTTAGCGTTTATAATTATTTTTGGATCAATATGCATGCAAAGAACCGCTTTTTTTTTTTAATTTTGAGCAAGTTCTACCGTATCTCCAAAATTTATTCTGACGAAATAGAAAATAAAATCATGAACTTAATTAATTTATTTTTAATCAAATATTGAACAATTGTGTAGAGATACGGAAAATTTTGTCAAAATTAGAAAAGACGTTCCTCTGCATGCATATTGGCCAAAAAATAATTATAGGTGGTAAATATAGTGGTCAGATATACAGGATCTGGCCACACTCGTCAATTATCCGGTAAGAAGCTTAATTTTAAATTTTAACAAATAAAAACTTTAGAAACAACAAGAAATATTTAACTAACAGTTTTATATTTAATAACGTGTGGCTGCAGCAAGATGGTTGTCCCGCGCATAATTCCAGACAAGTACAAACAATTTTATCAGAGACTTTTGGTGAAAAGGTAATATCTACCAGTGGTCCTGTGGGCTGGCCTGATAGGTCTCCGGACCTTACCCCATTGGACTTTTATTTATGGGGATTTGTCAAAAATGATGTATACGAATTTAATCCCCCGGAAATTCGCTAAGTTCTTGAGCACCGAACTAGGAATATTTTTGGTCATATTACATAACCGTAATACCATTCATTGTGTAACTAGATCTGTAAAAAAAAATGTCAGCGATGCGTTGAAAAAAATGGTCGACATTTTAAACCTTAGTATATTTTACTTAATTAACTTTAATTCTTAAGCAAAAGAACTTTCCGATGTGTCGGTGTTGCCAAATATGTTCGTAAATATGATGTTTTTGTTATTTTGAAGTTATCAATTTTTATTTAGTATTAGTGTTTGATATCATAGTATAGGAAAAATTAGGTATTTTTCGATGTGTAAAATATCCAATATGGCGATCATAAGAGAAAAGAAAGTTGATGATGGTTACAGGAAACCGAAACGTTGTAACCAAGATATGATCAGGTGGGCATCTTCTATGTAAAAGAGGGGCAATAAAACTGTGTTTTCGGATTTAAAAAACATTGCGTAATAAAAAAGTTACTACCGATCTAAGAAAATGCAACATTTTGGTTTATTTAAAATATCTTAAAACCCAAAAGAAGCATAATCGATCCGTAAGCACCAATAAACTACTTACATAATTACCTAAAACTTTCCCCATTTAACGGTCTTTCTATCTCTTCTAGTTTCCGAGATCGCAATACTGTCAGCACCAATTTCGGGCACCCTGTATATCTTTTAAATCTATTGTCCGATTTAAATGATTTTTTTGCACATGTTAGGTTTATCCTTTAGGAATATTACTGTACTCGCAATTTTTGTTTGGGAGTTAATTTTCATGGTATACCGGGTGTAACAAACATGTCGTGTTTTTTTACCAAAATTTGAAACACCCTAATTCTAACGTGAGCCACGTGTTTTCTCAACGTTTTGTTTTTTGGTTCAATTAGTTGTGTTCAATATTAATGAAGATAAAGAATAAATCAGCTTGATTTTAAATCATAAAGGAATCACTCTTTTATGAATACCTTGATTAACAAACATAAGTAGGCTATGTGAGCAAATGTCAAAGTAATTGTCAGCAGGGTTTGTATTTTGAAAATTATTTCAATTTGATTTAAGTATTGTTTAAAATCGAGTAAGTTAATAAATTTTTATTTTTCGCTGTTGGGTGAAAATGGAGCGCGTTACAAGAAATTTGACCCGTGACGAGTGTGTTCAAGCAGTGACTTTACATGGCGAAGGAATGAGCTACCATGCCATTGGTTTGAGGTTGAGAGTTAGCCAAACTACAATATCCCGTGTTGTTCGACGCTTCAGAGAAACCAATGACTACCATAGACGTCCTGGGCAAGGCAGGCCTCGAGTCACTACAGTGGCTCAAGATCGACACTGTGGAGACGTCTTACCGAGCACAATTCGCATATTAGAGTACCAGCGACATCAGGCCCCGCATTAAACGCAGATGTTTTCAAACCATCTAGTTTTGTGTTTAATTACCATAAAATATTTAAAAAGCTTTAATGAAAATGTAAGAAATCATCTTTTGAAAGAGCCGGTCTCGCGC
Source organism: Polydrusus tereticollis (assembly GCA_963920685.1). Lineage (NCBI taxonomy): Eukaryota > Metazoa > Arthropoda > Insecta > Coleoptera > Curculionidae > Polydrusus > Polydrusus tereticollis. Next base: position 20,415,979 of record OY987326.1, on the reverse strand, counting down.
ATGCGCATATCGCAGCTACACTGCAATATGGCCGCTGATTTTGACATTTAATTAGACATGCGTGCATCGGTTCAATAACATGGGTATTTGCTTTCTTTAACCTTAGTCTTCATTGGTAGAGCTAGATTACAATTCGCTATGCAGCATGTAAACTGGACTATTGAGGACTGGGGGCATATTTTGTTTACGGCGAACCTAGGTTTTGCCTGTAGCTCCGATCGACGTCTAAGAGTGATTCGACGACCAGACAATTTTCTTAACAGCGCGATCAGATCTTGGTGGAGGTTCGTTAAACAGCGAAAGGTATATTTCTGATATTTTATCTGAGCACGTTGTACAGGGTCTTCCAACGAGGACTGAACAGGGGCTCATTTTTGAGCTTCCTTGTATTTAAAGAAAAATCCAAAATAGCCAATCGATGTACTTTTTCCTGCAGAATTCAAAAATGAAACCAAAAATTTATTTGAACCAGAAACAAAAGAGTTACGCTATGGATAAGGTGTTTTTTAAATGGAACATAGCTTTTTTTATACGATTTTTGGAACGAGTGATTTTTTTTTGTCCGTTCTGGTTAAAATATTTAATATTGTGACAGCTATTTTTATTAAATTTTAATGTTTTATCCAGTATAATTTAACTTTAACCTGTTTGAAACATATTCACTAGGTAATAAAGGTATAATCACCTTTGAATCCTTCAAAGTCAAAAAATTTGACAAATTTACTATAATATCCTTGCTTCTCTTGCATTTTCTTGGCATTTGTAGAACAAGATAACAATCTGCAATCTCTCATCTAATGAATATTTCATTTCGGCAATATTATAGTAAATTTGTCAAATTTTTTGACTTTGAAGGATTCAAAGGTGATTATACCTTTATTACCTAGTGTATGTTTCAAACAGGTTAAAGTTAAATTATACTGGATAAAACATTAAAATTTAATAAAAATGGCTGTCACAATATTAAATATTTTAATCAGAACGGACAAAAAAAAATCACTCGTTCCAAAAATCGTATAAAAAAGCTATGTTCCATTTAAAAAACACCTTATCCATAGCGTAACTCTTTTGTTTCTGGTTCAAATAAATTTTTGAATTCTGCAGGAAAAAGTACATCGATTGGCTATTTTGGATTTTTCTTTAAATACAAGGAAGCTCAAAAATGAGCCCCTGTTCAGTCCTCGTTGGAAGACCCTGTACCTTTTGCTCCGTATATCGGCAATAACTTTTTATTAATGCACGACAATGCGAGACCACACGTAGCGCGTATTGTAACTGAATATTTGCAAGAGGTAAATATTCAGATTCTCCATTGGCCATCGCGTAGTCCAGATCTTAACCCAATACATAAAAATGTTGTACATTGGAAATGTTCCACAAGTACATATTTAACATGTTTCAATGTTTCTAGCTCATTGTCAATATCTTCAGATGATGTATTATTTTCCCCTGTGTACGTCAACTCATTATCAGAATAGACATCAGAATATCGTAAACGATGTCTATTAAATTAGCTGTTAAAACTCATTTCACCTAAGTGTTAATGAACAGAAGGGTTGGATAGTACGCAAGTCAAGCAGCTTAGGGTCCTTGTATGTATAATATTACTGTATTTTAGAGACCAAATCATTTGCCTAGTTTTTATAATTATTCCTTTGAAGAGCTTAATAACGAGAGGAATTACATCGTCCACCTCTTCTATATTGCTTTCTTGAATAAGTTTGAATGTTATACCTAAACAATTTTGCTCCAACTGTAAAATTAAAGGGTCTAAGTCGGGTATGTCGACACCTTGAGCCACTAGTCGATCGGCTGTTCTTTTTATGCATCCTCCAACTCCGACAGAAGCGCCTTTTCCGTGACCACTTTCCATAAAATTCCAAGCCGTTAAAGTTGCTCCGAGTAATTTGGAAATCTCTTTGGCAAACAAATGAAACATAGTTTTATTCTTGTACTGAGTATTTGGCCCATCGCTGACAAAGTGAATGTTTTCAAGTCTTTAACCTTAATTAATTCAAAAAGCGGAAATGAATGAGTCAAGATACTAACTGCGTCATGCCTTAAATTCTTAGAAAGGCTACAGACGCAGTGAGACTCTAAAACTCCATTAGGTCTATCAAACCAAACTATAGTGTGTAGGGAAATTTGAGGTCTTGAGCCCCAAAATGAGCACTGTATTTTTTGAAAATATTTACAAGAATAATTTTTTGAAAAATTCATATGGTTTAAAATATCCAATTCACTTAGGTTGGCTTTAAGGAAGTCTATTAATTCATACTGGTGTTTAATTTTGACTACGTGTGTCATATAAATGGGCAGATTTTTTCTAGATCTGTAACCAAGTGTGATTTGATGCACGGCAATTCCAACACTTCCAACTACACTTTTCTGAATAATTTTTATTATTTTACACGTTTCACGTTTATTAATCTACTTTTTGTATAAAGTATTCTCAGTTGCGTTATAGTCCCCATACGCTAAACTTTTTACTTTACAAGTTTGACAGAGTCTCTGTAAATAATTTTCTGTAGCTGGGTCACAACATATTTATTTTTAATACCAAGAGCCTAATATTTTCATGTGTAATACATAAGCAGGTTTCCCTGGAAGATACCTTATATGAAACTTTAAACTGTTTTTCTTGATAACACAGCTCCTTGTACAAATTCTTCATAGTATAATTAATTAAGGTATCTTTTTTGTTTTCTTACTTGTCGAAAAGTAATATAATCTTTTCGGCAGGAGCCACTCTACTATTTTCATCCTTTAGGAAAAAAGATTCTATTGTACTGTCTTATTTGTTTTCATATTATTTAGGGAAAAAAGTTTGTACGATCCAAAAGTTTTCATATACCTTAAACATTTATATCTTTTGACAGTTTTACCAGAAACGCTTTTTACAAACCCTCGTTTTTCTTTATGGCTTTTTCTTTGAAATTGTTTCTAATTGGGCTATCAATGCTTCGGCAAATATCAGCTTTCTTTTTACAGCTGCTGATACCTTTTGTCAATTTTTTCCCTTTGGTCTTCTAGGAGTTTCTTTTTTAACCTGTAATACCGCTATTTGTATTTAATTTTTTTTTCTGGACTTTTCTAGTTCCTTCTATACTTTTTATAATTATCTGTGGATTCTTGACCAATTTTTTAATATTCGCTTCCTGCCACACTTTTTTCTTAATGATGGGTCAGCGGCCTTTGATATGGAGGGAATATCTGGAACAGGACTGTCGTTTGCTGCAATCGATAAGTGTGTTTGATTGATATATCTGGCTCTGTACCTCGCGGAGGATTCTTTCCATTGTCGCCTTATAACTCTTGCGATGTAAATAGAAGCAAATTCAAAGAAAAATCTACAAGTTGAAGGTACAAAGAACCTTTCTCTAGTTTTCGTTTTTTGATTTAGTAAAAATAGTATCGTACGAACATGTTAGAATTTTACATCACAATATATGTGCTACGAAGTAATTTCTAGAAAAAAACTAAAACTAGGGAAAGGTTAGTTATACAATACAATACAATACAATACAAAATGTCTTTATTGATAGATTAAATAAATAATATAAAAAGTTATAGAGCGATGGCGACGTTTAAATCAATGCTCTTCCACGCAACCATCAGAAAAAAGAAAAAAAAAGAAAAAAATTCTTAATAAAATAAATTTAGTACTATAAAATTACGAAAACCATTAATGGTATATTACACAAAAAAAAAATATTTTAATATAATGAATCAATGACACTCTACATAATAATATATTGTAGAGACAAATTTAATCAAGTACTATGGGCACAAAGTCACACACGCCTCCCAGAAAATGCCCAACTAGGTTACTGTTGAAGGACTGAACGCTTGGGGATCTCTTTATGTCCTCTGGGATACTATTGAAGATTTTTAGAGAATTGTAAGAAAATGATCGCTGAGATATAGCAGAAAAATGTCTGGAAACACTGTAGTGCAAGGATGATCCTGTTAACGATTATGCACATCAACCCTCCGTATCAACTTTTCCGATAAATATAAGGGCTTTTGAGTTTTGTTAATTCTATAAATCAGACATGCCATGTGTACAGGGTTATCCAACCAAGACTAGACAAGGCGATTTTTTGACTTTTCCTGTACTTTTATAAAAAAACTGAAATAGCCATCTTAAGTCATTTTCTCCCGCGAATTCGAATATCTTCAGCAAAAAACAATTGAACATCAAACAAAAGTACTAGGGGTCACTTTGATATTTTTTTAAATGGGATGCCGTATTTTTAATGAGCTTATCCGATTTCTCATATAAATTTTGATCTAAAATGTTGGATTTTTAATTTTTTTTTTTTTTTAATTTTTACGGTAGGCGAACATTTTCCGAATTTAAAACTGAAGAAAAAAGGTGTTTTTGAACTAAAAATCCAACATTTTAGATCAAAATTTATATGAGAAATCGGATAAGCTCATTAAAAATACGGCATCCCATTTAAAAAAATATCAAAGTGACCCCTAGTACTTTTGTTTGATGTTCAATTGTTTTTTGCTGAAGATATTCGAATTCGCGGGAGAAAATGACTTAAGATGGCTATTTTAGTTTTTTTATAAAAGTACAGGAAAAGTCAAAAAATCGCCTTGTCTAGTCTTGGTTGGATAACCCTATACTTGAAACCGCTCATCCAAATTTAGCCAGTGGGACTCTCTAAAACAGTCTGAAATATGGTCAAACTTACGTAAATTGTAGGAGAAACGAACACATGCATTTTGCAGTTTTTGCAGAGAATGTCGGTCTTGCTGACGCAAGGCAGGCCAGTAAACAATATCACAATAAGAAATAAATGATAGAATTAAAGAATCGCACCATCTTAACTCAATATCGGTACTCTATGCATATATAACACCTTAAGTTTAAAGTAACATTTTTGTAGTAAGTTATTAACGTGACCCAAAAATCTCAAATCTGTATCAAACTGCACTCCCAGATTACGACAACTGTTTGTAAAAGGAAGCTTAGTACCATTCAAATCAAGTTTGAATGCATTTATTTGTTGAAGAAAATTACTGTTTTTGCCAAACAACAAAACTTCAGTCTTAGATTCATTTAATTTAAGCGAGTGCGCTCTTGATACCCTGGAAATAATGGCGAGATAATCATTTATCCTTTGTGCGGCTGCAATAGAGTCAGCAAGGGAAAAAGACAAGTAAATCTGGGAACCATCGGCATATAAATGCATGTTGCAATGCTTCAAGAATGTATTAAAGTCCGAAGTATAAAGCAGATATAAAAGGGGTCCCAGGATACTACCCTGTGGAACGCCCCTACCCACCATTAACAAGTCCGAGATCATCCCATTAAAAATGACTCACTGTTTTCGTTCACCCAAGTAACTATTAAAAAAGGCAACCACCTCTCTCGACAAACCAAAATAGTACATCTTATCACACAGCAGATCATGCTCCAAGGTGTCAAATGCCTTACTACAGTCAAGCAATACCAGACAAGTGTTCAAGCCTCTGTCTGCTTCCATAATGATATCATCAGACACTTTAAGCAGGGCAGTACAAGTACTATGAAATGGCCTAAACCCAGATTGTATTACTTGTAAGATTTGTTCACGATATAGGAAATCGTTAAGTTGTTTAGCAACAACTTTTTCCAAAACCTTTGAGACCGCGGGCAAGACACTTATTGGTCTGAAATGACCCAGCTCTACAGGGTTATTATTTTTTGGTACCGGAATGATATTTGCATTTTGCCAGGCGTCTGGAAATATACCTGTGACAAGGCATGTATTGACAATATGAGTAAGATATTCAGTCAGATAAGGAAAAAGACATGTGAGCATTTTCAAATTGTGATTATCAACCCCCTTCGCATTACTTTTTATTGTACCAAGGATCTGTAGAACTTCATCAGGCGATACCGCACTAGAATTAAATTCGTCGTTACCAAATACCCTTCTTCTATGTTTGTATCGGTCCAGTGTATCAGAAGTTTCCCCAGGGGTTAATTGGATATTGTTTGACGCATTGTTTATGAAATAGTCGTTAAGGATATTTGGATCGCACTCATAAGAAGAAATGAATTTGGAGTTACAAATATTTAAAAATTTTTCGTCTTCCAGAACTCCTTTGGATTAGAATTAAATTTAAATTGCAAATAAGCCCTCTTTCCAATTTTATAGAGTGAATAGCAAAATTTCTCATCTCCTTATAATAATCCCAGGCGCCCGGTGTTTTATTTCTCTTGTATTTCAGTAAAGCCTTATCCCTAAGTTTTAATATCAATTTAAGATTCTGCGTCAGCCATGGAGCAGGCTTTTTAGAAATTCGAACTGTTTTATATGGAGCAAAATGATCAAAAATATTGTCAATACTTACATTCCAAAACCTAACCATATCATTAACATTTGTGAGCACCAAAATTTTATCCCAGTTAATCAGTTTTAACTCCGTCAAAAACGATTCCAAATCAAAACCGGAAAAATCACGAAAGGTGTGAAAAAAAGGTTTAACTTTCTCCTTCCTGATCTTAACCAAACAAGAGACCAGAGAGTGATCTAAAATATCCTCCATAGGAACCACACTGGTGTCACTTATAATATCCGGAAGAGAGCATATTATTACATCGAATAGGGTTCGAGTAGTTTCTGTGATCCGTGTCGGTTCATTTACAGTCTGATGCAGGTTATATTTTTGTAATAAGTTATTTATTAAGTTAGAACCATTGCTGGCTTGGGACATGTCAACATTAAGATCACCCCCAAAGAGCACGATATCAAATTCAGGAATAAATGAAATTAATGTAGTTTCCAAGGAATCTATACAGCTACAAAGGTTTGCTGAAGGCGGCCTATAAAGAGTTCCCAGACATATATTTTTTGTTCCAATTTTGAGAGATATCCAGAGATGTTCAAGTAAGTTATTATTACAAGGCGGAGTATCCGTAAATCAGTATCAGTATATAGTTAGTAATGATTTAAGTTTCCAAATTTTTTTACCCAATGGTTCTGTTTGGAATATTAACAATCTGCTATTTAATTACTATTGCGCATTAACAACGTTCCGCAATATTTTATTTTGGAATTTTTAAATTATATGTTTTTTTTTGTGGCACACATTGGTTTCAGTATTTGCTTGTATACTAGAAGCTTATTATGTTGATATAGACAAAGCGAGGTTTCTCCCAATTATAACCAGTGCATATTTCTATATCTGATGTCTGTAGGTCTTCGCTTTTCTTAATGACGTGAGCCTTCCAAGACCGTTTAGCATCCAAAATAACACCCATGCAAGTATTTCGCTGTTTCAGACTTATAATCCTATTATACTATTTTTGCATTCACATTTTTTTTTTAAATTCTAATGGTTACGTACTTTCCTCCCGTAGTCAGAAAAGTGTCACTTAAGAAAGTCAGAAATGCCCACGTTACATACATGATTGTAAATAAAATAAATCGACTTGGACATTCAATTCAATATATAACAATATCAGTTTTCCTGCAAATGTGAATTATTTCACCTTGAGGCATTACCATAATCGTACAAAATGGTCCCCAACCTCCGGCCTTATTACTATTCAATCACATGTGTGAATTCACAACAATGAATAACGTGCCGCAGTCGTATAGGAGAAAACGAACATGGTGAATAGGTAAATAGTAGCGTTACGTAAAAACTCTCTGATATACCTATATGAAATTAATGAGAATTAGCTATGCATTGAAATGCTGAAAGCCGTTGTGTAAAGGAAATAGAAGAGAATTATTGTGTTCAAGAATTGCAATTATGCTAGAACTTCCGCTTTGATACCCCCGAAAAGTGTTTTTTTAGCTTAAAATATTATATTCACGTGAATTCGACTTGTTGGTTGTCTTTCGAGCTAGATATCCTCTCTACTAAATAGTATGTATACAGGGTGTTACTTAGTGTTATGTAGGTACTTATTTGATTAATTTCATCAATAAAAGTTCATACAAACATAGATTCGCAACCGCTTTATTTTTGAGATATCGCCACCGTATTTTTAAAATAAACATTATTCATATCAGTACTCGAATATCACGTTTATGTCAGGTCTCCATCTTGGTTATTTTTCATGTAAAAGTTTCGAACAATAACAGTACGTACTTAATATGCCAATACGCCAAGTTCATATTAATTCACGTTTAATTTTCGTTGTACATTCTATGCCTACTGTATACCTACCTTACACCACCTTTACCTTTTTTCATTCGCAAGGTAACGTGACAGAGAATTCATTAATTATGCACATTAGTTCTAAAGCCAGTCTATAAAAATAGCAGTAAATGACATGTTCAGATAATAATTCAACTTGGTGCTAATAATTCCAAAAACCTCATTAATTCTAACGCATACTAATAATAAGACCTAATTAATACTATATTAAGTTAGTATTCAAGTAGCCCAAGTAGTTGACCTTTTTCATATAAATAATCTAAATACATTTTTAGGTCGTTCTAAACAAATTACCTTAAAATTATTCGTACAATGGGCGTCATTTCAGATTTAGTTTGCTGGGGAGGGAGAACACAACAATCTACCAGGCAGTTGCAATTTTTTGTCAAAAAGAGATAGCAGACATTTTTTTTCCACAAATTAATAAAACCAGCTTAAAAAAATTATCATTACACAACCCAACAACCTACGCTTCGCCCACGAATTTGATATTAATTTTCAGCTGCGTTGACATGGGTCGTGAATCACGAACGTGAGCAACGCTTTCATAAACCACGCGCTATGTCAACTACTAGATTCGTGAATACGAATCGTAAATTTTTTTCACGAACCATAATATTCCGTTCGTGATAGATCATTTCTCTTTGATTTTTATTTCGTTTAGTCGTTCGTGAGCAGAACGACAGGAAATTCTTTTAGAGCATCACACACTGCATCCATAACTATAAATTTATTTGTTGTTGATTTGGGCACCCTTAATAAATATTCCAAGCTTTTATAGTCTATTTCAGAAAGGTGTAGAGTAATAAAATGGGAAATTCCGTCCATTTCGGCTTAATTTAGGTGTCGGCCATAGGGGCAGGTAAACTTTGTGCATTAAATTATTTATGATAACTAACCAAAAATTTTAGAGAATTAGGTTAACCGGTATTAAGATAAAATAATATTGTTTGTAATATTAAAATTTCAAGTAATTGCGTAAGAGGATTAGGAAAGGTATGTTTCCTGGCCTGAAGTGTCAAAATCGAAATATTGTGTAGGGATTAGTTAGGTAGTATATTGTAAAGTTACGTTTTGCGTTTAACAGGTACCGAGTTTGGCTCTGGCCTCTTTGGCTGGATCATATAAATAGGTGGTAATTTGGAATAAACTTAATATATCGTGTGTGTCTATAACCTTAATAAGTATATTTGTTTAGTTTAACGCATCAGTATTTGCTGTTAAGCCGTATATAGTGTTTACAGTATTATAAGATGATTAGTAAAATGGCGACATTCACATCAACAAAAAGATGTTACAATAATTCTCCACTATCAGTGAGTGAAAAGTTATTATTTTAAATGTACATGATTGCATAAAATACGATTATCCGAATTTCACTATACAAGAAACTGTCGACCGATGTTTCCGAATGACTGGAGTTGGAAAGTCTACCGTTTTTAAATTATTGCGGGAAAGAAAGACTGCAGGTTAAGTGGAACCTCCCAAGAAAATTACAGGCAGGCCTGTAAAAGTCCTTGATGAAGAGACCAAAAGTGTAGTTCGAAGAAAAGTTCACCCTTTTTATTTTAAAGTAGAAATACCCACCCTAGATAAGATTCTAATGGAGCTTGACCAGGATGACAGTATTCCGTTTATAACTAGAAAACTTTTATGGACCACTTAAAAAAATATGGATTTTGTCTGGGAAAAGCATAACCGTAAATCACTTTTACTGGAAAGCGATGAAATTGTTTGCTGGCGACGAAAATACTTGAGAAGTATAAAGCAGTACAGAAGAGAGCAGAAGAAAATCTTTTATCTTGATGAGACGTAGAAAAATGAAGGTTATATAGTACCCAAATTGTGGCAAGACAAAAATACAACCAGTGCTCGCCAAGCTTTCATGGAAGGCCTGTCATCGGGTATTAAAGTGCCTTCAGGTAAAGGGAAGAGACTAATAATCGTCCATATTGGAAGCAAAGAGGGATTTTTAAAGAAAGCTTGCTAACCTTTCAGTCGTTCAATACGGGATATTACCACGAGGACATGAATTCGAATGTTTTTGAGGACTATTTTGGTGAAATGATAAAATATTTTCCATCTGATTCAGTAGTAGTTATGGATAACGCAAGCTATCATTTACGACGCACAGAGAAGACTCCAACCTCATCTTGGAGAAAACAAGAAATTATCGACTGGTTAACCACCAAAAGTATTGAATTTGAAGATAATTTGATAAAGAAGGAACTATCAGCTATAGCAAATTTACACAAACATCGTTTTATGAAATATGCCGTGGAAGATATAGCAGAAAAACATAGTGTTACTGTGCTGCGCACACCGCCATATAATTGCGAACTAAATCCTATATAGAGCATTTAAACAAAAGAACCAACAGGGGGTTCTTTTGTTTACATATTATATTCAGGTCTCTTGGATAATTATAGACAGTTTTTTTGGTTTTAAAAGAGTCCCCAGTTGTTAGATATCTAAGTGATATTTCCAGTTTCAGTTTGGCCGGCAGAGCTTTCTTCATATTAGTGTCATTCTTTGAGTTTTGGGGCTAACGAGTTCTAATAAATACTAAAAATGGTATTGCGAGATTCCAAGTAAAGTTTTTAAATATTCAGGATACTTGGAAATCTCTTTAATTAAATTAGTATTAAGCTGCGTTGAGATCGGTCGTGAATGACGAACGTAATATCGTGGTATCACGAGTCTAATAATTTTACGACCAAAGTCATTTTACTTTCGTGAAAAAGGTATACACTGCTACGAAGCCCTGCACTTTGCGATTAAATTACTACTAAACTTGCCTGCTACTAGAACCAAAATCATAAATAAACCTTGCGTTACTGGAAGTGAAACTACCATAAAGATATACAGGAGAGGAAATAGAAATTGTCGATCAATACGTGGCGAAACTGAACTAGGCGGCACTAAACCCTTAACTAGGCGGCACTAGCGCCGCCTAGTTTATTACTTAAAATATGCTTTAATTCACAGTTTAAAAAATACCTAAATACTAAACTAGAAAACAATCATCTTAGCACCTATAGGTTTAAACTAAAAACGGAAAATAGATAAAGTATCTAAAAGGGTTCGTTGTGTTATCTATTTGAAGTGAAACGGTCCGTGAAACCGCTGCAATGTAAATCTAGAGCCCGGGAAAGCGGCTGGCCTGGAAAAGGCACACAAGTCGAGGATATTTTATTTCAAAGACTAATCAACTTATTTAGGGTGTTTGTGTCGATGGGAGTTCGCCAGGATATGTCTTTTAGTGCCGATAAAATACAGTCCTTAAAAGCAATTTAATTTTAAAGGCGTCTGAATAGTCTGGTAAAAATAAATGAATTTAAGACTTTTTTTCAGTCTTTTATAGACTTATTTATTTTTTCTTGTTTGTTTTTTATTGGTATCATGAATTCTCATAAACTCCTGGGTACAAATGTATCGATCAACGAGAGTAAATCTCTTTTAGATCTCCTTATTCTTAAGAAAATCAATTGAAATGAGTCGGTGTTTTAAGCAAACAATATGGTTTTTTACAATGATTAATTTTTCTCCTAAAAATCTCTCGGTCCGTTACTAAGAACAAACATGAATTGAATTATCTCCTTTAAAAAAAATACAATATTTACTTACAAAAAGCAAAACATATTGAATGTTCTTTAAGGGTAATGAACACTACTCCACAGTGTGTTTTTAAGACAATAGGTATTTAGGATTTTGGCAAGTAGTCAAAATTAAAAAAAGGCTGTCAAGCCATAGCTAGGCAGCCTTGTAGAAACTCCAGGTACTTGTCCGAGGCAGGCGTTACACTTTGGACGCTCTACAAAACCCAAATTTGACCTTTGGAGGGATACTGCTCACACATTTGGGGCTCTACAACTGAACTCACACCAGTAGTAAAACAAAGCTAATGGTCGAGCAATATAAAAATGTCCCCAGTATGCACCTTAAAAATTCCGTTCGCGGAAGCTTTACTCATGCACAATCCATCGGATTTCTACGATTTTTTAATATTCCCTCAAAATTGACTTTCATCTTGTCCAGAGCCGGTCGTCTATTTATTCTTAATTTGCACAGTGTTTGGCGTATCTATTGTGAGATTTGTAAGCGTTATATTCAATTCTTAGGTTATAGTGTAAGTGCCTTATAGTGTAAGTTCGTAATAAGAAACAAGTGCATGGTGTTGCTTTGCAACAATTGTTGGCCAACGACCAAAATTCAGTACTTCAGGTAAGTACCTAGCTACTTAAAATATTTTTAAAATGTTTGTTGCCAATATACAGGGTCGTTGGTATGTATAGAAACGGTCGATTATTTCTTAAAGTACAATAGCTAGCAAAAAATATTAAAAACAAAGGTTTTAGGATTATTTATAGTCTATTAGAATTTAAAAAAATTAAGTATACAGGATGAGTCAGAAAGCCGTAGAGAAATAAAGTTCCTTTTTTTTAATGGAACACCCTATAGTTATCTCAGAATACTTTTGAATTTTTCATAAAATTATAATTATTTTTTCTTAAATGCATTTTAAGTCTCAACCGAGGTCTCAACCTAACAATTTCTGAGATATCGACTTTTAAAAAGTGACATTTTTAAATTTTGACAGCTTCTAGCTTTCTAACGGTATGCCATAAAGCAAAACGGCTTACATGTCCCTATCTTACTTTTTTATTATCTTCCCAAAATTACCAACTTCCGGTTAAACCGGAAGTACTATATTTCCGGCTTTTCAGCTACATCCGGTTTAACCGGAAGTTGACAATTTTAGAAAGAGAGTTAAAAACTGAGATAGGGACATGTAAGCCGTTTTACTCTAAGACGTACCGTTAGAAAGCTAGAAGCTGTCAAAATTAAAAAATGTCATTTTTCAAAAGTCCATATCTCAGAAACTGTTAGGTTTAGACTTATAATGCACTTAATAAAAAATAATTGTAATTTTATGCAAAAGCCAAATATATTCTGAGATATAGGGCGTTCCATTAAAAAAAAAGTAACTTTATTTCTCTACGGACTCATCCTGTATACTTGATATTTTTAAATTCTAATAGACTACAAGCAACCTCAAAATTTCTGTCCGGAATATTTTTTGCTAGCTGTTGTGCTTTAAGAAATAATCGACCGTTTCCATACATACCAACGACCCTGTATTTATACTTCTGCGTGCTTCCAATTATCTTTAGTTGGAATAGTGTTTTTTGTTATTAATTTTGTTCATAAATATTAATGTATTTGTACCAAGTAATACTAGTAGTGAAATATTTAAAAAATGCTCTTCTCTTCTTGCCACCCTAACAAAATAATTCACAGTATATCCAATTATTCATCAATATTTTGTATTTCGCCAATACGACTGTTATTTTACTGTTCTTAACTTTCTTTTTTTTTGAAATATCACATACTACATCCATATACTGCGTTTATTACCGTTGTTTTTTGTTTCTCAGTGTGCTGAACATTAAAATTTTTTCTGAGTAGTACACCTTAACTGTAGTTTCATAATATAAATAAATATATTAATTATAACTGTTTGTTTTACTGTTTTATTGTTTTTATAAAGCATTGAGGGTTTTCACAGTTATATTCTTTCCAAAATATTAATTTTCTTTCCTACAAAGTTCCGTGTGACAAAAATGATTATCATCGAACTATGCTTTGAGCTCCAGATCCTGGTTAACACAGTATGCGAATCAAGTCGTCGAAGAGGTTTAAAAATTAATATTAACAAAACTAAATGGATGGCAGTGGGAAAGGTGAATGTTGACCCGGGGCAACTGCTCCTGGATGGGGAGGTGGTGGAGCATGTTGATCACTTTAAATACCTTGGTAGCTGGTTGAATGCGGAGGGAGATTCGGACGAGGAAATCTTAACTAGGATTGAAATAGCTCGTAAAGCATTTATATCATGAAAACCAGTTCTGTGCAATATACACCTCTCAATGCATCTTCGCAAGAGAATCCTGAAGTGCTATATTTCGTCAACATTGCTCTACGCCTGCGAGACCTGGACTTTGAAGGCTACTACTTTTAGTGAACTGGAGGCTTTTAAATTGTGGTGCTATCGTAGAATCCTTAAAATACCCTGGATCAGACACACTTCCGATGAGGATGTGCTCAAAATGATTGACACAGACCGGGAGATCTGGAACTCTATTAAACTAAGAGAGACTGAGTACTTTGGCCATATTATTAGAGGTCCAAAATATCACTTGCTCCGACTCATAATACAGGGTAAGGTGGAGGGAAGGAGATGGATTGGTCGAAAGAAGCTATCCTGGCTACGCAATATCAGACATTGGACAGGTCTACAAATGGAAGATCTTTACAGAATAGCGGCAGACAGGAATAGATTTCACGGAATGGTTAGCATGATGATAGCCAACGCCTGAACCCAGGCGCGGCACTCCAAGAAGAAGAAGATGCTTTGCATGTAAGGTCGTACTGCATAGCGGTATAGCTTAATACCTATTGGATGTCAGTAAATACCATTTGACACAATTTTAACTTTTATTTGGTAGATATATCGCTCCTTTATTATTGTGATCTAAACCAAGTTGTACTTTTTCAGTCCAAGCCCTCTTGGATAAAAATAAAATTTGCCCGCACAGTACCAAGGCAAGACAAATGCAGATGTTTCTGAAATCTACTATATAAACATTCAAAACCTCCGTTCTGACATGCTCTTAATCTGTATTAAAAAAAAACAGTTTCGTCGTATGATGTATAATGTATAGAAAGTGATAGAAGGAAACCAGGCGGCAAACGGCACCTGTTACAGTGTTAAGAGCTACCATTATTACTTACGGAACTATAGGCCGGGAACTAAAGTTAAATTCGAAATTTCCAATTATTTTCAAATATATCTACACCCCATAATACGTCCCGAAGTTTTCATAATTTTTTGCGGTGTATTGATTTCTCGAGCAAATGAATGCCTTTGCTTTTTTTTATATTTCATATTATACCTAGATTTACTATAATAATTGCTTTTTTTATGAATCAATACCTATTCAAACAAATAAAGTTATATAAGTTTAAAGCCGGACCTGATGAACTGCGCAGACGCAAAGTTTCCGCAATACGCCGCATACTGAGGAAATTTCTGTAACACGGTATTAGCAATATATTGGCTATATATATTATATGTGGCCTCTACTCCAAAACATACTTTGAGACTGCTGGATTCCGCTGGATTCTATCCGAGGAAGTCATTCGCTGACCGGCAACCGTGATCTGACAAACAACCTTGAAAAAGCTAAGAACATCGAAGGTTGGTGAGTTGAGCTTCTTTTGGTATTTTTAAAGCAAGTGTTCCTCGTCCTACGGGATTTTTCCTGCAGTAAGTACTTTTGCCTGATCATAAAAGCAAAATACCAGAGCAAGTTATCAGATTATGCCAAAATAAAACAAACGGTTAATTTTGTACAAAAAAAAGAATGGAAACAAATTAGGAAATACAAAATACGCACACCCATGACCTTTATTACTTTTGTTTCTTTCTAATTTATCACAATCAAATAAATCTCTTTGAGCATATCCGTTTGAAAATAAAAAAGAACAATAAATTTAACCAGATTAAAGTCTTATGTTTTCTCATCAGTATGCTTTTTATAGGTGACTCTTTTGTGTCAAATTTTAGAAGATATGTTCCGAATTTTTAATATTAATATACACGCTTATAAACCAGAATTCTTGAGCCCCCTAAAAATGTACAAAACCAAAAATATGGCCCTTTTTTCGTAAACACCTATAATCTTATGGCTCTTTTTTTTGTATATCTAATCCTTGGTTTATTGTTGTTCGTTGTCAACATAAGCAAGTCCAAACGAAGTACGAGTAACATTTAATGAACAATATTAGTATGCCCGTGATAATATTCAACTTAACAAGTATATTGAATTCGAATTTAATTTTCCTGAAAAATTCCAGGAAATGTCATAATCTGCATTTGAGAGCGCAAAAATATTTAATCGAATCACCAAATTGCGAATAGACTTTTGATATCTCGGCGTTTTCCCATTTTTTTATTACATTTACATTATATTTGCAACAGGGATACTTTTAAAGAACTAACCTGGGAGGGGTAGATGTTACCCTTAAAATCTTAAATGGGAAGGCGGTTTAATTATAAGGGGTTTAAACTTGAAGAAGTAGTCCATTACAGTGGAGTTGATATAATCAAATAAAACAACGGCAGTCTACCTCCACAATATGTATTTCAATGTTTATATCCTACATGTTTCGGACATAGAAATGTCCATCATCAGGGATACTAAAAGAAATTTACAATGTGAGTTAAAAGTTTTAAGTTTATAAGGGGTTTGTTTCATAAGTGATTACGGATTTGATGATAGTTCGACTGAAAAAACACAATTTTCCCTCCACAGCCAGTATATTTCAAATATTTCCTTCGGCTAATTTTATCTTTTATTGTAGATTTTAGTTCAGATTGCACAACTGTTAGGTAATAACTATGGTACATAATATGGTCAAATAAACATACATACTTAACTATACCGTTGTTATGTATATCGAACCGTAATAAGTCAAATGGCTAGGAAATTAAATAAACTGGTAATGACATTCTCTAGCAGATATTGGCATACAGGCACGTGAAAGTGAACAAATAAAACTAGAGCAAAAAATTTATACATTTATCGCTAGTTAACTTCATGGCATAACAAAATTAATCGTAAATACTGTTTTAAGATTAGGAATTTATATAAAATATTAAAATAAAGGTGCACTGTCAATGTTTAATGAAACTGTATCCAATAATCTGAGATAATAACAATATGCGCTTAATTGTAAGAAGTGTAAAAGTCATTTTGCATTTTAAAAAAGTCTTACATGATATTGCTGATGTATTAATATAATATGCAGTTGTGTAATGCATCATTATTTTACAGATTTTATGAAAAAAAAGTGGCAAAAGTATAATAAATAACATAGAGGCGCCAAACTATTAAAACATAAAAATAAATATCTGAATCCAACTTTTTTGTACCTCTTACGATTATTAGGTTATAAATTTTGTGCCCCTGCCCCCTAACAAAGTTGTTTACGACGCCCATGCTAATATTTATATCATTACTCAATGCTCATATTATGACCTTGCCCCCCCCATGGGGTGTGGGGTGACCCCCCTCCTCCATGGTGCGCGAATTATATTACTTAATCGTATCTACGCGTTCTATAAACTAAACCAATTCATTTCGTCTTTAAAAGTCCTAATTCATGTAAGTATTTAAGTTAAGTTAAGTAGACAAAATTGGCTCAATAAAATAAAAATAAAATTTATGGAGGAAGACTGTGTCTACTTTAATATAACAAAGTGCTAACCGGTTCCAAGTTGCCTTTAAAATTCATAGTTTATTTGATGATGACAAAAATACGAAGTACCGAAAGTTCTAAAAAAATTACTGGGGTAACATTGATTCCCTATAATAACCTAACATGCTTACCCCTATGTACGCCCATGGCAGAATCAAAAAGTTTTAAATACTCCCGAAATGTATTACTTTAATCACCTTTAGTTGTAGGAAATTTCAAAAAATGGTATTAAAGGTTTTTTAAATATACAGTGTGTCCGCTTAAGTTCTGTACATATGGGAAACTTTTTTAAAATTAATTTTACGAAAAAAAGTTACTCTTTATAAAAAGTTCTGCTTACTGCAACAATAATATTAGACTATTTAAACGAGATAGTATGCAAAGGATGATCAAAAAGTAATTTTAATTGTTGGTGAAAATTACAAAAAGTTGTCGCCGATACGGCCCTGTGGATGTCTTTGCTTCGGCGGTCTGTGGAAAGATACGCTACCTTCAGAGCCCGAGTCAGAGTCGAGGTCTTTTTGACCGAGTAGCGTTCTCCTAAGTAAAGCCGGATTCCAGAGAGGGTCGACTCCTACTTCTCGCATTGGGGCCAACTCGGCTGGGCGAGTTGGCCTAACGTTGCCCAATATGTCCCTATTGGAGTGCGTTTCTATCCCTGGGAGTGGTTCTCGGTCCCACCGAGGATTGGTTTGGGAAGCAAGTAAAGCGTCCTGGTCGGCATTTTTGGTTATATTTAAATAAGTTTGGATTGATTCTACCATTGTTGAAAAATCCTGGGCTTCAGGATTCTCAGGGCTTACTTGGGACTCTATACTACCCGAGCATTCAATGGTTTTTTCGGTCATTTTGATAATTTAGGGATGCCAGATTTTTTTATTGGTTTTAAAAAAAATCAAAAACTAAATTTATAAGAAAAATCAATCATAAAAATATTAATTAATTTTTTCTTTGTTAAGGGTGGTCCCACCTCCTTTAACCCCGATGGCGGAAAGGCCACCGGTCCACCAAAATTAAGATAAAAATATTTGAAGAGAAATCAAAAATTTAATCAAAAGGGGTCAACCAATAACCTCATGGTGGTTAATGGTAAGAGAGAAGGTAACGTATTACCAATTCTTAAATACTTTTTCTCTATTTTCTTTTTTAACTAATTTATGGGGGGGGGCAAGGGGAGGACTTTTAATTAATGTTAATTTGTAATATGTAATTCCACGGAGGGCAGAAGAGAATAAAGTGTTTTGGTTTATTTCAATATTTTTTCAAAACCTTTTACATTACAATAATGACAATCGACAAACTTAATATTAACCCAACATTTATAACATATAACATCCAATCTCGATAAACTTTACCTCAAGAAGAAAATGATTTAAAACTAAAACTTCAATTATAAAAACTAAAAGGTTTATCGAAATTAGTTTCAGTAAACTATTATTATAAACAATTAACAACAAATAAATAATAATCAAGCTTATTTTCACTTGGGGGGCTGCGCCCCACTTAATAAATTCGCAATGGCTCTTTTTGGCAGACGGCCAAGTCTGGGGGACTGCGTCTCTCTTATTTTTATAAAGAAATCTAGGGGTTGTTACCTCGTAAACTAGCCTGCAGTGCCAGGACTAGTCCGGTAACAGCCAACGAACTATTCAACTCTGGAATTCCTTACTTGCCTGTATGCGAAGCGACGACGTGAAAACCAGAGCTGAAACATTTAAATTTCGCGCCCGAAAATATTTTTCCCCCCTACTTCCGATTCCCCAATACCTCGCGTAACACGACCCAGGTCCGCATGGGTATGAGCATACTAATCCACAGAAGTATCCAAAAAATAAATCACTGATAATCCAAATCAAGGGAATAACACTTGATTGACATACAGGAATCCACCAACTAATCAAGGGAATAACATTTGAATAGTATTCCAATCAAATCACTGTAAATCCCGGAAAGATAACTATATCAAAAAGGACGGGAATCACCTCCTCGATAGACGCGAAAACTTTATTGCCCCCCTATTGAAAGGTACGGCACAACACTTGATGACAAGTGGAAAATTTTGAAAAAAAAAAATTTTAAGTTTAACTTCAAAAATTAAACTGACGTGAAGTACTTTAGCAAGCAAAATTCAGGTCCCGAATGAACCAAAAACGCCGCGTTTTATATTCTTATCCATTTAATTACAACGCAATAAACGGTTTCAGCCAATGACAACCCAGCGAAAAACTACAACTCGATATTTTCTATAATCAATAATTTTTTTTTTGAAAAAATATCGCATTTCGATGGGTTACATTATATTAAAGTAAAATATCAACTTTTATTTGTTTAGTGATACAAATTTTAGCAACAATTGTCAAAAATATGTATGAAACAGGGAGGAGCCTCCTGACTTACTCAGGGCTAATTACGCATTAATTTTACCAGCCGAAAATGTTTTGGGGTATATCAAAAAACGCGACCAATCAATGAACAAAACATCGCTAAATGACCAAAAGGCGGGGCTTGTTAAGGGAGTTGAATGGCTTATAAATAGAAACGCGAAATCGTTGTACCCATTCTTCACTTGACTGTCATAAAAGCCGCTCACGAAAACCAAATTTAAAAACATCCCAGAGACCAAAAAATACAAATCCCATTTGTCCGCCTGAAGTCATTTAACGACTTTTCTCGTAAAACTAAACACAAATGACCCACAATACAGAAGGCAAATACACTTCATACCGTGAATTAACATTTTACACTTCAAAACTTTTATCGAAAACAACTTTTTGCCAAAATTACTTTTTGTTTCTGACAAATAATTTTTTCATTATTTGTGCCTTTAAAAAAAAAAAAATAATAATAATACTAACAAATTATTATTCCTAAAAAATTGATAACTAAATTAAACTTAAAAACTACTACAGGGGTTATGCACTAGATAAAATAGCATTAAATGACTAGTTATACGACAAAGTATCGAGAAACTGCCGAAATTTGTAACTACAGATATCCTGATAAAATGATTTCTTTTACAACAGTAGGGGACATAGTGACTAAATTCAAGACCTTTGAAAGTGTGGGAAATAACTACAATAAGAAACGTAGATCAAGGGTTGCAAATAATGAAACTGTGAACCAGGTAATGTTGTCTGTAGTAGAAGATCCTAAAAAATCATTGCGAAAAAGGTCAACAACATTACCAAATGATGTAGGGAAAATTACGATTTCAAAAATATTAAATGAAAACAAATTTCGGCCTTACAAACCAAAATTTATACATACCTTGAAGCCAGGTGATTTTGAGCGACGCGACGCGTAGAATTTTGTTTTTTAATACAAGGAGAGTTAGAAGATAACCCTTTCATGACAAGAGATATAATTTTTACCGACGAAGCAACCTTTACCTCGAACGGGACTGTAAGTTCACAAAATTGTCGTTAGTGGGGGTGACTTTAATCCAAATTTCACTATACAGACACGTGATCAGTACTCATTTAAAACAAATGTGTGGTGCGGAATTTACAAAAATAGAATAATAGAACCTTTTTTTTTCCGACAAAATTTAAATGGTGAACGTTACTTGCATTTTTTAAATAATTATTTGTTTAATAGATGTACTACGGATATGGTACCAACAAGATGAAGCACCATGCCACAGTACGAGGAATGTAAGACAATACTTAAATACCCTTTTTAATGGAAAAGTTATCGATAGATATAGTTCGTGCGTTGTTCGAGAGAACAACATCGTGCTCCAGAGTTCCTGAGTTTTAAAAGAAATTCGTGCTGTGTATAGTCTTTCTCAAGGCTATACATAGCGAAAAATCGGCAGTTTCAGGACTGCTCCGGGCGTTATTGTGCTAAATGCACAAAGTCGGTCGTGTGCAAGTGAGTGGAAGTGACAGTGCAGTGACTAGTACTTTGGAAAAACACAGTGAAGTAAAAGTGTTAGTGAGTGACTTCTAGAGAGTAAGATCTAGGCTAAGATTTTGTGTATTTTTGATATTTTTTATTTTTTATATTTTGAGTGTTTTGCATATATATACCCTGATTGTTTCGCAACGTAAATTCACAGTGCACATAATTAATTGCGCAGTTCAAAAGAGAACTGCCTATTAATTATGGGCAAAACTACTAAAGAACGTGAGCGCGAAGACGGGTTTTACAAATCGGACTCGGACAGCAAGGTCATCAAAATGTCACGCAAGGATATGAGAAAAGAGAGACAGTCTGAATTAGTAAATCTAATTCAGACTGAGGACGCAGTCCAGCGCGAGGATAAGTACGCGGCTCTTAAGGAAGCTCTCGCAGAGAGCAAAGAGCGCGAAAGACTTCAGAAAAAAGAGTTCGAGGACACTCTTAAGGCCCTTCAGGCCAGTTTTGAGTCCAGAGAGAGAGAACTAAAGGAGGAAAACAAGAAGCTGCAGGCTTCTATAAACTCGTTAATTTCAAAGGTAGATAAATTAGTTGACAGGCAGCGTGCTGAGGCTACAGCTAAAGCTGAGGCTCCAGCAAGCAGCCTTGCTAAGAAAGCTAAAGTCATTAAAGAAGTTAAAAAAGTTGAAAATTCAAACAGTAAAAACCCCGAAAGGGTGCTTATAGAAGCCTTCCCCCTGCTACCTCCTCCGCGCAAGGAAACGCAGACCGAGTCCGCTTTGAAAATCACCAAAGGCCATAAACGCCAGAAAATCGACAGTTCTGACGATATGGAAATTGTCGATTTTGAGCAATCAGGCGCCTCGACGTCTGACAAACAAACGTCAGGCGTCGCGACGTCTGCTGATAAGCAGTCTATAATCCCACCTCTGATCTTGCACGGTTCACAAGGCTGGACCGAGATCAATAAAAAAGCAGTCGCTAAAGGCATAAAGATCAACTATGCACAGAAAACCAGAGACGGGATTAAAATCTTCACAAAAGACAGCGGAGATTATAGGCAGCTTACTCGGCTACTCACCGATGAGAAACGGAACTATTTTTCCCGTATGCTCCCCGAGGACAAGAAAGCCCATGTCGTTGTTAAAGGGCTTTCCGATGATTTCGATTTAGAGTTATTAAGAGAAGAGCTGGAAATACAGGGAATCTTAGACTCCGAGATCATTAGGATGATTTCGCGAAAGACTAAGCAGCCTTTATCGCACATATTGGTGAAAACCAATAATAATGATATTTATAAGTTGCAGTACGTAGACAAACTAAGGGTGCAGGTTGAGGCTGCACGTAGACCTAGTATGCCTGGACAATGCTTCCGTTGCCAGAGATATGGCCATGGCCAATCTCGGTGCAACATGCCGGAGCGTTGTGTTAGGTGTGCTGGGCCTCACCAGGCCAAAAACTGCACACTTAGTGTGCCTGCGGCGGGCGCAGCCCGAAACGCTGTGTGTGCCCTCTGCAAGGGGGACCACCCAGCAAATTACAAAGGGTGCTCAGAAGCACCCAAAAACGTCACTAAAACTAAAAACACAAACAAAGGGCCCCTTAAAGGCCGCAATGTCCAAGAGGGGCTCTCATATTCTAACGTAACTGCTGCTTCGTCTTCATCGAAATCCAAACCTGCACAGGAAAACAGTGACAGCCAAAATTTCATGACTCAGTTCATGAAAATGCATCAACAGCAGATGGAGCTGATGCAAAAAAGTTTTGATCAAAAATTTCTTTTGCTCCAAAGGTCATTAAATGGCGGTAAATAATCATATTTTAAATAATAATAATATTCAAAATTTAAATATAGGGCTGTCACTGATTTCTTGGAATGTAAATGGCATTCGCGCTCGACGTTCTGAAATAGACGAATTATTGCTGGATAGGAAACCTGATATCCTGGCTTTGCAGGAAACCAGGATTGATGGTGAAGAAAGAATTTCATTTATGGGCTATGAGGTGTATAGATACGATAGACCTAACAATAACGGGGGGGGTGTTGCTTTATTAGTCAAAAGGGGACTCAGCCATCATTTCATAGGAAGAGATGATGTAGAAATTGAGTCAGTGTCAATACAAGTCACGACCAATAGAGGTCCAGTTAAAATCAGTTCAGTCTATCTATCTCCGCAGGAGACCCTCATAGTCGAAGACATAAATGATTTACTTGCAGGAGGAAATCCAAAAATTTTGATAGGTGATCTAAATTGTAAATCTCGTCTATGGAATAGTCGTAAAGAAAATATAAATGGTAGGAGACTTACTCAATTTACTGAACCTCATGATGCCATTATCTTGGGTCCGGATGTACCTACGTACATTCCAACAATACGTGGCCTTCCTGAGGTCCTGGATGTCGTGATACTGCAACACGTAGTACACGATTTCCAGCTGGAGACACTCGAATTGGGCACCTCGGACCATAACCCCATAGAGTTGATACTGGATTCTAGAGCCAGGCCAAGAGATGTGATTTCTAAGAAATCCACCAATTGGCCTGGATTCTCCACGCGCGTGGAGAATAAAATCTTGAGAATTCCACCTATCCGCTCTGTGGCCGATTTGGAAACCGAGGTGGCCAATTTAGAAGGCTACATATTGGAGTCATTCCAGGAGAGCACTAGAGTTAGTATTTTGCCCGCGCCAAGGCACCCTCATGGGGAAACACCTTGGAGAGTCAAAGAGCTCATCAGAGCTAATAGAAGACTGAGGAGGTTCTATAGGATTGCGCCTACAGAACAAAACAAACAAAATTTAAATAGACATAGTCAGGTCTTAAGAAGTGCTCTCCAGGAACTCAGGACCCAAAGGTGGGATCAAAGGCTTTCCAATCTAAACATTAATGGTGACCATTCTGCATGGAAAATGCAAAAGAAGCTCAGGCAAGAGAAAACTATTATACCACCGCTTCACGGGGTTAATGGCCTAGCTTATTCTGATTTAGAAAAGGCAGAAGCCTTGGCTGAAACAATTGCCAATGAAAGTAATTTAAATGTGCATCCTGCAGAAGACGACGATCACATAGACGGGGTAGAAAACTCTGCTGAAGATCTAAGAAATCGTCCAACGTTGCAGGAGATTCCTAACCCCACCACACCCGGAGAGGTTAGGGATATCCTGAAACGATTGAAAAAGCGCAAAGCACCAGGTGCGGATGGTATTAATAATCAGATGCTTAAAAACTTAGGTACTAAAGCTGTAGCGATGTTAACAAACATCTGTAATGGGGTGATGAGGGTTGAACATTTTCCTGCTGCGTGGAAACACGCAGAAGTTATAGTGTTCAAAAAAACTGGCAAAAGCGGTACATTCCCTCAGAATTACCGACCCATCAGCCTGCTTCCAGCCCTAGGCAAAATTGCCGAAAGAGTGCTGAAAAGCAGGCTGCTGCAGGAAACAGAGCAGTTGAATATAATTCCTGCTGAACAGTTTGGTTTTAGAAGAGCCCACTCTGGTGAAGATCAGCTATTGCGATTGATTGAATATGTCACTAAAGGTTTTCAGGAGAACAGGGTGACAGGAACCGTCCTGCTGGACGTCACTAGGGCGTTCGACAGAGTATGGCATGATGGGCTTTTGCATAAAATGCTCTTCCTGGGAATTTCAGAGAAAACTTGCAAGATAATTGCAAGTTATCTGAGCAACAGGACATTTTGTGTAAAGGTCGGTGATGTCAAATCGGAACCTAGAGCCTTGTTAGCCGGAGTCCCTCAGGGATCTGTCTTGGGTCCTCAGCTGTATTCCATTTATTCCAGCGATATACCTAGAGCGGGTCGTGTGATGTTGGCGCTCTATGCTGACGACATGGCACTAGCCATGAGTCATCATAGCGCGGCACATCTGCATGGCTTTCTGCAAGCAGAGTTAGATAGGCTAATGCGATGGTGTATTGACTGGAAAGTTGGAATAAATAGCCAGAAGACACAAGCCATTCTTTTTCAGAAACGCAGATTACCACCTTTGGATAATCTGGTAATAGATGATGATGAAATAGAGTGGGCTAGGGAAGCTAAGTACCTAGGTATAACTTTGGACAAAGGCTTAACCTTTAAGTCACACATCAAAAAAGCAATTATTAAGACCAAAGCAGGCATGAGCAGACTATATCCTCTCATCGGGCCACGTAGCACCATGAGCCTCCGCACTAAGCTGATCATGATTAAAGCTATTGCCAGACCGCAGCTCACTTATGGGTCTGCGGCCTGGGGGCATGCAGCCCAGTCATATATTAAATCACTTGAGCAGACTGAAAATGCTTATGTGCGGAAGGCAGCGGCTGCTCACTGGTTCGAGAGAAATGTAGATTTGCATAGAGATCTTCAGTGGGAAAAATTGTCTGATTTCCTCCACAGAAAAGCGACTAGGTTCTTCGCTCGGACAGCTAACCATCCGAACGAGGAACTTAGAATGCTCGTAGATTACGATCCAGCTGTTATTTTAGGACGTAGAAGGGCGCATAGGCGCCCTAAATACCAACTACTGCGCAATTAGGTGACATGTATCTCTACTAACAAAAAACAAAAAACGAGACTTGCTTCGCTTCGGATCAGCGCTACTTTGTTCTCACCCTGAAACAGTGGGATAAGTCTTAAGCTCCATGTCCCCATGGACCGGTTTAAGATAACAAAGATATCTCATCCATTAGCACTTAGTACTTGTACTATACACCGCACTGGGACACACCCCCAAAACACATATAACACATACATAACACTGACACTGCAAGTCTCACCAAAAATAACTAACCCTCTAAATTAATTAGGTATTGTGTTGTATGATTGATCAGTCAATTGAGTGATCAATTGGGTGATCAATTAGGGAATAAAATATCTTAAGGTGATGTAAACCTTATTCCTAGTAAGGTAGTACGAAGCAAAGCACACTTAATGTGTGGAGCGGAAATACACGAAGACTGATCAAAGGTTTATATGCTTAACGGCACGGAAACCGAACGAACAGTACACGCGGGGAGTTTAGTCGGTCGGGGACGTCACCTTCAGTGGCTCTCCAACCCGACATCACCATAGCATGAGGATGCTATGGTATCTGTAAACAGATTCTCCTCGGTTGTCCAAAAAAAAAAAAAAAAAAAAAAAAAAAAAAAAAAAAAAAAAAAATGTACCCATTCATAGTTCGTGCGTTGTTCGAGAGAACAACATCGTGCTCCAGAGTTCCTGAGTTTTAAAAGAAATTCGTGCTGTGTATAGTCTTTCTCAAGGCTATACATAGCGAAAAATCGGCAGTTTCAGGACTGCTCCGGGCGTTATTGTGCTAAATGCACAAAGTCGGTCGTGTGCAAGTGAGTGGAAGTGACAGTGCAGTGACTAGTACTTTGGAAAAACACAGTGAAGTAAAAGTGTTAGTGAGTGACTTCTAGAGAGTAAGATCTAGGCTAAGATTTTGTGTATTTTTGATATTTTTTATTTTTTATATTTTGAGTGTTTTGCATATATATACCCTGATTGTTTCGCAACGTAAATTCACAGTGCACATAATTAATTGCGCAGTTCAAAAGAGAACTGCCTATTAATTATGGGCAAAACTACTAAAGAACGTGAGCGCGAAGACGGGTTTTACAAATCGGACTCGGACAGCAAGGTCATCAAAATGTCACGCAAGGATATGAGAAAAGAGAGACAGTCTGAATTAGTAAATCTAATTCAGACTGAGGACGCAGTCCAGCGCGAGGATAAGTACGCGGCTCTTAAGGAAGCTCTCGCAGAGAGCAAAGAGCGCGAAAGACTTCAGAAAAAAGAGTTCGAGGACACTCTTAAGGCCCTTCAGGCCAGTTTTGAGTCCAGAGAGAGAGAACTAAAGGAGGAAAACAAGAAGCTGCAGGCTTCTATAAACTCGTTAATTTCAAAGGTAGATAAATTAGTTGACAGGCAGCGTGCTGAGGCTACAGCTAAAGCTGAGGCTCCAGCAAGCAGCCTTGCTAAGAAAGCTAAAGTCATTAAAGAAGTTAAAAAAGTTGAAAATTCAAACAGTAAAAACCCCGAAAGGGTGCTTATAGAAGCCTTCCCCCTGCTACCTCCTCCGCGCAAGGAAACGCAGACCGAGTCCGCTTTGAAAATCACCAAAGGCCATAAACGCCAGAAAATCGACAGTTCTGACGATATGGAAATTGTCGATTTTGAGCAATCAGGCGCCTCGACGTCTGACAAACAAACGTCAGGCGTCGCGACGTCTGCTGATAAGCAGTCTATAATCCCACCTCTGATCTTGCACGGTTCACAAGGCTGGACCGAGATCAATAAAAAAGCAGTCGCTAAAGGCATAAAGATCAACTATGCACAGAAAACCAGAGACGGGATTAAAATCTTCACAAAAGACAGCGGAGATTATAGGCAGCTTACTCGGCTACTCACCGATGAGAAACGGAACTATTTTTCCCGTATGCTCCCCGAGGACAAGAAAGCCCATGTCGTTGTTAAAGGGCTTTCCGATGATTTCGATTTAGAGTTATTAAGAGAAGAGCTGGAAATACAGGGAATCTTAGACTCCGAGATCATTAGGATGATTTCGCGAAAGACTAAGCAGCCTTTATCGCACATATTGGTGAAAACCAATAATAATGATATTTATAAGTTGCAGTACGTAGACAAACTAAGGGTGCAGGTTGAGGCTGCACGTAGACCTAGTATGCCTGGACAATGCTTCCGTTGCCAGAGATATGGCCATGGCCAATCTCGGTGCAACATGCCGGAGCGTTGTGTTAGGTGTGCTGGGCCTCACCAGGCCAAAAACTGCACACTTAGTGTGCCTGCGGCGGGCGCAGCCCGAAACGCTGTGTGTGCCCTCTGCAAGGGGGACCACCCAGCAAATTACAAAGGGTGCTCAGAAGCACCCAAAAACGTCACTAAAACTAAAAACACAAACAAAGGGCCCCTTAAAGGCCGCAATGTCCAAGAGGGGCTCTCATATTCTAACGTAACTGCTGCTTCGTCTTCATCGAAATCCAAACCTGCACAGGAAAACAGTGACAGCCAAAATTTCATGACTCAGTTCATGAAAATGCATCAACAGCAGATGGAGCTGATGCAAAAAAGTTTTGATCAAAAATTTCTTTTGCTCCAAAGGTCATTAAATGGCGGTAAATAATCATATTTTAAATAATAATAATATTCAAAATTTAAATATAGGGCTGTCACTGATTTCTTGGAATGTAAATGGCATTCGCGCTCGACGTTCTGAAATAGACGAATTATTGCTGGATAGGAAACCTGATATCCTGGCTTTGCAGGAAACCAGGATTGATGGTGAAGAAAGAATTTCATTTATGGGCTATGAGGTGTATAGATACGATAGACCTAACAATAACGGGGGGGGTGTTGCTTTATTAGTCAAAAGGGGACTCAGCCATCATTTCATAGGAAGAGATGATGTAGAAATTGAGTCAGTGTCAATACAAGTCACGACCAATAGAGGTCCAGTTAAAATCAGTTCAGTCTATCTATCTCCGCAGGAGACCCTCATAGTCGAAGACATAAATGATTTACTTGCAGGAGGAAATCCAAAAATTTTGATAGGTGATCTAAATTGTAAATCTCGTCTATGGAATAGTCGTAAAGAAAATATAAATGGTAGGAGACTTACTCAATTTACTGAACCTCATGATGCCATTATCTTGGGTCCGGATGTACCTACGTACATTCCAACAATACGTGGCCTTCCTGAGGTCCTGGATGTCGTGATACTGCAACACGTAGTACACGATTTCCAGCTGGAGACACTCGAATTGGGCACCTCGGACCATAACCCCATAGAGTTGATACTGGATTCTAGAGCCAGGCCAAGAGATGTGATTTCTAAGAAATCCACCAATTGGCCTGGATTCTCCACGCGCGTGGAGAATAAAATCTTGAGAATTCCACCTATCCACTCTGTGGCCGATTTGGAAACCGAGGTGGCCAATTTAGAAGGCTACATATTGGAGTCATTCCAGGAGAGCACTAGAGTTAGTATTTTGCCCGCGCCAAGGCACCCTCATGGGGAAACACCTTGGAGAGTCAAAGAGCTCATCAGAGCTAATAGAAGACTGAGGAGGTTCTATAGGATTGCGCCTACAGAACAAAACAAACAAAATTTAAATAGACATAGTCAGGTCTTAAGAAGTGCTCTCCAGGAACTCAGGACCCAAAGGTGGGATCAAAGGCTTTCCAATCTAAACATTAATGGTGACCATTCTGCATGGAAAATGCAAAAGAAGCTCAGGCAAGAGAAAACTATTATACCACCGCTTCACGGGGTTAATGGCCTAGCTTATTCTGATTTGGAAAAGGCAGAAGCCTTGGCTGAAACAATTGCCAATGAAAGTAATTTAAATGTGCATCCTGCAGAAGACGACGATCACATAGACGGGGTAGAAAACTCTGCTGAAGATCTAAGAAATCGTCCAACGTTGCAGGAGATTCCTAACCCCACCACACCCGGAGAGGTTAGGGATATCCTGAAACGATTGAAAAAGCGCAAAGCACCAGGTGCGGATGGTATTAATAATCAGATGCTTAAAAACTTAGGTACTAAAGCTGTAGCGATGTTAACAAACATCTGTAATGGGGTGATGAGGGTTGAACATTTTCCTGCTGCGTGGAAACACGCAGAAGTTATAGTGTTCAAAAAAACTGGCAAAAGCGGTACATTCCCTCAGAATTACCGACCCATCAGCCTGCTTCCAGCCCTAGGCAAAATTGCCGAAAGAGTGCTGAAAAGCAGGCTGCTGCAGGAAACAGAGCAGTTGAATATAATTCCTGCTGAACAGTTTGGTTTTAGAAGAGCCCACTCTGGCGAAGATCAGCTATTGCGATTGATTGAATATGTCACTAAAGGTTTTCAGGAGAACAGGGTGACAGGAACCGTCCTGCTGGACGTCACTAGGGCGTTCGACAGAGTATGGCATGATGGGCTTTTGCATAAAATGCTCTTCCTGGGAATTTCAGAGAAAACTTGCAAGATAATTGCAAGTTATCTGAGCAACAGGACATTTTGTGTAAAGGTCGGTGATGTCAAATCGGAACCTAGAGCCTTGTTAGCCGGAGTCCCTCAGGGATCTGTCTTGGGTCCTCAGCTGTATTCCATCTATTCCAGCGATATACCTAGAGCGGGTCGTGTGTTGTTGGCGCTCTATGCTGACGACATGGCACTAGCCATGAGTCATCATAGCGCGGCACATCTGCATGGCTTTCTGCAAACAGAGTTAGATAGGCTAATGCGATGGTGTATTGACTGGAAAGTTGGAATAAATAGCCAGAAGACACAAGCCATTCTTTTTCAGAAACGCAGATTACCACCTTTGGATAATCTGGTAATAGATGATGATGAAATAGAGTGGGCTAGGGAAGCTAAGTACCTAGGTATAACTTTGGACAAAGGCTTAACCTTTAAGTCACACATCAAAAAAGCAATTATTAAGACCAAAGCAGGCATGAGCAGACTATATCCTCTCATCGGGCCACGTAGCACCATGAGCCTCCGCACTAAGCTGATCATGATTAAAGCTATTGCCAGACCGCAGCTCACTTATGGGTCTGCGGCCTGGGGGCATGCAGCCCAGTCATATATTAAATCACTTGAGCAGACTGAAAATGCTTATGTGCGGAAGGCAGCGGCTGCTCACTGGTTCGAGAGAAATGTAGATTTGCATAGAGATCTTCAGTGGGAAAAATTGTCTGATTTCCTCCACAGAAAAGCGACTAGGTTCTTCGCTCGGACAGCTAACCATCCGAACGAGGAACTTAGAATGCTCGTAGATTACGATCCAGCTGTTATTTTAGGACGTAGAAGGGCGCATAGGCGCCCTAAATACCAACTACTGCGCAATTAGGTGACATGTATCTCTACTAACAAAAAAAAACAAAAAACGAGACTTGCTTCGCTTCGGATCAGCGCTACTTTGTTCTCACCCTGAAACAGTGGGATAAGTCTTAAGCTCCATGTCCCCATGGACCGGTTTAAGATAACAAAGATATCTCATCCATTAGCACTTAGTACTTGTACTATACACTGCACTGGGACACACCCCCAAAACACATATAACACATACATAACACTGACACTGCAAGTCTCACCAAAAATAACTAACCCTCTAAATTAATTAGGTATTGTGTTGTATGATTGATCAGTCAATTGAGTGATCAATTGGGTGATCAATTAGGGAATAAAATATCTTAAGGTGATGTAAACCTTATTCCTAGTAAGGTAGTACGAAGCAAAGCACACTTAATGTGTGGAGCGGAAATACACGAAGACTGATCAAAGGTTTATATGCTTAACGGCACGGAAACCGAACGAACAGTACACGCGGGGAGTTTAGTCGGTCGGGGACGTCACCTTCAGTGGCTCTCCAACCCGACATCACCATGGCATGAGGATGCTATGGTATCTGTAAACAGATTCTCCTCGGTTGTCCAAAAAAAAAAAAAAAAAAAAAAAAAAAAAAAAAAAAAAAAAAAAAAAATGTACCCATTCTTCACTTGACTGTCATAAAAGCCGCTCACGAAAACCAAATTTAAAAACATCCCAGAGACCAAAAAATACAAATCCCATTTGTCCGCCTGAAGTCATTTAACGACTTTTCTCGTAAAACTAAACACAAATGACCCACAATACAGAAGGCAAATACACTTCATACCGTGAATTAACATTTTACACTTCAAAACTTTTATCGAAAACAACTTTTTGCCAAAATTACTTTTTGTTTCTGACAAATAATTTTTTCATTATTTGTGCCTTTAAAAAAAAAAAAATAATAATAATACTAACAAATTATTATTCCTAAAAAATTGATAACTAAATTAAACTTAAAAACTACTACAGGGGTTATGCACTAGATAAAATAGCATTAAATGACTAGTTATACGACACCCCCCCCACAAGACGGAAAAATAACTTAAAGTACTTAATTTTAAGTTTATTTCTACGAACCCTCAAAAACAATTAAGAACCCCCTCCCAAAATTCTTCCTTTAACTTAAAGAAATCACCCCACCTATTACAATAAGCTCCGGGTAGTACTGAGTCTTTGTTTAGCCTGGAGTTATAGAAGTACTTCGTACTTGCTTTTGAGATTAGATCGTCCTTTTCTTTTTTTAGGGCTGCAGGAACTGTAAGATTTGTCTTCTGGGTTTCTGGTTGAATACAATCGCGTAGATTTGTCTTCATGGGGATATGATCACGTAGATACATATCGTCGATTACAACCTCAATTTTGTCTACAATGTTTTTTCGTTGTTTTCTCAAACATTCATGCCCCAACGTTTCGATCTTCTCTACATTTTGAATTTCCTGGGTGAGCAATTCCTCTAGGATTAATAAATCTTGAAAGTGTTGAATATTGGAAACTTTGGTTTTTAAAACATTGACGTTTCGTTCAACATCTTTTAGGAGTCGTTGCTGGTGCAAGAATTCGGTGGGCAATTTGTTCCCCAGTATTTCGGAACTCGAACATTGATCAATTTGCATTGCATGTAATTGAGGCGTCGTCTCGTCCATTTGTTTATTTTCTTGAGGTTGTTCAGGTTCTTCCTCAGAGTCTTCGACATTTTGGGGGGGAACCTCCTCAGCGGAAAATTCGAATTCCGCGTCGCTGTCATCGCTTTCTTCATATATGGGGTATTCGTCGAGGTCAACTTGATTTCCGTTCTTCGCTTTTCGCAGATCGTCGATATGGAAGTTAACGGGGTTGTCGTTCACTATAACCTCATAAGCTGAATTCCCCAAGACTTTTGTGACCTGATGAGGCCCGGTCCATGCAGGTTGAAAAGCTCCTGTACGGTGAAACTTTGCATTTACCATATCTCCAACATTTAACTTAAGTATGGCAGATCCGGCTTCAGAAAATTCTTTCCGTTGAAAATCCAACTGTTTTGCATAAACTTGTCTTCTTGTTAATACCCTTTGTTCTTTCGTCTGGGTTTTTTGGTACTGGGTCCATTTAGTTTGCCATTCGCCTGGGCATTTGAGTTCATACCCCAATATAATCGACGCCGGCGTTTCCCCGGTGGCTCTATTTCGCCTGCTTCTTAATACTTGGAGGGCTTGAGGCAAAACTCGCTCCCACTGGTTTTCTTGTTTATTTAATAAAAGAACTCGCAATACCTTTTTTAATTCTTGTACTCTTCTCTCCACGGGGTTTGCCCGTTGATGGTATACACTGGAGTTATGTTGTCTAATCTTTTTTACTTCGCAAAATTTCGTTAGTACGTTCGCCTTAAATATCTTGGCGTTATCGCTTACTATATGCTTAGGATATCCGTATCGTGCAATTATTTCCGTCTTTAGAAATTCTAATACATCCTTGGCACTTACATCCGAATAAGTTCGTGCCTCTATCCATTTAGAGAAAACATCTTCGGCAAAAAGAATATATTGATTGTGCGTTCCGGCGGCTTCGCGATACGGTCCTAACAAGTCGATACTTATCATCTCGAAGGGATTGGTAGGAGTGCGTGGCGTTTGGGGAGCATGCTTTTGCTTTTGCTGGGTTTTGCAAATTGAGCAAATTATACACTTAGATACATATTCTGTGATCTCTTTGTGCATACATCCCCAAAAATACTTGTTTGCGATTTTTCGGACAGTTTCCTCAGTTCCAGGATGGCTTTGTTCCGGGTCATCGTGGTGCATATAAATAACTTGTTGTGTATATTGTCGGGGCACAACAAGTCTATCTCCCTGTGGATGTCTACGCCATAATAAATTATCAATAAGTACGAACTCTTCCAATACACGTCTTTGTTTGTTATCCGTTGGTTGTTGGCCTGCAAGCAGGTCCAAAGTGACTTTTAAACGCC
The DNA here is from genome assembly GCA_963920685.1 of Polydrusus tereticollis. Taxonomy (NCBI): domain Eukaryota; kingdom Metazoa; phylum Arthropoda; class Insecta; order Coleoptera; family Curculionidae; genus Polydrusus; species Polydrusus tereticollis. Next base: position 20,381,787 of record OY987326.1, on the reverse strand, counting down.
GAATTGCCTTATCATGCTCCTGGTTTTCGGCAATTTTAGTGTATAAATCACCCAGGTCGGCTATAACTACAGCACATTGAGCTACCGTTGATTTAGTCGTCTCCACAGAGGGGGGCAACAATCGATCATTGTCTGGTTCCGCTTCATAGGGAGTCTCCTCGGGATTGCGGCTTAATAAATCAGGTAAATGATTTTTTGATCCGGGAACATGTTGAATTTCAAATTTAAATTCCTGAAGAAGGAGCGCCCACCTGGTCAGCTTGGCTCGTGAGTCCTTAAATTTTTGGAGCCAGGTCAATGACTTGCTGTCCGTACGGACCATAAAAGGCCGATCTTCCAGATAGGCTCGGAAGTATTGAATAGCCCAGACGAGCGCAAGACACTCCTGTTCGTTAATGTGGTAACGCTGTTGAGAAGAATGAAATTTTGCGCTAGCGTATGAAATAATGTTTCGTACTTCCGAGCCATCTTCAGGTTCTTGATACAGTACAGCGGACATGCCTATAGCTGAGGCGTCCGTCTGTAATATGAATTTTTTTTCAAAATTAGGGCGACTCAATTGCTTTGCTTGGGCTACAGTAGTTTTAGTTTTCATAAATGCGTCAGTTTGCAGGCTAGTCCATGTAAATTTTGAACCCTTTAACGCTTCGGTCATCGGGGCAGTAAGTTCGGCCATATTCGGAATGTACTCCCGTACCCAGTTGCATAATCCCAGGAAAGACTGCAGTTGCTTCTTGGTCCTTGGTTCGGGACATGCTTTGATTTGTTCCAAATGTTTGGTTTGTGGTTCAGTGTAATCGCCACAAATCCTATATCCTAAATAGTCTATGCTAGTTTGGCAAATCTGGCATTTTTCGGCGCTTACTTTCAAATTATGTATCCGAAGTCGCTCGAAAACGATTCGTAAATGTCTAGCATGAGTGTCCTTGTCGGTTGAATATATTATAATGTCATCAAGGTAGACCTGTACAAACTCCTGTATCAGGCCTACCAATACTTCTGTCGACATAAGTTTCTGGAAGGTACTGGGTGCGTTTTTTAGCCCAAATGGCATCACATTGAAATGATAACTTGCCCCGTCTGGTGTAGTGAAAGCGGTATACTGTTTACTGGAGTCTTCCATGGGAATTTGCCAGTATCCGCTCTTAAGGTCCAAAACTGTAAAATATTTGGCTTGGGCTAAAGCTTTCACGGAGTCCGGTATACGTGGCAAGGTCGAGGATTCTGCGACACTAATATCGTTCAGGCGCCTAAAATCGATACAGAATCTTGGGTTTTTTCCTGGCCTCGTAACAAGCAAAGGTGGCGAAGAGAACGGTGACTGTGTAGGTTCTATTACGCCTGCGCATAACATTTCTTGGATCTGATCATTCAAGATTTTTTTCTTGTCTGGATTTAAATTATAACAGCGTTGATTGATGACTTTATTATCCTTTAAGACGATCCTATGTTGGGTGGTACGAGTTGTTGGCTGTGCTAATCCGATTAGAAAAATGTCTTTGAATTCCTGAATAAGATCCCTGATATTTCCCGGGACGTCCGGTCCCATTTCCGGCAATTCGCATGGCATATCTACCGAATGGAATTGTTTCCAATATATGGTTTGACGTAGAGTCTGTCCAATATATATACAGCTTCTATTGAAGTCCATTAGGGCTTGTTCTGTCCTTAAAAACTCGCTACCTAATATAATTTTAGCAGTTAATCCTGCAACAATATTGAAAACTACTTTATAACTATAATTCCCTAAAACTAAATTGACTTCAATTAATCCTAGAACTCTCGCTTTAGCACCTTCTATTGCTAATATGAGAACCCGATCATCTTCTATATATATTTCAGATTCGATTAGATCCTCTGAAATCAGATTTAAATCAGAACCCGTGTCAATGAGGGCTTCATAATCTTTATCAAACATTTGCACTCGGACTAAGGGCCGCGAGCCTATCGAATTAATTGATTCTTTAATTACATTAATTGGGGTCTTTAATGGTCTTGGATCGTCCTGCCCCAAGGCGGATCGATCAGCGCTTAGTTTTTTTGGGAATTATTTTTGGCCTGTTCCTTTTTGGAATTTTGATTTTCCAAAATTTGGTCACGGGCAGGGGGAGTCTTCTTTTCTTCATAAGTTCTTTGGCGGCATTCATGATCAAAATGTTCCCCCTGACAATGTCGGCAGGGGCGTGACCTTACAGGAGGTCTTGGCCTATTCGAGACATTATTCGTCCTTGGTCGTTCATTATTATTTACTATATTAGTTGGATTGGGGGGGTTAGTATTAATTGTCTGTTGTCGTTCTTCAGTCTGGTCCTGCTCGATCGCCATCGTGAGACACGTAAGGCGATCGGTATCCAATATGTCCACGCATCTTATCCTAGAACGGAGGGCTGGTATTAATAAGGGCACAATGACATTAACACATTCTTGTTCTGTCCCAAAGGGCACCAACCTCCTAAATAATGCTCTCTTTTTTAGTATGAACTCTTCAACTTTTTCGTTATTCTTTTGTTTAAGTCCGTATAATTTGATTTTAGGTCGCTTACTAGCTCGGGGCTATTAAAACGTCTGCTTAAGCGCTTAGCGAATTCTTCAAAATTCAAAATTAGTCCTTTTAGCGGCTCTATCCAACTTCGGGCCCCCCTTTGAAGCTGCTCCACTGCAATATTAATTTTTTCATTTTCATCTAAAATATTGCATTGTAAAAAATATCTTTGCAGTGTTATCAAGAATAAATCGGGGCTTTCGTGTTGAAACCCGCTGAAAGTTTCTCGTAATTTATTTGAGGGGGCGGGGGGATTACTTCGTTGATCACCGATTATATGTACTAAGCTTCCAATCGCCTGCACAAGGTCCTGTACATCTGTCATTTTTTTGGTTTCACAAGAAGTGGAGTTGGCAAACTTCGTATAGGGTCCTCCAGATCCATCGGTCTGTACAAACTGGTTACGTGGGGCAACTATTTCATCAATTTGTTTCCCCACCAGGGATGCCATGTCGCCGATACGGCCCTGTGGATGTCTTTGCTTCGGCGGTCTGTGGAAAGATACGCTACCTTCAGAGCCCGAGTCAGAGTCGAGGTCTTTTTGACCGAGTAGCGTTCTCCTAAGTAAAGCCGGATTCCAGAGAGGGTCGACTCCTACTTCTCGCATTGGGGCCAACTCGGCTGGGCGAGTTGGCCTAACGTTGCCCAATATGTCCCTATTGGAGTGCGTTTCTATCCCTGGGAGTGGTTCTCGGTCCCACCGAGGATTGGTTTGGGAAGCAAGTAAAGCGTCCTGGTCGGCATTTTTGGTTATATTTAAATAAGTTTGGATTGATTCTACCATTGTTGAAAAATCCTGGGCTTCAGGATTCTCAGGGCTTACTTGGGACTCTATACTACCCGAGCATTCAATGGTTTTTTCGGTCATTTTGATAATTTAGGGATGCCAGATTTTTTTATTGGTTTTAAAAAAAATCAAAAACTAAATTTATAAGAAAAATCAATCATAAAAATATTAATTAATTTTTTCTTTGTTAAGGGTGGTCCCACCTCCTTTAACCCCGATGGCGGAAAGGCCACCGGTCCACCAAAATTAAGATAAAAATATTTGAAGAGAAATCAAAAATTTAATCAAAAGGGGTCAACCAATAACCTCATGGTGGTTAATGGTAAGAGAGAAGGTAACGTATTACCAATTCTTAAATACTTTTTCTCTATTTTCTTTTTTAACTAATTTATGGGGGGGGGCAAGGGGAGGACTTTTAATTAATGTTAATTTGTAATATGTAATTCCACGGAGGGCAGAAGAGAATAAAGTGTTTTGGTTTATTTCAATATTTTTTCAAAACCTTTTACATTACAATAATGACAATCGACAAACTTAATATTAACCCAACATTTATAACATATAACATCCAATCTCGATAAACTTTACCTCAAGAAGAAAATGATTTAAAACTAAAACTTCAATTATAAAAACTAAAAGGTTTATCGAAATTAGTTTCAGTAAACTATTATTATAAACAATTAACAACAAATAAATAATAATCAAGCTTATTTTCACTTGGGGGGCTGCGCCCCACTTAATAAATTCGCAATGGCTCTTTTTGGCAGACGGCCAAGTCTGGGGGACTGCGTCTCTCTTATTTTTATAAAGAAATCTAGGGGTTGTTACCTCGTAAACTAGCCTGCAGTGCCAGGACTAGTCCGGTAACAGCCAACGAACTATTCAACTCTGGAATTCCTTACTTGCCTGTATGCGAAGCGACGACGTGAAAACCAGAGCTGAAACATTTAAATTTCGCGCCCGAAAATATTTTTCCCCCCTACTTCCGATTCCCCAATACCTCGCGTAACACGACCCAGGTCCGCATGGGTATGAGCATACTAATCCACAGAAGTATCCAAAAAATAAATCACTGATAATCCAAATCAAGGGAATAACACTTGATTGACATACAGGAATCCACCAACTAATCAAGGGAATAACATTTGAATAGTATTCCAATCAAATCACTGTAAATCCCGGAAAGATAACTATATCAAAAAGGACGGGAATCACCTCCTCGATAGACGCGAAAACTTTATTGCCCCCCTATTGAAAGGTACGGCACAACACTTGATGACAAGTGGAAAATTTTGAAAAAAAAAATTTTAAGTTTAACTTCAAAAATTAAACTGACGTGAAGTACTTTAGCAAGCAAAATTCAGGTCCCGAATGAACCAAAAACGCCGCGTTTTATATTCTTATCCATTTAATTACAACGCAATAAACGGTTTCAGCCAATGACAACCCAGCGAAAAACTACAACTCGATATTTTCTATAATCAATAATTTTTTTTTTGAAAAAATATCGCATTTCGATGGGTTACATTATATTAAAGTAAAATATCAACTTTTATTTGTTTAGTGATACAAATTTTAGCAACAATTGTCAAAAATATGTATGAAACAGGGAGGAGCCTCCTGACTTACTCAGGGCTAATTACGCATTAATTTTACCAGCCGAAAATGTTTTGGGGTATATCAAAAAACGCGACCAATCAATGAACAAAACATCGCTAAATGACCAAAAGGCGGGGCTTGTTAAGGGAGTTGAATGGCTTATAAATAGAAACGCGAAATCGTTGTACCCATTCTTCACTTGACTGTCATAAAAGCCGCTCACGAAAACCAAATTTAAAAACATCCCAGAGACCAAAAAATACAAATCCCATTTGTCCGCCTGAAGTCATTTAACGACTTTTCTCGTAAAACTAAACACAAATGACCCACAATACAGAAGGCAAATACACTTCATACCGTGAATTAACATTTTACACTTCAAAACTTTTATCGAAAACAACTTTTTGCCAAAATTACTTTTTGTTTCTGACAAATAATTTTTTCATTATTTGTGCCTTTAAAAAAAAAAAAATAATAATAATACTAACAAATTATTATTCCTAAAAAATTGATAACTAAATTAAACTTAAAAACTACTACAGGGGTTATGCACTAGATAAAATAGCATTAAATGACTAGTTATACGACAAAGTATCGAGAAACTGCCGAAATTTGTAACTACAGATATCCTGATAAAATGATTTCTTTTACAACAGTAGGGGACATAGTGACTAAATTCAAGACCTTTGAAAGTGTGGGAAATAACTACAATAAGAAACGTAGATCAAGGGTTGCAAATAATGAAACTGTGAACCAGGTAATGTTGTCTGTAGTAGAAGATCCTAAAAAATCATTGCGAAAAAGGTCAACAACATTACCAAATGATGTAGGGAAAATTACGATTTCAAAAATATTAAATGAAAACAAATTTCGGCCTTACAAACCAAAATTTATACATACCTTGAAGCCAGGTGATTTTGAGCGACGCGACGCGTAGAATTTTGTTTTTTAATACAAGGAGAGTTAGAAGATAACCCTTTCATGACAAGAGATATAATTTTTACCGACGAAGCAACCTTTACCTCGAACGGGACTGTAAGTTCACAAAATTGTCGTTAGTGGGGGTGACTTTAATCCAAATTTCACTATACAGACACGTGATCAGTACTCATTTAAAACAAATGTGTGGTGCGGAATTTACAAAAATAGAATAATAGAACCTTTTTTTTTCCGACAAAATTTAAATGGTGAACGTTACTTGCATTTTTTAAATAATTATTTGTTTAATAGATGTACTACGGATATGGTACCAACAAGATGAAGCACCATGCCACAGTACGAGGAATGTAAGACAATACTTAAATACCCTTTTTAATGGAAAAGTTATCGATAGATATTCCGACCTTTTTTGGCCCGCTAGGTCTCCGGACTTGAGCCCCCTCGATTATTTCTTGTGGGGCTACTCAAAACAGAATGTATGCCTACAAGGGCCATTTCAAAATGTTGACCATTTAGAGAGGGAAATTAGAGAGACAATTACAAATATAAGTCCTGCCATGATTAGAAATGTTTTAAGAAAATTTTCTGCAAGAACGGCTAATTGTATTGAAATGGAGGGAGGATATGTCCAGGCAAAATGTACAGTGAGGGAAAGTTAATGAAAATTTTTATTTAAATTCATATTTTAATGTTTATTATTATAATTGTATTTTTCCAAAATAAATTATCATGTTTCTATCAATTATTTAAATGCGTCATAAAATTACTACAAAACAGGAATAAAGAATCAAAGGTTACGTTTTGAATAAAAATAATTAGTAAATGTTTATTAGCTTGAATTGCATAATAAATACAATTATTAATTACAAATCATTTCAAAAAATTATATTTCTTGAAATGTCAAATTTATTTTCAATAATAGTCTACTAAGAGTAGGAACATATATAGATTTTAATGCCCATCAACACTTTCTTATTCCATTTTTCTCTAAAATTAAAATTAAGGGTACTTTTCTCGTAGGTCAATTTTGATTTTTTTACTTTTTGATCATCCTGTACATACTATCTCAAGTTTGAATAGTCTAGTATTATTTTTTCAGTAAGCACAACTTTTTATAAAGAGTAACTTTTTTTCGTAAAATTAATATTAAAAAAGTTTCCCATATGTACAGAACTTAAGCGGACACACTGTATACCAAAAATCCATTTTTTTTTTAAATTTTAACGCTTAGCACCTTAAAATTGGAGCATTTGGGTCACAAGTCATAGAAACTTTTATTTTCTTACAATATCGTGCTTAAGGATCACCCTGTATATATTTTAGTATGTCCAAAGAAAATTATTGTTGCAGTAATTATAGAAAAGTTAATATTGCTACATATGAAATCAAAATGAAACAATTGTATCAGGAAACGAGTGATTGTGTGGTTACATGCCCGAACAGCTATCAAATATTTAAAAAGCAAGTTTCTTGAAAAACAACAATTATAAACCATTAGTTAATAGACCAGAGCTAAAAAGTTTACCATACTTTTACAAAATATTTAATTCTCGATTTAATTTATAATAACAAGCTACATAAATGACAATTGTGGTTATTACCGTCGCCAAATGTCCTAAACATGTCTGACCATTTAATTCATTATTTTTTCAATAGAATAATAAAATATGGCAATACCCTTGGTAGCTGGGTGAATGTATGGGCAGTCGACGTTGTAGAACTGGAGTATTATGTAATATTGTAAATTGTATTGTATAAATATTAGTTTTTAACAAAACCTATGTTAGTCCGATAAGCGAGATACAGGGTGTCAAAATTTAAAGTTAGTTTTCGATGAAACGTTTTGCCCTCAATTTTTTTTTATTTTCAATTTGTGCTTTTTTAATGAAGATAAATAAATAAATAGAATCTAGTCATAAATCAGGGGTATAAACAGGAAGAAGGAAGTAAAAATGTTAAATGCAGTTTCTAAAATGGCGGTTCATCCTTTCAGTGACGTAAAGGTTTATCTTCCGCTTAATCTTTTATTACTTTTTATATCTATACCAGGTACAATGAGTGAGATAAATAAAAACAAGTAAGTACTTATAAGCATTTACTTGCGAGTAAAGTGTTACCTTGAAAGTAGAAGCAACCACTTATTATTAGGTGAGTAAATCTAAGGCAATACTTTCAAAAGTATACGTGCGCAAAACGAGATTTTACTTGCGAGTCTGAACTTGTGTATTTTTTATTCATATTCGAACACCATATTAAATATTGGCCCATATGCGAATATTTAAACAGTATTACAAGCGTGTCTAAAAGGGTGCTTATTTAGTTTTTCTGTTTGTGGGCGGTTTTAGTAGTTACGAAGCGACGAAGGCCCTGAAAAACCTAAAAATGTTGGGATTACAGATTACATTGGGTTAGTATTATTTTAAAATATAAAGTGGTATTAAGTCAATGGTACCAAAAAGTGTTTCGTCTAAGGAAGTGCCTGGAAAGTAATCAAAAATGAATTTTTCAAACACACACGAGAATTTATAACTATTGAGCATTTGAAAAGGGGTATAATAAATAATATGAAAAGCATAGTTAAAAAAATGATTTATCTGCAACAGGAAATAAACCGATTAATCTATTGCAATGGAGAAAAGAATTTCCAGAAATGTTAAACGCCGAAGAAAATCCTGTGTTCCCTAAAATACAAAGAGCTATCGCACTTGATTTAGTCACCAGAAAATCTGGTATTTTAGCAGTAGCTGTAACGAAATATAAGCGAAGCTACTGGAAGTGAAAGCTTGATCGGGAACAGTGAGACACGTCAGAGGGAAAATTAAATATCCAATTCTATCTTATATTCCAATGAAATGTTTCCAAAAAACACAGGTTGTCACCTGCTGAAACAGATGAAGCAAAGAGTCTCTCAACTTCCGAGCTGCAACGCGTAGTGCTACAAGGCTTTAGATTGAAAAAGAGGATCTAGAACCACAAGGTTTAAGCCAGCGGCAACTTATAGAAGTAAATGATGATTCTATTAAAGATGAATTTAACATTAAAGATTATATAGGGTGTCCGGAACATACGTGTACAACGTTTGACGACAGACTCCTAACGTCAAAATAGGTCGATCTAAGCCGACTCAGTTATATCCAAAAATGTTAGGGTTTACATGGAGAGATTTCTTAACCATCGAATACCAAACCACCAAACATTTGCCAATATCGAGCGTCATCTTCGGGAAACGGGCAGCCTTGAGAAAAAATTTGAAGGCAGGGGTCGTATGCGAACAACTCGAACTGTGCAAGCAGAAGAGAACATTCTGGAAAAAGTTGAAGAAGAACCAAGTACCAGTACCCGTCGCTTAGAACGTGAGTTACATGTTCCTAAAACGATTGTCAATGAGGTTTTAAAAGAACAGTTGTTACATCCATATCATGTGTAAAAAGTCCAAGAACTTTTACCGACTGACCCCCCCATGCGGCTTACATTTTGTCAATTTATTAGAAACAAAAGAATCCGTGATCCAAATTTTTGTAGAAAAATATTGTTTACTGACGAGACGTGCTTTACAAGATCTGGAGTAACCAATCTGCACAACGAACATATTTATTCCGATGAAAATCCACATGCCATTAAAGTTGCACATTATCAGCATCAATTTAAATCAAATATTTGGGCAGGTATATATTATTGATTGCTACCTTATTGGTCCTATTGTTATTCCAGACAGGTTAGATGGAAATATTTATTTAATTTTTTCCAAGACACATTACCAATTCTTCTGGAAAATGTGCCCCTTTCACTTCGGAGGGAAATGTGGTATATGCAGGATGGTGTCCCGTCCCATTTTTTTGTTGCCGTTCGGCAATACTTACACTATCAATATCCCAACCGATGGATTGGAAGGGGCAATGATGCACCAGTAAAATGGCCACCACGTTCTCTGGAGTTGTGTGACTTCTTTTTGTGGGGCGCTATTAAAACAGAAGTTTACAAGACTCCGGTAAACACACGCCATGATTTATTGACGGATTTTAAATGCAGGCAACCATTTTAATAACATTTTTTAAGGAGTGTTAATAAGTGTATTCAGCAAGATGGCGGTTATTTTACACATTTGCTTAAGTAATGTTTTCGTTTTACTTAGCTTCTTACAATAATTTTAATACATACTTACAACTTTGTTGTACTATGTTTTATTATTACTGTTAATAATTGATGTATGCAGGTAATTGTAAATATTTTTTTCTGGCAAAACAGCTCATCCATGAAGAGGTAAAATAGCTTCCAAATACATCCAGTCACTCGACAAAAATATCTGGGTTGTCATAACGCCGTTGATATAAAAAATCAGGAGAAATGTTGACGTACTATATCACTTTTATAACACTTTCACTTATTTACAGCCAGTGACTATACTACTAAAAAACGTCATTTTATAGTATTAGTCTACATACTAAAAATCATTAAAATCGATTAGCAGGTTTTCACGTAATTTAGGAAAAAACAATATTTTTACAAATTTTTGACGCCCTTTACCGGCTAAACAAGACAATTATGGATATAACTAAGTCGGCCTAGATCGACCTATTTTGACGTCAGAAGTCTGTCGTCAAACGTTGTACACGTATTTTCCGAACACCCTGTATAATGTTAATGTAAGTGTTTACAGATAATATGTTTTTTTTACAAAGTGTAATATGAATAATTATAATTTTATGAAAACTAATTAAAATATGTAAGTATAGAAACATAATATTAGTTTTTGTTCGTACAAATAAAAAAAAATAATTTAGAATATTTGCTTTACAACTTATATTTTATATAAAAATATTTTTCTCATTTAGACTGATTCACGGTAACTGCAACTGATTGAGTATTTAAACTATTCCGAAGCGTTTTTCTTCATTAGGACACCGAATATCTCCTTGCTCATCAATTTTTTGTTCTGCTTCTCCATTTTAAATATTTTCATTTTCATCTTTAAAAATTAGCCCATCATGCAACTGCTTAGTGCAGTACAGCCCAACATTATATTATTTTCAGAACTTTAATAACAGTGATTCTTACCCTATTAGCAAGTATTGGAGAGCGCTGCTTTAACTGACCAAATATACGTTCTATGACCAGTCTCTTTTAAATATTATGTACTGTGTCGTTGTTCCAATTCATTGTGAGGTTGTCTAAATGGTGTAAAAACCCACGGTGAACCTCCATACCCATTATCCCCCAGCAAACAAGCATTTCCGTTAAATCTTGCAAGTGTTTGTTAAACTGCATTCTGTCATCAAATCCTAAAATCATGCACAATTCCAGGCCATTGTGCATCTACACTTGTTATTCTTTCGCTAGCATCACATGTAATATGAAAATTAACGAAGGATAATTTTTTCTATTTATGTGGTCATCAGTCCAGGCGTTTTAATAACTATGTGGTTACAGTCAAGTGCACCAATTACGGTAGAAATCCTCTATGTTGCCTGCCAAATTGTTACTGTCTCAATGATACCCTGCTCAGTTAAAGGCAAAACTATCTGACTTCTCCAAAATCTTTTATGCAACATAGCCCACAGTCTTACAAACGGTTGTTCTGTCAATACCAAAGTCAATTGCAACATTGCAACACCACTTTGAAATACAGGGCGACTAATATACCGGAGAAATACTTTCATTCGCTTTCTTGGAGTGACAGCACCACCTCAAGTTTCGTTACTGTTTGGTAATGAAATCAACATTTTTAGTCTCAAATCTTAAAAGACGTTTTACACCTTCTGAGCTTAAAATATCTCTCTGATCGTGATAGTGTTTAAAATGAGGTTATGTTGTGTGATGGCATGACCTTTTTGAGACTTGCCCAGCATAATGGTGTAAAAAATGTCAATGATACTATCTTAGACCTGTGTTTCTGCAATTTTAATGTTCAATCTGTAATAAACTGTAAAGGTTTAGTAAGCATTGACAGTCACCATCCTGCTCTTGAAATTTGTTTATTAACTGATTTTAGAGATAAACTAGAATTTAATTGCGTGTGGTATTTTGATTTTAAGAGTGCTGATTATCGATAATGAAACACATTCTTTTCTTGCATAAATTGGAATTCCATCATTTGTGAGAATGTTACTGCTTCTGTTGATAACTTTTATCATATCTTATATGATGGCTTCGAGCAATATGTACCTATAAAACAAACTATTAGCAGTAACTTTCCGATCTGGTTTTCCAATGAACTAAAAAGGCTTATCTTTAGGAAAAAGATTGCTCATAAAAATATAAGGAAACGGGACAAGCTGTTGATTATAGAGATTTTGCTGAATTAAGACATGAATGTTGTTCTTTAACAAAGCTTAACTATATTAATTTTATTAGACATACAGAAAACTCTATTATGAATAATCCTAAATATTTTTGGAATTTTGTAAAATCTCAGCAAGATGGTGGTGATTGTCCAAATGTAATGAAGTTGGATGACAGTATAGCTGATGATGGTGATAGCATTTCTAATCTTTTTGCAAACTACTTTTCGTCTGTTTACAGTCCTCCTTCTATTAGCTCCGTAAATGTACCCTCTGTATAATATCTACTCATATATGAATATTACTGCAGTTGATATAGAAAAAAAAATAATTGAACTTAACACAACTAAGCCAATGGGTCCAGATGGTGTGCCCCCGTTATTATTAAAGCATTGTTCTTCTTCTCTTTATTTACAACTTTATTTAATTTTTAAACAATCTTTTGAAACTGGTGAATTTCCAGCTGTATGGAAAAAATTATATGTTAGGCCAATTCATAAATCTGGAGACAAAGGTGATGTTCGGAACTACAGACCTCTAAGTGTACTATCCACCATACCTAAATTGTTGGAACATTGTGTTGAGCAGAAACTATGTAGTTAGTGGTCGGTCAGTTGTCACAAACTTACTTCTTTATACCAATTACATTTTTGGGGCCATGGCTGCTGGATCTGAAGTTCATGCCATTTACATGGACTTCAGTGGCTTTTGACAAGGTCAGCCATTATCAACAGGTTAAAGTGTGGGGATTCTCTAATCTAATGAATTTTGTGCTACATCGGGAGTACCACAGGGCTCTCACCTTGGCCCCTTACTTTTCAATCTTTTTATTATTGATATTGGAATTTCATTGAAAACCAATTTTCTGCTATTTGCTGATGATTTAAAAATATACAGTATGGTAACCTCTACTTTAGACCAAAATGTACTTCAAAATAACTTGAATGAAATTTTTAGCTGGTGCACTCTCAATGATATGCGTTTGAATGTAGATAAATGTTTTTCTATACGATATAGCCGGTTAAGAACTGTGATCCCATTGCAAAATGATTTAGATGGCGTTTCATTGAGGGAAGTGTCTGTTATTAAGGATTTGAGTGTATATCTTGACAATAAACTAACATTTACACATCATTACGAAAAAATAATTGCTCGTGCCAATAGAATGTTGGGTTTTGTTAAGAGAATCTGTCAGGATTTTACCGATGTAAATGTTCTTAAAATACTTTTTATTAGTTATGTAAGATCAATTATGGAATTCTCCAATGTTATCTGGTCACCTTTCTTCAATATTTATATCGATCGTCTTGAAAATATTCAGCGAAAATTTATAAAGTTTGTAATGTATAAGCTCAGTAGGAGTGGACTTAATTTTACTGTTGAACAAACAATGTCATACCTAAATTTGGGTACTTTAAGTGCAGGAGGGAATATTATGATGTTTGTTTTATTTATGATATTTTAAATAATCATAGTTCTTGTTCGGAATGTCTTGAAATGTTACGTATTCACGTTCCTGCTTATAGAACACGTAATACGCCCCTCTTGCATATACCGCAATCCAGGACGCTTTACTTTATGTATAATCCGGCCTACCGAATGTGCATTAATGTAAATACTTATTGTGAACATTTGAATTGTTTTAATATTAACAAAGAACGATTTAAAGCCTGTGCTAAGAAAGTTATTTTAGGATAATATCTTGTAAATGTGTATACGTTAATAAATAAATAAATAAATAAATATTGCGAACATTCATGAATGCTGCCATAATTTGAACACTTAGAGGGTGATTCACTCCAGAACAAGTAATTACTTTATAATTTGAGGCATTACTTACTAAAAAAGTAAAAACTCGAGAAGTATTTGCTTTGTGAGTGTAAGTAAAGCCATTTATTATTCACTTACTAGCAAGTATTCACTCAAAAATTAATAAGTAAAAGCAAATGCCTGCTTTTATTCACATACTGCACCCAATGGGTATCGTCATCTTGGGTTATATGAGACAGCAGGGGTTATATCCGACAAGAGCATATAATTTGAATTACCCGCGCTCCAGCTGTTCGGTGACATTTGACAAGACAAACAAAAATATTCCTAAAGATAACAAGGAATTCTGACAATATTAGTTGTCGTGGTGTACCAAAATATTTTACAGTAAAGCTGGATTTATAAACTCGAAATGTTGGTGAGGTTGAAGTTATGATCAAGTTGGTGAGGTTAGATATTCCGAAATCCGAACATAAAAATTGGTTATCTCGAACTACCCGGGAACTTTTCGAACCTCTCGAGCTTTACATGAACAACATAAACAAGGGTATAAATGGAACTTGAGTGTTCCCTTTAGTTTAAATTGAACTCCTATTTCTAACACCAACTGAACCTCAACCTCGCCAACTTTTCGAGTTTATAAATCCAGCTTAAGTTTTCGAAAAAATTCTTTCTAAAATCGATTTTAAAGTAAAACTTTAATACCCATATTGTCTCCTCTATATCATGGTACCCATGTTTATTATAACCTTGGTTCAATGACATTAATTTTAGATCATAACTTTCTTAAATACTCAACCTCAAATTTTTTATATGTTGTATTTTGGTTGCAAAAAGAAACGAAATTCTAACTAACTTACTTTTCAGGGGCTATATCGGACATGCCAAGAAAACACATTCACAAGCTGAGAACCCCTTATAGAAGGAATTATGCGGATAATAATATGGAACTCGCGCTGAGGGCCATAGTAGAAGATAATTATTCTATTAGACAAGCAACGGATAGATACGGGGTAACAAAAAGTACATTATATGAAAAATACAGGGGCCTACATTCAGATTAACTGGGACGTCCACCGGTGCTCTTAGAAATGGAAGAAAATTGGTTGGTCGATGCAATGATAACTGCAGGCAAGTTTGGATATCCATTCGATAGACAATGTATAAAGGAATTTGTAGGCAATTACTTAGATAGAAAGGGTGTAATCATTCTATTTTTCTCTGACAATCAACCTGGTGAGGATTGGATTGAGTATTTTATGGGGCGACACAATAAGCTGTCTGTGAGAAATTGTGAGAACATTACGAGAGTTAATGCTGAAGTCACTCAGGAAGTAATAGAGAGTTATTATACGCATTTGCAAGAAACAATCCAGGGTGTTCCCCCCGAAAACATAATTAATTTCGATGAGACGAACCTAACGGATGATCCGGAAAAGAAAGGTCTTTGCTCGACGTGGTTGCAAGCATGCCCGCAGGATAATTGATTCCTCAAAATCATCAACATCTGTTTTGTTTTCTATCGCAGGAGATGGAGCTATGTTACTACCATATGTGGTATTCAACGCAAGGAATATTTATCCCGAATGGATGGAGGGTGGTCCTCAAAATTCGCACTATAATAGAACAAAAAGTGGCTGGTTTGACACAAATAGTATTAAGGATTGTTTTTTTCAAACAGCTCTTCCATATTTGCAGAGAAAGGATGATAAGAAAATCTTAATTGGTAATAACCTCGCTGTCACCTGTCAAATAATGTAAAAAAGGCTTGTACGGAAAATAATATACAATTCGTGTTTTTGCCCAAGAACACCACCCATCTATGCCAGCCATTGGATGTTGCGGTTTATGGACCGCTAAAGCGAATTTGTAGAGAGTTATTGACTGATTGGAAACGTCAACATAGAGGTGTGCTACCGAAAACTGCGTTTCCCACAATGCTGAGAAAATTACTTGAAAAGGCCAAAGATCGCATTGAAACGAATGCAAAGTCAGGGCTTCGTGCAACAGGCATAATCCCATTTAACCCCCAGGAAGTTCTAAGTAGAATAGTAAAATTTACTCGAGGCGAGGACAACAGAAATAACATGCTTAAATCATTTTTCGAAGTTATGAGCGATATCTTCACTCAGGCCAGTGAAACAACCACACAATCTAAAAGAAAATCTAAAATTAATGTACATACCTGCGGGACAATTAGTCTGTCTCGATGACTTAAGTAATAATCAACCTCAATCTACCTCTGGGAGAAATTCCGAACATGACTGTATCAGCAATGACAATATATCACGAAGTGAAAATTATTATGAAACTAATGAAGAAGAGGTGGAGGGAGAATCTCCAGGCCAGGGAGGTCCTATTAAACTGCCTGTAAGCCGTGACACCCTAGAAGAAGACTGCTTTATAATTGCACATTTTTTTTACAACAAAGGAACCAAAAAAGAAATTACCAAAGAGTTTGTAGCTCAAGTGAAGACTACAAAGAAAAAATATATTGACGTAAGTTGTTTATGTTGAGGATACAAATACTATTACCATTGAACAAATTCAGTTTGTGTTAGCTGCCCCAGTAATAATAGGGGAATTCATGTATTACATGGCCTTTAATGGTGCCCTATTTTTAAGATTAAAAAGTATTTTTGTATAATGTTTTGTGTTGTGTTTGAAGAATAAAGGTTTATGTTGATACCGCTGCCCTTTGCCTATAAAGAGCACATATCTGCTTCAATTATAATTTTTTTTAATTTTTAGTGTCGAATAAAGGTGTTCGGGACTTAAAATATCGATCGAATTCTAAAAATCGTGCAAATGTCTTCATGAAAAATCCCATGTCCGATAATACCCCAAATACCGGGTTAGATCGGACACTGGAAAATCCAAAAAAAAAGTGGAACTTAACAATATTTTGAAACTATTTTCTCGAAATATGATGTTATGTAAAGTCCCATAGCCTAGCGATTTCATTCAGCCATAGAGCCAATTTTAATTTTAACAGAATTATACAAAAAGAAAAGGAAATTTACATCCGATATAACCCCAGATGACGGTATATACTTTGTAGATGTCGCTAGTGCGGTTTATATTTAATGATAATATTTTTCTTAAAATCAAAAAATCAAGGTCTTGTATTTCGAAAACAAAACATTTTAGAACATGTGGTCAAATATTTTTTTTCTTCGAATGTTTGGAACTGCCCTCTTTACTTTAGTAATGTATTTGACGACCACCCTTACACACTCATTTGACATGGTGAACTTTGGCGCGTTCCTGTACAGGGTGTAAAGTTTTCGTATGTTTTACGGGTTATCTGCGTTATTAGTAAAGATAGAAGGTTGCGGTTTTCGCGGCACTGTGTTACTTTTTTGAGAAACAAACGATGCCATAAACAGAATTTTCATAGCTCCCTTAGTTTTTTACATTTTGAAAATTTTGCATTTTGGGACACCCCGTATCTCGGTTACGCTGCAACTTATCAAAAAGGTAAAAAATAAACTTGTTAGTTTTTTTCACGTAGAATCCAGTAGCTTGGTCAGATTTTTTCTATGTTTAATTGTTTTCGAGAAAAGGAGCAAACTTGCATTTTTTTAAATAGGACACCCTATATATTTTTAGCTATTATGATTCAGTTTATCACAAGCTTTTTAAAAATATATAATACTTTATAGCTGTTTTCAATGTGAAGCTGAAAATTTACATTTTTCAACAAATTTACATTTTATTAAACGGCACACCGTATAAATTTTAAGATTAAACAATCGTCACAAGCTTCTCACAAATATAAAACACTAATTTTAAAAATATATACCTATAGCAATAACTTTTATAAATATACATAACCATTAACTCAGTTGTGTTATACGTTCAAAAATTAAAAGCTACAATTTTGATGAATTAGGAAACTGTCTCATAAATATTGCTCAAACTGTTCTCCATTATGCCTAAGACATGTTTCACACATTGTTCTGATTCGCCTTAGTGCATTTAAAATAATAAAAGGCCGTGCCTGTAACTCCCTAAAGGCTCTTTCAGTGGCTTCTCTTAACTCGGCCATTGTTTGGTACTGGACGGTATAAATTTTATTTTTTAGGTAGCCCCACAAAAAAAATCCAAAACCGTTAAATCGGGTGACCTGGGTGGCCATCTTACAGGTCCATGTGTTCCAATCTAGCGGCCAGTAAAATTATTGTTAAGATATGCTCTTACAATTTGAGCATTGTGAGCGGGAGCTCCGTACTGTTGCAAATATAAGCTATTAAGATGAGCTAGGGGCACATTATCTAATATTTCGGGCACAATGTTTTCCAAAATTTCTAAATCGCCTTCAAATATATTATATAAAATTTTACTTCCCAGTATGAAGCATGAA
The DNA here is from genome assembly GCA_963920685.1 of Polydrusus tereticollis. Lineage (NCBI taxonomy): Eukaryota > Metazoa > Arthropoda > Insecta > Coleoptera > Curculionidae > Polydrusus > Polydrusus tereticollis. The sequence continues at coordinate 20,363,506 of OY987326.1, read as the reverse complement.
ACGCTAAACCCAAATCTGCCTTGCTGTTCGTGTGGAAATATAACATGTTGATTTTCCTGACACCAAAACCTAGTATTTTGCCGATTAAATATACCGGCACTGGTAAAATGACTCTCATCAGACCATATAATCGTTCTTTCAAAATGATTTTCTCTATAATTGATATGTGATGAGCTACATGCTTGGTGAAATGGATATTCCATAGTAGAGGAAATTAAAGTAGTACCTACTTGTTATATTTCACAATATATTTCAGTTTCCTGACACGTGTTTCAACCCTTGCGGGTCATTTTGGTCCCTAATTTACAGGTATTGGCCAAAGGTACAACCAAATTACAGGAGTGATTATAGAGGTATTTACATCTAAGTAATAAAATTAAGAAAATGATACTGTTTATAATAATTATGGGTTTTTTCGTTGGTAATTATAGACAGTGTTTATTGCATATTTATATTAAGTAATTAGGCTATTAAGTATTAGATTAGCACCTGAAGGTATTTCAATTTGATTGTTAACAACATTACATCGATTTTTTAAAGCCTTTTTGATTGCTAATGTCTCTAATAGGTTGAGTTTTCTACCCTTGTGTTGAATATATATCGGTTTTATTTTGTTGGATATTGAGTGGTTATTTATTATACAGTGGTCCGCTATTCCTGTTTTATTTTGTTTTTTTTTTTAAATGGATGTTATATGTTCTTTAAGCCTAGTTTTAAAGTTTCTACCTGTTTGACCTATGTAGATTGCATCACAGTCATCACATTGTATTTGGTAGACCCAGCTATGTGTTAATTAATTATTAATTATTTTTCATATTTTCATTAAATTAAGGATCAAAATAACCTCATCTGTCAATTTTTATTTTAATGACATGTAGAATTTTTAACTGTCTTACAATGCCTTTGATAATGACCCGATAGGGTTGAAACACGTGTCAGGAAACTGTAATTTCCTCTACTATGATTTTCTTTATTTACATTTTGTAAATACCAATTACAAAACTCTACGCGGCGCTCTGCGTCACCGAGATGTAAGTTTTGTACGACATGAAATTTGAATGGCTTAAACTTGTGTTTTTTAAGAATAGTTTGAACGCTTGATTTTGTGACACCGACAGAACCTTCCACTGTTCTACAAGAACTACTTTGATTTGTTTCAATTGAAGCCAAAACGTTTAGGTACTTCATCAATGTTCTGGTTTTCCTTATTGTAAATACTAGGTCGGAGTTTGGAAAATGAACCGACTTCAATTAAGTTTGATTTTATTTTTAAAAATATTCTTTTATCCGGTTGTCTTGTCTTCTTTCTGGGAATCTGCGAATATTACGTTTTTATAAATTCTAAAATATGATGAAAAATATAAAGGGTGATATAAGTACGTCACAGTGTTTCTTCCTAACTTCTATGTAGATAACCTTTTTACAAAAGCTAAGCAATTTTCTAAAATAATAATATTTTTTAAGTTGACAATTTATGTAGGGGAGCGGGAGAAATTGGAGCCATCTAAGTAATTACATTTCTAAAAATGTTAGTATTAATTTTTATTTAAAATTAAATAAACATATCGAAAGTATTACATAATATATAGATCATTTATATATGACACTTTTTGTCGAAAACTGAACTACATCTTATTTTCTAGAATATCGTTGGAGCCACCGTTTTTTAAAAATAATTAAACATAAAATACACGTGGGGAAAACTTAATTTAAAGAATATTCAACAACAGATTTATTAAACTATATTATAATATATACCTGTTAAAATAAACTTCTAATGATTCATCCGAATTTTCGTTACACTGAATATAACAAACGAACATATTGTACTTTTCAAAATCCTCGAATTTTGCATTCGCAGCCATAATTATTAAGAAAAAACTGATATTTATCGAAACCGAATAGAAATAAAAAAAGAAAATGGATAACCTATTCTGAGAGTAGATAAAGATTTTTTCAGATAACAAGCCTGTCATCTTTTGTTTTCCTAAATACCCGTCATGACCTACTAAAAAAAAATTTAAATTTGTTGAAAAATTAGTTATTTTTGTATTAAGTGCGTGAAGTGAGTGTTTTTTTAATGGCATATGAGAGTGTCAATTTTTTGCCGAGACCGCAGGTCGAGGCGAAAAATTCTCTCGAATGTGCCATTAAAACACGAATTTCACAAACGAAATACAAACAACATTTTTTGTACAACTGAAAGTTTGAATTAATCGGTAAAATTGTATATTATAATAAAAATTTTACCATATAATTTCACATAATCAAGTTAACAGCCCTGTCGTTACTATAGAAATGGTTTGTTGGCACGTTGCTTGTTTTGTTGTCATACGTTGATAGCTGTTCATATTTATTGCAATTTTTTAAATAAATAGTATAAGTACTTAAAATGGATGTAGATTACGATAGTGATAGCGAGATTCCTTCAGATATAGCCGATATAGCAAATTCGGCTATAGCTAACATGTTACCGGCGAAATCAAAATTTATATACGAGAAAAATTATAACCAATTCCGTGAATGGTGCGGCAAGAAAAATATACAAAAAGTGTCTGAAAAGGTACTTATATGCTATTTTGAGGAGAAATCAAAAACTGTAAAACCTTCTACTTTATGGAGTGTCTACTCAATGTTGAAGAGTACATTGAATGTTAAAGAAAATATTGATATAAAGAAGTTTTCAAAATTGGTGCCTTTTATTAAGAACAAAAACGTCGGATACCGAGGGAAGAAATCTAAAGTTTTATCGAGAGACGATATTAATAAATTCATTCAAGAAGCTGATGATGAAACAAATTTACTTTATAAGGTACAGATGATCAAAATTTTGTATTATTTCAGTAATTTCAATATTTTTTTTAATTGTAGGTTGCGTTAATTTTGGGAATCAGCGGTGCTTGTCGCCGTGAAGAATTATTGAAGGTAACTATTGATGACATTGAAGATACCGGGTCTATATTGATTGTTAAAATACCGGATACAAAGACCTATTGCCCAAGAATGTTTACCGTTTCAAATTCTGATTATAATGAGATATATCGCAAGTATAGAGTACTAAGGCCGTCCCATACACACAAAAAGAGATTATTTTTAAAATATTCAAGAGGAAAATGTGTTGACCAACATGTGGGAATAAATAAAATAGGGGAAATTCCTAGCTTGATTGCAAAATGGCTGGGAAAAGAATTGCATAAGAGCTACACAGGTCACTGTTTTAGGAGGAGTTCTGCAACTCTCTTAGCCAATGCAGGGGGTAACATGACATCTATAAAACGCCACGGTGGTTGGAAATCTGCCGCCATAGCAGAAGGATATATAGAAGATAGTTTGAGTAATAAAATTGATATTTCTAATAAATTAAATTGTTCCTCTACTTCCAAACAAATCAATATAACTGATACAATTGTGGACTCAACTTTTCAAGGAATATCTAGCGTTTCCGATCAGCAGCAAGGTGGACTAGCTTCGGGAATTAATATTGGAAGCAATTGTTCGAACTTCACCATCAATTATTATTGTAACAAATGAGATTTTTTGGTAGTTGGTAATTAATTAGTAAATTTGTACAAAATAATTCAATACATTTTTTAAAAAGTAATGTTTTATCGTTTTTTTTGTAAATCATTTTTCCAGTTAAAAGAAGTCTTTTTTTCACCGTGAAAAAAAGTCTTTTTTTCACTGTTAAAAAAACAAAAGGTTTACGTATCGATAGCGATGAAAAAATGTCAACTTTTTTTGACAGTTGTACAAAATGTAAATTTTGAGCTTCACATTGAAAACAGCTATAAAGTATTATATATTTTTAAAAAGACTGTGATAAACTGAATCATAATAGCTAAAAATATATAGGGTGTCCCATTTAAGAAAATGCAAGTTTGCTCTTTTTCTCGAAAACAATTAAACATAGAACAAATCTGACTAGGCCACTGGATTCTACGTGAAAAAAACTAATAAGTTTATTTTTTACCTTTTTGATAAGTTGCAGCGTAACCGAGATACAAAATGCAAAATTTTCAAAATCACCCCGTATCTAAGAAACTAAGGGAGCTATGAAAATTCTGTTGATGACATCGTTTGTTTCTCAAAAAAGTAACACAGTGCTGTGAAAACCGCAACCTTCTATCTTTACTAATAACGCAGATATCCCGTCAAACATACGAAAACTGGACACCCTGTACATAAACGATGAGTAGCATGAAAATTTGCTTAAACACTAAATTAAAGATTTTTTTAAAGCTTAACTATTTCATAGTATCTTCTTTTACCGCTTGAATATTACGAAACAAGGAAATCTTTCATAGTTTAATCGAGCAATAACAATAAAAGTATTGAATAATTTAACATTTATTGCCAAAAAGAAACATATTTTTTTTAATTAATTCTATTAGTCTTATAATTAATGATAAATGTGTAAGTAATTAAGTAAACATGTGTTCGTTCATAAAGGTGATGACTTAAAAACTAAATTTTTTTGGTTTTTAAAGCATTTAGTAAATAAAATAAATTATAAAACAACTAAATTTTTTGTATGTATGAATAATTATCTGTTATACCGTGCGAGCAAAAATTATTTTCATTCAAGAGGGCTTGGACTGAAATACGTAAGGCTTCGCTTAGATCACAATTATAAGGGGACGATATACAGGGTGGTTCAACGAAAATTTAACACCTCGATTTTCCTGCTTAAAAATGAAAATATGAAAAATCGCTCGGACCCGTCGATTTCTGATTCGAGGGGGAATAACTTTTCCGCTTTTTTCGTCTCCGTAACTTCAACCCCTTAACGGGCGTGAGCACAACCCCCTGATTTTGAATAGGGATGAGGGGTGTTGCGATACCTCATTTTGAAGATCTTATCGAGTACTATCCGACCCTAAAATTTCGCTTCAAGATTTTCATCTTTAACGAAATGACAGCTAAAATAGTGGAGACAACTTACTTTTGTGATTAGTTTATTAAATGCTGAAAATGGCCACCATTCACTTCCATGCAGTAAAATAAATTTTGCTCAAAACGTTCAGGTTAGTTATTTGACGGCATTCATTAATGATCCGAATTCGCAAATCATCCAATGACTCAGGCTGGGTAGCGTAAATCTTAGATTTCAGGTGACCCCATAGAAAAAAAGTCCAGTGGAGCCAGATCAGGTGATCTGGGTGGCCACTCAATATGTCCCCTTCTTCCAATCCAGGCCTGAGGAAAATTTTTATCTAAGAACTGACGCACAGGTTGAGCGAAATGAGGTGGTGCGCCATCTTGTTGAAAAATGATCGTTACATGGTCTTCTTCATTCTCCAATACTTAAACGAGGGCTGGATAAATAGCGTTCTCTAATAGTTCTAAACAAATTTGGCCAGTGAGATTACCGGGTATAAAAAAGGGCCGATTATGTGATTTCCATAAATAGCCGCCCAAACATTTAACTTTTGGGGATGCTGAGTATGCACTTCACGAAATAATCTTGGATTTTCGTCTGACCAATACCGACAGTTATGCCTGTTTACAATGCCATTAAGGTAAACTGAACACTTATCCGAGAAACAGACATTGAACATGTAGTTAGGATTATTGTTAATAATTCCACTGACCACTTCACAGAACTGGAGTCGGCGACCGAAATCATCCTCATTCAGTTCCTGAACCAGTCGTATCTTAAAAGGATGGAACTTATGTTGTTTAAGGATTCTCATGATTGTTGTGCGTGAAACACCAGATACATCCGACAATTTCCTAGTACTTAGGGTCGGATCCATTGCTACTTGACCTAAAACAGCCACTTTCCTCGCTTCGTCTCTTTCATACACCCTCTTTTTGTTTCCGACTGAACCAGTAGCGTCAAATTTGGCAACCAGTTGCACAACGTAAGCAGCGGATACATTTTTTTCAGGATGTCGTTCATTAAATAAAGCCGCTGTTACTCGCGCAGAGTCGTTATTTCTAAAAAATAATTTTATCATTTCCACCCTTTCTTCTACGGAATACACCATTTTAATTCTACTACAAAGTTACAATCGCTTTGACACAGTTTTAACGTTCTTAAAAATTCACGATAGACTAAGGTAAATTAAAAACATGGTCCGTCTACTTTTTTGGACAAAAAAATTAACAAATAAATAAATAATTCAAAACCGTCTGATACCAGCGTTCTTTACTGCATGCAAGTGAATGGTGGCCATTTTTAGCATTTAATAAACTAATCAGAAAAGTAAGTAGTCCTCCAGTATTTTGGCTGTCATTTCGTTAAAGATGAAAATTTTGAAGCGAAATTTTAGTGTCAGATAGTACTCGATAAGATCTTCAATATAAGGTATCGCAACACCCCTCATCCCTTTTCAAAATCAGGGGGTTGTGCTCACCCCCGTTAGGGAGTTGAAGTTACGGAGACGAAAAAAGCGGAAAAGTTATTCCCCCTCGAGTCAGAAATCGACGGGTCCGAGCGATTTTCCATATTTTCATTTTAAAGCAGGAAAATCGAGGTGTTAAGTTTTCGTTGGACCACCCTGTATGGAACCAAATCAAGGTTAAAATTATGTGAATTCATATTTTAACACGATATGCCAAACTGATGAATATTAAAATAAGTAAACAAATACAAATTTATTTTTGTTGTTTACAAAATTAGCACAGTAAGAATAAAGAGAAAGGAATATAAAAATTATATAAATTGCTAGAATTGGCCACCAAGCATAAATTCACACAATATCTCTTCATACTTTCAAAAGCGTTGACCAGCATCTCTAGCGAGATGTTAACACATTCTTGGGTAATCCTATCTTGTAATAATTTACTTTGTATACCGTTTATAAGAATTGCTAATATCAGTGATAATCTAGATTCTAGATAATATCGAATATCATACTGTTTTTTCCACTTAAATGATGGTTTATACCCAATATAAGAAAGGTTCTAATGCCTATATAAGAAGGTTCTGATTCTGTGTATTAGAATATCTAATATACTGGGTGATCCACTTACGAAAGCATATTTTCCATGAGATATGATTCTCCAGATGTTCGTAATTTTGATATGACTCTATCATAGTTGATTCTTTTTTAGCAGGAACAACCTTATTCAGATGAAAAATATCTAAAATGTAATAAATAATATATTATATGGCGTTAATGGAATTAACATATGATTGTATTTACTAGAATTTGTTCGACACTAGAAGGCATTCTATATTATTCTATATACAATTCTATGTATAATAAAAAAAAACTACCTATATTTATATATTACGAACATATTATCTTTATTAAAACGAAAATAAAAAGAGACACCTCATTATTAGGTATAATACTTCAACCTTCAACACATGTTTGGTTAAGGTTTTGAAAAAAACAGGTATATAGAATTGTAAGCTATACATATCAACAAATAAAATATATTAAATACTCAAAAATATAACTCACTTATAAAATCGTTTAAACAAAAAACTCCAGCTTGAAGGAAAAACTATAGTTTTTATAGAAATAAAATATATTTCTTAAAAAAAAGCTTACTAGCTTTATTATATTTTTCAGAATTTCGGGATTAGGGATTTCGGAATGATTTTCAACGATTCCTGCGACTATGGTGGTGCTTTCAATGATTTCTAACATTAATTTCGGGATTTCGAGCAATTCGTCGACAACGTTTACATAATAGAAGGATATTTTTGTTGGAGCTAGGGTAACAGTTGATTAGAAAAAATATAATTTGCAGATACAATCATGACAAGTCATTGCACACTATAATAAAGTAGCACATAAGAGCTATCCTGCCAGAACTAATTAGTGTAAGAGACGAACAACCGCCTCCAGTAATGCCCAGCCAGGGGCGATGTTATTTATGCAACAGAAATAAGGACAGAAAATCTAGAAAGTTTTGTATGAGGTGCAATCAATTGTATGTTAATGTAAAACATTCAAAAAATTGGACTGTTTGTAATAAGCGTGATGCTTAAACTTACAATTTAATATTAACATATTACATTATTTAATCAATATTTTGAACAGTTCTTTCATTTGTCTTTGTCATTAAATATAAATAATAAATCTGTTAGCTGCGTGTCTATTTTCAACTGTACTTTATAAACAAAGGTTAAACATACCAATTTTTTTGAAAAAAACTTGGGGTGCATCTGCACCCCACTTGGTATTTAATGTAAGTTTTTGACCTCGGGTTTATGAAGGTTAATACTTTTGCTTCATTCTGATTTTGTGGTCTGTATAAATGTAAGTAATAAAATTTTGACAGGTACTCTATACAAGACAGCATTTGAATTTTAGCAATAGGATAATTAATTGTCACCAAATTTATTAAGCTTTAAAAATGGGCATAATTAAAATCGTACTGGTCTGCAGAATGCAGCAAACAAAGGATATCATCATAAAAACTTGCGATAAGAAAGTAGCAGCAAACAACATCCGGAAACTCTCATTAGAATACCTTTTATTAATTCGCTGGCGCATATACAAAGAGGGTAATCCGAAATGTATGTGCTGTTTATGTCCATTTCTAACATTTTTGCTAAAAGTTTCGGCGCATTATTTTTTTCGTTGTTTTGACTAACGCGTCCCTTTAAAATTTGTCTCCATCAGGTTCACTTATTGCGTGTTAAAAATATAGGTTCTAAACCTGAATTTACCATTTTCCCTTGTTTGCACGGCTTCGCTGAAAGTGTGCTTACTTTGTTTAAGAGAAATTTGAATAGGTACACAAGGATCTATTAATAATGTTACCAAAATGTCTCGCCTACAGCGCTTTCTTTTATCTTTTTAAGAACGTATTCCTTTTTAGATTAAGTATACCTATATGGGCGTTGAGCGTGTTGTCGTGTTATTCATGGTTATTCATACAGTGCCCATCGCAAAACGTTTAGAACAACAATAAAGTAATGTATTACCTTTTTAAATAATTATTAAGTTGCTAATACAGTGCCCGCAGAAAAGTCTGCACCATATAAAAAAAAAATTTTATTCGTGTTTATAAGTTTTTAAAAAAATAATTTTCTAGTTTAACAATGAGTTTAAAAAGACCAACAAATAATAGGTACTAATTTTGTAGCAATATGAATAATATTTAATATTTTGAATAAAACTTTCATTAAAAGTTTTAAAATCCATAAATAGTATGTTCATTCTAATCCTGAAGGCGATTCTTACATTTATCTAGTAAACGCATTTCTTATTTTGGTCTTATTTTTTGCACGCAGTTTATAAATTGTGTTGAGTGGGTTTACCCAATAACGTCGGATAACTAGTTGCCTTACTGCCAAAAATGCTAGAAATCTTTTCTTATTTTTAAATGTAAAAATCGCTTTAAAATCAAATTCTTACAAGTGGGGGATGTCGGTTTGTACGCTGTGTATGGGGAAGTTCAGCCAAGCGCTTTCGGCTCAACACTAAGTCATCATCAGGGCTAAGGCTCTACAAGAGAATAGTACAAACTAAAGGGACATCTTAAAAAAAATTGTTTTTCTTAAAAAATGTGATTGATAGGTTAAGAGTTCTCCTTATGTAAAACTTAAATACTAATTTAGTATTTTGTAATTTAGTAATCCCTGCATTCAGTGACAAAGTTGGGGTCTTCATCAGAGTTCTGGGAACTTACGGTTCCATTTAAAGAGAAAGCTGCTTCTTCCGAGAACACAATTTCTTGAGAAATATGACGGTTTTCTTTAAGCTCCCCTTGAAACCACGAATGGTAATCAAATCTTACGTAAAAATACCGTTCTTTTAACGTATTGATAAATTTGGGTTTAAAGGGATGGCATTTGTGTTTCTTTAAAATTTTTCTGACTCTAGTCTTTCTTGCCCCTGTTCTGTCGGAAATAGCAGCAATTGATGTTTCACTACATATAATAAGACATTTTCTTCGTGTTCCTGAAATTGCCAGTTTACATATGGTTTCTCAAAATCATTTAGAATTAAGATAGCTTGAACTTGTTTAAAACACGGCCAATAGTGGAGTGCGAAACAAACTTGTTTGGGTGTCTTTCAATAAAAATATTTGCATTATCGATGTTGATTCTATATATTCCGTAAATTAAAATAATTCATATTTTTTCTTTTGTTGTTAACATTTTTAAACAATCTTCTTTTATATAAATTTTCGAAAAAAATTTCGTTTAAAAAAAAAACGAAAACTTGGTTTAAAATTCATTAAGGTGGTTTTAACATTCATGTGTAACAGAATTTGCCCAACTTTGTAAAGGGATGTTAAAAACTTTAGTTTCTATAAGCTCAAGTACACTGGAGTTAATAGTAGGGCAAATATTGTTACGACGAATGGCAGATTTCATTGGGTGCCAAACATGTTCGATGGGATTAAATATACAATGGTATGGTGAAAGCCTTAAAACTTTATGCCCTAGATTCCTTTTGGAGCTTTAAACTTTGTAAAACCTCAATTAATTGCCTTTTGGTGTAATCTTCCTGAAAATAAATGTCATTATCATACATGTAGTTTTGGATTGTTGCTTTTGTGTCATTTGGGGAGGGAGTCTTGGTCAACTGCCTACTATGGTAGCTTGCATTGTCCATTACAATTACGCTATTCGGATGTATATTTGGAATTAGCTTGTTTTTAAACCAATCTTCAAATAAATCAGCAGTGGTGTCCTCATGGTAATCCAGAGAAGAATCTTTTATGTTTTTGCAGACAGAGAAAGTCCATTTGGAATCCATCCGCCTTTAGATCCAGCATGCAAAATCGTAATTCGTTTACCTCTTCTTGGTGCGCTTGTTTTACACTTGCCGCTTGAGTGTCGTATGATATGTGTCGAACCAGGTTTCATCCAAGTAAATAATCGGCCTTTGCTAATCTCTGTAAATCCTAATTTTTTGTAGATATTTGGATCGCCATTCCCGAATTCTACTAGATTCCATTAAAACTTGTATTTAAAGTAAAACTTTCTTATATCTCTGGACAGGCTTTACCTATCTTTATTTTTCTATCCTGCGTCACTTACACAGTCTCAGGTTTTGTCGCAAAATGCAAAAATATTTTTGTTATGAAAATTAGGTTGATTATAAAGGTGATATAGTTCATCTGACCCCGGCCCTAACAATGTCCTGGCTACACCCATGTCATGGTATATAGAATATAAAACTTCCTGGAACTCGTTAAAAAAATACTTCATGTATGTTTAGACGTATACCTACTTTCTGAAATAGTAAAAATTGAATAAAAACGTAATTAGTCACCTTGGGCTAATAAACCGTATAAAGCTTTCAACTAATTGTGTATCCTTCAGCACCTTACAAAGCAATCCATACAATTAAATATACTCTATAAATTATAATTAATTGACTACCTACTTCAAACGTTTAGAGATATAGGTATTGAGCCGCACATTAAAAAGGATAATAATTGAATTTTTTAGTAATTTTAGAGCTCAAAGAAATTAGAAGGTAATAAACGAGCATATAAAATAAAATAAAAATTGCCAGGCCACAGATTAAGGAGTAATATGTGTTTAAGAAATAAGTTACATAACACATTATTAATTTAATAATAAACCATATAAGATAATACTATAAATATTAAGCAGCATAGTTTTACTTTATTAAACTTGCGCTAAATTGGTAATAGAAACTTAATTGAAACTAAATTATGTTATCTAGATTTTGCTCATTTGTTTACAAAAATTATTAGCGAAAATAATTAGCGATCCTAATAATTAAAGTAGCTTTAATGAACTAATCTAAACCAATTAAATTGTTTATACAGGGTGTAGGTTAGTGTTATTGGTGGTAATTTTTTTTTATATATCAGGTACCTAAGTGATACCGTTTTAACTCATATTTTTTTCGCGCAGCGTATTTTCGACATTTTTTTTAATTAATTATGGTTCCTTGCACATTTTTATATAAAAAAGGTACTCTAAGTATATGGTAGTATACTCGACCGTTTTTAAGATTAAAGGGATTTAATGATAAAAAACTGTTCTTGAATAATAAATTTACTAATACATACCAAGAAATCAATAAGAATTTATAAATCCTTTTTTTATGGTTATTACATCGTTTTCTTAACTTCACAACCATCATCCTGCTGATCTAATTCTTAAACGCTGCGAACTGGCACTTCGTTTACGAAGAAGTAGCACCATAAAAAATAATCTAATGGACTTAAATCTGGAGACCGAGTTGACCAATCTACAGGACCGCCTCGTCCTATCCATCACTCAGGATAAACTTCATTTAAATGTGCCCTCACATTAAAACTGAAAAAATGGGGTGAAAGATGTTTCACTGTTAAAAATATTCAGTACAATGCAGGGTAATTAAAGAGTCCCCAAATATTCCTGGCCATACAACGGACAATTTTTCTTGGGGCCTTGATTCAAAAATCGCATGCGGGTTTTTGTCTGCCCATTTGTGATTGTTGTCGGAATGTATAATTCCGTCTCTAATAAATCCGGCCTCATCATGTACTAAGTACCAGTAAATTAGATTTTGTTGTGGGTTAATGATGTCAAACAATAAGTACAATTTAATATAGCATGCAAGCTCCTTCTTATTTTTGTTAATTGCGTAGCCTGTTTACTGAATTTACGCACTGCAGTCGATCCTTTTAAGTCCGTGTATCTCGATAACGATCGGCTATACACAGTAAAAAATATCAAGCACGGGTAAAAGTCATTTTAGAGTGGTAAAAATTGTGAGTTTATATTTTTATACTTTGGCAAATATTATTTACCATTATTTAACACCCAAATCAACTGTTAGTACGGATTAATTTTAAGCAGCTAGTTATCATTAGTTGGGTGCTTAAACAATCCCATGGGTGTGAAACATGTTTGTGCCATAATGAAAGAAACTTTATGCGTGTAAATAGTATTTACGGAATTAAATTTACCCTTTCTGGGTGTATATACAGGGTCGTTGGTATGTATGGAAACGGTCGATTATTTCCTAAAGTAAAACAGCTAGCAAAAATAATTAAGACAAAAGTTTTAGGCTTTTTGAAAGTCTATAAAAATTTTAAAAGAATAAGTATGCAGGATGAGTTAGATTAATAAAAAAAACAAAGTTACCTTTTTACCTCTGTCTTAGAATATTTTTGGATTTAGCATTAAATTACAATTATTTTTTAAAAAATAAGTCTAAACCTAGTAGTTTCCGAGATATCGACTATTGAAAAATTACATTTTTGAAATTTGACAGCCTCTAGCTTTCTAACGGTACGTCTTAAAGTAAAACGGCTTACATATCCCTATTTTAGTTTTTTGTTATCTTCCTACTGGTGCCAACTTCCGGTTAAACCGGATGTAACTCAAAAGCCGGAAATATAGTACTTCCGGTTTAACCGGAAGTTGATACTTTTAAAAAGATAATAAAGAAGTAAGATAGGGACATGGAAGCCATTTTGCTCTATGACATAACATTGAAAGCTAGAATGTGTCAAAATTCAAAAATGTAATTTTTCAAAAGTCGATATCTCGGAAACTATTAGGTTTAGACTTATAATACACTTATTAAAAAATAATTGTAATTTTATGTAAAATCCAAAAATATTCTAAGATATAGGGTGTTCCATTAAAAAAAAAGTAACTTTATTTCTCTACGGCTTTTCGACTCATCCTGTATATTTATTTTTATTTTTTAATTCTAATATACTTCAATAAACCCTAAAACTCTTGTCTTAAATATTTTTTGCTAGCTGTTATACTTTAAGAAATAATCGACCGCTTCCATACATACCAACGACCCTGTATAAACGATTGTACATTGTATAGGGTGAATCGCGATCCTAGAAGTGGTCGTAGTTCTCTGCCTAGAAGCGGTAAGTAGTTCTGCGAATTTATTTCCTTACCAGACCAGACAGCGAGACAGAGTATAGTGTGTGTTTGTGCGATGTAGTTCTTGCTATATGTATATACAGAGTGGCAAAGAAGTCGCTCATATTGCCTGTAACTTTTGAGTTACCTCGAATAGGAAAAAGTAACCTTTATGAAAGTTGTTTAGTAAATTTATTTTTTTTTTATTTTTTTATTTTACTTTTTTACGGTTCGTCGGCGTATCTGACGCCATCTAGAACCGGTCATCGACCGTGCGGTCTACCGACTGGGGAGTGTGAAACGGCACCTTCATCCTACGAGATATCCGATCTCATCCGGCCTGTCCGGCGTGAATAGGATGGTTTTGATGTCGATTCATTTTACACTCTTGCCTAAGACAACAGCACGCGGTGTTTCCCAAGCGGTCACCCATCCAAGTACTAGCCGCGCTCGACACCGCTTAACTTCGGTGATCTGACGGGAACCGGTGCTTTAGTCAGGAATCACACTGAGCGACCATGATCGACCGTCCGCGATCGACCGGCTACGACCAACAGGTGAAATAGTTCAAATTCACAGTTCTAAGTCACACTGATCGACCGACCACAACCGACCGCTGTTATGAAAATGTCATACCTGAGATTTTAGGTTACGTATATTTCACAGAAATGTTTACAAACTAACCTTTTTTGTTCTGTGTATTTTACACACAATATACTAGTATTACTAGTAATTAAAATATCTTATCAATAATTATTAGCTAAAAACAAAACCAGCGTCACAAAGTTTAGTTAGGTTAGAGTTAGGACGCGCACGCCACTTCCACTAGTTCCACTTGGTGTAAAATAAAAAATAACTAAAACTTTGTCATGCGCATTAAATGGGATAGTCCGCGACCGACCAAAATTTCCAGCAGGTTGGAATTTCAAACACGGTCGTCGTAGGACGGTCGCGGACGGTCGAGGACGATGGTTCAGTGTGATCTTTGTGGTAAGAATGTACGTGTTGGAAATTTGGTCGTTAACGGTCGGTCGCGGACGGTCGATCATGGTCGCTCAGTGTGATTCTTGCCTTAGGTGTCGCTAGGCCCTTGCCTGTTTAGTAAATTATTCCCCACATTTCTACCTGCATGAAATTTTTCTCTCATTTCTGGTTTGGTTGCCATAGAGACTAACTTACTTTTTTAAATGGAACACCCTGCATTTTATGATTGCATATTTGGATTCTAGTGGGAAAACTCTGAATTTTTTGTATTTCAAATTTTTATTTATTTAAAATTGTAACAAACTTTATAATAACAAAATAAATAGCCTAGAAAATTGAACAACTTAACATCGGAATAATGAATAAGTGGAACCTATTCAGTGGATTCGGTGTTCAAAATTACTACCATTTTCTGCTAAACAAAGCGCCGATCCCTGGACCCGTCTACATCGTTTAAAAGGAAGTCCTTTGGAATGGCCCGAATTTCACCACTAATTCTGACTTTTAAAGATTCTAAGTCATTTGGACGGTTAACGTAGACTTTGTTCTTTAAGTGTCCCCACAAAAAGAAGTCGAGCGGGGCTAAGTACGGGGATCACGATGGCCAGTCAATAACACCTCTTCTGCCCATCCAATATTCTGGAAATTGTTCGCTTATTTATTGTCTAACATTTGCCACATAATGTGCAGGTGCTCCATCTTGCTGGAACCATACCTGTTCGTTTATGCCATTATTTACACCTGGTAAAACCATTCTGCAAGAAGGAATTTATGTAATTCCTAATGAGGTCCACATATTTGTCGTCATTCAAATTACCATCTATGAAAAAAGGTCCCACATAGTTCATATATTCGGTTTTTTAGGTATTGTTTTGTTTGTCCAATGTATGTCTTTGGGCAGTCCAAACAGTCTATTTTATATATTACGTTTGCTTGATTTAACTAAATCAACACGCTATTGACAACTTACATAATTTTGACTTTAATAATACAACAATTTTAGACCATGAAATAAACTATAAAAAACGAAATATAAAAGAAATGATCCATATTGAAAAAAATAAAAATACATTAAATTTTCGAACCGACACTGATAATCTAAGTACAATTTACAGTAATTTATAACCTAATAAAAATTGAAAAATTTTTACTATAGTTGGGGTCAAGCAAATATTTGACGCGTGACACTTCCATATTGTCATGGGTGTCAAATACGGCAGGCCACTCATAATATAAAAGATACTAATGGCTAATTTATATTATAATAATTACCACCCACTCGAAGTATTTGTATCTTTATCCTTTTATATGACTAAAAAGAGATATACATAATTCTCGTCGATTTGGTCAAATCATATGGGCTGCAGATCCACATTTTATTTATTCCAAAACGAGTGATGTCGTTGTCTTGTTGACATTCTGTATTTGGTTTTGGATTTTGAGTATTTAAATCATTTTATTGCCTTTTTATAGTGTTCTATTGTCTTTATTTGTGTAGTGTTTCCCAGCAATCATTTTCTGCAAAGGTTTATAAATAACAATATTCGGCAGTCCGGCCCTGACTAAGTATCAGCTGTAATAAAGTTGGTAAAATCGAAATAACCTAGTATTGGACAAATATGACAAGATGGAAGTGTCACGCGTCAAATATTTGCTTGACTCCAACTATACCGTTAACAATAAGAAACAATAAACCGTAATCAAATGGTTTTTCCCATTTTTAATAAATATACCTACCCTCCCTCATAAAAAATCCCTTCATAAAATAAGTCTTGCATAGTTACCACATAGTTAAACATGTAAAAATAGAAGTGATAGTGCTAAGATTTTATAGAGGTATGTCTACTTTTTAATGGGGTGCAAACTGGCTCGCGTCCGTGGTAGAATACCACACGTGCACCCTGGGTAACGCTAAATGAGTCAGAGCGATCAGGCGGCCAAACTATCAAGAAATCATCCATGATCTCCTGGCCATACACAATGAATCAACCCTTGAGTAATAACGGTCCTTCTCAGAATCAGATGACCAGAAACCTTGGACCAATCGTCCGAGTTTGCCAATTAAACATTGAAGGCATTAGCCGTTCTAAATGTGAAATCTTGTCTAAGATACTAACTACTAACGAAATCGACCTGGTAGTCTTACAGGAAACACACGCCGCAGACGAAAAACAACTAGATGCCCGTGGAAAGATACCCGGCTACGAACTACTGGGAGCAACATTCCACCATGCCTATGGCAACGCCACCTACGTTAGAAACACAATAGAGAACGCCTATCATATATCCTCTACCACTCATAATGAAATACACTCCGTCATTAGCAAGATAGGAGATATTGAGTTAACAAATATCTACAAGCCACCCAATGTTGCCTGGCCACGCCAGGTTATTGAGCTCCACCCCCACCCAGCTATCTACATAGGTGACTTCAACAGCCACCATGAGGATTGGAAGTATAGGAATAACGATGAGAATGGCGAGATGCTAGTAAAATGGTCAGAAAGCAATAACCTCTTTCATGTTTTCAACGCCAAAGATATGGGCACTTTTAGGTCTGCTGCGTGGAGGCGCGAATATAACCCGGATCTGTGCTTTGTCAGCAAAAGCCAAGATAACAAACCATTACCAACCAATCGTAAAGTACTCACCAACTTTCCCTACAGTCAACACAGACCAATCATATATGAAGTAGGCATCCAAATCCCTCTAGTAACAACTGTACCACGACCGCGATGGAACTTTAAAAGAGCGAACTGGTACGGCTACGCGGAAGAACTTGACAAACAACTAAGGTGGATCCCCCCAACACATAAGGAGTACGGAAGGTTCATCGGTGCAGTAATCGCCACTGCAAAGAAGTTCATCCCTAGAGGCTTTCGCAGGGAGTACATCCCCGGATGGTCTGAAGAAACAGAAAGCCTGTACCAGGATTTCGCCGAGAGCGGAGACGGTGAGGTCGCGGACGAGCTTCTCCATAGCCTGGATAACGCAAGGAGGGACAAGTGGATAAACACAGTAGAATCCCTAGACTTCAAAACATCCAGTCGCCAGGCTTGGTCCCTCCTGAGAAAACTGGGAGACGATAGGCCTGCGAGCCGCCCAAATTTTGAAGTCCACCCGAACAAGATCGCCTCACATATAGTCAATACCTCCAGGGGTGCGAGGGATAAGGAGTTTACCACTGGCATAAAGAAGGAACTAAAGAGGCTGAAATCCGCCAGCCCAGAGATGTCACAATTTTCCCAACCCTTCAGTGCGGAGGAGATCGAAGACGCAATTAAAGACACCAAGGCAGGAAAGGCTCCTGGCCCCGACAACATGCATGCGGAATTCCTGATACACAGTGGAAAACACGCGAAAATCTGGTTGTCCAAGCTCTACACAAATATACTCGAGACTGGACAACTACCGAAGAGCTTCAAACAAACTAAAATAATAGCTATTCTAAAACCAGGCAAGCCCAGTGATAAGCCAGAAAACTACCGCCCAATTGTCTTGCTAAGCTCAGCCTACAAGCTCCTGGAAAGACTCTTACTTAACAGAATAGGCCCTAACATACTCCAGACGGTCCCAGTTGAGCAGGCAGGATTTAGGCCAAAAAGAAGTACAACCGATCAAGTAATGTCTCTCACAACATATATAGAGGCAGGCTATCAAAGAAAGCTAAAGACGTCTGTGGCCTTCATAGATCTCTCGGCCGCATATGACACCGTGTGGAAGGATGGCATGCTGTATAAGTTCCTAAGAACTATCCCATGTAAAAGAACTGCCCGACTATTAAACAGTATGCTCAGCGACAGGAAATTCCGAGTCTCTTCAGGGAACCTTCAGAGCAAACTAAGAACACTGAATAATGGACTGCCCCAGGGGTCGGTACTAGCTCCAGTCTTGTTTAGCTTATATATATCAGACATGCCTGACACCACCTCATCTAAATTTGGGTATGCTGATGACTGGGCAATCGCAACTAGAGACTCCTCATTTGAAAATACTGAAGAGATCCTTACAGATGACCTCGCTAAGATGAACAACTACTTCAAGCAATGGAGACTCAAGCCCAACCCTAATAAAACTGAAGTAACCTGCTTCCATCTAAATAATAAAATGGCAAACAGACAACTAAGAGTATATGCCAATAACCAACTGCTAAGGCATAATAACCAACCAAAATATTTAGGGGTCACTTTGGACAGAACCCTGTCATTCAAACACCTTCAGAACACAGCAGCCAAACTAAGAACTCGAAATAACATCATCCACAAATTACGTGGGACAACATGGGGATCAACAGCGGCAACCCTTCGGTGCTCGGCCTTGGGTCTGGTTTATTCTGCAGCCGAGTACTGTGCCCCTGTGTGGCTTAATAGCACATACACCCGACTCATCGACGTGCAGCTTAATACCACCATGCGATTAATATCTGGCACACTTAAGTCAACTCCAACTCAGTGGCTAACACTACTAAGCCACATTCCCCCACCAGAACTTCGCCGACAAGCCGCCCTACTCAGAGAGTTTGAAAAAATAACCAAAAACCCTCAGCTGCCAATACATGAGGAGATTAATGATGCTAGGACCAACCGACTTCGCTCTAGAAACCCTCCTGTAAGAACAGCCAACGAACTAAAAATAAACAACTTCCAACTTAAAAATAGATGGAAGAAGGAGCGAAAAAACGCGCCATACCTCACAATGCAATTAATGCCAGGCATTGATAGAGCTCCACCGGGATTTGACCTTCCCCGCAAAACATGGGCTATTCTTAACAGGATTAGAACGGGTCATGGAAACTGCAGGGACTCTCACCATAGGTGGAATATAGCTCCTTCTCCAGAGTGCGACTGCGGAGCTGCAAGACAGACCGTCCAACACATTGTTGCCGAATGCCCACTCAGAAGATATGCCGGGAATACTGAAGACTTCGCCCTTGCGACACCAGCCTCGATTGATTATATTAATGGATTAGACATTAAGTTGTAAATTGTAACTTGTATTACATTGTGTACAATGCCATACGCTAAATAAATAAATAAATACTTTTTAATCTAAAAACTAGTTAATAATCACATTTTCCTGTAATTGTAGTTCTGAAGATGGTTTAATGTAATATAAACCGAAACGTCAACCTAAACCAAACCTTTATTTATTTATAAATGACCTAAAAACCCAATAAACAACTATGTCCGCCCAAAACATTAACTTTTTCGGGCCTCTGAGTATGACCTTCCTAGAACCAGTGAATATTCTCAGCAGACCAATACGATAATTGTGTCTATTAACAATGCCATTTAAATGGAAAGTAGCTTCATCCGAGAAAATGATATTTGTTGCCAAGTTATTATCGTTATTGCATCTTTCCATCATCAGCTCACAAAATTCAGCTCTTCTATCAAAATCGTCCTCGTTTAACTCGTGCACCAACTTTAATTATCTTGTAGGGATGCAACTTCTCCAACAATTTTTTTACTGACTGATGAGACACATTAAAATCCATTGCCATTGGCCTGGATGATTGTGTTGGATTTTCATGTATTGAGAGCATGATATCCAAAACTTTGTCTCCCACGGTTGCTGTTTAAGGTCGACCTGATCTAACGGCTTCCCTAGCACTGCCGGTTTCTCGAAATTTCTTTACCACTCGACACACCGTTGACTGATTTATTGCAGGACTATTTGGATTTAATTAATTAAAAAATTGACAAACCTGATCTTGCGATCTCTTCATATTTCCGTAACCGCCCATTATTAAAATTTCAACTCGTTGTTTCTCATTGAGATGAGCCATAGTGTAAACAAATTAGAAATCCGACAACAGAAAATTAAACAGGACCTCAAAATTGACACCTCTTAGGTCGCTGTCATGAAAACACCTTGACTTAACTGGTGGGTATTAGGTAGGAATAATTATAATTAGGAAGTTTTTCATTTTTGAGCTGTCATTATCTCGAAAACGCTTGCAGATTTTTCTTTACTTAAAATTGTAACAAACTTTATAATAACAAAATAAATAGCCTAGAAAATTGAACGACTTAACATCGGAATAATAAACAAGTGAAACCTTTTCAGTGGATCAGGTGTTCAAAATGGCCACCATTTTCTGCTAAGCAGAGCGCCAGTCGATCCCTGAACCCGCCCACAACGTTTACAAGGAAGTCCTCTGGAATGGCCCAAATTTCAGCACTAATTCTGACTTTTAAAGATTCTAAGTCAAAGAAATCGAGTGGGGTTATGTTCGGGGATCGCGCTGACTAGTCAATAGCACCTCTTCTGCCTATCCAACGTCCTGGAAATTGTTCGCCTATGTATTATTTACCATTTGCCGCATAATGCGCAGGTGCTTCATCTTACTGGAACTATACCTGTTCGAAAAAGTAGTCCATTCTTACAGTGGAGTTGATACGATAGGAAATAAAATACTTGAAATCTTCCTCCACAAGATCCTCCACTATCTTGTGGAGGAAGACTTCAAATATTTTATTTCCTACTATACCTGTTCGTTTATGCCATTATTCACACCCGGTAAAACCATTCTGCAAGAAGGAATTATGTGATTTCTAAGGAGGTCCAGACATTTTTCGCCATTCAAATTACCATCTATAAAAAAAGGTTCCACAATATGTCTAACAACTATGCCCCCCGAAACATTAACTTTTTCGGGCCTCTGAGTATGACCTTCCTGGAACTAGTAAATATTCTGAGCAGACCAATAACGATAATTGTGTCTGTCAACTTTATTTTGTAGGGATGCAACTTCTCCTGCATAAACAAATTTTTCACTGACTGATGAGACACATTAAAATCCTTTGCCATTGACCTGGATGATTGTGTTGGATTTTCATGTATTGAGGGCATAATATCCAAAGCTTTGTCTCCCCCGGTTGCTGTTTTAGGTCGACCTGATCTAGCGGCTTCCCTAACACTGCCTGTTCCTCGAAATTTCTTTACCACTCGACACACCGTTGACTGATTTATTAGAGGCCTATTCGTTGACAAACCTGAGCTTGCGATCTCTTCATATTTCCGTAACCGCTCATTAAAATAATTTCAACTCGTTGTTTCTCATTCAGATGAACTATAGTGTAAACAAATTAGAAATCAGACATCAGAAAATTAAATAGGAACTCAAAATTGACACCTCTTAGGTCGCTGTTATGAGAACACCTTGACTTAACTGGTGGGTTTTAGGTGGAAATAATCTCGGAAACGCTTACAGATAGGTGAAAATTTGAAACATAAAAACTCAGAGTTTTTCCGGTAGAATCCAAATATGCAATCATATGCAGGGTGTTCTATTTAAAAAAAGTAAGTTACTGTCTATGGCAACCAAACCAGAAATGACTGAAAAAACTCATGCAGGTAGAAATATGAGGAATAATTTACTGAACTTTTATAAAGGTCACTTTTTCGTATACGAGGTAAATTCAAAAGTTACAGGCATTATGCGCGACTTTTTTGCCACTCTGTATATCTTTTTTTGTTGTCAAAATATGGAAAACTATATTTTTTTGCGAAAATTTAATTGCGTATTTAATCCGTTCTTTAACTGACATAAATGTTCAGTTACTACCTTATCGAGAACCGTATGAAGTTAAACAGGCTCAGGGCTCTGCAGAATTTTATATAGGTAGTTCCTAAACATATTTCTCTGTAATATGTCTATTGCCTAGTATTACTTTAAATTATAGTTTAAGTAGAAACAGAATAGTGGGTATATTTTTTCAAACTGCACCCAACTATCAGCTAAAGCTATTGTAGCTTTTTTGCATTTATTTTTCTAATGCTTAAAATGTCTAAAGATATAATATGATATATATGTAATATACGTAATATTTGCAATGCTGATTTTGTTTGTGTGATTTTTCCTAAGACAACAATATTTAGTTCCTATAGACTAGTAAATTAATGTTAATTTAGGAGTAAATAGTGCGTAATTTTTTTTTTATTATTATAGTCTTAAATTGCGTAAAATATAAATACAAATACCTACTGTTTTGTGGGCAATTACTGCCTTACCTTGACTATGAATAACTTTACCTTTTATATATTTATTCATTTTACAAACATCACTGTTTAAATTTTGATTAATTATAAATTAAATATAACAATTTTAAACTCTGGCAATACCTTTAAAACTTTTCAGGGTGTCATGATGTGCTTTGTATCTCCACTAATTCAATATCATATACGATAAAAAAACAAACAAAGCCATTAGTAACGGACAGAAATCCCCGCTGATTGCTTGATTTCGGCGTGGGTAGCCAAACTTACCAAAACATATTATCCTCGCGGCTTTAAGAATATAATAAATTATTTTAAGCGATTATAACTTGTAATGTGAAGGAAAAAGTCAACGGAATACAGTGTATACAATATAGAGGGATATGCACAGGTACGTCTAATTGTTTTAAGTAATATGTTTGAAATAAATACAAATAAATATTTTATGGAAATTTAAAGAGCAACGAACGGCAACAATGTCAAGTTTTTTGCTCGAATTCCTTTCGTAGCTCACCAGCTGTGTGGCGAACTTTATGTTGAGTTGTTTTTATTTTTCATAACTTTGCTAAATTCTAGATATGCATAGGTATGTTTAGTTTTTTTCTTTTGCTAGAATAACTGTTGTTAATTTTTTTAAAACATAAATCAAAATTTTTTGAATAATTTACATTATTTTTACACCCTAAACTATTTTACACTTTTGAGGTTATTGAATATACTACACGTAATGGATTAGTTTTACACTCTTTTTTTCAAATTACACTTTACACTCTTTGGTATATTAGAAATAATTTTTTCCACTACATTAAACTACTTTTACACTCTTTAGTGTATTAAAGGTGTATAAGTTTTACACCCTACTGTGTAACTTTTATGCTATAGTCAGTGCATATTAGAATGATAAAAATTTACGCTCACTGATATTGGTTGAATCTACACTCAAAGTGCACTCGGAGTGTGTAATAATAATAATAATAATAATAAAGTTTATTTAAAATATTTACATAAATACAATACATTTTAATATATTTTACATTAAAAATAAACTTAGGAATAAAACCCCTGAAGGTTAACTTGTATAGGGGTTAATTTTATTAAAATATTTGGTTAATATATTATTATGTAAATAATTGAGGATAAAATTTTTATAAATTTATTTAATATTATTTAGATTTGGTATTAATATATTAATATATTAATACCTATTTAATAATTATAGCATTTCTAAAATATTATCTAAACTATTTTTATTTAATAACCACCATTTAATTTCTTTTTTATATAATTTAAATGATTTTATTTTTTTAATACTATTTATTAGACAATCGAATATGTATAAACTTAAAATTTTGAAACTTTTTTTTCCAATAGATTTATTTATTTTTGGTTTAATATAAATTTCATTTTTAAATCTTGTATTATAATTATGCTCTTTAAATTCAATGTTATTTTTATTTTTAAAAATATATATTAAAATATTATAAAAGTAAATTTGTCTCACATCCATTTTTTTTGTTTCTGCATATAATTTTTTTGAAGAGTATAAATAACTTTTTACTAAATTTCTATTTATTCCCCCCCAACCTAAAATACCATAATTTATATGAGTTTTGACTAATGCATAATATAATATTTCTAGATTTTTTATATTTAAAATTTTTTTATATTTTTAAATATTGGCAATGTACTTCTTAATTTTTTAATTAAATTTTCTATATGAAAATTCCAGTTTAATTTATTATCAATAATTATTCCCAAATATTTGATATTATTAGTTTTCATTATTTGAATATCATTATTTATATTTATATCTTTAAAATAATTTATTTTTGATGTAAAAGGAACATATTTTGTTTTATCAAAATTAATTGTTAATAAATTTTTATCAAACCAATTTTTTATAATTTCAAAGTCTTTTTTTATTTTCTTATGTAAATTTTCCCAAGATATGTCGTTGTAAAAAATAACAGTATCATCTGCAAAACTATGAATTTCTCCGTCACATTTTATATTAAATAAATCATTAATATAAATATTAAAAAATAAAGGTCCTAAAATTGTGCCTTGTGGTACACCATATTTAAAATATTTTGAATAACTTATTTTTTCATTTATTTTTACATAATTTGGACGATCTTTAAGGTAATTTTTTATTAATTTTAGTTGATTTCCCTAAAACCAATATTTTCTAATTTGTTTACCAAAATGGTATGACTAACTGTATCAAATGCTTTTGCCAAATCTAAAAATATACAAATACATGATTTTTTATTATCCATGTTGTTATATAATTTTTCTGTTAAATAGCATATGGCATCTTCAGCTGATTTATTTTTTTGAAATCCAAATTGTTTATCTGAAATGAAATTTAATTTTTTTAGATATTCATCTATTCTCTCTTTTAAAATTTGTTCAAAAATTTTTGCTAATGAAGATATTAATGTTATTGGTCTATAATTACACGTTTTGTTTAATTCTCCATTTTTAAAAATAGGTTTAATCAGACCTACTTTAAAAGCTTCTGGATATATACTAGTTTCAAAAATATTATTTATTAAGTATGTAATTGGTTTAGAAATATTATTTTTAATAGATTTTAAAATTTCAGAGGTTTTTCCATCCATACCAGGAGATTTTTTTCGTTTTAAGCTATCAATAATATCTTCAACTTCATGATAATTAGTTTCCTTTAAGAAAAATGATGTCATATTGTTATTTTTATCATTTAAATTATTTAAGAATAATGTATTTTTATTTTTTATTTTAAATGCTAATTTTTCACCCACTTCTGAAAAATAATCAATAAAAGTATTTGCCATAATTTTTTCATCATTTATTATATTATGCTCATCAATTTTTATTTCTTTTATTTTTTGATTTTTTTGTTTTTTACCACAAATATTTTTAATAGTTTTCCATAGATTTATATTTGAGTTTTTAGAATTATCAATTTTTGATTTATAAAATTTAATTTGTGTGTTGAGTGTAAAATTATATACTCAATGTTTTACTGTGTACGACCACATACACCTAGCGGACCTCCTTTACGTTAAAATGTTCAAGGAACCATAAATAACACAATACCCCATTGGTTCCAATATGGGTCATTCACCTAAAAAAAAGTTACTCCAATAACACAAACTTATACCTAAAGCGTAGATACGTGTGCGAGATGTTGCACGTGGCGACATGTCGCGGCAATCGAGCAATCCACCCTACCAGACTAGCGAGGACTTAGAGAAGACCAAGCGCTGTAGTGGAACCCGCATAAGCAGGTATCCTATCAGGTAGCGCTGAAATCCAATTTATCGGTTTCTGCGCACCGAAAACGCGATATACTAGAGGCGTAAAGAAGTTTTGTTCCTTTTTTTTTTGCGATTGACGCTTTTCGTTTGACTCTATAGCCTTGCCCATGAGCCGTAATACGGCGAAACGCGTCCAAGGATTGGGTCTGACGGAGAGAAAAGGGACTTTAAGCCTCTTTTACACCTAAAAGTTCATTTCGGTATGGTAGATAGATACTAATAAATTTAAAAGGCACACTTTGATGACAATTCAAGGGCTTGTAGCTTTGTATGGAAGCATTGCGGACCTATGTTATTACGAAATTTGTGGACACGCTGTATTATGATATACCTACATTTCGTTTTTTTAAACCTGGTTGTTAGGATTTCACGTGTAAAGCTTTCAACCGTACTGAAAATATAAAGCTAAAGGGTCTTAGGTTTAGGAAAAGTGTATCTTTGCGCCAAAAAAACTGCGAGAAATATCTTTTAAATCTATTTCTCCGGCAACTAAAATTCTACTCTTTGTTCACCTCGTAACCTTCCACTTCAGAGCAGATAGGGTCACGTGCGGTCATTTTCACAAAATAATGTGTAGATGTTGATTTTTCAAGCTATTGAGTTATTTATTATTAAACGTTATACTTCCGTACATAACTGTTTTCACTTTAGAAAAATTAAGAGTGAAATATTTTAACGTATCAATTACCGTATCAGATATTAACAATATGTTCATGCACAAAAATGGTTTCTATTGTTTCAAGAGAAAGCGTTTCACTGGTAGAAACAAAAAATGGTGTACATAAGAAAATGCGTCTTGATACATAGAAGGGCTGTACCAATTTCACAAGAATATATGGGGCCGTATAAATAATAGTATATTAAAGTACAATATTTATAAAGCTTATTTTAGCGCACGCGTCTATGTCAGTCATATAACAGACAATTGCGCTAATAGCTTTATAAAACTTGTGCTCTTTACTATTTTTTCTATGTTGGCATTTTTTTAAATAAATTAATCCATATTTAAAAAGAAAATAAAACCTATAATATTTCAAAATTATTAGGCCTAAATTACATGTTGGTAATACAATCAAATTATTTATCATAGTAGCCTTAAAATCAACAAATAATTTTATTTCCGTGTCAACTTTTCGAACATACCTACATAATTTTAAAATATGGAGCGGGATGAGTTTAGTTTAATTCCCCCAAAGTTAAAGAAAATTGCGGTAATTTTGTAGTTCTATGTTTTATATTATAGTACATTTTGTAAGATTATTTGATATTTTTTTAACTCATCTCCATTTCATAGAATTAATGCAATCAAACATACACGAGAGCAAAATAAAACATTTGTGAACATCATTAACAACCTTAGAAAAATAAAGAAAACTGTTTCATAAAAAGTTCAATACGATACTGAAAACGATATCAAAACAGCTTTTTTATGAAACCAAATTAGAAAAAAACTATTATATAAATAAGGTTTTTTTCTTAAAACTTTAACACCCTGTAGTTCAAAAATAAAGAGGCTTAGACCTACTATACGTTCATGATTTCTCTTAAAATGGTCACAAGAATCATATCTTGAAATATAAACATATCATCACGGAACACTTACTACTATTATAGATTCTGTGGCTTATAAAAAAGCATTTGTACAAAAAAAATTTACTGACGTTCGACGTTTGTCCACGCATGGAACAAGAGCCTACAAAACCTTTAAAACGTCTGGTTCAAGATAAGATCTATGAAACATACCAAGCGATTGTAAATAAGAACTTGGACATGTATTAGGGTGTTCCTTATTTCGACAGTATTTGAATTTTAATGCTCCCAGGGTTCGAAATAAATTTTAAAATATATTTTCCAAGTTTAAAGTCTCTATCTTAATATTAACCCGTGCCGACTTACATAGTAAGTTTTCCATCTGAACTAAATGGGGTTAGTTCTGGATCTTATTGAATAGATAAATGATTAATACTTTTATCACTATTGACTACTGTACTTTTCCTTGCATCTGTAATTTTTTTTTTAATTCCCATGTAAGGTGAATTATAAATTGTTTTTTTTTCGTTTTTAGTTACTGAATTCTTCCGTTAACTATACTCTTTGCTATATCATTAACAACTTTTTAGTTTTTAACTAACACGAATACTTTTATTATAATTATCATTTGAAGAAATTTCCATTGGAAGAGATAATCAGACCCTAGAAATTCTTCAAAGAATAGGGCTTGCATGGGCTGCATATGGGAATCTCAAATATGTTTTCAAGGCAGAGCTGCCTAACTGCCTAAAGAGAAAGGTTTTTAACCGGTGTGTCGTTCCAGTCCTTACCTACGGAGCCGAAACCCTAACAATGACTAAACGGACAATAAAGAAAATACGAGTTACGCAACTAGCGATGGAACGATCAATGCTAGGAATCTCTCTCAAGGATCACATACCAAATACTGAAATACGCAGACGATCAGGAGTTGCAGGCGCCGTAGAGAGAATAACTGTATTAAAATGGAATTGGGCAGGACACATTGCGAGATCTGCTGATGGTAGATGGACAAGACAAATCCTTGAATGGGGGCCTAGATCGGAAGCCTTCAAAAATAGAGGACGTCCCCCCACCAGATGGACCGACGATATAAAACGCATCAGTACCAATTGGATGCAGACAGCACAAGATCGAATACAATGGAAATTATTAAGGGAGGCATACGTCCGGCAGTGGACTTCGATGAGCTGATTGATGATGATGATGATGATCATTTGAATTCCAGTCTGATGGTCGTCATTTGAAAATCACTATTTATCTCGAATCTTTTGAAAATCTCGAAGATTGAAATGCTATTAAGAAATCTATGTCTATATTTTATAAGGTAATAATATCTTTTACACGTATACGTTTCGGATAATCTTCATTATCAGTACTATTTAATTTAATGACCATTTTTCTTTTTATATTATCATTTCATTCATTTAAATACCATAAATGATTGCGAAATGTATGAAATGATTTGGTACTACAGGATGATGATCTTTAGCATAGCTATTTTTACCAGAACGATGCAACAACACATTTTGACAATTTTTAACGTTGTTGTTCATTAATTTACCTCTAGAATATGGGCGTTATTAACGATATTAGTATATCATATAAACTAACCTAAATTGAGGGCGTTATTTCAAAGGGATGATACCGTACGAGCAAAAATTATTTTCATTCAATAGGGCTTGGACTGAAAAACGTAGGGCTTGGTTTAGATCACAATTATAAGAGGTCGATATATCTAACCAAATCTAGGTTAAAATTGTGTCAAATTTATATTGTTAACAAACTTATTTTTGCCGTTTACAAAATAAAGAAAGTAAGAATATAGTGAAAGGAAAATAAAAATTATGAGAATTGCTAAAATTGACCACCGCCATACTCCAAGCATAAACTCACTTACTTTCGAAAGCGTTGACCAGCATTTCTGAAGAAATGTTACCACATTCTAGGATAATCCTTCCTTGTAACTTGTTACAGTTCGAAAATTGCATTTCATAAGTTTGATTATCTCTGTTAAGTTTTCGGTTTTAAATTGTTAAAATACATATGTAGACTCTCACCTTAAACATTAATTGTTAATTAAGTTACCTGTAATAGCCAAAATTTTCATTATGTTTAGTTTTAAACCTTTGTTGATGTTTATATTTCAGGAATGTTTTGTATCTTGTAAGACATAGCTAAATGGATTGATTTCTTCTGTTCATCGTTTGATACTACTTGTAGACAGGTTTGATTTCAAATCTTTGTTCTAATTGATTGGTTATTAGTTATCAATAAAAATAACTTCTTCTATTTGAGATGTAGGTAGGTTAAATGTCTCGGATGTTGTAAATCAGCTGTGTTTTAAGAAAATCGATAATAGGTCAGTGTCAGACTGACAGTTTCTGTGCGTTTTCACAGCGACTTCTGGTTAATTTTTGCTTGGTCGCGTGGGTAGACTTCGGTCGCCGTTAGTTTTCTGTGTTGTTATAAGAGGTTAGTTTCCATAGATAGGGTGACTAATTCTTGTCATTGTTTTGTTTCGGTAACTATGTACGTTGGAGAAAAATAAGAATCGTCCCTTTCGACCATGGACACTGGAAGTTAGAGCACGTTGGTGAAAGCAGCTCCCCAAGTTTAGTTTTTTTTTGGGCCGTGCAGGCTAATTTAGTGCCGATAAAGCATCCACAAATGTTTTAAAAGGGTATGGTTTTGTAGTTTGCCTATTCCTTTAGGCGGAATGCCGATTTAAAATGCTTTAAAGAACTTCAACAGCGGTCATAGACGCCATCTGATAAATTGGGAACCCTCGTTAGTTATTTGAGGTAGGTTTTAACTTTAGTATCTGAATTACCCTCGATGGGTGTTATGAAAGATTTTTCGTTCATGTTTGTATATCTAAAATTCGATTTTAGGGTTTTTATTTGAGGGGCTAAAAGTCCGAGTAAAAGTGGAGTACTAGTTTATTTTTGTTGGAATTGCCTGGACGCGGGACGTGCCAGTTGCCGTGTACTATTGAAATTCTTGGAGACTAGCTGTGTAGCAGTATCCACGTTAGCTGTTTCAGGGACCATGTGTGTGTGTGAAGATTGAGTCTTCATGAACCATGGGTAGCACGTAAAGTTGCAGCTAAGTATCATTACCCTATGTTCATTTTTCTTTAAAAAGTAGTCAACTTAAAATCTTAATATTCTGCATTTGCGTATTGTTTGATATACAGTGTTTTGATAAAGTGTTGCGCCCATGTTATGTACAGAGCTTGTGCAATGTAAACGTGTAGCTTATGTCGACACAGCGTTAAGACGTCACGAGAGTCTCTAGTAGTTCAGAGCGTTAGGTAGTCTGTTACAGTCACTTTTGTTGTAAATATAGTTACAATAATTTATGATTATAAAGTAAATATTTTTGTTTCCCGGCTAAAGGCCATTTGATTCTTCTAAATTTAAGACTTGTAACTTCGACATTTTAATTTATGTATGCCAAGTGGCTAGTATACTTATCGAGTAACTACAGGTACTCGTAAGATTCTGTATTGTACTTTAAGAATGCTCTGATGGTAGATTTAGTTAGTTGTGAGAGGTTCTTGCACAGACCTTGCGGAAATTCCTAGTCAGAGTTAATGTCCTGGATGTAGGTCTATGTGGCTGCCAGATCAGACTGAACAGTTATTTTTACATTGTAGGTCTGACAGTTGCCGTCTTGTGCAAGACCCTGTCAAACAGGGGTTGACTTTTTGCTTTCTTTTATCGATAACTTTATAAATTTAAACCTTCAGAAATTTGATTGTCAAACCTAGTACTATCACTTTAATATTTCATTTCACTTATTTATCTTTTAACTTTAAGTACCTATTGTCCACCAAAGTAAGAGGAGCTTGCATTTATAAAACCAAGTAACCAAGGGCTTAACACCACCTTAAGAATAAATATTTGTATTGGCCTCTGCGAAAATTTGGCTTCTATTTTAAATAGAGTGACATTGAGGGCTTGAGTGAACGAGAGCTTATAATAAGCTAGGGTATACCGATTGTGACATAAGTGTTTTTTTTCCTAGTTTGTTTTTATCTGAGGCCAAACACTAAAACATTTAAAGGCTTTTAAGTAAAATAAAACTAAGGTGGCGCCTTCGCAGGATTTGACTATAACTTACTTATAAGAGTGCTAAACCTCTCAAACTAGAAACAAAATAGCGAACATACCTTGAGTTGAGCTAGCTAAGGGGTGTCTGAAGAACATCCTAAAAGGCGTAGGGTTGCCAGAGTAAGGGTGGATAGGGTGCCTTGTCGCAGGTTATTTTAGGTTATCCTAAGGTGAATACTGGCACCCGATTATTGTTTAGGGAGTAATTTGGTTTTGTATAACACTTAAATTAATTGTTTGTTTGTGGTTTTTTTATTTTTATAACAAGCTGTTCTAAATTTTTAACCAGTGTTTTAAAAACATTTTTCTTCAAATGAGGAAAAATGAAGTAATCCATAACCGTCAAACAATGTGATCCGGGTGGGAATTCAATTTCTGTTCGAAAACTGATCAATCTATCGTCGAAGAAATAGCATAAGTAGTTAAAAGTTTCGGCGGATGTATTGGCGGCTGCACCGTCCTGTTAAAAATAACCAAAACGTAGTTCATCGTCAAGTAATTGCTCCACAAATGGATTCAAAATATGGTCCCTGTACCGTTGTGCTGTAGCTGGGTCATGGAAAAAATAGGACCAATAATTACAAGTTTTCTTTTCTATCGATTTTTTTTGTGCAGCTAAATACTACTCAGTGAGGCCTTTCATTTGAGGTATCACAAAGGGGGTGGTGCCATTTGAAACTTTAAAGTGGGCGTCTAGGGGGGACTAACCCCTTAAGTAAAGTATCGTGGTTCTAGTTCCCCCTACCTTTATAACATTTATACCAAACGCGTTGTTCTAACTTTTGTAGTTTTCGAGATATTTGCATTGAAAATTTTCAAGTTGACACCCTATACAGAGTGTTCATTTGAAAACTTCCCACCACGGATTTATCGAAAACCACTGGTTAAAAGAAAAAACGCCGAGACACATCAAAAGATTTGCCAAAGGCGACAACTTTTTAACCAAAAACTACTTCACCCCCTTTTACCCTCTGCCCCCCGGGGTCATCCCCTTAAAAATTTTAAATGACAAGGGGTATCAAGTAATAGCTTGTTTGAAAGGTCTTTCAAAGTGCTTTATTTTGACGTCCGATTTTTTAAAATCGGTCGATTTGTTTTCGAGAAAATTTTTATTTATCTTAATTTGTTCAGATAGAAAAAAAAACACACGAAAATATCACTTTTTATTTCAATAAGTGTTCAAAAACCAACATAAACAGCAATTCGGAAGATTAGACGTGGCAGCAACCAAATAACAACCCGACTTTTTTTCAGCCATCTCTTTATAAACACAGATAACATGGGCGAACTGTATTTATTCTTATACCTGTTTAGTTTTTTATAGTTGCTAACAACGGCGTAGCTATAGTTTCCGCAAGGGGGGGGGGGTCCGACACTGTCAGGCGCTGATAAAAGAAAATAGCGCCGAAGGCGGGAAAAAAAATTGCGCCGCAGGCGAAAATTTTTTGGGTGCCACGCCCCTTTTTGAGTCAAGGTGCTTAGTTTTGAAGTGGGAAAAGTAGAAAACACAATACAAAATCCTCAAGAAAATTACAAAAACAACCCGGTGCGTTTAGGAGGGGGGTTTAATATTTTTACCTATCTTTCAGAGAATTCAGAGAATTTCTACTTTTGAGCAGTTATTGGAGTCGGAGCTGAATTGACATGGTGATGGTTTAATCAAAAGCTGAATCTACAGTATTATTTGTTTTATACTTGACTCAAAGATTATAATTAATTTTGGCATCGACTTTGGCATTCAGTTTGACTTTAAATTAAAAGCTAAAATATAATTAAAATGGAAACATTAATTTACATTTTTATTATTCAATTAAATCTTTTAGGTCTTATTGCTAACTTATCTATAATTTTTTCGGAACCTATTTGCACTGCCAGATCACGATGAGTGCTCATTAGAGCAGGGCCAGTCAGTCTTTCATCTCCTGTTTTATTTCTAAGATAAGTTTTTAACCTCCTCAGAGCAGAGAAACATCTTTCAGGAGTCGCAGTGGACACTGGAAGTGTAGCTAAAATGATAAGGAGCTTCTTTGTCAAAGGGAAAAACTGTTCATCGCACTGATCGATAACGTCTATTGCAGTGGCAGGTTTCACTTAAAATTAGCGTGGGGCATCAATGGGGGGGGGGGGTCCGGACCCCCTAAACCTCCCCTTATATACGCCACTGGTTGCTAAGCAAAAGAAAGAATTTAATTTGCTGTCAGTTACCTTTGTGACAATCTTGGGATAGTGAAAATTAATTTATTGATTCAGATTTTACTTCCAAAATGGTTTACACACTAGCCGAAAGAGTGGAAATGATTCTAATTTATGGTGCCCAAAATCAATGTGCTCGGCAAACTGCCGTCACATTTAACGCCAGACATCCGGAAAAGATAACTTCGCATAGGTATGTTTTGGACCTTGTTACTAAATTTACTCAAACTGAATCTGTTGCAAATAAAAAACGTAATCATCGTAGAGTTTTGGATGAAGCCGCTCAAGTTGAAGTTTTGGGTAATTTTGCCATTAATCCTAATACTTCATTACGCAAAATTGTTGATGCGACTGGTATTTCATTAGGCTCTGTACACACAGTTACTAAATTACATAAATTTCATCCATTCAAAATGAAAATATTGCAAGAGTTAACCGAAGACGATTTCGACAGGCGAGTTGAGTTTTGTGAACAAATGACTGCAGCGATTAATGATAATACAATTCATGTAAAGAATATCTGCTTCAGTGATGAATGCACATTTTATCTAAATGGATTTGTTGATAAGCATACCTGCAGGTATTGGAGCAATGAAAATCCTCATGCTTTTGTACTCAGTATCCCCAAAAAATTATTGTATGGACAGGCATTTTAGGAAACAGAGTGATTGGGCCATTTTTTTTTATTTATTTTTTTATTTATTAATGGGAATTTAAATTGAGGCATTTATTTAGATATGTTGGAAAATACCATCAATCCGCTTATCACTGAAACCATTGAAAACCAAATCGAAGACGATGGAAACCCTATACTTGATGAGGCTGAAATATATTTCCAGCAAGACGGCGCTCCTCCTCACTATGTTCTCCGGTTCGGCAATGGCTAGACGACGAGTTTCCAGATAAATGGATAGGGCGAAGCGGGCCTATAGAATGGCCTGCTAGGTCTTCTGACTTGACGCCATTAGACTTTTTTCTATGGGGCCATTTGAAATCTATTGTGTTCACTCCCCAACCTGAAAGTTTGGATGAACTTCGTCAACGCATCATCGAAAGCCATGATCTCCCACAACATATTTTTGAAAATGTCCGTCAGGAATTTGAACATTGCCTATATCATTGTTTGGCCAATAACGGGCAACATTTTGAACACTTATTGAAATAAAAAGTGATATTTTCGTGTGTTTTTTTTTTCTATCTGAACAAATTAAGATAAATAAAGATTTTTCTAATTTTCTCGAAAACGAATCGACCGATTTTAAAAAGTCAAACGTCAAAATAAAGCACTTTGAAAGACCTTTCAAACAAGCTATTACTTGATACCCCTTGTGATTTAAAATTTTTAAGGGGATGACCCCGGGGGGCAGAGGGTAAAAGGGGGTTAAGTAGTTTTTGGTTAAAAAGTTGGCCCCTTTGGCAGATCTTTTGACGTGTCTCGGCGTTTTTTCTTTTAATCAGTGGTTTTCGATAAATCCGTGGTGGGAAGTTTTTAAATGAACACCCTGTATATACCTACTTGTGAACTATCGCAAACTACAAATAATAGTAGTTGTTGCTACCTTTCCCTTTCCCGATGATAGCATTTAGCATTAGCACCAAGATCAGATTCAGATTGTAGTAGCTAAACTTTTCCTGATTTGTATTGGTTTATTTAAACTATGCCGATATTTACAATAAAAATTAAATAAATAGAAACGGATTTCAACTAACAAAAAGATTACAAAACCACCGAACGTTGTAATGAACCATAAATTTTCCAGTACGTCTATTTACTGCTACACCTAGCTCAACGTTTCCGTGTCTAATTTGTCTTTAACGAATATTGTCCTTGAACTAAGTTCTTGTGTAAGGGATATTGCTAAATAATATTGTTGTACTTGAACTGTCGCGTCCGTTAAAATATTCCAATTTAATTTTGGCATGCATAGTAAAAGCTTTTAAGGTTTAAGTGCGTTTTTCCTTAGCTCCTAGATTGCGTCACGTAATTATTTAAGGTGCCAAATTAGAATGCTTTTCTCGTCCTAAAGGGTAAAGAAAATTCTGTTAATACGTTACGTAATATAATAATAACATGAAATGTCTAGGCACGAGGATGCGAATACCATGCAAACTCGGGAAAATAGTACATCCATTTATTCTAGAAATTATCAACCTGGGAAAAACATTAACTGATGTAGGGTCTCCGGCAAATTCCTGGAAATAAATTAGTTTAACAAACTTGAGGAGGTGATTACTGGTGTTATTTTAAAAGAAAAAATTTAAAAACTATAAATTTCTATAGTGGCGCAGCCAGAAATTTGGTTCGAGGGGAGAGGGGTCAGCGAAAATGTATATATAATCTTTTTATTAAGGCGACAATTTGTCTCTCTCGCCCATTTAAAAGCCAGCGCCTTAAACAATGAATATATACTGTGTATGTTAATTCCAACGCAATACATAAAAATATTACCACATCCTTGTCTCAGTCTTGAATATCATATGTAAGCTCTCTCTCTCTCTCTCCCTCTCTCTCTGTTTCAATTTATTACAATCTCTGCTCTAATTAACCAATCAATGCCGCTGTCAACTTAGAGTTTGTTAAGCACAGTGGCATCTTCGAGCAAGTTCTTTCTTTCAGATAATTAGTTGATTTTGTTTCTTACAACACTATCTGGGCCTGACCATGTCCATTTTTGTTGGTCGCACTTTTTGAAGAAATCATTTTTTGCATGGAATTCGTGGCGTGTTAAGAAATTCTTGTCTGTCCTTATCCATAACACGGTAGAATAAATTAACGGTAGATGCACTAGCCCAATATTTTCAATTTTCACGACAGTGCTCGAATTCGAAGAGAAACTGGATAGTGGCTAGCGTGAGCACTAACCCGGGCCTTTTCGCTTAATAAGGGGCAGTTGGAAAACTATTCTGTTTAAGTTGTCGCGTCTCATGAACATAATTATTTAGAGCGCTGTTTAAAATTTAAAAACTGATGAATTTTTACTGAATACCTATTAAACTCCCTCCCCCTCCCATTAATTATTATACTACTTTATAGCAGTAGTAATGTAAGTTTTCGATTTCCTCCTCGTTGTGATCAGTTTTCAGTGCATATACTTGGATAACTTTGACGTTGTATTTTTGTTTAACCTCAACATAAATGAAGTAGATTATTTTCCATTTTATTTATCTGGTTTTGTGCCTCTTCTTCTTCTTCTTCTTCTCCTCGTCCCTTGTGCGTATTCTGCAGGTAGGGGACCTTTGACCATTATAGTATGACGAGGCTATTGTCTTAAGCATGGCGGAATATTGACCCCGCATTTGGTATACCACACCATCTCTGATGTTACGTAGCCAGGAATGTGGCTGACGTCCTGACCCGCGTCTTCCTTCAATTTTGACTAGATATAGAGTTTTCGGATAGAGTAACGATTACCTCTAAGTATGTAACCTAAGTAAGACGTTTCTCGCTGTTTCACGATATTTAGGAGTTGCCTATCCGCTCCTGCTCTCGTCAAATCTGAAGTGTCCACCCATCGCAGTTTCCACCTTTTAAATGCTTCGTCGATTCTGGTTGGTGTCCTACTTAGTGTACTTTAAGCGATTATGTTTCAACTTCATGCAACAAAATGGGCCAGATATCGCATTTGACTACTCGCAGTCGAAGAACAATGGGTCTGGAGAAGAATATTTTTCATTTTGAATATAAGTAGTTTTAGCAACAACTCTGATATGCGGTTTTACGTCTTTACGCAATCTCATTTCTCGTTCAGAGTTGCGCCCAGGTATTTAAATACTTTTTCAATTGAATTGCCGTTTCTTGTGTACTGATGATCTTCATGTTTGTTTAGTTATGTTAATGATCAATCCAAACGGTTAGTCTATTTCAGGAATTTTGTCTAATATGTTCTGTATGTAGATTTTCTATGTGGTTATTACGCAGTATTGCGGCATCATCTGCGTATCGAACATTACTAATGGCTTTACCACTTACTTTTATTAATGTATCCACATTTTTAAAAGCTAATTAAAAGATCTCCCCCACATATATGTTAAGAAGTATAGGGGCCAAGACGCATTCCTGTCGGACTCCTTGAGCCACTGAGACACGAATACAAACCATGGTATGATTCCAAACGAAGTAATTGGATTAAGACCGGCGTTGCAGTTTTGCGGTTGCAAAATAGCAACAATATCACAGAACTGATCACAGATTAGGTGGACCGATGACATAAAGCGTATCTGGACGAATTAGATTCAAGCAGCACAAAGAGACAGTGCCTGATGATAATTTACATATTGTAAAAGCTACCTGTAAATTTTAAATTTGTTTCTATACATGTACAGGGTGTCCATTTGACGATGATGTAATTGCAGGGTATTTCGGTAACTAGTAAAGATGGAGACTTGCGGTTTCTACATTACGTCGTTACTTTTTCGTAAAACAAAAGATGCCACAAACAGAATTGTCATAGCTTTCTTAGCTTTTAAGCTACAGGGTGTTTTCGAAAATGTTTGTTTTCGACTACCCCCTGTATTTCGGTCACCCTTGAACTCATCGAAAAATTGAAAATTGTTTCTGAGACAGTTTTTTCAAGTAGAATTCAGTGGTCTGCTTACTTTTTTTTTGGAAGTGTTACTTTTTGAGATTTAACGCAAACATATGATTTTTAAAATGGAATACCTTGTATATTATTCTCTTATTTGATTGGGCTATTTTCATGCTTTTCAAAAATATATAATAGTTGACAGTTGTTATTAACAATAAACGCACAAATGTTTTCAATGTGAAGCTTAAAATTTACATTTTTCAACAAATTTACATTTTTTTAAACGGCACACCGTATAAATTTTAAGATTAAACAATTGTCACAAACTTCTTTCAAATATAAAACACTAATTTTAAAAATATATACCTATAACAATAACTTTTATAAATATAAATAACAATTAACTCAGTTGTGTTATAGGTTCAAAAATTAAAAGCTACAAT
This sequence comes from Polydrusus tereticollis, assembly GCA_963920685.1. NCBI lineage: Eukaryota > Metazoa > Arthropoda > Insecta > Coleoptera > Curculionidae > Polydrusus > Polydrusus tereticollis. Next base: position 20,324,635 of record OY987326.1, on the reverse strand, counting down.
TATTTGATGATTTAGGAAACTGTCTCATAAATATTGCTCAAACTGTTCTCCATTATACCTAAAACATGTTTCACACATTGTTCTGATTCGCCTCAGTGCATTTAAAATAATAAAAGGCCATGCCTGTAACTCCCTAAAGGCTCTTTCAGTGGCATCTCTTAAATCTGCCATCGTTTGGTACTGGACGGTATAAATTTTATTTTTTAGGCAGCCCCACAAAAAAAAATCCAAAACCGTTAAATCGGGTGACCTGGGTGGCAATCTTACAGGTCCATGTGTTCCAATCCAGCGACCAGGAAAATTATTGTTAAGATATGCTCTCACAATTTGAGCATTGTGAGCGGGAGCTCCGTCCTGTTGCAAATATGAGCTATTAAGATGAGCTAGGGGCACATTCTCTACTATTTCGGGCACAATGTTTTCCAAAATTTCTAAATATTTATTTGCAGTAAGACCGCCTTCAAATATATTATATAAAATTTTACTTCCCAGTATGAAGCATGAAACGCTAAACCCAAATGTGCCTTGCCGTTTCCGTGGAAATATAACATGTTGATTTTCCTGGCACCAAAACCTAGTATTATGCCGATTAAATATACCGGCACTGGTAAAATGATTGTCATCAGACCATAATAATATAATCGTTCTTTCAAAATGATTTTCTCTATTTACATTTTGTTAATACCAATTACAAAACTCTACGCGGCGCTCTGCGTCACCGAGATGTAAGTTTTGTACGACATGAAATTTGTATGGCTTAAACTTGTGTTTTTTTAGAATAGTTTGAACCCTTGATTTTGTAACACCGACAGAACCTTCCACTGTTCTACAAGAACTACTTCGATTTGTTTCAATTGAAGCCGAAACGTTTACTTTATCAATGTCCTGGTTTTCCTTATTGTAAATACTAGGTCGGGGTTTGGAAAACGAACCGACTTCAATTAAGTTTGATTTTATTTTTAAAAATATTCTTTTATCCGGCCGTCTTCTTTTTGGGAATCTGCGAATATTACGTTTTTATAAATTTTAAAATATGATGAAAAATATAAAAAGATGCCCATACCTGTTAAAATAAACTTCTAATGCTTCATCCGAATTTTCGTTACACTGAATATAACAAACGAACATATCGTACTTTTCATAGTTCTCGAATTTTGCATTCGCAGTCATAATTATTAAGAGAAAAACTGCTATTTATCGAAACTGAATAGAAATAAAGGACAGAAAATGGATAACCTATTCTGACAGTAAATAAAGATTTTTTCAGATAACAAGCCTGTCATCTTTTGTTTTCCTAAATACCCGTCATGGCCAACTAAAAAAAAATTTAAATTTGTTGAAAAATGTAAATTTTAAGCTTCACATTGAAAACAGCTATAGAGTATTATATATTTTTGAAAAGCCTGTGATAAACTGAATCATAATAGCTAAAAATATATAGGGTGTCCCATTTAAAAAAATGCAAGTTTTCTCTTTTTCTCGAAAGCAATTAAACATAGAAAAAATCTGACTAAGCCACTGGATTCTACGTGAAAAAAACTAATAAGTTCATTTTTTTACCTTTTTGATAAGTTGCAGCGTAACTGGGATACGAGAGGTGTCCCAAAATGCAAAATTTTCAAAATCCCCCGTATCTAAAAAACTAAGGGGGCTATGAAAATTCTGTTTGTGCCATCGTTTGTTTCTCAAAAAAGTAACACAGTGCCGCGAAAACCGCAACTTTCTATCTTTACTAATAACGCGGATAACCCGTAAAACATACGAAAACTGGACACCCTGTACATAATATCATCTTTTAGTCAAAAATTTGACGACTAGATAATGTCCCTATTGTGATTTTTATAGATGCATTATACGAAATTAGTAAACAATATTATTAAAAAACTTCATTTGACCACCAATTTATTGCTGCTTTTAAAATTGTGATCCAGTCATGCAGGAAAATCATTTAAAATAAATATATAGAGGTTGAATTGCATCCGTATTTTGTCTCGGTCTCGGCCTAGTTTTAAATTATCTTAGTTGATGCATTGTGTTGCGGTTGCATATACATGCAACAATATCTAGGTATATATTGTGGAAAAAGTTACTTTCGGGAGAAAGTTTAAATTGTTTATATAATTGTAAAATTTGAATGATAAGCTCTCTGCCTACGATTTACACTAAACTTTTTGAATTACGCAAAAAAAATCGGTTTAGAAAAACGATGGTCCTAAGAGATCAAATGCGGGTCTGTTAGGAATGCTTTGTCTGAGATAGGACTTTTAACTTTAAATTTTTTTTAATAGAAGCACCTCTTCCATTGCATCAGATAAAAGCACCTAGATAAAAAAATATATGGGATTTAAAAATATGCTTATCACAATTTACCAGGAGATATCCCGGTGGATTGAGTTCCAAATTTTTATTTGTGTATTTCAAAATATTTAATGTAAAACTTAGTTCTACAAAAATTATTAAAAGAGTTTTACACCATTATATTATATTGACCTGCTTTACATTTATTTCCGGTCTGTTTTGACTGCCTCAATGCGCCCCTGTTAGCTTCTCCTATTAGGTTCTAAGCTTAGTTTTATTTCAAATTGTGTTGCTAAGCAATAATTTTCTATTTATTGCTCAAATTAGAAAATTATGTCACTGCCCTGAGATGCAACAAAGACACTTAAGATAATCAGTTATTAAACATTAAAATAGACAAAGCAACACAAACGATGGATTGTATTGTATTTTTAAAGAAATAATTATTCACATATGAGTATGATGAATATTTTTTGTGTATGATTTCCCACGAAAATAATTAAAATGAAAACTTATTAGTGTGTGTATAAGGCATTATATTTAAATTAATGGTAGTTACAGATTATTAAGCTCCATGAATAAGTAGTTAGAATTGACCATTTTGATGTTAACTGCAAGAAATTAATATTATATTTTTGTACCTTTCATTTTGCTTTTATAAATAGACCTAGATATTTATTATTTGTCTGTCTACTATTACAGGGTAGAAATACCCGATTAACTACTACCGGCCATCCACACGTAGTTCAGCTTAGTACACTGCGCGTCATATAAAACTGGTACACTTTGATTTTATCATGTAAATCGGGTTTTATTATATTCGCTATCAATCATGCTTTGCATAAGAATGACACCTAATAAACCTGTCACTATGACAAATAATAGGATATTATGTCAAAAATTTCCATTTTACGTTATAGCGATGCCAAGGCAGTTAAGTAATTTCGAAAAGTTGCAAATAATTTCCAAAATAGAGGCTGGTTGGTCTGTAAGAATACTGGCCGAAGAATATAATAGAAGGAAAACTACTATCCAGAATTTAAAAGAAAGATGGGATAATGAACAAACTGTTGAAAGAAGAAGAGGGACAGGAAGATCGTGTATAACTAACGAACAGCAAGACGTTGGCTAAGAGTGTTAACCTGCTATCTCCACTTTTAGGCTAAAATGAGATTTTTGTTTAGTTTGTTTGATTATCTACTTCTGCGTCGTCTCCGAAATAAAGCTAGGTCCATTTCAAGCCAAAACCGGCTTATTTCAACCGCACGAATAACTGCTATTTACAAATACAATATTTACTACTTCGAAAACCAGCTATGTCGCAAAAAAGTCGTTAGTCTTTATGGGAACGTCGTAACGGGAGCATGTGTTCGAATGTTTGACGTGAAAAATTAGTATACATTAAGGTTTTTCTCAAGTTTCAAGTTATTATTGCCTACAGGTAAGTACAATATACTAATTTAACTAATATTTAGATCACATAGACACGTATAAACTTTATTTATTTCATAATTTGTATGCCTAAGAAGTGGCTAAGGAGATAGCAGTTATTCCAATTAGATTTATTCAGTAATTTTAAACCATACTGCAATTTTTCAAGGATATAGCTGCTATTCTAGTATGTTAGTTTAATAGTTTTTTCCTAAAAATAAATTGAAAGCGTTTGTCCTCTTATTGGTATTATATATTTTTAAACAAAGTAAAATAAAATAAAAACGTACCTGTCTTGAGAAATAACTAGGGTTGGTGAACTATCGATATTCGCTATCGATAGTCTTCAACCTCTAGGAATAGGTAACAAAAGTAACTGTTTTTTATTTTTATAGAATGATGTCGCGTTCTAAACGACTGGTTGAATTGGCACGAATAGAAACCAGACGTTTAGAAGACAATAAAGTTGAAGTTGAAGATGTACAAATGGAAATATTGGGAAACGTTCCAATGGAACTAGTTGAAAATGTGCAAATGGAAGTTTTAGACGTCCCTTTCAGTTTAGATGTTGCGTCCACTAGTGTAGATTTGGAGTATTCATTTCCGTTATATTCTGTCTCCGAAGATGGTGCATGGTCATCTTCTATTCACCAGGACCACAATTTATCGTATACTTTGCCAGAGAGCCCAAAAAATGGAACAACGTTTATTCCTATCTTCAATTCTGGAAATCCCGAAAATTTAAATGTTAACCAGTTTACAGAACAAATCCAAGAACCAGACGAGGCTAGCACCATAAGTGACGGAGTAAACAAAAGCTCAAACAGTGAGAGTAGTTCAGATTCTAATGATCTGATATCGGATGAAAGCACAAAAGGTTTAGTTCCGTATTCAGAGCATTCAGACTCGGACATGTCCTTAGACTACCCAGAGAAAAGTCTCAAACGTAAAAAAAGATGTCAAGTAGATAAATCTACATGGTTTGCAGAAAAGAATAAGATATTGAGAGAAAAAGGTATGCAGTATTATGGGAGAAAAAAAAATCAAACAAATGGCAATATAACGAGCCGAAACAGCCGCGCAAAATGAAAAATACATGCAAGTGTAAGACAGTACCAAATGGAAAACTTAAATGTAGCTCTATACCTGAAGATGACAGAAAAACTATATTTTATCAGTTCTGGAAATTAACTTGGGGAGAAAAAAAGGTTTATATTGACAATTTAGTTAAGACTGTTCCCACTAAAAGACACCGGCAAAGAAAGAACCCTACTGAATCAAGAAGAAAACAGTCCTTAGAATATAACTTAAAAGTTAAAAATGAGCAGATTCGTGTATGCAGACTAATGTTCTTAAATACCATTGGTATCGGGAGATGGAGTGTACGGTATTGGAAAAACTCCTATGATACTCGCGGCACTAGTGAAGTCAGAGTGACAACAGAAGATAGAATTCAGCCTTTCAAAGACGACAAAATAAAATTGTTCGAATTTTTAGATTCGCTTCCTGTCCTCGAATCTCATTATTGTAGAGCGCATACAGAAAAGAAGTATATTCTTCCAGAATGGCGTTCGAAAAAAAATCTGTATGACTTTTATGTTAGTGACTGGTGTAGTTCGCAAAATTCAATAACTCCTTTATCGATAACGGTTTTCAACGAAGCTCTAAGTGAAAGAAACATAGCACTATTTTCACCTAAAAAAGATCAGTGCGAAAAGTGCACTATTTATAAACTTGGTCAGCTATCTGACGATGACTATAATTTACACATGAAGCGGAAAACAGAAGCACGGATTGAAAAAGAACGTGATAAGCAAGAAGAATCATTCGTATTCACTGTGGACTTACAGGGGGTACTAATGGCTCCAAAGTCAAACGTTGGCAGTTTATACTACAGAACCAAGCTTCAAGTCCATAACCTCTGCTTCTTTGACCTTAGTAGTAAAGCTGGATATTGCTATTTGTGGAATGAGGTAGAAGGGGGACTTAGTTCTGAAGAATTCGCAAGTATCTGGGTTAATTTTCTTGAAAATAAAGTATTACCTCAACTAACTAATATAAAGAATAAGAACGAGAATTCTGAAACAGTTATAATAATTTACACAGACGGGTGCACTTACCAGAATAGGAACACCGTACTGAGTAATGCTCTTTTAAACTTTGTTATGCAGTTTGGAATCATTATAATTCAGAAGTATCTAGAGGTAGGCCATACCCAAATGGAAGCTGATGCAATGCATTCAACAATAGAGAGGCGTTTGAAAAATACAGATATAAACGTTCCAGCCGAATATATCCATATCTGTAAAACAGCTCGTAAAAAACCGAAACCCTATGATGTTACCTATCTCAATTATCCTTTCTTTAAAAGTTTTAACAAAATTGAATTCTTCAGAAGTATCCGACCAGGGCGAAATAAAGGTGACGCTAAAGTAACTGACATTCGGGCTCTAAAATACTCATCGGACGGGAATATCTTTTATAAACTTAGTTTTACAGATGATTGGCAGTTATTACCACAAAGAAAGTGCCCTAATGCTGTATCCTGTCCTTTTGGTAATTTAAATTCTCTCTACGAAGAAAGACGGAAAATAAAAGCGAGAAAGTTTTCTGACCTACAATATCTCAAGAAAACTATTCCCGCCGATTTTCACGATTTTTATGATAATCTCCCACATGAGTAAAACTTAGGTTAAATTGTTCTCTTTTATTGTTTCGTGTTGTTGTTTTTTGTAAATAAATAAAAAATGTCTGTTTAATATTAATTTGAACTATTTCTGTGTATTGAAATCCTGCTATGTCCAAATTAGGATAATATAGCTAACTTTTGATTTTTAGAAAACCTGCTATATCCTTTAAATGCGTTAAAAATAATAAAATACAATAGTTATGATATTTTTTTCACTTAAAATATGAATATAACATTAACTAATACATCAAAAGTAATATTGTTGTTGCATAATATTCTTTCCAACATTTTGATGCGTTTTTTACGCCTCCTGTAAAATTTGGAAAACTGGACTTAGCAGGTTAACACTCTTACCCAACGAGGATGCAAATTTAGTTAATTTTGTAGAGACCATCCTTTTGATTGTGCAAGAAAAGGTAAAGTTGAAACAAATTTCCCCGCTTCTGTCACAACTGCGTTAAGAAGGATTCGAAAAACGGAATTAAAAAATTGTGCAGCGGCAAAAAAATATCAACTTTCCCAAGAAAAAAAGAAGGTAGAATTAGTTTTGCTCTTAATTACCTGTTAAATGATGTAGTAAATTTTTGGGGGAGAGGTATATTCTCTGACGAGAAAGTGTTTCAATCGTATCATGACGGTCATATTCGAGTATATAAACCGCCTCGGTCCAAATACGAAGAAAAGTATATTTCTCCAAGCGATAAATCGGGAAGATTTTCAGTGAACGTTTGGGCTTGGATGTACAGAGGGGGATTAGGAGCATGTTGGGATATTGACGGAAGATTGAATGCGAGGAAATATATAGATATTTTAGATAATGTAATGTTGCCTTCAGTCAGGGAGGTTTTTCCGAACAACAATTTTATTTTTCAACAAGATAATTGTTCAGTTCACACTGCTAACTGTGTAAGGAATTATTTTGATGAACACAATATTCAAGTTCTTCCTTGGCAATCAAGGAGTCCGGCTCTTAATCCTATAGAAAATATTTGGGGAATTATGGTAAAAAAAATTCGAAAATTAAATATCGTTCCGCAAAATAGGCAACAGCTGTGGACTCTTATTGAGGATGTTTGGGAAAACCTGTCCGAAGATTCAAATTTAGCATTAAATTTAATAAATTCTGTGCCAATAAGGTTACAAAAAGTATTAGATAATAATGGAGCTATGACTAGTTATTAACTTAAAATAATGTATAATTTTACTTAGCAGATGAATTTTTTTAAAATTAAACCGATTTAATTATCTTCTCTATAGTGAAGTTTATTTATTTACTCAGAAGGTTAAAGGAATTTTCGAATTGCTGACAGTACTGTTTCTTAAAGCCATAACCAACAAAATTCATTGTTATACAAACGTCATAAACGACCAATTTACAAAGCTTAAAAAAGCTCATTTTTAGCCTACAACAGTTGTACCAGTTTTATATGATGCGCAGTGTACGCCCCTAACGACATTGTTTAAAAATTATCTGAGGACCGTCTTCACTCTGGAAGTGGGAGGGACGGCCTTCCCAAAGTCGCTGGAGAACAACAAATATAATTTCCAAAGATTTAAAAATAAGAAAAATCACTTTCCACGCACACGCACAGCTAACAGAGCGCCCTAAAGGATTTTCTTTGCAGTGCTTGTGGCTGAGCATATGAAATATACCTATACACAATGTGTATTTTCCTGTAACTTTGAGCATAATATGACAAAAAGAAAGGTACAGGGTTATCCAACCAAGACTAGACAAGGCGATTTTTTGACTTTTCCTGTACTTTTATAAAAAAACTGAAATAGCCATCTTAAGTCATTTTCTCCCGCGAATTCGAATATCTTCAGCAAAAAACAATTGAACATCAAACAAAAGTACTAGGGGTCACTTTGGTATTTTTTTAAATGGGATGCCGTATTTTTATTGAGCTTATTTTTCACGAATTAATTACAAATTTAGTAGTTTTTGCAAATCTATTATTGCTTACGTATAAAGTATGACATATTAGAAAAAACTATAAACTAAAAAAAAAAAAAAAAAAAAAAAAACTATAAACATTTTAGATCAAAATTTATATGAGAAATCGGATAAGCTCATTAAAAATACGGCATCCCATTTAAAAAAATATCAAAGTGACCCCTAGTACTTTTGTTTGATGTTCAATTGTTTTTTGCTGAAGATATTCGAATTCGCGGGAGAAAATGACTTAAGATGGCTATTTCAGTTTTTTTATAAAAGTACAGGAAAAGTCAAAAAATCGCCTTGTCTAGTCTTGGTTGGATAACCCTGTACAAATAGACATACAAGAAATTCAATTTTTTTTAGTTTCTACCTTAAAAGTAAATAAAAAGAAACCAAAAAAACAACAAAAAATACAAATAGCATCTATAAAACAGCGTATACAATCGACATGGAAATATTAGTAATAATATTTGTTAAATTTTACTGCTTCATAATTCTTTACCCATTGACATTTAAATATCTTTCTTGAGTTTTTGAAGAACTGTTTTCTTTATATTTAAAATTTATTAAAAACTGAAGCAAAACGCATTATGATTTCCAAAATATTCTTGATTAAAAGCGCCCTTGATTTTGATAACAAATAATAAAAAGTAGGTCATACTACAAATTTTTAGATACATTTCGAATTGAAAAATTTTTTATATTAGGGAGTGTAAGGCAAAATGACATGGTAGGCAAAATGACATACGACCTTATTTCGCGGCGAATCTGAATAATATTGGCAACGTTGCGCGCATATGTCACAAGATGAGACCTGCGACGCCGCTATTATACCAGTGATCACATAGGTGAAACTAATATGGGGAACTTCGCAACAAGAAAACCGTTACAAAACCTAGTGGGCCACCAGTCCACCAGAGGGCTCTTCGAACGGTCACTACCATGTGCTCCTTGTCAAATCAGACTTGCATATTAATCTGTCGACAATCTCTCTCTCTCATAATATTACTGATAAAAAGAGACACACCTTGTTAAAAACGCAATATATACCTATTACCCTAACTTAAGGGCTTTATTATCCGTTTTTTGGATAAAAGAAGAGGAAGAGGAGAAGTTCTGTCAATTTTGTAAAATGTGAACCCCCAACGAATTGTTGTTAAGAACTTGATTTTTTTTTTAATTTTTATATCATAATTACCGTTTTAATCCTTTACAGGCCGTTTTACGAGTTTTGAAGAATTTTAGGATTGTTACGCGACCTAATATCACAGGTATGTAACCTAAATGTAAAATTTACGCCTTGAAGGTTAGGTTTGCTAAATTTTCAAATTAATTTTCTAATATTTTTAGCATACTCTTCAAAAAGGTCTACCAACTATAGTTTATAGAAGAGGTACATATCCACAGCCCAAGCGAATGCAAATAGAACTGTATGATAAGTCATGCCGAAGGAGTTTTAATGTTCAGCCTCGTGTAAGTTTTTCATTTTGTTCTTTGCCATTTAATACTTTAAGTGTTATATTTAAGTGTATGCTCCTTATTTGCCTCTATCAGTATCTATGATGGCCTGTGTCGCCCATTCAATAACCAATATCAAGTTTTACTGTAAATATCCCGGTTCCAAGAGTGCATTTAGATCTTCATCTGACCCTAATTGTGTCAATAACCATTTTTCTATGCATTTCCCCTTACTGGTGATGAAAAACTAAGAGTGTTGAAGAATAAATGTAATATTAATTCTGACATCGAGTGCAAAAACTTCAGGATTTGTGAAAATCATTTCAATGTTTGTCAATTTTAGAACTCAGTTTGAAAAAGGCTTAATTGGAATGCTGTTCTCAAACTGTCCCTGAGCTTTTACCACCTGATGTTTTAGGATCACTTCCACATTCTCTGTAGAACTATGGTAGTTCAATTTTTTTTTACTGGCAGTCTAAGACATTCTGTTTGGTCCTCTAAATGTATCCCTTCTACTTTTGACACATGTACACATTCCACTTTATATTATCGAATTTTTTTTTCACTGCTTTCAGTTTCTCAGTACTTAATTAAAAAATTATGTTTTGTTCAGTCTGTTAGTCATTTTGGTAATAATCATTAACATTTTTTTCTGTTGCATGGACACCTTATCAAGCCCAAATACTGTGACAATTTAACTCTGGCTGCAACATTTGACCTACACCTGGCTAAGACATCATGCATCTTGGCTACGAGATTGCTATTTTGTATTAATAGTCAGTAGAGTAACTAGAAGACCTGGGCTTGATATGAAGCAAACATTTTTTTTGGGACAACGCTCAAATGTCAAGAATTCACCTATTTGCCTCGAGCAAACCATGGTTCATTAAACACTTGGAACCATTTTAGTTACGTCGCTGTTATTAGTTACATTTTTGGTTTATTTTTTACAGAATGTACCTATAAAGTATTTCTATTGTTTCGATACCAATTTTTGTCAGAATTTGTTCACATTATGTTTTATGGTAAGGTTTAAATAAATTTTGAATTTTTCTTCATAAGCTTTGTTTGTTATTTACATCGGCATTCATAAATAACAACAATATTTGTTTTTTAATGACTTTTATTGACTTTTTGGTGTAATTTGATATAAAATACATACATTCATTAAATTCTGAAATTTAGTGAATACATGGTATTTTAGAGTGAATTAACTCAAAAAGCGATAAAACGTCTTTAAAAATCTCAAATATTGTTTGAACAGTAAACCAGTAATTTGAAAACGAGTTATTTAAACTACCCGCCACCCGCAATAAATTTCCTACCGTAGCGCTCGGGGTGGACTGGTGGCCAACTTGAATCTTTGTTTCTCTGATTTTCTACATAGTTCGCATTTCTAACCTCTTATCTGTTTTGTGCCAGCGATGTTACAACCCTCGAAGAGATAATTAGGGCTCGTTTTCAATTTTTTGTTACTGATAGTGTCGATATTGACTTGAAAGATTAAAGTATAGTTGTGTGCATAAAAAACTCAGTACTCAAGGTACAGCTCAGTTATAGGCTATTGTATGTCAGGCTTGCCAATCCTAATTAATCCTCTTATTGACTTTGACAAGTAGTGTCAAAATTCAAACAATTTTTTCAGTAAACGAGCTTTTAACATTTTTCTAGTGCAAATAGTGCAATGCCTCAGCTAGGTAATTTAAAAAGAGCTTAAAGAATTGTTTATTTACAAGATGGTATGCCCATAAGAAATATAGCCCATATTAAAAATGTGAATAAGAAGACCGTGCAAAACATAAAGCACAGATGGGAGATCGAGGGTAACGTGAATAGAAAAAAGCCAACTGGGAGACCCAAAATAAGTACCCAAGAACAAGACAATGCACTTTTGCGGTATTTGGAGGACAATTCCTTTGAGGTAGCGCGGAATGCTATTCGACTTACAGCATTTCCTGCATCAAGATCGACAGCAGAATTAAAAAATCGCGCCTAAAAAGCTATGCTGCTGCCAAAAAGGTAATCCTGGGAAATGAACATAAACAGGCAAGAGTTATTTTCGCTTTAAATAACATTTTACACGAAAACTGGAATATTGTAGTATTTACTATTTACCGATGAGAAAATTTTCCCGTCATGCTTTACAGAAAATATAAGAGTGTACAGACCTAGAGGAAAAAGATTTATTGAAGAATTTCTTCATAATTCAGAAAAATCCGGTAGATTTTTGGTAAATGTTTGGGCTTGGTTAAGCTTTCGAGGATTGGGCATGTGCTGGATTGTTAATGAAAAATTTAACGCTATTACGTATAGGAACATTTTGGAAAATATTATGTTACCAAGTATTTCAGAACATTTTCCCGATCAAAATTTTATTTACCAACAAGATAATTGCCCGGTCCACAATGCAGCAATCATAACAGAATGGTTTGAACGGCAAAATATAGAGCGACTATTGTGGCCCGCCAAAAGTCCCCACATTAAAATTTTGGAAAATGTTTGGGGTCTTATGACTAAAAAAATCTACAAAGTTAACTTCCGACCAAACCCAAGGGATAAGCTGATAAATTTCATAGAAGAAACGTGGGACGAACTAGCCAATGACATCAATCTGATAAGAAATCTGTATGCTTCGATACCAAATAGACTAAACTAGAAAATAATGGCGCTATGACCAAATATTAATATAGCTGTGATAAATTTTTGTTATTGAGTTAATTGTTATAATGTTATGTATTATATTTATTTCATTTTTTTAATAATAAATAAGTAATAATTTCGATACTTCAGGACAAAATGTAGCATGATTTTTTTTTAATATAATAGATGTAACATACGTGTACTACTTTTTATTGAAATCTAGAATATCATAGGCAGGTTTACACCATACAAACCTTGTACGACTTTTTTATGCACACAACTGTACGTGCGTACTTATTTGTGTTTTTTTGCCGAATATACTTATAAATAATTGCGTTTAAATGTGTTTATTAATCACTATACTGTTGTATTAAATATAGTAAAGTGAATTTGCAAACGTATTTTAGTTTACCAAAAAAAAAACAAAAATGGCATCGAGAGGCAAAATGACATATGTCTGCGTAAGGCAAAATAACATACTATTACTATGTCGTTTTGCCCTTTGTTGTCTTAAGGGATTTTTTATGTTTTTTTTTTAAATTTTAGGATGGTGTGACACCAGAAAGACCAATCGCCAATCGTGGTCAACAGCCGATATGCAAAAAGCGATTGAGGCGATCAGAGAAAAAATAATAGGGTGGTAAAGAGCCTCTAAGGAATTCAATGTTCCTCGAGCAACATTGAGAAAGCATTATCAGAATAAGAATTTGCACGCTCGAGAAGGTAAAAAGAAGTTAGGATGATTCAGCAAGTCTTCGAGCAATGAAATGGAAAAAGCTTTATTGGCTCACATCCTTGACTTATAGTCAAAATTTTTTGGTTTGACGCCAATTGAACTTCGCACTGTTGCATACGAGTTTGCTGAACGCAGTGGTACGCTTCACAAATACAATAAAGAAAAGAAAATCGCTGACAGAGGATGGTTCCGCGCTTTTATGTCAAGAAATCCAACTATATCACTGCGAGTTAAGTACCAGAAGCAACTTCAGTAGCATGAGCCCGAGCATTCAACAAAGAAGATGTAGCAAATTTTTTTAAAAGTTGGAAGAAACAATCCAGAAGGAAAATATTAGGAACCCGACTATAATATACAATACGGATGAGACGGGTATAACCAATGTGCAAAAAACACAAAAAGTTGTGGCTCAAACAGGAAAGAGGCAAGTAAGAGCAGTAACAAGCGAAGAAAGGGGATTCCATACAACAGCTGTGGTTTGTGTCAGAAGTACTGGTAACTACATTCCTCCAGCGCTTATTTTTCATAGCAAAAAAAATTAATCCGATATTATACGATGGAGCACCACCGAAACCCTTAAATTATGCAATAAACCGGCCTATATGATAAAAACCACTATTTTTGAAATGGATGAAGCACTTTGTGCACAAGGTGAGGCCAACTGCCGACAACAGAGCCCTCCTGATATTAGATGGGCAGTCAGGCCACAAAGACCACAGTGCCTTACAGTTTGCTAAAGACAACCATGTAGTGGTTTTTTGCTTACCATCGCATTGCATCCACAGACTCCAACCGTTGAATGTGTCCTTTTTGTTCCGCTGGGTACCTACTATGATCAAGAGGTAACCAGTTGGCTGAAGGCTAATCCTGGGAGAACTGTCTCAATGGTTCACATTTGTTCATTGTTTCAAAAGACTTACAATAAAGCCGCCACTGTTGGAATTGCCGTTAGTGGATTTAGGGTTACGAGGATATGTCCACTAAATCCAAACATTTTTCGGGGCCCCCTATTCGAACTTAGCTTGGTTACAATCGAAGAAATAAACGGCGATGATTGCGATAAGAATGTTCATATTAGAAATATTCAACCTGGATCATCAAAGGATACTAACTCTCGCAGTAAACCTGGTCCCTCCTCAACTATTGGGATTCCGAAGTGAGAAAAACATCTGTAAATGATATTATAGAAGAAATACATCCCACTCCTGTTGGAAAGAAAGCTTGTAAGAGAATCGAAGAAGAAACCTGAAGCCGTTTTAACAATTTCGCCTTTTGTAGACGAATTTAAAGAACTCGAAATTAAAAAAAAAAGGAGAAAGAAGCTAGAAAAAGTAATCAAGCGCGAGTAACAAGGCAAGTTTTTAATGATTCAGGTGACAAGCCTGAACCTTTTAAAAATGTGTCTGCGGACGACGACGAAGAAGATGCAGCGTGGCTCTATTGTAATGAGCTTTTTAGTAGATCCAGGACCAAGGAAACATGGATAAAGTGGCAAACCTGTAAAATGCGGGCGCACACCGATTGTGCAGATGTGTCTGGAAATGCGAAGCAGTTTATTTGTGATGCATGCAAAGATTAGAGTAGTTAAGCTATTTGTTTCTGGCCAGTTCGTTATTATTCTTTTAACAAAAATACACTGTTTTTTGTAGGTTTACTTTAAATGTTTGCAATAAATATTTGTAACAAATATTTTGTGTTTTCATATTTGCCATTAAATGCAATATTTTAGAGTGTATGTCATTTTGCCTACCTAGTGGACAAAATGACACATTGAGGGCTATTTAGCTATAAACTTTTATAAACAAAGTCTAAGATAGTTAAGGTATGTCAAGTCCTAGAAAAATACTTCCAAATCTCTTTGTATCGGGACCAAAACCAAACATGTCATTTTGCCTTGCACTCCAAATAGGCGCTCACGGTTTTTAAGAGTTTCTTTCAAATTTCATCGACAACAGTTTCGATCGTGATATCTATTGCATGCAGCGTCTTTATGCATTTTTGCAAAATTTCATTGCTTCCGCCCAGACAACACACACATATCTATTAGATGTCTAAAAGATATCTGTCATGGATATCCAGTATATCTACTGGATACAGGCACGTAGCTAGGGGGGGGGGGCAGACCCCCCCCCGAAGACCATACTTATAAAACTTATAAAAATAAAATGAAGTTTATGCGAAATATCCATATATTATTAGAGCTCTGATTTCGACAATATAGGCAACACATTAAACATTTGCTATAAGTACTATGAAATTTTCTCCGTGACAGTTTGGCAACTCTGCAATTTTAGTTATTTCACGTATCACCTGATATGAGTAACCGAGTCAAAGAGACGGTAAAGAGCTTGGAGCTCGACCGGCTACAAAATCAGACGCTTGCGCATTGGCGTTTATTCTTACCTTACCAGTGTTGCCATTTTAAGCGGCGGTAAATTTTAAACACTTTTGTGATTGTGAGGTTAGGTTAATTTGTTCTGTTATCGATTCCCGTTTCGGGCACTTTTTCTTAACTCTTATTTTTTTTTAAAGTATATCGACTCAAAAAGGGCTGGTAAATAATTGGCCGGTGAACTTGAAAAAGGCGAATTGGAACCAAAAAGGTGGATTAGATGCCGTGTTAGCGCCTGTTTAACCAATAAAGTCTTTAATTATTAGTTACAGCATTATTTAGTTGATACAAATCTTTAAAACCTCACTTCGAACATTAAAACTGGCAACGCGGCAGGTTAAAAATTTTGTAGCCGGTCGAGCTCCAAGCTCTTGTAAGAGACGGGCCCTGCTGCTGCACAGTCGTAATCGTTTACTGGGCTTAGCTGCTTATTTAATTATTATTTGTGCGGTGTAAACAGTGGAAAAATGAAACGAAATAACAAAAATAAATCTCAACCTAGCATTTCTTCTTTTTTTTCAAAGCGGTTAAAGGAAGATGGAAAAGGTAAGTTATTTACTACATAATAAATGGTATTAAAAAAACGCATGTTATTTTTTACAAAATTTCATCGTGACATAGGTAATAATGAAATGTTAAATTGATAATATACATATGATTAGTATGAAATTTAAATTGTCAGTAAAAATATATATTTTATTGTTATATTGCCAGTTCAATTTTGTAAAAACTTATAATAATAATTGTGTTTGTAAAAAAACAACAGAAGATTGTTATTATAATTATCATAGTAGATATATACCTAGTATAATAGTAGTACCTATATAATAATACAAATACATATTTGTTTAAAAAATTAATACTTATAATATAAACCCAGTACAAAATAAAAACAGTTTTTTTTTTAATGCAGGTACGGATACAGGGGGGTACCACCCTTCCTGAGCTTCGAGACTCAATAATCACCTCAATTACTACCGGGTTGTTTTTGGGCTTTTCTTGAAGATTTGGTGTTGTTTTTATTTTTACCACTTGAAAACCAAGCACCATGATTCAAAAAAAGGGCGTGGCACCCAAACATTTTTTTTCGATGACCCCCCCCCCCCCCCCCCGAGAAGAAATCCTGGCTACGTGCCTGACTGGATATATGTAGATATCCTATAGACTACTCGTGGATATCCAAATGTCCGGCTATAATCAGGATATGTGGAATATCCAATGGATATATAATACAGATATCTAATGGATGCCCTAAACAAATCTAATGGACGTCTTGCCTACCTCCGTTAGATCTATTAGATATATCATGTATCTTCCAAAGGATATCTAATAGGTATTCATTAAAATAATAACGTTCGCTACATAATATGTTTTTTTTTTTTTAATTTGTCAAAAAATTTTATTCCTAATAAAAGTTATTGCTTCTTAAAAAAATAGGTATAAAGTTAATAAACGTGAGTTCAAATATAGAGGGTGTATAGAATTTAGGAAAATGTTATTATGTCACAAAATAAAAGAAACGAATATTAAATTTGTGAGACAGCCAATTTGACGAGTAAGTACCAAAACACAAGAAAAACATCTTTACGAACTGTTTTGTGGGTTGAATAGGTTTTACGAAATTAACAGAAAAAGCCAGAATAGAAAATAATCGTAAAATACGATTCTCAACTATTTATTTCTCAAAATCTCTTCAACCTACAGGAATAATTTATATAAGGATATTTTGCTACAAGCAAAATATTCTGGTATTCTTTAATTTGGCTGTCTCACAAATTTAATTCTTCATTTTTTGTTTTGCGACGTCAGGTCCGTATCCAGAAATTCGTTTCGGGGGGGCTCAAGGACGAAAATCATTCAAAAATGTGGACTTATTTTAATTAATTCAGAGCAAAGCGAATCACACGTTAAAACTTAAATCATTATGTGACGTTTAATCTATTATTATATATAAGGCAATAAAAAGATGCAGTATAAGGTGTATAATAAACAGCTACTATGTTTGAAAGAAGTTTAAGCATTTTTAATGTTCAACAAAAAATACCTGTTAATAAGAAAAGTTAAATTAGTACTTATATAAAATTTCTATGGAAAACCTCAAATGGGAAAAAATTTCAAATTTCGGGATTTCGGAGGGGGGCCGGGCCCCCCGGCTCCCCCCCCCCTTCCTGGATACGTGCTTGTGCGACGTCACATTTTCTTAAATTATAGACAGTCTATAATATTTGACTCCGAATTTAGTAACTGTGAAACAGATATTTTATCAAGCAAAACCTTTGTTAGACTAAAACTTTCTCAAAAATTGATAATATAAAATGTTTTTCCAAATATAATGAACATGATGGTGAACACAATTTATATCAGAATTATAACAGCAAAATATTCTCCAAGTAGGTTTATACAAACTATAAAAACAATTTATTAAGCGAATTTTTCATAGTACAATATTCCAGTTTATAAACAGTAAATTTATAATAATAATTATTATTCATTATTTTATTTAAAATATGCAAATAAAAATTTTAATTTAAAAAATTGGGGAAAGTGTATAATTTTTTTATTTTCAAATTATTTATAAAAAGTAATAGGTATTAATAAAATTCATACACATTTTGTTATACTTATTTTCGTGGTTTCTATACTTTTCTTTAAAGGAATTTTTTGAACTTTTAACATCCCCTCAACAATCTCTAGTGGATGTTCTCCTATGTCATCGATATTCCGTTTATATAGGATATACATACATATCTATGAGATATCCATTAGACATTAAGATTTTAAATTTCATTTTAGTGCTTATCTTCAGTACAAAGTTGCAGGATATTTTATAAGTTTTGTTTTTTTTAGTCTACGTATAAAATTTCGAACCATATTTTGTTTATTTAATATCCGTTAAAGATATACAATGTACATCTAATGGATATATGCCATGGGTGTGGACATTCAGTGGATATAAGGCTATCCAATAGATATCTAAGGGATGTTGTGTGTCGTCTGGGCGAAAACTTACAAACATTTTTTTCTACTAGCGTGCGGAAAAACGCATTTTCCGCACATGTTTTAGTGCGGAAAATCCACTTTTCCGCACCGTGCGGCAAAGATTTTTCCGCACTGTTATATTTTGAAATTAAATTTAATTAAATTAAATGCTGTACGATTTGAAGTCACTGTTCATCATATTACCTTTGAAATATCTTAGTTGCTATGGTGTATATAACCAGTTGTTGATTTGTATGTCACTGTCAACAGAATATTATAAATTTAAACTAGTTTATCAGTTTTTCTACTGGAGTTTTGCTGAATTCTTCGGCACGCAAAATGATTTCCGATGAAGAGATGAACGAATTAATATTGTAAAATTTTGTTCATTGTAATAAAAATTTTAAAAAAAACTCCGTTTTTTAAATTATTTTCAATTTGTTTCCTCACGCTAGTAGAAAAACTATTGTTCCTAACACGTGCAGAAACCTATTTTTCCGCACTTAAATGCTTGACACCACTCCGCTACGCGTCGTGCTGTCAACGGCATTTGCGTGCGGAAAAATCGATTTTCTGCACTTGTTAGGAAAATAGCTATTTTAGGGATTGGTTCACCACACACATATGAACACCAGACAAATTGCAACTGTATAAAATTTGTCATGCTTAGAATTCGTTTATCAGATCCCTTTTGAGTGTTCTGAAACACCTGCAGTGGGGATGTAATATACAGAGTGTACAAAAAACTTCCGAGAATTTATTAATATCGCAGTTGGATCATCTTATTTATAGGTATGGCTTATATATGTAGTTCATGTGGATGTCCTCCTAAAAGAATTTAAAAACATCCTGTCAAATAAATTAAACATGGGGTTCAGATATTCTGGTACAGATTAAAATCCTTTAAGAGAACTTATCAGTTTGATTTGTAAGGTTAACTTGTTATGTAATTTGATCGGTATAACCCATATTTAAGTTTTTCCTAAAATGATAATGCTCATTTAACTTACGAGTAATAATTTTATTATTGTTATTATTAATATATTATATTTATTATTATAAATTTACAAATTACAAATTTTATGATATGTCTCTAAGAAAGTTTAATACAAACAAATACACCTAGATATGTAATATCTGTATTTGTCTATACATATTTAGTACATATATATTTTATATATATAATACACCTAGATATGTAATATCTGTATTTGTCGTTGTGTAGTGCAAGTATTGTAGTAGTTCTAGAAATTTTAATTACCTAAAATAAATACGTTTGCGCAAACCAGTACATTGGAAGGTTCATTTAACAAGAATTTGTCAGCTTATTAGCAATTGCACTCAATATCGAGGTTAACATGGCGTAAGAGTCAAATTCTGATATCCAAAACTCAAAACAGTCTTCCAAATATCAAACGGTAGTTGTTAAATTCGGCACATTATTTTCATATTACGTATTTCAACAGGTAACAGGTTAAATAGTTTGGGTTCCACCCCCACGTAGACAATTAATTACATGTTCAAGGTTTTATCAACTTTTGAATATTTGAGATTTTCTAGCACATTACTTTTAGTTTGATATTTATGAAATATACTATCCACATTTCTTTGTTTTTCATAAACTTACTGGATATAAAGACATCTCACATTCAGCACACCAAAAAAGTAAGAAAGATCGGTGTGATACAGTCTAGATTTTTTATAAATGACTTTAAGAATATAATTTTGCGGTTTTAGTGTTTTCTTGTATAATACTCCCCCAAACTACAATTCCATAGCATATGATAGATTCCATTAATGGTCTATAAATCATAGTTAATTCTCAAATATTCAAAAAATAACAATACCACCTTGAACATGAAATCAATTGTTTTAACCTGTTACTTGTTGAAATACCTACGTAATATAAAAATACCTAAAGTTTTTAGTAAAAAATGTGCCCAATACATATTTGACAACTGTCGCTTGATATTTAGGAGACTGTTTTGAGTTTTTGATATCTGAATTTGGCTCTTACGCTATGTTAATTTTGGTATTGAGTGCAATTGCTAATAGGCTGAAAAATATTGTTAAATGAACCTTCCAAGGTCCTAGTTCGTGCAAATTTATTTGTTATAGGTTATAGGTAATGAAAATTTATGAACCTACTACAATACTTACACTACACAAAAACTAATACAGATATTACATATTATTATCTAAGTTTTTTTTTTTTAATAAACTTACTTAAAAGCATATTATAAAATTTGTAATTTGTAAATTTATAATAATATAAGAAAGTCGACTAATTGATAGAAATTTAGATATTAATTCATTCTAATTGATTTAATTCCAATAATTGTCTTCGTGTATCCTTATGTTTATTGGGTTGCTTCATTCTATATTTTGTATTATTGATAATGACGAATGTATTACATATTTAAATGGCTCTTATGCCACCGTTTTGAAAGTAAATGGCCAGCTGTGTCGTTTATAGGGTAATTTTGAGAAGGATTTGATTGTTCGATAAAAAAATACAGGTGGTCATTTAAGAATGAAATCTTTGCATAATTTCCGGTGAAACTGAAAGGGATGTTCATTTTGGTTTTTAGTAACATCCGGCTAAAATATAGCAGTAAACCAAATATCAACGCTGATATCATGTGTTCAATAAAAATATTTTGTTAATTCTTATAGTTTTTTTTGTTAAAGAATTTTCACTTCTAATCGCACAATTATTATTTTTTTTTTTGATTTGACATTAATAGGTATACCAGGTATTTCAAAAAAACATGTGCCATCGCTCGTGTGGTGATTTCTTACCCAAAAGTAAGAAAAATAGTTCCAATCAACATAGGTTCGCAGCCGCTTTAATATTGAGATACAGGGTGTTGAAAAAAAGAGATGGTTTTCCTTAATATTTTTGAGACCGCTTATTTTGAATTTTAGTAGGTAGGTACTAACTAAGTTTAAAATCGCATTTATTTCATAAAATAGATTTGCTGCCCATATCAGAGTTTAATAAAATTGCATTTATGAACTAACCCAAACAAAGCGAAAATCAAAAAATTATCAAAAGATGCTTCGCATTAGACATTAAACTGCCTACATAACTGTGGTATCTAAAGAGAAAACGGCAGTGGCGTACATATTTCTTGCTCCGCCTAAAAATTGTAACACCCTGTATCTCAAAAATAAAACGGTTGCGAACCTATGCTAATATAGAATTTTCAGCGAGTAAACCTGCAACAGCGGAAAATTCATGTCAGCATACTCCAATCGCCTATAACTGAAGCCAAAAAGTTACTAGGATTTCACACAACAAATTATTTAAATAAAATTTGAGACATAAACAAAACCAGATTTTAATAGATAGATCATAATATATATCTGTCGTGTTTCTTCGTATTAAGTTATACAGTGTGTATCAGCCAAATGGAATAAATTCGATAATAAATACATGGGGGCGTGTCCGAAAAAACGCTCGGACGCGTCGATTGGTATTTCTAGTTGCGCATTTTTTTCAATAAAAACTTTTTATACAAGGTGTGTCATGTAAGAGTGACCAATACTAACTTTCCTATTTTAAATTGCAACACCCTGTATATTATTCAATTTTTGGATTCTTCAGAAAATTTTAAACATATTTTATGTACAATATCCTATACCTATCTTCAACTGTTTCGGAAATATTAAGTGTTGTCAGACTTATTGCAAAAATCAACAACACACTAAAAAACTAATAAGTAATGCTGTTTATTTCTTGATAATGTAAAAAACAAAAAAAAAACATTAACATAGCAGATGTTGAAAATGCTTGTCGCAAACGTCTTGGCAATATCCTAATCTTTAATAGAAATTTCTTCTAACGTTACTGAACATCTCAGGCGTGACCGATCTAATCGTTAATTGAGCTAAGTCGAGGGGTTTAGTTTTGTATACAATATTTTTGACATAACCCCATAAGAAGAAGTCTAATGACGTCAGATAAGGGGTCGTGCTGGCCATTCCATCGATCCACGCCTCCCTATCCACCGATTTGGAAATACTCGGTTGAGGTACTGCCGGACATTGACTTGGTAATGGGGCGGTGCTCCATCTTGCTGAAACCATATCATATTCGCTGGAAGTTATGGGTTTGCTGGATCAGGATATAAGTTTATCAAAGTTGGCAAGACATTATTTTGGAGCAGTGCTAAATAATTATCGCCATTTAAATTGCCTTTAATGAAAAAGGCACCTATGTTATGATCTCCAACAATTTCTGCCCAAACATTAACCTTTTCAGGATATTGCGTATGTTCTTCTGTCATCCAGTGAGGATTTTCCCTAGACCAATAACGGCAAGTCTGACGATTAGCATGACCTTGAAGTGTAAAGGTGCACTTATCAGAAAACAAAACATGTTCTAATTGGATCACATTGTTATATAACATTGCCATCATTTGTTCACAAAAATACGTCCTCCTATCAAAATCGTCTTCCATGAGCTCATGATTAGGAATCATTTTATAGGGATACATTTTATTTTCTTGTAATGTTCGAATAATCGATGAATGGCAAACATCGAACATTGGGGCTGTTTTTCGACTAGAAGTATGTGGGTTTTCCTGAAACTCAAGCATAATATCTAATTTGATATCATCACTTTTTGCATTGGCAGCTACTTTTTTTTTATCTGCTTTACATGTCCAAGCTGGCGAAACTGCTTTTCTATTTTACTAGTTGTCCCTCGAGTTATAGGCGGCAAATTTGGAAATTTTCATGAAATAAGCGAGCAACTTCCATTTGTGTCCGTGTTTTATCTCCATAACCAATCATCTGTAGAATTGTTATTTTCTGCATTTCTGTTAAATAAACCATTTTTCAGATATGCAGTTAACGAAATTCAAACAAATATAACACTGACAACTACTGTCATGCAGACAGACAACAATTTGCTAACGTCAGGAGTTTTAAACAAAAATAAACAAAACTATTTATACCTTTTTTTTATTTCATATCAGTAAAAACATTTTAACATCAATTTGCAACATCTCCTACATCAATGCTTTTTGTTTTTTACATTATCAAGAAATAAATAGTATTACTTATTAGTTTTTTAGTGTGTTGTTGATTTTTGCAATAAATCTGAAAACACTTAATATTTCCGAAACAGTTAAAGATAGGTATAGGATATGGTACATGAAATATGTCTAGAACTTTCTGAAAAATCGAAAAATTAAATAATATAAAGGATGCTGCATTTAAAATAAGAAAGTTAGTACCTATTTGCCGCTGTTACATGACACACCCTGTATAAAAAATTTTTATTGAAAAATATGCGCAACTAGAAATACCAATCGACGTGTCCAAGCATTTTTTCGGACACGCCCCCAAGTATTTATTATCTAATTTATTCCATTTGGCTCATACACTTTGTATGCATGGTAAAGAGAGACACATATTGGTGATACACTAAAACGGAACCATCAAATAATTGAATCGCTAAATGCAGAAAGGGGACATGTACATTTTTCGAAAATGGCAATTGCACATTTTCTTAATCTAGACATGTAAACCCATCTTTACTGCAGCAACCGGACAGGTTGCATTAACGGTAGTGACGCTGAGGCCGATAAAATTTTCGTTTACTGCAGAAACGGGACATGTAAATAAAGTTGAGTTTAGTGGAACCTCAGTGGAGCTAAAGAAATTTAATGAAATATAAATTTATTTTCCAATGAGGAATCATTCATTTAGGCTATTTGACCAAGGTTTAAATAAAAGGCAGTTGAATATGCATGCATGAGAGATATTACACTGTTCAAAAATAGCTATATCAAAATTGTCCCTGAAGCATCCAAGAATGTTCAAGAATTCTCAGTTGTTCGGGTTTCAAAATGTTTAGGTTATGATTATAAAAACTGGTGGCCAAAATTTTACGAAAAATCTTGCCTTAATAATGAATCCTGTGGAAAACCTGGTGGTAATAGAAGGTCCTTTGCCAATTCCTCTTTTCCTCAATTGACTATTTCCGCACCTGGAGAAGTAGTTAGCAGATAATTCATAAATTGTCCTGTAAATGATACATGTCGACTAAGGATCACTAAAATCAAAATGACTTTTCCTACAACAAAAGCTTATCACGAGAAGCTTTCTATTAACCAAAAAAAGATGGGTGATACCATCTGAACACCATCAAATTTATTCCACAAGATTATTTAGCGTTTTGAAATCAAATTACTGCTTCGCACACTGCAGAGAAGAAACAAGATGACGAATAAACTTTTTTTGTTACATATTATAACATATTATCTATAAGAGTGTCTGTAATAAAACTATTCTTTTTAAATCCTTCCTGTTATTTTCCCTTTTATCACAGAAAGGTGACGTCTCCGTATGTCAAAAGTGAGACTTACGCCGATATAAAAATGTCAGAAAATAAATGATGTATTTTAACATAGGTACACTTAATGGCCTGAAAAATTATTTTCACAAAATTTGATGTATAAAGAAATACATTAAACAAATTAGCAGATTTTTTTTAACTTTCTGAATATTTTAGAAAAGTGACATGTCTCCTTTCTGCAGTTAGCTTTACTTGGTTATTATTTATTCATTTTAAGTAGGTATTCTAATTATGGAAAATAACTTATTTTATTACATTTCTTAAGTCCGGCTCTGTCCCTAAAGGGCTGTCTGCTATTGTATTGCTGTCAATATTATTCCTAATACAAATTAAGTAGTTAGAATATAATTTTTGTAAGATGACATGTCGCCTATCTTGCAAATTTA
Source organism: Polydrusus tereticollis (assembly GCA_963920685.1). NCBI lineage: Eukaryota > Metazoa > Arthropoda > Insecta > Coleoptera > Curculionidae > Polydrusus > Polydrusus tereticollis. The sequence goes on along the minus strand of OY987326.1, from coordinate 20,299,314 downwards.
CTCGCTTATAGGAATTATTTGTCTTATTTTTGGGCAAAGAATCATCACACGAGCGATGACACATGTTTTTTGGAACACCCTGTATACTAGTCTCTTGACAAAAACACTTTGAATATTGATGCCACCTGGTGATCGATTTGAAAATAAATACTAGGAGTGACGGAGGTGTAAAATCTCGTTGAGACAATAGAAACTGATCAATAAAATTCTTACATTTTGTATTATCTAATATTTTTTAATCCCAAATAACCAAAATGAAATTTATTTGAAAAACGAGCTTGATAAAATACATTTATTTTAGTAAAAGCTTCAAAATTGCATTAACGACACTGGAAAGCAATGTGGTTTGGTTATTCTTTTTTTAGTTGTAGTTTTCCCAGGCTGACTTTTAGTGTATTGATTATTGGTGGTTTCTTATTCAAAAACTCTTGTAAAAGAAAATGTCGATGTAGAAAAATGATCATGTTAGAATGTAATAGACATTTACAATGTTTTTTCTATGAGCATGAGGAAAATTGCGAATATGTCTGTGATTGATGATGATGTTTCCCGCGTCAGTGTTAAAAATATTTTGACAGAACTGTCAGTCTTGGAAAAGCTTTCAACACAAAAATAAGTGCAAAAAGTAGTTAGTTTTTGCGAAAAATATGAACCTGAAAAAAATGTAAATATTTGCTGTGCTATTTACATAAATAAATGCACGATTTATATTAAGAAAATTAACCATGTTACGCCACATTTCAATTACAAATTACCTGAAACAACATTGCTCCTAATTACTTTGCATTGTCTTTGTTAAAACACATTTTATCTATTTGTATAATAAATTGTTGCTTAGTCATATGATTAAATGATTGATTAGAATAGCTGAACCCTTTAAAAACTTGACTTCTCTTCTGTCCTTAACACACAAAAAAATCTACGTATTAATGCTAGAGTTAGTTGCTGCCTCTGCTGGGGCGAGCTTGAGATTATGGTTTTTAGAATTTTTATTGTTTCAACCCCTTGAGAGAGGTGATATGAGTAAGCGGTTTGGGAATGCCGATGTTGGTATTTAAGTTGATAGATTGATAATATGTTTAAATACAGGCCTTATTATACTCATACGTGGTACCTATTTTGCAAATATTGATAAGTATATCTGTGCTTTATGGTAAATCATTTTTAAAATAGATATTTGCAAAATTAGTGAATTAGTTTCAAATGCACAGTTGAATAAATTCGTTCCATTCTGACATTTGCTTCCAATAAAATTGCAATTTTGGAAAAATTCCGGGAGCCTCCAGTATGTTAAATATTTCGACTTTATAATTATATGAGCTTACCTTCCAGTGAGACACTTCTGAAAGTCGATTGGCAACGACACAACCAGCACTTCCAGCACCGATAACTATAAAGTCATATTGTTCGGTGTCCCCTGACTGTTGATTGGAATAACTTTGTCCATCATTAAATGCACCAAAATTAGAGTAATATCCCGTACCAGAATCCTGAGTGTACTTGTCGTCTTTGGAGTATCCAAATAATTGCGTTATCAATTGCAAAAATAAAAAAGTCGATGATTGACAATTGGTAACTGATGTGTGGACAGCACACGCTTCCGATAGGTTCGGTGGTACCCAAACCATCTTAAATTAAGCGCAATTACTGGTGCAAACTGCGACACTAAACTATATTTAGTTCTAAATTGAAACTCTAATCAGACTTTTCTCAGCTTTTACCCTTCCAACGCCATAAGCCTTGGTCCCGCCGCACTTACTTCGATTGAAAGTAAAAGTGTCTATAATGTGTTGCGAATTTCTTCGTTACGGTTTTGCTACATAGATAGCTTTTAACGTCTATTATAAATATACACTTGACGGGGCTTAATTTTTTTTGCTGAATTTTTGGCAGTTACACAAGGCAGTTATGAAATTCGGTTAATTTTACCTTCAATTTTTATGATTATTTGGAAATTGGCGTGGTGCCCCAAATATTGGGTACTTATTTAAGTTTTAAGGATGACCTTAATCGATTTTTTACAAAATGCAAGCCAGAGCGAATCAAATTTTGATATTTTTCGGGTCACACTTACGTGTGAAATAAATATTGCAATCACAGTCCTTACAGATAATATAATTATGAGCATGCAAAAACAGATCACAAACGTTTTAAATATCGTTTTAAAAGGACAGCAACCCGATATCTTTTTTCTTGTTTGCTCCAAAATTTTGTAATTTAACACCTCAAGCAAACATCCAGAAGAAACAAACTAAACAAATCAAAAACCATAGTTCAACAATACCTAATTGAATTATTATTTGTTTATGACATATAGTCTATACTAAGTCAATTCGAACAGCTAAAAAAAAGGGTAATGTACCGGGTCTGTTAAGTTTACCAATAAATTTTAAATAAAAATGATCTAATTTTATGATGATTAGACTGCGTATGAATTTTGTCTCGCCCACGCGTTCCCCACCGGCCGGATTCCAGTTGATGAAATAATTTTGGTGGAGAAAAAAATAAAATGATGTCTAAAAAATGTCTGTTCCACTGGGTTTTTTTACCTATTGCCCCTGACAGTGGTGTAGTTTAATTATTAAAATAGGGGGAAGTAAATTCAGTTTATTCCTTTATTCGTTATTGGAAATTTTAGACAGTATCTTAAGAGTGTGCCCGAGTGTGGTATTACTATTGTAGTGTAGTGTTATTATTTAAGTTATTTTGTTGTTGTTGCCGTTGCTGTTGTTACCGTTCTTGTTAATATTGTTGTTATTTAAATATTTAATTAAGATGGCGTTGTGTAGACCTTTTGATGTTTCTGATAATGAAACGAACAATGTGGAAGCCGATTCCATGGCGGAGCCGTTGGAATTTTGTAATAAAGATTTACATATTCAAACTCAGACACCTATTTTAAGTATTTACACCTGCTTAGAAAGTGAAAGTCCTGGGACCTCCCAAAACGAAATATTAAAAAGGATTTGTGAGCCCACTAAACTTGCTCCAACTACAGTTCACACAGTAATTAGAGCAGGAATTATTATCGACCATTTCGTAAAGCGAGAAGCTTAATAAAGTTGATAATGGTGACAAGGAAGTGATACGCCGAGTTGTATATCAATTTGACGAGAAAAACAAAGTCCCGACATTAGAATTGATTCGGGATAAGTTACGGGATTATTCTGATTATGAATATAAATCTCTGGGGACCTTACGCAGTAGTTTGCTAGATTGTGGCTTCAAAAAATTGAACAGAAGAATGGTTTAATGGAATCGTCTCGTATCGTAGCATGGCGGCAAAAATATTTACGTAAAATTAATGTATATCGCCAAGTAAAAAGGGAGATAGTGTATATGGTTGGGTGGATGATAGTAATAAGTGCACACCAAATGGACCTTGATCTCGCGGTAAACAAGTTATCATACTACATCAAGCGATACTAAGGGTTTTGTTCCTAACGCTTTATTGTTGTTGGTCAAAAATATACTATACAGGGTGTAACTAAATAAGTGTAAAACATTTAAGGGGGTGATTCCTCATCGAAAAAAAGATAGGATCTTTCATATAAACAAACTTGATTGGAGCATCCCTTATTAAGATACAGCCTCTTAAAGCACTAAAAAAGTTACAATATTGAAATTAACCTGACATTTTCTACTACCAAAAAGACACTTAGCCAGTAATTTATTTGGTTTACCCCATGGTTGTAAGGGGTGGAAAACGCAACCCCTAAAATTTATTTCCAATGCAACTTTTTGCCTTATTATTTGTTTACCATTTAAAAATTAATTTCCGATAGCCTGTTTCATTCTAAACAAAAAATGTCTCTTGAATTTTTTGCCCAAAATAAACCAGTTCGCAGCAAAAAATTATTTTACGACCAAGATACATATCGCCATAAAACGAAAATACGAAACTAATTTATCTAGTAGGCCGCTATTAGCGATAGTGACAATTAAATTGGTATCAAGCTGTCAGTTTGTAAATTTTTAAGATTGAAGTAATACTAATTGTGTATTGTTGTTCTGTTCTTAATTTGTTACTTTAATAATTCACTTGTTATTAAAATGGCATACACAAATGAGGAAATGGCTGATATGCATTACGTTTACGGTCTGTCGCAGGGGAATGGGTTAGAAGCTTCTAGAAGATATGCTGAAATGTATTCTCAACGGCAGCATCCTTCACATAGAATATTTGCCCGACTTCATCAACGATTACGAGAATATGGTTCATTCGACAAAAGAACGCAGGATTGTGGTCGCCATCAAGAAGTAAGAACACCACAGCTTGAGGAGGCAGTACTTAATTTGATTGAAGAACAACCTACTACCAGTACTAGAAAGATTGCTTTCCAGCTAAATGTTAATCATATGACGGTTTTTCGAATTTTAAAGGAACAGCTCTTATACCCTTACCATCTTCAACGAGTACAGGCACTGTTACCGCGGGACTTTCCGAACCGTCTTGAATTTTGCAATTGGATGCTGGAAATGATTAGAAGAAATCGTGACTTTCTGAAGACGATCGAATTCACAGACGAATGTAGTTTTTCTCGGGCCAAGATTATTAATTTTCATAATTACCACATATGGGCTGATGAAAACCCTCACGCTATTGTCGAAAGTAACCATCAAGAACAGTTTTCTCTTAACGTGTGGGTCGGAGCTATTGGGGATTATTTAATTGGGCCTCATTTTCTACCTCCTTGATTAAATGGTGATTCATACGTTCAATTTTTAAGAGAAGTGCATCTCGTACTGCTGGAGGAAGTTCCTTTGGGCGTTAGAAGGGATATGTTTTTTATGCATGATGGGGCTCCCGCCCATTTTAGTCAAGTAGCACGTCAGCATTTAACTGAAACATATGCAAATCAGTGGATAGGTCGGGGAGGACCACAGAATTGGCCCGCTCGATCCCCGGATCTCAATCCTCTCGATTTCTCTACTTGGGGCCATTTACAGCATTTGGTTTATCGTACTCCTGTTCGCGATGTAGAGGACTTAAGAAACCGCATCATCGATACATGCAGGGTAATAAGAGAGACTCCAGGAATATTTGAGCGAATACGTGGCTAAATGCGCCGACGTCTAGACGCATGCGTAATGTCTGAAGGTAGACATATTGAACATTTACTATGATTTCTACATGTTGTATGTTTTGTTATTAATAAATTAGTTTTGTTTGTTCCCCTTTCATCATTTAATGCAGGTAGTAACTACAAAAGAACAATAAACCCAGTTCGCATTTATGACGATGTATCTCTGTAGTTGTTCGTAAAATAATTTTTTGCTGCGAACTGGTTTATTTTGGGCAAAAAATTCAAGAGACATTTTTTGTTGAAAGAATGAAACAGGCTATCGGAAATTAATTTTTAAATGGTAAACAAATAATAAGGCAAAAAGTTGCATTGGAAATAAATTTTAGGGGTTGCGTTTTCCACCCCTTACAACCATGGGGTAAACCAAATAAATTACTGGCTAAGTGTCTTTTTGGTAGTAGAAAATGTCAGGTTGATTTCAATATTGTAACTTTTTTAGTGCTTGTGAAAAAAATTGTTAAATAAATTTTATGTACCCCCTTTAAGGGGCTGTATCTTAATAAGGGATGCTCCAATAAAGTTTGTTTATATGAAAAATCCTATCTTTTTTTCGATGAGGAATCAGCCCCTTAAATGTTTTACACTTATTTAGTTACACCCTGTATAATATAATAAGCACTCATCGGCTGACTACCGTAGAGACATGACCGCCAGTCTATTGTTAATGCTTTTATACTTGGTAATATAAGCATAGTTGTTGATCAAGTAAACGACAGTGGTATATGGATAAAATGTATCAAGCAAGTCATAGAGAAGCAGGATAAATATTGTATTTTACCGGCAATTGATTCCATTATTATATCTCCAAATACGGATTGAAGCTCTGAAAATTCGGAAAGTGAATTTTGACTTTTTGTAATAATATAAAGATAAACGGGTATTAAGTGTTTTCTTATCATCACTATATATGATGTCAATTAAAAAAAAAATAGAATTGTGTACCTAGTTATTAGAAAATTATTGGGAATAAGTTGGAAATAATTGAAATGCTGCCCCACAATGCCGGCCTCAATAGTTTTCATGTTCTTCCAATTGGTTTTGTATACATAAAATAAAAATTAATTAATGTGGTAAAATATTTTCCATTCACAGTGTTGTACGCCGCCCATGCTTCTGAAGGAAGTTGCCGGCTATAATCAGAATTTCGGTTTCTTGCCGTTCCGATTGACTTTGTATATACTATACCTACATCATAATATATAAGTATAACTTCTTGAGGATTCAGTCGCGTTTGGGCTTGAAAGTAAAACTCTTTTTTTACTACGCCGAGCTTTCGAAAATGTTTATTTTCTTTGTCAAGGCTATGAGCCAGGACATATTCGGCGTCTTGGTGAAAAAAAAACGCTTCCAAATAGTTACTCTTTGGTTGCAGTAACATCAGTTTCAATGAAAAAAAAAATATTTTCATAAAATATACAGCGTGTCCAGAAAAGTTCTAGACATATGGAAATTTTCTTTATTGTCGATTTTACGAAAAAAAGTTATTCTTTATAAAAGGTTTTGCTTGATGCGCAAATAATATTGACATATCAAAACTTAAGATATCATGTACACGGCGCAAAAAAATATAGAAACACAGAATTACGTTAAGAGGGAAGTACCCCCAATTTATTTCAGAGCAAATTGTTATAAGAAAACTTTACGAAGGACTACAAAACGTGGTCAGATACAATTTTTCGTTGAAATATTTTAATTTACAGGGTACCATCAAAAAGCCTTTGAAAAATATTTTTTTATTTTATTTCTTTAACAGTTACCTGCAACAATTTTGCAACAACTATGTGCAATACTATAGTAACGAATATTGACATGTTAGTCGAAAATCATTTACTATATTTCGACTTATTAACAAGAGTTTTTCGTTAGTTTTGTCATGGGTGTAAAGTTAACGCTGCAGGAGAACATAGAAATTGTACTTATTGTCGGAGATTACTATAAACTTATTAGGGAAGCCGCACTCATATTTAATACTAGACACCCTGACAAAATGGTATGTAGCGCCACTATAGCAAACGTAATGAATAAATTTAAAGCTACTGGTTCAATACAACAAATGGTCCACAACAGAAGAAAAACAACTCAATGTAATGCAAGCGGTTATCGAAGACCCGAAAATTTCTTTAAGAATATTGTCAAAAACTATTCCAGTTGACGTCAAAAAGTCTACTGCTAGTAATATTTTAAAAATAAATTAATTTCATCCATATAAACCGAAATAAATTCATAAGCTTCTTCCAACAGATTTTGAATCCTCTTTCCTATTTTGCGCGTGGTTCCAAGACGAGTGTGAAGTTGATCCCTTTTTTGCGAGAAAAATGTTATTTACAGCGGCGTGGCATGCTCCAAAAATTGCGGTGGTGGAGTGACAACAATCCAAATTTTGTAATCGAATGCCGTAGTCAATATTCATTTAAACCCAATGTTTGGTGTGGCATTTTTAATGATCGGATCGTTGGACCATACTTTTTCCGACAAAATATAAATGCTGCCATTTACCTGAACTTCTTAGGGAACCAGTTGTCTCAATTTCTTGACGAACTGGCATTAAATATAAGACGTACAATTTGATGGAGCCCCATGTCATAGTACTAACACAGTATAACTGGGTATTTGAATGAAGTATTTCCGCACCGTTGGATAGGCAGACGTTCAAATTTTCTTTGGCCAGCCAGGTCGCCTGACATCACACCCCTGGACTTTTTTTTTATGGAGCCGATTAAAATAAATAGTGTATGAACATAGACCTTTTCAGGATATTGACCATCTTAAGGCAGTAATAATAAACTTTGTCCAAGAAATCACTCCCAATATGATACTGGCGACAGTAAGAGAAATTACAAGGCTTACTATAGTTTGCATGGAAAAAGAAGGGGGCATGTGGAGACATAATTTTTCACTTTAAACTATCTGTTTTTAGATAACTTTTATCATGTAATTGCTAAAATATTGTTTATTATTCACATTCACAATTTATTTTTGCTCTAAGGATTTTAATATTTCTGATAGGTAGATAGGTTGATTTTAGAACATAAAATAATATCGCATCATTTTTTTACGTAATTGGTTTCCAAAAATAAAAATTGAGGGTTCTTCCCTCTTAATGTAATTCTGTGTTTCTATATTTTTTTGCCGCCCTGTACATGATATCTTAAGTTTTGATATGTCAATATTATTTGCGTATCAAGCAGAACTTTTTATGAAGAATAACTTTTTTTCGTAAAATCAACAATAAAGAAAATTCCCATATGTCTAGAAATTTTCTGGACACGCTGTACATACAATGTAAACCAAATATAGGTACTTTTTTTTTTTAATTTGTACTCGAATATCCACTACATATTCTTAACAAGCAAAAAATAAAAGTATATTTCTATACTTACGTGTTCTAATTAATTTTTATAACATTAGAACTTTCTAATACCTATTACACTTAGTAAAAAAAATCCATAACAGTAAACAGTAACTGTAACATTACATAACCTTTAATATTAAATTCGTCATTAGCAGAATCATCATTTACTTCTTTCTATAAGTTGCTGCTGGCGTAAACCTTTCAGTTTTAGTTTCTCGTTTTTAGTTTGAAGCCTTGTCAGTTTAAGCTGTTCGAGTAGCACTCCGTTAAAGCTCAGAAGTTGATAGATTTCTCGTTTCATCTGTTTCAGCAGGTGACAACCTCTGTGTTGTGAAAACATTTCGGAACGTGAGGTAAAATTGGCTATTTTGTTCTGTTTGGCGTGTTTCACTGCTTGTCCCAACTGTCCCGACGAAACTTTGACTTCTAGTAGCTTCGCTTGAATTTTGTCGAACTGCTAAAATACCAAACAGATTTTCTGGTGTCTGAACCAAATTCAAAATTTTATAAACTGTGCTTTTCATATTATTTAGTAACTTATTCAACAGCTCAATAGTTACAGATTTTCCTTTGTGTATTAAAAATTCATCGCTGATTACTCTCCAGGCATTTTCGTTTGCTGAAACCATTTCTGGTTTGACTTGTTTAATACCACTTTATATTTTAGAATAATGCTAACTAAATGCGATCTGTTATCCGAAACATTTTTAGGTTTTTCAGTATCTTCATCACAAAACAGAAAAGCTAAATAAATTCCCTTTTAGACACGCGTGTAATACTATATAAATATTCGCATATACCGGGTGTTGCATCGTCGAGCGGGACATAGGAAATCCCATGTAATTTTAAATGGGGTCAATTATTGGCTTCCCTAATTATTTTAGAGAAAAATTCTATTTAGGTTTATTAAAGAGCACTAAAAGCCACATTCAAAAGAATAACTTTAGATATTTTTGATGAGCCCGTTTACGGGTTATCGCCGATTTCTTTTTAACTATTTCTCCTTTTTATGGCCCCGTATTTGCGGGCACCAGTCAAGGTAAAAGATGACTGTCAAATAAAGTTGTCATTTTGAAATGTGTGCTTTATTGTTATAAAAACTCGTACATCGAAAATATTAAAGGTGTATTTATGAGTACAAATTAATCTGAATAAAACTAAAATAAAGTATCCAATTACAAGGTTAATTATGACATTTTACATGTTTCAATATTTTACTAATTAATAGGTAGGTACTATTAAATTGTTAGAACTTTAGGATTTAAGAAGATGTTCAAATATTCCTCCATTGACTGCTAGACAATAACCGAGGCGATCATAAAATTCTCTTCTTACATTCGCTAGTTGGTAAACTGAAATTCTATTGCATTCGGCAGAAATAGCATTTTTTAACTCGTCTAGATTTGGGTATTTTTTATCTTTGTATATCCTGTTTTTTAAATGGCCCCAGAGAAACAAATCATTTGCCGATAAATCAGGAGACCTGGCTGGCCAATTTACTGTATGATTTAAGCCAATAACATTTCCATTAAAAGCACGGTTTAAATATTCCCGGACAGCCAGAGTACTATGTGCCGGGCAGCCATCCATTTGGTACCATACTTCCTGATTTTCCCTGGCGGCATCATGTAAAGTAGGTAAAATATGATCTTCAAGTAGTTCCAAAAAATATTTTGCATTTAAATTTCGTGTAAGAAATAATGGCCCGATAATATTTTCTCCGAAAATCCCAGCCCATACATTAACTTTTTGTGGATATTTCGTCCTTGTTTCCACAAACCTGTGTTGGTTTTCTTTGCTCCAATATCGATAATTTTGAACGTTGGGTTCATTGGTTAAGGTAAATGTGCATTCGTCAGTGAAACAAATGTTTTTTAAAAATTCCCTATCCATGTTTGCTCTTTCCATCATATACCAAAACAAAACTCGTGTCGTCGTATTTCGTCCCTATCTCTTAGCTCTTGGTGCTTTCCATATTTGTATGAATAATATTTATGTCGTTTCAAAGCTCGTAACGCTGTGGTGTGATACAATCCTATGTCATCCTCAAGTTTCCTTGTGCTGATCTTCCCATCATTTTCTTCCACGCACAATAAAACTTGCAAGTCCCTATCATTTCTTGCATCTCTTCTTTGTTCCTGCCTTTCTTCACATCTGCAGTTATTTATTACAGTGCCTTTTGTCTCAAATTTCTTGATAGTCCTTTCGACTGTAGATTTTGCAGGTATCGGTCTATTCGGATACAGAGCAGCAAACATGTCTGACACATTTTGATAACTATTTCCTTGATAATACCATTTAATCATCAATATTTTTTCTTCAGAAGTGTAATTCATGGCTAATATTTTCGATGTACGAGTTTTTATAACAATAAAGCACACATTTCAAAATGACAACTTTATTTGACAGTCATCTTTTACCTTGACTGGTGCCCGCAAATACGGGGCCATAAAAAGGAGAAATAGTTAAAAAGAAATCGGCGATAACCCGTAAACGGGTCTAAAGTTATTCTTTTGAATGTGGGTTTTAGTGCTCTTTAATAAACCTAAATAGAATTTTTCTCTAAAATAATTAGGGAAGCCAATAATTGACCCCATTTAAAATTACATGGGATTTCCTATGTCCCGCTCGACGATGCAACACCCGGTATAGCGTTCGAATGTGAACAACAATAATCAAGTTAGGACTTTTGGAAGTATTACCTTAGCTTTATTCACATAATAACAACAGTTTGCTTCTACCTTTAAGGTAACTCTTCACTCGCAAGTAAATGCTTATAAGTACTTACTTGTTTTTATTCATCACACCACATAGCAAAATCGGTAATTTCTCCGGTACGATGCTAATTCTGGTTAAGAATAGGTAAATGGGTTTTTCTCATTTAACTTGTACCTACTAGATACTAATTTTTTTTGAGTTTTAGTTTTAACAATTAATTACTATTGAGTTATGTCATAGTATAAAACGAACTAAGACCTAAACTAATAACACCAGTGCATATTTATTTTTGTTTTAATTTTTTCATAAAAAGTAATCTGGTAACTGATGTGACTGTCATGGCATAACACTACAAATATAGGTTTATATGAAACAATAATTTTCGTTTTGTTTTCTACATATTATTTTTAGTTTTTTTTTCAGTATACAGGGTGATTCAGGAGGAAATGTCAATATTTTAGGTACAGTGACGGAAAGAAAATTTCGTACACTTATTTTTTCCTGATGTGATGTCGGCTTTTGTATACCTAGATCACCTGGAAATGCACTTCACTTTTTGACAAATTGTTATCGGTGTCATCAGATTTAAAAATTATATTATTTCATTTTAACAAATTTTGTGAACATGAATCAACTCGAGAAGGCGAGATTAATGGGTTTATTCGATGACGGTGTTTCTCTACAAAGAATAGCTGAGCAATTTGGGAAACCAAGAAGCACTATACAAAGCCTCAGAACTAAATGGGATAATACAGGATCATTGGTAAGAAGGGCTGGAAGTGACAGAAGAAAAATTTCAAAGGAAAATCAAGAAATGATCCAATAGATTTTTTACGAAACAATCCATTTCAGACGACTGTAGATTAGAAGCACACAACCAAACTAATTTTTTCTGGGACAGGAAAAACGGCGAGAAATCGTATAAGGAAAAAATCGGAATTGAGAAATAAGGTAGCTGCTAAAAAACCGTTTTTGCAGTATTTCTATAAATTCGAGGAAGATTTAATACTCAAGCTTATACAGGGTGTTGGGAAAACGTGTTTGGATACTTGGACAGGTGAATCTACATGATAAAATAATGTTAGTAAGTCATGTAACAAAATATCGAAATCTCAATATTTTCTAAGTTATGGTCTGTCAAAGTTCAATTTTTTTTTTCTTATTTTTGATGTAGGGCATTTACTTTTTCACCAATTAATTTGATTTTTGGCACAGAGACTTATCTTCACGATTTCTATAACTCTGTTACCAAAATGTTGCCCTATTCTGCCACCAGAGGGCACTTTACCTGAAAACCATATTTTTTTTTCGCATATCTTTTTGGATTTGACAGATATTACAAAACCAAATATGCCTTGTGAAAGACAATAAAATACTTATTAAAAAAGTTACTCTTCATTCGAGTCGATAAACCTCACCGTTTAGTCACAAATTAGCAGTAAACATTTTATTACCATTAAATCAGTACGTCCAATAGGCGCAAATAAATCAAGTTACCATGCTTTAAATTTAAATAAATCTGTCAATAAAATACCTAATAAGTTATAGGACTAAATACTAAATTATATCAACGTAAACAATTTATTTTTATTTATTTATTTTCAGTTTTATTCACCTAATAATAATTTATGTATTGGTAATTATTATACGAATAGATAGGTCATTAAATATATTTTTTAACACTGAATGAACAAGTAATTAAGAAGGAAACTAATCATAATATATTCTCAAAATGTCCTCCGTTCATCTCTATACATTTCCTAATGCTTTTCAAGAAATGTTGCCTAACTTTAAAGAAAATACCGGCCGTATTTTGAATAACCTCAAATCCATTAATTACTCTTTGACGTAGATCTTCAACATCGTTTACCGGAGTTTTATAGACCAAAGTCTTTAAATGTCCCCAAAAAAAAAAGTCCATAGGATTAATGTCAGGCGAACGCTGTGCCCAAGGTAATGATCCATTTTGTCCTATCCACCTGTTAGGAAATGTATCATTGAGATATGTCCGTACGTTTAGACTAAAATGGGGTGCATGGAGCGCCATCTTGAAGAAGCCACATGCTTAATCTTGTTTGAATTGGTACATTTTCCATTAATTGTGGAAGGACATTCCGAAGGAAATGTAAATAAACTTCGCCATTTAACGGTCCTTCAAAAAAGTGAGGTCCTATGAGATGGTCTCCTATAATTCCGCCCCATACATTTAATGAGAATCGTCGCTGATGCTGCCGTTCCATAATCGCATGTCGGTTTTCGTATGCCCATTGGTGGGTGTTATGAAAATTGGTAATCCCATGCCGTGTGAAAGTAGATTCGTCCGTGAATAGTATGAAATTAAGGAATCGATTGTTTTGTCGAAATTTCTCTAATAATTGTTGGCACATGTTAACTCGTAACTGTGCGTCACCCTCATAAAGTGCCTGTACCTTTTGTACATGAAATGGGTAAAGAAGATCCTCATGAAGGACTTCCCAAGCCGTAGAATTGTCAATTTCCTCTTCTAAAGCTATATTTCGAGTACTTATACCTGAATTCGCTTCTGCTCTTTCAAGTATTCTTTCTTCCATTTCAACAGTTCTAACGTATCTTGGTCTACCTTTATCAGCAATAGTATTTATAAATGAGCCTATCTCGCCAAGCCTTCGATGAACTTTGATGAAAGTTGGGGCACTTGGAACATTTCTATTAGGATATGTTTCCATGTAAAACCGCCGTGCTTGCTCTGCATTCCCATTGGCTCTCCCATAACAAAAATGCATGTCACGATACTCAGTATTTGAATATACGTGAGCCATTTTATTACTAGGTAAACAGCAACTTAATTTTCACTAATTTTAAAAATGTACTACGTTTATGAATACTTTTAAGGCTTTACTAATGTCTAATTTTTTTACTTATTATTAACTTTTCACCCGTCTTATCATTTATTTAAATTTGAAGCATGGTAACTTGATTTATTTGCGCCTATTGGACGTACTGATTTAATGGTAATAAAATGTTTACTGCTAATTTGTGACTAAACGGTGAGGTTTATCGACTCGAATGAAGAGTAACTTTTTTAATAAGTATTTTATTGTCTTTCACAAGGCATATTTGGTTTTGTAATATCTGTCAAATCCAAAAAGATATGCGAAAAAAAAATATGGTTTTCAGGTAAAGTGCCCTCTGGTGGCAGAGTAGGGCAACATTTTGGTAACAGAGTTATAGAAATCGTGAAGATAAGTCTCTGTGCCAAAAATCAAATTAATTGGTGAAAAAGTAAATGCCCTACATCAAAAATAAGAAAAAAAAAATTGAACTTTGACAGACAGAACTTTGACAGACCATAACATTTTGTTACATGACTTACTAACATTATTTTATCATGTAGATTCACCTGTCCAAGTATCCAAACACATTTTCCCAACACCCTGTATACACATCCTTCAAAATGTTATGTTGCCATCGGTAAACAATATATTTCAACAAGAAAATTTTATATACCAGCATGACAACTGCCCCGTCCATACAGCAAGGAGAGTTTCGGACTGGATACGGGAAAATAACATTTCATTGTTACCTTGGCCCTCAAGAAGCCCTGATATCAATCCAATCGAAAACGTTTGAGGGTGAAAGAAATTAACAAGAACAATGATTTCATCCTCAAAACAGTGATGATTTGTGGAATAAAATTGAAGAAATTGCCGCTTTAAAATATTAAACCAGTGTTTTTTTTTTAATATTTAAATAATCTGTTTTATATTTAATTTTGAAGTCATGTATTGTATATTATTATCTTGATTTTCCTTTCAAATTTTTCTTCTGCCACTTCCAGCCCTTCTATCCAATGATCCTGTATTTTCGCATTTAGGTTTGAGGCTTTGTATAGTGCTTCTTGGTTTCCCAACTTGCTCAACTATCTAGGAATACTTTCTTCCAATAAATAATTTTATATACAGCCTTCTTTCTATCATTACTGGAATAAGAAACGCAAGGTATAGAGGTGAGATAATTGTAAAAAGCCCAGTTTACCAAATTATTCAAAAATGGCATAAAATGTTAACCTCAGTGTACGAAATTTTATTTCCGTCACATGTTGTTAATACATGTTCTGTCGTACATTAAGTGCAACATCTTCTAATAGGGTTTCGCAAGTGATTCTGTAGCAAATTTAGGTATACTTGTCTCGTTAGATTACCGTCGATTATGAATGGATCGATTAATTGACTATTTAACATACCACCCCACACATTAATGCTGAATTTATGTTGAAAATTATGTTTTACAGTAGTGTGAGGATTTTCGTAGGACCATCGTTATTCATTGTGAAGATTGTTAATACCATCGCGAGTGAACTGTGCTTCATCAGTGAAGAGAACATACTTATACAGTCTTCAATTTGCATTAATCCAATTGCAGAATTGCATGCTTAACGCAAAATTACCATCTTGCAAATGTTAAACTCGTTGTAAGTGATATGGGTTAAAACAATTAATGTGAAGATCCCTCCAAGCAGACGATTGGGTAATTTGATAAGTATCGGCAATTCGCCTTGTACTTAAGCTTGGATCATTTTCGACGGCGTTAAGAATAGCCTCTTCTAGTTGAACATCAAGCCCCGATTCCCGTTCAGACTTCAGATACAATTTTCGCACTTGGAAACATACCAGATTCTCCAGCAGTAGTAAGAACTTGTTGAAAAACCCTTCTATCTGGTGCACTCCAATTCGAAAATCGACGCTGATACTCGGCGAGTGCAAGATTTGAGCTCCTGTTGCAGAAGCCATAAGCGAATATCATATCAGCATATTCACGATGGGAAAATGTCACAAGCATAGTGAAATTAATCTAATATTTCAGTTGTCACAAAATACAAATATGCTGAACACGATTTAACAGTGACAAATCTTATTCTTATTAATACCTAATGGGGTTACTATTGCTAAGCAACAGTGCAAAAACGACAGAACATACTTTTTAAAAACTATAAAACAAATTTAAAACCCAGCCTACTTATACAGGGTGTCCCAAAAGTAATGGGGCATAGAGCAACAGCAGACTGCTTAAGGCGAAATAATGCGATTTATTCAAACTTGCCTTATCCCAAAATAGATAACAACCAAGATACAGGGTGTCAAAGTTTTAATTTTGTTTTCGTTTTTCTTGCGATTATTACTTAACAAAACGACATAGCAGCACAAAATTAAGGGTTTTGGGGCTTCTTGACGTGAAGAATTCAAAGTTATCCATAGTTTTTGTGTAACCAGTAGGGAGCGCTATCTACGGCATGCTCCTTTCATTTTAGCTGGCATAACTTTGTTTAGGCTTCTTGTATCGATATAATAAAAGAAATAAGTTACTTTACTTCTTTTACATCAAAAACGTATAACTTATTGAAGTCGCTAGGAGCAACCGTTTTCGAAATAATGGCATTTCATGTTTTTAATGCAAGAATGCTAAAATATTTAAAATAATTGTGTATTTGTATTAGTGTTATTTATCACAGCTGGCCTTGATTAAAAACAACGACGTTTCCAGGCAACAACATGTTACACAAAGTATCATCTGTCAAAGTTATTAATTTTCTAAGTAAAATACGCAGATATTATCAAATCTTTTAGTAATGCCTCGACATAATTTATTTTCCAATGCGGAAATGCGTGATATGCTTTGTATTTACGCACAAGAAAATTTTAACGGTCGGTGTGCAGGGCGCAGGTACCAAGAAATGTTCCCGAATAGAAGGCAACCAAACCGCAAATTATTTCAAAATATTTATGACCGACTAGGAGAGACTGGTTTGTTTCGACAAAAAAAAAGAGGTTTCGGGCCGTCCAAAAAGTGTAACACCAGAACAGGAAGAAGAAATCTTAGTTCGTGTAGCAGAAAATCCAGAAGTGAGTTCCAGGAGATTGAAGGCAGCTACAGACGTAAGTAAATCTTCAATTGTTAGAATATTTCACGATGAAAGCCTGTACCCATACAACTTTAGCCCGTACAGTATTTACTGCCGCCTGATCTTCCAGCCAGACTTCAGTTTTCTCATTTCTTCCAAAATCTGGAAAATACAGATCCAATGTTCTTAAATCGTGTGTTGTTCACAGACGAGGCGACATTCACTCGACCGGGTGTATTCAATTACCGAAACAGATATGCGTGGGAAAATGAAAACCCGCATTTATTTGTTGAACATCACTTCCAACACGAGTTTAACGGCAACATTTGGTGTGGAATTATCGGAAATCATCTTATAGGCCCCTTTGAATTACGGCCAACTCTAAACGGAGATTCATATTTGAATTTTTTACAAAATAAACTTGGAGGGCTTTTAGAAGATGTACCACTAAACGTCCAGCGAAATATATATTTCATGCAAGACGGGGCGCCGGCACACTTCTCCAGACAAGTGCGAAATTATTTAAATGAACAGTTCCCTGTACGTTGGATAGGCCTTGGTGGCCCCTTGACTTGGCCGGCGCGAAGTCCGGATTTTAATCCAATGGACGTCTGCATTTGGGGTTATTTGAAAACCATTGTTTATAACAGTTCAATAAACAACCGTAATGAGTTAAATCAAAACATTATCCGACAGTCTTTTGTAAAACGTGTAGCGAAATGTATTGAGGTCAATGGTGGACATTTTGAACAATTGCTATCACGGCGTTACCATTTTTATTTTTAACTATTTTGTTACTTTTAAATGTTATTAAACTAAGTATGAAATAAAATTTTTGATTAGAATAACATTAGTAATTCCGTATGTGAAAAAGCGTGTTTATTAGAAAAAAATAGTCAGTAGTTAAGTATCTACATTAACTTTGACACAAATGTAGCTGATTTACAATAATTTTAAGTCAGAAATTCACCGTTGCTCGATTTTCCGTTACTTTTGGATCACGTACTTAGTTTAATTGGACATATGAAATGCCATTATCTCGAAAATGATTGCTCATAGCGACTTTAATAAGTTATACGTTTTTGATGTAAAAGTACTTTTTTTTATTCGTCGGATCGATATAAGAAGCCTAAACAAAGCTATGCCAGCTAAAATGAGTGGGGCATGCCGTAGATAGCGCTCTCTACTGGTTACACAAAAACTATAAATAATTTTGAATTCCTCACCTCACAAAACCACAAAACCCTTAATTTTGTGCTGCTATGTCGTTTCGTTAAGAAATAATCGCAAAAAAACGAAAACAAAATTAAAATTTTGACACCCTGTATCTTGGTTGTTATCGATTTTGGGATAAGGCAAGTTTGAATAAATCGCATTATTTCGCCCTAAGAAGTCTGCTGTTGCTCTGTGTCCCATTACATTTGAATATTGTTTACCCCTGTATTTAGGTAACGGCCGGGAATAGGAACCATGTTTATAGGAACTATTATGTTTATTTCGGGTCCTTGAATACGTACCTAAAATATTGACATTTCCTCCTGTATCACCCTGTATAACTAATTTTGTGACAACCATAACAAAAGGGCAGTATTGAATAAAATCTGTTTCTCTGGGGTGACAGAAAGGTAACCCATGTGACAGTAAGGTAATACTTATAAGAAAAGAACAAAACGAGCACAACCTTTATTAATTACTTTAAACAACAAAAACATTTAAGTAAAATATTTATTGCAATCACTTTTAATATAAAGACTGACTGAGAAATATTTGACTCTTCTACGTGTTTTTTTTTTTGTCAAATACAAAGACACTGAAGCAACAGAAGTTACCATTGGTCACATAGATTACCGCTAAGTACGGTAACATATTTGTGACGGTAAGTTATGGTGACATACTCAAAATGTCACATAGTATTTTTATAAAAAATATCATATCAATAAAATGAAATTATGCAAAAAATACATCAACAATTATTTGTATTAAAAGGTTTAAAGGCAAAGGCAATTTTGCACATTTACTATTTCATTCCAACATCGAGTCAACGTGTATCATATTTTGTATGAAAATGACTAAATTAAATTATGATGATTTTTCTATCAACGATTCCTTTAAAACTAAGGTTAATTGATTTTTTCTTCAAGCATCAATAAACTTTTTCTACTAATTTTTTGATGTTAAAGTTTTGCTTTTTTTACAGTAGACGGTTGCTATAAACAGTGGAAATAAAAGTATATACTTTATTTATTTTTAAAAAATACAACAATGAACTATTTATTAAACATCAGATTAAAAGTACAGTTATTTATTGTGGCCCCAGAAAAATTAACACAAGGTGTTGCGATGTTGCGATTTTGACTTGTTTTTGTATTTTCTAGCGTTAAACCCTCCGTGGAACCACTTGCTGTTGAATTTATGTCAATGTTAATAGGGATTGGTTCAGCAAAATGAGGTTGTAAAATTTTTTTTCGCATTTTATACAGTAATGCACTAGATTAATGACCTCAAAATCGTACAGTAATGGGTCACTTTACAGCATAGCAATCATTACTGCATAAAACGTCAATGTCATTCAAAACACAATTTTACAAGAAAGAAATTCGTTTATTTTAAATCTTATTACAATAAATATTAAAAGAACAATTATTTAAGTTAGAAAAGGATGCAACTGCTGACCTCGCCGTATTAAGTAGTTGTTGCTGAACATTTTTTTCATTCACCACAATTCACATTCACTCTTCAAATATGATTTTATTTGGATGCTGTCAATAGTCGTCAAACACAAAAAAAGCATCTTGTTTATATTGCTAAGTTACCGAGAAGTCATACTACTAAGTTTTTGTAGATTTTCTTCAGTAACTATTCTTTTTAGATTTTAATATGAAATGCAAAATAATTAATTACCTTATAAAATGCGAAAAAAATAGTATACGCACCTCGTCAGAAAAGTGTTTTTACTTGACTCGTATGGAAATTAATTCAAACTAACCATACTCGTCAAGTGAAGTTCCACTTTTCTAAACTTGATACGTAATGTACTATTTTGCAATATCTTTCTTGTTGGTGATCGATTCTTTAATGTACCCTTTAGCTACACTATACTTGATTTTCATCCCCCGTGGCGCTTTAAACACGTAATGTCTGCACCTGCATCTACAAGCAGTGTAGCTGAAGTTCTCCTTAAACAGTGACCGGTATATTCTGTGGCATCAGGTAATTTTAAGAAAACTGAAGCTTCCTTAGGAACAGTACTTATCTTATGAATTCCCATTACCATGGGACAACAGCGACCATTTACAAATTTTAAAAATAATATTTTTTCATTCATGCCTTCTGGACGTAATGATTCACATTTTTTATATATGCTTAAATATTACAATAGTAAACGATCGCGGTTTTCTAGATTTACTATCAGGAATTCTTATGTGAATGGCAGATCTTAAGTCTTGTATCTCATCAACGGTCATTTTTACAATTTCTTCACATCGGCATGCACCAGAAATACCAATAACAAGTACAATCTAAAAATACCATGATATATTTCATAAAAAAACTTGTATTCTTGACGTAATATCTAAATTTACCTTAATTCCCAAATACTTCTGATTAGGAGCTTCAGATAGCCAAGTTTTAAATTGTTCCCTGATATTTATCAGTATTTACTTTAGCTCTTTTGGGAGTGTAGCTTTCATTTTGCTTATTTAAATAAGCACGTAGCTTCAAAAACTTGCTTATGTCTATCCCTTGCCTGATATTTAGAATTGACCTTATCATAGAATAATGTGACCAGATTGTTGAACTTTTCATTTTTTGTTTGTTTGCCAGTTTAGAGAAATACGCCAAGAGTACATTTTCAGCATTATTATTTTTGATGTCTTTCTCATTACACCATCTCTGGAATCTTTTGAACGCAGCTCGTAAATACTACTGGATTTGGTTGGCAACAAATTGTCCACCACATCTGCTGCAACTTTGGCAACCTCCGGGGGCGTACAGGTAAATTCTGATTCTGACATTTTTATTTAAAGTAAAGTGTTCGATTAAAAAAATAGTTATTTGCATTACTAGATGTGAAAGTTAATTTTTTGGTGTGAGGAGGTTTTTAAATAGCCGAGGCGAAGCCGAGGTGGTTGAATACCTCCGAACATCAAAAAAGGCTTTCGCATCATGTGATGTATTAAATTTTCTACTACTGTTCTCTGATCAATATATTATGAAGTAATGAACTTTGATTTTATTTAACTAATAATAATAAAATAAGGTTTTTCCACCTGTAAAATAATCCATGACAACTAGTTATTTGAGTACTGTCAGAGTCTGTCAGTTCGAATTTTTTAACTTCGCTAGTCTAAAATGTTCTCCCAAGACCAAAACGTTGCTATTGTTACCTGAAAAGTCGAAAGATAGATACTATCAAACGTACAACCTGTTTCTGGAATGGTTCGCGGATAAAAACGTTTCTCAAATTGACGAAAATGTGATGTTAGCGTACTTCTTAGAGAGTGTTCGTGTTTTTTTGTCCTGTCACCGAAAGTAGTACTTTCGTAGCTAGAAACATACTTCTTTCGGAGCTAGCAAGGTATAATATTCAGGTAACTCTAATGTTTACTTTCGTGATCTTTCGTGTTGTTAGGGCCCGAAGCTTAATTTATTTATACAGTAGTAGAAACATAGTATTTTTTAAACAGGAAATTAAAGCTTGGAAATTGCCTGTTATAAGATTCACTGACACGACGCGACGTTTGAAGAAAAAATAATATGTTTCATTCGTAGTAAAAGCAACTAGTTAGGACTCGTCTGTAATTCAGACTCGTCATAAAAAGTATTGCTTTTACTCCTAATAAAACAATATACTATTAGTTCATGTTCGTAAAATCCGACAAATGTACAATATGTTGTCGCAAAAGGTTGGTGACTCAACTGGCACAAGTTATATGAGAATTACCCAAATACGAACAAAAATAATGTAATGTAATAAATAATTTTCAATTTTGATTTTTTTTTTTAAATCTATGAATGAAATACCTAATATGATTAATGTATAGTAATACCCGAAATTAACCACTTTTACCACACAAATTAAATATAAAAAAAAATTGTTGTTAAATCATTTGAATTGTAAACCATAACTAATTAAAACTGGTCAAAATTTAAATGGCTTTTTAAGTTGTGCCGAATATTATGCTTCTGTCGCAAAAATCGACGGCATGTACTTAACTTTTTTGTGAATCTATAGTCAATCTAGTTTTGGTTATGGAGCAAATCAAAGTCGATTATAAAACTTTTGTATAAAATACAAAAATGTAATTCAAAAAAGAATTCGTCCAAGTTAGTATAGTATTAATATAATGGTATTGCCCGCCATGACAAATTGATTTTTAAGATTTTTAATCGCTCGTTTCAATATCAAGCGTAGGCAATATAAATAGTAAACAGTTCTAATTAACGAGAAAGTGTAAAGTTATTTCTTATACCGTTGTTTAAATACAAATCGTTTTATTATTTTATACTAAAGTTTTTTAATTACTTCGTTATTATTAAATACCTAGTTATATAAGGAAATACGTACAAAAAAATTGAGAACTAAGGTCAAGCGTAATTTAATCTGTTAATATTTTTAGGCAATTAGTTTCATCAATCCCGAAGGTGTGTAAGTTCCACTTACTTACTACTTCTATTTAGTTTAATTACTACAAATAATACACAGGAAATGACTTAGAGTACGAAGAGAAATATTTATTCTCTGGACGTTAGAGAACTGGCTAGAGAAAAAAGAAAAGCCAGTAGAAAATGGCAGCAAACCAGAGACCCGGCAGACAGAACTATCCCAAGCAAAAAAGTCCAAGGACTGAAGAGAGAGACACAAAAAAAAAAGAAAACTTAATTAACAACTACTTGTGCCACCTAGCTGCAGATCCAAAAAACTAGACCCACACCAAAGGTTTCTCTAATTAGAAAAGGTATAGCAGGTACATGGGCCAGGGATAATAAATAAACAGCAGTGTTTTCAAAACGTTTAAACCAAACCAAATTCAGAGAAACTTAATATAAGACGAGGCAGTTAGTTTAGTTACTCCGAAAGAAGTTGCTCGAGAAATAGAAATCAATTTGAATCCCAAAGAATATCCCTGTTTTAATCTTAAAAGGAATTGTGCTCCACACTTCTCTCTTCAATGCAATCATTCGACTGAAACACGGCTAGATATCATACTTTGTTTAGTTGTATCATGCAGTGCCATATTATGTAAAAAGCAGAGCAGCACCAGTGGCGGCTTTAGGATTTGGTTTTGGGGTGGGGCGCAAAAATGGTTCCTTGCGCCAAAGGCGCTCTTTGCGCTGCAGGCGAAAATTTTTTGGGTGCCACGCCTTTTTTTTGGGTAACATACCTAATTCTAATTTTTCTTCCAAACTTAGAGAACTAAAAACAAACTTAAAAATAAAATTAGATTTTTTTAGTGTTTTGTGTAAATAATAGTAAAAATGTAAAAGAAGAAGAGCCCTTGAGGGGGGGCCCCCCCCCCTAAAGCCGCCACTGAGCAGCACTCTGTGCTTTTGCTTAGAAAATAGAAATTATAGTCGAAGACTAATAATTTAAGAAACAAAAATTATCCTATACAGAGAAATTGGATGAATTTGACCACTTTTAAGATTTAACCGAGTATTATGAAAATGAAACAATGAAAAGAAAAAAAATTTGTCGTTTCATTAAATACATATTAAGAATCTACCCTAAGGAAAACAAAACACCTACTTATTCAAATTTAGAAAATCGTTATATTCAATTATTGATATAATCATTTAATTGAATGCTTTGATATTTACAGTGCGACACCTTCATTTAACTTTTAAAAAGTAATTTATTATTCTCGATTTTCTTGTAATCTTCTAATGGCTGATATTCCCTCAGGTGTTATTGAAAACGTTCACTAAAAGTATGTAACGAAGTTTTTGATGGATGATGAAAAAAACAAAGGGGAAGAAAAAAGTGAGTGTCGATTACTTTTCTTAATAAACATGGCTGAAGGTAATAAGTTAATGTTCGAATCAATTTCTAATTTTATTTTTGACATATTAGCATATACAAACATGTATAATGTTAAATTATTAATTGGATAATATGTACATAATACAACATACTAAAATTTTTCACAGCTTCTAGCAATTTTATTTTTCGAGATCTACAACTTTTGTTGATCTCGGATAAGAAAGTCGCTAGAAGCTGTCATAGGAGCTATGCTCCACTCCACAATTATTCGTTGATTTCTCGACCGGAATAAAATTTAAATGACAACCCTCAGTCGTAATCCCAACCATAAATAAGTTGCCAGACAAATATCTATTGTGTAGGCACCGGACCTTTTGAAAGGGTACAGGCCCTGATTACCTACTAATTTCAATAGTTTAGGTCAGCTATTTTCAACAAAACAATAAATATAAAATAATAGGTAAGTATCTTTATTTTAATCATGTAATTAAATAGCTATTAATATTTATACAAAAATACGAATCTACAATATTATAATAATACAATATTTAACTTAACCTACTCTATATTTAGCTCTGTTTCACTATCACTATCGTCTTCATCTATGCCTAAACTAATTATTAAGGGCCTTACGTTATTATTAATTATTGGATGGATGGGTTTGGTCATTATATCTTTTAGTGTCGTTAATGCAGCTTTGGTCAAAATACTCGTTTCACTAAAACTTGCACTCCGGTCATACCTTTTTTCTAAAATGGTACAGTAAACGTTCTTTATGATGTTTTTGGCATCAAGTGATAAATGTTTTTTCTTCGTTACACCATAACGCCCGGAAGCAATATTATCTGAAGTTTCACACAGATCTGACATATTTTGGATGCTC
Organism: Polydrusus tereticollis; assembly: GCA_963920685.1. NCBI lineage: Eukaryota > Metazoa > Arthropoda > Insecta > Coleoptera > Curculionidae > Polydrusus > Polydrusus tereticollis. Next base: position 20,274,414 of record OY987326.1, on the reverse strand, counting down.
AATAACACACACGAAAATACCTTTAACGCACAGCTTAACAAACACCAAACGACTGATGAACTAAAATGAAAAGACTCTGCTTTATATTGAACACCTGCAATTTGCCATTAACCTACCTAATATACCAATATAATAACATAATTATAAGTAACGTAAGGCCCTTAATAATTAGTTTAGGCATAGATGATATTATAATATTGCAGATTAGTATTTTTGTGTAAATATTAATAGCTATTTAATTACATAATTAAAATAAAGATACTTACCTATTATTTTATATTTGTTGTTTTGTTGAAAATAGCTAACCTAAACTATTGAAATTAGTAGGTAATCAGGACCTGTACCCTTTCAAGCACTTATTTATGGCTGGGTTTAAATTTTATTGTGGTCGGGAAATCAACGAATTATTGTGGAATGGAACATACTTCTTCCAACGTTCAAAAATGTATACTTTCTAAAACACTGTTAAAAATATGATTTTGAGATGCAGATGCACGCCACTGATATTTTAATTTTAGAAGTTTTTCTTTAATCCTCCAATAACCTAAACTAATTTAACATAAGACGCCTCTTCGAATTTTTCCATTTAGAGCTTATTTTAAGAGAAAATTATAATTTTGGTAATAAATTTTGCGTTATATACCTTTAATAAAATAGCATTTTCCTCCCAAAGTTTTTTCCATAAAAAAACCTAAAGAATGCCTGCTTCAAATATTTCAGATTACTTAGAAGCACCCTTAATGCCGAGTTAATTGAATTTTTCATTCGATTTCACCGTATATTTTCTTTTTACAGATCTCTTATATAATATTCCCAATGGACCTTTGGAAATTATATAAAATATTGTAATTACATATTTCTACTTAATTCTTTATTGATCTCATCTCTGAACATAATCGCTAAGTTCCAATATTACGCTTCTCCATTTTCTTTCCATCGCGTTCCTTTATTCTCATTTGACCAAAATGAAAAAATATTGAAGCATTTACCTTTTTTTAAGCTTTGGGAGATAACGATCGATTTCGGAGATTCCCTGACACTTAAGCCGCTATATATCTTACTATCTTACTAACCCCCACACCTACAGTTCTTTATTTATATTATTTTTTTTTATAAATATAGGTATCTACACAAGTACCTACATCGGTTATATATAAAATATATTTTCTAGAATGACCAATTCATACAAATAATATCCACTTGAAATTTTAAGGAATGAATTTATCTTGGTGGTTTCTATTACACGCCATGACCAATCAATTATAGGATTTTGATCGCATTTTTTATGAACGCAGTATTTTGGTTTTATTAATTAAGACATTTTTCAAACGATCAGTGTACTGAAAGTAGGTACAGGGACATTTTTTTAAGTGCCTCGTCCGATTGGTCATTTTCCTGCTGACTATGATAAAAAACAAATTACACATTTCTCAATGATTTTCAGCAAGGAAGCCAAATTTAATTTAAAAAAATTCATAGGTTTCTCAAATTTGACAGATATTACGCGATTCTGAATTTTTTTAAATGGCAACCTTAATCCATAACCATACGACTAAATTCTATTTTGCTATTCAATTTAAAAAACATATAGTTGTTAAAAGAAAGAAGTTTGTCGCTTTTCTTCCGTCAGACCCAATCCTTGGACGCGAATTGGCTTTTAGCGCCACCTGACATTAGATACCTGCATATGCGGGTTTCATTCCAGCGTTTCATCTTCTCTAAGACTTCGCTGGTCCAGTTGGGTGGATAGCTCGATTGCCATTAGATGTCGCCACGTGCAACATCTCGCATATGTATCTATGCATTATGTGATGAAGTTCATTGTAAGGTCCCTTTGCTTTTCGTCAGACTATATAGCCTTGCCGAAGAGTTGTAATACGGCGAAATGCGTCCAATAATTGGGTCTGACGGAAAGAAAAGGGACAAACTTCTTTCTTTTATATCGTGTTTTCGGTTCGCAGAATCGCAGAGACCGACAATTGGCTTTCAGCGTCACCATTCCAGCGTTTGGTCTTCTCTAAGACCTCGCTGGTCTGGTTGGGTGGATAGCTCGATGGCCATGAGATGTCGCCACGTGCAACATCTCGCATATGTACATATAGTTGTTGATATTTATTTTCAACCGTTATGGTCGAGAATGTGTCAGAGTCTACTCCGAAAGGTTTTCAAATCGTCGTATACCAAGCCACCCGACGTTGCTGCTGTTGAAAGACGCCTGCGGGAAAACGGCCAATTTACTCCTAAAGCCATTGATAATGGAAGACAGCGTTTTGTAAGGATTCCTGAAGTCGAGGAAGATATTTTAGAACGTGTTGCAGAAGATCCAGAAATAAGCACCAGGAGGCTAAAGTAGGGAAATAGGAGTGTCCAAAGATATTGTTCATGTAGTACTTCAAGAACAGTTGCTATAATATCCTATATCCATACCATAAGATGCCAGTTCAAGATCTTTTACCTAATGATCCTGAAATGCGCCTGGTTTTTAGTCGGCTTGTTCGCAGGCAGAGAGAAGAGAATCCCAACTTTGCCAACAATGTTTTGTTTACCGATGTAGCATGTTTCACAAGAATAGGGATTACAAATTTTTATAATGAACATGTTTATACGGATGAAAATCCACATGCTATCAAGGTAAATCATTTTCAAAATGAGTTTAGAATTAATGTGTGGGCTGGAATAATTGGTAATCACATTGTTGGTCCTGTCATTATTCCACAAAGATTAACCGGGGAAATTTATTGGCAACATCTAAAGAATACGCTGCTAGATTTGCTAGAAGATTTACCTTTACTACTTCGGAGAGATAAGTATGTGGTTTATGCACGATGGAGCTCCACCACATTTTGCATTAAATGTTAGAAACTTTTTGAATCAGCAGTACCCAAATAAATGGATTGGTAGAGGTAATGCCCCTGTAAATTGGCCAACACGATCTCCGGACTTAAATCCATCGGATTATTTCTTATGGGGGCATTTTAAGACAGTGGTTTACAGGACAACTCCAGATAACGCAGAACAACTATGGCAACGTATTCAAGATGCAATAAATATTCTTAATTTATCTCTGTTTATGATTTAGTTATTTGTTTTGTAAAAACTAATACGTATTAAGTAATAAAATGCAAATTTCTCGAAACCCGTCAGAGGAATCGAGTCTTATCAAGACTACCTTTTTTTGTAGCAAATGAGTTGGTTCATCTAAATTTTGTGCCCAAACCCCTCTTGTTCCATTGGCATAGAAATCTGAAGCAAGCAATTAGTAAAAAACCCAGGTTCTACGCTCATGGACTGATATTAATCAGTTAATTGTGACATGGCTTTTTTTGCCCCATGAAGCTATGCCAATGTACCAAATCTCGGCAAAATAGTATAAGCAGTTTTTGAATTAATCCAGAAAAACGATTTAAAAATTGTCACTTTAGCGCCGTCTAGCGCCCAAACTAAGCAACTTTGTATTAAGGTAAGTTCACTTAAATCGGCTAATTTTGGTCTGAAGAATATGTGGTAGGTTTTTGTAAAGACATTTTACAGTACCTATAGTATGGCGACAACTGCATATTGATATCTATTACCGCTATAAAAACATTTTGAAAGCAGTTTTTACGTACAATTCAATGGAATAAGTAAAAAGTAAAATTTTAATAGGTATAATTAAAAAAAAATTAAATATGACACCCTATATATTATTGCATATCTGAATTCCTTTTTAATATTAACCGTTCAAAAGAGGTAATAAGTAGGATATGTTTTTGGAATGGGAATTTATAGTTGATTCGAAAAAAATACCAATATATCGTGTTCCATTTAAAAAAATGCAAATTGGCCTTATTCTGACTTTGTGGTCAGCTCTGAATCTGAATAATGTAAAATGTAATAAATGTAAATTGTATGTAAGTGACAAAATTTTGACGGGTATTCTACAATACCATATTTGAATTTTAGCGATAGAAGAGTTAGCACCAAAGTTATCAAGTCCTCTTCATTTTTATAGGGAGGTGTACAGTACAATAATAGACAACCAGAGGATATAAAAGCTGTAAAAGACGTTCCAAACTATTAAATGAATATTTAAATAGCAATTGCTCTTACAAAATTGAGGAGTTTTCTAATGCATTAACTGATAAATAATTAATAATTCGCCACCATTCGTTGTATTCTAGAATTATTGTTGTTTTATTTCATTTTTGTCCTTTATACCTACACCTATAGCGTTATTGATTTGTCTGTAATTTTTTGGCGTTGTTTATATTTAATTAGCATGTAAATCGTTTGACGTGAATAAAAAAAAAATGCTAATATTTGCTTCTTTTAATTTACCTATGTATTGCTTACATTTGATTGCTGAGAGCCTTAACCATTTGGGTAATCTAATTTTATATAATACTAATAGGCTTACAAGAATCAATTAGGTAGGTACTACAGACTCACTATTTCTAGAAATAAATTCTTACCCGATTTTTAACGGTAGGTATAGGCAAAAATTTTGCAATACCGGTTTCTTACGAAAAAAAAAATTCTCATTTTTAGGAAGTGTTGTAATGTAATTTTATAATAATTGTGTCCTTGTTTTACGATGACTTGCTTTTTAAAGCAGTCAATAGGTTTGGAATTAAACCAAAATTATTAAATTTTTATTACTAATGACGTAAACCCATATTATGTAAACCAGTGGCGCAACCAAGGGGGGACTACCGGGCTGCAGCCCCCCCTCCCGAGTGGGCTTAGCTCGGGTCGTCTAACTACCTGTTTACAAGAAAAATAAACTCATCACTACCTAAGATAGGTAAAATTACACAAAAATTAAAACAAGCCTGACTGCTTTTGTGATTTTCTGTTGTTTTTTATTTTTCTTACTTGGAAACCAAGCATCATCATTGAAAAAAACAGCGTGGCACCCAAGAATTTTTCGTCTGCGGCGCTATTTTTTCCGGCCCCCCCCCCCCCCCCGAACTTATTTTCTGGTTGCGCCACTGTAACTGTCTTTAGTTATTCAAAATGATCCTATTTATATTACAATTATTATAAGGTCATGAATATATATTCTCTTTTTTATTGGATTTTCACCTCTTCGCTCGCTGCCAGGGCCATTCCCGAGGAGACCTACTACTTAACGTAGATTTCGAACCAAGGTACTCAGTCACGACAACTATCCCGGCCTGCACCCTCCAAGTTCTATCAAGCCCTGGCTTCGTGCGGCCTTAAGTTGTCAGTTGTGACCTACCGACTGGGGAGTGCGTAACTTAACCCTCCCCCCACGAGATATCCAATCTCATCCGGCCTCCAACCGGCGTCAATGGGGGGTTTTGGATGCCGATACATTTTACACTCTTCCCTTATTTTGCACGACGTCAGACTGCAACGCCATGTCGAACCACTAAAATCCAAACCAGGCCCGGGGTTTCAACCAGCGCTACACTAGTCCCTGTATATCCGAAACCGTCGCCTTAACAATCAGGTCACGTAATCCAGAAAGATTTTGTTTTAACATTGAAAATGTTTATATTATCGCACGGGCACGTTATTATGGGTAAGAAATTCAACGAATTTCTTGTGTTGCATTTGTCCCATACGTCACATAGTCTAACGACACTGAATTAAAATGATCCACAAGCGGAACTACGCGAACCGCCGCCGCCAAGCCGGTGGCCCGATGTTGACGGGGAAGGGAGAAGGGACGAAGGACGACGGGATCAGATCAAGTCGAGAGTTAGAAGCGCGTTAGAGTTTATACCCTTTATTTTACTATTTTTTATATTATGAAATATTAAAGCTTATATCAACTACCTAAATATTACAGTCAAATCTATGAGTTTTCGCAGATCTCAAATCTCACAATAGGCACAAGCGTTGCACTCTGCTTCGGCATTTTCAATGTCTTCCCCGGTTGCATCATTGTAAAGGACTGTAAATTTTTTTTTAGAAGAAAGTAGTTGGGATTTGGGGACAGTTCAGGTAAATATTGTATAACAAAAATGTTAGACACGCTGTATAAGCCTGACTGCAATTTGGTCCCGTCCAACCATGGTGTTTTATTTTTTTCAATTCTTTATTTACTGTATTCTTTCAATTGAATAATCCCCAAATTGGGCCTTAATATCATATCTTGGTCCGTCACAGAATTAGAATAAAGCTAATCCAATGAATCAAAACAATTCTTGACAGAATGGCGCCTGTAGCTAGAATAAAATTTGAAACTTGTACCTCATTGCCTTTATCTGAAATCAGTGGGGGTCCACTGTTACAGTAACCCTTATTTTACGGTAACAAAATTTTGTAAGTCTCATAACAGATGGCGATGTTCGAGCGGTTTCGCACTTTTAATCAACTCATCCATATAACGACTTGATGAGGGAGAGATAGAAATCTTTAATAAATAAAGATTTTAGTATTAGCATCTAAATAAAAGAATCAAAATATTCTTGACGAAATAGCGAGGGTAATATTATAACGAGTAATTGAAAGGATAAATATTACAACATATGATTTTTTTTATGATAAGGCACAGCACTGCAGGATTAAACCTTTATGGCGCTCTGCGAGCGGTGCGCAGGAAACGGTTCACGTTGGTCTTGAATCTTTGGAGATTATACTCGTTGGGGAACACGGCCTTAAACAGTGTCGTTCGAGGGATACTAAGCTGAACCACGTCCGGGTGGGCTGCAGTGGCTCGTCGTGTAATTCTACCATGCATCGCTCTGGGTGGAATCAAGCGGGCAACCTCAGTTGAGCACTTGCCATAAAAATATTTCTAAAATAGACTTAAGTCGCCAACCTGCCTTCGATTTTAATGGCTTTCCAGGTTGTTTGTCAGATCATAGTCACCGATCAAGCGAGTGGCTCTTCTTCGAATGGAATCTAGCAATCTCAGGGTATGTTTAGGAGCAGAGCCCCAAATATACGAACAGTACTCCAGCGATGGTTGAATTTGGGCTTTATAGAGCATCAAAAAAGCTGTTGGGGTGTATAGAGGTCCTTAGTTCGGAGAAGTATTCCAAGCTTCTGCGAGGCTGCCTTAGCAATGACGTATGGCTATCCAAATTGACGCCCAATAAATGAATTGATGAAGCCAAGGAAATCGAGTGTCCCGCCATGACTATACCCACATAGCAAAAAGATATCCTGTGGATATATGAAATATATTCTCTTTCGGATATGGATATTGAGTGGCACATCCTCCGCAGATTCATAGAACATACATATATGTACTACGTATATGCATACGACATGCGTTTGGCCACAAGTCGGACATGCTGAGAAAATGCGTTTCCGGACATTTAGCATATCCTCCGCACATTCACAGAAGATTCGTATGTGTATACCAATGACATGCACAGTATATTCGTTTTGCCCAAAATAGGAATGACCCGATTTTTACTTTTAAATTTCTGGTATTTAGACCAAGAATGAAAATGAAGATAAAATAAAAAAAAATAAAATAAAAGTAGAAATCTATGAGCCAGACTCGAACCGACGACACTCGGTTGTAGGGTTAGTAGTACATCTACTTTTCATTCTTCATCCGAATGCCACAAATTCGCGTATCTAAAATTAAATGATTATTTTACAGTTTCTGCTTGTAGGCAGGTATGGTATGATGCCCATTCTTGCTTGGAATTTTCATCGAAAATATTGTAAATGTAAATAGGCTATACTATATACCATTCCAATGCAAACATCATTCAGTAGAGCCTTTGGGAAGCTGGCAAATAATAATTTTTTGTGTCAAGGATTTTATTGCGGCTAACTACCCCTACTAAATTTAAGAATCCAGAGTATTTTGCCGACATGGCCACTATGGCCGCCGTATCTCGAAATGTTGGGTCAATCGACGTTTCAAATACTTAATATTAAAGTGTCAGTCTCATATTTATTTAAATCAAATCAAGTAAACATAAAATATTAAAAACAGGCTTTATTAGAGCACAATCAAACTCTTAGAAAACAATTACAGACATAATTATTAGTTTTTTAAATTAAGGAGTTACTGCTTTATAACGTCAGTTTCGTTTTTCCTGAAAAGAAAAACATAAATGAATGGTTGAGAAAATATTTATCTTAAAAAAATGTAGAGTAATGTCTGAGCACTTTAAATTTAAGTTTTTATTATATTATTATGTTCTTGCAGTTTTTAAAAAATTAATAGGGAATTCTTACATGTCAAGGTTGTTTTTCTTTTTATTGTTAAGCATTTCCTTCGGTTTGACAAGCCATTTTTGAATGTGTATCTATTATGACTCCGTCCTCACATGCGTCCATTGTCCTGTTATTTTGACGCACAGCATCTAAAGAATTACAGAACTTATTATTACAGTATCTTAACATTTCAGGAATTTGTTAATCTAGTATATTTTTTAGTAAATTATAAATTATTTTAATAATGAATACCGAAAATTTTTGGACGATTTTAAATAGGTACCTCAAAACTTTTTTTTAATTGAATTGTTAGTAAACACCTTTAAACTAAGACATTTTCTGCTAATGAAATATCATCTGCTATTACACCTTCGGGTGAATGGCTCTATACTTCTAATGACAGCAAATCATTATGTTTTTCTGGATATAAACCTACGAAATGACATCTAACTTTTGCTGCTTGAAGACTTATTTAAGAGAGTAAAATTTCGGCTGTTGAAAGCAATATGATTAGGTACGTTATAAAATTAGACTTATATATATATATTGTTCGCTTATTGTTTACAAATTCACACACCAAAAACACTTTAATAAACAATGAACATACTTACTGAACTGTAAAAAATTAAAGCCGTATTACAGTCGGCAAGTCTATCGGCAAGTCGCAATTCTCTTGCTTATAAGCATGCGCAGTTGAAAACAGCTGATCGGATTTGGCAATTCTATTGCTATTGCCAAAAGATCGGTCGGGATCGATTTTTGTTGCAAGTGCGTTTGCAATTCTGGTGGTTTTCTAGTGACTTTCTTGGTTAGAGGTTAGAAAGTTTATTAACATTTCGCATAAAGTTCTAGAGGTTGGTGTTGGTACTCATATTCCCCCTATAAACCTTTATCTATGCTCATATTGCAATTTTAAAAACATGGACTTGCACCACGACTTGCACGATGTATTACAGTCCTGCAATTGAATTGCAGCAATAGAGTTGCAAGGTCAAAGTATTGCTGCAATTCGTTGCCGACTGTAATACGGCTTTAAGAAAATGAAAAACAAGCCATCAAAAGAACTTACACAACACGAGCAGAGAAAATGACAAAAACTGAGGTTATGTACGTAATGTCATCCCAAGCGCGAAGTGTTGTATCTGCCGTGCGCGAAGTGCGGGCGCAGGACGGCCAAAAGTTGGAGATTTAAATACCAACCTGAGCAATCGCATTGCCCTAAATTATATTATTTTAAAAATACTAAAGTAGGAAAATCTTTTTATTACTATTTTTAATTTCACTTTTTTGACTTATGATTTTTATACCAATTTCTAGATATGACTTGGATGTACCTAAACGAATGTGAGTTGTGGGCTGTCGATAGCATATTCTCAGGATGTGAATATACTTTTTTTGCTATGTGGGTATCCGGTTCTTTAACATTTACTATTTAAGAAAAGACTGCCGCCTGTGTTTTTGTAGGGTTAAATTCTACTTGGTTACTGTCACCCCCAAGACAGCATTTCTTGCAGGTCTTTGTTGAGATGTGAGACCTCTTGCTGCCTATAGAGATGTGCATTGGCAGCCGATGTCCGATGTGATAATGGATTGAACCGATACATATTATGTGAAATAATGTATTGATTGCATTATCGACAAAACAATAGCAAATATTAGATATTGCCAGAAATTAGCCAGTAATCTAGCAGCGAAATAACAAATAGGTAGTTAAAAATCAGGTTTATAATAATAAGTTTTAAATTTCTTGACAAATGACGGCATATGCTTTTATTATAAAAGAAGCTACTGGGTATCGATTGTTCTGCGAAGTAGGTAAAGACATTTTACAACTTTCTTCAGTAAATATGTATTCTGGTATACAGAGTGTCCGGGTAAGTACCTCCTAATTTCTGGAGCGCATACAGAGGAGGTCAAGTACCCTAATTTGTCATAGAAGAAATATTCCTAAAGTGCCCCTTAACGGGGATACAGAGCCCCAAAGGGGTACGCAGCGATTTACTTTTTTGGCTCTAACTTTTGAACCGACTTGTATTATTTAATGAAATTTTAATATTCTATAGAGGTCGTAAAGAGTCATTAAAGCATACTTCAGTAGATGTTTTACATCGTCCGGGAAGACAGAAACATACTTGCCACTACACTCATTGGTCCCAAAATTTTGACCGGTGTCATTTGACATAGCGGAAAACTGGTTTTTTAAATACTTTGGGCATTCTTCTTCAAAAAAGGTACTCTTAAATTATTTCGATAAAACTGGCGGTTTTCGAGATAAATCGGCTTTTATGCGAAACTCTCAAAAGTTACTATTGTTACGCTATGTTGCCGTATAAACCAGTTGGAGTATTGAAGTCTTGCTGGATAATCATCCGGAGTCATAGCGTTTACTTTTTGAACATGTTACCTACGGGTAAAGTACTGTTCTTTTAGAGTTTTATTTACAGCCCATTTTATAACATTGTATTGTTTCGCAATCTTTCTTGAGCTGTTTGAAGGGTTGTCAGCAATATCTTGCGAAATGTGTTCTTCTACGTGAGGGTCTCGTGCTTGAATAAAAGATTTAAAAAATTAATTTAGGTTGGAAATCTTTCAGAATAAAGTCTTCTTGCCTTCAAAGAATTGGAAAGCGCCTCCTAAAAATTACATCAGCATACCCTGCGTATTTTATTTTTACCTGTTTGTGTTTAGCATTAGTAACTTTTGAGTGTTTCGTATAAAAACCGATTTATCTCGAAAATCGCCAGTTTTATCGAAATAAATTAAGAGTACCTTTTTTGAAGAAGTGACCAGAGAATTTTAAAAATTGGTTTTCAGCTCTGTCAAATCACACCGGTCAATATTTTGGACCAACAAGTGTGGTGGCAAGTCTGTTCCTGACTTTCCTGACGATGCAAAGCATCTACTGTAGTATACAAGTCCGTTCAGAAGTTAGAGCCAAAAAAATTAATCGATTGGTGCCCCTTTGGAGCTCTGCCACTTTCGGGATTTTCTTTCTATGACAAATAAGGATTATTTTGACCTCCTCTGTATGCTCCCCAGAAATTAGGAGGTACTTACCGGACATCTTGTATAACGTACTGTAATTTGACATCCATTTCAATAATTCAACTGTCGCATTGATGATACGTGCCAAAACAAAGTTTTAAGAACATAGTAAACTGCTGCTAAATTTCAATTAGCGATAATAATTATTAAGATAATAATGGTAATTAATAGCGAAACGAAAAACGATTAATTTTAAACAGTTAGAAGGTATAGGTATAGAATCATTGAAAAAAACATTTTTTAACAGGTCAGTTGAAAGGTAATGACTACCAATATAATTTTGTGAGAGAGAGATATATACAAAGAAAATCTGTTTCAATCAAGCTCTACATACTAACATGTATTTATTTATTAAAAATAAACTGTACTAAAGATATGACAACAACAACAATTGTATAAACAGAAGTAAAATATAAATAGGTAGGTACCAAAATTTGTAAAAAAATAATTGGAATAAGTCCGACAGTTCACAGTAAGTATGTAAACAAAGGCTGATCCATCATTATACATATAGTTCATAGACCTACACCCTTTAGATTAAGTAAATTTTAGGTAACGCGTAGCTATAAGTTTCTTTGGTAAAGCTAAGAAATCTCATCGTGCATAAAAAATATTGAAGAATCCGCAAAAACTTTGTTTTTTGATATCTTTGTTTTTTTTTTCAAATATTCTACTTCTATATAAGTGCCTATAAGTTTTTATATGATTACTACTATTATATTATTTTTCACCCATCGTTCCTTGGATCCCGAATTACCAAATGAAGGACTCGCAACAGAGAAGGCAAAAACAATCATTATCAATTTTATCCCATAAGTATGTTTTGTAACGAAATAATTGTGCCGCATTATTTCTTGTTAAGTTCTTGCTATATTAAAATTAAAACCAAAAGGCCAAAATAAACAAAGTAGGGGAACCTGGAGCAAAACGGGGACGCTAAGCAATTTATATTAATAAAAATAAAACTAATCAATCAAAAAATAAAGTTTATTCTAAAATCTCTTTAGATAACATCTATAACTTCGTTCGCACAAAAATGTTTGGCCTAACTTACACAAAAGAAACGAAAAAATATATTTATTCAAAAATCAACAAATATCCCATCTTACACGGAACGGGTTAAGATGGCGTAGCACCCGGAGGTAAGACGGGGTTACGGGTTTATTTAGGAAAATTACATGATTTCTAAGGTAACATCTTCATCTACTCCGGTGCAAGAATTGTGGGACCACTTTTGCAATATTAGACAGGCAACCCATTTTTGAGTAGATTCCTAAAACCTGTCACCAGTGTGTAAACAATGTGTGTGTGCTGTTTTTAGAAGAACAGCATGTATGTCCATATGTATGTCGTTCGTTCTCTTTTGAGCTTGTCTTTTCTTCCCAATCACTTCTTGCTTTTTCCTGGCCTTCTGAGGTAGCAGTTATTGCAGTATCGTCCGCAAACAGATATAGTATTGTCTGATTGCTGTGCGGAATGTCTGCTGTGTAAATATTATAAAGAATCGCCGCTAGGGGTGACCCTTGTGGGACCCCTGCTTTGATTTTTCTGATCGTTGAAATTGTATTTTCAGACGATACTGAAAAGGTCCTGTCCCCAAGGTATGATATCATTAGCCTGATAAAGTAATCAGGCGTGAGTAGTAGGTATTCCCTTACTTGAGACCGTATCTCCTAAAACACATGTATTTTCTTATGGAGAAATTTCCATTATTCAGCCATGCGCATTCCGTTATGATGGCATCCATTTCAACGCAAACATTATAATGTACTTTTTTCCTTTTTGTGACATGCGTAATTGATATAGTAATTGTAGATATGCTTTAAAGTTCCTGTACAAACCTGTTTAGGATTCTGTTGACTGATGCAGTGTGGATTAAAAATATTATTATTTTAAAATTATTTATTAAATTTAAGGCACAAAACTTTGTTTATAAGTAATTGGTATAATTAATCGGTGTTATAATCATAAGCCTCTTGATTAAGAACGACCATTTTAATTTAATTGTATATTATGTTGTTAATGTTACATGGTATATTTTACGTAGAATAATAGTTTTAGATTTAGGATTAGACAATCTCCTTGTATTTACATTAAATCATTAAATAAGTTACATAAAAAGGGGGGGTTTTACGTTTTAATATTTAAGTTAAACATACGTGTATGTCAAGGATAAAGCTAGATCAAAAGGATGGAACGAAATCGAGAAAAGTATTCAAGTAGTTGGGATAATTTTAGGGTTTTTCACAGGGAACCGACCTAGATGTCTAGGTAGATTAAATAGCAGTTGCTTGTACCTGATCGCAAAATGTGTTTACCAATCAAGTTGTAGTTAGTTAAAAAAAGGCATTGGTTTTATCTGGATTAAACCGTTCTGATTTAAAAATAATTATTATATCAATGAAATATTCTTATGAAATATATAGTGTAACATACACAAACCTTTATATTATATTCATCGAATTGAATGATTTTCACACTTACCTAGAGTGGACCTTCTATTGGATGGCCGAAGGCAACATAGATTTTTTTCTCTTCAATAAATAAAAAAAAGAACCACATGCGGACGCTGAACTCTAATCAGCATATTTTACTAGTAAATGGACCTATTATTGTTGTGTACAATGATTCGATGATTTATCATAGTTTTGTATGCGATCTACGAGGGTTCCACCCATATGCTATTAACGACTCACTTTTTTCAAATATCACTCGATGTCAGTGTTGTAGTTCTGGTTGCGATAACACAGAGTAATTGGCTGTTGACAGTGTTTATAAAATAAAAATAGACTAACCTTTTCTGCAAACGTTCTTAGGGACCGTTGTCTTCTTTTTTTTTTATAACGGATATTGACACAAAAACGGCAGTATAGTGGTCTTTTGTTAATTTCGGATTTATTTGATGTGTTGATTGACGAGGCAAATATCATTGATGATCAGTGGTGATGATTGATATTTACGTTTTACCTGTTAGCCTGACTTTTGTAATCGTTTTCAAAATTTCTTCACATTACGACCCTGATGATGAGCTCGCAAACGCATAGACAAAAAGTTTTTTAAATATAAAAGGTTTAAGGAGAACGTTTGCCCTTAAACATTATACGCTTATTTAAGACAATTTTAATAAAAACAATATACTTTTTTTGTAGTTTAAATTGTACTATTTATACTTTAAGTATGTATAGATATTTTTATTATTTTGTAACTATGGTGAGTTCTTTGTATTCCAAAAAAGTGGATTTTCTAAATTATTTTATTTTACTATTATTATACAGTATTAGTATTTGTCTATCATTAGTTTGCTATAGCGTTAAATAAGGCCACTGCATTTTATGCATTTTTAATTATGAATTCAAGACATATTTCAATTCAACTAACAATTTGCATGTTTAAACATGTAACTGTTTAAAATAACCACCTGAAAAGTAATAACATGTAAGAACTAGGTCCAGTAAAAAATACTACAAAAACTAAGATTAGGGTAAAATCACCTTCTAACCAAGTATGGCTGATTCCAAGAAGATATCACTTCAATGACCCTACACTCCCAGTATAATTTACTTTTAGTTCATTACCTCATTAATTCAATCTCGCGAATTAATTATCCCCTCCCGCTTCATTTTTGAGTAACCCAATAAGTTCTTTTCCCCCACCCCTACAATTCACTACCCCCACTCCAATCTCGACAGATCCTACATTATAACTAGGCGTCTGCAGAAAGACCTTGTCATATCTACTTTAGACAGGCAACCGGACAGACACATCTTGTAGAAATTTACAGAAAGATGGAGAAGTTTATTATTGTTAAAGACGTTGTTAAAAAGTTACGAGAATTTAACCTTACAGGACGCACTCTAGAGTTTAAGTTAAAACCTGTTCCACAGGGAGTTGAACCAGTTGGTTGGGTGGAAAAAGGAATTAATCAAATTATTCAAAACGCTACAGTAGGCCTACAACCCTTAGATCGTGTGGGTTTTAGTTTTTGCTCTAAAGACTTCAACCGAGGAGAAGGTTGGATTCGCTTCAAAGCAGCTAAAGACATAACCTTTCAAGATGTTTGGAGTGTTATAAGTGGCATTTATCAGTCAAACTCAGCAGGTCTTAATACAGAATCATTTTGTCTTAGTGTGACAACTGTTAGATTACCTGTTGGTGGGGGCAGAGGAAAAAATTATAACAGCTTTCACGAGGAATGTGACAAGCGACGAGGTATTATAAGTATTAAAAATACCGATAACCTGTGTTTACCACGTGCTTTGGTAGTCGCCATTGCCCATAATAAAAGAGATCCCGAATTCAGTAAGGTTAGAAGAGATATTAGTAAAATTCAAACCGAAAGAACAAGATCATTGTTGGAGAGAGCTAAAATTAGCATTCCTGAGGCAGGAGGTGGAATTCCCGAGTTAATACAATTTCAAAATCATCTAAAAGAATATAAATTAGTTGTTTATAGCTATGGATCAAAAGGACGAAATATTATATTTGAAGGTTCAACTGAAAGCAATAAACGGCTGAACTTATTACATTACAAAAGCCATTTTAATGTAATTACATCGCTGACAGCAGCTTTTTGTTCTAACTATTTTTGTGAAAAGTGTTACGTCCCATATGATCACAAAAATGAGCACCGATGTGGTGGAACCTGTCAGGCATGTCAGCAAGCCCCTGCTTGTGAAATAGCAATAAAAATTAAATGCCAGGACTGTCTACGATTTTTTAGAAGTCAAAACTGTTACGAAAATCATAAAAAGGATTATTCGTCAGGCAAATTTACAGTATGCGAACAAATTAAACTATGTTCTATTTGTTTAAAAACCATTAAAGCCAAAAGAGCACATGTATGTGGTGAAACTTATTGTAAAATTTGTAATAAACATGCACCCGAGGATCATCTATGTTATATTCGGCCTGATAAGGGAAAACCTAAGATTAAAGATGTTCTTTTTGTATTCTACGATTTAGAGACGAGCCAAGACAAACTATTGGAAAATTCAACGTTTTTACATGAAGTCAATCTCTGTGTTTTCAAACAATACTGCGATGAGTGCATGGATTCTGAAGCAGATACTTGTAAAAAATGCGGTCTAAAGTTACAAAAAGTCAGAGGTATAGACCCAGCGGGGACATTTACTAACCATTTGTTACAAATGAGGAAAAACTTTAAAGAAATTATTGTAATAGCCCATAATGGTCAGGCTTTTGATCACCAGTTTATATTAAACTACATTATGACAAAGACAGATTTTACACCTGAGTTAATCATGAGAGGTACCAAAATAATTACGATGCAACTTGAAAATGTAAAATTTATCGACTCACTTAACTATTTCCCTATGCCTTTAGCCAAACTACCAAAGGCATTTGGACTTGATGATATTTTTAAAAAAGGCTACTTCCCGCACCTATTTAATACAAAGGCAAATGAAAACTATATAGAACCTCTACCATCAATTAAATATTACTCCCCAGATAGTATGAAAGAAGAAGACAGAGCCAAATTTCTTAAATGGTTTGTAGAGCATGAAAATGATGGTTTCGATATGCAAAGAGATCTGGTAGACTACTGCGTATCGGATGTCGAAATTCTTGCGCAATCATGTTTAAAGTTTAGAGAACAACTTATACAAACTACCAATGTATGTCCATTTACTGAAGCCACAACTATTGCTTCAGCATGCAATAAAATTTTTAGAAGAAATTTTTTGAAGCCTAATACTATAGGAATCATACCAAAAAATGGATACAGATGGAGAAACAGGCAGAGCAAAATTGCCATAGATTGGTTACTTTGGATCGAGAATCACAGAAAAATCAACATCTTACATGCTGCTAATGGTAAAGAAGCTGTTTTAAATGGTGTAAAAGTTGATGGTTACTGCTCCGAAACAAATGAGGTGTTTGAATTTCAAGGATGTTATTTCCATGGATGTACTGTATGCTACAAGTTCGGCAGGAACGATCCTCTTTCCGAGGACCCCTCAGAAACGCTAAATTTAAGATATGAAACCACAAAGGCAAAAATTATGAGACTAAAAGATTTCGGTTTTTTAGTTAATGAAATGTGGGAGTGTGATTTTAGAAATTTATTAAAAAATAATCCAGAGATAAAATCCTATACTAATACCCATTACAACAAAATTTTGACAAAACTAAATCCAAGAGATGCTTTTTATGGAGGACGAACAGGAAATACATGCGAATACTATGAAATAAAAGACACGGAAAAAATTAAATACGCCGATGTTTGTTCCCTCTATCCGTACATCTGTAAGAGTTCTAAATTTCCACTATCACATCCAGAAGTGTATGTAGGAGATGCGTGTAACAAATTAAACCTAAATAATATAGATGGTTTAATTAAATGCACAATTCTCCCACCAGAAGAGTTGTACCATCCAGTACTCCCTCAAAAAATAAACAATAAATTGATGTTTATTCTTTGTCGAACATGTGGTCAAGACATGAATTACAACGAATGTAAGCATACCAGCGAAGAAAGGGTACTTGAAGGAACATGGGTTCTGGACGAGGTACTTAAAGCCCTAGAAAAAGGATATAAAATACAAAAAATACATGAAATCTGGAAATATAACGTACGAAAGTTTAATAAAGAAAACGGTGAGGAAGGATTATTCACATCCATGATGAATAAATTCATTAAAATCAAACAGGAAGCATCAGGCTGGCCTAAAGATTGTGAAATAGAGGAAGACAAAGTTAAATACATTGATCAGTTCTTTGAAAAGGAAGATGTTAAACTAGAGTATACCAAAATTATTGAAAATCCAGGGCTAAGATCACTGGCGAAATTAATACTTAACTCGTTTTGGGGAAAATTCGGTCAAAGAGAGAATCAACCAAAGACGAAAATTGTAAATAAACCAGCAGATTTATTTGCAATGTTTATTAACCCTACAATTTATATCAATGGGGTTATACCCGTCAACGATAAAACATTACTTGTCAATTATGAATATATAGAAGAAGCCAGCGATCCGTTGCCGACTGTTAATGTTGTTATAGCGGCTTACGTAACAGCGCAAGCGCGCCTTAAATTATACTCCTATCTTGAAGCTCTTGATAAAAGAGTCTTATACTATGATACAGATTCCGTGATTTATGTTTCAAAAAATAATGACCCCGATATATCAACGGGGCAATTTATTGGAGACATGACAGACGAGTTGGAGAGTTATGGCTCTAACTCATACATAACTAAGTTTGTTTCTGGAGGCCCCAAGAATTATGCATTTAAGGTTCACTCGACGAAAAGTAATTTAGAAGAAACGGTCTGTAAAGTTAAAGGTATAACTCTCAACTATGCCGCATCACAAGTAATAAATTTTGATGCAATCAAACACATGATTCTTCAAAAATCCGAACCGATCCCCATCATATCCAGAAGCATACGGCGTAGCAAGGAGCACATTGTGACAACTTGTACTGAAGTCAAACTCTATAGACCTATTTCAACAAAGAGAAAATTTCTATCGGATGGAAGCTCCGAACCATATGGATATAGAAAAAGAAAAACCCATTGAAAATAAAATATATTGTATATTTTGTATGTATTGTATATAAAATATATTATAAATATTGTATATCTAGAACCGCTATGGAGTTTAAAAATGTAAATTAAGTAATAAACAATTTTAAAATATCCATTTTGGTTTTATTTTTTTTCTTTAACAGTAAGAGTTTTCAAAAGTATTTAAATAAGTAATTATGTACATATTAAAAAAATATGTTTTTATTTTTACAAAAGACACTTATAATTTAAATAGTTTGAAAATATTATCCAGTCATTTAAGTACTACACTTAAACTTAAAGAAAAGTTCTCCGAAGCCACAAAAAACACTAAGGGAATTGGTTCTTTTCAGCTATTTTTCTGTTATTCTTATAGTAATCCATATTCGTTTCAAATTTGAACGACCCACATGATAGTCTTTTTTTTTTTTGTAATTTATGCATATTTAATTACAAGGTTTCATACAACTTTAACAAATAAAAGTTGTTTTTTCTTTTATTTTTTTCTTTTCTGTTTTCTTTTTCGGTTCTTAAGAAATGCTAAAGATTCTGTACAAAACAAGTCACGAATTAACTAAGTAGCCACCATTTTACTAAATTCTAAACACTCAGTATACACTTTTTAAGAAAATAGGACGATTTGCGACTGTTTTAGTCATTTTTTACAAAGTTTCACAGGGCTTAATAACGTTAAAACATTTTTTTTAATTTTTTACTAAATTCTAAACACTCAGTATACACTTTTAAGAAAATAGGACGATTTGCGACTGTTTTAGTCATTTTTTACAAAGTTTCACAGGGCTTAATAACGTTAAAACATTTTTTTAATTTTTTACTAAATTCTAAACACTCAGTATACAATTTTCAGAAATGCCATGATTAAGAACGGTTCTAGTCATTTTATACAATATTTCACATGATTTAACAAATTTAAAACATTTTTTTTAATTTTTACTAAATTCTAAACACTCAGTATACACTTTTTAAGAAAATAGGACGATTTGCGACTGTTTTAGTCATTTTTTACAAAGTTTCACAGGGCTTAATAACGTTAAAACATTTTTTTTAATTTTTTACTAAATTCTAAACACTCAGTATACAATTTTCAGAAATGACATGATTAAGAACGGTTCTAGTCATTTTATACAAGATTTCACATGATTTAACAAATTTAAAACATTTTTTTTAATTTTTACTAAATTCTAAACACTCAGTATACACTTTTAAGAAAATAGGACGATTTGCGACTGTTTTAGTCATTTTTTACAAAGTTTCACAGGGCTTAACAAATTTAAAACATTTTTTTAATTTTTACTAAATTCTAAACACTCAGTATATCATTTTCAGAAAATAATACAATTCTGTACAGTTTTACAAATTTTCACAGGTCTTAATAACATTAAAACATTTTTTTAATTTTTTACTAAATTCTAATCACTCAGTATACAATTTTCAGAAATGACAGGATTTAGAACAGTTTTTACAGATATTTACAAAGTCTTAATAACATTATATTAATAATTATCTAACATAATGTATACAATTTCAAGAAATAGTAGATTTTTAATCCATGTACAAAATTCAAGAATCTAAAATACAATTAAATGTAGGCTTTTTTTAATTGGCATCTCAGGCAAATTATTTCCCCCAAAATTATCTAAAAAAGATATACCAAAAACATTCTAAAGCGGTTTTTTACCTCTATAAGTATGCAGGCCGATCCGACCCTTGTCGGTTTTATTACCCGCATAAATTAACACAGTAGAGGAATATGGACAGAGCGAGATCAGTGGTGCTGGTGGTGCTGTTTTACGATCTAACCCAAGTGGTGCGGTGGTGCGTTTTACGATCTAACCCGGGTGGTTCGGTGGTGCGATTTACGACCTAACCCGGGTGGTTCGGTGGTGCTGTTTACAAAATAACCCGAAATTAAACCCGACTTTTTACGACCTAACCCGGATGCTTTCATGAGGCGGCTTCTTATCTAACCCTAATTTGAACCTGAATATTTATGATCTGACCCGAGATAAAACCCGACTTTTTATGATTTAACCTTAGTGCAAACGCCGCTGTTAAAGCGATATAGTAAAAAAAAACTCGATTAAAATTTTATCTTGTTCGCTAGACCAATTAATTTCCAAATATTATAATTAAAACATACAATCACTACACTGGCGCACCGTCAAAAATCGTGCTTGCACTATCCCAACGTACAGAGCGTCCGCTTCAGAAAATACGGTGCCGTATTTTTTGCGCCGAACGCTCTGGAGGAACACACTCCGATTTGCAAGTACATACACGCTTTGTCGCGGCAAAGCTCGCCGTCAAATTACGGCCACTCTTTTGCGGTACCGCTTTGTAGGAAACCAAAGCTTTAGTGAAACGCCACTGCCCCAGAACTCTGTCCATATTCCTCTACTGTGTTAATTTATGCGGGTAATAAAACCGACAAGGGTCGGATCGGCCTGCATACTTATAGAGGTAAAAAACCGCTTTAGAATGTTTTTGGTATATCTTTTTTAGATAATTTTGGGGGAAATAATTTGCCTGAGATGCCAATTAAAAAAAGCCTACATTTAATTGTATTTTAGATTCTTGAATTTTGTACATGGATTAAAAATCTACTATTTCTTGAAATTGTATACATTATGTTAGATAATTATTAATATAATGTTATTAAGACTTTGTAAATATCTGTAAAAACTGTTCTAAATCCTGTCATTTCTGAAAATTGTATACTGAGTGATTAGAATTTAGTAAAAAATTAAAAAAATGTTTTAATGTTATTAAGACCTGTGAAAATTTGTAAAACTGTACAGAATTGTATTATTTTCTGAAAATGATATACTGAGTGTTTAGAATTTAGTAAAAATTAAAAAAATGTTTTAAATTTGTTAAGCCCTGTGAAACTTTGTAAAAAATGACTAAAACAGTCGCAAATCGTCCTATTTTCTTAAAAGTGTATACTGAGTGTTTAGAATTTAGTAAAAATTAAAAAAAATGTTTTAAATTTGTTAAATCATGTGAAATCTTGTATAAAATGACTAGAACCGTTCTTAATCATGTCATTTCTGAAAATTGTATACTGAGTGTTTAGAATTTAGTAAAAAATTAAAAAAAATGTTTTAACGTTATTAAGCCCTGTGAAACTTTGTAAAAAATGACTAAAACAGTCGCAAATCGTCCTATTTTCTTAAAAAGTGTATACTGAGTGTTTAGAATTTAGTAAAAATTAAAAAAAATGTTTTAAATTTGTTAAATCATGTGAAATCTTGTATAAAATGACTAGAACCGTTCTTAATCATGGCATTTCTGAAAATTGTATACTGAGTGTTTAGAATTTAGTAAAAAATTAAAAAAATGTTTTAACGTTATTAAGCCCTGTGAAACTTTGTAAAAAATGACTAAAACAGTCGCAAATCGTCCTATTTTCTTAAAAGTGTATACTGAGTGTTTAGAATTTAGTAAAAAATTAAAAAAAATGTTTTAACGTTATTAAGCCCTGTGAAACTTTGTAAAAAATGACTAAAACAGTCGCAAATCGTCCTATTTTCTTAAAAAGTGTATACTGAGTGTTTAGAATTTAGTAAAATGGTGGCTACTTAGTTAATTCGTGACTTGTTTTGTACAGAATCTTTAGCATTTCTTAAGAACCGAAAAAGAAAACAGAAAAGAAAAAAATAAAAGAAAAAACAACTTTTATTTGTTAAAGTTGTATGAAACCTTGTAATTAAATATGCATAAATTACAAAAAAAAAAAAGACTATCATGTGGGTCGTTCAAATTTGAAACGAATATGGATTACTATAAGAATAACAGAAAAATAGCTGAAAAGAACCAATTCCCTTAGTGTTTTTTGTGGCTTCGGAGAACTTTTCTTTAAGTTTAAGTGTAGTACTTAAATGACTGGATAATATTTTCAAACTATTTAAATTATAAGTGTCTTTTGTAAAAATAAAAACATATTTTTTTAATATGTACATAATTACTTATTTAAATACTTTTGAAAACTCTTACTGTTAAAGAAAAAAAATAAAACCAAAATGGATATTTTAAAATTGTTTATTACTTAATTTACATTTTTAAACTCCATAGCGGTTCTAGATATACAATATTTATAATATATTTTATATACAATACATACAAAATATACAATATATTTTATTTTCAATGGGTTTTTCTTTTTCTATATCCATATGGTTCGGAGCTTCCATCCGATAGAAATTTTCTCTTTGTTGAAATAGGTCTATAGAGTTTGACTTCAGTACAAGTTGTCACAATGTGCTCCTTGCTACGCCGTATGCTTCTGGATATGATGGGGATCGGTTCGGATTTTTGAAGAATCATGTGTTTGATTGCATCAAAATTTATTACTTGTGATGCGGCATAGTTGAGAGTTATACCTTTAACTTTACAGACCGTTTCTTCTAAATTACTTTTCGTCGAGTGAACCTTAAATGCATAATTCTTGGGGCCTCCAGAAACAAACTTAGTTATGTATGAGTTAGAGCCATAACTCTCCAACTCGTCTGTCATGTCTCCAATAAATTGCCCCGTTGATATATCGGGGTCATTATTTTTTGAAACATAAATCACGGAATCTGTATCATAGTATAAGACTCTTTTATCAAGAGCTTCAAGATAGGAGTATAATTTAAGGCGCGCTTGCGCTGTTACGTAAGCCGCTATAACAACATTAACAGTCGGCAACGGATCGCTGGCTTCTTCTATATATTCATAATTGACAAGTAATGTTTTATCGTTGACGGGTATAACCCCATTGATATAAATTGTAGGGTTAATAAACATTGCAAATAAATCTGCTGGTTTATTTACAATTTTCGTCTTTGGTTGATTCTCTCTTTGACCGAATTTTCCCCAAAACGAGTTAAGTATTAATTTCGCCAGTGATCTTAGCCCTGGATTTTCAATAATTTTGGTATACTCTAGTTTAACATCTTCCTTTTCAAAGAACTGATCAATGTATTTAACTTTGTCTTCCTCTATTTCACAATCTTTAGGCCAGCCTGATGCTTCCTGTTTGATTTTAATGAATTTATTCATCATGGATGTGAATAATCCTTCCTCACCGTTTTCTTTATTAAACTTTCGTACGTTATATTTCCAGATTTCATGTATTTTTTGTATTTTATATCCTTTTTCTAGGGCTTTAAGTACCTCGTCCAGAACCCATGTTCCTTCAAGTACCCTTTCTTCGCTGGTATGCTTACATTCGTTGTAATTCATGTCTTGACCACATGTTCGACAAAGAATAAACATCAATTTATTGTTTATTTTTTGAGGGAGTACTGGATGGTACAACTCTTCTGGTGGGAGAATTGTGCATTTAATTAAACCATCTATATTATTTAGGTTTAATTTGTTACACGCATCTCCTACATACACTTCTGGATGTGATAGTGGAAATTTAGAACTCTTACAGATGTACGGATAGAGGGAACAAACATCGGCGTATTTAATTTTTTCCGTGTCTTTTATTTCATAGTATTCGCATGTATTTCCTGTTCGTCCTCCATAAAAAGCATCTCTTGGATTTAGTTTTGTCAAAATTTTGTTGTAATGGGTATTAGTATAGGATTTTATCTCTGGATTATTTTTTAATAAATTTCTAAAATCACACTCCCACATTTCATTAACTAAAAAACCGAAATCTTTTAGTCTCATAATTTTTGCCTTTGTGGTTTCATATCTTAAATTTAGCGTTTCTGAGGGGTCCTCGGAAAGAGGATCGTTCCTGCCGAACTTGTAGCATACAGTACATCCATGGAAATAACATCCTTGAAATTCAAACACCTCATTTGTTTCGGAGCAGTAACCATC
Organism: Polydrusus tereticollis; assembly: GCA_963920685.1. Lineage (NCBI taxonomy): Eukaryota > Metazoa > Arthropoda > Insecta > Coleoptera > Curculionidae > Polydrusus > Polydrusus tereticollis. The sequence continues at coordinate 20,249,867 of OY987326.1, read as the reverse complement.
AACTTTTACACCATTTAAAACAGCTTCTTTACCATTAGCAGCATGTAAGATGTTGATTTTTCTGTGATTCTCGATCCAAAGTAACCAATCTATGGCAATTTTGCTCTGCCTGTTTCTCCATCTGTATCCATTTTTTGGTATGATTCCTATAGTATTAGGCTTCAAAAAATTTCTTCTAAAAATTTTATTGCATGCTGAAGCAATAGTTGTGGCTTCAGTAAATGGACATACATTGGTAGTTTGTATAAGTTGTTCTCTAAACTTTAAACATGATTGCGCAAGAATTTCGACATCCGATACGCAGTAGTCTACCAGATCTCTTTGCATATCGAAACCATCATTTTCATGCTCTACAAACCATTTAAGAAATTTGGCTCTGTCTTCTTCTTTCATACTATCTGGGGAGTAATATTTAATTGATGGTAGAGGTTCTATATAGTTTTCATTTGCCTTTGTATTAAATAGGTGCGGGAAGTAGCCTTTTTTAAAAATATCATCAAGTCCAAATGCCTTTGGTAGTTTGGCTAAAGGCATAGGGAAATAGTTAAGTGAGTCGATAAATTTTACATTTTCAAGTTGCATCGTAATTATTTTGGTACCTCTCATGATTAACTCAGGTGTAAAATCTGTCTTTGTCATAATGTAGTTTAATATAAACTGGTGATCAAAAGCCTGACCATTATGGGCTATTACAATAATTTCTTTAAAGTTTTTCCTCATTTGTAACAAATGGTTAGTAAATGTCCCCGCTGGGTCTATACCTCTGACTTTTTGTAACTTTAGACCGCATTTTTTACAAGTATCTGCTTCAGAATCCATGCACTCATCGCAGTATTGTTTGAAAACACAGAGATTGACTTCATGTAAAAACGTTGAATTTTCCAATAGTTTGTCTTGGCTCGTCTCTAAATCGTAGAATACAAAAAGAACATCTTTAATCTTAGGTTTTCCCTTATCAGGCCGAATATAACATAGATGATCCTCGGGTGCATGTTTATTACAAATTTTACAATAAGTTTCACCACATACATGTGCTCTTTTGGCTTTAATGGTTTTTAAACAAATAGAACATAGTTTAATTTGTTCGCATACTGTAAATTTGCCTGACGAATAATCCTTTTTATGATTTTCGTAACAGTTTTGACTTCTAAAAAATCGTAGACAGTCCTGGCATTTAATTTTTATTGCTATTTCACAAGCAGGGGCTTGCTGACATGCCTGACAGGTTCCACCACATCGGTGCTCATTTTTGTGATCATATGGGACGTAACACTTTTCACAAAAATAGTTAGAACAAAAAGCTGCTGTCAGCGATGTAATTACATTAAAATGGCTTTTGTAATGTAATAAGTTCAGCCGTTTATTGCTTTCAGTTGAACCTTCAAATATAATATTTCGTCCTTTTGATCCATAGCTATAAACAACTAATTTATATTCTTTTAGATGATTTTGAAATTGTATTAACTCGGGAATTCCACCTCCTGCCTCAGGAATGCTAATTTTAGCTCTCTCCAACAATGATCTTGTTCTTTCGGTTTGAATTTTACTAATATCTCTTCTAACCTTACTGAATTCGGGATCTCTTTTATTATGGGCAATGGCGACTACCAAAGCACGTGGTAAACACAGGTTATCGGTATTTTTAATACTTATAATACCTCGTCGCTTGTCACATTCCTCGTGAAAGCTGTTATAATTTTTTCCTCTGCCCCCACCAACAGGTAATCTAACAGTTGTCACACTAAGACAAAATGATTCTGTATTAAGACCTGCTGAGTTTGACTGATAAATGCCACTTATAACACTCCAAACATCTTGAAAGGTTATGTCTTTAGCTGCTTTGAAGCGAATCCAACCTTCTCCTCGGTTGAAGTCTTTAGAGCAAAAACTAAAACCCACACGATCTAAGGGTTGTAGGCCTACTGTAGCGTTTTGAATAATTTGATTAATTCCTTTTTTCACCCAACCAACTGGTTCAACTCCCTGTGGAACAGGTTTTAACTTAAACTCTAGAGTGCGTCCTGTAAGGTTAAATTCTCGTAACTTTTTAACAACGTCTTTAACAATAATAAACTTCTCCATCTTTCTGTAAATTTCTACAAGATGTGTCTGTCCGGTTGCCTGTCTAAAGTAGATATGACAAGGTCTTTCTGCAGACGCCTAGTTATAATGTAGGATCTGTCGAGATTGGAGTGGGGGTAGTGAATTGTAGGTGTGGGGGAAAAGAACTTATTGGGTTACTCAAAAATGAAGCGGGAGGGGATAATTAATTCGCGAGATTGAATTAATGAGGTAATGAACTAAAAGTAAATTATACTGGGAGTGTAGGGTCATTGAAGTGATATCTTCTTGGAATCAGCCATACTTGGTTAGAAGGTGATTTTACCCTAATCTTAGTTTTTGTAGTATTTTTTACTGGACCTAGTTCTTACATGTTATTACTTTTCAGGTGGTTATTTTAAACAGTTACATGTTTAAACATGCAAATTGTTAGTTGAATTGAAATATGTCTTGAATTCATAATTAAAAATGCATAAAATGCAGTGGCCTTATTTAACGCTATAGCAAACTAATGATAGACAAATACTAATACTGTATAATAATAGTAAAATAAAATAATTTAGAAAATCCACTTTTTTGGAATACAAAGAACTCACCATAGTTACAAAATAATAAAAATATCTATACATACTTAAAGTATAAATAGTACAATTTAAACTACAAAAAAAGTATATTGTTTTTATTAAAATTGTCTTAAATAAGCGTATAATGTTTAAGGGCAAACGTTCTCCTTAAACCTTTTATATTTAAAAAACTTTTTGTCTATGCGTTTGCGAGCTCATCATCAGGGTCGTAATGTGAAGAAATTTTGAAAACGATTACAAAAGTCAGGCTAACAGGTAAAACGTAAATATCAATCATCACCACTGATCATCAATGATATTTGCCTCGTCAATCAACACATCAAATAAATCCGAAATTAACAAAAGACCACTATACTGCCGTTTTTGTGTCAATATCCGTTATAAAAAAAAAAGAAGACAACGGTCCCTAAGAACGTTTGCAGAAAAGGTTAGTCTATTTTTATTTTATAAACACTGTCAACAGCCAATTACTCTGTGTTATCGCAACCAGAACTACAACACTGACATCGAGTGATATTTGAAAAAAGTGAGTCGTTAATAGCATATGGGTGGAACCCTCGTAGATCGCATACAAAACTATGATAAATCATCGAATCATTGTACACAACAATAATAGGTCCATTTACTAGTAAAATATGCTGATTAGAGTTCAGCGTCCGCATGTGGTTCTTTTTTTTATTTATTGAAGAGAAAAAAATCTATGTTGCCTTCGGCCATCCAATAGAAGGTCCACTCTAGGTAAGTGTGAAAATCATTCAATTCGATGAATATAATATAAAGGTTTGTGTATGTTACACTATATATTTCATAAGAATATTTCATTGATATAATAATTATTTTTAAATCAGAACGGTTTAATCCAGATAAAACCAATGCCTTTTTTTAACTAACTACAACTTGATTGGTAAACACATTTTGCGATCAGGTACAAGCAACTGCTATTTAATCTACCTAGACATCTAGGTCGGTTCCCTGTGAAAAACCCTAAAATTATCCCAACTACTTGAATACTTTTCTCGATTTCGTTCCATCCTTTTGATCTAGCTTTATCCTTGACATACACGTATGTTTAACTTAAATATTAAAACGTAAAACCCCCCCTTTTTATGTAACTTATTTAATGATTTAATGTAAATACAAGGAGATTGTCTAATCCTAAATCTAAAACTATTATTCTACGTAAAATATACCATGTAACATTAACAACATAATATACAATTAAATTAAAATGGTCGTTCTTAATCAAGAGGCTTATGATTATAACACCGATTAATTATACCAATTACTTATAAACAAAGTTTTGTGCCTTAAATTTAATAAATAATTTTAAAATAATAATATTTTTAATCCACACTGCATCAGTCAACAGAATCCTAAACAGGTTTGTACAGGAACTTTAAAGCATATCTACAATTACTATATCAATTACGCATGTCACAAAAAGGAAAAAAGTACATTATAATGTTTGCGTTGAAATGGATGCCATCATAACGGAATGCGCATGGCTGAATAATGGAAATTTCTCCATAAGAAAATACATGTGTTTTAGGAGATACGGTCTCAAGTAAGGGAATACCTACTGGCGTGCCTGCCCTTATTAATTTTAGTACTAGTCTGTGGTTGAGGAGACTGACGAAAACTGGTAGACGGAATGGCATTGTTAATTATAGGTTTGGCGGTGGCGTTTAAGAAATCCTAGGATCCAGTCAACACTCACGGGTTTGGTTGTTGAATTAAACCTATTACCTTCTTACCATTTTTGACGGCAAGTTGATAAGTTAAACTTCTTAGTTCCATTGTGGTAGGTCCGAATAACCTTGCTTCCATTTCTTTTAAATATTTGACATTTTTTTTATCTTTACTGAAAAGTGTTGTAATTGGCCCTAAGGATGAATATAAATTTATTTTACCGGTTTTACATGCCTTGACATGTCTCTCCAACGTTGTTTGTGGCACTGAATGTTGCAATGCAGCTTTGCGGTAACCCATTTCTTTGTTCAAAACCTTTCCAACTGCTTCTTTAATAATTTTTTTTATATTTGTAAAAAATCTGATTTTATTTTCCAAAAAACAATATTTATTAGTTGGGCTAAGATGGCGTATCCAACACATATAATACCCCATCATATCCCACAATGCCCCAAATGTCATTTATTTAATTAATATCTTTTTACCTTTTTCAGTCGACTTTAACAAACAAATGATTTTGCGAAAAGATGCCTATATACTAGTACACATCAAAAAAAATAAAATAAAGTATTTTGCTTTAACTTGATGCACACTTTTTGACACACGATGTTTTAAGCCACAAAATAAGATATATTATATGTGAAACCAAAGAAACTTAAAGTTCTTCAACTTCAAAAAGTGTACACAGCCCTACCTGATCAAAGAAACTTATAGCTACGCAATAGAAAACCGATGTAATGTTAATAAGTCGACCTCTCGATGAATCCCGGTTTTCAAAGCGGGGATCCTTCTTCGTTAAGCGGTCGGGCTTTGCTGAATGCACGTCCAGAGTTGTCGTCTTTCCGAGTATTATATATACGGATATTATTATAATATGTAATATAGTCTTCAGGATTATTAATTGAATTTATAGGCTGGTTGTTGGGATTACTAAACCCAATAAAACAATACGGCGCGGCCGGCATAGGTGAACCAATACTTTCATTTTCGGGTTTACCAAAGAGCCGAGGTTTATATAAAAATGATTAAGTCTAGGAGTTTATTATAATCTTCAATTTTACTGCCTCAATCGATTTTTTTGTACAAAATATTCACAAAATATATTCCTTTAAACTTATACGAAATCTTTTGGCATACTCTCTTGACGAATTCTAGCAATTTTGAAATACTACTAATGCTAATACTTCTTTTAAAACTGACTAGTTATTAATTTAGTACAATGACGGCAAAATAAAATTAAAAATCTAGAAGAACTGTATTAACAACATAAAAAGGGACATAAAATGTACGTTTATCTGAATATAAGGTGGTTCAAAAAAAATCTGTTTGTAAATCTAAGAAACTTTACAGCTTTGTTTGTATCTGCCGGAATTATTTTATTTTACGGCACCTACGTAAGTAATAAACGGTTTTGGTCATAGGTCTAAAACGGCCAGAATAAAAAAATTGAAATCTTACTTGTTGCCACAAAATGACCTAACATTGAAATAATTTGTTTAAATAAGTTTTAATTAGAGTCGTATTTAGTTTGGAAAGGAAAGTACAAATTACTAAACCTTCTTGATCATAGGTCCTAAACAACAAAGGAAAAAAAAGTTAAAACATTGCGTTATTTTTATTTAACGTAATATTTATTATTGGTTCATAAGTCAAAAAAAAACTTTCTGATAAAAAATTTAAATTACTGTTTTTTACAATTAGGTACAGGGTGATTCACCATAATGTCCCACTTTCTTAACTTTTTTATTTTTTATGCCAGGTAAAAATTTTTACCATGTATGTAGGGTATTTGATAAAATTATTTTCAGGGGTGTCCACAAATTCCCTTAGTCGCCTCATACATAGGATATAGCATAAAGTTATATTATCTCAAATATATTATTAAATTTGTAAGATATATCGAGTTAGGCCTAAGCAGCCTGTGGCTGAGCCCCGCTTTAATAAAGACTTTTTGAATTTGAATTTGAATATATTGACGTATTTTTAAAAATATATTAATTTTTTAATTCTCCTCCGACTAAGTGAAGGGAATTGAACCAAAATTGGTACATAATATCATCTTACAGGCAACTACTATATTGTGTAAAGGAAAGAAAATTGGCATTATATGCATCTGTTTAAATCTCAGATTGACTCCTAGATTTCAAGTACACTTTTCAACACGCGTGTGTTATAAGGCATTTTCTTGCCAAGTTAACTGGACTATCTTGCTTACTCTCACAAGTAGTTAAAGTTTTTTGTGATGAATATATTCTTAAAAATGAATTCATGATCGTAGAAAAACTACAGTATTTTACTCGCAAGTAATAAAGCTATGCCATGCTAGTCAAATAATATACTATTAATCTATAAATCCACCAATATGATAGTAGAAATAAATTTACAAAATATTCAAGCAACAAAAAATAATTTAAAAAAAAAACACTTGGAAGTAGAAACGAACTGGCGACTGGTAAAACGATAATTATCCAAAAGACGCCACCCTAACCACAGCGCCACAAGCAGATTTTATTGTTGTGAAATAGATTATTAGTGATCCTTCTCGCCTCAAGATCCGATGAGAAAATTTAAAACGTACTTCGGTGTGGTTGTATTAAATGTCTTGTTTCACTGACTGTAGCCAGAACTATTATAAAAATAATAATATAATATCATATTATTAAGATTAAGCCAGTAAAAGATGGAATAACTTTCACTTTTATATTTCCATTGCCACCTCTTAAGAAAGTATATAATTATTGGCAACGTAGCTATCCATCCAGCTCAGCACGGGACGTGCCAATTCAAATTCGCTGCAAAATCGTCTGTTTATTAACCTTGTACAGCGGCCTCTCGCGGATTTAAGCCGCTCATAAGGATTCCACTTCTATTGCGTAGCTATTAGTTTCTTTGGTGAAACTAGTAAATCGATAATAACTTCCGAACGATATGCTTTGAATGGGTGTTCTGCAACGACTGAGCGATGCTGTTGTCTGGCGAATCCAACGTTTTATAATAAAGCTATCTAAACACGTTATTGTTGAAATAACGAGGGTACCCCATGACCCCGCCTTGCCCCAGGTTCCCCTAATTACATTAACCTGAGAGGCCAAAGTAAACATCGTGCTTCCCGCTCCCAACAAGCATGCGTGTCATTTCTCATGGACCAACAAAAATGTAGGCTTCCTGTCAAACGCCTGTATCTTATGGTGCCTATAACATATTTTGAACTCCTTGATAAGCGGTGCCTTGTAATGAAAACGGCGAATTACACCTTTGTAAGCAGGGCACAAAGCATTCCATTAAGACCTGCTTCCGGGAATAACTCGAACCTGAGAATATTGTCACTTGCCTCCTTTGTAACTTCCACTTTTCAATTAGCTATACTTGCATCAATTTACATATTGTAAGAACTAGTACAGAAAAACGAAATATCAGTGATATAGTTTAATAGTCAACTTTTTTATGTCCGAATAGGCTCAAACATCGACAAATACAAATCTTAAGGCGTACCCGACGAATGTCTAACAAAAACTGCCATTTCTAACGGTACCCTTCAAAATATCTCAACCTATGCCCTATTTAAATTCTAAGAATCTATATGTTTACACTAACACCATAAAAACTAATGACCTTATGGGCAAAGTAATATGATATTTTCTCTTAGTCCCCTTTTTATTACCGGAGATATAACTATATTTCAGTCAAAAGTGTATATACAGGGTGTTACTTAATGATGTGGCGTAATTTCAAGGGAGTATTCCTGAACCAAATTCAAATAGAAAAGTTCATATAAACATGTGTCCTGAAGAGTCTGGTTTTCAAGATACAGGGTGTAAAAGTTTAAAAAAAAAAATTGGTTTTTTATTAATATCTAAATGATCCTTTTACCGATTTTGTTGAAATCTGGCAGGGTTATTCATTGTAATAAGACGCTAAGTTGGCACTAACTAAAAGAAAATTATAAGTTTCAGTGGCGTCTCGGGGGGCAGTGTCACGAATAATATTGACAAAAAAAATGTACGGTACTGAGTTTTTTGAAAAATTTAAATTTTTTTCAGATTGGGCATCTACAAATACAACTTTTTTGTCTCTTAATATCTTTTCGTAAATTACTTCCTTTTCGAGGAAAAAAATAAAAACGACTTCATTGCATGTCGGAAAATTGTTAAAATAAAATCAAGTTAACTTTGATAGTTGCTAGGAAATGTTGTTTTGTTATTATGAACATAATGGTTTTGACTTTCGGTAACAGTTTGTTATTATTTTTCCTCTAGTCAAAAGGTTAATAATTGTGCTATTCAAAAAATGGCAAATCATTATTCTAATTTGGAGATGACACAAATGCATTTCCTTTATGGTCTTGCCAATGGTAATTCGGCGGAGGCCCGGCGGCTCTATCAAGAAAGGTATCCTGACCGTGTCCTTCCATGTAGACAAATATTCATAAACATTCATCGTCGTCTGACTGAATCTGGCAGTTTTAAACGTAATATCTCAGAGGGAGGACCTCGTACAATTCGAACTCCAGTTGAGGAGGCTGTCCTACATGCGGTCGAAGAGAATCCTGCAACTAGTAACCGAAAAATAGGTAGGGAATTAAATATTTGTTATAAAATGGCATGGGAAATTTTAAGAAATTCCCTGTTGTATCCTTATCACGTACAAAGAGTTCAGGCAGTTCTGCCAAGAGATTTTGAACCGCGTACGCAATTTTGTAGATGGTATCATCAAAGACTTGCAGAAAATCCTCACATCATTATGTTTACGGACAAAGCCCATTTTTCCAGAAATGCAATAATTAATTTCCATAATAATCATAACTGGGCCCAAGAAAATCCTCATGCTATTACAGAGTCAAATGTTCAGGAACAATTTTCTGTCAACGTTTGGATCGGTATCTTAGATGACTATTTGATTGGACCTTTTTTTTTACCACGACGTCTTAACGGACAATCTTACAGTCATTTTCTACAAAATGATTTGCCTCTGCTTCTTGAAAATGTTCCTTTATATTTACGTCAACAACATTGGTTCATGCATGACGGTGCTCCTGACCACATTAGGATATTGGCTCGTGAGTATTTGAATGGAGCTTACCAAAATCGTTGGATAGGTCGTGGAGGACCACAATTCTGGCCACCTAGATCGCCTGACTTAAACAGCCTAGATTTCTATTTGTGGGGGCACCTAAAAGCATTAGTTTATGTTACACCAATCGAGACAGAAGAACAACTAAGGAATAGAATTATTGACGGGTGGGTAACCATTCGTAACACTAATGGAATTTTCGAAAGAGTTCGTCGCTCGATGAGAAGGAGAGCAGAAGCCTGCATAGAAGTGGGAGGTAGTCATTTCCAAAATTTCTTGTAAATAGTCATTACTTTTCGTTTGTTAGATTTTAAAAAATGGCTTAGAAATAAATAAGTATACTGAACGATCAAAGGTAACTTGATTTTATTTTAACAATTTTCCGACATGCAATGAAGTCGTTTTTATTTTTTTCCTCGAAAAGGAAGTAATATACGAAAAGATATTAAGAGACAAAAAAGTTGTATTTGTAGATGCCCAATCTGAAAAAAATTTAAATTTTTCAAAAAACTCAGTAGCGTACATTTTTTTTGTCAATATTATTCGTGACACTGCCCCTCGAGACGCCACTGGAACTTATAATTATTTTTTTAGTTAGGTTAGCTCATTTTATATCATTTAGATATTAATAAAAAACCAATTTTTTTTAAAATCTTTGACACCCTGTATCTTGAAAACCAGACTCTTCAGGACACATGTTTATATGAACTTTTCTATTTGAATTTGGTTCAGGAATACTCCCTTGAAATTACGCCACATCATTAAGTAACACCCTGTATATAGTCTATTTGTTGATTGTTCTAACTTAATGACAAATAATTAAAATCATATTACAATATTTTGTAGTAAAACATAAAAGCAACAATATTTAAAAACTTCAGCCGGGACCACAGAAAATAGCTATCATCCAAACTCATTTCATACATCTTCTTAAAAAGAACCACGATAATGAAGACGAGTAAAAGATCAGATCTAACTGAAAGTCCACATAAAATATAAATAATAAGACAAACTGTATTTATTAAAAAGGTTTTATTGTTACGACAATATAGTTTAAAACAACAATCTTTTGTACAAGTCTATTTTATATTAAAATACATACAGATCTATAGCATACACTATATCCTTGAAATATTTGTACAAACTAATTAAGATCGTATACTTTATAAAGAGCACATTCATATTTTGACGAATGTATACTTTCATTATGATAATGATAATCATTATAATATTAAAATACAAATACGTACGTAAGGTCTAAACCATTACAGTCGCGTTAAAATTAAAAAAGGGAAGAATTTATTCATTACATACTAAAAATATATACATAGCTGTACAACACACCAAATACTTTACATCTTAATGAGTGAAGATGACAAGTCATTTTTTTTTTTGATTTAATACCACAAATCACAATGTCTTAGATTCCCCCCATGCACGCTTAATATATTTCTAGAATCTTTGATTAACCAATGTTTTGAGAAATTAAAGTTTTATTTTAGACTATCAGTTGCGATTAAAACTAATATTTGTAATTGTAGCAAACTTTAGGTATCTTATATTTATCAGCTCCTTGAATTATCATTAGTTTATTTTGACAAGAAGCTATAGGCACACGTAACATGATTGCGGGTTACAATATAAAATATGGATACATTTTATGTCGCAGCTTAAATGATGCAGAGTATAACAGTAACAAAATGAATAAGAAAAAACTCTACCTAAATAGAAAATCAACTGCTAGTATTTTGACGGTCCCCCATCATTCTCAATTACAATTTGTATGTGCCTAGGCATTGCTTCAACTAACTTTCTTATATAATCCGGAGAGATTGTATTTCATTATTCCGTAACTTTATAGAAGAGACGGTCGGTCTGGCTTTCAAAACAGCAATGTTTTTTTGAATTTTTTTTTTAGTCTTATAAAATCGGACTCCCTCTACCACCTGGTGACATGTTTAAACCTACCGAAGACGTCTTGGGGAGGGGGGGGGGGGGAAATTGGCATGTGAAATTTTTTTTTTAGGCTTAGAAATTGGTTTCTTGTCCATAACTCGGTGAGTTCGATTCTGATTAAAAAAATGTTGGGTCGTAAAATGGAGGGCTTGCAAATACGCATAAATTCAATTTTATTTCATCGAAATCGGTCAAGCGGTTTTCGAGATATCGCGACTTAAAGGTACAAAAAGCCCGTATGCTAAATTTCGCCGCGCGCCGTGTGTTGAGAGCCGTGTTCGGGTTTTTTAGCAGGGAAGAAATTCAGTTAGAGACTCTATTTTTTTTTCACCGATAGATATTAATGATCTGAATAATGTGTCCAAATTTCGATTGGTTAATTAGAGGGGGAGGCGAGGGAATACCGTAAATAAAATTGAAACTGCTTGCAAACTTCCGCAATTTTGGTCGAAAACCGCGTACCCCACGGGAGATGACGCATTAGGATGCCTGCCTTGATTTGGCAATTATTTTTTTTTTAATTTGCAAATAATAAACAAAATCTGGCCAAAAAACCGACTTTAATTTTTTTTTTTTTTTTTTTTTAAGTGATTTTTTATTACGAAGGAAAGGGGTGGGGGAAATATTTTTCTTGCAAATAGATAGAGAATTTCGCTACCTTCAATTTGAGCCCCGGAAGAACTCGATCCGACAATTAGGGATGGAGGGGGGGGACAAACGCGTTTTGCCCTGTAGAAGGGCAAGGGTTAGGGTTAGGGACTTTGGACAGAGCTCACGTTGAAGGTCTATCAATTCTCTTTCAAGATTTTTTTACCCCGAAGTGCTAGCTGCATCAGGGCCTGCACGCGCGCGTGATATGTGTAATAAAACTGATACGAACGGACGGCAATGCGGGCGCGGAGTGAAAAAAAAGCGCTAGGCTCCGCTCCGTGATCTCGCTGCTCGGCGGCTGAATTAACGGATCAGTTTTAATACACATATCACGCGCGCGTGTAGGCCCTGATGCAGTTAGCACTTGGGGGTAAAAAATATCTTGAAAGAGAATTGATAGACCTTGAACGTGAGCTCTGTCCAAGGTCCCTAACCCTAACCCTTGCCCTTCTACAGGGCAAGACGCGTTTGTTCCCCCCCCCCCTCCATCCCTAATTGTCGGATCGAGTTCTTCCGGGGCTCAAATTGAAGGTAACGAAATTCTCTATCTATTTGCAAAAAAATTATTTCCCCCACCCCTTTCCTTCATAATAAAAAATCACTTAAAAAAAAAAATCAAAGTCGGTTTTTTGGCCAGATTTTGTTTATTATTTGCAAATTATTTTTTTGCCAGATCGGCTCTACTATTAACTTTAAATTCATTTCTGTTAGATAGGGGGGCACCGTTTATTTTCTTTTTTAGAATTAACCACAAATTTTCAATAACATTTAGATCTGTTAACTTGGGTGGAGTCTTAATGACTTGTGGACAGTTATACAGCAACCAACTACGGACCCGGCATGCCGTGTGCTTTGGGTCGTTATCTGGATAAAAGTGGTAATTGTCATTATTACCTAATTTATCAACACTAGCTGCTAGACGATGTCTTACTATATCTAAAAACATTATTCATATTCCCTTCAGTAAAATGTATGTTACCGACTCCACTGTGCTTTAGCGTAACTTTCATATTTTTTAATTTTAGTTCCCAATTTGGCTTTCTCCACACTCAAATCTTTCCATCTGACCCAAACAGGTTTATTTTAGTCTCATTAGCAGAAATTACTGATTTTATATTTTAACCCTTAACTATGTTATGTATGTAACTTTTTCCCAAAATAAACTAATAGTATTACCAGAAGCTTAATATTATAATAAATAAAATAATATATATTTGAAATACTTACAGTTCGTTAAAAATTATTTTTTAAATCTTTGCAGCACATGATCAATTTTAATTTAAACTGCATTATTTAAGCTGTCGGTCACTGTGTCTGTTTTTTTTTTTTGAGAGCGTCATTTATATTATAAGAAACTATTAGAATATAAACACATTTCACGAATATAATACAAAAGCTTTTTCTATCGAATCAAACATATCTTCTACCATTCCTGGAGCTTTGCATTTAAAATTTTAGGGAAGGGCTCGCTTGCCACTTGATTGAAAAATGAAATTTAGGAAGCTTTTTTAGTCTTGAGGTCAGATATTGTTTTATTCTTCAATGGATCATTGTCTTTAGCACTAACTGTACAGGGTTATCCAACCAAGACTGGACAAGGCGATTTTTTGACTTTTCCTGTACTTTTATAAAAAAACTGAAATAGCCATCTTAAGTCATTTTCTCCCGCGAATTCGAATATCTTCAGCAAAAAACAATTGAACATCAAACAAAAGTACTAGGGGTCACTTTGATATTTTCTTAAATGGGATGCCGTATTTTTAATAAGCTTATCCGATTTCTCATATAAATTTTGATAATACATAATATATATATATAACATATAATAAAATGTTGGATTTTTAATTCAAAAACGCCTTTTTTCTTCAGTTTTAAATTCGGAAAATGTTCGTCTACCGTAAGATTAATACCTGATAGATGGATACCCGTTTCACCTGTTTACCCTTTAACCTGCTTTAAAGCGTCCGTCAGTTAGACAAAATAATCAAGTTTCAAATTTCTATATATTTTTCCCGAATTAATTACAAATTTAGTAGTTTTTGCAAATCTATTATTGCTTACGTATAAAAAAAGTATGACATATTAGAAAAAACTATAAACTAAAGTGAATAACTTTAATCTCAATAATATAATTGTTCTATGTGTCCTCCATTATTTTCAAAACATGACCGATGCCCCCTTTTCAATCTCTCCAAAGAATCTCTTACAATATGTTGGTCCTGGTTAAGTCTATTAATTTCATTTATAATTTTTTGCTGAATGTCCTCCAGACTTCTGTTGGGTCGTTGATAAACTACATTTTTTAAATGACCCCATAAAAATGTATCCATTGGCGTGATATCGGGGCTATTTGGTGGCCAATGAATTGTTCCGTTACGGCCAATCCACTGACTGTAACGCTCGTTTAGGTATGTTACCACTTCTCGAACTGCATGAGGCGGAGCACCATCCTGCTGCCAAATGATATTGTTGTAGGCTTGCAATGGCAACCTTTCCAAGAAATCCTCGATATCGTTATGAAGAAAATGGAGGTATCTTTGGCCTGTTAAAGAGCCACGATAAAATAGTGGTCCAATAATTCGATTTTTTAACATCCCACACCAAACATTAAGTGAGCTCCAACCTTGAAACTTTATAATTTCATATCTATGAGGGTTAACTGCTGCCCAGTATCTTGTATTTTTCCGATTGTATACCCCCGATGTTGTAAATGACGCTTCGTCACTCCATAGAATTTTATTATATAAATTATAATCTTCGTCTTGCTCTCTCATCAGCATTGAAGCAACAAATCGAAATCGCAGTTTTTTTGAAGCTGTGTTAAGTATTGAACGGGAAGGATGCAATATGGTTTTAGACCACATTTTTTTAAAGTTCTGTGAACTATTCCATAGCTTACTCTCCGGAGCCCTGGACCATACCTTACTTCTCGTACCGCTTGCGGAATAGAACTCTTCGGATTTATAGTAAAATATTGAACAATAGCTCGATCCCTTATATTCCGTCTTTTCATCTTTCTTGGCTTATCTTTCAATGTCTTACTTTCTTCAAATAGGGTCTTAATTCTGAGAATTGTATCCACTGAAATGTGTCTCTGGAAACTCTCAAAAAATGTTCTTTGTGTTTGTCGAGCATTCTCTCCACTTTTGTAATATAATTTTATTACATTTAGCCGTTCTTCTAAAGAATATTTCATTATTTGTAATTAATTCGTGAAAAATATATAGAAATTTGAAACTTGATTATTTTGTCTAACTGACGGACGCTTTAAAGCAGGTTAAAGGGTGAACAGGTGAAACGGGTATCCATCTATCAGGTATTAATCTTACGGTAGACGAACATTTTCCGAATTTAAAACTGAAGAAAAAAGTCGTTTTTGAATTAAAAATCCAACATTTTAGATCAAAATTTATATGAGAAATCGGATAAGCTCATTGAAAATACGGCATCCCATTTAAAAAAATATCAAAGTGACCCCTAGTACTTTTGTTTGATGTTCAATTGTTTTTTGCTGAAGATATTCGAATTCGCGGGAGAAAATGACTTAAGATGGCTATTTCAGTTTTTTTATAAAAGTACAGGAAAAGTCAAAAAATCGCCTTGTCTAGTCTTGGTTGGATAACCCTGTACAATTGATGACCGAAACAGATTTTCTCCCTTGGTTACAGATTTGAAGCAGAAAAGGCGTCGTAAAGTTTCAAGGAATCTTGCCACTTGGATTTAAAATATAATTCAAGGGACATTTACCTTGCTTACTGAAACATTTTCTTCAGCATAAGCTGTAAGATTGATAGCCGAAACAGTTTTTCCCCCATCATCAAGATTTGAAGTTTCCACGGAGCTGCGTAGTAATAAAGTCATGCTTCTTAAACAAGAATCAACTGACGTAAATTCGTTGAACCTTTATTGAAGTGGTATTCTTTGAAAGTTGGAAGATTTTAATTTAAAATGCCATTGCGGAATATTTAGGATGACCTAATGCTTCCAGTCTAAAATCTCTACATCGACTCCTGCCCTAGTGATGGACGCATAATTTTGGATTAATGTTGATAGAGCCCTAGCGGATTCTCGATAACTTCTTGTACTTTAAACAATTTTTCATAAAAACCAAATGAACAGCGAGATGGTATAAAGTATAAAGGAATAACTTCGTATCGGGAAAACCATCTCGATTTCTTCCACATTATAAGTACCTTGCAGTATAGCTATCATGGTTTTATTTTTATTTTTTCCGCCACATCAGTTTGACTGAATAGTCTCATACTCTTAATTTCTAATAATTTAGGTTCTGAAGACAATAGAAAACACATGAAGCTACCTTTTGGGAAGTTTCTTCACGCACGGATTAAGCTATCGACAAGACCTCACGTGTGGTTGAAACAAGTTAGTGATTTGTCGCGGTCGACTTTATTTATTTTTGTTTCTAAGCGCGCGGGAGTTTATCTGCTTTGCTCTAACCATCTCGTATTGCTTTTAACCCAATCAAGTACTGGAATTTTTAAAATTTTTTGTAAATCTGTTTATTGACATTTGAATTGTCATGAATGAACTGGATTAAGTACATGACCAGTATAAAGCCAGCACAAGAAATATTTAAGAAAATTGGGAATTAAGTCAGGACAAAATTGTCGGTATAAAAACGACACAAAAACAAATGACCCCACGTTCGGCTCAAGTCAAAAAATTTAACCCTTATGATAAAGTTAATTAAACAGGGGCTCGATATAATTAAGGTTGCATGGGAGGCATTTCGCCCGTAAACAAGCCTGCATCCATTTCTATATACTTTTTGCCAAATTCTAACACTTCTGCAATGCACAGAAATGGTCGTTGCAATTTAAAATTAATATTAGCATCCATGTACATTTAGGGTAGGCATCTCCAGAAGTGAAAGTAATCAATTAATTAAAAATGAGAGTAAGATAAACTAAGGGTGCGTTTGGGTTGATGCTTGGAGTACCACCCGTGGGATCTTCTTCTCTTATTTTTGGAGTTCCGCAGTAACGGTTTTACCTTAGTTGTGCGTGTTTGCGCAACTCCCAAAAAATACAAAACAGGAAATATTATACAGTACAAGGATTGCTTTGTCCTCCTGCCAGAATACGAACCGCATCTGGGAATGGATCTGATGGAAGCAAAATGCAATCCTTATACTAATCTTTGCAGGTGATTTCCTCTGATATTTGTAACTTTAAGAGTCTATGTTAGAAGGCGCAGGTATGCTTAAGAAAATATGCTTTTTAGGAGCATCACCAGATTTGGTTTCCTTCTCCTTTGATTGTCCTTATGTACGCCACTGATTAAGCATACGTTTATATATATTTTTTTTGCACCCTAAATCGAACCCTGATTTTTCATATGTTATTATACCAATAGGTACAACCCCCGCATTTCTGTCGCCACCGTCCGAACGTATTCTGTTACTTTTGGGTTGACCTTTTTGCCTTTTTGGGCGCTTTCCCGACTTGCTCCACTTACTCTAATTTCTAAACACAGTGCCTGGGGTGGGCATTTGAATTAAGTTCTTTCTCATTATTGTTAGCCTGAGAAATTTTTTTATTGTATATTTATTTTTATCGTGAAATAATGTGTGTCACCCAAAATAAGTTGTGGCATTGTATGAGTAAGATATACAGCAGTGCTCGAGCATAGCGGTTTGGCGGTAAGCACATTTAGTACTCGCGTTCCCCTTGCTTTACTAAGCTTCAACCCAAACGTACCCCAATGGACCATTTACACGAGGCCACTGGTAAAGAGATTCCACTAAGGCAATCCCGTGACAAAGATTTAAAACCATTCTAATTTATTAGAGAGGCTTCATTCCATTATCTCTATTTACATGGTGTAAATGGTCCATAAAGTGTACTAAAAGTGTACATATACTGAGTCTTCTATACCTACGCCAAAGCGCAACTAGGCCGTCATTTTCTTCCTGCTGGGTTCAAATAAATATTATTCTTATTTATCTATATATACGCTTAAATGCACTACTTGGATTGCACTCTGCCTGACCTGTATATGTAGCATGTAAGTCCTATATTATTCAAATGGATGAATGATCGTTCAGTCGTAATGTCTAATATCATAATATGTCTGTGTCATTCCAAAACTATAAATTAAATTGAAGACTTTTTCAAAAAGTTAAAGAAAAATTATAGCTGATACCCAACAAATTTTAGTAACTCTGTACGTTGGTCGAGCTACTGGTGCTAACCTGGTAAAAATGATTTTTTTAATATTATTGGGGCAATTTAAAAATAATCTTATATTGTAAATAATCCTACAACAAGCACCCTGCATATTTAAAAGAAAAAATTGGGAATATTCATAAAAAGAAAAACTATAATTTCAGATCTTAGTCTGATCAATATAACATAAAAAAAAACTTTTAAAGACAATCATTAAGAGTCATTTAAAATTATTTTATATAACTTAAATTAATTTTCATTTTATCACATCTTTCTTAACATTAAATAATAAAAAAAAACATATATGTGTAATGTGTAAGGGAGACAGACACACAACAGATCAAGAACACCGCAAAATGCTCTTTTATTTGACGTTACATAGAAATTCTTCTAAATTATAATACTTGCACACTGAAATTCAAGGCAGAAAATTGTTACAACAATGTATTTGATCTCCCCCCACCAAGAGCAAGGCCGGGCAGCCACTGCGAACGAACCTACGCTAAGAGAACGCGAAATAAACTAAGACAAGCTCATTGGGGGAGATTTTCATTTTGTTGTCACAGCAAGAAACTGAACTGCGGAAAACTTCACTGTTCACTCAAACCTAACATGAGCTAAAACGAACGAAACGAAGCTAAATTTTTAATCCTCGTTTGGTATTGCTTTAGTGGCTGCGAAGCTGCGAAGGCATTTGAAAGTAGAGCAGCTGATTTATAGAAAACGCTTTGCTTATTTTCGTTTCGCTCGCAGTGGCGGCGCCTACCCTTAGACTGGGACTATGTTACGTGATCGCGGATCCGTTGTCGTCAATAGCGGATTAAATACCAATTGAAGGAAATAGAGGAGTAGATTGATTATCAATAAGTGATAACAAAGGATCCGTGATTATGTGCGAGTCATTCCAGACTAAGTCTACAGGCAGTCTTCCCAAAGTAAAACTTGTTTATGATTTACGAGAAAAGTTGTTGTTTCCGATCTTGGGTAAATTCATTATTTTTGGACCACAGACCTCATAGCAAAAATAGAATACCGATTTTGGGATTCAGATTGGTCGGCCCATACAGTTTTTTTGTTTTCATAGCTTTATGTCATTGGTAAATTTGTATTAGCGGCAATAAATTCGAAAAGATTGATGCGCGCCAATTTTAAAACATTTAAGAAACCGAATTCATCAGTGACTAGCTTGTCTGATTTCATTGTATACCCCGGGCAGGCGCGTAGCCAGGGGGGCGGGAGCGAATCAAGGGGTCGCCCTAGCAGTGAGCCTCAATCAAAATGCTAAATTTAATAAATAGGTTAGGTAAGTTTCAACATAAAATTTTTTAAAAAATTGGTAAATTTCCGTTACCGCTACCAAAGACAAAAATAATAGGGAAAAGGTTTTTAATAGGCATTCAATACGTGAAAGAAGGCGCCATACAGGGTGGTCCACGTAAGATGACCCTGTAACTTTTTTCGAAACTGTAAGAGTTATAAAAAAAAGTCCAATAGAAACATGAATTAATTGTAAAAAAGTTTTTATTTTAATATATTTGCACGTATACAGCGTAAGTTGTTTGGCTGGAGTTGATACCAACTTTCGTTTTTTAAATAGAAAACCCTATGTGTTACAATAATTTTCAATTCTACATAAAATACCAATTGTTTTTAAGTAATTACACTATAAGCCTAAACTTATTAGTTTTCGAGATATCGACTTTAGAAAAATGACATTTTTGAACTTTGACAGCTTCTAGCCTTTTAACGGCACGTCTTAGAGCAAAACAACTTAGATATTGCTATCTTACTTTTTTATTACCTTCTTAAAAGTGTAAACTTCCGGTTAAACCGGATGTAACTCGAAAGCTGGTAATATAGTACTTTCGGTTTAACCTGAGATAGATATATTTGTAATTGTAATGCCTAATGTTTGATCTACAAGGGTTATGGAAAGCAGTTTTTTGATTAGCCAAAGGATTCCAGAGTTATAACGAGTTGAAAGTTAATACAATAATTGTGTGTTTTCAGGGCGAGCAGTTATTCCTTAAAGCGCTCCATATAAAAGCAAGGACCGCGATTTTTTAAAATGAAAAAGGAAATGTTTCGCTCCATATAAAAGCAAGGACCGCGATTTTTTAAAATGAAAAAGGAAATGTTTCTGATTAAGATTTTAAAATAAGATTAAGGCAGTTTCAGACCAAGTGGCAGAGTTGTAAAAAACGCAAAAATAGTGTTTGCCAATTTTTTAAAGACCGCCCCCTACCAACCCCTGCATAGTACGATTTTTGGACGACCAGTTTTTGCTTCCTTAAGGTATATAGAATGATATGAGGCACACAATTCCAAAACTGCTAATCCATAAAAGAAAATAAATGAGTAGGCGGTGGCGCTGCTTTCTTTTAAATGACGTTTATCTAGGGTAAGTCCGGGAGAGTTGGCTCACCTTTTTTAAAAATGGAATAAAATTGAAATCCAGAAGGATAAATGAACGCAAAATATTTATTTAACATAAGAAATAGTATAGTATTACGTTATAAATATTATATAAGAAGAAACTCAAACAACTAGCTTAAAAAACATTTTTTTTCAAAATAGCTATCTGGGCCAACTCTCCCACATACTGTGGGTTAGTTGGCCCAGGCATGTAGGGTGAGATGACCCATGGTAAATTTTATCATTCAACACCTTTTTTTTATAATGTTTTGCCACACAGGTCGCAAAGGTGTAAATACTTTGAACAGCTTTCGTGGAACCACCTCTGGCAGTGTATGCATTGAATCCAATCATCGTTTTTCATGGTAGCATTATATTTTTCACCACACCCAAGGCATTCGGTCGCGTCTCCTTCATCTGGGCTATCGTCAGAGTGAGTCTCTAACTCAACTGACACATCTTCATCCGTAGATGATTCTATTTTATTCATTTTTTGTATTTTTCCTTTATTCTTTTTTATTATTAAGGTCTAATAGTCTTTTCTGTTCTTGTTCTTTTTTGCGTTCAATCGCAGATTTTCTTTTTTCAGTATGGTCCGAAGACGTCAAAACAGCAGCTACTTGTTTTGCACTTTTTTTTACTTTCTGGATGTTCGCTGATGATGTGTTGGTGCAAACCCGTGTTTTTGTAGTTTTTGTATATGAAATTTTAGTTTTGATTCATTCTGGCTGCCAAAAACAGAGGGTGGCCCGAGAGTTCTCTTCTTAAAAATCATTATTTTTATATCGTCTTCGAAAGGTTGGAGGAGGGATGTTGTTAAAAGTGCGACACGCTTCTCTAACGCCCATTACACCATTTCTGACTACTTCTGCAGCTTTAACCAGATCTTCCTCAGTCCACTTTCCTCTTTGCACCGTACCTTTTCTATTATATTTTATTGGCATGACTCTAAAATTAAAAATATACAGTAATCACAAGAATTTTAGTTTAGCTATTACAGTCCGGGATAGATGGCCCGTGAGCCAACTAACCCGAATAGACGTTGGGCCGTCTCTCCCAAAAGTCGGGGAGAGATGGCCCACTCAATATATCCACTGTTCTATGTAATTTTAAAACTTTCGAGTTATTAACATAACCTCAAAGAACTATATAATAAAGATTAACAACAATTACGAGCAAAAAATACAATGGTGAAACAAAAAAGTAATTTTATTATAGACCTTAAATATTTTCCTTGCCTATAAAATAATAGTTTCAACATAACTTACCCAAAATTGCAAAAAAATCAACCAAAAATGGTGTACGATATACACTTCACGTTTAAAACAGGTGGCTAAAGTTACACTAATGTGGATCTAAAATTTCGGTAAATATTTAACTGGGCCATCTCAACCGTTGGGTCATCTCTCCCGGAATTAGCCTATGTCTAAAATATGGTTTATCAAATCCTCTTAGATCCCACTAAAAATTGCATATTAACCTGGTTTAAGCTCCAAAACTATTTTAATCTATCACACGTACAGTACGTGTTCAAAACTATCTACATCCAATTATAAAATTTGTTAAAAAAAATCTAGAAATCAGCGGCGAAAACTGTAATGTTAAAAGGTGAATTATCGAAATGATTTAGGACAATACAAGTCGGTACTCACAAAAGGAAAATTCTTTGCATCCATCAGTCCGGATCCTCTTTCCAAGAAAGTTTCAGTTAAACAAGTAAAGCCTATTAATGATGTAGGTAGATAAAATTTTAAAAACACGCTTTGGACCGGATTGGATAAATCTTGGTGACGTGGATTTAACGTTCTATAACAATGTTATTGACAAAGCAGGAGATGTGGGTGATTGCGATACTGAAACTTTGGGTGACGGTTTTGAAACTTTGGATGATGGATTCGATGCTATAGCCGTGGAAGAGACGATGGACTAAGAATTTAATTTCAATATAATAAAAAAAGTGTAAAAATTGCGTTTATTTGTTGTACCAAATAATTTCGAATAAGAAAACTTGTTTTAACTCTTTCAAAACTATTTTACTTCCATTTCTATATATTCAATACTATTTTAATCCACTGTGTGGTTACAAAACTGCTTTAGTCCATCTTCTTTCTTCAAATATTGAGGTTCTGCTGATGCAGTTTTTTTTTCTATTAGATAGGAATCAGTGTTGATAGATGTCACATAAATATATACGAATCTGGAAGTCCGGTGAAACTTTTTTGTGCTTTCCTAAAAATTCCCTTATAGTGGATTTAACTAGTTTTGGAATTGGGCGCCTCATATAAAATGGGTCAAACATTTTAGCAACAAAGTGCAAACGGGATGACACAGTACAATCAGCTTTTAACTCCACTATTATAGGAAATCGGCATTCTACTTTTGTTATGAGGCGTGTACTTTGGACAAACTGTCTGTCTTTTTAAAGATAGATAATTGATATAAAACTTACTTTAATACACATTTTAAAGGGAAAAAAATCAACAGACGTAATAGGTACTCTTTACTGCCCACAAGGCTATTATTGTTAATTAGCACTACCAAAAAATGTCTTCATTCACCCCCTTCCGTTTTTGAAGGAAATTATTCTAGGAAATGATTGTATGACTTCTGTTTTTTAATACTGATTCAATTGATTGTTAAAATATACATTTTTAAATGCAAAACAGAAGAAACCTATGAAAGAGTCTGTATATTAATTTGTACTTAAAGTACTTCCTTGATTCGCTTGCGCCAACCACACGAATGTAGATGAGCAACGTTCATACGTGGATGGATTTACTGGCATCCGTAGATATTTGTTATTTGGACCTAATTTTTAATTTTTCGACAAACGGTGTAAAAAAAATGCAATTTGTAATTGGAAAATTTAGTTTTTGTATAGAGGGACGTTAAAATCTGTCAAGTGTTTTTTTTTACCTCCCTGTATACAAAAACTTAATTCTTGAATACAATATCGTATTCTTACATATTTTTACAAGCAAATTTTTTCTTATAAAGGAAGATTTTTTGACAAAGAAATAAAAATTAGGTCAGTTTTTGGTATACAGCATTTATTGGCAAATGGGTTCTACAATCAGTCGCGTAATGGGAAGAAAAGACAACGTAATGCACTAGTCATAAGTTAAATAAAGATCGAATTTTGAGCTTATAACCGTGAGAAGCAAACAACGAGAAGCGACAATATGACATTTGGCCAAATCAATGTAGTGAGAGGCAACCCGGTCAGCTGTCATAAGTTTAAACCGGCGGTGTTTCAGCTGTTAGTCCGGTAGTCGATGAGTTATCGTTATCGAGTTTAGTTGTCTTTTTTGTTGAAAGAAGTGTATTGTTTAACTGTTTATTTTGTTAGTGCTGTGCTATTATAAAAATATGACTGGTAATACCTAAGCGTTTCGAGGGTGTCACTCAAAAGAAGGTCAAGGAATAAGCATGTTTTATTTCCAAAGGATCCTGAACAGTAAGTACATTTGCACCGCTATGATACATTTGTTTATATATGTTTTGTATATCTAAAGGGTTTTCCAATAAGAACGATATGATTTCAAAATGAAATAAAATTAAAATTATTTCAGATACAATAAAACTTTTTATATTATCTTAAAGTATAGTTGATAACATTTATGTTTTGAATAACACATCGTTTAAATGTCCTCCGCGACTTCGTGTACACGAGCGAATTCGACGAACCCAATTTTCGATGACTTTATGCAATAAATCGGGCGTGATCTGACGAATGCAGGGTTCAATGTTCAACCTTAATGCATCAAGTGTTTGTGGTCTGTTTGCATAAACCTTAGATTTCAAATAGCCCCAAAAGAAGTAATCTAAAGGAGTTAAATCACAGCTTCTTGGAGGCCACTGAACAGTAGCATTCCTTGAAATTATCCTTTCGTCAAACTTTTTTTGTAGTATATCGATAGTTTCATGAGCAGTGTGACATGTGGCACCGTCTTGCTGGAACCACATATCCTCCAAATCAAGTGCATCTATATTTGGCCACAAAAAATTTCTTAACATCTGTCGATATCGTTCACCATTCACTGTAACTGCATCTCCTGCCTTATTTTGGAAAAAAAATGGTCCGATGATGCCACCATACCACAAAACCACATCATACAGTTACCTTTAGCGGATACAAAGGCTTCTCATGAATCTGTTGTGGATTGTTTTCACACCAAAAACGGCAATTTTGCTTGTTAACGTATCCACTTAACCAAAAATAAGCTTCATCTGAAAAGATAATTTTTTTGGCAAAATTAGGATCCCTTTCAAGTTGTTCTAAACTCCAAGCAGCAAATTCTCTGCGCCGACAATGGTACAGTGGCTTAAGTTCTTGGGTCAAAACAATCTTATACGGGTGTAAATTCAAGTATTTTTTCAAAATACGCCAAGTTGTCGTTTTTTTAATCCTTAACTCTTGAGCACGACGAGGAATTGATAAATTTGGATACACTGCAACATTAGCTCTTACAGCAGCAATATTCTCAACAGTTCTTGCGTTTCGATGTCTTCTTGGTGTTTTTGCATCGTGAAGAGTAAAATTATTTCCAAATTTCTCAACGATGCGACGAATGGCAAGCAAAGAAGGACGATTATTTACACCAAAGTTTTCGCGAAGTGCGCGATAAGTGTTCACAAAAGATCGTCTATTTTCATAAAATTTTTGGATAATAACCAAACGTTCTTGAAGCGCGTATACAGTCATAATAAATTGTTATAGTTTACTGATAATAACTGACAACTGGTGACAGGTATACCTTTATTACCATGGTTACCATATCGTTTCAAAATCATATCGTTCTTATTGGAAAATCCTTTATGTATTTATCTGCTGTATTTTATTACGTGAAAGGTATATGGAAAAAGCCTACCATTATTTATTATGTTATTCAAGTGAAGTTGATATTAAATGTATAAAAAGAAGTACCTTTTTAAGGAAAGGCGACGGAAAGGAAAAACAGCAAACTAATCTAAAAGAACATATTTTTATTTTCCTAACAGATCTTGTTGTTTTTTTGGAAAGTATTCCTGAAAGCACAAGTACTTATTCTCATTTAGTAGTTCTTATTAAATATTAATAATATTTCTAGATATATTATAAAAAAAATCATAGGGTTTTCCGAAATATACAACTTATTTTGTTTAAACAATATAGTTACGTAATATTATAATGTCTGTATTAACAAGGGCAATTTTCGCTAACGCTCGTACCGTAATTTTCAAAATCGTGTGTAATAGGCTTCTTACTACTCTTGATAGGTAATATAATATTTCATTTCCTTTCTAAAATGTACTATCACTAAGTAACGCACAATCAATAAAACTTTTCAAAAATATTTTTATTTTATTTCATTTTTTTATCATTTTACAAAATTTGCTGAAAAGCGAATTACATGAAACACAGAAGATATTCATGAAAAATGTACTTATTACTAGGTATTCACATTTTTTATTGCAGTGTAAAGCATTTATTTTATCGTTTTAGTACTTCTTTTAGTGTAATAACTCGGCCAACTGTCAAAATTTCAAGGTGAAGGACATATAATTTGGTCCCCATTTAATCAATGCTAAACTCGGGATTTTCTCGCTTCTCGTTGTTTGCTTTCCTGGGCAACTGGTGTGCTTCGTTCTCTTTTCTTACCGGTAGGCGGTTGATTTTAAAAACCAATATTAGCCAAACCTGTACCTATACAAGATACATTTGTGAGTTAATACTCGAACAGCTGTACTTGCCGCTATGATACAACTGATTAAATATCCAGGTAACTAAAAGATTTGTAGACCATACCAAACATTAGATAGAAAACAGTTATTTTTGTAGTTGCCGTGTTTATTTTTTTTTTTTTAATGTAGGTAGGTTATTCCGACCACATCAGCTTGCCCAACTTAATCAACCCCATTCTTAAGAAAGTATTAGTTATTACAATGCTACTGCATTTCTACACTAGACTTCGGATTCAATAAAAAAAAATGTTGTTATCCAGAGAGACCACGTGGAGGTGGGACAATGGGATAGAAGATAGGAAAGGTAAAATCAGGTTAGTTAAACGAATTTAAAACCGTATTACGATTTTCCAATAGGGTTGAATAAAAAAGGAAAAAAGATAATTTAGACCACTTGAATCATTTCAAAACAAGAAAATACAAATACCTATTGCTTTAGGTAAACATGGCAAAAGTGGTACCTACATTCATTCAACGACCGCCAACGAATGGTCTTCGGCTATTCTCGTCGGATGATCTAAATTTTCTGTTTTCTCATAATTTATTTATGTTTTTCCGCGGGTTTTCTATGTTTCTTGTCCTACAGCCTGCGTTTATTTTAAAAAATACGTGTACGTATACAGCGTGTCTAGAAAAGCTTTAGACATATGGGAGTTTTCTTTATTGATGATTTTACGAAAAAAAGTTATTCTTTGTAAAAAGTTCTGCTTGATGCGCAAATAGTATTGACATACCAAAACTTAAGATATCATGTACAGGGCGGCAAAAAAATATAGAAACCCAGAATTACGTTAAGAGGGAAGTAAGTACCTTCAATTTTTATTTTAGAGCAAATTATTATAAGAAAACTTTACTAAGGACTACAAAACGTGGTCAGATAAAATCTTTCGTTAAAATATTTTAATTTACAGGGTACCATCAAAAAGTTTTTGGAAAATATTTTTTTATTTTATTTCTTTAACAGTTACCTGCAACAATTTTGCAACAACTATGTGCAATACTATAGTAACGAATATTGACATATTAGTCAAAAAGCATTTACTATTTTTCGACTCATTAACAAGAGTTTTTCGTTAGTTTCGTCATGGTTGTAAAGTTAACGCTGCAGGAGAAAATAGAAATTGTACTTATCGTCGGAGATCACTATAAACCTATTAGGGAAGCCGCACTTATATTTAATACTAGACACTCTGACAAAATGGTATGTAGCGCCACTATAGGAAACGTAATGAATAAATCTAAAGCTTATGGTTCCGTCGAAAATGTATTTAAGAAACAACACAACAAATAGTCCACAGCAGAAGAAAGGCAACTCAATGTAATGCAAGCGGTTATCGAAGACCCGAAAATTTCTTTAAGAAAATTGTCAAAAACTATTCCAGTTGACGTCAACAATTCTACTGCTGATAATATTTTAAAAATAAATAAATTTCATCCATATAAACCGAAATACATTCACACGCTTCTTTCTAGAGATTTTAAATCCCGTTTCCTATTTTGCGCGTAGTTCCAAGGCGAGCGTGAAGTCGATCCTTTTTTTGCAAAAAAAAATATTATTTACAGAAAGATGAAGCCATGTTTACTTCCAACGGCGTGGTATGCTCCCAAAATTATTGGTGGTGGAGTGATAACAATCTAAATTTTATAATCGAATGCCGTAGTCAATATTTATTTAAAACCAATGTTTGGTGTGGCATTTTTAATAATCCGATCGTTGGACCGACAAAATATAAATGCTGCCATTTACCTGGACTCAATTTCTTGACGAACTGCCACTAAATATAAGACGTACAATTTGGTATCAACATGCCATTGTACTAACACAGTAACTGGGTATTTGAATGAAGTATTTCCGCACTGTTGGATGGGCAGACGTTCAAATATTCCTTGGCTAGCCAGGTCGCCTGATATCACACCCCTGGACTTCTTTTTGTGGGGCCGATTAAAAGAAATGGTGTATGGGCATAGACCTTTTCAGAATATTGACCATCTTGAAGCAGTAATAACAAACTGTGTCCAAGAAATCACTCCCAATATGATACAGGTGACAGTAAGAGAAATTACAATGCGTACTATAGTTTGCATGGAAAAAGAAGGGGGGCATGTAGAGACATTATTTTAAACTTTAAATTATCTGTTTTTAGATCACTTTTATCATGGTATTGCTTAAATATTGTTTAATATTTTTGCTCTAAAGAAATTAAATGTTTTTAATATTACTGATAGGTAGATAGGTTGATTTTAGAACGTAAAATAATCTCGCATTCTTTTTTTACGTAATTGGTTTCCAACAAGAGATAATGAATGCTCAACGTGTTTTTGATGGTACCCTGAAATATTTCAACGAAGAATTGTATCTGACCACGTTTTGTAGTCCTTAGTAAAGTTCTCTTATAACAATTTGCTCTAAAATAAAAATTGAGGGTACTTCCCTCTTAACGTAATTCTTAAGTTTTAATAATATGTCAATATTATTTGCGCATCAAGCAGAACTTTTTATAAAAAATAACTTTTTTTCGTAAAATCAACAATAAAGAAAATTCCCATATGTCTAGAACTTTTCTGGATACGCTGTATTATTATGAGTTGCATAAGTGATAGTTTAGTAAAAAGAGCAATATTTTAAGAATTAGATGCAAATATCGTGTCTTGTAAGTAAACAAATGTTTTCAAATGGATCAGACAGCGCCGAAAAAAAATCGAATTCGCGTTTTTCACCTTTCTGAATAATTGCTTGCATTTTTTCGGTTTAGTAACTTGTTTTAGCTCTTCTCATCCACTCTCTAGCTGTCGCGTCGTACAACTTGTCCAAACTAGCGTGATATATGAAAATTTTGCTGGTTGCGTACAAACCTGAAAAATAACGCAATCAAAGGAGAGAGGCATGATCAGCGACCCATCGGTGTTCGTGCTTCTTGGATAGTTCAGTCCAACTATACCGTTCTTTACTCTATGAGAGTGTCGATAAATGTGACAAATTTTCTCTGTATCCACGACGCATCCCATTTGAGATTCTCATATATCACGCTGTCTTGGACGAGTTGTACAATAATACGAATTTACAGTACCAACGGTAAAAAAAATGCTAAATTGCATGTAACCTTTAACTCGAACGCTACTCGGGCCAGTAAATCCATGCAGGCACAAAATACACCATTACCGAAACAAAAAGCAATCTGCTTAACATAAGCACGCCTTATCTCGCCCCTAAGTATACGCACAGCTCTGTTACACATTGTATACGTAATTATCAAACAAGGATTTTTCATTTAAATTCTTTCTAATATTAAAATTTAATAAACGGATGCATTATTGTGTGTGTCATAGTTGATTTGTAGGTAAGAAGGGATAGCGGCATTAAGTTCCGACGCTCGACGTCGCAGCGCGGCGATGCTATGGCCACGCCATACATCCTCATCTTGCTCCCCTCCGCTAGGGGAGGTGCCTGATGACACTGGCGGAGTGACGGCGTTCGAACACGGTATCTGCGGGGGTGGAGAGCCGCCGCCGCCGCCTCCTGCATTTCCTCCGCTTCCTCCGTTATTACAGTACGTCATCATGCTATCACCTGCAATGCATAAATCAATTCGGTAAACAAATGTTTCGAAATATTTTTAGAGCTTTATATTAAATAAAAAATTGTCGTCATTGATAAAATGTCCGATTGCAAATTTCATATTAATTGAGAACTTGAATTGTACAGGATTTTTTCTGAAAATTTGTAATATGTTATGACTAATTAAGTTCATTCCCTTTATTCGAAATATAACCATGAAACAAAATATACATTTCTTGTTAATTAAGAATTTAGTGGCCATAACAACAGAGTCTACACCTATAAAGGGTTTGTGAATCCAGTAAAATATTATACATAATATGTAGCAATTTACGTTCTTCATAACGTCGTATTGCATGATGCGCATTTTATCTTTGGAATTGATATAACTCACCTAAACTAAGTTTTATGTTTGTATAAATGCCTTGTAAACTTAAATCCGTTCGGTCAGATAAAACTATTTTGGATCGATCCTTTGGAGCCCGCAATACCATGTTTGTTCATGCAGAAATGAGCATAACACTGGACTTGGCTCAAGAACTCCCGAACTAGTAATTAAAAATGACCCAGTTTTGGCAGTAACAGAACATTTATTAATTTTTCAAGTTTATAAAAATTAGTTTAAGCAAATTGTTTACAATAAATACATCAAATATGGCATCGTTGGAAAAGTCTTTGCGACGGCACTCAAAAAAATGAAATTATATTTCATTTGTAAAAGAGATTGGTAACAGTTCTAACCATGACATGTAAATATGTATATATGTGAGAAACCTTGTTCTCCAGCTACTCGCTGAGGCCTTATAGAATACAGATTAACCAATTTATGCTAAAACAGCTATTCTCTGCGCTATATTTTTTGGATGGTAGTCTTAACTGTCACCTTGTCGGACTCCTTAGGTGACACGATATCACCAAAACTGTTTACTCTGGCACTGGAAGAGATATTTAAAAAAATGGATTGGGAACAAAAAGGCTTGAAAATCGACGGATCGTACCTGAGTCACTTACGCTTCGCGGACGACATTGTTCTCATCTCCGAAGATCCAGAAGAGCTAAAGGAAATGATGGAACAATTGAATGAAACATCAAGAAAAATAGGGCTAAAAATGAACATCAATAAAACCAAGTTTATGTCACCCAATCACATTCAGTTATCAATATCTAACGAAAGCATCGAAAACGTTGTCGAATACGTATACCTAGGTCACCTCATTAAACTAGGAAAAGAGAATCAAAAGTCGGAAATAACGCGAAGAGTGAGGCTAACATGGGCAGCTTTTGGAAAACTTAAGTACGTTCTAGGAAATCCAGATATTCCAATACATTTAAAACGCAGAGTTTATGACATGTGCATCTTTCCGGTGGCAACATATGGCCTTGAAACAATGTCAATCACAAAGGGTAGTGCAGATCGATTGAAGACAACACAAAGGGCAATGCAAGGGGCAATGCTTGGAGTCTTCATAAGGGACCCGATCAGAAACGAAGAAATAAGAAGACGAACAAAGGTAAAAGACGTGATCCGTTACATGGCCGAGATGAAATGGAGGTGGGCGGGACATGTTGCAAGACAGGAAGATAATAGATGGACAAACAGAGTGATTCACTGGCGCCCCAGAGAAACCAAAAAAAATAGAGGAAGACCGCAGAGACGCTGGCTGGATGATATCAGGGAGGTCGCTGGTAGAAACTGGGTACAACTAGCGCAAAATCGGCAGGAATGGAAAAGACTCGGAGAGGCCTATGTTCAGGAGTGGACCAGATAAGGCTGACGAAGAGAGAAAGAGAGAGAGAGAGAGAGAGTCTTAACTGGAAAAAACCATCTTAATTATATAAGCAGCAAAATCGTTTCAATGGTCGGAGCTATGTATAAATGTCGAAGCTATTTAAAATATAAAAGCAAAATGGATATTTACAATGCCTATTTTTTGTCTCACTTTAGGTACCTACTTCCGGTGTGAGGAAATTGAGGTACAATTGAGTTCAACAAGATGCAAGCTCTACGAAATAAAGTGTTAAATATTCTATTCGGTTATAACTGGTTGACACACACCGAGAGTTTGTACAGAGAGCTAAAAGTCTTTAACCTGAATAGACTAATGAAATTGGAACAGAGTAAATTTATATATAAGGTAATAAATAAAGGACAAAGAACGAATACCAATATTGTATTTAACGTAAAGTAAAACACACAATCTGCTCCACTAGTTTAATGTAACATTTTTTAAGCCATACATATTTCGGAGGCATAAACCTCCATCATCAGTGGGATTAAATTGAGTCAAGTTGAAGAGAAAAGGACCAGAGACATTGTGAGAACTAGTGTCGCCGAAAAAAACTTATCATTTTGTATTTAGTATGTTATGAAAATAAAATAGAGAATAGAAAAGTTGTTATTATTTAAAAAATATATACTTATTAAAAGTTGAAATAATAACAACTTTTCTATTCTCTATTTTATTTTCATAACATACTAAATACAAAATGATAAGTTTTTTTCGGCGACACTAGTTCTCACAATGTTTCTGGTCCTTTTCTCTTCAACTTGACTTAATTTAATCCCACTGATGATGGAGGTTTATGCCTCCGAAACATGTATGGCTTAAAAAATTTTACATTAAACTAGTGGAGCAGATTGTGTGTTTTACTTTACGTTAAAATTTCACTCCACTGAGAGATGGACTTCTTCCATAAAAATATTGTATTTACCTAGGATGTCCATAAACATTTAACTAGATCGCATGGCCGTATTTATCATGGGAATGTCAGAACAAATAAAAGTTTACTTGACCCGATATATCAAGCATCCAAAGTATATTATAATGAATTACCTGATAATATTAAATCTCTAACGACGATTGACAGATTTACTAAGTTGTTAAAAGCCCATTTAAGTATGATTAAGAAGCAACTCTGTATATAGCGAATTGGTTAGCTTTAAGAATATGCTTACACTGTTGTTATAAGAGTGTATATCCTTGATAGCAGTGTTTAAAAATACTGCAATAGAGGATTATATTACAATTACGTCTGTATAATGTAGTAGTATTATTAAATAAAATGTTGCTAGAAAATATGCTATATCCAGATTGTGTAATTTTTAATTCACTAGTTCGGTAGTTATTAAGCCAAGGCCAGACTTTTATCTGTATAATTAAACATCGTATTGCGTAAAGCCTAAGTAAAATTTATAAGATATCTAAATAATCTTTAAATTGACAATTTTATTTAAATTAAACGAACTCTTAAATTAATGGCAAATTAAGATAAAAGACAAATTGTATAAAAATTCGCTTCAAAAACCTAAACGGTTGTCCAAAATTAATTATTAACTCAATTAGTAATGGGTTACTTTCCTCTAACTGCCCTTTTAGTTAGAGCCGCGGTGACAAAAATGCCTTGGAACTCTCAAACGGATGAAAAGCACGTTTTTGTATAGTTCGAGTGTCGCTCTCGAAATCCGTGTTGTCGAGTAGGGGTCTGGCGCTCGGCGGTGAGCGGCTATAATATTTTTTCCAAATTTTGACCAGCGGTTTAAAAAAACATTTCCCAAACGGATGAAAATTACTGGAGGGCATCTAGGCAACCCTCCAATTACCGGAAAAATATTTTCATCCGATTTGATCTATGCAAAGAGCTCTTTCAGGGGGGATGGGACTATTCGCCGTCGCCGTCGCCGTTTCGCCGTCGCCGTTTCGCCGTCGCCGTTTCGCCGTCGCGACAATTCGCCGGCAGCCGATTCGCCGTGGGCCGTTTCGCCGTCAAATAGAATATAAGTCTATAATTATTACAATTTTTTTATATCTAGCATATACCGAATTGGACCCAAAAAGGTGGATTAGATGCCGTGTTAGCGCTGTTTAACCAATATAAGTCTATAATTATTACAATTTTTTTATATCTAGCATATACCGAATTGGACCCAAAAAGGTGGATTAGATTAGAAACGGCGACGGCTGAACGTCCTAGACCCGAATTCCAATAACCCTAATTACTTAATTACTTAATTACTTAGTGCCTGATGATCTTTTCTCTCATTATATAAATACTCACATTTTTGATAAGGGCTTTTTTTTTTAGCCGATGACAGAATTTTGTCTTTAGTAAATAATTTTAGAAACAATAATATGACAGAATATCTCAGAGGTTTAGCGCATAATTATGAAATGTAATAATTTTGTTGTATATAATAATTATAGTATAATATTTGAGAACTTTATTATTGACTTGCCTATGTAGGTATATTTTTATCAAACAATTTTGTTAAAATTTAGCAATATATATTATAACCTTTTTTACGTATTTTATTAATTTCTATTTGACGGCGAAACGGCCCACGGCGAATCGGCTGCCGGCGAATTGTCGCGACGGCGAAACGGCGACGGCGAAACGGCGACGGCTAAATGTCCTAGACCCCTTTCAGGAGCTAAAAAAAAAATGGAAAAAAGGGGGGAAAAAATTTGCTCATTTAAACTTGAAATTTGGCAAGGAGCTAGAGTTCGTGTCTGAGAATATGTAAAAAAATTTTTGTGTGTCGCCATCGCTTTATAACAGTTTTTCAAAATTTAAATGGGCAAAATTTGATAAAGTAATTCCCACATGGATGAAAATTTGCACACAGGTTCTTTGACACCTACAGAACATCGAAAAATTATTTTCATCCAAATTTATTGCGGCCAAGACCAGATCTTCCAGAACATGCTCCGATATTTTTCATTATCACCGGAAACTTCAGGATCCGAATGTTCAATCTTTAAAGTAGGAAGGCCGATTACAATCAAATTGTATATTATTGTCCTAAACATTGATGAGAATATTTTCCTTTGATTTGACGATTATGAAGTGAAAACTCTGACTTTTAGACCGTATGAACGCGACAAGCGCATACTTCATCCACATTTTAGCTAGTATATCTTTAGTAGGGTTTGACTCGCTTTGCTCGTGGATGAAATTTGGTTATTATAGTCGCCTTATATTTTGGGTTAGAGATTTGGATTTTGACTAGATTAATATTAGAAGACGGTTCTTTCCCATCCTGGTGGCTCCCCAAGCAAAAATCTGCTTCTGACAGCAGGATCATTGGAATTTCAGCTATCGTCCACGCGTCTCGTTTTTCCGGTTGCTCCGATTGATACCAAAGTATATATATAGCCACATATTTCGGATATCAGAGGAAGGTTCTGATCCAGTTTCCATTCCAATGGAAACTCTGAAATCGGCAGCCGCAAACCGCGCTACTCAGCGCACAACTGATCGATCATAATATATCGATGAAAAAAAAGATCCTAACTGAAAACTGGTTGCTCTAACTGGCACCAACCTGGATGTCAGAAAAAGGTTATGAGCCTGTTTGGTGCCATTCCGATGAAAACTCTGCTTCTGGCTGCAGGTTCATTGGAATTTTAGCTCTCGTCGCGCTTACATCCAAGCGCCTCTAGTTTTTCCTATTGCTTCGATTGCTACCAAAGTATACACAAATATTTCGGGATGTCGAAGGAAGGTTTTCTCCCAATTTGGCGATTAATGAATCAAAACTCTCCTCCTGGCAGCCGACATACATGCGCGCAGGACGTTTTTCGGCTGTCAGAAGGAGAGTTTTGATTTATTTATCACCAAACTGGTTCAGAAGCTTCCTCTGACAGCCCAGAATATGTGGTTACTGTATGCTTAGTAGTGGGCAATGTTATTACATTCATATTATGGAAATAGGTTAAAAAAATTATTCGATCTGCAAAATCAAAAACCGCCCATAACTTTCTAACCAGTGATGGAAAATGAGTCGTGGGTTCATTATATTTGGGGGTGATTAATGAAGGTTGTCCAGGGTTCAGGAACGATGAGGAAGACAGAAAAGCGGGAGCGGGCTGATAATCAGCCAATTTTCACGAAAATATACGTTTTCGTGCTTTCAATTACAAAATCTAAAGAAATTTTTACTAACCATTGAAAGTCAGTCAACATTTTACCGCCTCTCGGGAGCATATCATTTTTTTTACATTTTTAAACCAGAGACAAATAAATTTACGAAACTTCCATCTAAATCTCGCAGAAAATTTACAAAGAACTCCAGGATCAGAATCACGCGTGCTGGCGAGGTTTTTTGTTATTTGGCATAGTTTAGCCAGGCTTATTTTGGATGAAAACTTTTTTTTTAATTTCGGAGTTTGGGTCTACTTAATTGTACTGGAGGTTACGGCAAGGATCAAATCGGATGAAAATATTTTTCCGGTAATTGGGGGGTTGCCTAGATGCCCTCCAGTAATTTTCATCCGTTTGGGAAATGTTTTTTTAAACCGCTGGTTAAAATTTGAAAAAAATATTATAGCCGCTCACCGTCGAGCGCCAGACCCCTACTCGACAACACGGATTTCGAGAACGACACTCGAACTATACAAAAACGTGCTTTTCATCCATTTGGGAGTTCCAATGCATATTTGTCACCGCGGCTCTAACTATTTGTGGTGTATAAAATAGCTATTTATACAATAAGTTACGAAATAAGGGTCTTTTAGGCACGCGACGTGAAAATTGTCCTACGAGGCGAAGCCGAGTTGGATAACACGTCAGAGTGACTAAAAGACATTTTTTCGTAACGAATGGTATACAATATTTTTTCTACGGGCGTTTTATAATAAAAAACTTAATTTATTTTACCAAACATTTTATAACCTGTGTTTCATTTACAGCTTTCATGTCAAAAAAATTGGCACTTGTCAAAAAAAAATCAGAAAGAATCTTTTTGTCAAAAACTGTGGCAAATATTAACTGAAGAGAAATATCTCAACGTACTGGTTTAGGTTACCCAAGGAAAATTAATATTTATAATAAATAGGTAAAATTATAGTCTGTGTTCAGTTTTTAATTGTAAATAATTACTTTTTCAGCGTGCGTAAAAAACTTTTTAAGCACGCTGTGCCTAAAAGAAGGTTATTTAAAAATCAAAACGGCAATCAAGAGATTAATTATTATTTTAGTTCAACTTTATATATAGGTGTCCCATAGTTGGAAGATAATACCTGAGAGCCTTAATCCTTGGAAGATCTAAAGAAAAAACCAATATCATTATAGGCCCGCAACCGCTTAATTTTTGGGATACAGGACATTAAAAATAAAAAAAAAATCGTTTTTTCCTTAATAATTGTTGTTGCACGTCATCAATCACCTGATAATTGTATATCGGTAAGAAAACGTGAGGAAATTCAATTTGGACAAAAAATATTAAAATTTTATCCGATATGAAATGTACTAAAAACTATTTTTCTTTGATACTAACCCACTTATAGTAAATATATTTCTGATTTAAACTTGTAATTTTCGTGTTGTTGTGAGTGTATTTTTTAACAAAAACTCCAGATCTTTTCATAAATAGCAGTGCAGAGAGCTAATAGCTTCTCTAATAAGGTATTTTCAGGAAGAACTTAACAACAATGGCCAACTGTTACCCTTGACAGCAGTTAGATAAGTAGCTTTAAAGAGTATGTTAAGGTCTACATATTTTATTTCTACTTTACTAATTTTTAGCGTGTAGCAGTTGCTCTAAATTTGATTATCTCTACTGTAAGCGCAGTTTCGACGTTAGAAGGAAAACAAACTATTAGAATCACTTAAAAAGAAACGTTCTCATGCAAAGAGAGTTGTAAATGTGGCAAAACTAAATATAATTATCTTCGTGACACTATTAATGGAATGTACAAAACAACTAAGTTGTATTCTTCAAAAGCTATAATCTTTTACATGGGTATGCTTAAGCTCTGACTTTTTTAGAACATCATTTAACTGTGGCAGCTTTAAGTTAGAAATTAGAAGATAGACAAATGATTGATGGTTGTCTTAACTATGTGTGTTAATAGAAATAGGCTTCGGATGAAAAATATTATCCCAAGCGAGGGCTCATGGAACTTTCTCATGTACCTTGCAAAAGACTAGTGTTTTGATAGAATATATAAAGGAAAAAGAAGAATCCTTGTACCAATTCGTTTTCTTGGATGAAACATATATTTCTCAGAATAGCACCATTGGTCGATCTTGGCAAGATGAAAATAAAAGAATTGTTAGATCTACTAAAGTTCACGGTAAAAGGCATTATACTACTATATGTACTATTCCTAAATTGTATTGGAATAGCAATTATTCCAATACAATTTAGTTACTCGAAGGATTTGACGTGCAATGGAAATTATTTTGCATTAACTATATGTATCTCAATTTTCGTTAAAAATATCAAAAGGTATGTTAGCGCGGAAGCAGGGTGTCAAAGTTTAAAGTTCTTCTACGATTTATTTTGAATAATTTTGGCAAAAACCAACGTTCTCCATAAATATATTGCATTTGGGGTTTTCTAAGGTGGACGCGTTTTCAAGGGGGGTGTAAGGGAGTTATTCCCCCTCCCTTAAATTGAAGAATGCTTAATTTGATAATTTTCCAAAAATGTTTCGCCTGCCGCTGCCGGGCTTTTTTTTTGTTATTTTAGGTTTTGAAACATATTTCTTTTTAGATTAAGTATACCTACAGTGTCACCATTAAAGTCCGCACCATATGGAACTTTTTTTTATTAATGAGGTTAGTTAAAATTAAATT
Source organism: Polydrusus tereticollis (assembly GCA_963920685.1). NCBI lineage: Eukaryota > Metazoa > Arthropoda > Insecta > Coleoptera > Curculionidae > Polydrusus > Polydrusus tereticollis. The sequence continues at coordinate 20,211,393 of OY987326.1, read as the reverse complement.
TCGGCAATCGTTTTTGCTTCAAATTAGACTAAAAATTATATAATCAAATGTCGCCATCTGTCATTCGGTATCTGTCAAAAATTACATTTTAATCAAAAAATGTTGAAAAATGGCATTGTTTTACCGAATTTCAAAAAATTGTATTAGAAAAAGTTGTTTCTAGTACAATTCTTGGCCTAAATACAAAGTTTCAGTTTTCTAGCTCAAAGTTGATTTTTTTGCCATTTTTTCTAATTAACTTTTTTTTTATTTATTGTAAGTTCGCTTAATGGATATTAAACTATTTGCTTATACCATACTCAATATTTTATTTAGTTTGTATGAGCTTTTTTGTACTAGAATGCCATTTTTTTTCGAAATTTAAAATTAGAGGCAAAAAAATTTGACACAGGTGGTGCAAAGTTATCCTAATTTAAAAATTTTAACAGATATACGTCAGATGTTTCGTTTTTCAAATGACAAATACATCTAAATATTTGATAAAAATTTTATTTTATACTTAAAACTATCATTATTATTAAAAGGAACAAAAAGGAACTTTAATCATTTTAAATAGGTAACACAAAAGCAATATAAATTTCACATTTCAGTGTGACGTCCTTCTAGCTCTATACAAACACCCGTCCGTCTATAAACGTCTTTGACAGCATTTTGTAAAAAGCTTGGTCTTATATCGGCACAACACTGTCTTATCGTTTGTTCCAAATGCTCGATATTTCTAAACGGTCGATTCTTATAAACTTTCTGCTTAAGATAACCCCACAGAAAAAAGTCTAGTGGGGTTATGTCAGGCGACCTGGGTGGCCAGTGACATTCTCTATCACGCCCTATAACTCTGTTTTGAAATAATTGGTTTATGCGTTCTTTCACTGCTACAGTTTGATGTATGGGTGCACCATCAAGCTAATACCATAAGTTATGTCTATGGTGTAAGGGCATGTTATCGAAAACTTCGGTAATCTCGTTATCAAGAAAATTCAGGTACCTTTCACCAGTTAAGTTTACTCTAAAGAAGTATGGTCCAATAAGCTCATCTTTCAAAATTCCACACCAAACATTGGTTTTAAAATGATACTGGTCGTGACATTCAATTGTGAAGTTAGGATTTTCTTGGGACCACCATCGGCAATTTTGTGAGCTCACGGTACCATTCGAAGAGAAAGTGGCTTCATCTGTCCATAATATCTTGTATGGAAAAATAATATTCTCCTCATATTGTCCCTCATACCAAAACGAAAAATCAAGTCGGATATCAAAATCGCGTTCTTTTAATGTGTTTATTTCATACTGTATTGTAAAACACACCTTTACATATTTGAATTAAGTCCAGAAAATAAGGTTTTACAGCAATAAGCCCGGTAAATTTTTTTTACCGGACTAGTCCTGTAAAATTTCTTTACCGGACTGAAATTTGTAAGTTTCAGTTTAATCAATGTCAAACACACAATGTTTCCACCAGTAAATATAAGCACTTTTCGAATATACGACGCAGAATAAAACTTCATTATAATTTCAAAACATAATTATAATTTTCAACAGAACAGTATGAAATAAAATATTGTACGTCATTCGTCCGGCAAATCCTTTACAGTATTCGTTTCAAAATTCCAGACTCGGCTCCTTCGTCGCCTCGTCTCGAAACATTTCACTCATACTGTAAAAGTTGATTTACCGGACTTATAACGTAAATATCTATTATAAACTTGGGTTTATATGCCCGAAATCGATTTTTCTGAAGAATTTTTCTAACGCTTTCCCTCTTGCACCCTGTTGAATCACTTATCTTGGTTACACTAGTTTGACTGTGGTCAATAACAGTTAAACAAACATGAAGTTGTGCTGCTTCATCGTATTTACTTGCCGCGTGAGGTTTCTTAAAATTATTTTGAACAGATCCAGTTTCTCTAAATTTTGACATTATTCTTGAAACTATGCTGCAAATTTTGTTCTGGATGCGTCTCATTAAAAATGGCAGATACTTGCCGGTGAGGCATATTCTCTCCACAAATTAAGACAATATCTATTTTTTCTTGAATGGACAACATTGGTGATAACACTGAAAACTATAACTTGCGAACATATTCAAATTTATGACATTTCTTTTATTTATTCGGCACTCCAATTCGTTTTTTTTTCCATAGCCTACTTATAAAATTCAAAATTGCCTTGATATTTTATTGTGGATAAAAAGAAAATGTGTCTAAATTTTGAAGTAATCTGATATCTGGGAATTTTATTATAAGTTTTTTAAACTTCTTAGGTGTATGTACTATCAAAAAAATGGAATATCTGACGTCTATCTGTTAAAATTTTTAAATTAGGATAACTTTGCACCACCTGTGTCAAATTTTTTTGCCTCTAATTTTAAATTTCGAAAAAAAATGGCATTCTAGTAAAAAAAACTCATACAAACTAAATAAAATATTGAGTATGGTATAAGCAAATAGTTTAATATCCATTAAGCGAACTTACATTAAATAAAAAAAAAGATAATTAGAAAAAATGGCAAAAAAATCAACTTTGAGCTAGAAAACTGAAACTTTGTATTTAGGCCAAGAATTGTACTAGAAACAACTTTTTCTAATAAAATTTTTTGAAATTCGGTAAAACAATGCCATTTTTCAGCATTTTTTGATTAAAATGTAATTTTTGACAGATACCGAATGACAGATGGTGACATTTGATTATATAATTTTTAGTCTAATTTGAAGCAAAAACGATTGCCGAAATTTAATTTTAACTAACCTCATTAATAAAAAAAAGTTCCATATGGTGCGGACTTTAATGGTGACACTGTATATGGGCGTGGTGTCGTGTTGTTCATGTAAACATCGAAAGGAATTTTCTACAAGTAAATATTTTCACCTACCAACTGGCGTTTATTATAGATAATTGGGAATAATACGTTACATACAAAAAGTTAAGTTGTTCTTCTTGTCAATTAAGTATCGGCAGAAATGAAAATCGGAATTGAGTGCCCCTCAACTAGTCCTGACTGTATTCAAAAAGTTTTTTTTTCTATCACTAACAACAGAGTATGCATCTATAAATATAAGAGGCTTGTTAAGCCAGTAAAAAGTTATACATAATAATATGTAGCAATTTACGTTCTTCATAACGTCGTATTGCATGATGCGCATTTTATTTTTTGGAATTGATATAAACTATCCTAAACTAAGTTTTATGTATAAATGCCTTGTAATTTAAATCCATTCAAACGACTTTAAGATACAACGCGAAATTGGACAAATTATATAATTTTTTGGAAGCATTGGCATTTATGTTGCAATTATTATTAAAGAAAGCCGAAATCAAAAAATTATGAAAATGTACTTTGCATTAGCCAATAAAGTGCCTAAATAACAGTGTTATCAAAAGAGATAACGGCGGTAGCGTACATTTTTTTTGTTCCTGTTAAAAAAAACACACTGTATCTCAAAAATGAAGGGCTTTCGGACTTACGCTTATATGAACTTTTCACCTTATAAATATACAAATAAATATACAGTGAGGACCAGAAGTCCTGCATAAATTAGTGATGCATTTTTCGGAAAAATGCTTGAATACGTAAATTTTTATTTTCATTTGCGCATTTTTTGACGCGAAAGTTTAGTATATAGGGTGACACATGTTAAAGATATGACGTAATTTGTTATTTTTTCTTATGCAATACCCCGTATATTTTTCGATTTTACACTTCTAGTGAACATTCTAAACATATCTGTTATAACATACCCTAGGTCTAAAGTGAAAGATTATCGAGAAATTTTCGATTGAATAAAAAAGACTAAGTTATAAAAATTGGGGGTATCAAAGCTTAAAATATTAAAAAGTACTCTAATCATTAATTTAGTAAATTTTCGAACTGTGCTCCATTGACTTCCTGACAGCAAGCAAGCCGCAATTCAAACTCTTCAAAAATGTTATGAATCATTTCACGGGTTAATTGAATTTCATATCTGATCTTATTTTTTAATTATTCGATATTGTTTGGTTTGTTCATATACACTTTAAGTTTAAGATAGCCCCATATAGAGAAGTCCATTGGATTTAGGTCCGGCGACCTAGCAGGCCACTCTATTTGCCCCCTTCGCCCTATTCAACGACCCGGAAATACGTAATTTAAATATTCGCGCACTTCCCTACTAAAGTGCGGAGGCGCGCCATCTTGTTGAAACCAAACAAAATCTCCAGGAATTTTAGGGTTGTTCGCATTTGGAAACAAACGGCATAAGGCGGGGTTCAATTCATTTCTTAAAAACTTCAAGTAACGTTGACCTGTTAGCGTGCCATCGAAGAAATACGGTCCTATGACTCTGTCGCCCACAATACCCGCCCAAACATTAACAGACTGTTTATACTGGGTGTGAGCTTCAACAGCCCAGTGTGGATTAGTAGAAGACCAGTAGTGACAGTGTTGTCTGTTCATCACCCCATTCAGACAGAAGGTCGACTCGTCAGAAAATATAATCCTACGTGCAAAAAAATTATCATTATTGCAAATATTCATTAGAGTTTCGCAAAACTCTAAGCGACGATCTGGATCTTCGTTAAGCTCGTGGATTAATTTTATTTTATATGGATGATATTTCTCTTTTTTTTTAATTCTTTTTACAGATGATTTTCCAATTTCGTTATCCAATGCTAGCTCTTGAGTAGGTTTATGTGGATTTTCTTCAATGGATAATATAACGTTTAATTGTTTATCTTCTGAAATTAAAGGCCGACCGGACCTAGGAAGATCTCGTACCTGTCCCGTTTCTCTAAATCTCTTCTCGATTCTGCTTACGTTAAACTGAGATATCTGAATATCTTGATATTTCATATTAAATAGTTCACAAACTTCCCTTTGAGTCCTAATACGATCACCACATCCTATCATAATTAAAACATCTATTCTCTGAGTTTCAGTCAATTTAACCATTTTCTTTTGTGAATTTTCAATTTCATTTAGTTAAGTAGTACAAAATGCTGCATGAGACAAGATTACTTAAATGTTATTTGATAGATGTCAGCTATAAACTGACAACTAATGACAACACATTTGAAGGACTGGTCTATACCTATTTAAATAATAAAAGTCAGGGTGACTTTAAAAATTCTATAATTCAATCGAAAATTTCTCGATAATCTTTCACTTTAGACATAGGGTATGCTATACCAGATATGTTTAGAATGTTTACTAGAATCGAAAAATCGAAAAATATACGGGGTGTTCCATAAGAAAAAATTACAAATTACGTCATATCTTTAACATGTGTCACCCTGTATACTAAACTTTCACGTCAAAAAATGCGCAAATGAAAATAAAAATTTACGTATTCAAGCATTTTTCCGAAAAATGCATCACTAATTTTTTATCGAATTTATGCAGGACTCCTGGTCCTCACTGTATACAAATTTATTGCCCCAGTTTTTTTTTCTCACAATCTACATTCATTCTGCACTTGCTGAAAAAACGTAAGTTTTGATTAAAATTTGGTTATTATATAATTTTTTCACATTTGCCAAAACATAGCTCTGTTAAGTACTCTAAAGAACATTTATAAAATAAGTACTTATAGTTGATGCAAAACAAAAACCGATGCACATCATACCCTTCGAGTGACGTCAGTTATCGACAGTGTTGCCAGCTTGTAACTAAAATATCCGAGTGAATGAATTACACAGTTTTTTTTTTCATAAAAACAAGATAAATATACAAAAATTTCCCATAGTTTATATATTTGTTTACTGCATAATACCTTTTACCATCAACTTAAGTAGATCCAACACTTCTTGTATTTTCATCTTGCCAAGATCGACCATTGGCACCATTCTGAAAAATCCATGTTTCATCCAAGAAAACGATTTGGTACAAGAATGCTTCTTTTTTTTTTATATTATCTTCCAAAAATACCAGTCGTTTGAAAGCTACATGAGAAATTGTCAAAGTTACATGAAGTTCTAAAAAAAGTTACAGCTTATGAATAGCCGATGTCAAATATTAAAATTTTTAAATAATACAACTTACTTGTTTCGTACATTCCATAAATAGTGTCACGAATAGAACTTATATCCAAGTTTCACACATTTTCAACTCTCTTTGAATTAGAACGTTTGTTTTAAGGTGATTATAATAAGTTATTTTTCTTAACTTTTGTTGGAATTGCGCTTACAGTGGAAATATTCAAATTTAGGGCATCTGCTACACGCTAAAAATTAGTAAAGTAGAAATAAAATATCTAGACCTTAACATACTCTTTAAATTTACTTCTCTGTACTGCTGTCAAGGGTAACAATAGGCCATTGTTGTTAAGTTCTTCCTGAAAATAGCTTCTTAGAGAGATCATTAGCTCTTTGCCCCGACTATTTAAATGCTTTGGCATTTATCACAAATAGCAAACAACGTAATCAACAGAGATATTATCAAAAATAATTGAAAAAATTGTTAAGAGTCGAGCTTAAGATTTTTTAATCAAACATAAAGTTTTGTGTGTGGAACAGTTTGGTTTCCAATCATCAAAGGGCACAAATGACGCCATTTTTGTGTTTTTGGAAAGTCTTTATTTACAGCTCACCAATGGTGACGTTGCAGCAGCGGCGTTTTGTGATTTGTCCAAAGCTTTTGACTGTGTTGATCACAGGACGCTGCTGTGCAAACTTGAGACTTATGGTTTTAGGGGTAGAAGTTTGGACTGGTTTCGCTCGTATTTGTCTTGTCGCAGTCAAAGCGTAACCTTGAATAGTGAATTCTCAAATGAATGTCAATTGCAGACCGGTGTTCCGCAGGGCTCTGTGTTGAGTCCCTTGTTGTTTCTGTTGTATGTTAATGATTTGTCATTTATCCCAATAAGCGACAAATTTACTATATTTGCAGATGACATCACTATCCTTTGGCATTATAAAGACAGATCTATAGTGCAAATTTGTATCTTGAATGACTTGAAAATGCTAAAAGAGTGGTGCGATACAAACTCTCTCTCACTGAATATTTCGAAAACAAATATAATGTCGTTTAAGTGTTACTTGGATCAGGTTCTTTTGGATACAAATATAGTAAATAATTGTATAAAAACTAGATTCTTGGGATTGTACATTGATAAAAGGTTAAAGTTTGAAAAACATATATTACAATTAAATAAGAAGCTCGCAGCAAACTGTTATGCTATCAGAATAATTTCGAATAACTTGGATATTGCAACTTCACGGGACGCATATTTCTCATTGATTGAATCTCTTTTGAGGTATGGGATTTGTTTTTGGGGTGTTCTCAGGGCTTGCTTACTAGTGTTTTTATTCTTCAGAAGAGGGCGTTAAGATATATGTGCAAGGCTAAAGCTAGAACGTCATGTAAACCGTTGTTTTTGGCACAAAGAGTCCTACCACTAACTTGTATTTACATCTTAGAAACGGCTTGTCTAGTAGAAGAGAAATTTCAAGCAGACATAAACAATGAATCAATGCATTTTACTAGGCAAAGCACTACGATATCTCTCCCCATACCCTCTTCCACTCTGACTAAAAAATCTGTTGTTTATGATAGTAAAAGGATATTTAACCATTTACCGCACACCTTGAGAGTAATAAATAATGCTAAAAAGTTCAGGAGGGAACTAAAAAGAATATTGGTGGGAAAGGCGTATTACACATTAAATGAATTCCTGGGTGACACACTTTAAACGCTGTAAGTCGGTTGGTTGTGTCGAATTCAGATTTTACTTTGATTCATCAAACTACAGATATATCTAAGTTGGGTAGGTGGGTACTTGATTATCCTTATGGGGAGCTGTCTCTATACTAGCTTTGTCAACAAATTTGATTATTGTTTATTGTATTTTGTTTTGTTTCTGTATTTCCGCGTTATTGTCCGACTTAAATTACTACTTTGTTGACGTTGATTTTTGTATGTGTATTGTATATTTTACTTATTTATGACTATGCTTGTAAGAAACTTAGGTTTAGCGATTTAACTTTGTCAACAAATACCATGTATTTAGACAATAAAGGATGATTGATTTGATTTGATTTTGATTTGATTAGAACAGTATTTTAATATGACATATAAATATGTATTCATGTGAGAACTTTGTTCTCAATGCTATTTATGAAAAGATCTGGAGTTCTTGTTAAAAAATATACGCACAGAGCCACACGGTAGCACGAGCAATTAACGTTTAGTTAGTTTTGCATGGAAAGTCAAACGAAGCCAACGAACGAGCTGGCGCCACCTCACCGTTTACAGTTGTGTTGCCAACTATCGGCGCATAAAATTCAAATTATATTAATTTTTACAAGCCTAAATAAACAGAATATTTGCTATAAGTGGGTTCGTATCAAAGAAGAATACTTTAAGTTTGTAATAAATTCAATATCGCATAAAGTTTTAATACTTCTTGTCCAAATTTAATTTCCTCGTGTTTTCTTACGGATTTACAATTATCAGCTGATTGATGACGTGCATTGGTTTTTGTTTTGTATCAACTGTACAACACTCTCAACAAACTGTGTTGAAAACACAAATAGCAAAAGGGTGATTAGTTTTCCATGCACTGTTCAAAAAAAAAAGTGTACATCCGATATACTATACTATTCCTGTGTTTATCAATTTCCGTGTTCCTTAGGTTATTAATTGTTTTCGTTTTGATATGCTGTATAATCGATTTTCCAAAGCCTACATGAATTATGGTCTCGTAAGACCTTAAATTTAAAAAAAAAAATTTAGCACAGAAGTTGTATTATTCGTGTTACCAGACTAAGTATGTTTATCTTTAAAGAACATTGTTAAAAATTACAAAACCGTAGGTACAGTAAACCGGTTTTTCCATTTGAGACTTAACACATCACAGGTCAAAAGTAACAAGCTTATATATTATTTCACAGATCTGGTAGGTTAAGAAGGATACACAAAACAAGTAATTAGCAGTTATTAGACACAACTTCATGGTTTGCTACCGAAATACACCTTATTGGTTCTAATTGATTCGACAAACCTATTTTACCATTAACCTGTTTGCTATGATCTTATTTTTGTGTATACTCAAGCCATTGGGACAACACGCAAGGTTTACATACAATCGCATAGTTAAAATACTTTTTATCTTACGTAAATTATTATTAAAAATTAGCTCAGCTATATTTTAAACTTTCATTTCAAATTTTTTTTTATTTTACCAAAAATGTGTTCATTTTCGTTCCGATATTAATACCTGTTGTATATTTATATGTTTCAAGTTGGTTTTATTTCAATTTTTTTAGAATTAAAGTTTCAAATTTATGTATTACATAAAAATAAATATAACTAGCATCAAAGTATCTTACCCTACTTAAAATTAACGTTTCCTGTTACATTTTTTATTACGTATTTATCGGAAAATTTCATGTTTGATAAATGTAGTCGCATTAAAAAAACAAACTGATAAACGTAGATACATATTAGTTAACAAGTAACATATAGTATACCTTCTTTTGCTTCACAGCAACCAAAAAAAAAAAGAATATATAATATATTATACAAAAAATATTGAAAATATGGGGAATGAAAATTTATTTTTTAATATTAACATAAAATAAAATATATCAAAGTTTGTAACATTGTTGCTATAAGTTTTATTAAATGTTATGATAAATCGCTTACCTAAGGAATTCAGTCCGTAGTGAGCCTGATAAACGGTACTGGCTGCCGAACTACTTATGGGTAAAGTTGAACTTAAGCCAGAAGTTTGATTGAGTTGCCCTAATGATTGACCAAAACTGCCCATCGCCACAGTACCTTGACTCAATTGTGTTAAACCTGAATAAACATCAAATAAATAAATAAATAAAAACTTTTGTAAGAACTACAAAATCTTTTTTTAAGTATAAATTTTTACCCAGTTTTCAAAGATGGCGATCCCCATGTTGGACAAGATTTTATCGATTTATTTTAAAATGGCTGTCACTTTTCTGGGTCAACTTAAATTTCAAGCAATAGTAAAGGAACCTATGCTACTATGGTATCACTCATGTGACATCAAGGCGCTATTTTTGTCACCATATCGACATTATTTAAGAATAGCGCATAAAAAATGATGTGAAGCCCAAGTCAGCTTCACATAATTTTTCCGCACTTTAAAATTTATTTATTTATAATATTACTTTTAATGCTAAAAAATACGATAACGGCATTAGGTTGGAAATGGGCTGTGTAAGTCTTAAGATGTGTCGCATAAAACTTAGAGATTCAAATATTGTTTCAAAAAATCTGTGCTATTTCTAAGTGCCTACAGTAAAACTGGTGTTTTATTTGCATTTAATTTTAAATGATGGTTGTTGCTGCATGTATTGTGAAAGATAACATTACGGGTGTGTCGATCTTACAATATTAAAACTACCTGTATTATAACTGAAAAGAGACTTCCATTCTAAAAATAATATGTTCACACTGTAACCCAAAATTTGTGTTTGCCATTTATAATGAATCACATAGAGAATAAAACCATCTCGTCATGCTGGTAAAAAACTAGCACCACGAGATGGAACCATCTGGTTTCATTCTTTGTGTGATTCTGATTTTTCTGTTCTTAAACAGACGCCTATGCTTTTTCCTTTTATCAGAACCTATAGCCCCACTGACGAGTCGTTATACGGCAAAACGAGTCTGGGGATGGTTCTCGCAGAAGGAAAAGCAACCCTTGTATATTCATAATAAAGGCCACTTGCTGTCAGGCAATAGGAAACAGTACACTCATATCGAAAATATTATACTCTGCGCGGCTTATTTAACGCATAACGAGAAATTTGCCTGATGTTATGTATTTTCCAAATTTGTGGTTCGTTTTTAATGATTTCTTTTTCTAATCGTAGGTTCTTTTCTTAAGCATATTATTATAACTGCCTTTATTGTTTTGCTTAAAAAAGGAACTTTGGTATTATACCGGATGTTATAAAAATGCTGCGTTTTTTTATGGAAATTCAAAACACCCTGTGGGATTTACTGGCCATTGCAAGTTATCGCAATTATAGCCAAATGAAGGGTTCATGTTTCCTTTACATTTTCTTTTTGATTCATTTGTTTATCTCTGTTTTTTCATGAAATACACAATTTTTAGTTCTGTTTTTGTTGACCTAAAATGCATTTATCGGAAAAGTAGCAGGCTATGAAAATAAAAGATTACACAGAAACGTCATAAAGTAAAATATAACAAAAGCGTTATCAGATTTGATTCTTCTCTTTATCACTTTTTAGTTTGCTTTGCATACTTGTATTGGCAATTTCTAATTTTATTAAGTGTAATTAAAAACAAAATGGCCCCAAAATGCACGTGTAAGAAGAAATCTTTCGTCTGAGGAATGTGCTATGCAAAATGCGCTTGTGGAAGAAGGCTTGCCTGAATTTCAAGTAGCCCAACGATATAGAGTGACACAATCTGCTATTTCCAGAGCATTGGCACGATTTCGGGAGACTGATGCTAATCAAAGAAGACCTGGACAAGGACGAGCAAGGGTGACAACGAATGACCAAGTTCGCTTTTTGCGAATACAGGCATTACGAAGTCGGCTTGTTTTAAGCACTGCATTGCAGCAGGAATTCCCGTCGGTATAGTTACCGTATTAGTCAAGATACAGTACGTAGAAGGTTGGCAGAAAGCAGTATTACTCTCTATCAAGCCGCAACGGGTCCCCTCCTAACCCTAAACCATAGAAGGCAGCGTCTTCAATATTTGCCCAGGAGCACCAAAATTGGGGAGCTCGTGAATGGGGTAATGTATTGTTTAGCGATGAGTCAAGGTTTTGTCTTTTTAGTGATGACCGCCGTCGGAGAATGTATCGACGTCCTGGGGAGAGATATGTTCAATACAACATCGGAACAGTAAGCTATGAAGGAGGATCTGTTATGGTCTGTGGTGGCATTAGTTTGGATGCACGCACAAAGTTAGTTGTGATTCAGGGAGGTCTTTTGACAGGTGACCTATACATATCAGACAGTTTAGAACCCCATGTGGTACCATATGCCCCATTTATTGGGGATAATGTTTTTATTCGTGCACGATAATGCGCGCCCACACGTGGCAAAAGTGGTACAAAATTATCCCCAAGAAACAGAAATTTTAACTTTGCCTTGGCCGGCAAGAAGTCCTGACATTAATCCTATTAAGCATTTATGGGATAACATGGGTCGACATGTAAGAGCCTTGCTTCCTCCTCCTAGAAACTTAAATGATCTGTCATTTAGGCTTATGGAAAAATGGAATCAGATTAATCAAGACGAAATCAGAAATCTGATTTTATGTATGCCAAGAAGGTGCGAAACAGTAATTAGAGCAAGGAGAGGCAATACCCGCTACTAAATGTTGTGAATTACCTAATTTTTTTTTAAACAGAAATTACAATTTTTTATCCCTGTATTTTTTTTGCTATGCTTTGTGGATTCAACAAAATTAATTAATACCAGATATTGATTCTTTATTTACTTTAAACAATTTTTTATGAAAAACAAGTTGAACTAAAACTTGTGTATTTCATGAAAAAATAGAGATAAACAAATGAATCAAAAAAGAAAATGTAAAGGAAACATAAGACCTTCATTTCGCTATAATTGCGATAACTTGCAATGGCTAGTAAATCCTACAGGGTGTTTTGAATTTCCATAAAAAAACAAAACATTTTTTTTAACACCCGGTATAATACCAAAGTTCCTTGTTTCGGCAAAACAATAAAGGCAGTGATATGCGTAAGAAAAAAACTTACAATTAGAAAAAGAAATCATTAAAAACGAACCACAAATTTGGAAAATACATAACATCAAAATTGAGGCAAATTTTTCGTTACGCGTTAAATAAGCCGCGCAGTGTAAAATAGATATGATTAATAGTATATTAAAGTACATGTTTTATAAAGCATCATCTTATAGCACGCGTCCATGTTAAAAAACGAGCCGCTTGCGGCGAGTTTTTTAACGGGACAAGTGCTCTAACTGCTTTATAAAACACGTACTTTATACTATTTTTTCTATTTTGTATTTTTTTCAATAAGAAAATACATATTTAAAAAGAAAATCAACCCTTCAAATTTTGTAAATTTGTGTGTCTAAATTCTATGTTGGTAATACTCTAAATTTCTTTTTATCATAGTAGCCTTGACAATAAATAATATTTTCTTTGTGTCATTGTCACGAAATTTGTGATTTAATATTTCATAGAGTTGTTCATAATTATAATTAAAAAAATATGGAGCATGATAATCTAAGTTTAACTCCCCCTGAGTTAAGGGATATTGCTAATAAAACGATAAATCAACTTTTACCAGAGAAATCCCGAAAACTTTCTTTTCTCATGGATAACAATAACAGGAAACGTCAGACGTCAACAGAATAAAACATTTAAATATAACCAATGCCAACTTTTAAAAAATAAAATTCGGAGTTCGAAATGGATATATTTCGAACTCGCTAGCGCGTTCGAAATATCTATTTTTCGAGACAAAATTAGAAAAAAACTGTTTGATGTTTTGGTCTCGATATGCCGTCTCTCTATACTTCGTCCAAGCGCCTAGAATTTTGAACCGTTTAAATAAGCAATAAACTAAATGTATAATTTATACAAAATTATTATATCCATTTGTAAACAGTGTTTAGTAGCTCACATCTTTTGTAAGACTTAAACTGACATGGAAAAGTAGAATAAGACGATATTCAAAAAAGTATAATTAATTTAACAGAATTTTTTTAATTAAACTTATATTGTTTTCATTTTGTTTGGTTGATGTTTTTATTTACGAAACATACGTTAATAACAGTGAATCTTACATAACCCCTTGCGCGAAAACATAGATGTATTAAATAATATTAATCTTAAAGAAATACCATAATATCGTTTAGAGCGATATTATGTTGAAAGCCAAAATGTATCAGTGTGCTGAAAGTTGGCCAAACGAAATAATCCTGCACTTCCTATGAAAAATGGATATCTTTTCTTTGCACCCTGCTATCGAATTCTCTTGGGAACAATCTAAGAAATACCACCTCTATTTTTCTTCTACGATATATGATCCTCATCTTTTAAATAAGGACTCAATTTTTCACACTTTTATGGTGGTTAGGACACTTTCTTTCAACTTAAATAGATCTATTTTTATTTTAAAAAAATACGAGTTACCTGTTGTCATCCCCGCTACTCCCCACCTGGAATCTGACGTACCAAACATGGTGGAACCACACAACCCTTCGCCCATAGCACCGAATGGTGGAAGTCCATGAGATGGTAAAAGAGACCCTGGCGTTCTGAAAACGTTTGTCGTCTTCTTTCGTTTCTTCCATTTGGCTCTTCTATTTTGAAACCATACCTAAACAGAATAGAATTAATGCATTGCAAAATGATTTTTTTTTGATAATATCTTGAAAACAAAAACGGATTAGATAAAACCAGAGTAAAAAAAAATGTACAAAATTTGACATTTTTCGATTACTTCGGATCGAGCTTCGGATACAACAAAAAAAACTAAACGAACTAGAAAACCCTGCAAAATCAACACATTAAGCTTTATTTCAAATTTGAATTTGATTCAGCGGAGTTTCGTAAATTCGTCGGATTCCGAAAAAAAAACATTTTTATTGACATTTTCTTTTAATAGACATTCTTAGATAATAATAAACTCTCTGTAGACTTAAGATCAACCCAACATGTAATTGCACAGATGAATTCTTACAAAACTACCGAAAACCCTCGGCAAAAGATTATACCGGGTGTTTCTCAAAAGTGGCTCACCCTATGAATAATTGATAAATTTCAGTCTTGAAATGCTTGTCAAACTTGGCAAGTGAGGAAATATGACATAATTTTATTTTTCATAAACTACTTAACAGTAAATTAACCATTGAATCATAGATATCTTCGGGGTAAAGATTATTCATATTAAAGAGGAAAGAAAAATCCAAAATTCTGCACAAATATTTAATATTTTGCTCTACGCGTTTCTCTTTCTTAAACCATTTTCAAGAGCTGTCTAGAAAGTTCATTTATTCTGATCAATTATATCTGATCAATCAATCAGATTAAGTGTTTGAACGATCCTGTCAACGTCCACTATAGAGAAGCAGCAAGAATTGTGAATGAGTTTAAGTAGTGAATGTCTGTTTAAATAATCGTGCCTCCTTTTGTTCAACCTAGATGTCGGTCTGGTTCGGTATATTTTGTTTTAAGTTTTAAATATTTTTTGAGTTTATCCAGTTGATCAATTTTATATAGTTAGTTAATCTGTGTTTGCCACTGTGAACTGTTTGTGTCCTTAATGTAAAGTTTGTGATTATATTATGTAAGTAATACCTAATAATTTCTACTTTGAATTGAGATTATTATATAAATGAACCTTTAAGAGAGCTCTTGAAAATGGTTTAAGAAACCGAAACGGTAGATCAAAATATTAAATATTTGTGCAGAATATTGGATTTTTCTTTCCTCTTCAATGTAAATTAACCAATTTAAAGGATTCATGGCACTTCTAAACAAAAAACATGAATAAAAATGCCATAACACGTAAAAAAATTACAAGTGAGATGCAATTTTACTCAGAATATCATTCTTAATCCAAATAAGCAAAAATATACAGGGTGCCCCACTTAAAATCCCGAAGTCAAGGTCACTTCCGATCAAACCGGAAGTGCTAAAAAGTGGAAAATGATGCCAACAAGTGCAGATTCATGCCTTATGCATAATCTCCAAATTTGATTTTAATAAATTTCATGTTAGCAACACTATTTCCACCAAATGCTCACTGTAAGCCTCAATAAGATCGCTATACAGAAAGTTGAGAAAATGTTTGTAAATTTAGCAATTTGTAGTTGGAGCAACTACGAGTTGCTGTTTCATCGGTTTGGTGGAAATCTTACGGCGGATTGATTAAAAAAAAGAGCTGCAGCGTTGGTCTCTAAAATTAAATAAGTATTTTCCCAACATATTAATTTCAAAAAGTCATTTAGTTCTGACATCAGTTTACATAATATGGAAACATTAATACATTCTGATTATTACTAACCTAATTTATTACAGTTGAGTGTTTTATAGTCAAGTAACTAAAGTCTAAAGGTGGATTTTCATGCATACGAAATACGACGGTCCGATGATCCGAAAGTGTTTCTATTGGTTGATTTGTTTTCACGCCAATATTTGTCCGAATAATTTCAACTTTCATCCGACCGTCGGATGAGTTAAAATATTTTTAACTTTGTCCGACAATCGTATCAATTTTAACCTCACTATTTGATATTTTTTTGTGCGTTTTGTTGTTTCTATTTTATTATTTTAACATAAAACTAATATTAACGAAATAAATCAGTGCCAATAATTATAATATTATAATATCCTATCTGATTATATTAAGAATGAAAAATAAACAAAAAAGAAAAGGATGGGGGGGGGGGGAAACTAAGGCGCTTATCACATCATGTATCAAGAAATGAAATTAATAGATTCTGAAAAGTATTTCAATTGTAAGTCCAAGATTATTAAAAACAATAAACGTACGTGGACAAATATCAGAAAGGAAAGACTTGCAGTTACACTCAGGTCCTCAGCTCAGGTCACTAAACATAACTTTTTCTTTTGTGCACTCAGGTAAAATTAGGAGTGAACATTAAGCTGATAATGCTCGTCGTTGTCGCACATATATTGCTTAAAAACGTAATGAAATCAAATGAGTAATTAAACGCTATAATTGAGAATACAAAAAGGACCAAAACAAAATTATAACCTATAACTGAACCGTCAAGACAAAATTCGGAATAACAGAAACGGAGCCATGAAAATTGGCAAGAATTTCGGACGAAATTAAACGTCATTTCGGATATCGGACCGTCGTGTTTCCTATGCATGAAAATCCACCTTTACTCCCTAATGTTTGTTAGGTGCTAGTAATCTATTTACACTTAAATGAAAAGCACTATACTGTGCTTTTCATTAATATTATTACTTAACTAACTCAAAATGTTACGTCTTCTTGAGAGTTTGGTGTTGTCGAGAAGCTGGATGGTCTCAACATTGTCAACGCGTTGAAGCAGACGGTGTTCGTGAAAGGTTGCAAAATTAGCGATGGTCTGGTTAGTTCAGGCGTTGATTGAATTATTGTCTTCAATCAACGGTTCATATATCCATTTTGAGATTTTCGTGACGTCATTCTGCATAAACACCACGGCGCGCGGGTCACCAAACGCGAACGAGTTTGAGTTTGCTAATTGCTACACATTAGTCAGTAATTCACTATAATCCATCTGAAGGAGGTGTTTGTTTCCAATGTATATGATTGCTATTATTATTGTTTAGAGAATTTGTAGTTGAGATTAAAAGTCCAGCAACCGAAAAATCATGTTTAAATTACATAAATTCAGATGGAAATATAAAAAAATTCTTATATCAAATTCAAATACAAACGTATCTCAGTAAAACAATGCGTTGAATTTTTGTGATATCGTATCCGGATTTTAAATAATCAGAAAAACTTACAATAAAACCTTGCATTTTTTATTGTTAAATCTGTAATAAACAACTACAATGACAAACAATGAATTTTGGGTGAACATTTTTTAACACAATATTGTAAATTATTATTTTTGTTTATTTCACTACATATTAGTTACTTCACAAGCTATTTGCACTATTAGATCTAAATATTTAACCAAACTTAAATGAAACGTAGCATGTGGTTGAAGAATAGCAACTTCTCTTATTCTATAAATCGCCCGTTCTGCATGTATTCTTAAGCTTGCAATCCTTTTTGATTCCGTAACTTCTTGATTAGAATTTTTTCGGATTATGAGACAGATGGTGGTCTAACAAGTTGGCTGCAAGTTGGTCCTCGAGATGCTTAAAGCCTCTGTCGGCAATCACCTGGGCCCCTGAATTTAATTTATTTAAAAATATCGATTCCTCAACTATCATTTTGACAGTACCACCACCAGAACCAGAAGAAATATAAGATATTAAACTATTAGGTGTGCATGCTATTACGTATTTTATGGTGTTATAACCTTTATATTCTGACCATGAAAGGGACTGTATAATATCGGTTTACTTGGTTTTTGTATTGAGGTTTCAAAATAGGGAATAGGAAGTTTTTTTTAAACCTCGGATAATGATTTACAGTGAACAAATGGATAAAGGCAACCTGATGGTAAAGGTACTGTTTTTTGAATAATATTACATACTTTAGCAACTTTTACACTAAAATCGTCAGCTAATATTCTGTAGGATAATTTTAGTTTGATCTTTTTAGGATTAAAAAAATCCAATCTATTAAATTTACATTTTACAATAAATAATGAATGGCTAGGCATACCTGAATAGTTTTGAATTTTTTTTTATCAAGAAGAATGTTCTGTTTTGTATTTCTTCTGGAATATCTATATGTTTTCTACTATCGGAATATGAATCTGACAAGCTTAGTTCTGAAAAAGTACCTTGGTACAACTTTTGACTTAAGTATGATATTTCTTTCTTTATTGTTTTTATGTACATATAATTTTATATGTATTTTATCTAAAATATGTTATAAGTGGCATATGTTCTGTAGTCTGCCTTCACATTGGCATTTAAACTTACGTTAAAATAATCTTCACAGCGGGGATCTGTCAAAAACAAAAACATCCCGACGCATAGCTTTCTGCCAAACGTTTCTAGTTGCAGGATCAAAAAGTACGCTTATAAACAGATTTTCTGGGGCATTTCTGGAAATGTTACGGCACTCAGGAACCACACAATATTTATTAGAAGCTTTTTTCTCCCTTATTTTAAACCAGCAAGAAGATAAAAAATACATAATTTAACTATCAAGCGTCGTTTCCATACAGAAAAACAATAACGCGCGCCACACGCTGAGTAAATCTCGACGGTCATCCGATCAGCATCTGCAAAGTGACTTTACGCGAAGCTCCGCCCCGTTTCCCTGCGGTCCAACGTCGGTAATTTTTTTAAGGGCTTAAATATCCGGATAAAAACCTAAAAGTTTGGAAATTACCTTAAAAAGTAGTATACTTTCTATTTCTAAAGTAAAAAAAAATGTTGAACGGGCCTATTCTTAGTAAGTACTTTATTCTATAGAAACGCTTCAATTACTTGAATATTGGTCTTCGTGGCGGAACCTCAGAGTTTTATCCCATATATCCATCAAACTGGTTTAAATATCTGTTGCAAAGCAGAAAGACTGACTTGCCAAGTAGCCAATTTCAATTCACAGTTCCTCTTTTTTTTTTAACATCAAGTTTCCAGCAAAGCCTAGTATTAAGGACTGGTACCCAAACATTTTTAGATTTATGCTAACTAGTACATGATGTATTAGCAGTGGCGTAGCCAAGTGGGGCCAGCGGGCGACTGCCCGCCCCCGATGATCATCCCCCCCCCAGGCGCGCCCTGCGCATATACATAACAAAGAGCTATTTTTTATAACACCCTGATCCTGTCATATTTATACAAATTGTTTACAATGTACTTATTAAGAAAATAATACTGGCAAGTAAATTTCTACTTTACTGGGAAATTAGGGCGCCGGCGTTCTTTAAACTCAATGCCTCCGTGGCAAAATGCTGCATCGTGTGCCCGAATATTGTCTATCGACATACCTAATAATATTGATTTGAACTCTGTCACAGACAAATGTAAAACAATAAAAAGTACACGAGTTATGTTTTAAAAGTATTGGTCGCTTACTTTTACTCTTTGCTTGCAGAATATTTATATAGTCGAGCGACAGTGTTTCTTGTTCGTAGTTTTAACCTACCTAGGTATTTTTGTTTTTAATTTAGAATCTAATACTTTTTATTTTTCCTTTCAATCACATTTGCTTAATAATAAATTTTATTAAAAATAAGTTGTCGTGAATATATATTGCCTCGTTTAGTTTGACCATCGCTTTGGCAAGTCATGCATGTGATTAACATCTTGTGTTTGCAGCCTCTTCGTGGCCATTGTCAATAAACAAAATAGCAGTGTCATCTGCAAAAGTTGTTTATAGCCTGATATGTGAGTTTTATACAGGGTAATATTTTAAACGTAGATTGTTCTGATATTTTGGGGGCCACCCTAAAAACTTAACAGTATTGAAGATAATCACCGATATAACAGAAAAAAAAAACCCTATTCAAAGATTATTAAGGAAGAATGTTTTGTAGATGATTGTTGCAAAGCTAAAAAATGATCCACATTTCATAAACAAGAATCTGTGGAGTGTGGAACCCACATTTACTGACAAGTATCATAAATAGTCATGTAACTTACATGAATGGACCCTTATTAATTACGCAAACTATCCTATCAAAGATCAATAAAACATTTTCGCTGGATTGTTTCATAAAAATGTAATTACTCCACGCATTCTACCTCAGCTTTGCGCCTTTAATTTGTAAATAATTTTCCCCTGCCATTGCTCGATGAAGTTATATTATGAGCAACTGTGTTTATTATTTTTTCCAACACGATGGTGTTCCGGCCAGGGACGCGCCAACTATTTTCGGGGCCGTCGTGCGAAATAATAATAGGCGCCTTTAACCAATATTATAATATTTAGCTACAATTACCACCCTTCTCTCATAGCTGATCGTTGAAATTTTTGAAGAAAACTCTATAATTTTTAGTAGTAATGTCTATAATTATTTGTGACAAACAGAAAGTACACAAAAAATATTAATAGAATACGAAACAACAGTAACAAAACAAAACAAAGTTACAAAACATTAATTCAAAACATTAAAAAAAAAATAAAAAAAATAAAATAGGGATTGTTTTAAAACAGATAATACATGATCATAATACGTGATGGAGAAGTCTTACTAAATTGGACTTTTCTAGCTTTACTTTTTGCAAATTTATTAACAAAATTTTCCATTTCAAGTTGCTTTCAAAAGTTAGACTCTTAGGCCCATTCTAGATCGTAAATAATTAGAGAATGACCTCTCGGCTGTAGCTACAGAAACTGAAATGGTTAATAATATGCGCAATGCAATCGTAATGTTTGGAAATTAGTGGGTTGGGTTATTTATTGCAATGTAATCAGGGCCGTGCCTACCCGGAGGTGCAAGTGGCGCAAGAAACCAGGGCGCCAATGCTCGAGGGGCGCTGATAAATAATTGCTTGTAGCATTAGAACATTTAAATAAACTAAAGGAAACGATTACCAAATTTCGAACGGATGATCATTTTAATTTGATCTTAAAAGAGGCCTCCCAGTTAGCTCAATCCCTTGGTGTTGAAGGCAACTTTCCTCCCAAAGTGTAATTAGAAAAAGAAAAAAGAACAGGCATTCGATTATGAAGCAGAAGATGAGAGTAGGTATTAATAGTCCCGAAATTAATTTTTTTTTCGCAGTGACGTTGCCATGAATGCTTTAGCAGAAAGATTTGAACAACTCCAGGCTTACGTAAATAATTTTAACTTTCTCAGTGATCTTAGAATCATAAAAACTATTTCAAAATTGGATTTAAAAAATACTGCATCGAATTAGAATTAAAGCTAGATGACGGTGATAAAAATATGAACAATAAAAAAGACGTAATAGGCCTCGATCTATACAATGAAATAGAAATTTTACTTAATTTCATTAACACCTCAGAAATCTACTTACCTGAAAATATTTTAGAATATATTTTAAAAAATAATCTTGGTAGTACATTTCCTAATACAACCATAGCTTTAGGAATTATGCTAACATTGCCTGTTACTGTGGCAAGTGGTGATTATTAAGAACTATTTACGTACTACGATGACACAGGAACGACTGAATAATTTGGCTATAATTTCGATAGAAAGCGACATATTGTGAATCCTTAAATATTCAAGACGTCATTAAAGATTTTGCAAGTATTAAAGCGCGATATGTCAACATTTTTTAGTTTTAATGTAATTATTATTAACATTATACTTAAAACTTTAAAAGTCTTTTAATTTACCAGCAGTTATAGAGGTGCCGTACGTTTGAGTGTACCTTATCTTGTTGTTTATTTTATTATGTATTGTGTATTTCAATGTTATGTTGTGTTATGTTATGGATAAATGTTTATTTAATGTTGTTTTCGTTTAAGTATTGATGAAGCCAAAACAAATCATAATGTACTATTTTTATTTTTCTGTCAAATACATTTTCTAAGCAGTATCCTTAATTTTCTAAATTTTAATTTAATGCGTTTGACCTTGAAAAATACATTTTCATTATTTGGGGCGGCAAATAATATCAGCTTGCACCAGGGCGCCAACTGCTCCAGGAACGGCACTGAATGTAATTAAATTATTCTACTACAGACTCGCGTTTTTGTCGCCATTTTGCAGCAATTGTAATTCGTGTAAAAGTTCTGTTCCGTCTATATCTTTCTCGTTTCGACCTTTGTCAGTTAAGGTTTCTTCCAGTTTTTTACAAAAATTAAATTGATCTTAGTCAGAATATTTGCCGAAATCCGCAACATTCCACAAAAAATTTAAAACATCAGAATGACACGATAATAACTTTCGCAAGTCTGGAAAATATTAGATGTTTTTGATAGCAGAATCTTAGTAACAACATCCACTTTACTTAGAATCTTGTGCCACAAGACTACTATACATACAAACTCATAATTTTTAATTTTTTTACCTAGGGAGGTAGCTAGATATTTTGTAGTATTGTCAAAATTATTTCCGGATAAAATTTCATAAAGAGCATCGTAAATTTTGCCCAACTGAAATCTTAGAGGGGTTATTGCATCAATTATGCTAGACCATCTACTGACAAAGGCTTAAATGTCAGACTTGAAATGTTACTTTTCAAAACAGACCACCGATTGGTTGAGGCAGAAAGAAAATTATATAATTCTTGAACAGTTCAAAAAAAATTTATACCAGAAATATTGGATTTCACAGCATCGTTTATGACAAGGTTCAAACTGTGGTTACAACAGGTTACAAACATTGCTCGTGGAGTAATGTCTAAAATTCTTTTTTGTACATCTTAATGTTTACCCTTCATATTTGAACCAATATCATAACCTTGGCCGCGCATATTATAAATGTCTAAACCATAATTCTTCAAAGTTTTTAGTAAAAAGTTGGTTAAACTTTCACCTGTTTTATCACTTATAGGACGAAATGTTAAAAAACGTTCTTCGACACTAAATTTATTGTTTTTTAAATTAACGTATCTTAAGCAAACAGAAATCTGCTCCTGGCGGCTCACATCAGGAGTACAATCAAGTAACATAGAAAAATACTTTGCTTCTTTAGCTTCGCTTAAAATATTATTTCTTATATTGTCACCTATTAATTTAATGGTCTCGTTTTGAATTTTATATCCAAGGTGAAGTGGAATATATTTTTTAAATATATTAATATGTGCAGACATGACTGGATCAAATTTTGCTAGCGTTTCTATACATTTTTAAAAATTTCCATTATTTTCTTTAAACAATTTGTTACTAGGACCACATGCCAAAAATTGAATAGTATAAATTATTTTTTTAATGACACTGCGCCAACGTTTATTTTCATTTTTTAATGAATTTTGCATTTCCGAATCAACGGTTCGATTAGTTTTTAATCTTTCTAGTAAATCTGACCACACGTAAATTTTGAAAATGAGATTTACTTATTTCGTGGATTTTCAAATGTTCGCTTAAATGATGCCAATCATTGAAACCGTCTTGGTTACTTAATTTAGTGTTTTTAAAAGTCAATGGATTGTTGGGGTTGGGGCCATTGAATATTTTGCAGCAGAAGCAGAAAAGTGCATTTTTTTCAATAGAATATAGCAACCAATGACGCTGAACCTTTTCACCATTTAACAAAATTCGAGTAAAATATATATGGGAAAACTTACGTCCACTTTTGTCTTTAGGATACATAGTTTTATTTTGATAATGCATTGGACCTTCTTCGAGAAGTTCTTGTACCTGGATTGGAGACAATACACTCGGTCAAAGACCTGAATCGTTAGAAAGGGGCGCTTATTCGTATAATTCGTCTTGCTTACTCGGCCATGATGGTACCGATACTGGCTGAAACGTATCAGGATCTAATTCTTTTGATTCTTCATCCTCATTAGCTTACTTTTCTAATTCTGATGGCAAGTTTGATTTTGTTGAATGTAAGAAAATCACTGTTATCAGAAGTAGTGTCTTGTGTGGTCTTTCGAAAGAAGTTACCAATTTTGAAATTGGTTTTCTCCGCAACTTCCCTGAGAGATGGATTCGAAAAAGTGGACGCATATCATGGCCTACTAGATCTCCGGATCTGACTTTAAAGGAAAACGTTCACCCACTCTTAATTTTCGATTTGTTTATGCCCCTGAATTAATTCTCACATGCGTCAATTTTGACACACCTTGTATAAATTTTATGGATTTTAAATATTCATTGTGACACAAGTCGATGTAGAAAAATAGACATTTTATTTTATCCAAGAGCCCTCGCTTCAGTCTTGATTGTTATATCCAAAAGATTGCACGGAATGTTTAAGCATGAGAAAATCAATTGGTAGAAATAAAACGAATAAAATGAGAAGACGCTAAATTTAAAATCCATGGGGAAAACCTACTTTAGGAGGGTCGCAGAGAGCGAGAGGAGGGCTCTGACGGTTGCCAGGACGAACTCAGCGAAGGGGGGAAATTCCAGCGTCGAGTGTCGTTCCGCTCAATATACTATACAGAATTTGGAATAAAAAGTTTTTTGCTAAATTGCAATAAAAGTAAAGAAATATTTAGGGTTGCCATTCCCGTTGTAAAATGATTCAAGTATCAAACTTTACCGCTACTATCAAGAATACCTCATAATTTATTAGTGCTACAAAACGAAAAATAATAATTTAAAATAGTTAGACATACTTATTATAAAATATGTATATTTTTTAATTTTCTAGTAGAATGTTTGCTAACTTTATAAAACGCTCTAATTTTGTTATATACAGGGTGTCTCTAATAGGTCTATACAAAATCTGAGCACATATTCCTGAGGCCAAAATAAGGCTATTTCAAGCAACTTACCTTAGTCCGAAATTGCTCCGTTTCCGAGATACAGGGTGGTAAAGTTAAAAAATAAAAATCGAACTTTTTAAAATGAATAAACATTTTTTAACGTATTACTTTAAAACTTTTTTTTTGAGATGCGAAACCCGAATACGGACACCTTTTCACTGTGGCCATTAGAGGGCGCTTCACAATGCAATTCTCATGGTTTAGAATGGCCATAACTTTGTTATTAGTTTAGTTCTTTCCTTTTTTTGTTAAGGAACCGATTTTTTGAACATCTTGAAACAAAAAGGGTACTCTAGTGAAAATCCGCTAAAGTAAGCCGTTTTTGAGATATTTGGGTATTTAGTGTTCGATGCCGCACCGGCATATTTAAACTATTTTGAATAAAAAATTCCGCTATTAGTAAATTTTCGGCAGAAAAAAATGTTTCACTTGGGTTAGTTACAGCAAGTTTTGCAGGAAGAATTTGAGTATGGATTTTTTTTTAGTTAAATGAGGAACAATTTTATTTTAAAAGTAAATTTAATTAGCATAAACTTTTAGTAATTGTTCAAAATGATCTCCATTAACATAAGTACAAAGATGAATAATACGACGTAAAAAGTTTAAATTTACTCTTTGCATCAATTCCACATCGTTCTTTAATATGTTGACTGCATTTTGAATTCTTCCCCACAATTCCTCTTCATTATTAATCGGTCAGGAGTATACCATCGTTTTTAGAGACGCCATTAAAAATTATCCAACGGAGTCATATCCGGTGAGCGTGGCGGCCACTTTACAAGAGCGTCATTTCCTCTACCGATCCATCTGTTTGGATACTGTCGATGCAAATAATTGCGGACATTTAAACTAAAATCTGGTGGAGCACCGTCATGCGTAAACCACATATCTTGTCGAAGTTCTAATGGCAAATCTTTTAATAAATCTGGCAGCGTATTTTGTAAATGTTTTAAATAATCCACACCATTTAGTCGTGGCGGTAAAATGACAGGACCAATAATGAAATTGCCAATGATTCCTGCCCACACATTAATTCTAAACTCATGTTGATAATGAGTTACTTTCGTGGCATGCGGGTTTTCAGCAGCATGTTCGTTATGTAAGTTTTTGTAAAGCATGCTTCGTCAGTAAATAAAATGTGATTAGCAAAATTCACATCCTGTTGTCTTTGTTTGGTAATTAGTCGACAAAAGTCCAATCGTTGATCGAGATCCGGAGCCAAAAGGTCTTGTACCTTTTGGATATGGTACGGATGAAGCTGCTGTTCTTTTAATGTTCTATGAACTACATCCTTGGATACTAATACCTCTAAACCTAAGCGTCTGGTGCTTAATTTTGGATTTTCATGAGTCCTTATTGCATGTTGCCGTATATAATTGGCAGTTAAAGGAGTGAAGCTACCGGTTTCGCGAAAGCGTCTCTCAATAGCAGTTTGATGGTTTGGTATGCGCCAATTTGGATATCTTTCCCTGTATACCCTAACACTTTCGCGGCCATGTCCTTCACAATACCCAAAAAACATTAGCGTCATTTCTGTAGAACTGTATCGTTCAGCCATCTTTACAATCGATTTAAAATTTAACTAACACGTTTCAAACACCTTATGTATTCTCGCATTGGCAAATTCTTACTGAAACACTTACTGTAAACAACATAGGCAGATAGCGAAAATTCTTAAAATACGAAAAATGTTTATATTTATATAGTCTGTTGCAAAAAAACTTTAAAGGTCCGAGGATTTTTAGATGTGACACTCCAAAAAAGGATCTAAAAAAAATACATTTTCCACTGCTAATTCACTGACCACATTTCATCCTCAAAGATAACAGCAAACATTTTTTATTCAGAATAATTTAAATATTCCGGTGCGGCATCGAACACTAAAATTCGAAACATCTCAAAAACGGCTTACCCTAGCGGATTTACACAGGAGTACCTTTCTTGTTTCAAAATGTTCAAAAAATAAGTTCCTTAACAAAAAAAGGAAAAAACTACACTGATAAAAAAGTTATGGCTATTCTAAACCATAAGGAGTGCATTGTGCGAAGCGCCCTCTAATGGCCACAGTGAAAAGGTGTCCGTATTCGGGTTTCGCATCCCAGAAAACCCCCGGATACCAAGTTTTAAAGTAATACAGACCTTTTAGAGACACCCTGTATTATTTGACATTCCTAACTCGAAGATGGAATACGGAGTTTTAAAATTGAAGAAGTCGTCCATACTCGCAGTGGAGTTGATGTAGGTAATGTAAATGAAACGATCAGGGCCTCACCTACAAAGTGTTTAGTTTTAAGTTCCCTACATGTTTCGGGCGTTCAGACGTCCATCGTCAAGGGATATTGTGCATTGGTAGAATAAACGACCACTTATAGATAAAGTTTGACCCAAAATCGAGAGAAGCCGGCGCACGGTTTGACAATGCAAGAGGTATATATTAGAGAAAAAAAAGAAAACAAAGTTTTGTTCGGGTTATATGGTTAATCTAAAAGAAACCCAACTGTGGCCATGAAAGGATTGGCTAAAACGCACTTTAGTGGCAATATTAGTGTATTTCTTTTAAGTAGGTATCGTTTCTAATTTGTTTTTTCTTTTATATAAAAATAAAATGTTCTATAATTACTAATCTAACATTAAAGTCAAATATCAAATTTACAGTAGTTTAAGTGTGTTAAATGTACTAAATTGTATCTATAAAGTCCCCAAATATAGTAATTACTTTATTGTATTAGAGGCTCATTTGCTCATTTAAATAAATTTAATTAGTGACATTAAAATTATTAGCACCCTATTATACAAACAAATCACATATTACTATACATTACCATAAACAATAAAGCCATCAATTGATAAAGAAAGCAAAATTTCTTTCACTTAAAACGTTACCTACTAGAAATAGTAATTTTGTTGTTTGACTTTAGGATTATTAATTATTAATATTAATTAGGTAAGCTTATACTCCTTTTATGTTTATCTCGCTCTCTGTTTGATATATTTATCAGAACCAAAATATAAAATCAAAGGTTTCGCAGAGCTAGTCAGAATATATTTCGAGAAATAAGCAACAACGCTCCAGCCAAATGGATATTTATATTAGACTCATGGACAAAAATATCGAATACTTACCTAACCAATCTCAGATAAGTTTAACATCAAAACTTATTGTAGTAAATAGAAGCATCTCCGCGTTTCGCCGTATACGTATAATGGTTCGTCAGTAAGGCTATAGAATCCGACGAAAGAAAGCAATACTTGATAGTCTACTCGACCAGCTCGTCTAGTTAATTGCTGCAGCAAACACCTTCGATAGTATTTATTTAGTAAACATTTTTGCATTAAATCCCAAATTTAAGAAACGCAGTGTCTGATTGAAAACTAAATTTTGGGTTACAGTTCGTTTTTTTTAACTTGAATCGTGAGATTTTGCGTGTTATGTTCGACTTTTTATATTTTATTTTTTATTCGAAAGCACAGCTCGGGTCTTTCATTCATTCAATCCTTATCACACACCACTAAAGTAAAGAAGTTTCAAAATTGTAGGTATGTTGTTCAAAGTGGTCTCCAAATTAAAGCAAGCAAGATCTCAGGCAGAAGTGACATCTAACATTCAGCAGCTTCGATAAATCTGTTACAAATCTGTTCAACATTGTTTGGTCTGCCTCTAACAATACTGAACACTGATAGTCCGCAATAAATCTAAAGGCGAAAAAACAGAGCTCGCGCTAGTCATTTAAATGCGATCTGATCGAAGTTTAAGACCAGTTGAATACATTCATCTGTAGTGTAAATCGACATTTTGAAGAGTCTGGATACTTTCAATGCACCAATTTAAAAATGATATCCTGTAAATGATACAGTATTTTACCTGCTCGGAAGTGGAAAGACAAAAGGTTACGTGGTGCAAAAAAAAATGAAAGATAAACTTTTTCTAAACCTGAGACCCTAATATTCGCATGCTCTAAGATTCAGCTGTGTTGATACAGTAGAAGAATATGCGAGTCGAATATATAGCACGCAAACTCTCATTACTAAAGTTAAAAAGAAAATGTAAACAAAAATTATTAGAACTAACATGGTATACATTTATGGTCGTTACAGCGATACCGTGAAGTTGATATATCCCACGGCAGTGGACGCCAAAGTTACCAAAAATCTTTCTATCCTCATTCTATCTCCTTGGGATTCGCTTTTTCGGATCAGGGTATATGTAAATGTTAAAGAACTTGAAAAATATACAAAATTCCGTTTTGGCAAAGAAAATTATAGCTACGCAATAGAAGTGTAATCCTTATGAGCGACTAAAAGCCTGTTTACATTAGGTGCAAAAAATGTCATGCAAAGTATTGCTTCTGCAAAGAATTGCATTGCGTAACCGTTTTCACATCATGCAAGTAAAGGATGCAAGCATTTTAATAACCAGTTGTACTAATTACTGAGCACGTTTGCAAATAACGAAATATATCAGTTTACCTTGGCTTGGCTTTGCTCCGCATGGATCAATGGATGAATTGATTTTTTTATGTTGGTACCTGTGATTTTACACAAAAATTGCATGCCATGTGACATAAAAATAGCGCGTGTCCTAATTTGATGCAATGCAAATAAAATTGCAACAGCTGATTGCAAAGTCGCAAATGCGCATGCCTACAGGCAATTTTTTATTGCATTGCACGTGCAATTTTCTAATGTAAACAGGCTTTTAAAACCGCGAGTGGCGCTTTGAATTTGTGTGTTTCGTGCTGAGCTTGATGGATAGCTACGTTGCCAATAGTTGTATACTTTCTTAAAAGGTTGCAATTGAAATATAGAAGAGAAAGTTATTGCATCTTTTATTAGCTTAATCTGAACAATACGAGCTAAAATTGGCTACAGTCAGTGAAACAAAACACTTAATACAACCACACGGAACTAGGTTTTAAATTTTGTCATCGGATCTGGGGACGAGACGGATCACTAATCCATTTCATGCCATTAAAATATGCTTGTGGCACAGTGGTTTGGGTGGCGTCTTTTAGTTAAATATTGTTTTACCAGTCGCGAGTTCGTTTCTACTTCCAAGTGTTTTTTTTTTAATTATTTTTTGATGCTTTGAATTTTTTATAAATTTATTTCTACTATAATATTGGTCGATTTATAGATTAATAGTATATTATTGGACTAGCATGGTATAGCTTTATTACTTGCGAGTAAAATAGTATAGTTTTTCTACGATCATGAACTCATTTTTAAGAATTGATTTATCACAAAAAATTTCACCTACGACCACCTGTGAAATTCAGCAAAACAGTTCAGCTAACTTGGCAAGAAAATGCCTTATAACACACGTGTGTTAAAAATTGTATTTGAAAACTCCTTTTTAAATGTAGGAATCAATCTGAGATTTGAACGAACAAAGCGCAATATCATTTAATGCTCAACTGAAGCTTCAATCTCCCTATTGGCGGTAAACAACTATAGCTGCCAACCTGGGCGGACGCGACATCCGTTGGTTGATCAACATAAATTAGTGTCCTATTAGACTTCAACGTAAGCAGATGCTCCACGTGGCTAAAACAATAATAGCACGCATTTTTATCTGACTTCTGTGACAGGCAAAGTGATTTTCTAATGTTAAAGTAGCGTGCCCGGTAACAGAGGATACTATTCTTTTAAACGCACAGTAAAAGTGCCGTGAATTTCGCAGTTAAACAGATTATATTATTTGTGTTTGGTTAAGACATGCAGGAAGTTGCACCTCAGTATTTTGCAGTTTGCGTAAATACGTGAAATATTCCGTTCTATACAGAACATATCTTTAAATAACTCTCCTGATATTCAGATGGCAATGAGGTTATAATTAATTCAAGTTCTGATTCATTCTGAGAAATCCAAACGGTATCTCGGTGAAGTGCTTTAGGGTTGTTAAGATGAAATATTCGTGTTGAACAATGTAAATAGTGGTAAGGGTGGTCAATAGTGGAAGATTAAAAAGACATAGCAATACAAGTTGTGTTTAGTTAGTCTAGCAATAAAAAAAAACGAACCAACCTTAAACTGCGGGTGATACAGTGTCTATGTGAGGCCAGGGCAAATCCCTGTCTGGAACACAACCCAGTAGAATAGAACCATTTATTTAAAAAAAAAAGTGGCGTATCTTATCGTAAACAATATCAAAAGATATGTTAACGCACACGCCACTGGTAGAACTACACAAAATCTACACAAACACATTTGCAATAATCAATCATATCTAACGGCGCGGCGTTTAAATTTCAACTTACGGTATAAAGCTGTACGAAGATGATTATGGCGCGCTATAGATCCGTATTGTAATATTTTTTGGTAAATTCAATTTTTCACTTTTCCCCAAATTCTCCTACCGCAATATTTTATGTTACATCCAGCGATCGCAAATTTATTTCATATTTCATGTTTTCTTGTAAGTCCGTGAGTGTATACAGGGTGTTTCAAACAACATGTACCATCGTTCGTGTGGTGATTTCTTACCAAAAAGTAAGACTAATAGTTTCTATCAACGTAGCCCTGCAGCCGCTTTAATTTTAAGATACAGAATGTTGAAAATTTGAAAAAAAAAGGGTGTTTCCTTAATATTTTTGGGACCCCTTTATATGTAATTTTTAATTTTAGTAGGTACTAACTAGGCATAAAAACACATTGTTTTCATAAAAAAAGATTTGCTATAGTTCCATCAGTGGCGTCCGCGCTAACAAGTGTTTTGATTATTAATAATATTAATAATTAATGAAATATTATTTTCAAAATTGCGCCTTCTTATCACTTAGCCAAAATAGTCCCTAGACTTTTCTTTGTGTGATAAAACGATTTTCGATTAAAGAAATAAATGACATTTATTTCCATATCGCCCATATTAAAGTTTGATAAAATTGCATTTATCTCCTAAACGAAGCCAAAATCAAAAAATTATCAAAAAGCACTTCGCATTTGACATTAAACTGTCTACAAAATTGCGTAATCAAAAGAGAAAATGGCATTAGCGTGCAAATCTTTTGCTACGCTTAAAAATTGTAACACCCTGTATCTCAAAAATAAAGCGGTTGCGGAACTATGTTTATATACACGAGCGATAGCACATATTTTTTTGAACCAGCCCGTATATAATATTTCCAGTTATAAGTATGCACCTGCTCAATAGAGGAGACTTTTTTTTTTAAATGTAACAAGAAAACCGGGTTGCGTGGGAGGTTACCCACTAAAATCGTACTTATTTAAAAACACTAATGCCCAATGATAAAATATTAAGAACAAAATGTACTGAAGAATGTTAAGACTAAGAATAAGGTGCTAATAAAGGGTGTCCCCCCAAAATGAACGCACATTTTTATTTGTTAACAAAACACATTTATTTCTTGAAATATGTGAAAACTTTACTGGGATTAGAAAGAATACATATCACGATTAAGTGTGAAACACAATATCCGACAAATGTCCACCACGGCTTTGCTGGCAGGCTCTTGCCTTTTTGACGAAATTATTGATAATATTTTCACATATTTGTGGACGAATTTTATCAATGACGCGTCGAATTTCGTTCTTCAAGTCAGGAATTGCGGCTGGCTTATTGGCATGAACACGAGATTTAAGAAAACCCCAGAGAAGGAAGTCGCACGGTGTTATATCGCAGGATTGTGGTGGCCAATTCTGATCACCATTGCAAGATATGACACGACCAGGAAATTTCAGTCGTAACGAGTCCATTGTTTCACGCGCAATGTGACAGGTCGCTCCGTCCTGTTGAAACCATAAATTTTCCACATTATAACATTGAACGATAACGTTCGCCATTCACTGTTAGTGCAGTTCCAGGCTTGTATTCAAAGAAGTATGGCCCAATTTTTCCGCCGAACCAAAAACCGCACCAAACGGTGACTCGTAGAGGATGCATTGGTTTTTCGTTAATAACACGAGGATTCTCTTCCCCCAAAATTCGATAATTCTGCTTATTGACGTATCCATTTGATTGAGGCTGTAATTAATTCAAGTTCTGATTCATTCTATACGGTAAATTTCTATGAAATCCTAACAGTATCTCGGTGCGGTCAAACTAACCTGAACTATCCTAAACAGGATTTTCTTCGAAAAATCTCCGTCATTTGCTTCGTTCTCCAGAATACAATTACCAAATTTAGGTCGCAACCCATGATCTGCTGGCTTCAAGTCTTGGTCGCAAATCTTTTGTAAGAATTCGCTACATACTGCTTTTGGTAATGTTCACTTGCTGTGACCGACGGCGAATCGACCTGCCTGGATTCTCACCAACACTTTCCGACACTGCTGCAATATTTTCAATAGATCAAGCAGTACGCGGCCGCCCTGTTGATTTTATGTTTCCAACTGAACCACTTTGCTCACATTTCTTGATCAATCTTTGCACTGTCGTATGTTTTACTGCATTATTTCTTCCAAAAACGGCTTGCACTCTACGAACTTTTTCCACATAATATTCTCCACATTTATAACACGTTTTCACCATAACAACGCGCTGTTCTACTGTGTAGCGTTCCATGGCTATTAATTGCAAGAAATTACATGGCAGCTATCAAATTTTTGGAGGCCTATTATGACAAAAACGAAAATGCCACGATATTTAAAATGTGCGTACATTTTGGGACACCCTTTAGATAGTAATGCTTTTATGGTAATAATATCACGAGTACTAACTAAACTCGCTTAACATAGTATTGAATTGCTTTTAGGTGATAAATGTGAAAAATGTTAACCTTTTGCAACCCTGCCTTAATTTCATAACGGCCCATAGAGCAACGACAACCGGTAAAAACAGAAAGACTCAACCAAATACGTCTTGCTATTCTCTTTAAAAAAGCACCACTAGAGCTTACAAAAGATTTTAAGTTTGCTCCCCGTCGCTATAAGATCGCAACAAAGCTTCCTGGGAGGCGGTGGCAATTTTTTTTATATAATTTGTACGTGCGGCCGAAGTTGAAAAGTGTGAAAATTTAACAATAAAAAAATTAACATTCCTACAATGACGTCATCTCTGCGTTTTCGATTGACGGTTAATTAAAAATGTAATCAAAAAAAGGTTCATTACACCATTTGCTTGCTTCCGATATTTGTTCTAAAAATTGCTCGTCAATATAACATAAAAATAAAAATACATTTACTGGTAATTACTTTATTTCATAAATTTATGATATTCCAAAAAGGATACGATTTGTACGTCGATGAACCTTATAAAGTTCTATCAGATTTAAAACCGTTGTACGTCATCAATCAGCTGATAATTGTCAGTCCTTAAGAAAACACGAGGAAATTTTTTGGGCAAAAGGTATTAAAACTTTATGCGATATTAAATTTACCACAAACTTAAAGTATTCTTCTTTGATACGAACCCACTTATAGCAAATATTTTGTTTATTTAGGCTTGTAAAAATTAATATAATTTGAATTTTATTGGCCGATAGTTGGCAACACAACTGTGGCGCCAGCTCGTTCGTTGGCTTTGTTTGACGTTTATGCAAAACTAACCCCAATTAGTTTGTGATTTCGTGTTGCTTTGCGTCTAGTTTTTTTAACAAAAACTCCAGATATTTTTCATAAATAGCATCAAAAAACTGTTCTTTTAAGAACAACAAAAGTGCACATACATATCTCTGTCGATTACGTTGTTAACTATTTGTGAAGAATGCCAAAGCATCTACATATTTTAGTTCTAATTTACCAATTTTTAGCGTGTAGCAGCACTGTAAGTTTCAACAAAGTTAAGCAAAATAAATTATTGGAGTCACCTAAAAGAAAACGTTCTTATTTAAAGAAAGTTGTAAATATGTCGAGATTGTTTAGAACATCATGTTACTTTGACAACTTTAAGTAAGAAATTAAAAGACAGACAACTGTTTGATGGTTGTCTTAACTCTTTAAGAAACCTTTTAAAGGAAATAGGCTTCGGATGGAAAGAAGATGAACCGAGTCGAGGGCTTATATGGAACTTTCCCATGTAGCTTTCAAACGATTGGTATTTTTAAAAGAATATGTTAAAGAAAAAGAAGCATCCTTGTACCAATTCGTTTCCTTGGATGAAACATGGATTTTTCAGAATGGTGCCAATGCTCGATCTTGGCAAGATGAAAATACAAGGAGTGTTGGATCTACTAAAGTTGATGGTAAAAGGTATTATGCACTAAACAAATATATAAACTATGGGAATTTTTTGTATATTTATCTTGTTTTTATGAAAAAAAAACTGTAATTCCCTCACTCGGATATTTTGGTTACAAGCTGGCAACACTGTCGATATCTGACGTCACTTAAAGGGTATGACGTACAACGGTTTTAAATTTGCAATTATAGTATGTCCGGTGGTTCTTTACCGGTGCGTCAAAATTTTCGTGTCTAGCGTTCAGACTTAATAATAATAATAACAAATATCCATGATTACATACCGCCAACACGAAAGTACGATAAAAAATGGCTCCGACAAGAACATAAGATTAAATCGAATTTTAAGGCATAAAAACGTTTAAAAACAAATTGAAGTTGATAGATCGAAACGATAACATTGACATCAATGAACAACTCTCCAAATATCTTTTGTTTCTGCCTAGCACGTTATTTCAATTAGAGACATATTGCGCAACCCAGGCGATGCTCTATTATGTTTTTTATTCACTTTTAAGACTATGATAAATAAAGATAAGGTGTTGTAAATAACGTTGTCTTTTTATCGTTTATCCATAACGCACCGGCAAAGAACGACCATACAGACTGTAGGAGCTGAAAGAAAGAATAAAAGAAACTCTGCCGCTTGTACGCCCCTGCGTTTGGGAGGGGTGAATTTTTAAAAATGTAAAAGAAGTGCATCAATGTAAAATTAGTCCGTATCTGCAACTTGGCAGGCTGCTTCGTTGAGATGTAAAAAATTTGAAAATGATAGTTGCACAAGTGGGCTGCTCTGCTCTTTTATAAAAGGGTTAGTTTTTTTAACCCTGATATAGGCCAACAGAAAAACTTAATTTTATTCGTTTTAACAAATTCTCATACAACTCACGATTCTACAAAAAAAGCACAAAGAATAACATTAATTAGAATATTAGTTTACGGGATATTGCCGTTCATATTTTTTTTACGAGGATTTTGATTAATTTTAACCAACTAGATATTTGAGGAAATGTTGTGAACAAGACTTGCAATTATTATTTCTTGAATACGCTTTGTATTATCAGAAATACTTAAGAAATATTTTTTCTCTTCAGAAATAGCTGCCGATTAAGAAGCAAATATTTATTTTAAGGAAAACAGTGGCGTGCCATTTATAAAGAAAATTATTTTGAAAAACAACTTAACTTGCTTGAATAAATTTTTTAGTTTACCCTTTTCATTAAATCGGTAATGAGTTTAATGCAAGAGTAAATTAGCTTTGATTGCAGTTATGCCAAATTTTCATTTGTTTTCGAGAAGAAAAACAAAAAATCCGTTAATTTAAGGTTATTTACGAAAATGTATTAATATTTCTAAAAATCAACAACACACACTTCTGCAACTGTTATTTTCCTATCTTCTTGTTAACTCTAGGCATGTTCTGGCAATGCAAATTTTCAGTCTATTAAAAAATAGTACTACCAATTGTACTTTTAATAAATAATAATTGAATTAAACGTCCAGTGATGACAACTAAAGATCAATTAATTATGTACAGATTTTACAAACCTAATATCGAGTCTCTTAAATCTTCACATTTGATTTCAACAACAGTTTGGATTTTTAATGTTAATATTTGGTTGTCCGTCTTTAATGTCATTATTCTCTTAAAATTAACCTCACTTCCATAATCACGTTGCAGTAGGTAACACGGTCGTGGTTAGCACGGGTTATATCTGATTTTTTTATAACCACTTACCCTCTTTTTTTAAAAAAAAAACGTCCTAAAATGAAATAAGACTCTAGAAGCTAAACCAAGGAACAAAAAAAAAATTCTGTCGCTGTTTTGGGAGGGGTGAATTTTTAAAAATGTAAAAAAAAGTGCATCAATGTATAATTAGTCCGTATCTGCAACTTGGCAGGCTGTTTTGTTGAGATGTAAAAAATTCGAAAATAATAGTGCAGAAGTGAGCTGCTCTTATAAAAGGGTTATTTTTTAACTTTGATTTAGGCCAACAGAACAAATTTTAATACATCTCGCGATTCTACAAAAGAAAACACAATTGATTAAAATATTAGTTACGGGATATTGCCGTTGATATTTTTTTACGAGGGTTTTGACTTAATTTCAGCTAACTAGATATTTAAGAAAATGTTGTGAATAAGACTTCTAAGAAGAAATCTTTTCTCTTGAAAAATATCTGCCAATTAAGAAGCAAATACTTATTTTAAGGAAAACAGTGGCATACCATTTTTAAAGAAAATTATATTGAAAAAAAACTTAACTTGCTTGATAATTTTTTTAGTTTACCCTGTTCATTAAATCGGCGATGAGAGCTTAATGCAATATTAATTTGACTTTAATTTAAGTTATGACCACCCATGCCAAATTATCATTCGTTTTCGAGAAAAAAAAAACAAAAAATTCCTGAACTCCGTTAAGATAAGGTTATTTACGAAAATGTATTAATATTTCTAAAAAGCAACAACACAAACTTCTGCAACAATTATTTTCTTATCTTCTTGTTAGTTCTGGGCATAAAAATGATCAAAAATTAAAAACGAAAAGAAGTAAGACAATTAAATGACTAAATAGATCTCTTTTTTACTAAGTTTACAGTTATTTTTATAAAAAAGAACGCAGCCCTCTGCAAATCATAATATCATTATTGTCATAATAAAGGAACATTGAATAACAATTGCAGAAACGAACTAATAATCCAATAGCACTATTTTACAATTTTGATAATGTCAAATTATCATTTTCTGCTTTGTCTATGAAGAGTGCCTGTTTCTCTTCTAATTGCATCATGTCTTTCTTCTTTAATATTGGCTGTAGTATTTCTAATACGTCGAATTAGTGCATCCTGACTGTCCATTTTTACTTTATATTGTCACAAAAGAAATAATTAAAAAATAGTATTTCATACTTCTATATTCAAGTAAAATAGTTCATTGCACCTTTTGTATAAAATAAAGTCATTTACCCTGTAAATTAAGTCAGGTAGTCGATTTAATAAACAAACTTGAAAATGAAATCTATGGAGTATTTAATCTCACCTAAGCGAAATCAATAATTTTAAGAACGTGCGAATGATGCCGACTCATCAAGTCAGCGGAAATCGAGGTAGAGTTCGCCCAAGTTGAAATGGGTACAATAAATGGCGGCCACTAAAGTTGCGCAGTGGTTAATTTACGTTAGTTGCCTAGCGACGGCCACGATGCGGCATCATCTGAAGCGATTCAGTGCCGTAACATTGTTAGAGGGTGGCCGAAGTATTAATATTAGCGTAGAAGTGATATATTGTGTAAGGTGGTGTGTGAACTGTGGTTGTTCTGTTTAGAAAATAATATTATTATTTTGGATTTGAATGGCGCCAAAGACAATTGGCAGACTAGGAAAGCCTCTAAATAGTCAAGTGCGGGAAATAATAGACAATTTTTCTAGATTTATGGAGAAAGAAGCAAGCGAAGGAATGCAAATTCCTTTAAAAAAGTGCAGGTTAGTGCAAAGAATATTACATTTAATATTACTTGAATATTATATATTACATTTTAAAAATTAATATGGAACAAGATCGGCAAATATTTTTTTTTACTATTTATCTATCGTCTAAGTACCTATGTTCTTCCTTTACCCAAATGTTACACTTCTTCCAATAATGAGTATCATTTCAACATGAATTAGCTATATAATATGTCTTTACTTACAAATATTGTTTACAATGTGGTTATTAATCGTTATGTAATCTATAAATTTTAATTATTTATAGATTACATAACGATAAAATTAATTTGATTTTTAAATTTAATTCGTGTTATATGTATATAAATATTGTTTTTTCCATATTTTAGAGAACGGATTTTAGCAGCAACTGGCATCGGAAAAAATACTTTGCAACGAATTAGAAAAGAAGGACAGAAAGTACGTGCCAATGTGGCCACTACATCTTTTCAAACGCCGACAAAAAAAAGATCTTCTCATAAGCTCGTACTGAGTCCTGGAAATATTTATGACATATAAAATATTATTTACGAGTTTTTTGCTATAGAAAAACGATCACCTACGGTTATAGGCAAGTATTAAATAACTAAGTTTTTTAATTATACCTTACAAATATAGAGAATAAGCAGTAATCATATACTTATTATGATTTTTAGGAATCTGACAAAAAATGAAAGATAGAGGCATGGAGTTTAATGGAGGCAGAGAAACATTAAAACTAGATGAGGGTCTTGGTTTTTAAGACTTTATTGTTTACATTTAATACCATTGTTATATGTATATCTAATTATATATAAAGTATATATTATGTATAAAAAATGTTTATTTTCAATTTTTGTTTCATTTTTTTAATGTACACTGTAGAAAAATCTCATCATTAATATAAAAAGGGGGGTCTATGCACCCCTATGCCCTTATAAAATATTTTCAAGTTTTTTTTTTAATTCCTTCGATAACATCGATCTATGTTTTAAGAAATATGTTTTTTTTAAACCTTTATAAACAAAAATGTTGCATTTTTGATTTTCAGCGTATTTAAATCGTTACTTACCCATATACTTTTATTATACCCATACCATACCCGCATACTTTTATTGAAAAAAAGAACTAGTCATTAATTGTCTTAAAAACTTTCATATCTCCGCTACTGATTTTGACGTCACACCGTCGCGCATTGCCATGCACGTGGCTGTACCCATTTGAACTTGAGCGGACTTTACTTGATTTAAAAAAGAGGATTCAACGTCGAGAGACTTCATTTTAAACCGGCCCCATAAACAATAATTTAGTGCTGTGTGGTCTGGAGATCTCGGAGGTCAATTAATAGGACTACCGCGACCAATCCAATACTCTGGAAATCTTTCGTCCAAATGTTGCTTAGCCTGACGAGCGAAATATGCAGGAGCTCCATCGTGCTGATATTATATTTGCATTCTGATGTTTACAGGAACATCCTCCAGTACTCCTTGTAACTCATTTTGTAAAAAATCGAAATAGTGGTCTCCTGTGAGACGATTCTCCAAAATGAATTGTCCAATTAAATACATGAGCATACACACCAAACTTATGTTGAAAATTACTTTCGACTGTTGCGTGGGGATTCTCGATTGACCATTCATGTTACGAGTATTATAAATACAACATGATGATTATTATTTATCCACCGACAGAATTCCATACGTTTAACATAATCTTCCGGTTTATGTTACGTGCTGTACTCTCTGTACATGGTATGGATATAAGCCTTGCCCGTGGAGTGTGTTTATTACTTTTTGTTTGTGGAATGCCCAATAGAGTAGCAATTCTTCGTGAGCTGGTCGTTCCATCTTCTTATACTAAATCCAGAATATTTTCTACCTTTTCTAAACCTTATCTAGTAGCTCACTCAGATGCCATGTTAGTACTGGGAAGCTTACCGGTCTCGCACAATTGGTTGAAAACTCTGACAACTACGCTCCTGTCAGGATGTCTCTGATGTGGAAACCGTTAATGATATTCTTCAACAGCAGCTGTAGCACTTCCATTACAAAAACCATAAACAAACACCATATTTGCATTTTCTAAATTTGAATAGGTCATTATTATTTAATCTTGAAAATAAACGTTTGATTGCTGTCACAGTACACTGACACATTGTCGAAACAACAAAGTTGCAATATGTTTTTAGTCTCAAGCATGACATACTCTGATTTTAATTACGCTATAACTTGAAAAGGAATGAAAATCGGATAAGAACATATGGGTTTTCACGTATAAAATACACTCCTGGAGTTTGGTCCGTTCCTCCCGACTCGCCCTGTATACACAATAGATTTATTAAGAAAAGCAGCAGCCTCTAAACCCAAAACTTACTTTGATTGGTTCGGTTTATCAGAAACTTAATTTTATATTTCTGTCAGTGACGAACTAATCGACCAACTCCCTAACTATGACTTTCACAAAGCAGCACCAAATTTTTACTGGATAGATATCGGTATAACTTTAATTAATTTGCAGTTTAAACTTTAAAATGTATTGCCTTACTTAGCTTTTTTTCCGTTGCTATTTTCTAAGGATGTGTGCTGGCAATAAAGGAAATTGTTATTAAAGTTTCTGGTTAATGAGATAACGGGTTAGTTAAAATAATAACTAAAAAAAAATTAGCAATACTTTAAAGGTTCCTAAACAAAGGCGTAGTAGCAGTGTTCCATAGATTTCCCAAATTCCTGTGAATATTCTTTGCCCACAAAGTAAAAACGCTTATCGGCTTGAAATTATATTAATAATGATCGACGAGCAAGGTCGCGAAGCCGAATCCTTTACCATTAGCTCTGGCCTCACCCAGCTCGTGAGTGAGCCAAGTCGAATTCCAGACCGAGATGGTGATTTTGCTAGTTTATTAGATCTTTTCTTAACTTCAAACTCCGACTTGTATACTGTCACCGTAAAGCCGCCGTTAGGAACGTCTGAACACAACCTTATTTCGGCACTGAACAAACTACCAATTAGTGCCGAAAAGCTTCCTAAACCACGCAAGGCACGCTGGCATTATACATCAGCTAAGTGGGATGACCTAAATGACCATTTTCGAACCTTTCCTTGGCGGGACGTTTGTTTTACCTCTGATGATCCATCCATCTGTGCAACAGAAATATCGGAGTTATCCTTACTGGCATAAAAGCCTTTATCCCTTTCTCAAAAAAGTGCCCTTCTAACGGCAAGCTTTAGTTTACCAGAAATTGCGAACGAGCTGTTAAATCAATAAATTATTTCT
The DNA here is from genome assembly GCA_963920685.1 of Polydrusus tereticollis. Classification (NCBI taxonomy): domain Eukaryota; kingdom Metazoa; phylum Arthropoda; class Insecta; order Coleoptera; family Curculionidae; genus Polydrusus; species Polydrusus tereticollis. The sequence continues at coordinate 20,169,590 of OY987326.1, read as the reverse complement.
ACCGACAACGGCGTAAAAATCCTAGCGCCGAAAATCGTACCATCTTTGTTAACGCTCGAAACCAATGTAAGCAAACAATAAACCAAAGCAAAGAAGCACACAATCAGGAGATCAAAGACAAGCTTCTTGAGTATCCTAACGGCTCAAGATCATTTTGGTCGGTAGCTAAGGCCGTCACACGTTCTAATGGCACCATTGCGACCAAAGCACAGGAAAAAGCAAACTTACTGGCGGAACTATTCTCTTCACATTCAACGGTTAATTTTTAGGGAAGTACTCCCCCAAACATTCCCCCCGTAGAATCGAGAATGCCAGAGAATGTTTTCCGCCACCGCCATGTTAAACGAATCTTGAGAAGTCAGAAGACACTAAAAAGGCTTCTGGTCCTGACGATATTCCAGTCATTGTAATTAAGACACGCGCTGACGGACTGACACCGGTATTTTGTAGGCCTTTTAACTCATCCTACAAAAAAGGAACATTTCCTTCTTGCTGGAAAACTGTGCAAGTCCAGCCCATACCCAAGAAAGGCAAGAAGACCTTGCCCAACAACTATCGTCCAGTCGGATTGATTTCAGTTATTTTAAAAGTTATGGAGAAGGCTGTCAACGAAGAATTATTAAAATAGAAGGCTTCAACATTATTAGTGACCGCCAGTATGGATTCCGTAAGTCTAGATCAACAGGAGACCTGCTCGCTTATGTTACTCACGTTTGAAACAACGCAATAGAACATCATGTCCCGGGCGGTAGCACTAGATATTTCTAAGGCTTTTGACCGAGTATGGCATAAGGGGCTCCTAACTAAAGCAAGAGCATACGGAATGACGGTTCATAGCTGTCAAGCTTTCTTAAAGACCTGCGAGTGGCGATGCGGATTTCTTTCAGACACATCTAACATCAACGCCGGAGTCCCGGAGGTTCTATATTGCCGCCCACCCCCTTTCTACTATACTTTAACGATCTTTTGGAAAAACTAAAAATCTTATATATAGCTTCGCTAATGACAGCACACTTGTTTCATATTTTACTTTGAACAAGAAACCAGAACGACACTGTTTCAAAATTTTTTCATGTGGAGAACGTCATCACTCTGGAACGACCTCTCTGAGGCCGTGTTCCCCAACGAGTATAATCTCCAAAGATTCAAGACCAACGTAAATCGTTTCCTGCGCACACGCACCGCTTCCAGAGCGCCATAAAGTTGTGCTGTGCCCTATCATAAAATATTTTTTTTAATATACTCGTAGATATCCAAGCGTTTTTTCATATTATCTTACTGCAAAAAAATATATTTTTATTAATATAAAATTAGTAACGTTATACCAGTTAAAAATATAGATCATAAAGTGTCAAAAAACAAAATTAACCGTAAATTCGTTTATTTTACCTATAAAATATAGAGGGGCACTTTTAATCCTCTTGTGGCGCGAGACAACAGTTATCCATTTGTTTCCGAAATATATAGCTCTTAAATAATCCAACAACATTAGCGCCCTACATTGCAACCCTTAGGCATCTGCCGGCTACTTTATTTCAGTGGGTCCGCAGAGATTTACTTCCCTAATTCGCAACTGATGACGCGTCACCCATGAAAAACACTTTCAGTGTCTCCTATCAGTATATCAATATCTGTCTATCTTTATAACTGAACTGAGCGATTAGATGAACTTTAAAAATTACTGTTTTCAAGCTGCTTCCCTTAGATGATGCACTCATGCCTACTGTACTTCATTATTTTATTTTTTTGTTTAATAAATAATGAATACCTTCAATTTTTATATTGGAAACCCTTTGTTTGATTCCCAAGGAAAACATAGACATAATATTAATTTATCGAGTTATAATACAAGTCAAGACTTTAATATATGTTGACCTATTTCTTCTTCAAATTTTGTAAGGAAATCTATAATTTATTATTCTGAAAAACTTATTTTCATCCAAGAAGGCTTGGACTAAAAACGTAGGGCTTGATTTAGATCACAGTTACCGTGCGAGCAAAGTGTGCCTTGCATGCATGCCGTACTGCTTAGCGGTAGAGCTTAACACCTGTTGGGTAAATACCAGCATTATCTATCAATCAGTTATTCTGTCATCTTTACTTTTTTACTTTTACTGCTGGGGATGGTTATCATTGCCTGAGAAGAACCATGGCTCTGTTTAGGGAAACAGGTTCTATACAACATAAAAAAGGAGCTTTAATTTGTAAATTCTTGTAATTGAGGGGCTTAAAGGCAAAACGAATAAAGTCCACGTTTGGTGAAAAGATGGTGATATGCCAAAATTCTCATTTAGTAAAGCCTCTCTAACTTGTAAACGTTTAATTTGTTTTTAAGTTTTTCTAAGGATTATTTAGATTGAATAAAGAGTTCAGTAATATCTTCGTCAAAAGTTAAAAAAAAAGGTCCATCTCAAGAGACCACTAAAAGACCAAGAAAAAAAGGTTTTTTTTTACTAGAAATTTTCAGAATGGGAAGGATGTTCAAGTTTGTGAACTGGTTTTTCGTCAAATCTTGGGGATCAGTAATTCTAGGGTTCAAAATATTCTCCGCGCCCATACAACAGTTGATAATATCGTGCAAGAAATAAGAGGGGGCAACCATACTTTTGCTAAATTCAGTGAAACGACAGAAGCTATTAACAGGTACATCCGCTCTTTAAAGTATTTAGAGTCTCATTATTGACCCAGCAATACTCGTCAAATTTACCTTGGCTATGATTTAAACATAGAAAAACTAGCAAGTATCTACAATCTTCAAGCTGATGAGAAATTGATAGTGAAAAATTCATATTTTTGCTACGTTTTTAATCACAAGTTTAATTTGGGTTTTGGCTCACCTTGTGCCTTGAACTTACAGAGAAAATAAAACAAGGAACCGATGCTCGAAAATTGTCGTCACTACAAGCAATCCAAGCAGATCACAAAAAAGGAACTTAAGCAATTTTCTCATTACTTAGGGAAGAAGAGCCAGGATATATAACGCTCTTGTTTGATTGCCAGAAAAATTTACCCAATTCGAAAACTCCAGATGGAGAAGCTTGCTACCAGCGTTTCCTTTGCCTGTTTAATTTGTCTATTTCTGTTGGTAGACAATTGCTTTAACTGTGTATGGACTAAAGGAACCTACCCAAAAGGTTCAAACGAGGTAGCTTCATGTGTTTTTAATTGATGAGTGGAAGTACCAAAGGCACTAAGTGCCAAAAACCAAATTTTGTAAAAATTTGCTTGAAATGGTTTTATGTGCCGGCGCCAATTTCTCTGCAAAGGTTCTAAGTGCCACGGAATTGTAAAGCTGTTAAATAAGTTCAATAGATAGCACTCGGAACTATGTCTTTGCAGATTATATTTAGAAAGGTCATAAGTGCCAACTTCTTGGTTACCCTCCGTTAGGCGCGCAGATGACACCGGTCATCCAGTCGGAAGTTGTCGGGCTTTTTTACAATGCCAGAACGCTGCCGGTAGGTGTGGCCTTCAGTACCTTCTATTGAACATACCAAGATACGTTTTCAGTACTAATTGTGTTTTTGTGGAGTAAAGTGCGTTCTCTGCAGCAGTGAAAATCGGCGTGGATGACAGTTGTCCTCCGCGCGCCCGTATACGCTATATATTTGGATATCCGGTAAATATGCAATTATGCTGTTTTCCTTTTATACTTGTGTAACTTGCTGAGTTTATGAGCGTGCATGTATTTAGGAGTTTACTAATTTTATCTGTATTCAGTTTTAAGTAGGATTTTAATTGAAAAACATTTTTTTGCAGCAGTTATCTTTTGCACTATGACTGAGGCGAAAAAGCGGAGGATTGAGTATAGCAGGGATCACAATAAGTGGCAACAATGGTATGACGAATCTGACATTGAAACTCCACCAGAGGGGGAGACCGATTCAGAAGAAGAGGACAATATCTCCGAAAGCGACCATAACACAGAGTCGGAACAAGAAGCTGATAACGTAACAGATGAAGAAAATGAAGAGGAAGCAACAGGCAGTAATTTTCACCTGGGAAAAGATGGGTCTACGAAGTGGAGAAAAGTCAGGAGGCCCACAAACGTACGTACAAGGTCATGCAATATAATAACTCACCTGCCAGGACCAAAGGGTAAAACGCGGGAAGAAAAATCAGAGCTGGGTATATATAATTTGTTTCTAGATGAAAATATTCTTCAAATTATTGTCACCTCTACAAACATATATATTGAGAAGGTTCGATCGAACTTTTCTCGACATCGAGACTGTAGGTTCACTGATACAATAGAAATACAAGCATTTATTGGCTTACTCTACTTGATAGGAACACTATCGGACTCCAGAAAAAATTTATCTAAATTGTGGGACAATTCAAAAGGAAACGGTCTTGAATCATGCTACCTCACCATGAGGGAGAAAAAATTCAGATTCTTATTGAGATGTCTGCGATTTGATAACATCCACGACCGACAAGCCCGAAAAGAGATAGACAAACTTGCACCTTTAAGAGAGGTTTTTGAGTTATTTGTAAATAATTTCCAAAAATTCTACTCGCCAAGTGAGTATCTTACCATCGATGAACAGTTAGTGGCATTCCGAGGAAATTGTCCCTTTAGGCAATATATACCCAGCAAACCAGCAAAATATGGTTTGAAAGTGTTTGCACTGTGCGATGCAAAAACAGCTTATACTATTACCTTGGAACCATACGATGGTTAGCAGCCTCCCGGACCTTACTGTCTAAATAATTCTGCAGAAGATGTTGTTCTGCGCTTAGTGACACCGGTTGAAGGCACAAATCGAAATATTACTGGCGACAACTGGTTTACTAGCATATCTCTAGCTTCTAAACTCAAAACAAAAAAACTTACTTATGTCGGAACATTAAGGAAAAATAAGAGGGAAATACCAACAGAGTTTTTGCCAAGAAAAAACAGCGAGGAAAAATCGTCAATATTTGGCTTTCAAGAAGATTCTACATTAGTATCATACTGTCCTAAAAAAAATAAAGCAGTTCTGCTTTTATCTACAATGCATTTTGATGATGCTATTGACGAATCCACTGGGGAGGCCAAGAAACCTGAGATTATTACGTTTTATAATATGACTAAAATAGGCGTAGACCTCTTAGATCAGCTTTGTCAAAACTATGACGTGTCTCGTACTACCAGAAGATGGCCCATGGTTCTTTTCTATGACTTGTTAAACATTGCTGCTATAAATGCTTGTTGCATTTATGGACATCATTGTATGGAAACTGAGAAAAGTGTGACCAGATCCGAGTTTCTAGAAACAATAAGTTGGGAGCTAGTAAAGCCTCAGATAGAACGTCGGTCAAAAATTTCTTGTATACCTGCAGAAATTCGTCGCCGGGCCAGGATATTAGTTGGTACACCAGAGCCGCCTACTCAGCAAGAAGAGAGAACGGGATCGCGAGGAAGGTGCTACATTTGTGGCAGAGCGACAAACAAGACCACCAGGAGATGGTGTGTAAAATGTTCCAACTGGACCTGCGTAGAACATCTTAATGATATTTGTAGAAACTGCATTGACAATAATTAATAATATTTTTATTTTACTGCCGTTTGTTCTTTTCTTTTTCTTATTTCAATAAATAAAAAAAAAACTCTTTTATTTACATAACACTTTAAAAAATTGTTTTTTTATTTATAAAACTAAAATGTCTAAAACTAATATTGTCTATTATTAAAAATAGCCCCAATATTAATATGGAAGACACCTGTCATCCGCGCGCCTAACGGAGGGTTTTAAAAATATTTTTCTAATTTTGTCTCGAAAAATAGATATTTCGAACGCGCTAGCGAGTTCGAAATATATCCATTTCGAACTCCGAATTTTATTTTTTAAAAGTTGGCATTGGTTATATTTAAATGTTTTATTCTGTTGACGTCTGACGTTTCCTGTTATTGTTATCCATGAGAAAAGAAAGTTTTCGGGATTTCTCTGGTAAAAGTTGATTTATCGTTTTATTAGCAATATCCCTTAACTCAGGGGGAGTTAAACTTAGATTATCATGCTCCATATTTTTTTAATTATAATTATGAACAACTCTATGAAATATTAAATCACAAATTTCGTGACAATGACACAAAGAAAATATTATTTATTGTCAAGGCTACTATGATAAAAAGAAATTTAGAGTATTACCAACATAGAATTTAGACACACAAATTTACAAAATTTGAAGGGTTGATTTTCTTTTTAAATATGTATTTTCTTATTGAAAAAAATACAAAATAGAAAAAATAGTATAAAGTACGTGTTTTATAAAGCAGTTAGAGCACTTGTCCCGTTAAAAAACTCGCCGCAAGCGGCTCGTTTTTTAACATGGACGCGTGCTATAAGATGATGCTTTATAAAACATGTACTTTAATATACTATTAATGTGCTGAACTGTTCAAACTGACAGTAGAGTAGTGTCGTCTAGTACTTTTTGCGTTTATTAGACATATTTGGTGTAAAAATATGGAAGTTGTTCAAGAAAAGGATAGAGGAAGGTTTTTAGAACAGCAAAGGAATAAAAAACATGCGGGAAAGGCACATGCTAATAGAAAAAAGATTATTGTTGGTTCAAAAAATCCACCTAATCAAAAGGTAAGAATTTTCAGGTTATGAAGAGTGTTGTAGTTAGAAGCGTTATATAAGCATATCCATTTAGTAGTTTTTTAGTAACGTAAATAGGACGTAGGTATTTTTACTAAGAAAAATAAAAGTATTTGTTTAACTCATATTTAAACAATGCATTCTTTCAGGTGTCGTGCAAGTGCTATTTCGACTGCAAAACAAAAAAAATTACACATGAAAGAAGGCTGGAACTTTTCGAGAAATTTTATGCTGAAAACCATAAAACACAAGAGACCTACTTAATGGGGTTAATAAATTTGGTAAAAATCAAAAGACGTCGCCATGGAAATTATGAAAGTGCCTTGGATAGCAAAAGACAAACGTCCATATCATATACAGTTCCAGATCAGGATGGAAACTTTGTGCAAGTATGCAGAAAGACATTTATGCATATTTAAACGTTTAGTGGGTCTAATCAGCAAGAAAAAAATGGGAGATACGACTTTTCTTGATAAGCGGTCTAACAATAAACCCAGGAAATTTACAGAAAACGATCGTCAGCTGGTTCGTGAGCATATAAATTCTATCCCTAGAGATGTATCGCACTACTCCCGTGCTAAGTCGGGAAAGCAATTTCTGAGCCCTGATCTAAATATTTACCATCTTTATAAAGCTTTTTTGAAAAAGAATAAGGAATCTTCTGTAAGCTACAAGGGGCATATTTAAAACAGATTTCCCGAATTTAAGCTTCTATCGCCCTAGAGTTGATACTTGCCACACGTGTGATAAGTTAAACTGTGAGGCAAAGCAGAATAATAGTGCCGGCATTAAGTCGAAAAATCAACTGGAAATGCATCATCGAAAAGTCGAGAAATGTTTAGAATATATTAGAAATGAAATTACTGGTTCACAACTTCCTGGTACTGACAAATGTTGTATTTCGTTTGATTTACAACAAGTCCTATTTGTTCCAGCGTTGACTCATTCAGACATGTTTTATTTATCACAACTATCATGTTATAATCTGGGAATACATTATTTATCCAACAGCAACCATGCATTTATGTGTATGTGGCATGAAGGTGTTAGTGGGCAAAGAGGTAACGAGGTTGCATCTATACTTCTTAAGATATTGAATTCTGGGATTACACAAAAAAAGCATTTGTTGCTATGGAGCGACAACTGTGCCGGGCAAAATAAGAATAAGATGGTAATATTTGCTTTGGTGTTTCTTGTTCTTCATCGAGTTTTTGACATAATTGAATACAATTTTCTTGTAAGTGGCCACAGTTTTACGTCTTGTGATAGGGACTTCGCCCATATCGAAAAAGGAAGCGTGTTATGAAATCAATGGTACCCAATGATCTCCATAAAGTGATAACTTCCGCAAAATATGATCCTCCTTTTCAAGTTATTGATATGTCAGTTAACGGATTCTGGGATATAAAAGAAGCAGCTGATACATTTCTAAATACCTAGAGTCTAAACATCAGTAAGGTGGTAAGAATAAAACTTGATTGGAAAAATCCTACAGTTCTGCTTGTAAAGGAAACCTTCTCTGACATTAAAGGGTGGAAGCAAATAAATATCTTGAAGAAAGGCAAATCCATTGCAGATCTAAAATCAGCAGAAATAAAGCTTTTACCGCCTGAAAATAAGATATCCGTAAACAAAAAAAAGTCTTTATCATCCATGATTCCTTAGCTGGAAAATCCCGATCATAAAAAATTCTACAGAAAACTTCTTAACCTAAATGAAGAGAACTTAGGGTCAAATGGCAGTTCAACTCAACCGTAATTTGTACTTATAACCTTTTAATTATATGGCACTTATAACTAAACTTTTGTTACTACTTATAACCTTTGAATGTTACACACTATGGCAGTGGCGGCTCGTGGCCATTTGAATTGGGAGGTCATTTAAAAAAAAAATAGCGCCGCAATGATAGTAATTTACCTGCTTTTCAATTAGGAAAAGTAAAAAACACAACACCAATCCTCACTGACAATAATCATACATAGATTTTCTAAAATTGCGATGCACTTCCTTACCTTTGTCCATACTACTCTGCCGAATATTTAAATTGGGAGTTGGACGACCACTAATTTTAAATTCCAAGCGTTTCTGGAAGTCTAACTTATTATTGTTTTTAAATTTTTTTATGTTTTGAACCACCGACACCGACATCTTACAAACGGACACTTTAGCACATAATAACTACGATAAAACACGTTTTTATAATTTATAATTATTACACTACATATTAAAAATACACGAAAACATTAATTAGAAATGAATAAAGATTATCGCGGGAATTCGCGGCGCGACCCGGACACATCCATCAACACAAAACAAATTATAGGTTAGGTTTTTGTCAGAACGACAGAGAGACAGGAGATATAATATATATAGGGATGTATCGTAATATCAATAATATCAAATGGATGATATTTTTCTTCGGACATGTTTTTAAATTTTTTAATTTTTATTCCGATATATCTGAGTATCAATAGAAAAAAGTAACTATACAGGTTAGAGGGGTAGAACTGGCCACGCCGCATTTTTAAAACTATTTTTAAAGGCTAGAATTTTATGTCTTATATGCATTCTCAAAATTTCAAAAATATATTTCTATTAGTTCTCGAGATACTTCTAATGTGCCATCGAGTTTGGGAGACCCTGTATATAGCGATATATTTTTAACGATAAATGTATGTTCGTCAACGGCACCGCTCGCGCAGTGGCAGTGACGCATGACGAAAAATCTGTAACGATATAATATTTTTTCGATATCAGAATCAACATCCCTATAAAGAACTACAGACTGCCGACTGCAGAAATCAACGGTCTTCTGTCTTCTTCCCATGCATTCTAAAAATTGCAACGTGCGTCTAAGCTCAATCAAAAAAAAAACCGGCTGACAGCCCACAAAACCTCTTTTTCTTCGAATTTAATACAAGTGCGAGAGTGATAACATGCTATTTATTCCTCTCTTTACCCCCACAGGATTTGTTGGGTGACGCTATTTTTCGTGGGCAAGCTCGATTTTGACCGGAAATTTTTGCGGGGACGCATAACAAGTAGCATTACGTCTAGTTTGTTTTGCTGCGTGTGCATTGCATTAATAAATACGAGGGATATTTTAGAGGTAATAGTATCCGAGCGCAGAGGTAAAGTTTGGTTGATTGAATCAATTTTAATTTTAAAGTTAAATATTACTATGTTAGGTGGTTGGTGACTTGACGTGGGAGGTCATTGCCCAAATGACCTTATGGTAGAGCCGCCACTGCACTATGGCACTTATGCCTTTTCAGTTTTTGTTAAAATAAGTTATAAAAAAATTGTTATTAGAGTTAACATATGGCATTTATATTTTCTAAGATATTTTTCCCACTTGTTAGGAGTTGGCATAAAATATTTTTGAAGAAAAAAATTAAAAATTAACTTTGTAACATTGTTTTTCTCAATTATCTCAGCTCAATGAATTGGGCACTTAGTGCCTTTGGTACTTCCACTCTTCAATTGTCTGCAGAACTTAGATTTAACAGAGATTACAAGTATAAAACTATTAACTGAGGGATGTGGCGGACAAAATAAAAACAAAACCATGCTTCAACGGTAACTGCTGCAAGCTCCTAATAATGTAAGAAAAATTTAGATTATTTTCCTGGTACAACGTAATTATTTTTCAAAAAAGTGTCTGACCTCAAAAGGCTCCTACAGTTACATTTTGGAACCGAGTGGCAAACTAATCCTTCCTTAACATCTTAAGTAGATTCTTTTTAATTGTCAGGGTCGTCGTACGGATGATACAGAACTTCCAGAAACGGTGGCAGATATGTATGGTCCGACAGGGGAAGGTCCAGAATTATGTGTGTTAAATTCGTTTTATATTCTAGTATAATAGCCTTATAATATAAAATAAATATTGGTCTTTAAAAAAATTGTTTTATTATAAAAGAAAAAGCAAAAAGAACAAAATCCATATCAATGATATGCAAAACGTATAAAGTCCAGTTTTTGGCAGCACAATCAATAAAATCCATTTTCAAGGTTTAATAAGGGCTTTTAGAATATAATGATAAAGTTGGACATTTGAATTAATAATTTATTCACCTTTCCAAACATTATTCAAATAATTTAAAAATAAAAAAAACTAATCTGAGGACGCAACAATTTTTGGCTTTGTCTTGAAATTACCGTAAGTGGATTTTACCCGTCTTGCTTTTATGCTCTTCAAAAGTAATCTGTACAGTTTTTAGATAAAGAAAATAAAGTTATTGCAGTTAAATATATAGCTTCTTTGTACACTATAAAAATTGCATACGTATTTATAGAAACCCACCACTGTTTTAAGATTTATCCTAAATTATTGGCTTGCTCGATTGTAATAATTTTCCGACCCTATCGTGAAAGATAAAATTACGGGTGTATCGATCTATACAATGTTAAAACTACCTGTATTTAACTGAAAAGATCTAGTTCCAGTCTAAAAATAATATGATCATTAGGGTTAACCGAAAGCTTTTTTTTAGTTTTTTTTAAACGCTATAGTGCGGAAAACTTGCCTCTAGGGTAGCTTAGTAAAATGCAAATATAATAAAAATAAGCTTCTACATCTGGCGGTAGCGCATCGACCCTAAACTTTGAGAAAATATATGATTTTAATTATTATTCTAATAAGTGGAGGAAAATCAATTTCATCAAAATCAAAACTTCTATAACAAGCAGCTATAGGCATATTTTAGTTAAAGAAAGTATGGGAAAGATAGATAAAGCAAAAAAGAATACATTTTACAAATTATTATAACCGTTTCACGTTTAAAAAAAACACAGATTTTTCAACAAAATTTGACAAATTTCCATTTCCAAGAAAAAAAATTCTGATTGTGTAAAATTGTAAATCAGTATGTAACGAAATACAGTTCTTTACTTATCTTCACTTTCTTTTGGGAGTCTGGAATAATGATAAACTTGGCATTGCAGATGTTGAAAGAAGTGTAGTTCTTATAAAAACATCTCTGGAATTAAAGCCGACGACTTTTTGTGACGCCTTGGTTACCAGCTTCACGCATCGTTTAACTGATTGAGCTTGACATGGAAATTTATCAAAGTTCCACTCAGCCGCCGTTTCCACTTCAGACTTTTGATCCAATCTTTGCATCCGTTACTCTTCGCAGTAAAGGTGGTGGTGAACGTGTAGTGGTGTTCAAGTCAATGATTTCTATGTAGTCTGTAGCCAGGAAATTAATTTTGGGTGGTTAAAAATTCCTGATTGACTGTCTCTTAGAAGATAAGTTTCTAGCCTTTAGAATTCTTCTGAAATCCGACTCTCTTATACGATCCCTTTTATCTACTGTCATAGTCAAAAGTAAGTATTTTGGATGGGCAAAAAATGCGTTCCTCTCAATTACTGGGTCAATGACTTTTAGCAATTTTTCTGGCAGAAGTCTTGACGCTCTTATAACTTCAAAAACATGTTCTGGGCCATTTGGGAAGTAAGGTAACTGCAGGTAATATGGCCATGTTAAGGTGTTTCTTTTTAATGTCGCATGTAAATCCATTTTTTTCAATTTTCTTTAAAGGCATTAGACGGAATACCTAACACCCCATAAATTTTGGGAAAAAAATTTAATTTATGAAGGCTAGTAAAAAAGTTAAGATGGAGTTAAAAACAACCTTGTAATTGGCCATATTGCCAACATGATGCTGACAATATGGCCATATAGGCATTAAATGATTTTCATCATTTTTCAGGATTAGTTAAGAGCAATAAAAAACATGATAAGTTTCCTGGCTCACTGAAAAACTTTTAATAAAACATATTTATAACGTAGGTAACTGAACAAGTGAAAAATAACAAAATAATTTTAGTCTTTTTGGTCGCAATCAGGACAAAGGAAATCTGGCTGTTTGTCTTTTGCAGTGAGGCCGATACACTCTTCATGAATATAAACTTTGCAAGCAGTGCACAGCCTCATATCGGCTACTCGATCTTCATGGCACAACTTGCAATACCAAGATTCTTGACTTTTTGTTGTTTTAGAAACTGAAGATTTAAAATTAATTTTGGAAAGATTAGATTTAGTTCTTTTTCTATCCTGGTATTTTTCCTTAGTAGAATTGCTGTGTCCAAAGGAATCCTTCTCAGCAATACTTTCTTGACTGTCAGTAGACTGTGTGGTGGTTTTAAACAGATCTTTCGTGACAACCTGAACTCTGCTATTAATAGCAGGTTTTCGAGGCTTTTTAGCTTTAATTGCTGCCTCCTCTGGAGTGTTGAGCATATCTGTAAAGGAAATATTAAGTTCTGGTGAAACGCGCTGGTCGTTCGTCAGCTCTACATTTTCATCGTCAGTAGAATCGTGCAAACTGAAAGACGAATCGGAACCGCTGGTTTCATTTGGTGTAGGTGATCGTCGTGTACGTTTCTGCGTACCCGATGTTGATGCGACTGAATCATCTGGTGTCATATTTTCTTCAATTAATAACGGGGGATTCTCGGTTTCGGATACTCTAACGTTTTCTTGGAGATTCTGATGCGTAATAGTACTGGGAGCAAAAGCTACCTCTGGAACTGCTTCCCGATTAAATGGATAAATTCCAGTCGATGAAAAACCTGACTTTATGTTAGAAGGAGTCATGGTTTTATCCCATACAGTTGAAAATATTGCCCCAAAGCGTTGTTTCGTGATAGAACGATCTTTATGAATTGAAAAATACTTCATGACTTCGTCATCCCAGTAATACGCAAAGGCCCGAAATACCGCTTTGTCCATGGGTTGCAGCTCATGGGTTGTATTACTGGGAAGGCAATATAAGGTAATTTCGTATTTTTCCGCAGTTGCTACAATACTGTGATCCAAATGGCATTTCGCACCGTCAAAGATTATAAGGCAGGGGCCTGGTACCTTATATTTCGCAAAATGTTCAATCCAAGCTGAAAACGTATCGATATTCATGCTGCCTTTCCTAGTCATACGTGCAGTAGCTCCTGGAGGTAACGTATCTATTCATTCTGGTTTCATACGTTTTCCCTTAAATAAAATCATTGGGGGTATTGCTGTTCCAAGTGCGTTACCACAGGAAACGATGGTTAGACTTTCACCTTGCTCATTTGCAACAATATGAACTCTTCTTGCACCCTTTTTTGCAAGTACTTTTTGTTGATGGTGAAGGCTTAGGCGACAACCTTTCTCATCAACATTGTATATCCTTTCAGGTTTATTAATAATATACATAGCTTTAAGAATGGCTTCCAATTTTAAAAAATGGTCATTTACTATAAATTTATTGAGCTTTTGTGCCCGTGCTGGGTTTAAATTTTGAGCCTTTCTAGGCCGGATTTCGTTTGAAAAATCCACGAAGCCAGTAGCGACCAGCCATTTCTTTCACATCTTGAAAAGGATTAGGAATATTATTATTACGAGTATACCGGTATACGCATCTTCGCAGTACTCTTGCTGTAAGTGGATACCCAATTTCCGAAAGCCGAACGATCCTTTGGGTTAATTCAGTTTCTTGGGCAGTAGTGAGGACAGTCTTACGCCCTAAAGATGACTTCTCCTGTTTTCCTTCCTCCACATACCTTCTAAGTGTTCGCCTTGGTATGTGGTATGTAAAAATGTTTGCTATAAACGCTCATATTTAACCCTTTCACTGCGCAAAGCTTTTTTTTCATGGCTCTCCCAATACGGGGTTTTTCTGGCGTTTGCAAGTATCAGTAGTGCTCAACAGGTCTTAACGTAGCGCTGCTTCGTAAACACTTGTTTACCGATACAGCTGTGCAGCAATGTTGCCACCGGCACCGCAGCAAACTTTTTCCGCCAATTGACAAGTGCGAACTACGTTTGCGAGTATATTTGGGTAGAGCAGTCAGATCCTATTTATTTTGAAATGCGAGTTATCTCGTCTCGAGCAGTTTACCCGTAAGCGAGTTATCTCGTCTTGAGCAGTGAAAGGGTTAAGGCAATAAAGAAGCAAGCATATCCCTACGTAAGGTAACCTGTGTAGCTCAACAATAACCAAAATAGTGAAGCAATATCTTTAAATAACGCTAAAATGGCCTGTAAACCAAAAATAATAATATTTATATTGTGTGGAGCAATATGGCCATGGCCGTATTACTCTACCAGGAAAATGGCCATATTGCTCAACAATAACAAATTGTTTATGTTTGTGACTATAAATTAAAAACTAACAACAAAACGAAACATCAAGCTAGGTATTACATACCTAAGGGTATGTAGCACCTATACTTACTTTAGAAAGTTGAAAGTTCAACTGATGTCAAATATTCACTAACTTTTGTGATTGAGTATTTTTATAACGTGGACCTGTGCCGACAATTCAAACAGAACTGTGGCTATAAAATCTTCCACGCGGCAAGTAGGGCCAACCGGTTAGTGTTTTCGGGGTGTAATACTAATTCTTTAACAATCCTAGCGCCTTCTATTGATTAATCGAAGAACTAGTATACTACTCGCGCCTGGCCATATTGCTATACGTGGATATATTACCTGCAGTTACCTTACTTACTTTTCTTGATATGAAACCATACAGGCCTATTTGACTTTAGTATAAAGAAGCTAATATCTTGTGTTCATCTCTTGGGCTTCCAATACCTACTTAAATACAATCGGATGACTATATTGGCCGTTGTTAACCACCTAGCGTGGCAAAGTGGGTCAGGTTTACAAACAGATAAATCTTCAGGACAGCTGCCTGATTTTATAGCGTAACTTATGTCCAGCAGGTACTGTTGATTTATCACTGGGAGCTCCTCACATTTACTGAGCTTAGTGCCAATCGGACCGCTAAATGATTTTGGTCCTGTCGTTTCACCGTCTAAAGTTTGAAACAAATGCCGGAAAGGCAATTCATTAAAATGTAAAAGACATACCCCCCACTGTAGTGGTCTTTTAACTTGTTCTTCATTTGTGTGAATAACATCCATTTTCCACCTCGTATTAGTAACCGTGCCATCACATCCAATTACGTCCAGTTCATGAAGAAAAAATCCAGTCAAATAAGAAATAATGATATTGCTAATGTTTCGAGCAGACCCAGAAGAGGGTGAAACATGTCCAAGTGTTCCTCCTTTATGGTTCTTCGAAACTGGTTTGAGTTTACTTTCTCAATCACGAGAGTGTTATCCGTCCTCCCATCAAAATATAATCCTTGAATTGGGTTATGTTTGTTTTTGTTCTGGTTTTGAAGTTCTGAGCGGTCAGCACATCTTTCCCGTCTAAATTTATTTTTGCCAACAACATAGGTGTGGTCATTATCACTTACAATGCCAAAATCCTGCAACACACTTGAAGCGACCGCTGCAGCTACTCTATCTGATAACCCAAAGCGATCGCTAGTCAGCGCAGTATGTTTCAATTTAATGCGCATTTGCCACGGTGATTTAATTTCAGGCAGCAGTTCTTCGAAATCTTTATCGCTGTCAACTTCCATTATTTTACACGAGTCAGAATTTAACTCATTTGGGAGGAGAATTTCTATATCTGCCTTTCTTGAGCAAGACGGCTGTAATATTAAACTACTAGTGGACTGACTTCTTTTATGTTCAACCAACTTCCTTTCATGTCTTTAGGCAATTTTTTTTGTTTCCTTTACTTCCACAATTCCAATTTTACCTATGCCATGGTTTCTTTAAAAGTACAAGAATCTTAGTTCAATGAGGTGTATCTTCTTTGCTTTTTTACAGTTACAAATAATAGTCACAGGACACTCGCAATCCTCAGTGACCTTCTGGCAATTGCAATATAATGTTATTTTGCACTTACATGAAGAGACATCAAACAGTAACAAAGATTTTTTTTTAAATCTTCAACTCTCGTTTTAAACTTTTCCTTTTTCTTATCACGCTTAAAGGACTTTATAAGATGACGATAACTATCATGATCTGCGTTTATTAACTGAACAATTCTGTAATTCGTTACTGTTGCAATTGAAGCTTTATCAAACACAGATTTAACTTGTGTGCCACAATATTCGAAATTTGAGAAAAACTAACATACCTGTTGTTTGTTTTCAAAGTTAAGATATAATAATTCATGGAAAAAATACTTCAGAACGTCTTCGTAAGTTGGAAGTTAACTAACAGGTTTTGTGTGACCAAATAACGGGCAATTCAATTCGCTGCTAGTAAATTTCTAAGAAACCCATGGCAAATCTAATCCGTTTTAAACAAACACTATATTGAACTCACAGAAACAACAAACCGCCCGAGTCATTGTCTGGTTGAACACGCATTACATTGTGGGGACAGTCCATTGGCACAGAATAGGAAAAGCGGTGTGGGGGGGACAACAGGAATTGACGGGCTACAACACGCAACAAAGAGCGTCGCGCGGGTCCGCTGCTCGGGTACGTCTTAAATGCGTTAAATTAAAGGTTTTTAAATACTTTGCGCTATCTTAAATTAGTAAATTTTGGCTGTTTTTGTATTCCAACATGTTTCTTTGTTTCTTTTAAAACTTTTGCACCATAGCAGTTCTTTTTTATCTTATTCGTCTATCACTCTAAAACAAACGAATAAAAACTTTTTCAATACATTTTAAATATTCAAGAGTGATGCGCTACCCGTCGGCTTACTTTCAATACCTCCTAAGTTCTTTTTACCAAATTGTTCAGTAGACGAGAAAAACTATTTATTTTGGTCATAAATAGAATAATAATATGGTTAATAATTTTTTTTTTTAAGCGAAAGAAATCCCAATCTATTTATTAAGAAAAAGTTTAACTGATTTTTTTACTAGACATAGGAGGTTTTTACAGTATTTTTGTAAAATAATAAAAGACTTCGACGGTTTTTACAATTTTATTAGACAAGAAAACTTCTTAATAAATAATTCAAATTAGTCTTTAACATATGGCAAGGTGTCATAAAATAGATGATGATCTGATGGAATGACACTCTTCAGCTGCTGCAAGTGATCGTACTTTGATTTTTTAATGGGAACTTGCTTCTTATAAAGATTTTCCATTTTTCCATTTCCAAGATTTACATTTCTTGTTTTTCTTTCCAAAACCTGATGAAAATTCCAGTTTGTATTTAATCTCACAACCAGGAGAATATTGTAAAGCACACACATCTGTAACTGTTGGATCGCCTGGCTTTGATCCCGGTCTTATCAAATTGTAATTTTTTAAGTTCGAGAAATCTTTGAAAAAGGTATGACGAAGGTACTCTACCTGAAATGGCCGCGGATTCATTCTGGCCTCTTTAGCAGCCGATATGTAACAGGCTGGTGAGTAAACCTCCCTGTTTTTAAGTTTCTCCCTATACAAGAGTGCATACTATCGCATTCCATTTGCGTATGTCCTGATACCAAATATTTTTGAGTTATGGTAATGCTTTTAACGTTAGCTAAATGTAAAAGGGCGTTGGAAAGTGTACAGTTTCTGTTCTGGTAAGAACAGCCGTCACTATATAAAATAACTTCTTCACCTGGTTGAATTTGAGCATATGTTGCCAAAAAGTGATAAATGATGGATGAAAACTCATTAGCCGTGACGTGCCCTTCTACCTCATTCCATATAAAACAGTAGCCATCTTTTGTTTTAAGGTTATAGAGAGTAAAGTTATGGACGACCAACTTTTTCTTGTAGTAAATCGCAGACGCCTTTAACATTGGACAAAGTAAAGTTGCCTGTAAGTCCATTGTGTAAACATGCTGGGCGATTTCTTTATCCATAGATTTTTCCTGTCGTGCTAGATTTTTTTTATTAATATGTCATTGGTAAATTTCTTCAGTAGTATTTCCGACCTTAAAACGTATACACTGATCACACTGACCTTTCTTAGGACGAAATAATCCTAAATTTAATTCGGCGAACTCATCGTGAAACTTTTTAATTGATAATGGATCAATTTCCTTTTCTTCGCAGTATTTTTTGTACTCATTATATACGGCACTTTTTGACTGCCATATTGGTTCCAAATATAATTTTGTAGAAGACGCCCGACAGTAATGAGATTCCATTTTTGGAAGAATCTGCAAAAAATCTCTTAAAGTCTCCTTATTTTGTGAAAATCTTGAGCTTCTCCTTTCAGGTATTGCTTGGGTGTTTTCATCAATTTCGTTTTCTTTTAGAGATTTTGACCAGTTTTGCAAAGACCATGTTCCAATTGATAATGTATTTAGCAACATTGTTCGACAAACTGGTAAACGTTTTCCGTCTTTTTTCAGGTGATACACTAGGGTATTAGAGCGATGCGATATTTCATGGACCTGATTTTTTTTATTTTGTACAGGAATCACATCAACAAGCGTATGCACAAACACTCTTCTTTCCGGCCAAGTCATCTGTTTCCAAAAGTGGTTAACTATATTTTGTCTATCAACCTCTGAGAACATGCGGCATTGAAGTGTCGTGTTTTGCGAACTTAGTTTACAATTACAATATGGTTTAAGCTTTCTTGCGGTTCGTTCAGTGTCGACTATCAATTTTTCTCCTTCAGTTCTTCCCGCCCCGTGATACTTTTCTCCTTTCTGTCGCATCATTTTATTTTTTTCCCTTTTCCACTTCTGCTTATCTGGTTTACTTTTTCTCTTCATGTTGTTGCCGTTTCTTCCTTGATTATTTTATTTAAGTCATGTGCATCCAAAAGTTCCGACTCGCCACTCGCCGAATCTTGACTCGGTCGATAGTCATCATCATCGTTACCTTTACTCTGTTCTACTTCATTTTCATTGCCTACTTCCAATTTGTTTTCGTTTTTTGATTCTAGGACTATAATAATATCATCTTTCATCGACTTTCCCATTTCTTTATTCACTTTTTGATCTGTTGTTTTATTAATTGGCCCCGCATCTTCGATTTCTATCACTTCCATATCATCGGCGTTTTCCGGCTCCATTTGTCCTAAACCTAAATCTTCAACTTCATTATCGAGAATTTCTTCGGACAGGACGTTATAAGCTGCACTTACTTCATTTCTTAAATTGGCTAAAGCTTCGTCATCCTTCTGATGGAGGGCAAGATTGGTCATAAATTTACCTCTTGATGTTCCAGGGGGTAAAGATACCTAAAATATCAATAAAAGTTTGTTTAATTTTTATTTTAAAATCTTTGCAATAAAGATGATGAAAGGAAACCTTTTTTTATATAAATCAGATAAAGTAGGTTCCTACTAAATTTTTTTGGTTATTATTGATGCTTAATGACGATAAAAATTAAAGTTAAAAAGAGTGAAAGGCCGTTAAATTTAAAAAAAATGAAACAAATCCTCCTAAGTCTTACAAATATCAAAAAATTCGGAATTTCAAAAGCTTCTAAGTCTAGTATCCGTTTTAAACTATCCTTTTAAAACACATTATAAGTAATTCACATATAAAAAATAGTCAAGTATATTCTACTTACTCTGCTAGTCACAAAATTATCCATCTTTTTAATTATTATCTACTGTATGTTTATGAAAATCACACTTTTGCGGGAGCACTACAATGGCCGTTGCATTCAAACAGACATAGGAGGTTTTGTTTAACGTTTTCACGCATGGCAGACTTCGAAGGTTATGAAATTAATTCACAAATGTCGCCACAATTTTTCTGGACTACTATGGTTTTGCATGGGCGTGGAGAAAGCTCCAAACAACGTAGAAATATCAAAACCCCAAAAATCACTAATATCGGACTTAGGAGGTTTTGATAGTAAGCCGACGTAACCGCTTTTTGTAAATTTTTTTTTATTTCTTTTGCATTTTACTAAGCTACCCTAGAGGCAAGTTTTTCGCACTATAGGGTTTAAAAAAAAATTTAAAAAAAGTTTCGGTCCACCCTAATGATCATACTGTAACCAAAAATTTGTATTTTGCATTTATAATCAGGGTTACTTACTGTCAGGCAATAGGAAACACGGTATAGTTAACTGTCATTTAGCACAGACATACCAGTCTTGATTCCACTTAGAAAGCACAAGAAAATAATTTTATTTTGATTCCCAATTAAACATTTCAAAATTACCATTGCAAAAAACAAAGGGAACCGAATATTCTAACTTTATTAGGTATTTTAGAGCCGCAATAGTAATATTTTATGACCTAACGCTCGAAGCGGGATATAAAAGGCCCATAAAGGTAATCGAAAATCGTAAAGCCTAATCCGCTATAGAAATTCATGGTAGAGACTTAGACAACCCCAACGGAGAGCGAACGAAAAAAAAACTGTGTTTACATTTAAAAAATCTAGAGGGATACGCAGAACTTGTTCATTTTTTTTTGTGTAGGGATTAAAATAATTGTTAAAATCTATAGTTCTTTTTTAATTACTGCATCTAGTTAATTGTAGGATTGTACAAAAATAATAACTTTTTCTTGCAAATTGAACCACTCTACGCTAAAAATGGATTTCAAATTATCAATTAAAAAGTAGATTGTTAAGAAACGATGATATTGAGTTTACGACGATAATTTTTGCGACAGCTTTGTTCTACTACGATTTACAGGATGTTTTTATATTTCATGACATTAAAATTAAAATTTTTAGACGTTAACTATTACAGGTTGCGTTTACATCTTAACTCCAAGTCCTTTGGCATTAACGCAAGAAGCAAAAAATGGTCATACCAAGAATAGTTAATTTACCTAAAGGATAAAAGGACCATATGAAGTACCGACCAAAAATAATTAATTTATATAGAGGAGAAAATTGAATTAAATGCAATAAACAATAATAATAATAATAATAACAACAAATTAAAACAACTAAAACGAAAAATATCTCATGACGGCCTCGTTGTGACCAAGGCGGATAAAGGTAATTGTATCGTGGTTATGCACAAAACTGATTATTTAAATAAGGTTAATGAGTTTCTAAATACGGAAGTTTTTTAGGTTTTATTGACAAACCCAACCATCAAGTATTTCACCACTATGCAACAACTGTTTAAAACTTGTCAACACACTTTCGAATATTTCTCCATTTCCGAAAAAAAGCTTACCCCTATGAATTCATCGACCCCTTTACTCTACGGCCTTCCCAAAATACATAAACAAAACTGTCCTGTCCGTCCTGTTGTTTCATATATAGGCTCCCCTGCTTCCAGACTTTCTTCCTGGCTCACTTCTGTTCCCCCTTCCACAATCAACTATCATAACCCCCTTTCTATAAAAAATTCACAGGATCTAACAACAAGATTATCAGAGATAAAAGTTCCACAAAATTCGTTGCTGGTTTCTTTTGACATATCCAACGTTTTCCCCAGTATACCCCCAGATGACTGTCTCTCTGATTCGGAAACATTTATTTAATAATACAAATTTACCTACACACATAATTCTTGATCTATGTTTTCTAATTGATTGTGCGTTAAAACAAAACTTCTTTCAATACAACCAAGCCTTTTATTCTCAAAAATCGGGTCTGGCCATGGGCTCTAATCTTTCTCCTTTTTTGGTATTCATGCATAACCTGAAAAAGGGAATTTCAAGCGGTGAGCTTTTTAAGAAGCATATCGCAACATGGTTTCGATACGTGGATGATATTTTCACAATTTTTAAGGGAACCACACAGGATTTAGATGATTTTGTTAATTTTCTTAACACTGTACGTGTACACCTCTATATTAAGTTTACCTACGAGATAGAAGAGAATGGCTGTCTGTCCTTTTTAGACCTTTACATTAAACAAAAAGAATGCATGCTTAAGTTTGACATTTATCGGAAACCAACATGTACGGACAATGTAATCCCTTTCTTCTCCAACCACCCTTACAATCAGAAATTTGCAGCATTTAATTCACTGTTTCATAGATAATTTAATATACCCTTAAACTCAAATAACTTTAAAAAGAAATACAATACAATCCTTCAATTAGCAAAAAATAATAACTATCCATTAAATTCTAATAAAAAAATTTATCATAAACACACATGCACAAGTCCATAAATAAACAATTATTGAACAACATCAATGAAAATTGAAGTTTCTTATGATGAATCGTATTTTCTAGACAAGCAAAAACGTTTATTAAGAGTGACTTTTTTTCGTATCTTTCAATTTTTAGTCCATTTGTCCTCTTGTAACCCCCATCCGTGGACATACTGTATATATAGCTTCTCTCATATAATATAATGCACATTTCTATAGGCAGCAAGAGGTCTCACATCTCAACAAAGACCTGGAAGAAATTCTGTCTTGAAGCGACAGTAACCAAGTAGAATTTAACGCTAAAAAAAGCAGGCGGCAGTTTCTTCTAAAAAAGTTAATGTTAAGGAACCGAATATCGTCATGGCAGGACACTCGATTCCCTTGCTTCATCAATTCATTTATTGCGCGTCAATTTGGATAGTAATAAGTCTTGGCATAGCCACTTTGCGGCCATTGCTAAGGCAGTCTAACCAACTAAGAACCTCTATACACCCCAACAACTTTTGATGCTCTATAAATCCCAAACTCGACCATCGCTGGAGTACTGCTCGCATATTTGGGGCTCTGCTCCTAAACATACCCTGAGATTGCTAGATTCCATTCAAAGAAGAGCCATTCGCTTAATCGGTGACCATGATCTGACAAACAACCTGGAAAGCCTTGAACATTGAAGGCAGGTTGAAGATTTGAGTCTGTTTTACAAATAGTTTCATAACAAGTGTTCAACTGAGGTTGCCCGCTTAATTCCACCCATGCAGAGCGGTGCATGGTAGAAATACACGACTGGCCACTGTAGCCCACCTGTACCCCGTACGTGGTTCAGCTTAGTGTCTCTCGAACGAAACTGTTTAAAAATTCTTTCATCTGGAGAACGTCTTCACTCTGGAACGACCTCCCTGAGGCCATTTTCCTCAATCTCCAAAGTTGGTCTTGACAACGTGAATCGTTTCCTGCGCGCACACATCGCTCGCAGAGTGCCATAAAGGATTATTCCTGCAGTGCTGTGCCTTATTATGAAGAAAAAAAAAATTACGCAAGATACGAAAAACTAGCAAGAGAGTTTTGGATATTCTTTTATCAATTATCATCATCAGCAGATTTTTACGACACCTGATATAAATAATAATATTTTTCATGGTTTTAAAGAAAGATGTAGTAAATAAAATGATTTCAATCCGTCCTTGAATTAATGATGTTTTATATTATAGTTAAAACCTATCATAATAATATTTCTGAAGTTCTTTATTCTACAAGTGCTGTACAAATTTCTGGAGCGGCTCTGGATATCACCGATTAGAATATTTTATACATAGATATTTCAAAAAGATATCTAAGTGATTAATATAAATCTTCAGTAGCTAAAGACCGTCAATCTTAGCAAGAAATAGGTCTTCTAAATTTTGTGCTTTTTTGCTGATTCGCGGCCCAACCAACTGCAACAGGATCTCAAAATGACTGGGCGACATTTGGAAGAAATTTCTGAAGCCGCCATCCGCCATACACCATTATTGAAACAATTATTGTCAAGTTATGTGACTGTTATAACTAATAGCAGGACTTGGTCGGCGACCTAGAACCGCGGTTTTTTTCTGATTTTTCTTCTCGATGCCACGATGCCGCGGAAGGAAAAAGAACATCCTCGTCATTAACCATTTTGCTTACTTACACTGATGATTTCAAATAATTTTTTAAATGCCGAGCGGAACAAGTGGAAACAGGACACTCGGTATACCGAATAGCAAAAGTCGACTAAATGAAAACGCGCCTTTACATATTGTTTCAAGTTATAATTTGGTTGGAAAAAATAAATTTTCATAATTTTGAGTATGTTTTCAAAACTATGCGAATTACAGCAAAATATCAAGAGACAGTTTATAGATAATAAAATTTCCTACAAAAAATAACCAGACAATGTTTTCGTATCTCGCATATTTTGTGAGATATTCACAATTTAATTTTTTCTTCATATGCAATAGACTAAAAAAAATTCCGGCTGACATAAATCTGGTCATTTCTTTATTGGTGAACTTTTGACAATCAATCCCTAAAATTTCAACTGTTTCTAATCAGTATTTTTTAGAGATTTATTTTAAGAAACTTTCGGATATTTTTCAATAATAATCCATATAGAGAAGATACTCGATTGAAATAAAATCATGTTTCCTATTGAAACAGAGCAAAGGTTCCACGTTGTGGGCACTAAAAAGGGTTCCACTTATCGAAAGGATTGAGAAACGCTATCCACGCCATTACTTACCGTGTAAGATCTGCTTTTGAATTTTTGAATTCTAAAATCACTGAAATGTCAAACAACTATTTTACGCACTTAGGAAAATACAAATTCAAGCTGCCCACCAACAAAACATCCTATTAATGTGTTCGCAGATAGGTGTGAATGACGGAATCGCTTTTATATGTGAGTAATAGTTCCACCGTACAAATACGATTCGAAATTAGGAATTAAAATATTTTTGTAAATATAGAATATTGCAAATCGTTTGGAAATAAAGATCGCACTAAAGCTTTAATAAGTATTCAAAAAGTCGTGTCGAAAAGGTATCACTTTTCACACCCTTTTTTGGTAAATCGCATAGGAATGTGTGAAATTACACACAAGTCAAAATTTGAAATAAACTATACTGGGTCTTCTAAAAGTCCCGCAGAAAATAATATCAATTAAAGGAAAACGATCTAGGAAAAATCCTCGGACCCGTAAATTATTATTTTTAATTGTGCATTTTTTGACATAAAGAAATATTATACAGGGTGTCTCATAGAACAGTTGTCACGTCTTTGACAATTTTTTGAAATTAAATGCATAATTTTTTATTAGGTTTTCAAATTCTACGAAAAATTCTAAATATTTTTATGTAAGACTTGCTATCCCGATTTTCAGCTGTTTCCAAGATATTGACATTTAATTTGCAAATTAAAACAAAAAGGTTATCCATAACAATTTGTTATGTATTACTAAAATGAAAATTCTAAAAGAGCAACAAATGCTGGAAGTGTCCACCGCCTTCTACCTGACACGCCCCTAGGCGATGGTAAAATCCGTTTACTGCATTTCTTATAAAATCAGGAGGTATTCTATTTGTTTCTGTCCTTATTCTGTCTTTGAGATCTTCAATGTTGTTAGGTCTGTTTTGGTACACTGTTTCCTTTAAATAACGCATAAAATCCGGCGACCTAGGAGGCCACTCAATAGTACCCCTACGACCAATCCAACGGTTTGTAAAGGTTTCATCTAGGTGCCTTCAGACCTCCACGCCAAAGTGTGGAGGGGCACCATCTCGTTGAAACCATACCATCTCATTTGGAATATCTGGATTCATCGGGTTAGAAAAAAGAACTGCTAATGCCGGAATTTAATCAAATGTTAAAAAATCCAAATAACGTTCAGCGGTAAGGTTCTCTTGAAAAAAATAATGTCCCAAAATTCTATTATATTAATTATATATCTATTAACCTTATCACTCTTCTCAGCATATTGAGTGTGCGTCTCAAGTAACCATCGCGGATTATCATGATACCAGAGTCGATAATTTTGTCTATTAACTTGCCCGTTCAGGTAAAATGTAGCTTCATCAGAAAATAAAATATTAGTTGAAAAGGCATTATTAGTATCAATCCTTATCATCATTTTTTCGCAAAATTCAAGCCGTCTATCATAGTCATCTTCTAGTAGTTTTTCGCTCTTAAAAAATCGATGTACTGTACTACAAGTAGCTTCATTATCTAACGCCAAAGTAACAACTGAAGAGTGGGGGTTTTCAGTAAGCGATAACATTAAATCGATTTTTCTATCCTCGGTTAGAACGAGTGGTCGACCGCTTCTAGGTAAATCTTTAACTGTACCATGCTCCTCAAATTTATGGAATACCCTACTTACAGTCGACCGAGTAATTTGGTTTTCTGGATACTTTTCGCTAAACAAAGTACAAACCTCAGCTTGACTTCTTATCTTGTCCCCACACCCCAACATAATTAAAATTTCGATGCGCTCCTTTTCTGTTAACATTATTAGGTAATTGACAAATTACTTAAGTCAAAGTCAGTATTGACATAATTAAGGACAGTTGATGACAGTAAGATACCTGATTTATTTAACATGTTCTAACATAAAATACAATATGTACTAAAAGTATTACCTTTAATAAAAAAAAATTAAATGTCAATATCTTGAAAAAAGCTGAAAATCGGGATAGCAAGTCCTACATAAAAAATATTTAGAATTTTTCGTAGAATTTGAAAACCTAATAAAAAATTAGGCATTTCATTTAAAAAAATTGTCAAAGACGTGACAACTGTTCTATGAGACACCCTGTATAATATTTTTTTATGTCAAAAAATTCACAATTAAAAATAATAATTTACGGGTCCGAGCATTTTTCCTAGATCGTTTTCCTTTAATTGATATTAATTTTATGCGGGACTTTTGGAAGACCCAGTATATACAGGTTAGTTACATTATACAGTGTGTATCAGCCAACTGGAATAAATTTGATAATAAATACATGGGGGCGTGTCCGAAAAAACGCTCGGACACGTCGATTGGTATTTTGGTATTTCTAGTTGCGCATTTTTTTCAATATAGACTTTTTATATATAACATATATACATATACATGCATTTTGACCTATACACCACCAAAACATATACTCTGTGGACGCAGACGCCTCCAAAATCGGAGGCGCTTGCGAAAAACCGGAGGCGAAAACGAATCCCTATGTATAACTTTCCAAACAATAATCAAGGTCAAGAAACGTCTGTTGGCAAATTTTTTGGTGGAGGCATATCGGTACGATATACAAGCACAGTTACACAAATGAGTTCAGCGTAATTCCACCACGTGGCGCTGCTGTTTTATACTGTATACCGCCGACTAACGGGCAATGCTTCGATTCATCCGACCATCGCTCGGTCTATTATACCTCCAGAAAATCGACAACACTGTTAGGAGGCGCATACATGCGACGAGAATATTTAATAAAACATTTAAATTATCATATTTTAAAAATAAAATACAAATGATTTGCTTTTCGATTTGTACTTGGAGGCGACGTCAAATTTATACAGATCTGGTGTTTCTTGAAGGGAAATGCCCAAAATATAGTTCTGTTCCAATTTTGACAACTTATTTTGTGTTTGTTATTCACTTCATCTATTCCATTGATAAATTAAATTAATTTTACCGGTTAGTTTTGATATTTTTCAATGATTTTCTTATATTCGACATGCCGTAGGATGTCCAGGGTGTCCCACCAGGAAACCCATCGATCGATTATGGAAAAACTATAATTAGGAAAAATGTGAAAGTTTGGTAGCTTACTAATGTCGATGGGGGCCATTCGCCTAAAATATTTTCAAGAATCTGACATTTCCGGTTATACAGGAAGTAGACGTCAATTTGCTAATTTTAAATAAGATGGGTGTCTCAGAATATGTGGGCAATCTCCCTGATTCAGATAGAAGAGATAAAAATAATTTGACAAGTTCCTATATATTTTTTGCCAACGGCTTACGGAGATACGGGCCCATAACGGATACCCCTGGAAATCGTTTGTTTTTAAATAACTTTTGAAATAGGTACTAGGTGTAATTTAATAATTTTTTAATATGATGGTTACTAGGCAAGTCTCCTTAAAATGAGCCCTTTTAATCATATTCGGCTTATTTAGTTTGCCAGGGACGGACTAGCTCTAACAAAGTAATGCTATTTTTTTACACCCTGTACGATAAAGGCGCAACTATAATATCTTTGGACAACTTAACCCTTAAACCAAAAAAAAAAGGTGGTACTATTTTGATTGACATCGATAAATGAACGGTTTACGGCAAAAAAAAATATTTTTCTTAAATGTGGTTTTTTATTTAAAACTAGTCTATGTTAGTCCAATAGACAATCGGGAAAACTTATTGGAAATTATTAATTTTCGTTCTGGCGAAATAAGGACCAATGTTAAGATATTGTGAAGGGTCCAACAATCTTCAATTCTTAGAGATAGGCTAGGAATGCATAAGAATAGAAGGAGCTCATATTGAACCGACATCGACATACCAAATGATTCAATGAAAATTATGAAAAAAATTATTTTTTTTTGTTCTAATCAGTTCATTTTATCGATGCCGATCAAGAGTATCTTTTTCTAGTTTAAGATTTAAGCTGTCCAAAAAATATTATTGTTGTGCCTTTATCGTATGGGGTGTAAAAAAATAGCATTACTGTGTTAAGAGCTAGTCCGTCCCTGGTAAACTAATAAATAAGCCGAATGTGATTAAAAGGCCCATTTTAAGAAAACTTATCCAGAACCATCATATCAAAAAATAATTATATTACACCTAGTGCACTTTACTGGCTTCTAAGAAAAGAACATATTTTTTTCTACGAGCGTGCGGAAAGTGACAACTTTTAGCACTGATGACAGTGCTGAAAAAAAATTTTTTACTAGGGCTAAGAATTTTTTCAATACTGACGTGTGGAATACGCTAATTTTTTGATTGTCAGTAAAGACGTTCAAATGAAATTACAAAGGTTACTCGATATGTACCTATCTAATTTTTGGGTATAGGAACTGAAAAATTAATTTATTGAATGCAAGTTACTCTTCTTACATCATTAATACCTTTTGTTAATAAAAAATAAAAATAAGTTTGAGTTTTGAATTTTATTTTCACTTTGATAATAGCAAATTTAGATCATTTTCCGCATGCTCTCGTGGAAAAAATATTGTATGTACATAACACGTACCAAAAGTGTCTTTTCCGCACTGTTGACCGAACTCCGTCTCGCGTCGGTCGTTCAACTGCAGTCTCTTGCAGAAGTATCACTTTTAGCTCTCGTTATGTAAATAGCTATTTCATGTAGCTGGTGACTTTCACCTCATACTGACGGGGAGGGAGCTAGTAATTATGCATAGCTTCGTTTTAAAATTGCTACTCCCTAGTCTTACCTATATTTACTGTAAAACAATTTAGTATAGAAGTACTTGTGTCCTATAATAGTATTTCTTAAACAGGTAGATAGTTTTTTTTTTCTTCTAGGGGTCCGTCCAAGTGCCGGATGCATTTTGGCGAGGTTTGGCCCATTGTGCTCACCCTAGTTTATTCTTACACCCACTCATTGATTCCAGTTCCATGCACTAGTTTGTGTAGATCAACTGGGGAGAGTGTCGGAGTTTCCTCTGGTTCTAGTCTTGGTTGCCCGAGTACTTGTTACCTTTTCCGATCCAATGACTCGCAGTGGCAAATAATATGCTGTACCGTTTCACTTTCTCGCCCACATAACCTGCAGCTTAGGTCTCCGTTGTACAGTTGCATACGGTGCAGGTGCTTCTTGACGACCATGTGTCCTGTCAGAATTCCTATGGTAATTCTCAGCTGATTTCTGCTCATCAGAAGTAGCTGTTTTGTTAGGTTCTGGTCTGGGTTCCCAATGAAAGATTTGCTATGGTTTAATCCCTGTCTATTGTTCCAGTAGATTTTGTGTTGACTCCTTGTCCATCGTTTTATGACATCTCGTACTAGACCAATGAATGTTTTCTCTGACCCCCTTTTTGCAAGTTCATCGGCCCTTTCGTTTCCTATAATACCTTTATGTCCTGGTACCCATTGTAGTATTACTTTGTTGGCTTTTGCCAAGGCCACTAGTTCCTCTTGGCATTTCCATAACAGACTAGATGTCACTTTATTGCTTGTTAGCGCTCTAAGGGCTGCTTGGCTGTCGGAGTATTTGTGGATCCACTTATTTAGATAAGTCCTCCTATTGTTTTCATATGCACACTGTAGGATGGCGTAGATTTCTGCTTGGAACACCGTGGAAGACTTACCCGGGGAGAAATAGGCATCTCTCTTCGGTTTTACTCCGTGTATCCCTGCTCCGGTACCGTCTTTGGTTTTTGAGCCGTCGGTGTACCAGATTATTGTACCAGGAGTATCTGGTGATTTATTGTTCCACACATCACACATCCCGGTCGTCGATTACGGTCTTGAATGGTATGTCATAGCGATATATAGGGTTTGTGTGGTCTGATCTCACTTCTAACTCAGGCCCCCTTATAGGCTTCCTAGCTTTGATATTGTGGTTTTCTGCTGTGTCTTTGGCCATCAGACCAGTGCTGCATACGTAATTGCAGGTCTCACTACCCTGGTGTGCAGCCAGTGCACCAGCTTGAGTAAGAGTCCCCATGTTTTTCCATACATCCGTCTAGTAACTACCAGGGTTACTTTCGACTTCCTGATTGTTTTTTCCACGTGTTTATTTCAGGTGAGTTTGTGTTCTAAAGTTATTCCCAAGTATTTGACCTCTTCCGACAGTGGAATGTTTACTCCCTGAAGGGTTAGGAGTCCTAAGCCCTCCTTTTTCCTGCATTATGTAAAGGGGATAATGACAGTCTTTTGGGGACTGATGTTAAGTCCTTCCTGCCCTACCCATCTTTCCACGATATTGACATCCCTTTGCACTCTATCTCTTACTGTCGTGTTGTATTTGCCTTGGATCATTATAGCTATATATATGGTATCCTTCTCTGCTAAGTAAGCGTAGCAGCCCATCCATGACAAGATTCCAGAATGCAGTGGAGAGTACCCCCCCCCCCCCCTGCGGGCTCCCCCTGTCAACCGTGCTGACAAAGTCTCGCCAAGCAGATCCGTATATACAATTCTGCCCTGAAGCATACCTTCTATCCACCTGCAGCAGGTTTCCTCCAGTCCGATAGCCCTGGTTGCACTAGTGATTGATGCGAAGGATGTGTTGTCGAATGCTCCTTCTATGTCCAGAAAAGCTCCCAGTAAGACTTCACTGTTTTCTAAAGCCCTCTCCACCCTGCTGATCACTTGGTGAAGGGCAGATTCCGTTGATTTTCCTGTTCTGTAGGCATGTGGGTCTTGATAAAATGGTCTGTGTTCCAAGACGTATCCCTTATGCCTATCAACCAGCTTTTTAAGTGTTTTAAGTACGAACGACATAAGACTGATGGGTCTAAATGCCTTTGCCACCGAATAATCTGGTCGTCCCAGTTTAGGTATGAATACCGTCTTTGTCAGTTTCCAAGATTTCGGAATGTGTCCTGTGGCCAAACTGGATCTTAGTATGAGGCAAAGCTTCGATCGATCGATTAGCTGCTGAAGCATTGCTGGGTATACTCCGTCTAGTCCCGGTGACTTGAATGGTTCAAATGAGTTTATTGTCCATCTGATCTTTTCCTTTGTCACCACTATTTTGGCAATCTGCCAATTTTCCCTGCGAGCTCTGTTAGGAGTCCTATTTTCCTCCCTTAGCTTCCAGGTCTGCGATGATTCGTCTAAAATTCTTGAATTGGGAAAGTGTACTTGAAATAGTTCGGTCATTGTTTCTTTCTCGGATTTAGTGTACTCCCCATTTTAGGAAATTGATGGATTTTTGTGGATCCTTAGAGAGTATTATCCTGAGTCTGGCACATTCTGGAGTGATTTCGATAGTCTCACAGTGCTTCCTTCAGGATGTTCTCTTAGTTCTTTCTTAGCTTCCTTTTGTATTCAGTCAGGGATGCCTTGTATGCATCCCAATAACCTGAAATTTTCGCTACATTAAAGTTTTAACTTACTTGTCTTCTTCTCACTTCCAAATCTTTGCTCCACCAGGGCATGTTCCTGGTAGATTCTGTTATAGTTGGAGAGCAGTTTGCTATAAAAGCCGGTTGCAGCGCGTCTTCTATTTGATCTGTGATTAACTCGACTTCTAGTGTATTGTTTACCGTATCTTTGATCCCTGCAAGCTTCGCATCAAGGTCTAATTTATAGTTTTCCCAGTTCGTCTTGCGAGGATGTCGGTAAATATTGGTAGTTCGCTTTACGCATGTTATTTCATTCAGGTGGATAGTTTAGAGAGGACAATAAAAAATGTTGCTAACAAATGCTTGCCAACGTTTCGCTTTATTGGTTTAAAGCTTCTTAAGTGTTTTGCATTTAAAAAAGAGGGGTGAGCCAATTCGACACTAAGAACAAAAAAAAAACTTGTTTAGGATGAGAAGACATTAACTTGAGTGTGATTTTCCAAAACAATAATTTAAACTTTCACAAACTTTTAAAACTTTTGTAAAAAACCTCAAAAACAATTACAAAACAAATAGACTCAACGCATCGAATTGGCTCACCACTCTTTTTTAAATGCAAGCCCTGGAGAAGCTTTAAACTAATAAGGCGAAACGTTGGCAAAAAAATCAATTTAGTGCACCATATTAAATTATTTTCTTTAAAAGGGCTGGTGAAAAAAAGCTACTAACTGCATATCAGTATTTCTCTGCATAACAAGGTATCTATTTATATTTTTAAAAGCTCACTAAAATATTAAATTTCTACCAAACCCCAACATATATTGGCCTATTATTCGTCTTATGCTAAAAATAGACCAAGGCCAAATTTAGGCGGGGTGTAATGGTTTACAATTGGCAACATCGCTGGTGGCGTGTGCGATCGATTGATCTGTATTGATATACAGCGGGGAAGGGATATGGCCATGTTGTATTTGGAGGTCCATTACGTTTAAGAATGTAGCAAAAATTTAAATATAAATTTTTTGTTTTTTGCTTACCCCTCTCATGGTGGCCATATTTGTGCTTAATTATGGAGTCCAAAAGTGAAAAATACACATGCATAAACATATCCGTTCTGGTGGAGGCTTGGGCGCCTGTCCCGTATGCGGAGGTAAAAGAGATACGCATGCACGTATATATATATATATCATGTAACAGTGGCCAATACTAACTTTCTTATTTTAAATGCAACACCCTGTTTATTATTCAATTTTTGGATTCTTCAGAAAATTTTAGACATATTTCATGTACAGGGTTATCCAACCAAGACTAGACAAGGCGATTTTTTGACTTTTCCTGTACTTTTATAAAAAAACTGAAATAGCCATCTTAAGTCATTTTCTCCCGCGAATTCAAATATCTTCAGCAAAAAACAATTGAACATCAAACAAAAGTACTATAGGGGTCACTTTGATATTTTTTTAAATGGGATGCCGTATTTTTAATGAGCTTATCCGATTGCTCATATAAATTTTGATCTAAAATGTTGGATTTTTAATTCAAAAACGCCTTTTTTCTTCAGTATTAAATTTTTTTTTTTTTTTTTTTAATTAAAAATCCAACATTTTAGATCAAAATTTATATGAGAAATCGGATAAGCTCATTAAAAATACGGCATCCCATTTAAAAAAATATCAAAGTGACCCCTAGTACTTTTGTTTGATGTTCAATTGTTTTTTGCTGAAGATATTCGAATTCGCGGGAGAAAATGACTTAAGATGGCTATTTCAGTTTTTTTATAAAAGTACAGGAAAAGTCAAAAAATCGCCTTGTCTAGTCTTGGTTGGATAACCCTGTACAATATCCTATGCCTATCTTCAACTGTTTCGGAAATATTAAGTGTTTTCAGATTTATTGCAAAAATCAAGAACACACTAAAAAACCAATAAGTAATACTGTTTATTTCTTGATAATGTAAAAAACAAAAAAAAAACATTAATGTAGGAGATGTTGAAAATGCCCGCCGCGAACAAAATTTCTTCTAACGTTAGTGAACATCTCAGGCGTGACCGGCGTTACTCGTCTTCTTAAGTCAGCTAAGTCGATTGCTTTATCGTCATTGGGTTTAGTTTTGTATACAATATTTTTGACATAACCCCATAAGAAGAAGTCTAATGGCGTCAGATCAGGGGATCGTGCTGGCCATTCCATTGATCCGCGCCTCCCTATCCACCGATTTGGATTGCTGAAACCATATCATGTTCGCTGGAAGTTGTGGGTTTGCTGGATCAGGATATAAGTTTGTCAAAGTTGACAAGACATTATTTTGGAGCAATGCTAAATAATTATCGCCATTTAAATTGCCAATAATGAAAAAGGGACCTATGATATGATCTCCAACCATTCTTGCCCAAACATTAACCTTTTCAGGATATTGCGTATGTTCTTCTCTCATCCAGTGAGGATGTAAAGTATCCTAGTTCTAAGTTCCATAGATGATACAAATATCAGCAAAAAGACGTATAGTTGAATGGACGTTGACATTGCCTTAAGGCCAGATGTCACAGTAGAACCAATAGAACTGCTGTCATCAACTTTCACCTGTTGTGTTTCATTATTTAAAAATGTATGTAACTAAGTTATTACTCTTGTGTCAATATTTATTTCCGCCATTTTTAACTAACCTGAACTAACCACATCGCAAGCCCCCGCTGAAATCTATGACGACGGCGTCCACCTGCCTACCGCAATCGACAGACTTAACCAGATCACCAACAAATATTGAACTATTTATTTATAATTGAATTCAATTAAATGAAACTTTTGTCATTAAATTAAACACAAAATTATATTGAGATTTTGATTTTACGTAGCTTACTGCCTTTATTTTACCACGTATAATCATCCCTTCAAGGTTCGTAACATATTTTCCTAACATCCTGTGTGGTTGTCATTGAAATTTTTAATTCCGAAAATAAAAATCTGTAGAAAAGGATACATACATACATTAATATACTATTATTTTGTCAGCTAATTTCATTCTGTCAGAACTACCGTTAAAAAAATAATATACAAATTGAACGTTTAATTTTGAAGAAGTCTTATTTACACCATATCTGGTATCAGCACATTTTTCTTTAGTAACATGATACAAACATGTATTTTGTGTCAATATTTGTAATCTACGTTAACCACAATTAGAAAAAATTATCTCCCAATAAAAAAATTACCACATATTTAACAGGAAACCAGACTAAAAGTTCGTGACATTTATTTTTCTGTCGATCTCTATACGAAAGGTAAGCCAAATAAAAAATCTACCTCCCGGTTTATGTGTTTGAATACCATAAAAAGAGTCTAAAGCAACCTGGGTGTTTACTAAGGGTTTTTAACTCTGACCGTCAAAGTAAGGGTAAATCACTTGCTACTTTTAACGGACACATGTGAAAATATTAGAATTGTGTACGTTCGTAAAGAGAAATAAATGTGGTAAAACTTCGTCGAAAGAATGGGTTAATGTTTATTTAACTGAGCACCGGATATTTTCTTGTTTTCACCTGTTTTTTAAATCGTAAAGTATTTTTTAATATATGTGGTGACCAAATTTAAAAGCATCTGGAAATTTAAACAATTTTCTAAATACCATCCAAAGAAACCTTTTAAAAAAATGCTTCCTTTATGGGAGTTTGTGAGATAGATAAACAAACATTTTTTCATTTACAACATTTTATAGTTTTTAAATTTCGGTCAATTACGTTGGGATGCTTTGAGACGTGCACCAAGGCAAAAAACGCATATAGTTAAAAAGAAATTTTTTTTAAATCTTTAAAATTACTAAATCGGTTATGCAGAATAACAGTTAGGTTAGTTGGCCGATGTGGAATTATTACAGATACCTACTCCTGAGAAAAATCAGGTTGAAGAACAACCAGCAACGAGAAAGCGAAAAATCGCCTGCAATAAATCTACAGCAAAGAAAGTTTTCAGTAGCAGTAGCAGTTTATAAGAAGAGTAGTCAATTTGTTTAGATGACAGAATCTTAGGGGGCAGACAGTGAAGATGAAAAAGTTTTGAAATAAATGTACATGTCCTTGTTCCGATCAAATTAGAAGATAATATTCCTATCAAATATTCTTTTCAGTGGATTTTCCTAGTTATAATTTAAAATAATCCTAACAATGCTGCTTATCCAAAGGTAAATTACACTTTTTAGTTTTGGTTTTGTTAATGTCAAAGACGCGGCATAGACGAATTTATAGAAACTCAATAACTTTTGTCCGTTGTATCACTACTCCACGGACAAACACAAATATCGGCCGCATGTTTTCGCGAACGGCACGCGACCTGTGTCAACTGATTAAGTTAACAATAGCCACCAACTATTTCCTTTAATAGTGCACTATGTTGCCATATTTCCATGCCACTTCAATATCAAAATTATTAGGATAAGAGGAAATTGTAAATA
Organism: Polydrusus tereticollis; assembly: GCA_963920685.1. Taxonomy (NCBI): domain Eukaryota; kingdom Metazoa; phylum Arthropoda; class Insecta; order Coleoptera; family Curculionidae; genus Polydrusus; species Polydrusus tereticollis. The sequence continues at coordinate 20,133,178 of OY987326.1, read as the reverse complement.
ATGTTGAAATTAATAAATTATAATTATGTGACGGTATGTGGCAACATCGTAAATCACTGAATGGTTCTTCTTCGCAGCTATATAAGCGTACACTTTGGCCAAAAATTAGCGCAACATCATAAATTCGATGCATTCTCTTTTTTGAACTTAGAGTCCGATTTGAATGATTTTTTCATTGTAGGTTGGTTCCTTGATAATGTCATAGCCCTCGCCATTTTTGATAAAAAATTAATTTTTTTCGAAAATTCCCGGTGAGGAGTGTGAGGTATACTAGCAACCGTAACATATCAGCGTTGAAATTAAACTGTAGCTCCATACGTATTTCCTTAACATTTACGTTTCTGGTTTACTTCATCATCTTTAGGATTAGAAAAGATACACCGTTTTATAGCTTTACATGTTTTTATAAACTTAGCGCATACGTTCGGTTTTAAATGTTCTGTAAGAAGATAGGTATTCCGTTGATAGAATGGCCACCTTTTAGTCCTGATTTAAACCCCATACAGCATATATGGAATGTTCTTTAAACAAACGTTCGAAGTCCTACACTGTCAACCATAATCAACTGTTGGATGCAATAGTTGCAGAATGGGAGAATATTGTCCAGGATATAATTGAATACTTAGTTTCCAGTATGCCGAAGCGCATAAATGCGGTAATTCATACAGTAGAGGGGGGAGGAGGGCATACAGGACATTAATATCATATTAAAACAAAATTCTTTTGTTTTAATGGTTCACTCGTTCTCAACAAAAAAGTTTTCATAAACTCGAATATAATTTTGATTTCAACTTTAATTTCTAATTAAAGTAGACTTAATTAAATAGAGAAACTCATTAATTTTGTTTTCGTTTATCACAGCTATAAAGCTTATAAATATGTTGAGCTATATATAACAAGGTGTATCTACTCTTATGAAAGAGATAATGAGTGATCCAAAAATGATAAAGTTAAGGATAGATGAAGACACAGTCTAATTTTGACTGCGATATTTTACGGTTGCTGGTGTTCCCCAGAAGGTGATGGATTTTGAAAAAGACAACATTTTTATTACGCCAGGGGTATAAAATGAAAATTTTTTTTTTTTAATCAAAAATAACGAAACCTCGGCATTATCAGGAACGAACCTACAATCCAAAGGAAAAATATTTAAAATCGGACCATTGCTTCAAAAAAAAAAATAGCATGAAATGTGTTGCATTAATTTTATACACTAGTTAATTTTTGTCAAAAATACAATACTTTGTAACCTGACATTCCAATATACACACTTTTCGCCTACATATCGTATATACCTCAACAACATTGTTTTCTGCCCCAACGTTCAACTGTTACAAATTTAGTAAACTTTACGCAGTATATTCAGGAATCCCTAAAAGAGGGTTATCAGGTTGATGTAATTTTTAACGATATTGAGAAAGCGTTTGACAGGGTGGACTTTGGTGAAATCATAGAAGCTCTTCAAAATTTTTCTATAGATCAGAATATTATATCTTTGTTGTCATCATATTTACATGAAAGAAGTTTGTTTGTTGAGCTTAAAGGTTATAAGTCTCATAAATTTACACCTGAATCAGGGGTGCCCCAGGGCTCTAACCTTGGCCCACTTCTGTTTTTATTGGTGATTAATAATATCGGCGAAAATCTCAATTTCTCCAAAGGTCTGATCTTTGCTGACGACTATAAGATTTTTCATGCGATTAGAAGTGAAACAGATGCAATGGCTCTGCAGGAAGATTTGGAAGCGGTTGTTCGTTGGTGTAGAGAGCACAATTTGAATATAAACACAAATAAATGCACAGTAATGTCCTTTACATGTAAAACACACAAAATTCTATTTAATTATTCCATAAATAATATGCCCTTGAAAAGAACGGATTTGCACAGGGACCTTGGAGTTTATTTTGATCCCAAATTAAATTTCAATGGGCACATCGAACATGTAACTGCTAGTGCTGTAAAAATTCTTGCATTACAAGGCTTTCTCAGTGTACTCACAAAGAGGAACAGATCAGAAACTCTTATGTACTTTGTTTAATTTTCCTAGCTTGCAGCAGACGCGTATTGAAGCAGGTATGCTCTTTCTCTGTGGGATAATTATGAATAATATTGATAATAAGGAGTTTTTGCAACGACTTTCATTTAGAATAGGACGTATTAACAGCAGAGCTACAGGTTTATTTTATATTCATGCACCCAGGACTAACCTTTATAAAAATTCTCCACTTGTAAGGCTCTGTGCGCATTTTAATAATTATGGTGGTGCTATTGATTTTTTAAATATAACTGGTCGGCAGTTAAAAAGACAGATAAAAAGCGAACTGCATAGACAATTAAAGTAATTGATTAGTAGGATTTAAACTGTGTACTCAGTATATTGGTGTATATATATTTATAGGAATTTAGACTAAGTTATAACTGTATCTATGATTGGCTTTATAAAAAGTTGTTGCTACATTGAACAAATAAATATATAAATAAATAAATAATTTTTTTTCAACTTTTAGTGGACGGTCTTTGAGTTTAACGATATGCAGCAGCTTTTACAAAAAAAAAAAAAAATAAATAAATGGGTTTAACATATACATCGATTTTGTCAAATAAATACACAAAGGTACTTACATACATACAGGGTGATTCAGGACGAAATGCCAATATTTTAGGTCCGTATTCGGGGACCCAAAATAAACATAAAAGTTCCTATAAACATGTGTGCTATTCCCGGTCGTTTCCAAAATGCAGGGGTAAACAATATTCAAATTAAAATTTTTATTAAATTATTTATAACAAGCATTCTGTAGAAAATTTAAGTATACTTATCCTGTGAGATTACCGCCGACTATGAATGGACTATTTAACATACCACAGCACACATTAATGCTGAATTTATGTTGTAAATTATGTTCTGCACTAACGTAAGGATTTTCATAGGACTAACGGTGTTCATGGTAAAGATTATTAATACCATCGCGAGTGAACTGTGCTTCATCAGTGAACAGAACATACTTATACAGTCTTCAATTTGCATTAATCCAATTGCGGAATTGCATCACAAATCACAATCTTGCAAATGTTGAACTTGTTGTAAGTGATATGGGTATAAACAACTAATGTGAAGATCCCTCCAAGCAGACGATTGTGTAATTTGATAAGTAACCATAATTCGCCTTGTACTTAAGCTTGGATCATTTTTGACGGCGTTAAGGATAGCCTCTTCTAGTTAAACATCAAGTTCCGATTCCCATTCAGATACAATCGCACTTGGAAACATACCAGATTCTCCAGCAGTAGTAAAAACTTGTTGAAAGCCCCTTCTATCTGGTACTCTCCGATTCGGAAATCGACGCTGGTACTCGGCGACTGTAAAATTCGAGCTCCCGTTGCAAAAGCCATAAACAAATATCAGATCAGCATATTCACGATGAGAGAATGTCGCAGGCATAGTGAAATGAATCTAATATTTAAGTTGTCACAAAATACAAATATGCTGAACACGATTTAACAGTGACAAATCTTATTCTTATTAATACCTAATGGGGTTACTATTCCTAAGCAACAGTGCAAAGGCAACAGAACATACTTTTTAAAAACTATAAAGCTGGATTTATAAACTCGAAAAGTTGGTGAGGTTGAAGTTATGATCAAGTTTGTGAGGTTAAATATTCCGAACTTCGAGCATACAAATTGGTTATCTCGAACTACCCGGAAAGTTTTCGAACCTTACATGAACTTTACATGAACAACATGAACGAGTGTATAAATGGAACTGAGTGTTCCCTTTAATTTAAATTGAACTCCTATTTCCAACACCAACTGAACCTCAACCTCGCCAAATCAAATATAGAACCTATAGCCTACTTGTTATAAATAATTTGATAAAAATTATAATTTGAATATTGTTTATCCCTGTATTTCGGTAACGGCCGAGAATGTGTATAGGGACTTTTATGTTGATCTTGGGTCCCCTAATATGTACCGAAAATATTGACATTTCCTCCTGAATCACCCTGTATATACAGACATTCAAGATACACAATATTTTTAATTCTTTAATGTCTATGAAGCGCACTTCTTGACAAAAGGCGCTAAACTATTAAACCCAAAATTGAATTAGTAATTTATTGAAGTCACTAAATGACTTAAGTATGTCAATTATTCCGGTAAATATATCTTATTTGTACAAAACATTGTTTTATTAATAGCGCTAATTATAATTATAATTGCGTTTTTTTTTATGAGAAATTATGAGTAATGTCATAATTAATCATAACTAAGCATGGGATACTTTTAATAAATTCTGTGAGAACTTTCACTGCCTGAGCTATTTTTCAGTGGCAATATTTCTGGTTTTTTAATTTAATAATTGAAAGATCTTATGTATGTTACGAGCTGGACAGGATGCTACGGAGGCCCCTGTAATGTAATAATAATAATAACATTACCTGTAGCAGAAGAAATAAGGCCAGAATCTAACCCAGTAATAGGTGGGCAATAACTGTTTCTATAAGACTTGATCTTATTGAATATATCCAGAGTCTGTTTTTACGTCGCGTCGGTAAGTTGTATTTATTTACTGGTTCTTAAGGCGTTAGGTAAAATTTACTTGAACAAAATATGCCAACGGTATCATCATCATTAATATGCTCTTCACTAACTTAGGGAATTAATAAACGCAGCCAATTTTTCAAAGGTATTAGCAATTTTATTTCATGTTAGTCGTACAAAAATGGGATAAGCGTCACATACGGTTTGTATGTAAGTAAGTAAATAATTTCAGGTCACAGATAATACCGTCCTCGATTATTGGCCTGTTAAGACACGCTTAATAGCGCTATAAAGGTAAAGCTGGATGTAAGGACCACACTTACTGTGGACTCCAAAATTTCTGTTCTGTTAAAACTTCCCGAAATATATTTTAATAAGTACCTGTCTTGAAGCTAACTTCGTACCATGACTAACCTTTTGAAAAAGAAGAAAATTAATGAAGCTGAAATTAGTTCAGGTTAGTTGCAACTAATGAGAAGTTCTTAAAATTTGGAAAACAGTCAACTCATGACCCATTTCTTGTAAAATTCCTCTTTATTTGCAATTCTACTTTCTTCTGATGTTGTAAATTTTCCGAAGTATTCAATATTCTGGTAATTATAGACTGGCTTATGCATGTTCAACAATTTGACCTAAAAAATATATGGGTGCCAAAACTTGTATTTGAAAAGGAATGTTTCTTATTTTTCTCCCTGCTAAATGTATATAGTTAAATAGTTTGATGAACATAAACTGTTGGTTGTTTGTAATTTCGTTGATCTCTGAGGCTTCTTCGTTCAAATCGAATTTCGTTCCTAAAAAGAACACAGCAGGTAACAGAAATCCAAAACCACATCTATTTTTTCTTTATATTAATGATTGTTAAAATATCGACATCAAATAACAACATACAGAAGTAAAAACAAGAATCGTTTATGGAAATAGATGTACGCACGGAGTAAAACCTTCCAAAGCAAGAACCTGTCACAGAGATCAAAAATTATCCTATATAAAACCATAATTATGTAATATGGTACAAAGACACACTGTATAATGAAACAATAAATTAAGCACCATTTAATAATAGTAAAGTAAACCACGAATCAGCATACGATCAACTTGCTGACTCCCACTATTTCACAAAAATACAACAGTAAATTGTAAGTTGAATAAACAGAGACAATATACCTATATACAGAGTTCAATAGCAAAGCATGGATTTTATTAGTCATTAGTTAGAAGAGAACCTAAATTATTACAATTAAACCTGGTACAATGTATGACAGTATTGACCAGGCACAGACTATGCTAAAGAGCCTTCATGAAGCGTGCAAAGAAATCGGTTTGAAAATAAATTTTAAGAAGACGCAATGTATGACCAACCTTGTCATGAGCGAGAATATCTCAGTTGACGGTCGGAATATTGAGCAGGTTGCCACCTATAGATATTTGGGACACGAGATTAGGTTAGGCCGAGACAATCAAACCTGCGAGCTGAACAGGAGAATAGGCTTGGCATGGGCGGCATTTGGAAAGCTTAGGGATGTTTTCAAATCAAACATTCCTATATGTCTCAAACGGAAAACATACAACCAATGTATACTGCCAGTATTAACCTATGGGGCAGAAACGCTAACTCTTACCAGAAAAACGGCGCACAAGCTGCGAGTAGCCCAGAGATCTATGGAGCGGTCGATGCTTGGACTGTCACTGAGAGACAGAATACCCAATACGACTATACGACAGAGGACGGGTATAATTGATGTCGTGGAGAGAGTAACAACCTTGAAGTGGAACTGGGCAGGCCATTTGGCACGAACAATGGATGGAAGATGGTCAAAGCGTATTCTGGAGTGGAGGCCAAGGCACGAAGCCTACAGGAACAGAGGTAGACCACCAACAAGATGGACGGACGACATTAAGAGAGTCCGGGGAGACTGGATGCAGAGCGCACAAGGCAGAGAGCGGTGGCAGACACTAAGGGAGGCCTATGTCCAGCAGTGGACGCGAACGGCCGTTTGATGATGATGATGATGATGATGAATGTATGACAGCGAAACGTGGACCGTCATGAAAGCAAGCGAGTATAAACTATCGTGTTTCGAATGAAAAATTCTGAGGAAAATATATGGTCCGGTATTTGATCCAGATACGCAACATTGCCGCATAAGAACAAACGAAGAACTATGGCAACTTGATAAGGATCCTGATATTATCCAGGAAATAAAATCCCGAAGATTGGGCGGTGCATGTTTAAAGACAAGCTGAAGAACGATGAGTTAGGTCAGTATGGCAAAATAATCCAGAAGCGCGAAGATCCCCCCGGAAGACGGAGTAAGTGAGTGAACAGAAGTGTTTTAAGGAAATTGTGGGTTGTAACGACTTAACGTCGCTAATATCGTGTCTCTAAATTTTTATATACGGGGTGTTTCCTAAGTAGTCTAAAATATATCCAGTAGCTATTCCTTGGAGCTTTTTATGAGAAAAACTTCATATTAACATAGAACCACAAATGTCTAGTTTCTGATTTTAATTTTGTTTTTGTTAATTATCTTAAAAACGGAAAGTTTTCTTTGTATCAAACTTTCGACGATTACAAAGGGAACGCTTACGTGTAAACAAAAATTTAATCGCATTACCTGGGGCGTGGGTGCAGGCAATGCTATCCTTATTTTAAAAAATATGACTATTTTTTATAATACCTGACATAAGATGTTTATTGGCATTTTTTAATATAAATAATAAAAATAATAAGATAACGTATTGAGGGTTTCATAACATAGGGACGTATCTTAAGTTTGTGCCTAAGTTACTATTTATGGCGCATGAAAGATCCGGTTGGGCAAATTTGAACAAAAAGGCGTATGTTGATACGCCTCTATGTTATGATGGCCTCGATATGATCAGCCAATAAGTCAAAGTAAGCTTTGAAATTTATTTATGTTACCAAGATTACCAATTGTCAAACTTTAGTCGTTTAACATCGTATTGTTTATGATCTGGCCTCAATAAAATCATTTGTAAGAACCATAGGTAAGAACTAGAAAAGCACATAGGAAAATTGCTTGCAATATTCATGTCAGCAGTAAAATAGTATGGACCATTTTGAGAGAAACCAGCTATACCATATACAGCGTGTTTAAGCTTTTTTGCCACGTCATTTTCCACTTCCTCGAACTTGGGGTCGGTGGCTTAAGGCAAAATATTTAAATGTTCCAAGTTTCTGGAATAATACTCCGATGAGTTAAATTTCTCAAGAGATGGTGCTACAATCTTCCATAACAACTATATTAGGGCGCGCACGAGAATCGGCACATCATATTGAAAGCAAGGCAGTAGGTAAACTATTAATAATAATAATAATAATAATAATAATAATAATAATAATAATAATAATAATAATAATAATAATAATAATAATAATAATAATAAATGTCTTTTATTTCAGCAAAAAAAAAAGAAAATACATTTTTATACAAAATTAATGAATATGACGGCGAGATCTAGCAACTGCTACTCCATCTAACCGTCCAACCTAAATAAATACCTATAGTTATCTTATCTATAAAGTTATATAATTTCAGATACAAAAATAATATTTTAATTATAAAATTAATATGAAACATGTGATGGGTAGTGATGGTGAACTTAAGAAGAAAAAAAAATATATTCTACGTTCAATCTATTGCATATGTATAGAAAACTCAAATTCTTTTATTTAAAATAAAGCTTTTACAGCCTTCTTAAAGCTTGTTACGGCGAGGGACGTCACACCGACAGGTAGAGCATTATATACCTTAACAGCGTCGTAACTGAAAGAATCCTGGAATTTAGCTGTTCTATGCTGAGGGATAATAAATCTTTGACCATGGCGCGTTGCCCGTCCGTGTATACTAGCACTAATGATCAGATTATCACAAAGATATGCTGTAGATAAATGAAGAAAAAATCTCTCATCCAGTTTCAACTATCCAGAAGCCTGATATAGAGGAGTCACATGATCAAATTCTCTAGCACTGAAACAAAATCTTAGGCAATAATTTTGAAGTTTTTGTAAACTATTTTTATCCCTCTGGGTAAGAGCCGGCCAGGAGAGAACATCACCATAAATTATTAGAGACAATATTAAAGACTCGCTAGGTCGAAGCTTTACCTCATGCAGTTGTCAAAATATCTTTATGCGTGTAAAGTAATTTTAATTTATAATAGGCTCTTTGCAATAATTTCGATATGTGGGTCTCAAATCTAAGCTGAGTATCCAAGAATATTCCTAAATTTTTTTCACAGACTGTAGATGCCAAGGCAGAACCTTCAATTTTGATCTCAAAGTTATCTAATAAAGGTGAACCAAAAATCAACAATTTAGACTTCGAACTGTTCAGTACCAGTCTATGAAACCCCGATATCTCAGATATAATTGCCAAATCATCATTAATTGCCTCCCTATACATGAATGCTACCGAACGCGAAAATGAAGAACAAACCTGCATATCATCCGCATATTGATAATAAGGAGCATACTTTAAGAAAATTAGAGAAATCGCAGGTACATAAGGAAAATAAAATAAAAAGGGGCCCAAAAATACTACCTTGCGGAACTCCCCTGTTAGTCTGCAAACATTCTGAGACAGCCGAACCTATAGTGAGACCCTTTGCCTTCTACCCATTAAGTAATTATTTATAAGGTCAAGAGATGTAACGTGCAATCCAAAATATTTAAGTTTGAAAGAAAGAATTAAGTGATCCAGGGTATCAAATGCCCTGCTATAGTCCAACAGCTATTCCGTTAATGTGTGGGCTGGAATTATTGAGAATCATTTGATTGGCCCATATTTTCTTCCAAATCGGCTGAACGACAATTCTTATCACCATTTTATTATTAGTATGCTACCTGAACTTCAAGATTTGCCTTTATCGTTAAGACATTCCTTATGGTTTATACGTGATGGGGCACCTCCTCATTCTGCTGTAATTCGGAAGTACCTTAAAAATACTACATTTCCAGGTCGATGGATTGGGCGACGGGACACGCAACGTTGACCACCTCATTCCTCTGACTTAAATCCGTTGGATTTATAATATTGGGAACATCTGAAACAGCTAATGTACACTACTGAAATTGCGACAATATAAGAACTGCAGAATTGAATAATACAGTCTTGTAACATTATTCATAATACCCCCGGAAAATTAAGGCGGGTTACGTATTGAGGCAACGAGTAGAAGGTTGCATCATAGCCAATGGCAGCTATTTTTAGCACTTAATTTAGTGTTAGTATTTGAAAAACAAAGTTGTTTTTGATGTATTTTAAAAAATAAATCTTGCGTTATTTTTACTTATTTTTAATTATGGATAGAATTGACTGCTCGCACACCCCTCCTGGTAAGGCGATTTTACACTTAAACATTCTCTCTGGTAAACAGTGGAATCGTTGAAATTTTGATAAAAGGAAAACATTCCGTTTTTAAGGTAACAAAAAGAAAATTAAAATATTTTAGGAACCCGACATTTTTGAACCTATGTTAATATTAAGCTTTTTTCATAAAAAGCACTGAGGAATAGCTACTTGAAATATTTTAGATTACTTAGGAAACACCTTACATATATTAGATGTAATATTCCAAAGTCATGGGCGTGTATCGCTCTTATATTTAAGAAATTGGGTAGAGTCCGTCTATCTATCTTACAAACTCACTATAAATTACCGGCATAATAACCTATTGTGTGAGGTGTAAAATTCGGCCACCTAATCTGGGGACTCCAGGTACGGATCTATTTTAAGACTATTATATTATTATATTTTCTCAGTAATCCTTTTAAAATAATTAGAGTAAAATAAAATAGGTTTATTTTAGTTATTTAAATTTGCCGATTTTTGGTTTTAAAATTCGGTTAGATATTTGTATTGGTTTAGACAAGAAGTTATTTGTTGCCAATTAATCGTGATATCTAAGAGTGTCTCGTCCGTGGGAAGAAACCAGTACGCCAAGTGGATTTATGGGTCGTGATAAAAACTAATTAAAGCGTGATATTTCATCGGTTGACACAAAAAAAGTAATCTTCGACGTTTACACCACCCTTCTTGAACGTGTTTTTTTAAGATTTGGTGCAGTGAAGGAAGCGGCAGCTTTGACACGCAGGCCAGTGAACACAGTGTGGTTTGTTGTAAATAAACCTATAGTGGAGAGAAGAAAGAGGAAACCCTCTTTTACTTTTAGAAACTGGACGCGACGGATGTCGATATACTTAATTCATAAAAAAATGTACACGGAACAAATATAATCCCCACTTTAAAAACCGTATTGCAAAGATTAAAAAAAGATGATAGAGGAATAGAGTGTTGTCGTGAGACTCTAAGGAAATATACTTTAAGAAACGGTTTTAAAATGAATAAAATTAACAAACGACAAGTAATTATGGAATCGGCCTGGTTAAAAAGATGGAGGATGGAATACCTAATTGTAGTCCATGGATATAGACAGCATGGAAGGGGCATTATTTATTTGGACGAGACGTGGTATGACATACACGAAGTTGTGGATAAAGGTTGGGTGGATTTATCGGGTCAGTGCAGAACCAAAGTTCCATCAAATAAAGGTAAGCGTATAACAATAATTCATGCTGGGACAAAAAACCGACTTATACCAAACGCTTTGGCCTTATAAGCCAAAAATATAAAGGACTTCCTTGTTGATTACCACGATGATACTACGGCAGAACTATTTGAAGACTGGTTTAAGAACAAATTAATACCAAATATATCACCAAATAGTGTGATAGTGATGGATACTAATACCACAGTCGTATGTTAAATAAAGTTCCGTGTTACAATGACACAAAAGTTACCATCCAGGACTATATGATGGAAAATAATATGTATTTTGAGGAAAATTACACAAAGAAGCAATTGCTCGAAATTTTAAAATTGTTTCAATAAAAAAGCAATATTATTCTGACACTTTGGCGGCAAAATGGGTCATTTTGTCATTGTGTAGCGCACGTTTAAAAAGTAGAAAAATCATACGTAAATATAGATCCGTTGCCCAGAGAAAGAATTATTGTAGATGACGACAGTGACAGTGAAACTGACTTGGATTCAAATGTAATAATTATTTTTCTCCACGACCATTACTGAATGCAATAATTCCAAAATCATTTTTGATAATAGAATGTAAAAATTCTCGCTCTTGAGTTGGAATATTTATTCTGAAACACTTGCTTCTTATGCGTTTTGCGTGTATTTTCATTCCATAACAAGATACGGAATGAATATTCTGTAACTGATCTAAGCGACATAGGTTGCCATGAATTTCGAAACTGTTAGTGTCAGATAAAAATGGCCGCGTTGTAATAATTATTTTCAGACAAATTTTTGTGCAAGTCAAAAAATGAGTGAAAAATCGGATGAATCAGATATGGAACTGGATAATACTCCACCTGAAATTACGAATATTGCGAATAAATAACTTAAGTGCTTTGTACAGATTCTATTTGTTTTTATTCGTACTTTTTGGTCGTGGAGAAAATATAGTCTGCTACTCGGTTAGAATGAAAATTCGATACTCGTGGTTCTTCACGCTCGCTACGCTCGCGTTCGGAATCTTCCACTCGAATCGAGTTTTCATTCCAACCTCGTTACAGAATCTACTATTCTGGGACGGTACTTTTTTGTAGGCATATGTATATTTTGTTTTAATTAATAACCGTCCTATATGTTATAATTCTTTGTATTGTACGTTATATACTATTATATAATTATTTTATTATTATTACTTATTATTAAATTACGTTTAAAGTATGTTTTTGCGTTTTCCTTCTAACACAAAAAATTAGTACGACACTTTTGTTGCATACAGGTAGATAAAACAAATATTTTTTTTTCCAGGCAATCTATTCTGTAAAAAATACCCGCCGAATAAAAAGTTGCTTCATCATTTAAATTCAATTATATAATAAACTGTAACTGTTTCCCTCATTTTTTAAAAATTTGCTATACACATATGTATGAGTCACTGCACCTATACCAACCTAATTTTTTCAAAATAATTGTTTTTTGTAAATTTCCATTATATAATTAAAAGATTTTGCCACAAATTATTAAAAATAATGTGCTAATTAAAAGATTTTAGCGACAATTATGTAAATTAATGGTAAATAGTTGCTTATCTAATTTGTAAATATCCAACTAATGTATTCATGCAGTGTGTCCGACTTTGGACGCAAACACATTACCTACAACTTTATTTTAATACTAATGCAATGTATCTACTACTAAACTGAACTTTAAAGACAAAAAAAATATACTCAAACAGGGACACAAAATAAACAGAATAAGGCTTCCGCAACCGTAAGCCTGAGTCACATGGTTCCTATTTCCGTCGACATATTGGTTAAGATAATTTTCCGCTAATTTTTATTCAAATTCTGGCCAACTCGACATTATTTACCATTATACAGGGTGCCGAAAAGTCTTAATATGGGAAAATATCTCGGCTAGTAGTAAAGATAAAGCCACGAAATTGTATAGCATTATCTTATTAGTCAACAAAACTACACAGTAAAAAATATCCACCTGGTAAAAATCATTTCAGGGGTGATAAAAAAAAGTAGTGTTAATGTTAACACCCGGATCAACATAATTTACCACATTTTTACACTCATAATATGGGACCAATTGATGTATTAAATTTGCCTATGAATTTAACTCTCTAAAAATCAGGAAAATTAAATACAATGACAATTAATTACACCATATTAGCGTGTAAATAAACCCCGCTAGAAGGTTATTTACACGGCCATTTTAATAGAAACCTTATTAATAAGTACGCCATATTTAAGAAACTAAGTAGGAATTTACATTGTTTCAGTTTTCCTTTTAGCTTTTAAATTATTCTGATATAAGCTTATACTATAAATATGTATTCCTTTTTCATATAAATACTTAGGTACCTACCTACATTTTACTTCATAGATCTCTAAATAAATATACGATTAATATAATACTCGTCATTTTCATTCTTTTATATTGTTCCAAAGCATACTTTTAGTTAGTTGTTTAGTGTTCTAAGTATACATATATTTATTATGTTATTTGCTTTGTTAAGCTTAACAATGAGGTACATTAAACGTAGATATATATACCGGGTGTTGCATCTTCGAGCGGGACATAGGAAATCCCATGTAATTTTAAATGGGGTCAATTATTGGCTTCCCTAATTATTTTAGAGAAAAATTCTATTTAGGTTTATTAAAGAGCACTAAAACCCACATTCAAAAGAATAACTTAAGATATTTTTGATGAGCCCGTTTACGGGTTATCGCCGATTTATTTTTAACTATTTCTCCTTTTTATGGCCTCGTATTTGCGGGCACCAGTCAAGGTAAAAGATGACTGTCAAATAAAGTTGTCATTTTGAGGAATATTTGAACATCTTCTTAAATCCTAAAGTTCTAACAATTTAATAGTACCTACCTATTAATTAGTAAAATATTGACACATGTAAAATGTCATAATTAACCTTGTAATTGGATACTTTATTTTAGTTTTATTCAGATTAATTTGTACTCATAAATACACCTTTAATATTTTCGATGTACGAGTTTTTATAACAATAAAGCACACATTTCAAAATGACAACTTTATTTGACAGTCATCTTTTACCTTGACTGATGCCTGCAAATACAGGGCCATAAAAAGGAGAAATAGTTAAAAAGAAATCGGCGATAACCCGTAAACGGGCTCATCAAAAATATCTAAAGTTATTCTTTTGAATGTGGGTTTTAGTGCTCTTTAATAAACCTAAATAGAATTTTTCTCTAAAATAATTAGGGAAGCCAATAATTGACCCCATTTAAAATTACATGGGATTTCCTATGTCCCGCTCGACGATGCAACACCCGGTATATATATATGTGTCCGTCTCCCTATTTAGTCTTTGAGGGTATAAAAAATATAAGATCTGTGTTTTTACTAATTTTATTTTAAATCTAATTATATTATTTTCCCTACATAATGGGACGAACATAACACAAGTTGACGGGACCTTAGGTCTCCAATATTTAATTTTACAAATGAAATTTCAACATTATAATTTCTCATAAAACGCTAACAAAAATCTTTCTCTTTTCTTCTGCAAAATAAAATAAAAACTTATAACATGACCTAGAATGTCCAAAAGATCCTTTTTATATATCTTAACTTATGACTTTCAAGTGACGAATATCCTCCCTTTTTAAATTCGACCACAAATTGGCAGAGTCTTCACAGAACTTTTGAATTAAATATAACATTTCTTTTTTCATTTACAATTTCAGTATGCTGATTGCATTCAATTTTTTAATATCTTGTCAAATTGTTTTTTAAAAAAGCTCCATCAGCGTTACTGCCACCAACAGTTTTCTCTCTACTGCTAATAATAACTGCAGCACTACATTTGTCTCCTGAAGATGAAGATTACTACCTTCGAAACATGTAGAGACGTTTTAATTTTAAAATTGAGCCTTTGTTAGCTTACTATTAAATCAGTGGAGAAAGACTTTTTGACTTTCTTTCCCCTTTTCCCTATATATATATGTTTGTTTTACTAAATTGTTAAACTATATAATAGGTGTGTCATTTTGTTCAACTAGTTATTATAATAAGTGTAAAGAAAATCACAGGGTTTTCCGCTTATGTTGTAACCATCATTTTGTTAATAAATAAACGATAAATAATGCTCAATATTTTCATTCATTTAACAAACCTTTTCCAAGCGATCTGAAGATTTATATATATTAGGGGCTACTACTTTCGGCTTTGATTAGGTCATTCAATCATGTATCAAACTAAGCAGAGGTTAATAATGTAAAAATG
The DNA here is from genome assembly GCA_963920685.1 of Polydrusus tereticollis. Classification (NCBI taxonomy): domain Eukaryota; kingdom Metazoa; phylum Arthropoda; class Insecta; order Coleoptera; family Curculionidae; genus Polydrusus; species Polydrusus tereticollis. The sequence goes on along the minus strand of OY987326.1, from coordinate 20,117,801 downwards.
CATAATTTTTTACATTTTAATTATAAACGCCCGGTTAGTTTGATACGTATTGGATGTATGTGGAAAGTATTCTAGCCCTGGGTAGATTATTTTATTACACTCACTATAGTAAAGTCACACCTAAATAAAATAAAATTTACACTACAATAATATGATATTTACACTAATTAATCACAAATTACCATTAAAAAATGGTTTACTTACACCTCTCATTATTTCTTTTACACCCTAGAACCCAGAAGGATAGGTAGAATATACGGTCCTAATATGTACCACCATTAAGTGTTAAATTTAACACTCAATTTTTTACTGTGTACATAACTTTTTTAACTCTCTTGAGGGGCGACGCTAGGAGGTTGAGGTCCACCTTTTTCCCCACCTTCAAGGACTTTAAAAAAGAATAATTTTACTACAAGCCCGATTGACTATATCTTATATTAAAAAAAAAAAAAAAATTGATTTAAAAAAACCGTAAAAAATGTATTAGCTTATAATTCCATAAATGAATATTTTGATGATAATTTGTTATTTGCATTTTTTATTCTAACATTTCAAATTTTACTATATTATATTTTATTGTTGATTAAAATTTCTAAAAACTTGTTCGATAAAGATATTTCTTTCAGAAAATATATTTTAACTTTAACTTTGACTAATTTATTCATTTTGATATGGGTTGGAAAAACTAAAAATTGTGAAAAAAATTTAAAACTTTAAAGGTTGTTCACAATAGCCACCATAGCAGTAATGGAGTCGATTTTCTAACCTATTTCTTACATCTTCGAGATTAGCAGGTTTCTCAGCAGAAATATAATTATATCGGTGTTTAAAAATTCGTGGGCCAGAACTGAATTACGATACGGTAACAATAAGCTTTTCTATACACTCTGTACATACAGTATGGAACGAATTCGGTATTTCAAAAACTTTGGAAAAATCCTCGGGCACTTAATTTTTAATTGCACATTTCTTGACATAAAAATTGAATATAACTTATCTGAACTAACTTATAAAAAATTTTAAAAACTATTATTATACAGTAAGTCCCAGAAGTAATGTCTAAACTCATGTAAAATTCAGCGCAGTGTTTTCTGGAAAACGCTCAGACCCGTCGATTTTCATTTCTTAATGTGTTTTTTTTTTATGGTAAACTCATGTATATCATCTCAGGGTAGCCCAAAAATAAGTTACGACCATCAACTTCATTTTTTGAAATGAAAACATATATATATACCTAAACTTAACAGCTATCGAAAAAATTACGATTGAACATGTCAATAAGTAAGACCTGTTTATTTAAAAAGAACAGAAAAACAAATCAAATTAAATGTTGAAAATGTGCGCCATTTACGGTTTGAGAATATCCAAGGCGATCAATAAACTCCCTTTGCACGTGCAAGCCAACCATTTCCGGAGTTATAGCACGCACCTTTCTTCGGATCCTCCCTTTCAACCCCTGCAGATTGTTTGACCTGTACTTTCAATTTGAAATAACCCCACAAAAAGAAATCCGGCGGAATTAGGTCTGGCGACCTAGCAGGTCATTCGATAGGTCTTCTCCTTCCTATCCACCGGTTGGGAAAGGTTTTAACCAAAAATGTACGCACAGTGGCAGCATAGTGCGGAGGAGCACCACCTTTCGTCAGGGGAGTCTGAGTCCAATCGATTTGGAAATAAAGCTACTAATACCGGAATTACTTCAAGTTGGAGAAATTCGAGATACACTTGTCCAGTTAAAGACTGTTCGAAGAAAATTGGACCAATTACTCTTCCGCGCACTATTCCACACACACCACACATTAGTTTTTTGAGGGTACTGGCTGTGAACCTCCATCATCCAATGCGGATTTTCTGTTGCCCAATAACGACAAGTTTGTCTGTTCATATTACCAATTCAAGCAGAACGTAGCTTTATCGGAAAAACTAATATATTTTACTAAACTATTATCTAGATTACACATATTTTCTTGGCTTCACAAAACTCATTTTGCCTATCGAAATCATCTTCAAATAATTCATGTACTGGAATAACTTTGTATGGGTGATATTTGTGCTTTTGCATGTGTAAATTGGCCCCAATGTGCGACAGAGTAGTACATGGATTTTTTTCCAAGAAATAACTTGACTAACTTAAAAAAAAATTATTGCGCACGCCTATACTGCCACCGTTATAGCGACTCTTTTTATGCATTTTACCCCGTATTACAGAAATGTTCACAGCAACCTGCGCTTTAAATATTTCATAAATTTTATTATATCTCGATCACAAATATTGAAGCTCTAGTCATAAATGTTGTCACGGTCGAATTTTTAGTTGTACTAGAGACTATACAAAAACCAACCTCTATTATCTGTGGTTGTGATTACCCACTATTACAAAAAATGATCATGCGTGTCCCGACACACACTAGCAGACTAAAGTAAGAGAAACACTACAAGAAGTTAATCGTATCAAAAAGAAAACCAACATAAAGATAATAAAGAGGGCAGAAAGTAATATGTACGCAATAATACCTGCGATACTACATTTGCATTTCAAAAATAAATCCTCCAATTGTTAACTACATAATAAAGTCAGTGCGGGGGGAGCTTTAAACCTATATTGTTATTCTAACAAATGGCTAATATGTTAAAATGATTGCCGTGGTAAGCCGCCAGGAAGTTAATTTCGGCTGTGCTGGCATCATTAATCCCTAATGGGGTGCAGTTGATGTATGATTTGAGTTAGCCCTGCAAATACCACGCGGCGAACCCTCCCCACACGGAAACTTTATTGCTCGAGGATTTCTTCGCAGGATAGAATCAAAGGTAATAACTTTTAAGGCTTGGCGCAGTCCAGAATCTTTATTATTGTTATGTGTAACAAGTATAAAAAAGCAATTTATTTTTACAGCGCCATTTGCGTGTTGTAAATACATAGTACGTAATAAAGGAAAAGAGTATCGAGGAAATGTACAGGGTAGCCAAGCGACATAGGCGTTGGTAAATGCGATCAAGAGATATCATTGGGAATTGTCACCGCCTTTAGGTTTTTGGAGAAAGATTTATGAAATTTGTAAAACGTGCCATCTAGCGAGAACAATAAAAATATCAAGAGACGCCTCTTGCAGGAAAACTCATAGGGTCAGAAAAATTCTTTAAAATTAAAATCAGTTAATATTTTCCGATAAGACGTTCCTGAAATGTTTGTCTTGACGTCCATTGACAATCCTGTTGTAAGGAATAGTATTAAAAGGAAGAAATTTGTCCCTACTCTTTCCGTCAGACCCAATCTTTGGAAGTGTTTCGCTGTATTACGGCTCATCGGCAAGACTATACTGTCTGTCAAAAAGCAAAGAACCTTACAGTGCATTTGCCGATGAGCCCTAATACGGCGAAACGCGTCCAAGGATTGAGTCTGACAGAAAGAAAAGGGGCAAACTTCTTTCTTTTATATCGCGTTTTCGATTCGCAGAAACCGACAATTGGTTTTCAGCGCCACCTGACATTAGATACCTGCTTATGCGGGTCCCATTCCAGCGTTTGGTCTTCTCTAAGACCTCGCTGGTCTCGCATATGAATATTATTAAGCTTTGTTGACGTCTGCTAGTCTTCATCTATTTACTCTCTTAGGTCTGAGGGTCACTGCAGTCGAAGTTTTCGCCCGGCCAATGAGCTCACTTCAGCAATAGTAAAGTTTACATTATATCGTTAACCTTTACTGCAATAAATCAAATACCTGATTAAACCCCATTGTATAGGTCCCAATATTGTCAAACCGCAATAAATGGATGCAGGGTTGGCTTGAAAATATAGCTATCTACATATAGTTGATGCAAAATAAAAACAGATGCACGTCTCAATCAGCTGATAATTGTAAATCCGTAAGAATACACGAGGAAATTAAATTTGGGCAAAAGTATTAAAACTTTATGCGATATTGAATTTACTACAAACCTAAAGTAGGTTCTTCTTTGATACGAACATATTTATAGCAAATATTTTGTTTATTTAAGCTTGTAAAACTTAATATAATTTGAATTTTATTGGTCGATAGTTGGCAACACAACTGTAAAGGGTGCGGTGGCGCCAGCTCGTTCATTGGTTTGGTTTAACGGTTCATGCGAAACTAACCTTAATTGTTCGTCGTTCCGTGTTGCTGTGACTCTATTTTTTCACAAAACCTCCAGATCTTTTTATAAATAGCATTAAAAAAATGTTGTATTAAGAGAGTTCCATTAAAAGTGCACAAACATATCTCTGCCGATTACGTTGTTTACTATTTGTGAACAATGCCGAAGCATTTAAGTAGTCGATGCAAAGAGCTAATGCCTTCTCTAAGAAGCTATTTTCAGGAAGAACTTAACAACAATGGCCTATTGTTACCCATGACAGCAGTACAGAGAAGTAAATTTAAAGAGTGTGTTAAGGTCTATATATTTTATTTCTACTTTACTAATTTTTAGCGTGTAGCAGCTGCCCTAAATTTGAATATCTCCACTGTGAGCGCAATTTCAACAACAGTTAAGGAAATTAAATTATTAGAATCACCTTAAAACAAATGTGAAGATTGGATATAAGGTCTATCCGTGACACTATTTATGGAATGTACGAAACAAGTAAGTTGTATTATTTAAAAATTATAATATTTTACATCGGTTATTCATAAGCTGTAACTTTCTTTAGAACATCATGTAACTCTGACAACTTTAAGTTAGAAATTAAAAGACAGAGAACTGTTTGATGGATGTATTAACTCTTTAAGAAGCCTCTACAAGAAGGCGAGGTCTTATACAACTTTTCCATATAGCTTTTAAACGACTGCTATTTTTGAAGGAAAATATTAAAGAAAAAGAACCATTCTTATACCAATTCGTTGTCTTGGATGAAATATGGATTTTTCAGAATGGTACTATTGATCGATCTTGGCAAGATGAAAATAAAAGAAGTGTTAGATCTACTAAAGTTGATGGTAAAAGGTATTATGCAGTAAACAAATATAATATAAACTATGGGAAATTCTTGTATATTTATCTTGCTTTTATGACAAAAAAACTGTGTAAATCCCTCACTCGGATATTTTGGTTACAAGCTGGCAACACTGTCGATAACTGACGTCAGTGGATGGATATGACGTGCATCGATTATTGTTTTGCATTAAGTATATTGATTTATTTTTACTATTAACTAAAGAGACTTTTTCTTACTATTTCTTTTATTAATTCTACTACAGATGTATTTAATTGGGGGAAGTATTAGTCCTTAGACGCACTATCGCCCAATTTCACTAGTTAACGTTATTACCAAAATCATTGAAAAGGCGTTGCATGCTCGCTTGGTCGGGTTTTTAGAAAAAATAATTTAATATCCTCGTGTCAACATGGCTTCAGATCACAAAGGTTCACTAAGAGTGCTCTGTATGACATTTTAAATTACATTTATGACAGGCGTAATGAGGGAACATATTGTATAGCAATAGTGTGTGATCTATCAAAAGCGTTTGATACTGCTGGACATGACTTGTTATTAAAAAAGTTAGAAATACTTGGTGTGAGAGGTGGAGTGTTGGATTGGTTTCGTTCCTACCTTTTAAACCGAAGTCAGTATGTTTGTGTTCTGGATGGTAATGGTGCGTGTGAATCTGAAATACAGCCCGTTACGTCGGGCGTCCCCCAGGGATCAGTTTTGGGACGACTGCTTTTTAGCATATTTATTAATGACCTTCCAGATCATGTCAAGGCAAAAGTGGTTATGTATGCAGATGATACAACTTGCATAGTCAGTAATAACGATCAAGTTACTTTGGAATAAGAGACTAAGATATGTGTTAATGAGCTGATTCAGTGGTTTACTGCTAATAAACTAAAAATAAATTTGGATAAAACAAATTTCTTGGTTTTCAAAAACAGAAGGTTAGGACGTGTTTGTGATAATATATTAATTTGCGATAAAAAAATTGAAGCTGTCCCTTAAACGAAGATCCTTGGGCTGACTGTAGATAGCACCTAAATATGAGACTCATTTAAAGGAACTAAAGCTTAAATTAAATTCAATATGTTACTCTATACCTGTTTTGAGAGAGATAGTCTCCTCAGGAGTGCTTAAGAGTGTATACTATGGGTACTTTCACTCAATAATGGTGTATGCGGTGGAGTTTTGGGGATGTGAACCCTTAAGTTTAAGCCTTTTTCGAGTTGAGAAGAGATGTGTTAGAGCCATTAATAACTTAAATCCCAGAGCTTCATGCAGGGCGTTCTTTAAGGAGGGTAGACTGATGACTTTGCCATCCTGCTTTATATTTAAATGCGTTGTCACTGTTCATAAACAAAAAAGAAAATATCCTTCCACATCTACAAGTACTGCCTACCCCCTTCGCAATGACCTTATCCGTCCGGTTCTTCCAAACACTGCAAAATACATTAATAGTACTTTCTATCAAAGTATAAAGTTGTATAATCTGCTACCTGTATCTATGAAGACCCTAAGCATTAATTTGTTTAAAAGAAGAATCAAAAGGATATTGTTGGGTGAAGCCTTTTATGATGTGCAGGAGTTTGTAAATTATCTGGGTCATCTCTGATATTTATATTATACTAACTGGTGTTTTTATTGTTCCATACTTTATGTTTAAATACTGTACTATTGTTTCGTATGTAAGTTTTATACTGCGCCCCTATAATGTGCGAATTTGGCGTTTCAATGTAAAACATTTTTTGTTGTACTTATGTCTCATTTATTTTTTTTTTTATTTATAAAGGGTTTTCCAATAAGAACGATATTATTTCAAAATGAAATAAAATTAAAATTATTTCAGATACAATAAAACTTTTTATATTATCTTAAAGTATAGTTGATAACATTTATGTTTTGAATAACACATCGTTTAAATGTCCTCCGCGACTTCGTGTATACGAGCGAATTCGACGAACCCAATTTTCGATGACTTTATGCAATAAATCGGGCGTGATCTGACGAATGCAGGGTTCAATGTTCAACCTTAATGCATCAAGTGTTTGTGGTCTGTTTGCATAAACCTTAGATTTCAAATAGCCCCAAAAGAAGTAATCTAAAGGAGTTAAATCACAGCTTCTTGGAGGCCACTGTACAGTAGCATTCCTTGAAATTATCCTTTCGTCAAACTTTTCATGCAGTATATCGATAGTTTCATGAGCAGTGTGACATGTGGCACCGTCTTGCTGGAACCACATATCCTCCAAATCAAGTGCATCTATATTTGGCCACAAAAAATTTCTTAACATCTGTCGATATCGTTCACCATTCACTGTAACTGCATCTCCTGCTTCATTTTGGAAAAAAAATGGTCCGATGAGGCCACCATACCATAAACCACACCATACAGTTACCTTTAGTGGATACAAAGGCTTCTCATGAATCTGTTGTCGATTGTTTTAACAACAAAAACGGCAATTTTGCTTGTTAACCTATCCACTTAACCAAAAATGAGCTTCATCTGAAAAAGATAATTTTTTTGGCAAAATTAGGATCCCTTTCAAGTTGTTCTAAACTCCAAGCAGCAAATTATCTGCGCCGACGATGGTCCAGTGGCTTAAGTTCTTGGTCAAAACAATCTTATACGGGTGTAAATTCAAGTCTTCTTTCAAAATACGCCAAGTTGTCGTTTTTTTAATCCAACTGTTGAGCACGACGAGGAATTGATAAATTTGGATACACTGCAACACTAGCTCTTACAGCAGCAATATTCTCAACAGTTCTTGCGTTTCGATGTCTTCTTGGTGTTTTTGCATCGTGAAGAGTAAAATTATTTTCAAATTTCTCAACGATGCGACGAATGGCAAGCAAAGAAGGACGATTATTTACACCAAAGTTTTCGCAAAGTGCGCGATAAGTGTTCACAAAAGATCGTCCATTTTCATAAAATTTTTGGATAATAACCAAACGTTCTTGAAGCGCGTATTTAGCCATAATAAATTGTTATAGTTTACTGACAATAACTGACAACTGGTGACAGGTATAACTTTATTACCATGGTTACCATATCGTTTCAAAATCATATCGTTCTTATTGGAAAACCCTTTATATATATACAATATTTATATCGCGACGAGTTTTAATTGTTTCTTTAGTTTTTGCTAGACTATCAGAAGCAATGTTAACCAAATACAGAAAATTCTTGTTTTATTGGTTTATTAGATATTACTTGACATACTATGTATACGGTTTTATATTTTAAATTATTTGTAAGATTTTGTGTCTAGTGCAATTGTAAAAGTGACAATAAATGATTTTGATTTGATTCTAATACTTCATTTTATTTGGTACCATATTACTTCGATTGGATTAAATACACCATAGTAGGGGGAAGACGCAACACTGTTGTCCATTTTCTGTTGCAAGTTTATCACACACATATTTTTTATTAATTTTGAAGGCCTGTAATACCTTCTTTTCTCGTTTTTTGTAAGTTTCTTTAAAACATATATTACTATTTATCATAGGACTTCGGATTTCTGCTTTTGTACTGTTAGTAGAACTAGGAAACATTTTTACTTGACGATTATGATACATTGATTACATTGTCCATTAAAATAACGCTATTTATGAGTATATTTTTAAGAAGTCGATATTTAAACCAATCTTCAATAAGTTGTGCATCAGTGTCTTGATGGTAATCTAGATAAGAATCTGCTATGTTTTTAGCTAAAAGCAACACACAGTTCGGAACAAATCCGTTTTGTGAACCTGCGTGTATTATGGTTATTCTTTTGCCTTTATTTGAAGGAGCATTGGTTTGACATTTTTTTGAAAAATCATTCCATCCTTTTCTTGTAGTGTCATGTGTATCGAACCATGTTTCGTCAATGTAGATAATTGGTCGATTTTCTGCTCAATATTGTTTAGTAGCCGTTAAATATTATACATACCTCGGCTCTGCCCGAAAGGATGTAAATTTTGGGCATTAAATGGCCATGGGGATGATTAGGGTTTTATGGCAGTCAAGGGATCAACGGTATAATGAAAACTTTACTATACACATCTGCTTTCATGTTCTTTTAAGCGTTGGTGGTGTATTCTTATTTTTTCTGTGCCGAATGGAATTTGGAGTCAGTTATGTAGTGTGAGCTTTAAAACGTACCTACCAACTTGCATTAGCAGCGCATCCCCACAACTTTCCATATACCGACTTTAGAATTAGGAAACAATTGAGCTATCTACCTCCTGCTTCACAAAAGAAGTAGAATTGGCAATAGAACAAAGGTCAACCTCTATAAGGTCTTGGTTAGCCCGGTTTTAACTTATGGTGCGCCCTCGTAGTGTAACATAAGCAAAGCGGAGCTAAACAAGTTCCTGGTAGTTCAGAACAAGGAGCGGAAACTAATAGCGAATGTACCGAAATATGCTATGAACCAAGTTCTATACAATGACTTCTAAATACAGACCATAAACGAGTTCTTTTTAAAAGTCATGACCGACTACTACAGACGTACGGACATACGAAATATAACACGTACAAGAGCAAGACCTGACTCAACATACAAACTACCTAAAGATTGGCTCTCTATTGGCGAGCCCAGTCAACAGGGAGGCACTAGAAATAGTGGAGAAGCACTATCAGCACAACACCGTCCCAGAACAACGACAAAGAAAAGGCGCCAAAAACAAGCAGCACCAAAATCTCAAATAACCATGTACGAGACACAAAGGAATAAAGCTACTGCCGAATAACAATAAAAAGTTTATAGAAGCAGTACCTACCGAAAAAGTAAGCGAGGTAAGAAAAGAAGTCACAGGTCTAAACAAGCTTAAAAATACATGGAAGACCTCTTAGTGGGAATTGCTTAAAACAGAACTATATATACTGGGTATTTCCAAAATTTTCATAGCATTTAAACAAATATGATTATGTCGAGAATCTGATAACTACTGTTTAATATACGATAGGCATTTCATTACAACAGTTTTTATGCATAACTTTGTTTTATAGCACAACTGAACTAAAATATGTTTAATAATAATTACATATAGCAGTATAGTAAAGTAGTATGGTACTATCTTATAACTTAAAAAATCGTTTTAATGAAGCTAAAAATATCTAAAAATTATAATAATATGTTTTTTCTTGTTCATTTCATAATCTGTTGTGATATACCTTCTCTTCCAACTAGGTGCAAATTTTTATCGATTTCTCCCAGCCCTTTTGAGGGAATTCTCGGACGCTCTAATTAAGTTCATATTTAATATTCCAAGGGTAAAAGCAGCTACGTTCTCAAATAGATATTTCAGTTAAGTCAATTTTAAAGCAACTTTTCTTTTATCGCGATTGATTTTGCTATAGTTTAACTGTTTTTTTTTACAGAACAAATTAAGTTAATAAATAATTATTGTCAAGTACACGGTAGGTAGAGAGATAAGGCTGTATCCCGACAACAGTTCACCGTACAGCTTTCGAAAAATAATATAGTTGATAAATACGGAAATAAATGGGAAATTGCTGAAAATTAATTTCATGTTCATAAAATGACCGCTAGGTATAGTAAATTGAGAAATAGGATTTCTCTACAATTTCTTCATAAGGAATTTTAGATTTGGTATGGTACCTTTGATTATACCTAATAAGAAATGTAAACAAAACACGCTTAATTTTTAATATTTTTTATCGTCGCTTTCAAAAAAATCGCTTAGTCAGAATAATTTTATTTTTAAGGGGGAAACCTGTAACTTAAACCCCCTAACGGAACTGGGTTACACCTTTGATTGTGTATCCGTCAGGGTACTGGACTGCCTACCGTAAGGGGCACTAATTTCCTACTTACCTAAAAATAAGCTCTTGTAACTCCTTTGCATAAGGGAGGTAACTCCTGGGATCCCTTCAACTATCGACCCATATCCCTCCTACTTCATGACCTCAAAACAAATAACCCTAATTTCTTCCCAGTTTGGCAGTAGCGATGTTATCATTTCTCAAAAATAACTTTCTCAGTCTCAATGAGGGTGAGGCCCTTGCGGTGGTATTTTACGACTTTTATAAGGCATTCGACTCCGTTAATCATCGAGTGCTGCTGCAGAAGCTTCAGTGTTATGGCATTTGTAATACAGCACACCGCTGGCTTTCTAAAAATCTGTCGGGAAGGACGCAGATTATAGTGGTTGACAGGAACTGTTCTGGTTCATCTGGTGTATCCTTTAGGGTAACTGGGTCTAGTTTTGTTCTTGTAGTTTGTAAATGACCTTGCAAATTTGGATATTCAGGGAAAATTGACACTCTCTGCAGACGACACCACTTTCTTGTGGTATTCAAAAAACCAAGGGCAATTGAAAAATATAGATATAGGTAGTGACATAAAAAAAAATGAAAATTGCGACCCTAACTCTTTGTATTTAAATGTAGAAGAAAACAGCATTTTGATATTAGAATTTACTTTGATCCCAACTGAGATACGGCATTGTGGTCTGGGGCTTTTTTTAGTTAAAAAATAAAAAATCTGTGCAGATGTATGTAAGTTCTTAAAATAACAGATTATAGATATGGGATCTGAATAATGTTGAGGTTTCGAATGAGGACCTCCAACCAAAAAATGAACAAATTAAAGAAATTGAAATTGATGATGAAAACAGTGACGTTGCTGCAAATCCCATTGTAGCAGACAAGTTGATTTCCACTGGTCAAGCAAATCTTTAAATACTAATATTCAATGGGCTAAAAAAAAATTCGAATGAACTGGAATATTTGAGTGTAGTTGCTCTTCAAAACCCGAGCGATAAATAGATTCAAAAAATTCACACTATCTCAACGAAGCAAAGTGAATTAACAGATTTTTTCATCCTATGAACTAATTTTATTTTACGTTTTTTTATTTTCTATATAGATACATATGTACAGATTTCTACTACATACATATACATAGATACAATTTTTTTTTATTAAGATACATATTTCATTTGGTTTTATTATTAAAGTAGGTATGTGCCTACTTTATAGCTTAAAATATTCAGTTAGTCAGTAATAAACACGTTAAAAATATCCGTGTTGTATATTTTTATCTGCACTCTTAATAGTGAACAACCTCGGTGGAGTGATAAAGTCGTTCATTAGTTCGTTCACTATTTCGAGACTCTACTGTATTGTATTTTTCTGTGGACAATAAATCAATTTTCCCTATCACCGTACTCAAGTATGGTAGGTACAATCAAAGAACAACAATTTCGCATCTGACGCGCGACGTTGTCTTATTTTCAAATGATAGTATAGCTAGCCACAACGTGGATTAGCCAACGCAAGTGGAAGCACAAGTTGTAAGTTTGCATAAATAATAATAATAATAATAAATAAAATAATAATAATAAACAGGAAAATGGACTTGATTTATAAAAATTAGTCATTCTAAGAAATATAGGTGATTTACTTTAGTTTTATAAAATTTGGATCCGTAGTTTACAAGAAAATATCTTTTAGAAATGGTAAAAAAGTGTTATAAAATTGTTAAAATACCTAGAACCTAAAATATCAGGAGTTTATTCCTGTTTTAAAGAGCTGCACATATTTTGCCATCTCTAAAAGGAAAAGTACTGAACCAAATTTACAAAAATTAGACAGCGTTAAAAGGATAACTTAAGGAGCTTTAAATTCAGGTATCACTGATCCCATTTAAAGTGTTGGGGGTATAGGCCACCTCCGCTAGGGGGATAAAGTTACAAGTGTGAAAATATTAACAAAAGGGTTCGCCTTTGAGCGATTTTTTTAAAGTAAACATGAATATCAAAACTTCGGCTTGTTAAACTACTAAAGGGTTTTCCAATAAGAACGATATGATTTCAAAATGAAATAAAATTAAGATTATTTCAGATGCAATAAAACTTAGAGAAAACTAGAGATTTACGAAGCCTTATGATTTTTCTTCAAAAAATAAAATGGTATTTAAATATATATTTTGACATCGTACACCGGTACAAAGAGGACTAAAGGTAAAAACGATAAAAACCGCAAGTTCCTATCATACGTGATCTAAGGTATAAATACTTCATATGACAAATAAATGGAAACATCGAGGGCATGCATCGAAAATTCAATCTCTCTGACAAACTTGAACACAAAAATCAAAACGGTTTGTTTTCATTTAATAAAACACCTAAGCACCTTAACAAGTCGCATTTCTCTTGTTAGCGTCGGGATATTCCGCACCCTATCTGTTTTAACCCAGTCACGCTGTTAGTAAGCAAAGTTTAATTCTTTGGTATTACGGCAGATGTATTAGATAAATTCACCTGGTTTACGGAATTTATCATCTGCTAAATTAAATTATGATTCATAATCTATACAGCAGGTAATACAATACATTTTGCTAATTAAGCATTGGACAAATCGACATAAATATCGTGATGACTTGATTCCAAACATACTTACAATACAAAAAAAAGCACAAAGTTATAAACTTAACATATACAAGCCCCAATTAATCCTCATATTCCATCGCTAAGTAGATTTAAAAAAAAATAGGGTTCTGATTCTAAAGCTCTTTTATTATTCCGTGCCTTACTACAACTTTAATTATTTCCGGTAAATTTCATTTGCTGGTATTGATAGCAGCTTGGGAGGTATATTTAGGATAACTTCAGGGATGAAACAGCAGGACTAAATACTATATTAAACTTGACCTGAATGATAATCAAATCAAAAAAGGAAATACGGGTTTCACTCGAACAATACGAAAGAGGGTGTTAGTTTGATTCCGATATTTTTATAGGTTAGACACACATGAAAAAATATAACTAGTTATAGTTTTTTTGTAAATAGCATAGAGAAGACATTTTCTGCTATCTACAGATACATAATTTAGGATAAGCTATTTTTTAACCTAAAAAAATAAAAACAATTTCAAAAGATTGTGTAACCTAAACTAACATGAACTAACCGGAACTAACCTAACTAATCTGAGTTTAAAATTTTGACAGCAAATGGCTGGTCAATATTGCTGAGGTCTGTACCTTAAAAATTGCTACAATTAATCGCCTGGAAGCCTGGAAGCCGTCGAAATGTGGGTGCATCGGCGTGTGCTCCGAATTCCCTGGACAGCGAGACAAACGAATGAGGCAGTTTTAAATAGGGCGAACGCCATTCGTGCACTAATAGTAATAAATGTTAATTGTAGGAAACTATCGTATCTTGGCCATATTTTCAGAGGAAGCCGATACAGGATCCTCCAGCTTATAAAATGATGGGAAAAATCGAAAGTGACAGAGGAGCTGGTTAAAACATCCGAGAATGGACCGGGATAAGAATTGCAGAACAACTGTTTAGAATAGCCCCCAATCGTGACGAATTAGCCATTGTAATTGCCAACGTCAAGGGGACCTGACAGGGCACTATAAAAAGAAGAAGAAGTCAACGGTAACATATCCGATGAAAATATAATTTTAGCGGCTCTATTGCATATGCGTAATGCTGCAAAAATTAGTTATTGAAAAGGTAAATTTTACAGCCGAAATGTTACCGAAATCGCTAGAAATCATACACAATCAAACAAACGATTCCACCAACATTGTTGTACTGCTGCTCATACACAATATAAGTGTTTTTTTCACTACTAATATGAGAAAACCCTATTATTTACCTCATTTGTCTAATGAGAAGTAGTTTATTATTAACCTCATTCATTAATCAATCATTATTTACCTAGGTTAATGATGATAATTGAACTTAAAACTTTCAAAAGGTGGCAATAATTATTTTAGAATAATGACGTTTTTCCACTACTAATCTATAACATCGCCATTATTGACCGATTATTAACGTTAGAAATCGTTTTTCTCTACCTTATAAGTTATTATTCACCATGGTCAATAATAAGGCATTGAAATTCATTATTGACCGATCTTCAAGAATCTATTTGAACGCATGTAACTTGATTTTTTGATTATACAACATCATAAACATGAATAACCTGAAAGGTGATTTCTTGTTGTTAGCCAACCAGGTAATTATCAATACATATTAGATTATTAGAGATGCTTGATATTGTAAAATATCGATACAATCAATGAACAAAAATTGACATTAACAAAGCCACCTGACAAAACAACAAAATATTTTGCCAATTCCAAAGCGCAGGTAACTTGATTAAAAAATATACTTATACCTTACCTATAATTTTTTATAATTATTAATACTGTAAAGATAAATGTCTTATAAAAGTTTGTAGTAGTGGAAAAAATATTATATTAACCACGGTTTAGACAGCTTATAGCCCTCGCGTCTTAAATCCCTCGTCGCTACGCTCCTCGTGATTTAAACTTGCCGCTCGGGCAATAATGATGGCTGTCTAAACCTTGGTTAATAATATACTATTATTGAAACCCATCAGTTTCAATTGTTTTATTCGTTGACTTAATAACTGAGCTCCAGGCTACTTGATATTTCGATATGTTTGAATAATAGGGGAAATGGCTAATTTTAAAATAAAAATAAGGTATTTTTGGTGTTAGTTCGGCTGTTAGTAGTAGAAAAAATTCGCACTTTATATCCCTCGGCGCTTACGCGCCTCGAGTTATAAAAGTGCTCGGTAAATAATGGCTTACTTCTCACCCTAGTTATATAATATAGGTACTATTATAACTCAGCTAATAAAAATATGTTTCATTATTATTAAAAATGCAAAGTTTTTTTTTCAGTTTCCGAATAAAGATGAGACTTTGCAAGTCACCAAACAAAATGCAGTACGTAATAAAAAAGTGTAGTGCATTCACCAAAAATTAAATGAATGATTAAACTAATAAATCGCATCATCGCTCTTCATTAAATATTTAAATGGGCATTTGACTATATTATGAGCTATATTTCTGCGGGGTGTTACAACGTCGACTTTACCCTTAGGGGAGTGATGAAAGCCACCCTTTGTTATAAATCAGCCAAAACAAAAACAG
Source organism: Polydrusus tereticollis (assembly GCA_963920685.1). Lineage (NCBI taxonomy): Eukaryota > Metazoa > Arthropoda > Insecta > Coleoptera > Curculionidae > Polydrusus > Polydrusus tereticollis. The sequence goes on along the minus strand of OY987326.1, from coordinate 20,101,925 downwards.
AAGGCAGAGATGCAGAGAGTGCGGAATCCGTTAATATTAAATCGAATAATAATTACAGTCACTTTATTTGCAAAAAATATTGTTCTACTATAATTCAGTTACAAAATACCCGAGATAGTGGTCGAGAACAAGAAGAATGGGCCTAAAATGTGTTACAGTAATTACAGAATAGATGATTTTGATCTTGGAAAGTTCAATGGTCAATAAATTTAATATCCAACAAAAATATCAGTGGCAGCTCTTCTTCGATAGGTAATTTGGTCAATGACCTTGTATTTGATGTAACTTATGATTTATTTAACTTTAAAATACATTCTGTCAATATATTTGATATGCATGCTACTGCCTCTAAAATCTCTCCAGTATTTCATTTTAAAGATAATTTTTTTTAATTTTTATTTTTCACGCATTGCATTGGTATAAAAATTTTCAAAATTCAAAATATACATATGTATTTCGTCTTTTGAGGAGCGCTTTCCGATGGCGTATTTAAAGTTTTGATTAAAAATTTTTCTAACCTAAGAAAAAATAAAAACCGTTTTAAAAAATTGTAGTTTTTAGTTTTTCTCGAAAATCTACAATTCTAACATTTTTTAGGTATCGGAAAATGTATTGTAAAGGTAAAGTATTTGAGATGGTCTATTCGATGGTCCAATTGGCATTTTTATCCAACTTTTTGTTCGCGAGCTATTAATTTTTAAAATGGGCCCTTTTGAATATTCAGAAAATAAAAACAAATACTTGCCATTTTCTGATCTTGTCAAAACACTATACAGTTCCAAAAACGAAGGTTCTTTACAAGATCATAAAGTTCCAGTCGATTTAATCGACTTTTGCCACCGGTATCGAGTGACATTGGGATATTTTTAAATTTGGACTTTTTACATCGTTTTACTGAAACACCTTGTATATTCCAATTTTATCGCATCACATACATACCCTAAATAGTTGTCGAATTGTTAAGAAAGTTTTAGCGTTCCGCCATGAACCGTTTATGAGAAAATGGAAAAAATGTCGATTTGACACGACGATGGACGCACAATTGTTGGTACGAGGACAAAAACATACTAGTTGAAAGTGGAGGTGTGAACAGGACCAAAAAAAAGGAAGTGTATCGAGATTTTCGTAAGCCTAAAGAGCAATTCGTTTTATTGTTTTTTCTTTCGAATGATATGCAAGCGTTATGGTGTATGAATGGTGTTAACGATTTAAAACATTTGAAGAAGAATCCTCAAAAAACCTAAACTTCATATAAAAAGCCACAAGATACGTTTTTTTTTTTATTTTTTTTTAATATTAATAACCGTTTGCATTTTCTGCTTATTTTTCCTTTTTAAAAGGCAAGAAATATGTAGAAAAAGGGAGTAGCACCCAACAGGGAACACCTAAAAATGCTGTACAAAAATATTAGATACGATCAGTTAAGAAATATTCGAAACGAATTTTAATATCATCTGGGGTATTGCCTAGCAACAAATGGAGGGTTGTTTGAACATTTCCTTAAATAATAAGTTATGTTTAAGTAAATTATTTCTTTATGCATTATTACACAGTGCAAATCTTGATTTATCTACTTCCCTTTATTTTTGTTTGTAACGCGAACAGACAAGCCAAGTTACATTTAAAATTTTAAAAACTTTAAAGCTGGATTTATAAACTCGAAAAGTTGGCGAGGTTGAGGTTCAGTTGGCGTTGGAAATAACAATTCAATTTAAACTAAAGGGAACACTCAGTTCCATTTATAAACTCAGTTTGTGCAAAGTTCTTAAGTTTCGAAAAGTTCTCGTGTAGTTCGAGATAACCAATTTTTATGTTCGGAGTTCGAGAGGTTCGTCTCGACCAATGAAGACGCTATTTTAAACTCATGTGGTTACAGCGAAATGTCAATTGTCTTTTCGTTATTTACGTCGCCCTTCCGTCATTTGTATTTGGTATTTCTCTTTGTTGTAAGCTTAGTGTTGTGTTTAGTGCCAGAAATTGGAAAGCTAAAAACGGACAAAATAGAGAATGACACTAGTTAATTGTTACTAGAGTTAATCCAAAATTATGAATTTATCTACAACACTATTACTCTATTGGACAAAAATTTCAACCAATCAAACAACAACTTTTCGAACTTTGCTACTGACTTTATAAATTCCATATTCTGGACTGTCGAATATCGAACCTCGCCAACTTGAACATAACTTCAACCTCATCAACTTTTCGAGTTTATAAATCCAGCTTTAGGCCACTTCACCTAAAACACAATTTTAATGTAATGTCATAAACATTCTCCGTGTCAGTTATTGGTGCTTTTATTAAAAAGCTTCATAACCGTATTTTTAATTTCGTCAATTTTAGATTTACATTTTTCTAAATAATTACGTTCGTCAAATTATTCCCTTTAAAAAATTAAAATACATTATCGGTCTAAAATAAACAAGGGAGCCAATATTCGACCACCTTAAAAATTCCAATGTGGCGTGAATCGATGCATGTCAATATCATAAGTATAGCACCACACATTTATCTGTAGCTGCCGAAAGAATGCGGACAAAAACCGTTCAGTGGTTTACGATGTTGCCACATACCGTTACTTAATTAGAATGTAATATGTATTAGCGATAAAACCTTGGCATTAAATGTATTAATTAAAAATAAATCACAATATATTTAAGAAACTAAGAGTGTTTTAATATAATTTCAACATTATTCACAATTTTCTTTTATCCTATTAATTTTTATATAGAAATGGCCTGGAAATATGGCGACATAGAGCACTATTAAAGGGAATAGGTAGCTATCGCTTGCAACAACAAACGGCCAATATTTGTCTGTTATGCAGTTTCTATAAATACGTCGGCGTCGTGTCGCAAAACTTTAATTCATGCGTCTTTGACATTAATACGACCAAAACTAAAAAATCATTATCAGTGAATCAATCACGAGGTTCTTTTTTTTGATGCTGAAAAATAATTTCCTATTTTAAATGCAATTAAAAAATGTCGGTGTAGCACGCCCATGCCTTCGCCATGTTAAGAGACTGTGCTTCCCCTTACCGATACGTCGTAGCCACAGACTCGTTTGTGCACCTGTGCTGGCCAAGCAAATAAAAACCTCAAATTAAAATTTCAAATTCATCATTTAGATCAGTCGTGTATAACGATTCCGTGGCACACCGCGAAACAATACGCCGTAGATGTAACTATCGATCGATAAAATATATTTTCAAGTTTTTGGTCTGCTAGGGGTTTAAATTCAAGAATTGGAAAAGCAATGTACCTAAATAGAAACAAATTTTAAGAAAAATCTGAAAGTTTAAGGAACTTTTTCTAATTTAATATGTTTTGTTTTTTAGTAAAGATGTACGAATATCTTAAACTTTTACTTCACGATATATGTATTTGCTACAAAGTAATTTTTAAAAATCTAAAAATAGAGAAAAGTAAAATAGTAATTTTAGTTTTCAAATCTCTTTACCAAATGGTTCTGTTTGGTATAATAACCGAGTTCTTGAATTTAGGCGGCCGCAGCGGTGTATTTTTCCATATAAACAGAGTTATAGTAATCAAAGCACCTTTACTACACGTACGGCTTTGGACTGGTTAGTTTAGGTTAGTTCAGTTAGGTTTAGAGATTTAAAAGAATTTAGAAAGCGAAGAGATTCGACAATATAAGTCTATGTCGCGAAATGTTCATTTCTTACTTGGTTCAGTAGTTTTTCAATGAGTATGAATGAATGCATTTTTTTGCACATTGCCATTGTTGTAATTATTATACTACATACTCAAAAGAATGGAATATTGCAAATATCTCCTTAATCAATGCATTGTCATAAGAACGCTCGGATACGTCGATTTTATTTTTATTTTTTACACGTTTCAAAAATATTTGTTTCTATACAAAAGCTGGGAACACAACTACTTTGGTTTTTCAAATGAAACACCACCATTTTTTTTAACATTTTTGTGTTTTACAGAAAATTCTACACAGATTTCATGTAACATAGTATGATGGCAAATATAATACAAGGCGTGAAAAATTACTTTAAACAAAATTGAAGATACGCGTTTTTAGTCTAATTCCTCGGTAAAAGTTGCACCTGTTCAAGTACCATTAAACCAAGATGAGTTTTAATTATTTCTATTTTGCGTGTCTCACGCTTGTCAATCAATTGGCATAAGAGTTTGAATTGAAATATTTACCAAAAGTAGTGATATTACTGCACATTATGGGTTATTTAACCGATGAACAGCAAACCGAAATATTAATATTGAGGGGCAGCGGCGACCGAAAACGAAGTCAACAAGAAGTTTGTAATTTGTTTCTTGAAAAATATCCGAACCGGCAGATTACCTACTCAGTCGACGGTAAGCAAAACTGTACAATAATTTTCAACATATGGAAATGTCAAGAATCTACCAAAATCCGGGCGAAGAAATTCCTTAACTGATGTTAAAAAAATAGATTTGTCTTTATCTATCTATGAAAATCCTCACTCCTCACTTAATTTACTATCAAGAAACAATGAATCGCATAGAAGTTCAATCAATAGATTTTTTTAAAGAGAAAAATTTCACCCGTATAAAGTTAATTACGTGCAAAAGCTTTTCGATAATGATCCAGTGCGGCGCCTGAATTTTTGTGAGCAAATGATGGAATTGTGTGATCAAAATCCAAATCTCTTACGGGGCATCCTATTTACCGATGACGCAACTTTTTGTCTCAATGGAAACGTTAATAAGCAAAATTGTCGTTATTGGGCTCCGACTAATCCACATTGGATCTTAGAAAACAACACGCAATATCGGCAGAAAGTAAATGTTTGGATGGGGGTAATTAACAACAGGATGTTGGGACCTTATTTTTTTCAACAAACACTAACGGCCGAGAGATATTTGGATTTTCTAACATTTGAATTAATTTCTTCTCTGGCAGTTATTTTCCCAAATGATCACGATCCAGATATTCCTGGACAACAGATATGGCTACAGCAAGACATGCAGTTCGGGAATATCTAAACACAATCTTTCCAAACAGGTGGATTGGAAGGAGCGGGGCGGTGGAGTGGCCGCCTAGGTCACCCGACCTTACCCCACTTGACTATTTTGCTTGGGGATACTTAAAAGAAAGGGTATATCAACACCAACCGCAGAATATCGACGATCTGATAGAACCAATTCGCCACATAACGAGGAACATATCACCAGAAACCGTACAACATACCGTACAACATTTCTATGAGAGATTAGGATATTACCAAATAGTCAACGGGGGCCATTTCGAACATCTGCTAAAGCCGAATGCTTTGTTTCACTAGTTTAAATATAATTTTTTAAACTTATTTTTTGAATTTTCTTTAAAGTATTTTTTCACACCTTGTATTATATTTGCCATCATACTATGTTACATGAAATCTGTGTAGAATTTTCCGTAAAACACAAAAATATTAAAAAAGATTGTAGTGTTTCATTTGAAAAAACGAAGTAGTCGTGTCCCCAGCTTTTGTGGGACAACCTGTATAGAAACAAATATATTTGAAATGTGTAAAAATTAAAAATAAAATCGACGTGTCCGAGCGTTTTTATGACAACGCATTGATTAAGAAGATATTTGCAATATTCCATTCTTTTGAGACACCCTGTATACCTATAATAAAGGAATTGAGCACCACTTACTTATATCACAAATGATCATTTTTAGCATTTGAGGAAGTTATAGGAGAAGCATCAGTTGAAGTTGTGCACAGTTGGAGATTGTACGGGAGAGTGGGCATGCAAGAGCCACTTACAGTTACAAGCATATTGTAGGTACAATAATTGTCTAATAGTAATCCTAATACCCCAATTCACGAGGGTTTCTTTTAATCTGATTTAACGATGAAAACTATTAAAATTTCTCCTGCAGTTTTTGTTTTGTTTATCTTGCCATTTTTACTATCTACATTTTGCCTTATTTTTTTAACAGCTTTAATTTTAATAATATACCAAAAATAACATAAAATCTTATGTCTCAATATTATTTCGCTTGGATTGTCTCTATCATCCGCTTTGAAAGAGCCGTAAATACAGACAGTGGAAGAGCCGACACTGTTTTTTTCTGATAGCTGTGTACTACCACCAGAAAATCCTTTAGTACGCTCTGAAAGAGGTGCCTGCGCTTACTTTTTCTTTTTTTTTTTTAAAGGGAACATCAACTTCAAAGCATTGTTTTTGATTTTCAGTAGGTATACAGGGTGTCCTAGCTCTATTTATACACGAAATATCTTCTTCCCTTTTTATGATATAAAAAAATTTCAAGAGAACCAATTTTTGGTTTAAAAAACTACTTTTATTGAGAGTACATTTAAGTATTCCGGGTACCTCAAAGGAACAATTTTTAATAACAACTTTACTTTTTTCAATAGGACACCCTATATTTTATATCAAATATTGATTCTTTAATCACATCTCTATCAAAAATCTATACTATGTTCTATGCCTAATGTTTTCCGTTTTCGAGATATGGGTAAAATTAGATTAAATCAGTATAATAGCAAAACTTTAAAAACGGAAAGCTTTAGATATTAGGTAAACAATTATTACCGATTACTACAGTAACAAATTAGTGACGTTGTAAAATAAATTTTTACATATCTAACAGTAATAAATTTTTAGCCAGAAGCTTAAAAGACAAAGTAGTATTTTTTATAACTATGCCGTCACTTTTTCCTCCCAGCGAATATGTTGGCATGCTGCTAATTTACGGCGAGTGCAAGAAAAAATCGCGGGATGCCCAACAGTTATACCGTACAACACCATCGCCGTATAGTTTTGGAAATCTGGATAGAAAAATGCGAACGGATTATTTTCCTAGTTCGAGGGGCTCACAACATGCTCGACCAATAAGAAACGAAACTAGCACAAAAAAATGTCATTGCACTTATAGTAATAAATCCAATTGTGTTAGTTAGAGGCATTTCAGAAGAATCGAATATTACCAAGACTTCAGAGCAACGAATTCTAACTACCACGCCTTTCATCTGGTACAAGCTCTACGGCCTAATGATTATGAAAGACGATTGAAATTCATCGCCTTTTTGACTACACAGTTAAATGAGGATCCATGGTTTCTGGAAAAAGATATGTCGAGTGACGAATCACGATTCCACAACAACGGAATCGTGAATCGTCATAACATTCATTACTGGTCGGTGGAAAATCCACATTGGGTTCGGGAAACTTATTTCCAAAATGTCTGGGGGGTAAATGTGTGGTGTGGTCTCTTTAATGGACGATTAATTGGGCAACACTTTTATGAAGGTACATTAAACGGTCAAAGGTATTTAAATTTTTTAATCGAGGTCTTACCTACGACATTGGAAGAAGTTCCCATAAGCGAAGGTTTTAATATCTAGCTTCAACAAGATGTGCTCCGCCATATAAGCTTAAATTCCGGATTGTATCAGATTTTTTAGATTATAATATAATATTATACAGGGTGTCTCCTAACCTCTCTGAAAAAATGAAGGAGGTGAATCCTCACCTTATTATAAGATGAAAATGTGGTATAAAAGTTTTTCGCATGTCGCTTCGTTTTCGAGATACAGGGTGTTACAAAAAAAATTTTGTATTATTTTTTTTTTCATTCTATTAATTAATGCAAAACGATATTCTAATGATATTTGTTAAACGTAAGGCATTAGAGCACCTTACTTTGGGTCAATTTTAAATTTTACAATTAGTTCATTGGCGGGGATCTGGGTAAAAGGGTACCTTAATTTTTTAGTTGTTTTTCGTATTTTTATCATTATGTTGCGTCAAATGATACGAGTAGGCTTTGCTTCGTTCCATGGCAACCACATTTGTTTTCTCTGTATCATTTGTCTCCTGCTTAACATCTTTCAAATAATATTCTTTTGAAATGTTTTTGAATTTATTTTTGTACTACATTACATAGATACTTTTCATAATGGCCGAGTTTACCAATCAAGGCATGGCTCAAATTCGTTTTATGTACGGTTTGGCAAATGGAAATGCCCTAGACGCGAGACGTTTATATGCAGAACGTTTTCCTAATAGACGAGTACCGTGTTCGGAAACATTTACAAGATTGCACCTCAGGTTAGAAGAAACAGGTAGCTTTGCAAAAAGCAAAATAGGCGGCCGATCACTTACAGTTAGAACCGTACAACGTGAGGAAGAGGTCTTAAACACAGTATGCAGTATCTTAAAGGACTATTTACTTTATCCTTATCACGTCGTACAAAGAGTGAAAGCTTTGTTGCCTAGAGACTTTCCAGCTCGAGTTAATTTTTTTAACTGGTTTCAAGAAAATTCTTTGAGGGTCCCACATTTTTCGGCAAAAATACTATTTACAGATGAAGCGAATTTCTCCAGACTAGGCATCATAAATTTTCACAACAACCATATTTGGGCGGAAGATAATCCTCATGCTATCATCGAAGGACATCACCAGGATACATTTTCTTTTAATATTTGGGCAGGGATTATTGGAGATAGCTTAGTTGGACCGTATTTTTTCCAAATCGACTTACTGATGATGTCTATTACAACTTGCTTAGAGGTGAATTGTCAGAATTGATGGATGCAGTGCCATTAAGAACGAGAAATTTAATGTAGTTCATGCATGACGGCGCTTCCTCTCACTTTGCAGTACGTGTTAGAAACCATTCAGATCAACAATATCCTCGTTTGATAGGTAGAGGACCTCACCCATGGCCACCCCGTTCGCCGGATCTGAATCCATTAGATTTTTATTTCTGGGGTCACCTTAAACAACTCGTTTATACTACTCCTGACCTATTAAAACTGAAGAAGACCTTCGACTGCGTATTTGTAATTGTTTTAATACGATTCGCGCCAGTCCCGAAATTTTCCTCACGTAAGAGACAATTTAGCACATCGTGTACATGGGCGTTTACTGGCTCATGGAGGATGTTTTCAGCAATTTATTTGACTTTTGTTCATGTGAGTTCATTATTAAAAGTTTTTAAATCAATAATTAAAATGATTACTATTGCTTTACTAATTTTTTTTTAACACCCTGTATTTCGAAAAATAAGCGACATGCGAAAAACTTTTATGCCACATTTTCGTCTTAAAATAAGGCGAGGATTCACCTCTTTCATTTTTTCACAGAGGTTAGGAAACACCCTGTATAATATAAATATATAGTATATAATATATAATATGTGAGAAATTGGATTGGAATTGAGGACCTGTCAGGTGGCCAGCACGATCGCCGGATTTAACAGGTTTAGATTTTTATTTGTGGGGACATTTAAAGCAAGTAGTTTAAACTGAAAAACCAAACAATTTGGAGGATTTAAAAAATAAAATTTTACGTGCCGGTGGAACAATTTCGGCAAAAGTTATAAGGACTGCCTGAACTACGGAACTCCTCAGAAGATTCGAGATATGTCAAACCGAACCGAACATGATAGTCATTTTGAGACTATTATTATTTTTTTTTATTTTAGGTACAATCGTAAAATTTGGTGTGCAAGTCCCTCATAAAAGGAATTTTGAAAAAGTGTAATAAAGTATTGATGTAAAATTAATAGGGGAGCAAATATTTGAGGGTAGCAAAGTTTACATGGGATTTCCTATAGCCTGTCTAGCGTTGCAGCACCCAGTATATGTATTATTAATTCTTTATCTTTATCCTTTATCCTTACTGTAGACTGCAAATATTATGGTGGGAAAAAATTATCTCTTTCCACCTTCCTCCATTACAAAACGTCAAAATCAACTTACCTGTACTCGCGATTCCGTCAAGCCTATTCTCATGGCGATCTCCTCCCTCATGAAGATGTCCGGATAGTGCGTTTTTGAAAAGCACCTTTCCAATTCGTTGAGCTGGGCCGGCGTAAACCTCGTCCTGTGTCTTTTTTGTTTCGATGGTTTTTCGCCATCGTTGGAACTATTATTGCTAAGGGGTCCACTAATCGCACCTCCTAAGTTATTATCGCATATACCAGTCAGTCGCGGTTGGTCTAACACTTTTAAATCACCCTGATGTCTTTTTAACTCTTCACCACACATGTCTTTAATACCTGAAAGGAAATAAACCATTTAACTATCCATGATTGAGGTATTGCAATATATTAGTAAGATTTTCTTCATCTTTCGTTAATATGGAGGTGGTTGCCACAAAACAATGACTAAATTTATGATAATGAGTACCTAGAATCGATGGTAATTACTAGTGGAACCACCTTTTCGAAACGCGCGATAGGTCCCAACTAAACAGGGCCGAGCAGGCTATAAAACCTCGTCGGTAGATTCCCTAATTGTTTGGCCTACCAGCGAAGCCCAATAATATTGCCTTAATGAGGGCGAGGCTGCTCGAATTTAGCCCATTTAACTAGCCTATCGTTAGTATGCTGCTGAACCACTAAAGACTTTTACGCCAATTAGTGCCCCCACTAACTTACCGACAGAGCCCAGAGTATTTAACATATTTTTGGGTCAGACGATAAAATTTGACGCACTGCACTGTTTATTTAATGAGTACTGATTTGATACTGAATTCTGAATATGTTGTTGATGCCGAAAAGGGACATAAGTGGGAGGCAAACTAATGGGGACCAGACCCCTAAATGGGCGGGGCTACACGAGGGGCGGAGCCTTCCCTTCCATTATTTCTTTGTAAAGGCATCAAGGATAATAAAGATGAAACGAATAGCGGCAAAGTATTTTCAATATAAAATACGGGTTGAGTTTATACCGTTTACTCTAAAAAATTCTTCCAAATCTAGAAATTATATTGTATTTTGTCCATGTCACAAGTGAAAAAAATGGCTGCATAGATAGAGTACCTACCTATGGCCAATTCCGAGGTCTTGCCACAAAAATAAATAGGTACCATATAACAAAATATAATATAAACAAATAACTTTTTGTCTAAACCAATGCAAACATCTAAGTAATGAATTTTAAAACCAAAAATCAGTATATTTAAATAACTAAAATAAACCTATTTTATTTTACCCTAATTATTTTAAGAGGATTGCTGAGAAAATATAATATAATAGTCTTTAAATAGATGCGTACCTGGAGTACCTAGATCAGGTGACCGAATTTTACACCTCACACAAAAGGTTATTATAACGGTAAGGGATTAGCATTTTTTATAATGAGTTTGTAAGATAGATAGACGGACTTTACCACAAGTAAAGCAGTATCTACAATTTATGCTTACACACCCACATTTAAATTAGTTATATTAAAGATCCATATTTTGCCATTTGGTATTAGCTGGATGGAATAGTTTAGTAGAGTTTAACTACATTACAATCTGGATAAACTGAATCAATGTCAGTTGGTTTGTTAGTCTACTGTCTCCTATACTTTATACAGAAGTTAGCTTTTCTGTCTGTCCTCTTTTTAAATTCTTTGCTTGTCTACATCATTGGAGAAAAATCTGGCCCATAGGTACAACATGCAGTATACACCTACGTTAGTAGTTAAAACATTTTAACTTGCCAGAAGTTTGCCAACTCTTATCCGAAATGACAGTTTCCAGATAGGAATACAAGAGCTTTATCTTATTCTACTATTTGTTTCTTCTTTGCTCTTCTTTCTTTCCTTTTTTTTTTCTTCATTATCTTTTTGAACATTGAGCCGATGGGTTTCCAACTCCGCTCGTTTTCCATCATTTCTCTTATTAGTTTACAGTTAATTCAAAACTTATTATAAACCTCTTGCGGAAATCTGTCTCACTTTTCATAACAAACAGGCTGGTGCTCCACAGTATACCTAGGTCGTCATAAGAACTCTAGCCTCCACATGCCCTTATATTTGGAATTCGTCTCTTCGCTCATTGTCCCTTCATCAAGTCTTGCCTCTTTACAATAATTCTTCTTTTTTTATAGTACCTGCTTACTGCTGGAACGATCATTCAATTTGAGAATAGGCAACGCCTTTTTTCTCCTGTTGATTGACTCTGTGCTACTAGCTAGCTGGTTTTGAATTGTTTTGTGATGATTGTTAGATAAATTTATGCGTTTGCTTGTTTTTATTGTGATTCATTATTTGTTTATTTATGTATTTATTTATTTATTAATCTCTAGTTTGTTTTACAATGTCATGTGTGAGCGTACATTCCTAGGGTGGTAGCCAGTCATGTGGAAGGGGGTATATACGGCGTCCTTGTGCATGTATGTGAAATTGTTTGTATATTAAAATGTTTTCTGAGGCGTCCGTCTTTCTGCAATAGTTTGATATTTGTTTTACTAGGTGGTCGTGTACTGTGTCAGTCTGTAAGTCATGGTGAAGTATACTCTTGTCGGTGTTATCTGGGTTCGTAAACTATTATTCTTAATATATTATTTTGAAATATTTCGAGCTTTTATGTTTAGTGTTTGTCATTGTACACCATGTTGGGACGCCGTAGAGCAGGATCGGTTTTATCATGATTTTATATAGAAAAAGTTTCGTTCGTGTAGACAATTTGCTTTTTCTGTTGATCAGCGGGTACAGCGCTGCATGTCATTTGACGGTTGGCTTTTTGTTTTCGCTGATCAACATTGGCGTTCCAGGACATATACTTATCAAAGCACGTCTCTAGGTAATTTGCACTATTTTGCCATGGGATTCTGGTGTTTTTAACCTTTACCATAGATAGTTTTAGGCAAGTCATTTCGCGCCTTGAAAAAGAAGATAGCCTGGGTTTTCGCGTCATTTACCTTAATCCTCCAGTCGTCTAGCCATTTTTTAAGTGAGTTGAGTGGCGCTTCAGTTATGAGGTGACATTCCATGGTCTTCTAGCTGTTGCCGTTATTGCGGTGTCATTGGCAAACATGTACAGTTGTGTGTTATTGTTTTTGGGTATGTCACCGGTGAAAATGTTATACAGGAACGGTGCTAAGGCTAAGAGGGAGCCCTGTGATACACCAGCCCTGACTTGTCTGATATTGCGTTTTCCGATGACACCGCGAACGACCTGCCTTCCAGGTAAGATATGATGGTCTTAACAAGATAAACTGGCATATTGGACCTTATTAACTTTAAGATTAAGCCGTCGTGCCATACATTGTCAAATGCTTTACTTATATCTAGGAAAATTGTACTGTCTCGTTTACTGTACCTGCATACCCTCTTTATAGAAGAAGCTCAATTTCCTATAACAAAAGCAATAAATGAATTAATTTTCGTTCTGTATAGATAATGTAATATTCTTACTTCCTAAATGAAAATTTAAAAAATAATAATTCAATTCTGGTGGTGGCTTGGGTTCTTGGCGATTTTATATTCCATAACTTTACAGGTTTTCCATGCATGGCCGCCTAGGTCAAAGCTCCGCGTTACTTCTGATGGGCTGCTTTCTTGCTTATTTTAAAACTAAAAGGAAAGTTTCTTCTATTTCTGCAATTCAAGAATACGGAAAGTTGAATAAGTGTTCTGGTTAAGAATTATGAGGATATTTTTTTCAGAAACAAAGATTTCAAACATTTCTGTGTTAGAAGTTGGTACATTTGTGTTAAACACTGTCTAGAGGGATAATACGGTGATTTTTCTTTGATCACTGAATAAAATATTTTCCAAAAAAAAAAGCTGTACAAGATAAGATATTTTAGAATATTTTACTGTGCACCAATATTGTTTCCCCAACTTCTCCCTGACCAAAAATAATACGTGAAATAAATATAAATATTTATTTCACGCAAAACCAGCTCTTATATTGTACCATTGAGTAGGCGTAAGAAATGAAAACAAAATTATTTCTGTGGGGATTTCCTACATTTACTTAGAGTAGATTAAACAATTACAGGTAAACTGCGCTCAGAAATGGTAGAACCTACCAGTGGCGCAATCAGGGGTTGGGCTGCCGGGCTGTAGCCCCCCCCCCCCCCGCCCCCGAGCAAGCATAGCTCGGGTCGTCTAACTACCAGTTTATAAGAATAAATAATAACTAACCGACTGTGATTGCTTTTGTGATTTTCTTGACAATTTTGTGTTTTTTTTTTATTTTTCCTACTTCCAAACTAAGCACCATCACTGAAAAAAAGAACGTGGCACCCAAAAGATTTTCGCCTGCTGCGCAATTTTTTCTTCTTTGATTTTATTGAATGAACTGGTACAATATTATCCATGGACAACATTGAAGTGATAACTTTGAGGAGATATCTATACGGTAATGTAAACAGATTTCAAAAATTATCTGTAAGTATCAAAAGTACTGCTACTACACTACAGTTATTGGCTGTCAAACTTTCTGAAATACCTTTCTTCGTGAATGGCGAGGGCGTCTTCAAGGCTCCACTGTCTCTCACTCTGTTTCTACTATACATTAGCAGCCTTTGAGAAAAAACTAAAACTCCGATATATAGCTTCGCTGACGACTGCACGCTTATTGTTTCATCTTGTGCTTTGGATGTTCAAACATAGCCTACAGGCAGTTAAAAGACTGTAACCCGAATAAAGATCTGGAAGGAATTCTGTCTTGGGGAATAATAATAATAATAATAACAATAATAATAATGACTTTTATTAACAAAATACATAGCAAATTAACAAAGGAATTATGTGTAAATATCTATAAATTATTTAAAAGTAAATAAAAGTGGCAGAGCCTAGTTTGGCGAAGTCGAGCCTTCTAGCTACTCTTACTTAACCAAAGGTATGCTCATAGTATAATACACATAATACAAAACACAAAAATAAAGAAAAAAGTAGGATAAAGTCTGTGCGTTTTAAGAAGTCCGATATCGGATTAAATCACCAAGGGATGTTATCGCTTTTCAAACAGTAAGTCGGTTAAGTTACAATATCTTCGCACCTTCGCTATACTTGATCACACCGAACATCCCACTGGTTTACTGTATTCTATTACTGGGCGAAATCAGAGGTTTCAAAACAAAATTATCTTAGAATTACGCGTTGAGCATAAATAATAATTAAATAGATAATTAAATTATTTTGCTATTATTATAGTTAAATCTATATAATAATCGCTATTTTTCAAGAACCAATTAAAATTTGCTCAAGTGCGGGATGGTTAAATATGTTAAAGATTTTGTCAGGTATATACTTTTCCGATAATGACATTATTTTGGGATTATTATAATTAAATCTTCATAATAATTACTATTTTCCAAGAAATAATTAAAATTTGCTGAAGTGCGGGATGGTATGTTCTACTTTATTTTAAATAAGTAGTTGTGCTTTTCACTTTTAGTTTGTTTCTCATTGTGTGTGAATTAAAATCAGTTATTAAGCAAAGTTATGGAAAATGTTCAGCAAGGTGGCACATCGCCTAGAAGGCATTTATCTCCAGGTGAACGCCGTTTAGTATTACAAGTGGAACGTTATTTTACTTTAGAAAAAGATAACTCGGGCCCGTTAGAGTCTGTTTTGGCAGTGCAAAAACGAACGTCTGATGCTTGCGGCATTTCAGAGAAGACCTTAAGAAGACTTCGAAAAAAGAGTGAAGAGGATTTGGACAGACCATATAAAAGGGTTCGACTCCATTCAAAAACCTTGGATTTATCCCAAGGGATAAAACTCTCTATTAGGAATATTGTTTATGATATGTATAAAGCCAAGGAATATGTTAACCTCAAAGCTATTCTTGAAAAGATTAAGCAGAAAAAACTTTGCGATATTGGAACTAACAGTTTGTCCATCATCTTAAAATATATGGGTTTCAAATATAAAAAAACGAACAACAGAAAACTGCTTGGCGAGCTGTCCAATGTTGTTTCGAAAAGATGGCAATTTTTAAGGGATTATTTAAACAACAAAAAATCGGAATTGTCAAGACAAGTTGTTTTTCTTGACGAAACATGGGTATTTGCAAACGGAACTTCAACAAAAACGTCTTAGCAGGATGACTCAAAGCATTGTTATTCAAGTACCCGTGCAAGTAATGGAAAAAGGTATATTATATTACATGCTGGTAATGAAGAAGGTTTTGTTTTAAATGCCAGTTTGATATTTTCATCAACAAAAAAAACTGATGATTATCACGGCAATATGGATGCTGAAATTTTTGAGCATTGGTTCGAGGAAAAACTTTTAAAAAGTTTAGAAAAATCTTCCTTAATTGTTTTAGACAATGCCTCTTACCATACGAGACTCAAAGAGAAATTCCCTACAAGCAACTGGAAAAAGGAAGAAATAAAAGAGTGGTTGTCAAAGAAAAACATAAACCATCAAAATTTATATTTAAAAAGTGAACTTTTAAGCAAGTGTAAAGAGCAGTCATTTAAAAAAAAAGTATGTTGTTGACGAATTAGCCCTCAAATATGGACATCAAGTTTTGAATTGCCGCCCTACCATTGTCATTACAACGCAATTGAATTGGAATGGGGTATTAGCAAGAACTATTATGACAAACATGCCTGTAAAAATATCGGTAAGCCTAGCGTTATAAAGTTATGGGAAGAGGCGCTTAGCCAAGCGGGCAAAGAAGAATGGCGGAAATGCATTGAACACACAGAAAAAATTATTTTTGAATCTTATGAGACAGAACAGGTTATAGACGAAGTAAGACCGTTAATTATTACGAATGATGATGATGATGACGATGATGTTGATTCTGATGAGTCTGAAAGCATGGGTGAAATTTCAAATGCAGAGGAAGACTACTTTTAGTAGTACCTATCTACAAGTAGGTACGTTCTGTCGCAAGACTACAAAATCGGTTTTTTTAGAACCAAAACTTTATAAAAAAGAATTCGTAAAACTAATTTGTCTGAATACTACAAAAGCTAAAAAATTATTATTTTTCTTTACCTAAACTAATTTTTTATTTACTTTAAATTATTTTATTTAGAAAATGTAATTCATCAACATCCAAAATTACCTTCAATATAATTTATTGTTTGAGAGCCACCGACATAATGCTCAAGTGGTTTTATGGCTTAGCGGACTTCTTAAAACGCACAGACTTTAAGCATGATGAATTCGTTCAAAACAAGAAAACAATCGAGGTTTTCAGAAGCATATCATTGTCTATTTAACAAAAGATTACGGATGAATTTAAATTTATTTAATCTGAATTCCTCAGGCAAAGAGTTATACAAACTAATGGCATTAAATGAAAAACTTCTCTTAAACATTGCTGCTCGATGTTGTGGCATTGTGTACCTATTCCTAAATCTGATGTTCATTATATGTACAATTTTTCTAGGAATAAGTTTACTTTTTACCAGATTAGAAGAGTCGGATGAGTTAAGTAATCTGTGTACGAAGTTACCAAGGTGGTGGAGTCGGCGATTATTCATATTAAGCCAATTGCATTCAGTTATTTTATGCGAAATGTGATCATATTTGCGGAGACCATAAATTAGTCTACAACATGTATTTTGTACTTTCTGCACTTCGTATCTGTCCTCCTCGCAGAGACAAGGCCCATAGATGAAGTCGCAATAGGTGAAGCTTGATAACACCAAGCTTTCATAAAGAGTTTTCTCTTTAATTGAGTAGATAGTATGTGGCGATTACTATATAAAAGTTTAAGTGAAACGAATGCTTTTTTAATAAGATTTTTTATATGCTCACGTAATCGTAGTTATTTATCGACCATTAGGCCCAAGTCCCTAGCAGAGTTGACAAAGTTTAAAGGAGTATTTAAAACTTGCAGTTTCAAGTTGTTCTTCTCATAAATTCTTTTAGCCTTAGTACCTATACACAGTAATTGAGATTTTTTAGAGTTTTAAAGTAAAGTATGTTCCTCTGAAAGTGATCTGATATTTTCCAGACCATGAGTAATATTGTGAGTCGCTTGAACTGTATCTGACACATGAAAAGAATAATAAAGCTGTGTATCATCAGCATAAGTCTGTGTTCTACAGTGAATTGTTAAGGCTATTATATCAATAGTATAAATTATAAACAATAGAGGTGACAAGACAGAGCCCTGAGGCAATCCAGAATGGATGCTTAAACTGCTGGACTCAACACTGTTACATGAAACCCTCTGAGAGCGATTTGATAGAAAGACTTTTAGTAGTTTGAGAGCATCGGGGTTAAATCCATAATATTTCAACTTTGCATGTCCATGGTCCAGAGTGTCAAATGCCTTGGAATAATCCAGCAGTACAAGCACATTTACCATTTCTATGTCGACCGCTCTTATTGCATCGTCAATAACGGAAGCTAGTGCAGTAGCTGTACTAAAACCTTTTCTGAAGCCACGCTGGAAGTCGGGAATTATTTTATTTTCTTTAAAGAAAGCTAAAATCTGATTGTAGAGGACTTTTTTCAAAATTTTTGAAATTGTCGGCAAAATACTAATTATTCTTAAATCTGAGAAGTTTTTTGGGTTATTTAATTTTGGAATAGGGATGCCTGCAGCTGTTTTCCACAATGCAGGAATATGATTGTTTTCAATGAGGCTGTTAACAATGTGCATAATAATATGTTCGATAAATGGACTGCAGAGTTTCAACATTTTCAGATGTATACCATCAACTCCTTGTGCGTTTGCTTCAATACTATTAATTTAGGATAAGGTGAATGTCATTTATTGTTGCAAACGTGAGGCTAAATATTTTTTCAGGGTTATGTGAATTGTTATTATAAAAGTCAATTATGTTGTTACATTTGTCAGACACATTTTGCAATAAAGATGCGAAGTATTGGTTAATGCTTTCTGGATTAGTGAGATTGTTAGCCAACATATTAGATTTATTACAGCGAATATTTAAGTTTGTGAGTGCTTTCCAAGTTTTTGATGAATTATTTGGGGAAGCAATTCTAGTTAGATAGATTCTTTTTGATGCCCTAGTAGCAGAAACGACATGATTACGTGGCGCCCTGTAATTATCACGTTCAGTATCGGATCTAGATCTTTTATATTTTTGCCACGATCTGTCTCTAAGTTTTATTAAGTGTTTGATTTCATCATTAAACCAAGGTGCCCTTGGTTTAGTGACCCTGACTTCACGAAACGGCGCATGTCTGTCTAATAATAACCGAATAGAATTCAAGTAATACTAAGAACACCCACGCGGCAGTGTTTTATAAAAGAGTTATGGCGGGACACTCAATTCCTTTGGCTTCATTAATTCATTTATTGGGGGTTCATTTGGATGGTCATATTATGTCTTGGCATAGCCAGGTTGCTAAGGCAGTATCGCAGAAGATTGGGAAACTTTCTCGAACTAATAATCCCTATGTACCTCAAAAGCTTTTGAATCCCTATAAAGTACACAAAGCGCTTGCTGGGCGCCATAAACAGTTTTTCCTGCAGTGGTGGGCCTGATTATAAAAAATGCTATTATTAATAAAAAGCTTTTAAGGTTCTTTCGTAATTATGGCCATAAAAAGTCACTGAACAAGGTTAAATATATTTCTTTGATATCAGATCATAATTTTGCTGAAAAACAATCTTATTCCTGCCAATAAATAAAAAAAAAACGCCGCGATTCCTCCATTACCATTAGCCATTAGTTGCCGCTCGCCGGCTACACCGAAAGTAGACCTGTCAGTGTGAAAACTCGGGAGTAAAGCAGGACATGATATTTCACTTATGCCATTGTCCCTTGGGATTTTAAATAATGTGGGGTGTATACTTTACTACCAGTCATCATCCAGTGTACAATATTTGCTCTTCGCTGTGATTTTTACATGGTAGCTAGTATCTAAATGGATTAGGATAACATTTGCGTATAATGTGTAATGTGTATAGTATTTATTGCCCGTAGAATAATTAGATAAGTATACTGGAATAAATCCGTATAGTTGTAACTAATAGTTTTTATGTACCTCTATCCAGAGCAAAATGTGCTTATAATTTTCCTGAAATCTTATGTACACCGACTAACCTATTCAACGTTCAGCTAAAAATAAGAAATAATGAGACTATCCGAAATTGGCAACACTAACCTGAACCTAAAATTCAACCCCACATAAATGGAATATATATTTATTGGAACGTGGTAAAACAATCTCATTTTATTTGTTTATAAGTTTAGCATGTCAGTAGTGTTTAGATTTTAATGTGAATGTGATTAATTTTTGTTTTGACATCGAAACGCGCTTGTTAGAAGAGTATGCGTTTGGGAAACACGTTCTCTAAAAACCAAATTTATAAACACAAACCACTTAGTGAACGTCGCAACGTGATATGCTAATTTTAACTTAAAGTACAAATGGGCAAAGCTGTGACAAAAGAAAAACACTACCTGCCATTCTAATTTCAACTGACTTATAGCATAGCAACGGCCAATGATTTTTAATTGGTCCAACGAATCGCGCGACCGTGAGCTGATTAGTTTAAAGCTGACAGCGACTTCGGCGCGAAAGAAACAAACAGTAGTAGCGTCCAAGACTCGAGACGAGAAGCTGCTTCACGTGGCAGAGTAGCGGGATCCACGTATTTTTCGGACACATGGTGTCGCTCTAGTTCGATCACATTGATATTCATGTAAAGGTTCATTGTTCGGCCAAAAAGGGCAATTACGTCGTGTTTGTTTGAGAATGCAACGAGCTTGCATATCATAATTCTTTCTTAAAAGGCGTAAGAGAATTGCAGTTTCCTGGCGGCAGTGATTATTTAGTCTGGCATCTTAGTAAAAGAAAGATGTTGTAGCTTAGTTCTCAGAAATAATTGATGTAAGCATCAAGAATTTACCAAAACATGGAGTACATCTTGATTTTTTTTTCATAAAAAATCGATTGTGGTATCAAATTAAAGAAAATGTTATGTCAAAAAAAATTATGATCAAAAAATTAAAATAAATAACAAATTAGTGGGCGAAAAGCTGAAAGCTTATGCTGTGTTGAAAATCATATGTTTATTAATCAAAATGCGTTTTATAATACAAATGCATAGTATTATGTATTTCATTAATCTTACATCTTAAACAAGAGAGAGGCTAAATCTAATAGTCTTCTTCAGTCTCTTCTAAAGCACTTTCTTTCAGTGCAGTATTTGTGCAATCTCTACCATAACAGTTACAACATATTTCAATACATTCCACACCATAACATCTACACTACCACACAACTCATTTGTATCCATTTTGCAGTATATATTAAATATTAACTTAGTAATAACTTTGGTACACATGTCATTTCACATGTCATGAGCTGTAGTTGGTCTCCTACTTTTTTCCAACCCCACTGTTTGAGATTTCTCAATATTGATGTTGAAAGTTTTCTAACAAAGACAATGTTAATATTCGCGGAGAAAATGATGAACAGCAGCATATTATATAGGTGTCAATCTCGCAATATTAAATTTACTTTTGGCAGTTGTGATTTCTTTCAAGTAGAGATTTCATCGTTGTACTTTCAGAGTCTCTGGCTTTGGATTTCCACCTTACAATGATATCCATGCTTTGGTGCCAATATCTATAAGTTCTTTTATGTTTGCATTTTCTGATCCAAGCAGAGTAGCGCAAATGCCAAACTCCTAACATTTCCAAAAATTTCTTTCAGCCGATTTACTTTTACCAAATAAAGGGCAGGTGATATCACATTCAGTAAAACATGTGAAAAGAGAATTTAATATCATACTTTTTATCACTCAACGTAGATGACTGCAAATAAATATTTCGTGTAATATGGTGTCGTCAGCAACAACTGTTACATGCCTTACTTCTACCACGGTCAGTGGTGTTTTTACAATAATAATGTCAACATTATATGTAGCATTAATAATATTGTGACCGGTCGCTTCTAATCACAGTGTGCCCATTCCCTTCTACGTGTTTCACAACCGTAAAACATTGTTAGTTTTCATTATTAGAAAGAAAGGGTCCTTTGCCAATAAGAAGTGGAGAGTTCTCAGTAAATTTCATTGTTACTGATGATAGCCATCAAATTCAATAGTAACAACTTTATATTGCTTACCAATATGACTGCGCTATATAGTTATAATACATCTGAAAATTTGCCAGTTTTTGGCCAACGCAATTTGTGTAGGTACACGCCAGTCAAAAAAATACGATTTCCGCACGTAACATGTAATTTACACTAGTTGCTATGTCATCCAAAATCTTTGATGTTTTGTCACTTATGCTCAATAACTGAGTTTCTGAATCAAATAGAGACAGAGAAAATATAGGTAATGCCACCTACAGAAGTTGCTGCTGTTCATCATCTTCTCCGCGTACATTTACAATGTTTTTATTGGAAAACTATAAACACCAATATTGCTAATCTCGAAGAGTGGGGTTAGAAAAAAGTAGGAGGAGGAGACCAACTACAGTCCACAACATGTGAAATAAGCCCTGCACCAGAGTTCTAACTATGGACATGATCCACTGTGTGTCAATGTTATGGTGTGGATTGTACTGCATATTATTATGTTGTAACCATTCTGGTAGAGATTGCACAAATAGTGCACTAGAGTGAGTAAGATTGATGAAATAGATAATATTATGCATTTGTACTATACAGGGTGTTTCAGAAGTACGGTACATAACTTAAGGGTGTGATTTCTTATGATATTCCAAAAGTTGGTATGAACATGTATCCGGAATTGTCCGTTTTTGATATACAGCATGTTTTTAAAAAAAGTCGCTTTTTTATAATTTTTTTAAATATCCTTTTCCCGATTTAATTGAAATTTGGTACCGTTATTCATAATCATATTTAAAAAAATTTTTTTATTTTTAATATAAGCGTTTTAATTAACTTAATAATAAAATCGGAAAAGGATATTTAAAAAAATTATAAGAAATCGATTATTAGACTTGACCTTTACTTTTGGGTGTAACATTTTTCTACTATACTGGCAAAATCTATGAATTCTGAGGTTCTATGAGGGGGGGGACTCCCTAAATTCTCCCCCCCCCCCCGTGGATCCGCCACTGCACACCTAGCTTAATTTTAATTACATTCTGATGACTTGCTTGATGGTAATGAAATAGTTCGCTTTTAAATATTATGTTGCGATAACTTTCTTTTTACTTTAATGTAAAATATTGCTTGATTTTAAGGTGCTTGGTAAAACAGGCTTTTAAATAAATCTAGTTACTTTTGGTTTTGAAACAATGTCACTTGCACATGATTGCTCAGACGGAATCAACGTACTAATGACGAGCAAACGGAACGAGATATGTATTAAAGAAAAAAGTTAGGTAAGGTATGGAACTTGACAATATCATAAAAATATGTTCGTGTCCAGGCTAGGATAACTTAAATGGTGAAGATCGTTCCCCGTTCGTTTAGTTCCTCCACCAGACGATGATGGCGCTATTGTAGGGATTTTGTTTTAGAAGGTTGTGGATATCCTAACGTTGGTAGTGGCAAAACATGTATTTAGAATGAGCGTGGGGAACGTTCTCTATCTTTCTCTCTCTGAATTCAACCGTACCAGCTAAGATGCGATAAAGATAAAAATATGACTTATGTGCTGATCCATAACAAAAATATCTTCCGGAGTCGGACCTAAGCGACATTGACATTTTAAAATTTTTTAAGTTTATTCTGCTAAAATGGTGATTTATTATTGCGTTCCCGGATGTAAGGTACATAGCGGGAAACGTGTGAAAATGCACAGGTTTCCAGAAAGCGACCCGGTAAGTTTTTTGTTTTTTTAGCGAAGTAATAAAAAGGGTGTATCGTAAAGAGCCAAAAAGGCATCTTGCGCCTATACTGTATACTGGTTTCAATTCGATTTTGTAGTAAGTCCAAATAGGTTATTGCTGTAAGGTTACCTTCCATAAAAAATTGTCCAATGATGTGATGCCCTACAATTCCCGCCCAAACATTTGTTTTTTGTGGATATTGCGTCCGAGTATGAACAAGACGATGCTCATTTTTTTTGGCTCCAATACCGGCAATTTTAAACATTTGGTTCGTTGTTGAGGGTAAATGTACATTCATCGGTAAAACAAATATTTCTCAAAAAATCCCTATTATTATTTACTCTTACCATTGCATTGCCTCAAAACAGAATACCATTCTCCGTTCTTCATCACCTTGCCGTAGCTCTCGATGTTTTTCTTACTTGCAAGGAAAATATTTAGTATGTTTTTTTTTTAAAGTGCGCAACACTGTGGTTTCATGTTTTCCTACGG
Source organism: Polydrusus tereticollis (assembly GCA_963920685.1). Taxonomy (NCBI): domain Eukaryota; kingdom Metazoa; phylum Arthropoda; class Insecta; order Coleoptera; family Curculionidae; genus Polydrusus; species Polydrusus tereticollis. The sequence continues at coordinate 20,077,960 of OY987326.1, read as the reverse complement.
CTTGCCCAAAAATCCTCGTGCTAATCATTTTATTTTCCTCCACGTGCAGTAAAATATGAAGATCTCTATTATCCCTTTCTTCAGCTCTATTGACATTCTGAGTTGAGCATTTACAGTTATTTACTACAGTGCCTTTGGAATCAAATTTAGTAATGATAAGTTTATTTAATTAAATGGAAGGGATAGGCTTATCAGGGAATGGAACTGAAGACATTTCAGACACTACTCTTAAACTGTTTCCTGTATAATACCACTTAATCATAGTTACTTTTTCCTTAATGGAATAGCTTATATTTAGCTATAATTAAAGCGCCTTCAATGAAAATGTTGTCACCGACGCTACTTTTCGTTTTGTCAATGCCAAATAATAATTTGCTGGTGTTTGCTGTATATATTACCTAAACTTTAAAAGTTTTGTAATTTTGCTATCATGTTTAATTGAATAAGTTAGCATTGCTTATTAAAATTTATTCAAACTTGGCACACGGGTTTATTATATTGGCTTCTCCAAAAAATTATAATACAATTTTTGTGTAAAATGCACAGGGGAGCCAATACTTAGCCACCTCAAAATTTACATGGGAGTTCCTATGTTCAAGTATTACAGCTCAAAATACTTGTATTATAATTTGGTTACATATTTGTGCAAACTAAAGAGAAAAACAAAATCCCCCTAGTCATCAGACCACCGCTCCATATTGCGTCGCTAAAAGTAAAATTACGTAGCCGTCATTCAGCGCTCATATTTAGACACAGGTCAAAAATATTTGTTTGATCATTTTGTAGGGGCACAATGAAATAAAGTCATGTCGCTTTTCATGAACGCCCGCTTGTCTGCGGGGAAAATTACCTGCGTGATGCGCTACGCAATTATTTCCATAAAGAAAAGCGTCGAATCTTCCGCACGTGCCACGCACGTGATTCTTTTAGCACCCTTCTGGATCAATTGATTAAATTACTAGGGCGTATCGTTGTATAAATTATATACTACCTGCCGGTTATATTAAATTCTATGATTCACTCAGAATATATTGAATTTGTTAAGGTGACGTTTACGTCGGATTTGCTTGGATGGTTGGGGATGCTTATAAAATCTCTTTTTCTATTTCTGCTCACTATTTTAAAAACGGTTCACTTTGTAAAAAAATTCGGATCTACGGGGGGGGGGGGGGGGGCTTACGGGGCTCAAGCATTAACCGGCTAACAACAACATAATTGGAGAATTTAAAACATGTTAAGGACTCTTTTAAACTTCTGGCAAAGCAATGACTTTTAGTGCCACTATTAGAAGAAGTGATTTCATAATTGCCCTGGAAGTCACCTCATTTTATCTTACATTTTAAACTTAAGCAAATTATTACAAAATCCTGAACAGGACCTTTCTGTAGCTCTATCGGAAATAGATTTAATCAAGAAAACTCTGAAACGTTTTAGGAAAACCAAGGAGATAATTTTAACGTCATATACTCTGAGTCTTGTGAAACTACAACAAAAATTGGTTGCACTAACACTATAACCATGCCCAGAGTATGTCAAAAACAAACATAGAGAAGCAACATCCCGGTTTCTAACGAAAAAGAGTATTTTAGAAAAATAATATTTTTACCTTTTTTGGATCACGTTAATACTCAATTGGCAGAAAGATTTGGTGAAGAATGTGAAGTATTAGGGGAAAGTGGGGTAATATCGCGCAGTGAGGTAATATTGCGCACCACATAACAAAAGAAACGAAGATCGAGAAGTGAAATCTGGCAACCCCTACGTTATTCCGTATCGGTAGCGGCCATCTTTTTAGTGACAAATAAGTCAGTCAGAATGGTAAACAAAGCTTGTGTGGATTGTAGTTTGTTTAGTTTTTGTAAATTTATTGGTTTTTATCGTGCGTTTAAGTGTTTGAAGGTGCTTTGAAGTGTTTGTGCCGAACTTTTGCTGATTTTCGATGGATTCCCAAGAAAAAATAAGGAGCAGATGTGCTTTAAATTGACTTTCTTTCAGTGTAAAAGCGATTTCAACATAAAATTTCATATGATTTTTCAGTGTAATAGAGGACAATAACGTCATCCGCGTCATCCTTCTGTCACTGAAACTGACCCCTGGAGATCAAAGGGACCGACAGCTCGTGTCGCTACTGTATAGTTCCGTTATACTGTGGCCACAGTAAGTCCGAAGTGTGCGTGCACGAGTTTTCGTTACAATTTTCAGTACTTAAGAAATAAGCGAGGTAAGCGTAGATTTTAAAACTATCGATCTTTCCTATGTACAAATATTTCCTGGCATATTTCGGGGATCTATCCCTATATCTGATTTTTATTTTTATACCTAAATAACGGAATTGTCGTTAGAAAACAAAAGCAAGGTCGATATGGGGCAATAATGCGCAGTGCGCGATATTGCCCCACAACATTGATTTCAAATTTTTTTTATTTCAGATGGTCAGAAACTATCAAAGAAAGACCCAACGACAGAGCTGGACCATCGAACAGCGTAATAATGCTTTGGCTACAATACGTTCAGGTGTTAAAATACGCGAAGCTGCAAGAAATTTCGGCATTTCCGAATCAACACTGCGCGACCATCCAAAATCTACAGAGTTGGCAGAACCTGGGTCAGAAGTTGACCGCTTGGGGAGGAAACCTCTTTTTACGAAACCACAAGAAGAGGAGTTAGCAAATCATGTCATGAAGCTGGCAAATTTATTTTATGGCGTAACTCCACGATAGTTGAGAAAAATAGCATTTGATTTCGCAGAAGCTATAATCACCTGCCTCATAAGTTCAACAAGGAATCTAAGCTAGCCGGCAAAGATTGGCTGTCGTGTTTTATAAAGAGGAATCCCCAGCTGAGTCTTCGACAACCAGAAGTCACAAGTCTGAACCGTATATCCTCATTTAATGCTGAAGCTGTTGGAATTTTTTTCAAAAACCTAGAAAAAGTTTTGACCAAGTTTAAATTTCAGAGCAATCGAATCTTTAATGTCGACGAATCTGGTATAACCATTGTTCAGAAAAAATCTGGAAAAGTTTATGCAAAAAAAGGACAGAAACAAGTCGGTGTTGCCATTTCAGCCGAACGAGGTCAAACGATTACAATTTTATGCGCTGTCAGTGCAGCAGGTACATACGTTCCCCCAATGATAATTTATCCGAGAAAACGGATGTCTCCTCAATTAGAAAAAGACGGCCCAATTGGTTGCATTTATTCCTGTTCTGACAATGGGTGGTCGAACGATGATTTATTCCTAAAGTGGATAAAACATTTTCAAAATTATGTGAAAGCTACGGAAGCTGACCCAATTTTACTTATCTTGGACAACCATGGAAGTCATATTTCATTGTCAATTTATAATTTCTGCAGAGAGAACCACATCGTACTACTTACAATTCCTCCTCATGCATCAAACCACCTGCAGCCGCTTGACTTAACGTTTTTTGGGCCACTGAAGAAAGCTCTCTTTGCTGTGTATGACTCTCATATGATTTCAACTGCACACGAAAGGATTACTGTATATAACGTGGCTCGTTTACTAAATCAAGCATACATGAAGGTAGCAACTATGGAAAACGGGGTCTCCGGATTCAAAGCTGCAGGGATATTTCCTTTCAACTCAGAAAAGTTTACTGAAGAGGATTTCGCAGCAGCTGAAGAATTTCGAGAACTTTTTTTGGACCCAGAAGAACGAGAGAGAAGTTTTAATCCAGCTTCTCCACAGATAGCCTTAACATCCATAGATGCTTTGAAAGCAAAACCTTCATCCTCTGCAGTTGCTCCGGAGTCAGCCCCATCAACGTCTTTAACTATTCAAGAACCCACACCATCGACATCCAAAGCAAATTTGCCATCATGTTTAGGTGTCAGAATATCGGATCTTGTACCGATTCCCAAGAAAGTAGTTAAGGCAGCGACCAAAAGAAAAATATCAAGGAAGCAACAATCCGAAATTTGGACTTCCACACCAATGAAAGCTACTCTCCTCGAAAAAGAAGCTAAGCGAAACCAGATAATTGAGAAACATAACGAAAACCTCAAGCGAAAAGTGAGTGCAGGTATAAAGGGACAGAAAAGAAGCAAAAAGAAAATAAAATGCATTATTATTATTATTATAATTCGGACTACAATGAATTTGCACTTCATGAAGAGGCTCCTGTAGCAAACGAGTTATGTGTCATATGTGGTGAATTCGGAAAGGATAGGGAGCTTTGGTTTCGTTGCATAAAATGTGCAATATGGATTCATTCAGAATGTTCTGGTTGGGGATCAGCTGCAGGGTACACATGCGATGGTTGTCGACTTAGCCTAGGCGCTGATAAAAAAAAAGAAGAATCAAAACGTCGTTTATTTTAGTTTAGAGTTTAGATAACAGAATATTCGATGTATAACTTTGGTAACAAGACTTATTTTTCCTATTTTTAGCGTTTATTTTAAAATTTCTTTCCATATTTTCTTTATTAAACTGCACGATATTACCCCACATACTGGGCGATATTACCCGACTTGAGGGGGCAATATCATGAAGTGCAGCTCTTGCATAATTTAATTATTTTTTTGTGTATTCGATTTCTTTTTAAATATATCCTATATGCTATCGTAAAGTAAACTTGTTGTATTAATATTTGCCAAGTTTAGAGCATTTTACAAGAAAAAATGTATATTTGATAAATCATTCCGCTTAGGTGCGCCGTATTACCCCACTTTCCCCTACCACTCGAAGGAATAACTCCATTTTATTTAGATAAATATACAGACGACGAAATTATATGCCAAAAAATACGAACAAGATTTGTAGAGTTCTGTTTTAGAATTGAAGGCAGAATTGGGCCTTTAAAAAGAAAAATGGATCGATTCTAGTACCAAACCCGAAACTTGCACCAATGCCCTGAACAATTGTTCTACAATGTGTTTGTCAAATATAAAAACTTTTGCCACATTACCTACCTATCACAACTGCCACTGGTGAAAGAAGCTTTTCTGCTTTAAAAGTTCTAAAATTTTACATCTGGTCTACAATGGGACAAGAGAGACTCAATAGACTAGCTTTAGCCTACATCTATAAAACACAAGAGGTGAACATTGATGACGTTATTAATTTATTTTGCCTGATACGACCACGGAGGTCGCTGACGTCGAACTGGACAGTTTAGATTTTTAGTTTTTGTTCCGTCAATAAATAGATATTTCGTACCATAATTCATTGTGCGCTAACCAGGCATGTATTCGATATAATATTTCATAAGCTTTCCAGGCAAATACATTTAAAAAAAAGTTCTACTTCCGTGCTAAAAATACCTTTCATTTGATAAGGGACTACTTAAAACATGAAACACCAAAATTCTTTCTCGTGAATGGAACCGCTGAAGCTAAATATTAGAATAATAGACAAAAAAGAAATTTGGTTGTGGTCAATAAAAATTTTCGCCTGCGGCGCTATTTTTGCACCTTCGGCGCACCTTGTTCATCTGCGCCTGCTAGCCTCCCCCCCCCCCGCCATTCCTAAATCCTGGATCCGCCCCTGGTTTCGTGCCTTATTATTATTTAACATAACCATAACTACTAATAAAATAAAAATAGAGTTATGTGATTCATCACAGAACCTCTTCATTCAGATTTTTAAATCTTTTTCTTTTAAATATATTTTTCTTTCAACTACTACGGTAACTAAAAATTAACTTCCATGAAAAAGTTTTTTTTCGTGATAGTTTTTCAAACCTGTTTATATGTTCTATACCGCGAGATTTAGATTTAGATGTTGCAAAATGGCGACAAAATGGTGAATTAAATCATACAATTCAGATGTTTTTTGCAGATTTGTATTACGAGAATAAGTTTTAACGCGCTTTTGACACGAAAATCTTCGCTCATTTGACACAGATGTGGGTGACAATCGAGTCAAATCGAATTGGTAAATGTTTTGTTTACAAAATAAAAGTAATCAAGTTTCAGTTTACTGTAGACAGCGGAGGATCTATGGTGACCTAGAGGACGCACTCTACGTCGGTCCCCCAGCTCAACGGGCCCCGCTTCTTACGGATTATAAATTGTAAGCATTATACAAGCGTTTTCGACAACAGAGTCACAGTTTAAAACGGGATATAATAAAGATTGGTCAAACATTTCACGAGACATAGACAACCACCAGCAGACAAATGATCACAAAAATTCAATTATAACGTGGTTTACACGCAAAGAAAATAAGATCACAATTGACAAGAAATTGGAAGAACAGGCAAGGGAAACTGAAACATTTTTTATTATATTAAGGGCTGTTTCTGTTTTAAAATTTCTGTCAGAGAGGTCTTGCACTTAGAGGCCATGGAGATAAATGAGGTTCTTCCAATAATAGTAGTTTTATGGGCATTACTGAGTTACTTTCGGAATTCGATCCTTTTTTGAAAGAACACCTACATAAATGCAAATCACAAGACACAAAAATCAACACAATATTTGTCCAAAACCATATACGAAGAGTTAATTGCCATTATGGGACAACTGGTGCTTACAACAATAAATCAAATAAATCAGGATGATGTTCAGTACCTACTACTCCTTAATTGTAGATTCCACTCCAGATTTAGCGCATATTGACCAACTGGCAATCATTGTTGTTAGTATTACTATCAAAGAACAGTGGCGCAGCCACGTGGGGCAGTTTTGGGGTGAGCCCCTCCCCCTCCTCCCCCCAGAGACCAAATAAATGTTCTCAAACAACGATTACAATATCGCTTTTTACTCCCTTAAGGATAATATTATAGTCGTCTTACGGTGTATTATATACTACTATACGCACCCAAAAGATTTTTTCGAACCACGACAACCTCGCTTACAACCAACGCTCTTAGATCGATTGTGGGAAGAGCATCACAGGTGCAGAGTTAAAACTAAATACGTAGTTACTGGAATTTAAGGAAGTATTAAAAAGCCATTAATGCTGGTATGTATTTATTATTGATACAGCTATTATAAAATAAATTAACGTTAAACAAATATAAGTAAGTTTTTGTCTGTATTCAGATCCATTGTCCTAAGCAGGTCTTATAGTATCGGCCACAGCATTGTCCCGAAGTATTGGCCACACTTTTAACATACTTTTAATCTATTTATTTCACTTGCAGTTACAAAATAATGGAGAAGGAGAAAGTAAATGTCTCGAAAAAGAAGAAAAGGGAAAACTGGGATCCTAAAATAATGTATAAGACGGTGGAGAAGGGTTTAAACCAAGAAATGAGTGCCTGCCAAGCAGCCAACCGTTATCAAGTTCCAAGGACTACAATAAGGGACAGAATTGGCTCCTTTAAAAATAGCAAATAACTTTTAAGCCCATGATGGTCCACTTTCAGCAAACATTTAGGCCCCCAATGAAGAGGTGTTAGTATAGCACGTTAAAGACTTGGCAAATAGGCTAATGCCTTTAAATAAAAATTAATTTCTTGTCTTAGCTTTTCAACTTGCTGAAAAATTAAAAATCCCTCATCAATTTAACAAGGACAAAAGATCTGCTGGAAAAATTATAAATTTATGCAAAGACACAGCGACTTATCACTGCGAACTGCCGAATCCATCAGCTTGATGAGAGCTGTAGGCTTTAATAGACCCCAAGTGGATAATTTTTTTGAATATCTTCGGGCTTTCTTAGATAAGTTTCACTTTATCGCTTACAGAATATGGAACTGCGATGAAACGGGTATCAGTATTGTCCAGAAACATTCCAAAGTTATAGCGACAAAAAATCAAAGACAACTTGGAAAACTAACCACTGCTAAGCGCGAAAAAAACTTAACAGTACTATTTGCTATGAGGGCTGGGGGCCAGTTTGTGTTTGTATTTATTTTTCCGTGACAGCAAATGAATGGTCAATGCTCCTAATAAAAGTGTAGCCACAGTTCAACCAACTGGCTGGATGAATGCCGAAATATTTTTGAAATAGATTACCCACTTCGCTAAATATGCGAATCCTGCTGAGCAATGCCTAACTTTGTTGATACTTGATGGGCATTCTAGTCGCAAGGACTTGGAAGTCATCCGATTTGCAAGAAAACATCATATTCACATGTTGAGTACGCCTTCCCATAGTACCCATACAACCCATAAATTACTGCCATTGGATCGCACCTCTATGAAGCCATTTAAAACCGCTTGCAATGATGCGTGTGATTTATAGATGAGAGCAAATCCTGGACTCCGGATTAGTGAATATGAGATAGCAGGGCTCGTTGCTTCGGTTTTAAATCGAGTTCATCGGGCAGACATCCCTGTTAATGGTCTTCGCTGCACTGGAATTCGCCCAATTAATAAAAAGATTTGTAATGATAAAAGTTTCTTTCATCCGATATATACAAACGCAGAATATAATTCACTATCGTCTAAAGCAACAGAATCTTCCACTTTCCATCAGGTGGAACCGGAGCTTTCAATTTCCTTTCAGCCAGAACCCCGATCTCCAACTTTTGATCGTCCAACTTCCCATCAACCAGAACATAAACCTTCAACTGCTCATTAAATGAATTCTAGTACAAATCCTTAATCAGTGGAACTTTTTAAGTCGTTTGTCACAGATTTGTTCCCAGTTCCTGACGCTTCCAAACAAAGGGCTGGTAAACGTTGCCGTAAAGCAGAATAAAGTGAAATTTTGACGGATTCACAAGAACATGCTATACCTAGGTGAAAGGAATTGAAAAAGAAAGAGTGGAAGCATTGAAACGCGGTAAAAAACTATTATCTGGAAAAGACGTTAGTAAAAACAGCAAGAAAGGCGAGAAAAGAATTCAAGCCAGGCAGAAAAAATAACACCCAAACAGACAACTTGTCCTGGGAGTCCAGGTATCTTGCGATGAAGACCGGATTTTGTATGGAAATTGTAAGAAGTGGGTTCATGAAGCTTGTGCCGATATTTCAGGGGCGTCAAATGAATATTTTTTTTTTGTTTGTTTTATGGCTCTGGTCGTACCAATTGGCCAGCATATCTCTTTGTATACGCTTATGAGCTTTTTGTTTTTCCCTTTACAAGATTTACTGAGATTTATTTTACAATCTACTTCTAATCCTAAGTACTTAATTCTATTTAATTGATGCATTGCAATGTTGCATTTTTATTTTTTTTTTCTTTCTTTTTATTTTTTTTTTTTTCATTTCTTAAATATCTAGATTTATTATCTTTTCTTTTCTATATTTTTTTTTCTTTTCTTTTTGCCTCATTTTTTTATTATTATTATTCATTTCCTGTTTTTTATTTTATTTTTTATTTTTTTTTCATAGTTTTATATTTCTTTTCGCAATAAATTTATATAATAGTCTGTATATATTAATATTATTTTTGACCAATAAGCTTTCTAAGTTAAATGGGAATTGAACATAAGTTTTAAGGTCCTTAAAGAGTTCATCTAAACATAATTGATTTCTACTACACCCTAGTATAGTGTGTTCCAAATATCCTACCTCTCCACACTCACAGTGGTCACCCATCTGTACACCTATTTTTTTTTGTGCGTTGGATACAGCGCGTGGCCACTGCGCACCCGTGAAATGGTTCTGATGAAACCTCGATTTGAGACATTCCCAAACCAAGGTTTTTTGTTTATTTTCGGAAACATCTTTCGATAGGTGTAACCTTTGCTTGATTGGTTATACTGTTCCTGCCAATTCTCATACATTCGTTCCTTAGAGATCATAAATATGTCTGTATGGGGAATATAAAAATCAGGTACAAAGCTTATTATTTTAGTGGCTTCTTTAGCCAATTTATCTACAATTTCATTTTCCACAATTCCGATATGGGCATTGACCCAGACAAAAGTTACTTTTTTATTAAGAGTTTTTAAGATTTTATATACATTAATTATTTTTTTTACAATATAATTGGCAGGAACCTTGTGAGAACAATTTAGCAGTGCTTGGAGAGAGCTTTTACTATCAGAAAATATAACAAAATTGGTATTGTCCTGATAATCCACACAATAAAGGAGCGAATTTGCGATTTTTGCATTCTTCGCTAATATGGCCGATACTGAAAGCTATTTGCCTATAACCTGATTTTTTATATTGTGCTACCCAGACGGCTCCCTATATTCCTGGAATATTCCCCTATCTGCCAACAGGCTATAATATCTTGCAATATTCCTGGAATATGCACAGAATATCTCAAATGTATCTTATCTCATAAGAATATTCCATATATTATTATATGCCTGGAATATGCCGCGGGTATATTTATACGATATGCATTGTGGAATATATTCAATTATTTTTTTTTAATACTTATTGATAATAATATATATAATATAAATATCTATACAGAGTGATTGCGGTCTTAAATTCTATTTTTACATAACTTGATCACAAAATTATTTCTGGTTTCTGGGACTTGATGTAGGGATAGGAGCTATTTATTTATAGATAATATAGAGGAAGGTGCTAAGGTGCATATATGTGTGCACCTAATTAAAAAACAAATTTAAATATGAAAATGTTTTAGACTTCGTAAAGTTTCTGGGTAGGCATTTTTTGCATTTTATTAGTATTTTGTTAAAAATGAAACTTGATTTTTTATTATATTATTTAGTCAATTTTTGGATTCGAGCGGTGATAAACGAATTTGGCGTTTTGTACGGTGTTGCGAGATTCCGCGTTTTAACCCTAAATTAAATTCTAAACTAACACATATTATGATTGCAAATAAATTTATACTGAAAGATTATATTTTATATATACAGGGTGTTATGGAAATGACTTATTATTTTTTAACCCGTAAATCTATAGGTCGAGCCGAATTGGGGAAAAATTGCGTTAAATGGCGCTCTAAGCTAGAAATTCGAGAAAAATGCCTTCAAAAATTTAGCTCAAAACACCTACGCGCCAATGACCCAAACAGCTGATTCGTACTACTTGTCAAAAAAAAATTGTTGACAAAAATCTGACAGTTACTGTCAGATAGTCTTTAGATATCGTCAGCCCAAAACATGTGTTTTGACCAGTGTTGCCACATTTACTACATCAGTTTCATCAGATAACCTTTTTTGAATATTTAATTTTTTCTACTTAACTTTAATATGCTTTAGTTTCTACCCTATTACACGAAAAATTGTCTACGTATTGCTCTAGTTTTATTTGTACATACCTTGAAATAAAAAACATATCGGCAAGAAATCCACGTTATACCGTTACCATTTCAAATGATTCTAGCGGGACATTTATTCACTTTAACAACACATTAACTGTTCGGGACATTATCAAGTTATTAGCTCTTTAATTCTGTGTTATTAATACAAGAAATTACTAGTTATAGACTTAGAAATACTTTATAACAAAATCCGGATTGAAAACAACGCGACACACGTTTGATACGGTTATGTTCTTTCTCTTCTTCTGTGACTTCTGTTCTTCTTGGTAATGATAATAGCTGGCTCATTGTCGTCAAGACAGGTGGCCATTGCAATTAAGAATAATAATTACGGTATCCAATCCAGTCCTCTTAACTGGACACACAACATTTAAACACGATAGTCCAGGGGGCGGGAAATGTGATTTGTTGCTGTTCTGTGATTGGGTACTGAGCAGTTCAAAGTCAATGAGCGCATTCGGGAGACGAAACTGCTCCGGAGCAGTTCCTAAATCGTCTTGTTGTGTCGACCGCTACTTTTACGACACTTTCCAACATGTTACGGAACGGTCGCCATTTTGGGTAGCATCTTTCACTTCCGCTGCTTGGAGAGAGCGGTTCGTTATGTCAATGGGGAAATGACGTATGCAACAAAAGTTTGGTTACGAAGAACGTAGTAAATAGAATGGAGGAACAAAACATATACATTAAACAGGAAAACGTACTTTTTAACTGCCACCAAAGAGTTTCAACCAAGAGATGAGTATATTGGTAAGCTTCACAAAACAAGAAAGGTTAATGTTTGTTACGCACAGCTGATATGGATTTGACATTTGAACCAAACGTGATGATCTTTTGGTCGAAATCCATGGAAGCCGACGAATCGGTAGCGGTTGGATCATAACCGGTAACCACTGCGGAGCAGTTTCGTCTCTCGAATGCGCCCAATGGCTTCATATGTGGCTTCATAAATTTGTTTTTAATATCATTTCTTATTATTCATTTACTTGCAACGGCATAAAATTTGTTTGCGTTTTGCTGCTGGAGTGTATAGTTGTTGAATAATGTGATACACATGTGATGGGAATGTTTTGTGATGTGATAGTTTATCTGTGTAAATTTCCAGACATAGGGCTTGTTGTTGGTATCTAAGATTTTTACTCAGCGAAGTATTATGATAGCAATACAATTTCATGGGGTGAGTAAAAACTATACCTATTGAATAAGGCTTGTTTAATTGAAATCGCAGTATAGTTTTTGATTTAATCTTTTTTAAAAAACCTAAAAAAAAGATTTTCCCGAATACTTGGCAACGTCGCAAGGTAATCAGCTGTCTGTAGAAATTCCGCCAATTTGTCATGTCAAAAACACGTGTTTAGGGGTAATGAACTTTCATAGAGGCACAGATGGTCCGGTTTTAAGGTATTTTACAAAATTCAAAATACTTCCGATTTTAGAAAAAAAAACTATCAAGTGTAACTCTAGGCCACCCCAGGAGTGGCCCCTTAAAATATAATAAGTCATTTCCATAACACCCTGTATGTGCTTAATTGAGGACTGCTCTTCTAGAAAAAAATTAGCAATCGTTATTTTTTTAATAACAATTTTTTTAACACAAGTTTAACTAATTTCTGTTGCGTAACTCGGAAACGCTGCCTGTACGTCACAGAACTGACTGAACCTGCTTTAGTTTTTTTTTCACCTTGTTTTAAAGAGTATCTAGTTTTTAGGTTTTAGTTTTTTTTTATTTATAAAAATAAAAAAAAATATTAATTTTAGTGATGTTTTATTATACCAAATTTGTAACTCTACGTACTAAACTAACTGACCTGACCTAAATTAAATATATTTATATGAAAAAGAAAAGAAAATGAATATTCTTAGCATATGCCATTAATATATTTTGGCAGATTAAAAGATATTGCAGGCATATATTTCATGGTCATATGCCCTGGCAGATATGGAACATTTATGGGATATTCCAATATGCCAACGGAATGTTCATGGAATATGTATGGAATATGTTTTTGCCGTCTGGGTATTATATTAATTAAAAGTATTATTTTCTAACTTCGTTGCTGTTTTATTGACAATATTTACAGCTAAGGTATTCTCCTATATATTCCAAATATTTAGGTGTCAGTACTGTAGGACTCTTCTCTACTCTTTACTAATTTAAGGTTTGTTCGAACACGACTAAAAACCGTATCAGTTAAAAAAAATGAAAGTGAAATTAAACAATTTATCATACATCTGTTTAATGCAAATATTAGATAGGACACAAATCCGAAATTTGAGCGTGGTCTCCACAAATTTTCGCCTGCAGCGCTCCTTAAAATTTTTCCCTGGTTCCACGCCTGTACCGAAGTACCGATGAGCCTTGCTAGCAATTCACACCATAGATACCATTAGTATATAACAAATACATAATAGGACCAAGAACACTGTGCCCTGTGGAACTCCTGCAGACATCTTTTGTAATTCTGAATTATGTTCCTGTTGTTTCAGCCAAAACATTTGCTCTCAAATACAGGATTTGCAGTGCTGCATCAATGGCAAGCTTTAATTGATCTTCTGCAGTGGTCTCATATGCCAGACTTTGTCAAAAGCCTGGGCAAGATCGAAATAAACAGTTTCACACCACACAGACTTTCTGTTCTTCTAATGAATTTTCAATGCTATTTGTGAAATGCTAATCTCTGAAGCCAAATATATTCTTTTGAAGTATATTCGTTCAAGGAATCTTCTCACGATTGGAAGAAGCGAAATAATTTTAGAACAGGCAAAACTAAAAAATTAAAGTGACATACCTATTCTTTATTACAAAATTAATTTCAGTATTGTTTATAGATTTATTCTGTATAGAAAACTAGTATCCGCCAATGTGTCAAGAATATTGCGTTTTTGATATTTTATCTTCGCGCCGCTTGATCCAATGATGATTTTCAAATAAAATAGGAGTCGCAACGGGGATCCAAATCTTGCGCGAAAAAAGCAACTTGAGCTTCCGTTATACTGTGCTTGAGCTATCGCTTTAGAAGCGGGTAAACTGGTCTAAGCCGGAAGTATTATTTTCGATTGCATCACCACAGCAATGGTTAATAAGCTGTGGCATCACATTGTATTATTGACGCATTTAAATCACAATTTCATGAAGTCAATAATTTATTTACCAATTTAAAGAAATAATATTTATATGTTGAATTTCGAAAGAAAATCAAAACATTCACCCATAGATATTATTAAATATTAATAAAAATTTCAACAAAAAATACTTGCACAATGTATGGACGATCTTGACCATCATAATATGGAAAAATACAAGGTTGTCGGAATAGGCTGATAGCAGTATTGCGAAAAGTATACAGGGTGAGTTTTAAGTGTTACAAAGGTGGTATCAAAAACGGTTTAGACTAACCATCTTAGTAAATTTCTGGGAAAATAATTGATGCACAGGATATACAAGTTTGCCTACCCTATGTCTCCCTCTAACCACTCAACCACCTAGTACGTAGTTTTCACTAACTGAAGTAAACAGTAAACCACCTTGCATGTTAAATTGAATTAAGTATTCTTGACAAAATGGTGAGCTATTAAATGATTTTATGAAGTAACCCATCAATGAATCTATCCCAGAAAGTCTGTTTTGATTACGTAATAAGGTCTTTACAAACGAACAATATATAGCTGAGGTGCAGCTGATGTACCGTGGCGAGAAATCGGAACAAAGCCGTTAATTTGTCAATGTATCGTGACATCTGTGGTGATTGCGCTACTCACAGTCCATGTTTTTAATTTTCTTTCATTTGTTATTATATCAATTTGTTGTCTTAAAAATAATGTGATATTGTTAAATGTTGCAACCCAATGACGTATGATATCTTGAATAGCTGCCTTCCTTTTATCTCTAAATAACAAACGTGTTTATTGTATTCTATATTTAAATCATCGCCGCTGTAGCCAAGCCGCTGACGCCCAAAAGGATCAATAATTGATTCTGGTGTTATTATTGATTATACCATTGTTTTAAAAAAAATGTGCTTTGTTTTTGTTTATTTTCTAATTCCAATGGTAATTTAACTTAAACTTGACATCAGATGAAAGCACCTAATTGCATGAAAGGTTATTTCGTAAAAAAGCATGGATTGAAATAAAAACTATACAATAAATTTTTCAAATTTTGATGAGAATCTGTAAAATATTTCATTGATTTAAAATAGATTTCAAGCTCGATTTAATTTTTTCTGCTAAATTTCTCAAAATAGCGTAAGTGATTATAACGGAGGGGAGACTGTCAATAACGAGATGAGGTTTGATATTTATTATTTTTTACTTTAGTCACAGTTTTAATCTAAACAGGTTCTCAAAACATCGCTCTAAATAGCTTCTCTGACTTTTCTCATAGCTTCTTTATTACCTTTCCTTTTACGTTTAATAAAGTTGCCTGTTGATCTTTGGCCTTCCTTCACTCTTTCATTTATTTCTTCGCCCTTTTTAATTTCTGTAAGATATTGTTTATGTTGATTATGAAAATATGAAAATTTATTGTTTATTTAGATTTTAGTTGTAGCAAAAGCTTTCAATCTGACATAATTAACAAGGTATTACCACGAAAAATTTTTTTAGGTGCCACACCCTTTTTTGAACTCTCAAAATTTAGAAATTCTGCGTTCGACAGCCCGACCCGAAAAAACATAGAAATAAGCACATGTTTATATATAAACGCCAATATTAATAAAGGGTGGAAAAGCTAGAGAGCCTAAGTGCCAAAAATATAATTATGCAGGAGAGCGAATTTAAATTTTTGGCACTTAGGCCCCCTAGCTTTTGCGTGCTGAAAAGGTTTTGAATTTTAGGGCTTAAGTACCATTTTTTACCGAAAGTTTTACGTAAAATACACTATGTATTAATACTGAGCATTGAACAACACACTTAAAATGAAAGAACAAGCTAAACTAGTTTGGAAAACATCTGTAGAATTCCTTATATACTTCTTTACCAAGATACGGCATCATCTCCAATAGATTTTTCCTCTTTTCTTGGTTTATTACTACTCCTTTCGATTTTTCCAGGAACGCTGCTTATTTTAAGTCTTGAAATGTCTTTCCTTTTTTTTTAAATATTTTAATTTTATCCCAGTTTTCGGATGTGCTATTTGAAGTTTTCATTTCTATATATCCTTCCCGTCAAAGTATTTCAAAAATTCTAATTCCTGTGACTTTAGAAGTATTCATATTTTTGGTATTTATAAGTGCCGCCTGCTGAATTTCAAAAAAGTGCCTGACTGAATCCATATGTGAGACTTTAAAAGGGTTATGGTATCTCGCAGTTCTTACAATATCGTATAATTCTGAGGGGATAAAAGCTTTCGTATTGCGCTTCCTTTTCTGTATTGCACTGTGCCCACTTAATATAAATAAATACCATCATGTAATTTTTATTCTGATCAGTGCAGTTGTCTGACCAGATGACCAGCCTCATGCCCCATGGCCTCATGCCACATACACATGCAGGCCTCATTAATATTGCTACCGTGTACTGCCAAGTTGTAGTACGAGAGCTGTCTTTTGTAAAACATGTCACTATGGGTTAAGGTTAGAACGAACATAACCTGTTGTAAATCTATGAAAATGACAGTAAACTGAGTGGATGGCAAGGTATAATCTGAAATATCATTTTGCATATCTTCAAGAGCAGCTTTGTATTTGCGATGATGCAAATCTAATTTTACTTTGGCTTCCGAACTTTCGGAGTTATTCATATTAATGGAACCTGCCAATAAATCACGCGTCTTGCATGTGTCTGTTGACCGATGAAACGACAGTAAAGGTCGATTTATAAAACTTTTCGTCGCTGTTCCCGTTCGTTGTCACTGCTCCCGCTCGTCGCCGCCGTTGGATAGGTATTCATAAAAAAGTCGAACTACGAACTGCGCCGCAATAACAAAGAATGTTTGAGGTTGACATTTTGTAATGTCAGTGGAATTATTGTATTTTCTTTTTAAGGATCATAGGTATTCGTTTATTTTAATCAATCTACAGATTTTCTTTTACAAAGCGTGATGTAAGTACCTTATTTTATTATATGATATTAATGTTTTTTCGTAGTATAAAATATGAGGTAAATTAACGGTGTCTAACTAATTACCGAAATTGTAGGAATATTGAAAATCTTGAATTGGGAGCTGGGGCACTAGGTATCGTAATGTGTCTCTATGCCATTTTGAAGTTGAAAGGAAGAAATAGTAGACGATTCAAAGTCAGACCTATTAATAGGGCACGAAGGACTAGGGGAAATTTTCATTACTATAAAAAAATGAAATTGTGGGACCCAGAACAGTTTTTTAAATTTACAAGAATGACTGTCGCCATGTTTGAGGAATTATTGGAAAAAATACGACCTCGTATCCAAAAGGACAAGAGAGGAGGTTGTATTAATGCTGAGGAAAGACTTGTTTTGACTTTGCAGTAAGTCAATTTTATAATTATTTATACAAGAATTGTGTAATTGTAAGTAAAATAATTTGTAGGTTTCTGTCACAAGGTTCTTCAATGCAAAGTTTGGCTTGGACTTTTAATCTTGGTTTAAGTACGGTACACACCATCATCCACGAAACATGTCAAGCTCTGTGGGATATTTTGAGCCCTGAATACTTAAAATCTCGTGAATCTGAACAAAGGTGGCTAAGCATAGCATCAGATTTTGACAAAATATGGAACTTTCCACACTGCCTAGGTGCCATTGATGGGAAGCATGTGACTATGCAAGCTCCAGCTCATAGTGGTTCTTTATTTTATAATTATAAGAAAAGATTTAGCATAGTTTTACTAGCTGTCTGTGATGCTAATTATATGTTTACCCTAGTAGACATAGGAGCGTATGGCTCACAAAGCGATGGTGGTGTTTTCAGGAACAGTACTTTTGGAAAGAGGCTAGAAGCTAAAACCATGAATGTCCCTGGAGCAAAACAGTTGGCAAATGGGCCAACAATGCCCTATTTTCTTGTAGGTGATGAGGCATTCCCACTAAAGGAATACATAATGAGACCCTTCCCCGGACGGAACCTGGCACATCAAGAAAAAATTTTTAACTATCGCCTTTCTAGGGCCCGCCACACCATTGAAAATGCTTTTGGTATACTTGTGGCCAGATGGAGAGTACTAAAAACTGATATTAATGCAAAGGTGGAGAATGTTGACAACATTGTCAAAGCAACTGTTGTTCTCCACAATTTTTGCAAAATGAAATTTGATGGCAATGTGGGAAATATGTACTGCCCTATGGGATTTGTGGATTCAAATGATGAGCCCAGTGGGAGTTGGAGGAAAGAGCAAGACCCCTTGTGTAGTGTTGGAAGGCAAGGCTCAAATCGCGCCAAAAAAACCATATATGAAATAAGGCAAAAGTTATCAGAGTATTTTACTTCCAAACATGGGAGTGTATCATGGCAAGATGATATTAATAGTGGACGTCAGTTTCAATAGTCAATGTTTAGTTTAATAAGTTTTGTTTTGTAATCCATGCAGTTATTATGTATATAAGATAAATATAATATATATAAGTTCTAAAATGTTAATATCTTTAATTAATATCATTATTACTTTAAAATACACATATTCATTACCATATTCTATATACTCTGCATCCATAATTAAATTCACAGCAGTACACGATACACAAACACAAAAGAGTTTTTAAATTATAATCCTCTTATCTGTTTTGTGTTATAATCCACAAAATACAATGTCTATGCAATCAAAATGGCAAAACACTCTGTACTCTAACCCTAAAATCACTTCCTTCAAAACATCAAACCATATGTCGAAAATTTCTTTCTTCTCATTGGCCAGAAGTGGGAACGACGAACGACCAAGGTCAGTGGGAACGACGCGATTTAAAAATTGGCCAATTCAGAACTACCAACGGGAGCGGTGGCGGCTTTTCTGAATGTATACGCTGTTTCCCCTTAGGTTAAATAGCGACGGGAACGGCGGCGACGAGCGGGAACAGCGACGAAAAGTTTTATGAATCGGCCTTAAAGGTCGATTTATAAAACTTTTCGTCGCTGTTCCCGTTCGTTGTCACTGCTCCCGCTCGTCGCCGCCGTTGGATAGGTATTCATAAAAAAGTCGAACTACGAACTGCGCCGCAATAACAAAGAATGTTTGAGGTTGACATTTTGTAATGTCAGTGGAATTATTGTATTTTCTTTTTAAGGATCATAGGTATTCGTTTATTTTAATCAATCTACAGATTTTCTTTTACAAAGCGTGATGTAAGTACCTTATTTTATTATATGATATTAATGTTTTTTCGTAGTATAAAATATGAGGTAAATTAACGGTGTCTAACTAATTACCGAAATTGTAGGAATATTGAAAATCTTGAATTGGGAGCTGGGGCACTAGGTATCGTAATGTGTCTCTATGCCATTTTGAAGTTGAAAGGAAGAAATAGTAGACGATTCAAAGTCAGACCTATTAATAGGGCACGAAGGACTAGGGGAAATTTTCATTACTATAAAAAAATGAAATTGTGGGACCCAGAACAGTTTTTTAAATTTACAAGAATGACTGTCGCCATGTTTGAGGAATTATTGGAAAAAATACGACCTCGTATCCAAAAGGACAAGAGAGGAGGTTGTATTAATGCTGAGGAAAGACTTGTTTTGACTTTGCAGTAAGTCAATTTTATAATTATTTATACAAGAATTGTGTAATTGTAAGTAAAATAATTTGTAGGTTTCTGTCACAAGGTTCTTCAATGCAAAGTTTGGCTTGGACTTTTAATCTTGGTTTAAGTACGGTACACACCATCATCCACGAAACATGTCAAGCTCTGTGGGATATTTTGAGCCCTGAATACTTAAAATCTCGTGAATCTGAACAAAGGTGGCTAAGCATAGCATCAGATTTTGACAAAATATGGAACTTTCCACACTGCCTAGGTGCCATTGATGGGAAGCATGTGACTATGCAAGCTCCAGCTCATAGTGGTTCTTTATTTTATAATTATAAGAAAAGATTTAGCATAGTTTTACTAGCTGTCTGTGATGCTAATTATATGTTTACCCTAGTAGACATAGGAGCGTATGGCTCACAAAGCGATGGTGGTGTTTTCAGGAACAGTACTTTTGGAAAGAGGCTAGAAGCTAAAACCATGAATGTCCCTGGAGCAAAACAGTTGGCAAATGGGCCAACAATGCCCTATTTTCTTGTAGGTGATGAGGCATTCCCACTAAAGGAATACATAATGAGACCCTTCCCCGGACGGAACCTGGCACATCAAGAAAAAATTTTTAACTATCGCCTTTCTAGGGCCCGCCACACCATTGAAAATGCTTTTGGTATACTTGTGGCCAGATGGAGAGTACTAAAAACTGATATTAATGCAAAGGTGGAGAATGTTGACAACATTGTCAAAGCAACTGTTGTTCTCCACAATTTTTGCAAAATGAAATTTGATGGCAATGTGGGAAATATGTACTGCCCTATGGGATTTGTGGATTCAAATGATGAGCCCAGTGGGAGTTGGAGGAAAGAGCAAGACCCCTTGTGTAGTGTTGGAAGGCAAGGCTCAAATCGCGCCAAAAAAACCATATATGAAATAAGGCAAAAGTTATCAGAGTATTTTACTTCCAAACATGGGAGTGTATCATGGCAAGATGATATTAATAGTGGACGTCAGTTTCAATAGTCAATGTTTAGTTTAATAAGTTTTGTTTTGTAATCCATGCAGTTATTATGTATATAAGATAAATATAATATATATAAGTTCTAAAATGTTAATATCTTTAATTAATATCATTATTACTTTAAAATACACATATTCATTACAATATTCTATATACTCTGCATCCATAATTAAATTCACAGCAGTACACGATACACAAACACAAAAGAGTTTTTAAATTATAATCCTCTTATCTGTTTTGTGTTATAATCCACAAAATACAATGTCTATGCAATCAAAATGGCAAAACACTCTGTACTCTAACCCTAAAATCACTTCCTTCAAAACATCAAACCATATGTCGAAAATTTCTTTCTTCTCATTGGCCAGAAGTGGGAACGACGAACGACCAAGGTCAGTGGGAACGACGCGATTTAAAAATTGGCCAATTCAGAACTACCAACGGGAGCGGTGGCGGCTTTTCTGAATGTATACGCTGTTTCCCCTTAGGTTAAATAGCGACGGGAACGGCGGCGACGAGCGGGAACAGCGACGAAAAGTTTTATGAATCGGCCTTAAGGGTTGTGCAAGCCGCAAGCTGTCACTTTAAGTTTGATATTCCGTTCCACTGACACTTCTTTTATTTCTTTCTTTTTTCCTATTTATTTCAATCTAAATTTCGACGTTTTCTTCCATGGCTACTAAAATGTAATGCAAACCAGTTCGAAAAAAAGGTAGACTATGGAACAATGCGGCAGCAAGCCAGCAAGTAACGTTCTGCGTCGTTGGCACTTAGGTCCACTAGCTCGACCTGCCGTCAATTTTATATCTATAGACGGTTTAAATAGGAATATGGACTTAGGTCTCTTATCGGACATCAATATAAGTATGTAGGTCTGTTTTATGCAAAGAAGTTCAAATCTTGATTTTTGGCACTTAGGCTCTCTAGCTTTTCCACCCTTCATTTGAACTTTAAATATTAGTTTTTTGAAGGTATCTATAACGATCTAAAAAATTTGAAATAATGTTTCGTGTTGTTTGTTGCAAATCGAGAACACGGTCCAGACCCCTCGGACCCCCCCCCCCCTAAATACGCCACTGAACGGAGTTGACGATTTTTTCTAAATATCTCACCTTATATGAAGACCTAATAGGTTATGTACGCAACCGCCACGAGCAAGAAAACGGGATTTAAAGCAAATAACAAGTGTAGACGCGATTTTACATTAACAAATTATTTAAAACACTTAGCGGAGTTGAAAAATGATTTTCACGACACAACATAGAACTACACCGAGATATAATATATTTTTTAATTTAATTAGCGGACTTCTGAAATATTGGAGAGGACATGCGTTTATGTTATTTTATAATAAATATTCAACAATCCTATGAAGATGCCTATTCCACTTTAGTTTTTTTTTTATGCACTGAGTTACACTTTAGTTATACTGAAACTGCTAAAAAGTTTTTAGCATCACTTTAAATAAGGAATGAAACACAAAGTCTTCATCAGTTTAAATGTAATTTTTCCCAAATAATATAATATCTACCATAAAATTTTATATATATTTTTTTTTATGATACGGCACTGCACTGCAGGGTTAATCCTTTATAGCGCCCTGCGAGCGGTGTGTGTGCGCAAAAAACGACTCACGTTAGTCTTGAATCTTTAGAGATTTATACTCGTTGGGGAAGACGGCCTCAGGGAGTTCGTTCCAAAGGGATGGTGTTTTCCAGATAAAAGAATTTTTAAATAGTGTCGTTCGAGGGACACTAAGCTGAACCATGTATTTCTACCATGTACTGCTCTGGGTGGAATCGAGCTCGCAACTACATTTGAGCACTTGTCATGAAAATATTTGTAATACAGACTTAAGTCGCCAATCTGCCTTCCATGGTCAATGCTTACCAGGTTGACTGTCAGATCATGGTCAACGATCGAGTTAATGGCTCTTCTATAAATGGAATCTAGCAATCTTAGGGTATGTTTAGGAGCAGAGCCTCAAATATGCGAACAGTACTCCAGCGATGGTCGAATTTGGGCTTTATAGAGCATCAAAGTTGTTGGGTGTATAGAGGTTCTTAGTTCGAGAAGTATTCCAAGCTTCTGCGAGGCTACCTTAGCAATGGCCGCAACCTGACTATGCCAAGACATATGATAATCCAAATTGACGCCCAATAAATGAATAAAATATGCCAAGGGAATGGAGTGTCCCGCCATGACTATATAGAAGTTTTATTTTTTTCCAAACGATCGCTGTATAGTAAAAAGGGGGTGAGCCGACAATATAGACCCTTGAGGTAGATGTTGGCTCACCCGACATCGCTCGGTGAAATACCATCGCATCGGCTTAGGTGGCGTGAAGTTGCTCTTTGAGCTAACGTTTCGCCACTGTGCCGATGTCTCTGGTTTCCAGGGTGGGAAATATACAAAAAAATGCTACGATGATGGTTCCAAGATCAATGTATTCCGGAGTTAAAAACGCCCCCCGATCGGATCTCTAGGTGGGGGCGGGTCCTGGCACCTTATCAAGAAAAATTATCCAATCATCCACCATGTCCAGTAGCCATGCGGGTCCTTCGAACAATATTCTAAATGGAAATGGTGTGAAAACTGGAGTTGTTAAAAGACCCGAGATTAGCAGCTTCAAAATTGACTTCTGCAATATAAGAGGACTGAACTCGAACATCAATGCAGTCCATCAACATCTACAATCTACCAAGCCTCATGTACTTGCACTAACTGAAACCAAAGTCAGATCATCGATTAATACGGTCAGCTATTTATATCCTGGGTACGACTTCCATTACCGATTTAGGCAGAATTTTGGCCTTTGTCTCTTTGTCCGGAGTGATATTTCTTGTCAACGAGAGGAGACACTCGAGCCCAACGACTTTGATGTAATGTGGTTTAGAATATCAACGCAGAGATTTACTAAATTCATCTGCTGCCTTTACCGGCCGCCAAGTGATACGCATTATAGAGACTTGTTCTCCTCTCTTGCTAATACTATCGACTTTTTGCAAACCCACCATCCCAATTCCGAAGTTGTCATCTTTGGCGACTTCAACGTTCATAATGTCAACTGGCTCAAATACTCAAACATGACCGACGAACAAGGTCGTGAAGCCGAATCCTTTGCCATCAGCTCTGGCCTCACCCAGCTGGTGGGTGAACCAACTCGGATTCCAGTGAGAGATGGTGATTTTGCTAGTTTGTTGGATATTTTCTTAACTTCAAACCCCGACCTGTACACCGTGAAGCCGCCGCTAGGAACGTCTGAACACAACCTTATTTCGGCACTGAACACACTACCAACTAGTGCCGAAGAGCCTCCTAAACCACGCAAGGTATGGCATTATACATCAGCTAAGTGGGATGATTTTCGGACGTTTCCTTGGCGGGACATTTGTTTTACCTCTGATGATCCATCCATCTGTACAACAGAAATATCGGAGGTTATCCTTACTGGCATGGAAGCCTTCATCCCTTTCTCAAAAAAGTGCCCTTCTAAAGGCAAGCCTTGGTTTACCAAAAATTGCGAACGAGCTGTTAAATCAAAAAATTATTTCTACCGACAATGGCGTAAAAATCCTACCGCCGAAAATCGTACCATCTTTGTTAACGCTCGAAACCAATGCAAGCAAACGATAGACCAAAGCAAAGAAGAACACAACCAGAGGATCAAAGACAGACTTCTTGAATGTCCTAACGGCTCAAGATCATTTTGGTCGCTAGTTAAGGCCGTCAGTCAGAACTTTACCAAGTCAACCATTCCACCTCTAACACGTTCTGATGGCAAACCTACTGGCGGAACCATTCTCTTCACATTCAACGGTAAATTTTCAGGGAAGTACTCCACCGAACATTCCCCCTGTAGAATCGAGAATGCCTGAGATTGTTTTTCGCCACCGCCATGTTAAACGAATCTTGAGGAGTTTTGACACTAAAAAGGCTTCTGGTCCTGACGACATTCCAGTCATTGTAATTAAGACATGCGCTGACGAACTGACACCGGTATTTTGTAGGCTTTTTAACTTATCCTACAAAAAAGGAATATTTTCTTCTTGCTGGAAAACTGCGCGAGTCCAGCCCATACCCAAAAAAGGCAAGAAGACCTTGCCAAACAACTATCGTCCAGTCGCATTGCTTTCGGTTATATCCAAAGTTATGGAGAAGGCTGTCAACGAAAAACTATTAAAATACCTGGAAGGCTTCAACATTATTAGTGACCGCCAGTATGGATTCCGTAAGTCTAGATCAACAGGAGACCTTCTCCCTTATGTTACTCATGTTTGAAACAACGCAATAGAACATCATGGAGAGTCCCGGGCGGTAGCACTGGATATTTCCAAGGCTTTTAACCGAGTATGGCATGAGGGGCTCCTAACTAAAGTGAGAGCATACGGAATGCCGGTTCAATTTTGTTCATGGCTGTCGAGCTTTCTTAAAGACCGTTCTCTGCGAGTGGCGATGGACGGATTTCTTTCAGACACATTTGACATCAACGCCGGATTCCCTCAAGGTTCTATATTGTCGCCCACCCTTTTCTTACTCTACATTAACGATCTTTTGGAATAAACTAAAAATCCTATATATAGCTTCGCTGATGACAGCACACTTGTTTCATCTTTTACTTTGGATGCTCGGACATCGGCTGCTAATGCACATCTCTATAGGCAGCAAGAGGTCTCACATCTTAACAAAGACCTGGAAGAAATTCTATCTTGGGGTGACAGTAACCAAGTAGAATTTAACGCTAAAAAGACCCAGGCGGCAGTTTTTTCTAAAAAAGTTAATGTTGAAGAAACGGATATAGTTATGGCGGGACACTCGATTCCCTTGGCATCATCAATTCATTTATTGGGCGTTAATTTGGATAGTCATATGTCTTGGCATAGCCACGTTGCGGCCATTGCTAAGGCAGCCTCGCAAAAGCTTGGAGTACTTTTCTGAACAAAGAACCTCTATACACCTCAACAACTTTTGATGCTCTATTAAGCCCAAATTCGACCATCGCTGGAGTACTGTTCGCATGTTTGGGGCTCTGCTCCTAAACATACCCTGAGATTGCTAGATTCCATTCAAAGAAGAGCCATTCGCTTGATCGGTGACCATAGTCTGACAAACAACCTGGAAAGCCTTGAACATCGAAGGCAGGTTGGCGACTTGAGTCTATTTTACAAATATTTTCATGGCAAGTGTTCAACTGAGGTTGCCCGCTTGATACCACCCAGAGCGGTGCATGGTAGAAATACACGACGAGCCACTGCAGCCCACCAGTTCGTGGTTCAGCTTAGTGTCCCTCGAACGACACTGTTTCAAAATTCTTTCATCTGGAGAACGTCATCACTCTGGAACGACCTACCCGAGATCGTGTTCCCCAACGACTATAACCTTCAAAGATTAAAGACCAACGTGAATCGTTTCCTGCGCACACGCTCCGCTCCCAGAGCGCCATAAAGGATTTATCCTGCAGTGCTGTGCCTTATCATAAAAAAAAAATACCCTTGAGGGACTCCAGCATTGATGTTAAATGTGTCTGAAAGAAATCCGTTCATCGCCATGAACAAAATTAAACCGGCATTCCGTACGCTCTCACTTTAGTTAGGAGCCCATCATGCCATACTCGGCCAAAAGCCTTGGAAATGTCTAGGGCTACCGCCCGGGACTCCCTATGATGTTCTATTGCATTGTTGCAAATGTAAGTAACATAAGCAAGAAGGTCTCCTGTTGATCTAGACTTATGGAATCCATACTGGCGGTCAATAATAATATTGAAGCCTTCCAGGTACTTTATCAATTTTTCGTTGATAGTCTTCTGCATTACTTTTGATATAGATAACCGAAAGCAATGCGACTGGACGATAGTTGTTTAGCAAGGTCTTCTTACCATTTTTGGGTATGGGCTGGATTATTCCTTTTTTGTAAGATAAGTTAAATAGCCTACAAAATGCCAGAGTCAATTCATCAGCACATGTCTTAATAATTACGATGACTGGAATTTCGTCAGGACTTTTTGTTGCCAGGACTCCTTAAGACTCGTTTGACATGACTATTGACTATGCCAGAAAACAATGTCGGCCATTATCGATTCTACAGGGGGATTTTTCGGTGGAGTTTTTCCCTGAAAATTAACCGTTGAATGTAAAGAGAATAGTTCCGCCAGTAAGTTTGCTTTTTCCTGTGCTTTGGTGTGTTTTAAACACTCCTTAACTGGTTCTAGTTAAACATAGCTAAGTACTTTTCTTAAGTATTATTAAAATTAACCATACTGCTTTTTACATTTTGTAAACATTGATTGTTTATTATTACCAGTCAACTTCGTTATTATTATTTTAATATTATGTGAGGTAATACCTGAATAGATATGCTACCCAATTAAATATTAGGGCGTGGTATTACAAGGTAAACCCTTTTTGACCGCACTTACTTTAATTCCTATTGTAATACTTATTTTAATTCTTAATTTAATACTTGATATCGCATTTGATTAACATCTAATGTAAAGTCTCAACATAGTTTTACGATTTAAATTTAATATCTAATCTTCCTCAACATCTTATGCTAACTAAATAAAATGATTCCATAAACGGATAAACAACATAACTTGTTTAAAATTTAAACTAGTTGGTGTTTACACATCCTATTAATAGACCACATGCACTGCTAATCAGTCTCTGGGGGGCCTCTAATATGGTGTGAATTTTTGTGAAAATTAAAATTGTCAATAAAAAAAAAATTATATTATATTTTAAATTTATTTTGTTTTTGAAACCTGGAAGTTTTCCCTTTCTTTTGGAAAAATATGATCACACTCCTGTGGACTATGATTTTAAAACGTACTTTTGACACTGATTAACTCATCTGATAAACGATTAAGATAATCAGGGTTTTGAATGTGCCAATGCCAGTATAAATTCACAGGTTTGGCACATTGGAAACAATGGTTATTTTAATCGTCTATATATCAAATGAGTTAATCTGTGTTAGAAGTACCGGCACGAAGTATAACATTAATAATATTTTGTATAAACATCTTTTTGCAAAATAAATGCCACTTTCTCCTCTAGACTGTGATTCAGGAATATAGTTCTTGGTAGTATAGTATTGCATTTTATTAAATCTGTTAAAAATTATGAAAACTATTTTTAAATATTAGGTATGCGTATTTAGACTAAGCGATGTTAGACTCACTTGTATCTAACCAAAAATTACACACTGTTAATAATTTATTAACTAAAAATTATCACATTACATGATTACCAAAAACTTAAATATCCAATAAGAAATATCACTGACCTAACACTGTAATGTATTTTTATCATTAGCAGTATTTTCGTGTTCTATTTTTGAAACATAAATAGTATACTTCTAAAAAACAAACGACTAATATTAAATGTAGTCGAAACTATCCAAAATTTATCAAATTATGTATGAACAAAACGAAATAAATTCTTTTTCCAAAAAATCAGTAACAAGCAATTGATTATGTAGCAAATAATAATATTCTAGAACCCTTAAGCCGGGGATACATCTGAGGAACGTCTCCATTCGTTCGCATTCGTTGGCATTTGTTCGCATTCGTTCGTCAAGTGTAGATGGTCATTTTGGTCATTTGCAACGAATAAGTTTTGCTGCGAATGGACAGCGATGCGAACGAACGTTTTCCATGGTCTGTCGGTAAACCTCAAAAGATCAAAAGAAAATCCGAATTGCGAATGACTGCGAACGTTGGTAAGCGTTCATATCTGGACGTGCTGAAAATAATTTGCAGTAGTTTGCTACAATTCGACGAGACAGGTTGATATGAGTGAAAATCGGTTAATAGTGGCCAGTGCCTCGTAGATCATTATTAAAATCATTCAGCGACGTTTAGAAAAAAAGAAGAGAAAACAGAGACTTGTTTGGATGAGTGATTTATATCTAAGTAGAAGTAGATATGATGCTATGAACTTACTAGCCGATTTGGATGATACATTTTTTAAAAATTTCATCAGAATGTCTCGAGAAGATTTCACCTTCCTTCTGCAAATAATTAAACCAAAAATTGCTAAGCAGAATATATACTTTAGAAAAGCCGTACCACCAGAAGTAAGACTTGCTGTTTGTTTACGATTTCTAGCTAGTGGGGATTCGTACATAAGTTTACAATACACATTTAAAATATCAAGACAGCTGATTTCCAGAATTGTTCCAGAAGTATGCAGAGCCATCTTCGCGAATGAGTGGAACGCTAGCAAATTGTTTATGGCAAGTTGGAATTGGCGGGAGTTCGTAAATGTGTCAGTGTACCCAGCAACGTTGCCGCGAATGTCTACGAACGAGCAGCAATGATGGCAATGTAAACGAATGCGAACGAACGGCAACGTTCCTCAGATGTATCCCCGGCTTTAGGATTGTTAACTTTTTATACCTAATCAACAACGCAAAAATGTATTTGAAAAACTTAAAATTACCTTAAGATATCAATTCCAAAAGATAGTATTAAGCAGGCAAAAATTAAAGAACTATTCGAAAATTAAAATTTTGAAAAAGAGTAATATTAATTACCAAAAATCGAAGTCAATTTTACTTATTTTATTTAACAAATCCCTGGGCCTTATAGGCAAAAAGTATGTATGTAAATAAAACAATCGAGTCTTTCTTCAAAATTTAAAATTGTTTTATTTACATTACTTTGACTCCACTGAAAGTATAAACTATTTCTTAAATTTCAAAAAATATATACAGGGTGTCCACTTTTCGACGTAATTGTAGGGTATCTCGGTAACTAGTAAAGATAGAGACTTCCGATTTTTACATTACTCGCTACTTCTTCGTGAAAGAAATGAGGCCGCAAACAGAATTGTCATAGCTTTCTTAGTTTTTAAACTACAGGGTGTTTTCGAAAACGTTTGAATTTTGACCACCCTCTGTATTTCGGTTATCCTTCAACTTAACAAAAAAGAGAAAACTGTTTCTAGTACAGTTTTTTGAGCAGAATTTAGTGGCCTGCTCACTTTTTCTGGGAGTTTTACTTTTCGAGATTTAATAATAATAATAATAATAATAATAATATATATACATAAGTTGGTTGTTAATACATTTATTTAAAAAAATAAACAAATTCACTTAAGTTTATTTATTAAACAAAAGAAAGAAAAAAAGAAAAAAATCTGTATTTGGCAATCTATCCCACATTGTATAGGTGAGACGACGCATCAGCTATGGGGCACATTGCTTATGAAAAACACATGCAATTAAAAGAAAAAATATTCTTAGGCTAAATTGTCCACTTATGCTTCCCTTTTTAAAATTGTTCTTTATTATGCGAAATCTTTAAGTTCGTTCGGGAATGTTATTTTCCCTAGCTGCTTGCCTAATGGGAACCTTATGAATAACTACAGCATCAGCAGCTTTACGGAGATCGTTTTCTGACCACTGACCCCTACTACTTTTCCTTGGGCCGTAAAATGTTGGCATTTTATCTAAAAAGAAAAAAAAACACACATGCTATTTACTTTCAACTAACCGCGTCATCTCTCCCAAATTAACATGCGTCGTCTGTCCCAAAACCAAGGCATAGACGACCCACCATATTGTGATACATTCCTAAGTGTAAACTGAGCTTAAGTGACTGTAGGCATTCCCCAACCTAACCTATTTTTCGGAACATTACTCAATATTGTGTTAAAATCGCTATTTTTTCTTTTACAAACGTATAATTAACATTATTGAAAAACTTTGCGGTACTTACCAAACTATAAATTTATCGTTACTACTTTATTTACGCATATTTTATCAATATTTTCACACTAACAAGTAGCGGCTATTGAGAGCTTTTGACTAATATTTAAACCACCTGATTTTATGAAAAATCGCGGCTAATTTAAACGGTGCGTCATCTGTCCCTACTTTACCCTATATTTTTCTATGACTTTTGCCTCTGCAATTATATCACACAAGGGCAGCTGACTCACCACGAGAGTGTTTACAAAACGTAGTTTTATAAGTGAAATATGGTTTAGTCTGTTTTTGTTCTTCGAACATAACGTAAATGTATAATTTATTAATAATAATTACACAATAATACATTATAAAAATACAATAGCCAGCAACAATCCTTACATATCAAGCAAGAAAAAAAACACCTAGGTATTAAAATACCCGTATGTGTTTCGTAGTAACTAATAAACAAAATATAATATATAGAGATCGACAAAGGCCTATAGTGTACTAACAATAAACATAACAATATTGAATATATCGCCAGTTTTTTTGGACTGAAATACCTGCTATAATGAAATTGGTGTGTTCAACTATACTAAAACAATTTACTGTATAAATTCTCGTAATTAAAAAAAAATATACCGAGAACATTTCTTATTAAATTGCCTATGTGCTTTTATTTCAAGAATGCTAACTGGCAAGAAGCTGTAAATTTTGGGATCCAAGTAAACTATCGATTTTAAGCTTAATGTTGCTTTGTTTCTTGCCAGAGATAAGTTTCTTTTGAGTCTGTTTCTAGTATTTAAGTTGTGGGTTATGAACAGGTTATTGATTTTTAACGTAAATTTACTAAAAGTTAAAATATAGAGACATCTAACATTCAGTATATCTTCAGAATAGAGTAATGAGGTGTGATAGAGTTTAGGCTTTTTAAATATGATTTTTAAAATATAGTTTTGAATAATCTGTAAAGGCCGTAACATAGTCTTGTATATCCCACCCCAGACCAATTTTCCATAATATGTAAGAAGAGATTCGACGAGCGATTTATAGAGACATACCAGAAGTTTCTTATTCGAAAATTCTCGTAGGTCGTAGAATTTATCCAGTAGTCTCCTTAAACTCATCACAATTTTTGATAGTTCCACTTCAAGTGGCAGTCTATAATGATTCCCAGGTATTTTGTATGTTTCGTGTTTTGTATCGAACTCTCACCTACATGCACTATAATGAAGTCTTTTTTTTTCGGTTGGTAAAAAGGCAATAAAATTCGTTTTTTTTTTTAGATTAAGTGAGAGCTGGAAAGAGTCGAACCAATTATTTACCAATTTCAGACCCCTCTCAGCAGTATTTTTCACTCCATCCCAGGAATCACCATCGAAGACCAAAACAGTATCATCTGCATAGGACAGCATTGTTCCACCCTTTTCTACTTCGTTAAGAAGTGGGTTTATATGTATATGTAATAAACAGTATAGGTCCCAAGACTGTTCCCTGTGATATCCCCATAGTAACAGTTCGGGCATCACATATGGAGTCATTGATCCTAACAATCTGTTGCCTATCGCTTAAATAAGACTTGAAAACATCTAACACGGGACCGCGAAAACCATAATTAGCAAGAATGCTTAATAAGGCATCATGCGGCACCGTGTCAAATGCCTTCGCAAAATCAAGGAAGATAGCCAGAGTTATTTTCCCTTATTCATGTTGGAAGTCATTTCAGACACGATCCGATGCATCGCATCACTGGTACTCATGCCTTTTATAAACCCATATTGTTTGCGTGACAGAATGTTGCGTTAGAGTCAAAAAAATTTATAAGTCTTACCATTACAGCTTTTTCGAGAATTTTACTTAAACTTATTTATAACACTTATTAGTCGATAGTTCGTGATATGTTTCCTATCACCTGACTTAAAAATGGCGGTCACAATTGAGGATTTCAAGTATTTGGGGATTATGCCGGTCTTAAAGATTGAACTGATTATGTATACTAGGGGTTTTAATATATACCTACAAGTGTTTTTAATTAACTGAGCCGAAATTCCATTCTCGCCCGGTGCACTACCGTCTTTTAAAGAATGAATGTGTTTAACAATTTCATTTTTACTAATAGGTTTAAGATATATTGATTTTAGGTTGCTCAATCTCATTGTATTTGGTTCATTTGGTTTTTTTATTTTTTCTGCCATTTTTATACCTACTGTAGCAAAGAACTCATTGCAGTAGTCTGTCATTGTCTTGTTGTCGGAGAATAGAGTATTATCCTTATTTAGTATTTCAATAGTTTTATTATCTTTACCTGTATTTTTATTTGTTGCATCTTTTATTATTTGATATATTTTTTTGAGGTTGTTATGATATTTATTAATTTTACTATTATTCATATAATATTCATTTTTTGTGCTATTTATTATTTTTTTTTTAATATATTCCTGTAATTTTTGTATCTTTGTTCCTGATTCTTTTTAGTTTGTCCCTATGCTTAATAGCGTTAATGATGGCAACAGTGATCCATGGTTTCAATTTCCTTGATCTGCCATTAAAACTTTTCTCACTAGTTAACAAGGTGATGTAATTCTGAAAATTATCAATAAAATACCGGGCAACAGCGTCAGAACCATCACTTGCCATTACCCCCACCCAACTTTCAGATTGAAGGTATCTCTCAAGTTTTTTATTATCCACAGTTAAGACAGTTCTTCTGTCAGACTTACCATCGGTTTTTGTGGAACCTAGGCCGTCACTGTATATATTTAATATAATAGGAAAGTGATCAGTGAGCGAGGATTGTATTATGTACGACTATTATTATTATTTTAGGAAATATACAAAGTCTCGGGATTATTAAGTCATTTCTGTGCATTTCGGCGAAATAGACTACACTATTGCATCTACAAAAGCCGAAACATTCATTTCGCCCCTTTCGCGATTCTCTTTATTATTATATAATTTACCTAAATATTTAGATAGAAATGTGAAAATGAAAAGGTCTGTCTTTACCACCAAATAACTTTATTTGCCCCTCTAGGGTAGAAAACAAGGGTTATAAAAATACATAAAATGACGATGAATTAAATTAAATTTCTTAATGCATGTGTTGTACTAGTTTCGACTTTAGAGAAAGTCATCCTCAGCAACTAACCATTTAAGAGATTTTTATATGAAAAGAAGTTAAAACAGTTGGGGGAGCAGAGAGGTGATTCAATAATACAATACAATATAATGCAGATTATGCAACCTTTGGAATCGACAGGAGTTTAGTATAAGAACGATGTATCTCCATGTGAGGGTAGGGGTTGATTTATACGCAAGTAGAATTAAGGACCTTAATCATAGTCGAGTGATTTAAGCAATGTTGAAGTCAAAACGTGTTGAAAAAGAAGAATTGTAACATATCAATTCATTCTCTTTTCAGTTAAACTAAATTAGCGAGGGGACATGCTTATGTAATGTTATGGTGGATTGAAAATTTGTTAATGAAATTAAATGAACTTATTATTCTAAAAAGGGGGTTGTCAAAATGAGACTATGTCATTTCAAATAAAATGGGAATGCATCAAGTGGTCACTATTCACTTGTTAAAAATAAAATAAAAATAAAATTATTAGGACATTAGATTGTTGACTCTTTGTTTTTCATTTTGTTGCCAGGTGAAGAAATTAATTTTAATCTTAGCCTCAGCATGCTATTCGAAGGAAATGGCGTCGTTAAATGAAAATTAATTTCTTCACCTGGCAACAAAATGAAAAACAAAAAGTCAACAATCTAAGCCAAATTCGAGCGATGAACCAAACAGATTGGTTTATACCATTCTTCAGATTGGTATTAACCACTACATTCGAGCGACCTTGGTAGATGTCTCGGTTATGTTTCCGTGACGTCATAAATCAGCTGATTTACGCCAAAGTTGTCACCATTAATTTTGTGGTATTAACCTTACTCCGGAGCAGTTGTCGAACCGCGGTTGATAAAATTTGACATTTCTAAATCGGCATAAACGGTCAAAATTGCAATTTTGTTTTGGGGTAGGTAAACTAAAATATGCGACAAATGGGGGGAGAGATTTCAACTCAAAATCAAAACCTCTGCCTAGAACTAATGTTAAGTGTTTTGTGGTTAAAACCATTTCATTTGAGCGGATTCCAAATGGTGGAGAGCTGTGACGTTATTATAACTACCCCCACCATCTATTGTGAATAACCACATATGAAAATCGTGGTTAAAACCAATCTGTTTGGTACACCGCTCAAATTTGGCTCTAATGTCCTAATAATTTTAATTTTATTTTATTTTTAACAAGTGAATAGTGACCACTTGATGCATTCCCATTTTATTTGAAATGACATAGTCTCATTTTGACCACCCCCTTTTTAGAATAATAAGTTAATTTAATTTCATTAACAAATTTTCAATCCACCATAACATTAAGCATGTCCCCTCGCTAATTTAGTTTCACTGAAAAGAGAATGAATTGATATGTTACAATTCTTCTTTTTCAACACGTTTTGACTTCAACATTGCTTAAATAACTCGACTATGATTAAGGTCCTTAATTCTACTTGCGTATAAATCAACCCCTACCCTCACATGGAGATACATCGTTCTTATACTAAACTCCTGTCAATTCCAAAGGTTGCATAATCTGCATTATATTGTATTGTATTATTGAATCACCTCTCTGCTCCCCCAACTGTTTTAACTTCTTTTCATATAAAAATCTCTTAAATGGTTAGTTGCTGAGGATGACTTTCTCTAAAGTCGAAACTAGTACAACACATGCATTAAGAAATTTAATTTACACTGAGAAAATTCATGCTATTAGATTTTCGAATAAAATTAACTTTAATAGCAGTAATACGATATGTCAATACACACTATTAGTTGACCTAATTGCTGCTAAAGATCTCGTCTAATAGAGCGTTATGCAGATAATTTTGCTGTCATTATCATAATTTATACTGTAACTATTAGATACTTTAATAGGAATAATGTGCTATCACAATAGAAATTCTTTTATTGGATAATCATATTATCCCTATAACTATACCTTATTGTAGGTATTAGAAAAAATATTAATAAAATAATATATAGTGCCCATTAGATTGCTGTATAACTCTTATCTAAATTCGGAATAGCCAGAGAGCCGTTTGATTCTTTGAAACCTCCGACCATTGCCGAAAGCGTATGTTTCTCTTCGACCTACCCCGAGAAGCAGGTACTCGAGACGATTTGACGCGATTCAATGCAGTCCGCAGCGATTCTTAGCACCATTTAAATTTCGCTAATCGCGAATCTAGTGTGTGGTTAAAGCTTCTCGGATTAAAGTGATATCTTGTTATCATAGGAAGAATCCTCCAAAAATAGAAGGTAGGTATTACAACATTTATTCTGTTTCGTAGAATTAATGTATCATATTTTCGCTATACCTAATGATCATCATAACTAATAATTGGGATATTCCTTGCCTTTCCTTTACCGCTATGCCGCCATGTTTAACCTTTAAACAGTTGTAACCGAAGCGATGCCCAAAAATTTTAAAATGAAATTAATTATCTGTGGGATTGGTTACCTATATCATTTAAAGAAAACATTTGCTGATTATTTTTTGTGAGATTATCTATGGAGTTAGTAAACTTCTATTTCCGTTCCTTTAAATTGGGAAATACTTTTCTGTAAATTTTTAAGAGGCCCTTAAAAAAAATGTTTTGATTTCTGAAATTTCCTGCAAGCAAAGGAATATTTATTTATTTACGTATTCATTTAGCTACTTTTATAGGAATCCCATATTGGCAGAGTATAAGTTTAAACTGATAGAATGGGGTTTGGAGGCATTCATTGAAAAATTTGAAGGTAAGAAATACTTTGTAATCAAGTGAGAGAGTTCACGTCCACGACACAAAACCCAGCCTAGACAGAATTTATATTTTTAGTTGCCTATAAACATTGAAGTGCCTTGGCAGACCTTAAGAAATCGTGGCCTAAGACGACATAAAAGGTGCCTCAATAAATACTGCCTTAAAATTGATCAAGATTATAAACAAAAGTGTTATTTTTTTACTAGCTTTTTCACTTATAAGTCAAAGTAACACTCGGCAAACTATGAAATTCATATACAGAACTTATAATTTTGATCAATTTCATCCTGGTATTCCGTTGACTGCTTTGTCATAAGCGTCTAATACGCCATCCATCGTGAAACTACTATTGTTTTGTTTGAAATATTTTATGTTAAGTTATATATTTTGGTTAAAGCTTGTGTTCTCTTTTTTTTCTTTAATTTCTTTTACTACGTTGTTAACATAATAAATATGTTTTAACTTTAAGAAGTGTTTTTTTTACCTTAAACAACGACAATAAAATATTAAGGCAATGAAAAAAGCAAATAAGGGCAATAAGAAAAGCAAATAGGGACTATAAAGTGCATTAATAAGGGCAATAAGAAAAGCAAATAAGGACAATAAAGTACATTAATAAGGGCAATCCAGTATAATAATAAAGACTATAAGAAACTTGTATGGTGGTTATTCTTTTTATGAATACTCACAATAAAAATATTGTATAGCCGCAATTAGAAATCTGTATAAAGGTATTGGGACACTTGTGTTATGGCTAGTTGTTTACAATATAGCCGTTATTAGAAGCCTGCATAAAGGCAACAAAACATTTTTATAGTGTCTATTTGTTATTCTTAATACCCTATTCGGAAATCTAATAGCCTTTATTAGACAAATGTATACTGATTAATAAAAAACAATATAAAAAATTCTATTAGAAAATCTGATAGTAGCTATTAGATGGTTTCTATTAGACAGAACTTATAACCACTATTAGACACTTGTATTGGAGCCTATTTTATGCAGAAATCTGAGTAAAGGCTATGCAATT
Organism: Polydrusus tereticollis; assembly: GCA_963920685.1. Taxonomy (NCBI): domain Eukaryota; kingdom Metazoa; phylum Arthropoda; class Insecta; order Coleoptera; family Curculionidae; genus Polydrusus; species Polydrusus tereticollis. Next base: position 20,040,596 of record OY987326.1, on the reverse strand, counting down.
TCTATTAGTGGTTATTAGAAAATTCTCTCAGTGTAATTCATCGTCATTTTATGTATTTTTATAACCCTTGTTTTCTACCCTAGAGGGGCAAATAAAGTTATTTGGTGGTAAAGACAGACCTTTATTTCTATTTACAATCTCGCCACAGAATATGGACTACTTCTTAAATTTTAAATATTTAGGTTTTATAAATGATCCATTATTAATTAAATTAATTTTTAAACTTAAATGTTACTTGATTGGGCTGCCTTCTCTCTGGATATCTATGAAAGTAAGTTAGATATTTAAATTACAAGATTGTAAACTTACCTATTTTCATTGCATTCAATAAAGAAAACTAACATGTTGTAACATAACGCATATTTCAGGATTTTAATATAGATAACTATAGGTACCTACCTACTACATTTTTGCCATTTTTTTTTAACTTTGGTGAAATGGTGACATACATTTCAACTAAACGATATTTTAGGCTAGACATTTTGACAAATAGTCATTATAAATAGATATTAATTGTTCTTTACCCTAATTGATATATACAGTGTGTCCAGGATAAGAATGGGATAGCATTGGAATCTTGGAAACGGTAGGAATTACAATGTTGGTTAAATTAGGAAAAAGTTGCACAATTTAAATACCTTTTACATGGTCTTTGCAAAATTAAACTATCTTTAACCGATTTCGATAAAAAATGAAAAATACTTTTTCATTGTCACTTTTTAAGCTGAACAAGATGGCGTTTACAGATTTTCAGTACGACGTTTCGTTTTCGAAAAAACATCATCAACTTTCTTTTTTTAAATACGGTCCTGTGTTTTGTTTTTTTAATCGAAGGCTATTTTGAACTCTAAAATAACTGATGTACCACTTGCATTGGTTTAAACATATTTTCAGCTTTTTAGCTATCGTTTAAAAATATTGAAGAAAAATCTCCATAGTTCGGCACTGAATGCTCGAATAACATTTATTAACATAATACCAAATTAGAGCTTAATTACAAACAGTGTTCAAACAAATGGCGATTATATTCTAAGCCTAGGTAACATCGTCTAACTGTGGAATTCAAAACATTGTTAAGTACATCTGGGGTAATCGTTTGAAATGCTTCTAAAACCAGTGGACGCAATTCTTCCTCCGTTTGAAAATTACGTTGGTGTACATAGTTTTTGATGTACGCCCAGAGATAAAAGTCCAAAGGAGTTAGATCAGGCGATCGTGCAGGCCAAGAAACAGCTGAACGCGTACCTATCCATCTGTCAGGAAATCTATATGTTAAATATTCTTGGACAATTCTCGAATTATAAGCGGGGGCCCCATCTTGTTGAAACCAAAAGTTACTGATTTCTTCTAGTGGTCAGTTGTTATCGAACCATTCTTCCAAATTATGCTGCAGTAAATTTCGATACCGCTCCGAATTTAGTGTTCCGTGGTAAAAAATTGGCCCAATTATCTTTGTTCCCAAAATTCTTACCCACATGTTGAAACCAAAACGATATTGGTGTCTAGCCATTTTGTACAACCGTGGATTTTCTGTAGACTAATAATGCGTATTTCTTCTGTTACAGATTCCGTTGTTGGTTGTCATACTTTCATCAGAAAATAAAATTTTATTGACGAAATTTCGTCGTTTTGACATTGCCTAGTGTACCATTCGCAAAATACCCTTTGCCTTATGTCGTCTCCCGGTTTTAGCCCTTGGCAGATTCGAAATTTGTATGGGTGATATTTGTTCTTACGCAAAATAAAATGTGCCGTAGATTTTGGCGTTCCACTTACTTTCTCAATATTTCTAACTGATGTTGTTGGGTCTTCCGTGACAGCTAATGCCACATTATTTTGAATTTCCTCATTACATGGTTTGTTTCTAGTAACAACTGCTTTATTAAATGACCCATACTGCAATAAATTGGCAACAATTCTTCCAAACATCTTTTTATTTGGTTGTAATTTCTCTGGGTAATTATTTAAATACATTTGCTCAGCTTCTCGAGTATTTCTATGGCATAAAATGTAACACTCTAACATATCAAACTTTTCCTCAGAAGAGAAATGTACAACCATTTTTAAACGAAGTGAAAGACCTCGTACCTAATTAAATTTTGTATTTATGACAGAAGTAAGTTGTCAAGAAAGACGAACTGTTTCAAAGCCCACTATGTTTATTGTACGGTTTTATGATATGAGGATTTTATTCGTTACAGAAAAAAAATATATGATAGAGAAAAAGCTGAAAATTTGTTCAAGTAATAGATCAGTTATATTAGAGTTCAAAATAGTCTTCGATTAAAAAAAAAAAACACAGGACCGTATTTAAAAAAAGAAAGTTGTGGATGGTTTTTCGAAAACGAAACGTCGTACTGGAAATCTGTAAAAGCTATCTTTTTCAGCTTAAAAAGTGACAATGAAAAATAATTTTTCATTTTTTTATATCTGTTAAAATAATGCAACAAATAAATAAAAAATAATCCAGCAAAAAAATTTTTTTTTTAAATATCGAAATCGGTTAAAGATAGTTTAATTTTGGAAACACCATGTAAACGGTATTTAAATTGTGCAACTTTTTCCTAATTTAACCAACATTCTAATTCCTACCGTTTCCAAGATTCCCATGCTATACCATTCTTATCTTGGATACCCTGTATACTTTTGAAAACCTTAAAAGTAATAACGAGTGATTATTAATTATTTTGCTCAAGGGCGGCTGTGACCCAGTATACATAGTGTAGCAGTAGCGCGTAGATTAAATCATAGGGCGAATTTGCAAGAAAGCAGCGTTGTCACGTTGAAAACCTAAAATAATGTTTTTTGACGGTATGTAATATAAAATCCTGAGCTATCTTACTTTGAAAGCCTACTTTATATGGCCGCCTCCTACTTCTAGACACCTTCTGATGTTTCTTCTTACCCTCAGAGACACATTAACCAATACGTTTGGAGAATTATTAATTTCGGCAATTTTTTCTGAAATCCTTCGTTTAAGATCATTTATATCCTCAATTGGTGTTCGATAAATGGAGTTTTTTATAAAAGGCCACAAGAAGAAATCGCAGGGTGTTAAATCGCAGGAACGAGGTGGCCATATTTGTTGCGTATTTCGGCTTATAACTCTGTTTTCAAAAAATTCACTTAAAAAATTTAAATTTTCTCTGGTTACATGAGGTGTAGCGCCATCTTGTTGGAAGTAACCTTCCCGCAATTCATCATCGTGAAGCTCATTAATAAATGTTGTCAGAATTTCGATCCGATATCTCTCGGCTGTAATTGTGCCATCAAAGTAAAAGCACCACTATTTTCTTCTTGAAAATTGTTTAAAAACCATTCACAAAAATTAAGTCTTTGGGGAACGTCATTGGGAAGGAGTTCATGAATAGCCGTAACACGATAAGGGTATAGATGCAGATCCTTTTTCAAAAGTGTTTGACATGTACTGTAGCATAAATCCGTTTGCTGAATTTTTTGTGCTTCACTAAACATTTTTACTGTAGAACTTTCAATCCGGCAACAAAGCTTCACCAAAACTTGATACGCTGAAAAATAAAAAAAAAATAAAAAATTAAATCATATCCTGCAAATAGCACTTTATAATAGTCAAAAGACGACTCCCCGGAGAAATATTAGTTAAAGCAATAGTAACCTACCTTCAAATAACTGCAAAAATTACAAAATTTCTCCAATTTTTAAACTTTACAAATACACAAATTCAAATAAGACGTAAATGTCATAAAACAATCATGTCATCTTATCTACGCAGTACGGCCATGATGCTTTTAGAATGCATGGCCTCCCTTGAGCAAAATAATTAAAAATCACTCGTTATAATCAAACAAGAGTAAAATATACAAGGTGTCCCATTTAAAAATGCAAATGCAATGCAATGCAAATGATTGTTTTAAATCTCAAAAGTTAGACTCCCAGAAAAAAGTAAACACGCCACTGAATTCGGCTTAAAACCCCCTATAAGAAACATTTTTCAATATTTGAAGTTAAAGGATAACCGAAATACAGGGGCTGGTCAAAAAGCAAACATTTTCAAAAACACCCTGTAGCTTAATGACTAAGAAAACTATGACAATTCTGTTGGTGGATCCTTTGGTTTCACAAAAAAAATGATGCAGTAATGTAAAAACCGCAAGTCTATATCTTTACTAGTTACCGAGATACCCTGCAATTACATCGAAAAATGGACACCCTGTACATATAGTAAATAAAAAGTGAATTATACATTAGTACTCATAATACAAAATCACTTAAAAAAAAGGTAATCCCTCTTAGGCGTAGAACTACCAAACTACTTAAACGTGAACTAACCTACATGTATGACACCCTCCACTTGAGATGTGTCTAAAAATTATTGTCTTCACAGAAGGTAGAAATTTTTTTTTGCGTTTCTGGGGCGCAAAATCATGCAATATTTTTTGTCTCGTCCCTAGTTCTTCAAACTCTTTTTTTGCTCAACCTGCACTAATCTTATATTAATTTTAATGACTTTTTGTTTGCAAGCGGCACTTTATTATAGTAAGTACGTCAGTGGACTACGTGCACTTCTTTAATGTCCTCTCTATTGTGTACACCCAAGTCTGGATCAGCCAGAAAAAGTCTCGGTAAACTATTATTTAAAAACCTGCTGCTGACAGATTAATTGACGGCCTTTGGATTGACTAATCATTGAAATTTGGAGAAGAAATAAAATCGATAAATAAAATAAGAGCGCAATGATATAAATCATACTCGAGCCCATTAGGAGTTTTTTTGTATAGTTACTTTTTAGGAGAAAATTAATAAAGAATCATTCGTTTTCATATGTTATAGATACACTTTATTTAGATATGTTAAATTATTAATTATGATTAATCATAAAAACTTACTATCCAGATAATTTTGTTGCCAATTGCGTAAGACAATATAATGCTTATATAAAATATTTTGCAATACCTATTCGTTTCATTACTGGGATAAACCAGACTTAATTTCAAAAATTTCTTTAAGATTAAACAGTAAGGCTACAACCAGTTTTATTTTTATTTAGTGTAGATTTAAACTGTTGCCCGACAATGGTCATCGATGTTGTTTTGTTTTAATATGTATAATTATTTTTTAGTTTTAATATTGAGCCATAAAATTGAGGGTACACTGAAAAAATTATCCAATACCTGATATAAAAAATATTATATCAGTTATTAGAATTCCGCATACGTATTTGGACAGCGCGACAGTTGGCTACTGTAACTAATCTCACTTTGCTAAAATGTGGTTATAGTGGTAATAATTTGCTTCTTATAGTAGTTATACCCTAAAATAGTTGTTCTTAGTAATTAGATTATTAGTAGCGGTTATCTGCTTTATACCCAATATAGAGGTATTTTAATAACAGCTAGTGAATATGTTTTAAGTATTTTAATAATGTTACTAGTGACCAATATACATATATTTGTATACCGATTATAAGAATTGCTAATATCAGTGATAATCTACATAATATCGAATATCATACTGCTGTTTCCACTTAAAAGATAGTTTATACCCAATATAAGAAAGGTTCTAATACCTATTATAAGAAGGTTCTGATGCTGTGTATTAGAATATATATATATATACTGGGTGGTCCACTTACGAAAGCATATTTTCCATGAGATATATGATTCGCCAGATGTTCCTGATTTTGATATGGCTCTATCCTAGTTGATTCTTTTTTAGCAGAAACAACCTTATGCAGATGAAAACTATCCAAAAAATAATAAATAATATATTACATGGCGTTAATGGAGTAAAAAAAAAAAAAAACTTATGATTGAATTTACTAGAATTTGTTCGACAATAGAAGGTATTCCATAATATTCAGCCCAAACATGATACGTTCAGTCTTTGCCTCATTCAAGGCCAACCTATTTGCCCTAAACCAGTCCTTTAAACCTTCCTCCGATATCCCCATATGTTCGCTCAACCTATCTCTGCAAGTGCCAGACTCTATAATGGATGTATCATCCGCGAACAGAAAAACCTGCGAGGATGGAACCGAGACGTTTATATCGTTGATGTATATGAGAAATAGCAACGGGCCCAGCACTGAGCCCTGTGGTACCCCGAACCCCATCTCAGCCTCGCCCGACCTTAGATTCCCAAACTCGGTCACCTGTTTCCTATTCTGTAGATAACTACCCAAAAGATCCAGACTAGCCCCCTTTACGCCATACCTCTTTAGCTTACCAAGTAGGATGTCATGGGAGACACAATCGAAGGCCTTTGAGAGGTCGACATGTGGAACTCACATATTCGCCCTCTTCAAAAGCCCCCGTTATGCATCTCATCAGCTCCATAATTGCCAGTGTTGTTGACCTACCAGCCCTGAACCCGAATTGGCTATCCTAAAATAGACCGTTTGACACGAAGTATTGACACAGCTGCTCCTTCCGTACACCTTCAAAAACCTTAGATAGTACGGGCACCAGTGATATTGGACGATAGTTTCCAAAGTCGTTATTATTACCTTTCTTATAGATGGGTACAACCCTTGATCCTTTTAATGCAGAAGGAAAAACACCAGCACTAATGCTAAGATTTATTATCTTAGTCAAAGGAATTATAAGGAGATTTTTAAGTTTCCTCAACAAAGGGACGCTCATGTTATAGATGTCCTTACTATTTTTATTCTTCAGTGAATCGATGACTTCTCTAACCCTGATAAAAGAGACCTCCTCAAACTGAAAAGATGAGTTCGGGTCCACCTCCATCCTATCCATGTATTCACTGTACCTCCTGGCGGCGGTCGGAATATTCTTTAGGTTAGTTAGGGTCTGTCTCCTCAGCTATACTAGAAAAGAAGTTATTAAACTCTTCAGCAGTTAAATCCACATCGTCGCCACTCAGCCTGCTGCTTCCCCTGATATCATTTACTACTTGCCAAGACGCTCTCACTGTATTTGACGAGCCATGCACATACCGAGAGTAGGCGTCACGTTTTTTTATTTGTATATTTTTCTTATAAGTTTTTCTAAAGTTTTTTATGAGTTCTTTTAAGTTTTGTGATGGTCTATTATTGTATAGGTCTTGAAGAAATTTAAGTGTTTCACGCATTTTGCTCAGTCTGTTATCATACCATTGTACAATATGACCATTATCACTGTTTACCCTTTGGCGAATTAATGGAAAATACTGTTCCAAGCCCACATTGAGAATGTCCATAAACCTGTCAAACCTTTCATCCATGGTCCCAGCAGTGAGGCCAATAAAATCCCGGCTTTGACTTTCCAAGTATGTCAACATACTGCCTATGCCTCGATCGGTGATGGGCCGACAAAAGTGAAAGACTGGACCCCTAACCTCCCCATGCAGCAACAACCGCAGGTCAACAGCCAGATGATCCGAGAGCAGAGGGTCAAAGACACTTGTACCAAAATTAAGACCACCAGAAAAATTTACAAATATGTTATCTATGCAATTAACGTGATTGGTATTAAGAAAAATTTGCTGTGAAAAATTAAAACTAGTCATTAAATCAATAAAATTTTGTTTTCTATGATTGTTAGAATTAAAGATAATATTAAAGTCGTCTAGAACTACTACATGCATGTACCTTCTCCGTTCGACGAAGCGCAAAATACCCTCTACACTCAACATAAAAACATCAAAGTCTCCATTGGGCGGGCGATATATGGCTAGTATTGCCAGACTATGTTCTTCCACCTCCATGGCTGCTACTTTACAAACGGACTCCACTGACATTTTCTCTAGAGCTTCGATTCTATGCCCCTTTGTACTTGTTCTCCCCAACATCAGCACTCCACCATTGTTCATATGTACTCTAGCAAAGTTTGATATCTGGTAATAGTTTTCAAGTTTTAAGCACTCCAATTCGGGTGTCTTTAGGTGATGCTCTGTTAGGCAGACCACATCATATGTGATATTATTCCTCCTTATATGTTCATGCAGGAAAGCTCCAATTCGTCTACTTTGTTTCGCAGAGAATGGATGTTCAGGTGAAAGATATTGAATGCTGCAAGTTTCTTTACGGAGTTGCCCTTGGTTTGTCTCTTTACTGCTGGCACCGACTGAGGTTCAAAAAATGGTTTATCACAATGTCCCTTGGCCATAGGTTCGGATCAAGAAAGCCTGCATCTTGTAGTGCGTTGACCCCAATTCTAAAGGAGCTTTTTATTTCATCCTTTTTAGTGCGTAGCTTGACACAAGTACATTCCACAATTATGTTGGTTTGAATGTAGTTTTTTACAGCTTCTGGTGTCGTGCCGGTAGTGAAACCCGAAACAAAGAACCATGGTTTTGTTGGGACCACTTCTATCTGGGAATCCGATGCAATATCCCTGTTTCCCCTTATTGGTGCTGGTCTTGAGGATTTTGGAGGCTTGATCGTTGATTTCGTGCTTTGATTTGCTGGTTTTCGCGGCTTTTTACCAGTGACGATTTTCCAGGCGTCTGCATTTTCCTCGGTTTCTTTTTTTCTCTCGTCATCCTTTGATTTTGTTGTGCTATCAGTTGCACTGTCAACGTCAACTTCAATGACATTGACGTCAGGCGTTGCCACATCAGGCTCTTCTTTCTTCGAGTTGTATTGTATTAGATTGTATTGATTCTTGGGTTAGTATTTCGACGTTTGAAACTTCGTTTTCTGTGTTTGATGTCTCCTTTCTTTGGATTTGTTTGGAAATCATGAGTGACGGTTCTTCGCGCATGTTATTGTTTAACAATGGAGAAGGAATGTGAGGAATGCAATGCTTGCGTTCTTGAGATTTCTGAGATGCTTCGGATTCGGAATTTTCTTGTATAATTCCAATTTTACTTTTTTCCTCGAGGACACTGATTTTATCTACCAGGAGTTTTTTGTTTTCTTCTAGCAGCAAGTTTTTTTCCCGTAAGCCGACAATTATTTGCTGGAGTAGGAAAATTTTATCGGTTTCGTCCGCCTGGTCGATTGAGGTTACGTTATGCCCGGCACAGACACATCGCGATTTATCGATAACTATTACTTCTTCTGGGAAGTCTCTAGCAGCACATGATGCATGGAACGCTTTTCCACACCTTACACACACTATACTGGAAAATTTCTTTGTTTTGCAACATTCAAAAGTTAATTTGTCATCAGCCACACTTTTAGTACGCGATCTCGTCGGCGCCATCTTGTTTTTTATTTTTTATTATTTTATTTATTAATTTACCAGTAAGCGCAGTTAGGGAAGAGAAAAGGATATGAAGGTGTGTTAAATTTTACTGTGTTAAGTATATGATTTGCAATAACGCAATGGTTTAAAGAGAACTTGAAGTAATACTGTAATATTTGTTTCTAGTTTTATGTAAATATTTATTCAAATTCAAAATCGCAATGAAATACTTTTTTTTTTATTTAGTTTCATTACTATTAATTTATACTAATAATAGGTAATTCATAGTAAGTCAGTCAACACAATTATATGGTATTTAAGATTTTGAACGCAAATTTAATATCAAACTCTTCAAATTCAAACTCAAAAGTACTTTATTGTCGGAAGAACAATATTCTTGTTGAAAAAGTAGTCATTATTAGCAAATAAAATAAACACAAACACAATCTAAAGGTCCTAAACAGCTTCAAGACAAAAAGAAACGGTTAAAACAAACTTAGCATATTCACTAAAATAATCACCGAACTGATGGATCACTAAAAGATGATTGAAAACTTTCTTACCAACATATATTAAAGGTTGATAGTGATACAAAAATTGATGAATAATTTAGAATGAGGAATAGGTGCACAGTAAAAAATTGCGTGTTAAATTTAACACTCAATGGTGGTACATATAGGACCACACTTAATAGGGTATATTAACCAATCAGTATATGTATCTTGTAAAAAAGAGATTTTTGAATGGTTTTTTTACTTTTTGATGAGTGTTAATTCTTCTAATTTATGAGTAGGTACATTTACACTATCGTGTGTAAATTAAACTCACATATTGTAAACCTATCCTTCTAGGGTGTAAAAAAAATAATGAGAGGTGTAAATAAACCATTTTTTAATGGTAACTTGTGATTAATTAGTGTAAATATCATATTATTGTAGTGTACATTTTATTTTTTATTTGGGTGTGACCTTACTATAGTGAGTGTAATAAAATAATCTACCAGGGCTAGAATACTTTCCACTTTGTTTAAGTCATTTAATCCCGGATCAAACTAACCGGGCGTTTATAATTAAAACGGAAAACATTATGCATTCAATATGTTTTACATTATTAACCTCTGCTTAGTTCGATACATGATTGAATGACTTAATCAAAGCCGAAAATAGTAGCCCCTAATACATATAAATGTTCAGGTCGCTTGAAAAAGGTTTGTTAAATGAATGAAAATATTAAGTGTTATTTATTGTTTATTTATAAACAAAATGATGGTTACAGCAGAACTGGAAAACCCTGTGATATTCTTTACACTTATTATTATAACTAGTTGAACAAAATGACACACCTATTATATAGTTTAACAATTTAGTAAATTAAACATATATATATCTACGTTTAATGTACCTCATTGTTAAGCTTAACAAAACAAATAACATAATAAATTTATATATATACTTAGAACACTAAACAACTAAATAAAAGTATGCTTTGGAACAATATAAAAGAATGAAAATAACGAGTATTATATTAATCGTATATTTATTTAGAGATCTATGAAGTAAAATAACGAGTGATTTTTAATTATTTTGCTCAAGGGAGGCCATGCATTTTAAAAGCATCATGGCCGTACTGCGTAGATAAGATGACATGATTGTTTTATGACATTTACGTCTTATTTGAATTTGTGTATTTGTAAAGTTTAAAAATTGGAGAAATTTTGTAATTTTTGCAGTTATTTGAAGGTAGGTTACTATTGCTTTAACTAATTTTTCTCCGGGGAGTCGTCTTTTGACTATTATAAAGTGCTATTTGCAGGATATGATTTAATCTTTTATTTTTTTTTTATTTTTCAGCGTATCAAGTTTTGGTGAAGCTTTGTTGCCGGATTGAAAGTTCTACAGTAAAAATGTTTAGTGAAGCACAAAAAATTTTTATTGTTGAAAGTTTTTTTAGAAATGGAAACAAAATAGGCGGTGTGTGGAATTACTCTATGCATGACTGCTTTGATGAATTTCGAACCGAGTTTCCTGATGTTGCGGTGACCTTTCATAATTTTCGTACTGGGTCACAATACCTAATTGATAAATTTCGTCAGACTGGTTCTGTTCAACATAAAAAAGGGGCTGGAAGACCAACGAAACGATCAAATGAGGTTATTGAAGAAGCGCGACAAATTATGGAAAATAATCCTTCAACTTCTATTAGGCATTTATCTCAACAAATTCAGCAAACGGATTTATGCTACAGTACATGTCAAACACTTTTGCAAAAGGATCTGCATCTATACCCTTATCGTGTTACGGCTATTCATGAACTCCTTCCCAATGACGTTCCCCAAAGACTTAATTTTTGTGAATGGTTTTTAAACAATTTTCAAGAAGAAAATAGTGGTGCTTTTGAAAAAAACATTTTTTACCGATGAGGCTTATTTTTATTTATCAGGCTATGTTAATTCACAAAATATGCGAATGTGGAATACGCAAAATCCGCATGTTTTTGTAGAAAGACCTTTTCATCCTCAAAAAGTTGGTGTGTGGGCAGCAATTAGTTCTAGAAGAATAGTAGGCCCAATTTACTTTTATGGCACAATTACAACCGAGAGATATCGGATTGAAATTCTGACAACATTTATTAATGAGCTTCACGATGATGAATTGCGGGAAGGTTACTTCCAACAAGATGGCGCTACACCTCATGTAACCAGAGAAAATTTAAATTTTTTAAGTGAATTTTTTGAAAACAGAGTTATAAGCCGAAATACGCAACAAATATGGCCACCTCGTTCCTGCGATTTAACACCCTGCGATTTCTTCTTGTGGCCTTTTATAAAAAACTCCATTTATCGAACACCAATTGAGGATATAAATGATCTTAAACGAAGGATTTCAGAAAAAATTGCCGAAATTAATAATTCTCCAAACTTATTGGTTAATGTGTCTCTGAGGGTAAGAAGAAACATCAGAAGGTGTCTAGAAGTAGGAGGCGGCCATATAAAGTAGGCTTTCAAAGTAAGATAGCTCAGGATTTTATATTACATACCGTCAAAAAACATTATTTTAGGTTTTCAACGTGACAACGCTGCTTTCTTGCAAATTCGCCCTATGATTTAATCTACGCGCTACTGCTACACTATGTATACTGGGTCACAGCCGCCGTTGAGCAAAATAATTAATAATCACTCGTTATGTAGGTAGGTACCTAAGTATTTATATAAAAAAGGAATATATTTATATTATAAGCTTAATCAGAATAATTTAAGAGCTAGAGGGAAAACTGTAACAATGTAAATACCTACTTAGTTTCTTAAAAATTGCGTACTTATTAGTAAGGTTTCTTTTAAATTTCGTTAATATGCTTACCCAATTTAACAAAATCCTAATAATAGGAACTCTCATTTGGCACTTTACAGAACTTTGCTTTATTTGTATACATATGTTAATTTAAATATAACATTATTCTATATCACGTTCAAAGAGCTCAATCAGACTAACTTGAAAGATGAATTTGCATGTAGCGTCAGCGTCATGTGTCAATTCCTAGAATTTCACACCACTTGTTGCCGCCTGTCTTTTCGGTAACACGGGTTTAGGTATTTTTACCCGGGGCCGAGCAAAAAAACGATTAAATAATAAGTTTTACACTCAATGTGTTAAAATAACCTTCTAGCGGGGTGTATCTACACGCTAATGTGGTGTTATTTATTGTCATTGTATTTAATTTTCCTGCTAAAGTGTAAAATGAAATAAATAACACCCATTCAACAAAATTAACTTTTTAAAGAGTTAAATTCATAGGCAAATTTAATACAACAACTTTGGTCCCATATGAGTAAAAATGTGGTAAATTATGTTTATCCGGGTGTTAGCATTAACACTACTTTTTTTTCCCACTCCTGAAATGACTTTTACCAGGTGGATATTTTTTACTGTGTTAGCTTAGAAGAAATAATTTACGCGTATTATAATGAGTATAGACAACAACAGCTCACTTTTATATTTTTTATGAACAAGACATACAGTCTCCTGAATGAAGATACAACAAAGAGTCAATATCGCATGGTTTATAAATAGCGGGCGACAAGAATCCCAAACTTTAGCGCTACACATATATCTTATTGCTCTCTTTTTGCAGAACAAACACAAAGTGAAATAAGTATTGGGAGCGTGAACCCCAAAAACAGATTCCATAGCGAAGATGGGACTCTCGTAGGGCATAGTAAGAACTTCTTGCTACAGTGAAATTTAAGTTGTTTGATGTCACCCTCAAAGCGTAACAGTTTCATGGGTAACTCAGTAATATGAGTTTCAAATTTAAGTCTATTGATATTCCTAAATATTTACTTACAGAAAGTGTTGACATTTTTTCATTATCTATAAAAACATTATATATAACACACTTAAAATTCAATTCATTTGTCTTTGAAATATTAAAGGATAACAGATATGCATCGCCCCACCCCTTCATCTAGTCCAAATCATTACTCATGCCAATTTTAAGCTCACCAGAGATTAAGGACACGTCCAGATGCTCAAGGAACCCGAAGATGGCATCGCTCTTACCCTTCCAAGCCTCAAATCCGAACTGATGAATGGACAAAAGGTTCTGTCAAATCATTTACAATCCTCCACGATTTCCTTGACTTGTTATGAGACCTATCCATCCTATTCTTAAAATATACCCTTTTAGAGCTCTTTACGAATAGGTTCAGTATTGCTCTTACTAAAATCAATTGCGTATATGAAAAACCTTGCTCTTTAAACTTAACAGTAGTTTTTTTTTTGTTTATTACAATGATTTTCGGCAAAAAAAAATTTCATCATCTTATCGTCAAATTTTTGTAACTTGACCCACAAATTGCACCAGCTGTTGACTTCCGCTAACAGTTAAAAGATTCCTTTGGAATAAAATCAATGTTTGCTGTAAACAGTGGGTTAATGAATTCTTACATTACTTTCAATATCTATACACATTTTGAAGAAATCTTTAACATGGGAGCAATAAGCAAAATAAAAAAATGTCTAAACTGCCTATAATACCAATTTTAATACGTACACAACACAACAAGCAAACAAAATTTTTGATTCTTGCCTCGAAAAAAAATTATCAATATTATACAAAATATAAATGATTAAGTAACTTTAACCGACATCTTGATATATTTTTTTTCTATTTGACGTCATATGTCACTAACATGTTAATGAATATACATACAAATATAGGTCCTGCTTTTGTTATTGTATCACATTCATATCAAAACGTCATACTTGATTTCAACACATTATCAATTCCCTATCTAATTTTTTTTTTTTTTGGTTGTAGAAACATTTTCAAATGGAGATTCGTTGTTTAATACTAATGTTTGTCCGCGATTATTTTGTATGCTTTGATATTTTTAAGAGGTTAATGACCGACAACATCTAGCTAAAAGTATCGTCGATTGAAATTAAGAAAGCCGACTACAATGCTGTAACTTTCTGCAGATCATTTTCGTTAATTTTTTTTACAATGTTTCAATTTCCAATAGGACAGTAATAAAACCATCAAAAATTTAAGTATAGATGCTCTAACAATTTCAAATCGTTTATGTATATGTCTTATACAGGGTGTATTATAAAACATAAGGCATTGCTCGTGTGGTGATTTCTTACCCAAAAATAATACGAACGGTTCCTATCAACATGGGTCCGCAGGTGCTTTATTTTTGAGATACGGGGTGTTACAATTTATAAGGGGAATAAAAATAGGTACGTCACTGCCTTTTTTCTCTTTGGTAGCAGTTATTTAGGCAGTTCAATATCTAATGCAAAGTGCCTTTTGATAACTTTTTATTTCGGCTTCATTTAGGACATAAATGCAATTTTATCAAACTCTGATATCGGCATTATAATCGAAAACCGTTGGTCACACGAAGAAAAGTCTTGGTAATAGAATGAATTAGACTAAAAATTATATATTCAATTGTCAACATCTGTCATTCGGTATCAGTCAAAAATTACATTTTTGTCAAAAGATACTAAAAAATGGCATTGTTTAACCGATTTTCAAAAAATGTTATGAGAAAAAGTTGTTTCTAGTATAATGTTAGGCCTATGTACAAAGGTTCAGATGTCTAGCGCAAAGTTGAATTTTTTGCCATTTTTCGAATTAACATGTTTTTCTTATAATGTAAGTTGACTTGATGGATATTAAACAATTTCTGATACCATACTCTCATTTATTTAGTTTGTATGCTTATTTCTTTACTAGAATGCTTATTTCTTTACTAGAATGCCATTTTTTTTCCGAAATATAAAATTAGAGGCAAAAAAATTTGACACGGTTGGTGCAAAGTTATCATAATTTAACAATTTTAACAGGTAGACGTCAGATGTTCCATTTTTTCTTATAGTAAATACACGTACAAAGTTAAAAAAAAACTTAATAATAATAAAATTCGCAGATATCAGATTAGTTCACAATTTAAACGCATTTTCTTGTTATCCACAATAAAATATCAAGGCAATTCTGTTCAAAATAATTTTAAAAAACCTCACGCAGCAAGTAAATACGATGAAGAAGCACAATTTGATGTTTGTTTAAGTGTTATATTATAAACTAGTGTATAACCAAGATAAGTGATTCAACAGGGTACAAGAGGGAAAGTGTTAGAAAAATTCTTCAGAAAAATCGATTTCGGCATTATAAACCCAAGTTTATAAACACATTGAAAAAACGCGATTTTGATATCCGTCTAGTATTTTTGTTTGGGTATCAGGGTCCATACGAGGAGAATATTCTTTTTCCATACAAGATCTTATGGACAGATGAAACCACTTTCTCTTCGAATGGTACCGCTAGCTCACAAAATTGCCGATGGTGGTCCCCAGAAAATCCCAACTTCACAATTGAATGTCGCGACCAGTATCATTTTAAAACCAGGTGGTGTAGGGTACCTGACTTTTCTTGATAATGAGATTGTCGAAGTTTTGGATAACATGGCCTTACACAATATACATAACTTATGGTATCAGCTTGATGGTGCACCCATAAATCAAACTGCAGCAGTGAAAGAACGCATAAACCAATTATTTCAAAACCGAGTTATAGGGCGTGATAGAGAATGTTACTGGCCACCCAGATCGCCTGACATAACATCACTAGACTTTTTCCTGTGGGGTTATCTTAAACAGAAAGTTTATAAGAATCGACCGTTTAGAAATATCGAGCATTTGGAACAAAAGATCAGACAGTATTGTGCCGATATAAAACCAAGTTTTTTACAAAATGCTGTCAAAGACGTTTATAGACGGACGACTGCTTGTATAGAGCTAGAAGGACGTCACAATGAAATGTGAAATTTTTTGTTCCTTGGAATAATAATGTTAGTTATATTATGTTATATTTAGTTTAAAATAAAACTTTTATCAAATATTTAGATGTATTTGTCATTTGAAAAATGGAACATCTGACGTCTATCTGTTAATATTAATAGATTATGATAAGTTTGCACCACCCGTGTCAAATTTTTTTTGCCTCTAATTTTATATTTCGAAAGAAAAAATGGCATTCTAGTAAAAAAATAAGCATACAAACCAAATAAAATATTGAGTATGGTATAAGCAAATAGTTTAATATCCATTAAGTCAACTTACATTATAAAAAAAAACATTTTAATTCGAAAAAATGGCAATAAATTCAACTTTGCACTAGACATCTGAAACTTACATAGGCCTAAAATTATACTAGAAATAACTTTTTCGAATAACATTTTTTGAAATTCAGTTAAACAATGCCATTTCTCAGCATTTACCATATACCGAATGACAGATGTTGACAATTGAATATATAATTTTTAGTCTAATTTGAAGCAAAAACGATTGCCCTTATTTAATTTGAACTAACCTCATTAATAATAAAAAGTTCCATATGGTGCGGAGTTTAATGGTGACACTGTAGCTAAGTAAGTATAATGCTTAAAATAATAAATAATAGACGTCTATACTTTCAATAATCATATATTCAAACTGTGCGTGGTATAGGCCTCGCACGACTAAGCAAAAAACAGAATAGGTGTTTAATTATAATAAATTAAAAATATCTTTGAAATTCTAAAAACTTTCATTATAAGTATAAGATTTTTTTTTTCACTTTTTTGTTTAAAATATTTCAAAAATATCCGCACGCAAGGATAACGTACAAAGTGGGTGGCCGTAGGCCTCGCACAGTTACTCCAAATCCATAATAAGCTATATACGCATATAAATGGCGTATCATTTTTTCATTAAAAATATCAAAATACATGTCAGCGCGGACACCACTGGTACAAGCAGAGCAAATCTTTTTTATAAAAGAAAATGTGTTTTTATGCCTAGTTAGTACCTACTAAAATTCAAAATGATATCTACAGTGGTCTCAAAAATTATAATGAAATCCCGTTTTTTTTTAATTTTTTGACACTCTGTATCTTAAACATAAACCATTTACAAACAATATAAACAAAAAAATCCTATTATAGATGAGGCTACGAGCGCAATCAAAGACATTATAGTTCTAATGTCTTTGAGCGCAATAGTGGACTAACCCACAAAAACGAGATTTCTCGTTTTACGTAAAACCAAAATTGAGTGGCTGCGTTTCCAAACCCAGTCTCCCCATTCCATCCAATATAAATACTCAAGCAAAGAAGATGTGGTTTTTGAAACAGTTCATACAACCACGGAAATCTGCTTTGCAAGAAATATTAGACTCTCAGCCATTATAACCAAATTAATGACAACGATATTAATGATGCAAAAATTAAGATCTTGTTCAACTGATGGAATTTATTCCCCCGGTGCATAATAATTTCTATGCAAGTCTTGGTTCATCAGCACAAGCGGATTGAGGCGGTTTACTTCACTCATGTGAAGATGAAACAAAAGAAAAATGGATATGGTTTCTTTTGTAATTGGGTTCTCAAAACTAATGTAGCATCTTTTGTGATATAAGAAATTAAACTGGTAATGTTAAAGCGGATTCATCCATATTTAAAACCAAAAACAAGGTTTATATTTTTACTTCTCGGCATATTTCTTAGTTTATAAGCTTCGACACTACTCCAAGCAACACTACTCTAAGCAAAAAAAATAAACTGTTACTTCTTTAATATTAGCCGAAAATTTAAAGTTTTTTAAACTCCATTTTTTCGGGTTTTACTAAAGTGTGGTTAGTCCAATATTGTGCTCATAGCCTCATATAATAATTGTAGAATATACAATCTTAAATATAGTAAAACCTCATGTAACAAACATGAAGCTTTAAGTGGAAATTGTCCATTGCACCAATAAAAAATCATTGAAGCAAAGAAGCATGTAAATTTTATATCTAAACTTAGGATCAATCAAAAGTAAAACAGATAAAAGTGAAATGCTAGCCTTTTAAGAGGCAGCTGATATTATAATAGCTACAGAAGCATGGGTACAGAAATCAAACTCACACTCAAACTCAAAAGTAATTAATTGTCTGAAGAACAATATTCTTGTTGACAAAGTAACAAAATCTGAAGGTCCTAAACAAATGTCAATAAATAAAACTAAAATATTACAGAACATGTATACAATCTTAACAGACCCATACTACCCAGATGACACGGTATACCCAGGCTGTTAATCATATGAATCATATGTACAAATGGAAATATGGAGGTAATGAACAGCTTGAAACAATTGATTGACTGAACTGAGGGATTACTAAAAATTTCATCCAAAGTGTAGTAAACTCCCTTAATTAAAAAACGCTTAGCTTTTGAACATTATTGCCTTCTCAAGGAGAGCGGTAGATGATTGAAAATTTTCTTACCACCATATATTAAGGATTTCTTGATTTGTTCAGAAGAGGAATATGTTTATAAGCTTTACAGAAAGAATTTACGCGTATTACAATGAGTAGGCAACAACAGCTCACTATTATATTTTTTGTTAACAAGACATGTAGCCTCCAGAATGAAGATACAACAGAAAATCAATATCGCATGTTCCATAAATAGTGGACGACAAGAATCCCTAACTGTAACGCTACACATATATTCTATTGCTCTCTCTTGCAGAACAAGCACAGAGTGAAATAAATATTGGGAGCATGAACCCCAAAAACAGATTCCATAGCGAAGATGGGACTCTATTAGGGCATAGTAAGAACTCCTTTCTGCAGTCAAATTTAAGTTGTTTGATATCACCCTTAGAGCATAACAGTTACAAGAAATTTTGTTACATAAATTGTTAATATGAGTTTCCAATTTAAAAGAGCTGTCTATTGATAATCCTAAAAATTTACTTACAGAAAATGTTGACTTTTTGTCATTATCTACAACACACTTAAAATTCAATACATTTGTCTTTAAGATATTAAAAGATAACAGATTCGCATCGCACCACTCCTTCACCCTGTCCAAATCATTTATCATGTCAATTCAAGCTTGCCAAGGTCTGCTCCGTGCCAAAATTACCATCAGCGAAAATTTCTCAAATATTGGCAGATGAGGCACGTCGTTAAAGTAGACCAAAAAAAGTAGAGAACCTAAGTCTGACCCTTGTGGACCACTCGTGTCAGTGCTAAGCTCATCAGAGCTGTAAACACGACTGTCTGCACACGGCTTGTTAGATACGACCGAAACCATTCCAAGCAGCCTCACTAAAATTTGATGCTCAAGGAACCTGAAGATGGCATCGCATCACAAGAAAAACATATTAATCTAAACAATTACGATTAGGAATGTTTATCAAACATAACTTACATTTTCAAATCATAGAAAAAATTGAAATAGAAATATCTCACGTTTGAATCAAAATTATAAAATAGTATATTAAAGTACATGTTTTATAAAGCATCATGTTATAGCACGCGTCCATGTTAAAAAACGAGACGCTTGCGGCGAGTTTTTTAACCGGACAAGTGCTCTAACTGCTTTATAAAACACGTACTTTATGCTATTTTTTCTATTTTGTATTTTTTTCAATAAGAAAATACATATTTAAAAAGAAAATCAACCCTTCAAATTTTGTAAATTTGTATGTCTAAATTCTGTGTTGGTAATCCTATAAATTTACTTTTATCATAGTAGCCTTGACAATAAATAATATTTTCTTGTTTTAATATTTCATAGAGTTGTTCATAATTATAATTAAAAAAATATGGAGCATGATAATCTAAGTTCAACTCTCCCTGAGTTAAGGGATATTGCTAATAAAACGATAAATCAACTTTTACCAGAGAAATCCCGAAAACTTTCTTTTCTCATGGATCACAATAACAGGAAACGTCAGACGGCAATAGAATAGAACATTTAAATATTACCAATGCCAACCTTTAAAAAATAAAAAAACGGTGCCGAAACAGACTTCTTATGAAACAAAATTAGAAAAAAAAAACAATAATATGTGAAATTCATACACCACTTTCAGTAAATAGTAAGTGTTTCTTGAACTTGTTTGATAAGATATTGGAAAATTTAACCAAATTAAAAATGGAATGCATTGTTCTTGGTGACATGAATATAAATATTCACTTATAAAAAAAATTCGTGATATTTGCATAGCAAATAATTTTAAAATATGCAACAAAGATATTTCAATGATGGAGCATCTTTAATAGATCATGTAATTTTTGCAACTTTAACCAAAATGATTAATTCGCAACTTAGTGAAGCTTCAAGTAGTGGAATATCAAACAAAAAACAAGAAAAAAAGACACAAAATATAAGTATATTCTACTAAAAATTCTGACGTAGAAAAATTAGAAAGTAAATAATAACAAATATAGTTCTTTTAAACCCAAGTATTTGATTCTTGTTCTTTAGATAAGTCAATTAGAATTTTATAAAAATCAAAAACTATGGTTTACCCAGGAATTCAGAAAACTGCTAAAATTAACAGACAAATATTATTACAAGCTCAAATGCATGCACATTAGGGTGTCCCTTAAATTTTAAGTTCGATATATTTTTACGCATACCTTCTTAAAACTTTCGTAATAACCCAATATTGTCTAGAAAAAATATTAGCCCGTTTTATAAACGATTATCCGTGCCGACTTGCGATTTAAACTTGTCCATACAAGTTGCGCGGGTAATGCGCTGCGACCTATTACTAGGGTTGCCACACGTCCCGATTTCGACGGGACAGTCCCGCTTTTTATCGATTTCTCTCAAATGTCCCGTTGTCCCACTTCAATGTTTAAATGTCCCGCTATCCCGCATTGTCACATTTCACCTGCTTTCAAATTCTAAACGAAGCAAATAAAAAAAAAGTGGAAAGTTTTATATCCTACTCCTATTATACTTCATGCGGTCGTAGAAGCGCTTGGTCTTAGCAGCGATGATTTCGCTATTAACAAATCCTCGATTCAACGAATTCGCACTCAGACGAGAAAAACCAGGACAGAAGTAATAAAAACTGACTTTCAAAACAAGGTACCTGACGTACTCATATTCCATTGGAATGAAAAACTATTACCCGGATTGGATGTACGAAGTTCAAAAGAAGAACGTTTGCCCATTATTGCTTTATTTGACGATAGAGAACAGCTTTTTGCAGTGCCAAAACTAGAGAGTTCTTCTGGAAAACATCAAGCTAAAGCCTTTTCAGCTGCTCTCTATGACTGGAACCTTCATAATAAAGTTCAAATAATGTGCTGCGATACAACAGCTTCGAATACTGGTCGTTTTAATGGAGCTTGTGCTGTTTTGGAGCAGACATTAGAAAGAGAATTGTTGCTTTTCGCTTGTCGTCATCATGTTTATGAATTAGTCCTAAAAACAGTCTTCGAAACCAAGATAAAGCAAATTACTAGTAGCCCAGATATTTCAATGTTTAAAAATTTCAGAGACAATTGGAAAAAACATCGATTCCAGTGACATTGAACTATCTCTTGATTTCGAGACGAATATTACATCTTTGTTAATGATTTATAAGGCAGAACTGGAAAAAGGTTTTGTAAGAGATGATTACCGCGAATTGGTTGAACTATGCGTAGTGTTTTTGGGAGGAGATACAGAGAAAAAATTAAAACTCAGACCCCCCGGAGCTCTGCATCAGGCACGATGGATGGCGAAAGCGATCTATTCTTTAAAAATATGTTTGCTTCAGTCACAATTCAGAATGATTGCAAAAGACAAAAAGGCCCTAAAAAAAGTTTGCTTATTTATCGTCACATTGTATGTTAGACCTTGGCTCGAATGCACTGCACAGTGGTGACTAAAGCACCTAACCAAGATTTGTGCTTCTAGAAATCATTAAAAGAGTACGAAAAAGTTGACGCAACCATTTCTAAAGCTGCTATAAGTAGGTTTAGCCATCACTTGTGGTATTTATGTGAAGAGACAGTCCTTCTATCACTTTTTGATGATGAGGTTGATAACCAAACTAAGATGAAAATGATTGCCAACTTTAACAGGGATAAACGCTCAGATTTTGGCAAACGCTATGACCCATCGAACTGACACAAAAGTTGTTTGGTAAGCTAAATTATTATTTTTTTTAACATTCGTTTTTTTTGATATTTAACTTCTTTTTCAGATAAAACGCTGGATGATTTTGTATCGGAAAAGAGCAAACAATTTCTATTTCGACTGCAGATCGACAACAGTTTTCTTCAGGAAGATGTATCTTTCTGGCATCAGAATGCTGCTTTTCTGGAAGCTAAAAGACGAGTAAGTCGTTTGAAGGCTGTAAATGACATTGCTGAAAGGGCTGTCAAATTAATGCAAGATTTTAACGGACATCACGGCAGAAGAAGAGCAAAAACAATTATTATTGCGCTGTGTCCAGGAACATAAAAATTTGTGTCCGGACTGTAAAAAAACTACACTAAAAGTTACACTGACTGATTGTTATAATTTTATGTTTTAAAATAAAGATTAATGTTTACTTTATTTCATTTTAACTTTTATTCACCTAATTTGTTGCATTTATATTAATTTTATAGCAGACCGAAATATCAGGACAAAACACGATTTTAAATAAACTTTGAAGCTCAGTCGGCACGGGTTGCGATCATCCTAGAAAGCTGAAATTTCATATTTGAGTATGTTTTAGCATTTCTAAAACATGTAGAGGCCATGCATATCGATTAAAAAAAAATAACAAAAAAATTGTCATATAAGGGACACCCTAATGCACATTATAATAAATTGGTCAAAAAACCTATTAGAAAAGTTAAGCAAAATTAATATAATGAACAGTTTATTAATATTAATCAACATGCCATATGGAATAGCCTAAATCAAATATTAACAAATAAATCCCATAATGAGAAGCATAAAAAATTCTAATTGCCTTCTACTGGTAAATGATTTAAAAATAAAAGAAAAGTGGCAAATCTGCGAAGAGATCAAATACCCATTTCGTAAATGTTGGTGAGATCTTATTAAGCAAAATTCCAAATATACCAAATACTAGTTCTGACAAACAAAATGAACTATCGATGTTTTTGGATGCAGAAAAAATTAATAATAAAGATATTAAAGACATCATTGATACAATTAAGGTAAAGAAAGCTATAATCTATCATTAAATCATGCAAAGTAATAAATCAATGAAAACCGTCTTCTCCATGGGCGTGCAGGATTATTCGGCATGTATGGATTTAAATACGCCTAAATCATTATATTTGTGCAGAATTAGTATAAGTATCGACATTAAATTCAAGTTGTGTCTTCAAATATATATTTAAATATTAAAGTTTTTAAGCTTAAAGAGTCTAGGTACTTATTCCGTTTCTGCTCTATTCATTTTAATCTTTTTTTTTTGTACCTAATCCTGGTTACCTGTTTGCTAATTATGTGGCTATTATGCCTTTATGGGTACCTCTATTGGAATAATACACCTATTTATACAGGGTGGCCAATTAGTACGACAAAGGTCAATATCTCCTGTACCATTAAAGATATCGGAAAACTTTTGACAAAGCTTATTAATGGTTAAGAGATGCATCTTTTAAAATTATTTTCGTCTATACAGGGTGCTCCAAAATAGCGGCACGGTAGAAATTTTATATTTTTTAAATGGAACACCCTGTATATATTTACATATTTTAATTTGCCGTAAATTACTGTACATAGCACCATAATTATTTATACACACTTTAGCAACGTTGCCGAATAGATGGGAAAATCCCTTAAATTTGTGAAAAAACATCGTTCAATAAAATGTGTAGTATTTTTTAACTTATTATAATTGGAAATAAAATATTTTTATAATGGAAAGAGAAGTGTCGACAGAACTCGCCTAGGCTAAAATAAATTCATATTTTTGTACAGGGTGATTTCTACGGACATGCCAACTTTACGAACTTTAAACCTAATTTTCTCATTTTTTTCAAATGAAACACCCTGTATTTGATTACTTTGACTTGTAGGGATTTTCATCCTCTTTAACTTTTGTTAAGGTATTTTCATGCCTATCTCTACAAATATTGGTCGTATTTCAGTTTTTGTCTAAAACTCTAGCAAGAAACTGAATGTATTTTACCATTGTCGTTTTTCTAGTTACCTATGACATAGAAAATAAAAGCAAACGTTCTTGTTTAAAATGAAACGTCAGTTTGTTTGTAATATAATGACAATTATAGTGATTTGGTGAGCTATTCTTCAAAAATTAATAAAAATGAATTATTCAAATGTCGAAATGGTGGATATGGTTTTTTGTATTAGGAGCTAGTGACAAAAACTGCTTGTTAGCTATGAGGATATATCAAGAAAGATATCCAAACCGAAGACAACCCAGTAGAAGGGCGTTTGAAAAAGTAAAGGAGCGTTTTCAAACAACTAGCCTATAAAAAACAAGAAAGAATAAAACGTGTTTTAACGGAGGAAAATCAATTAAATGTTCTTTTAACAGTCACTAAAAATCCACACATTGGCCAACGAAATATTTCCGACCAATTAGATATTCGCCGTTCATCGATTCAGAACATACTGAAAACAAACAAAATGCATCCTTACCATATCCAGTTACTGCAGGAACTAAATGAAGGAGATTTTCAAAAGAGAATAGATTTTTGTGAATGGACGCAGAAAAAAATGAGACAACAACAAATTTTTGCACATTTAGTATTCTTTTGTGATGAAGCAACATTTCATAAAAATGGAAACGTGAATAGGCATAATTTTCACTATTATGCTACAAGCAATCCCTATTTTATAAGAGCCCATTCACAAAACAGATGGTCCTTAAACGTTTGGGGAGGAGTTGTAGGAGACTATGTTATTGGACCGCATTTTTTTGAGGAAAAAGTAACTGGACAAGTATATTTGGACTTCTTACAAAACGATTTACCAAAATTAATAGCTCAGATACCGAATGAAATTCGTGAACGTCTTTGGTTTTTACATGATGAAGCCCCCGTGCATTATACAGGACCTGTTACTAACTTTTTAAATGAAACATATGAGCAGCAGTGGATTGGAAGAGGAGCGCCCGTACCATGGCCGGCTAGATCACCAGATCTAACAAAAATGGATTTCAGTATATGGGGATTTGTAAAGGATCAGGTATATAAAATAGCCCCCACTACAAGAGACGATATGAAAATTCGTATTAGAAACTGTTTTCAAACTGTAACTCGGGAAATGTGTAGAAACATGACTCATTCTTTTGAAAAACGTATAGAATTGTGTATTCAAGTTAATGGGAGCCACTTTGAACAATTAATTAGGTAATTTTAAATCAATTAATTTAAATTTTAAAAATTGTCCTCAAGCTTAAATCGGTAAAAAACTTAAATCTAAAAATTGTTTCGAGTTAATTATTTATGTAAATTAATAGAAAAACTACAATGGTAAAATACATTCAGTTTTTTGCTAGAGTTTAGACAAAACCAGAAATACGACCAATATTTGTAGAGATAGGCATAAAAAGACCCTAACAAAAGTTAAAGAAGATGAAAATCCCTACAAGTCAAAGTAATCAAATACAGGGTGTTTCATTTGAAAAAAATGAGAAAATTAGGTTTAAAGTTCGTAAAGTTGGCATGTCCGTAGAAATCACCCTGTACAAAAATATGAATTTATTTTACCCTAGGCGAGTTCTCTCAACACTTCTCTTTCCATTATAAAAATATTTTGTTTCCAATTATAATAAGTTAAGAAATACTACACATTTTATTGAACGATGTTTTTTCACAAATTTAATGGATTTTCCCATCTATTCGGGAACGTTGCAAAAATGTGTATAAATAATTATGGTGCTATGTACAGTAATTTACGGCAAATTAAAATATGTAAATATATACAGGGTGTTCCATTTAAAAAATATAAAATTTCTACCGTGCCGCTTTTTTGGAGCACCCTGTATAGACGAAAATAATTTTAAAAGATGCACCTTTTAACCCTTAATAAGCTTCGTCAAAAGTTTTCCGCTATCTTTAATGGTACAGGAGATATTGACCTTTGTCGTACTAATTGGCCACCCTGTATCTATACATAATACATACCTACCTTGAGTATTTGTTTCTTAGTGAAACTATAGTCAAAGTGTGAAATGTCAGTGTTTTTTTTTAAATAATGAATTTTCAACAATTACCTAAACGCCCTAGAGTCGGTCCATGTTCAGTAAATGAAAATAAATTAATTCTTAACTGTTACGATTCTATTAGAAGTAAGAATACGGATTTGAGTGTTGACAATACAGTGCAATTTACAGCAGATATGCTTAACGTTGGGAAAACAACAATGTATAAACTTTTAAGAGAAGAAAAAAGTGTTGGCGTCAAACCTCCAAAAAATTCTCCAGGACGACGAAAGCTTGAGCTGGATGGCGTTTTAATGCAGAGAATAAGGCGAAAAGTTCATAGATTCTTTTTAAAAAAAGAAAATTCCACGCTGGACAAAGTCTTGCAAAGAAGTATCCGAAAAGCCAGCAAAGAAAACAAAAAAATATTTTACCTAGACGAAACATGGCTAAATGAAGTGACTAAATTTTGGCAGGATGAAAATATTAAAAGTTCAAGGCAAGCTTTTTTGGAAGGCTTGTCCACAGGATTAAGACCGCCATCTGGAAAAGAACATCGACTTATCATAACCCATATTGGAAGTTCTGAGGGCTTCGTTAAAAAGGTCTACTGATGTTCCAATCTAAAAATACAGGAGACAATCACGAAGATATGAATGCCGATGTCTTTGAAGAATGGTTCAAATAAATGTTGGGTCTTATACCAAAAGATGCAATAATTGTATTGGATAATGCAAGTAATCATTCTAGGCTGACCTGGCGTAAAAATTACCGACAAGTGCGTCGCGTAAAAGTGAAATAACAGAATGGCTAAGTTCAAGTCAGATAGAATTTCCCATAGGCATCGTAACTATAGATCCGACACGCCATTCATAAATGCTATAAAATTGTGATGCCAAAATCGTTTGGTGGCGAGACGCTGTGAGGAGCTAGGTGGGGTCGGGAGTGGGGATTACGCTGCCTTTACATATGCATGCGACAAAACTCCAGGAAAACAACATCCGCTATGCCGAGTATTGTCGAGTCGATGCGGATGACCACGAAAATGATGAAATCTGGGCGGAACCGTTATTGCTGCGTTGCCATACTACAGATTTTTTACAAGGTTTTAGGCAATGTTATATATTTCCCACATCATGTTAATCTAGTTAATCATAGAAGTTAATACTTTTAACAGAGTAAGCCCAGAAAACTACGTTTTCTGTGGCGTAAGTCTGGCAAACCAAGTGGAGGGGAGCAGCTTGAATATTGATTTACTTTACACTGGAATACAATGATGACAACACGTTTATTTATTATTGTTCGGTCTAATAGTTACGATGTCTATGGAATTTTCATTAGATTCCTTAAAAAAAGAATTATTGGTACTAGCCAATTTACATAAAACTGCATGCAAAAAATATGTAGTCGATGAAATGGCAAAGTTACGAGGAATATCTGTGCTCAGACTTACCACTGCGAATTAAACCCGAACGAACTTAAATGGGCTCAAATAAAGACAGATGTATAACCAGAAAAAAACACGACTTATAAAATGGTGGATTTAAAAAGACTCTTTAATGAAGCTATGGGTAAAATCAGTGCGGAATAGTGGAAAAAGTGTATCAATCATGTGATAGAAGAAGAAGTTAAAATGTGGCCGGTAGATAAAGGAATCGAAGAAATGGTTGAACCGCTTATTATAAACGATGTTAATAAAAGTTCATCTTCCGAATTAAACTATGATCAAGCCATAACGACAAAGTATTGTTCGATTTTTGAAAATGCTTTGTTTGTAAGATTCTATATTATTTCTTGTTTTTATAATTAAATTATGTAAAATAGTACCACCAATTGTTTTCTATTAGTTAATAAGATTTTTTAAAAGTTTTCATATGCGTTTTGCATATTTAATCCCCATTTCTGTATTGCCGGTTTTCTCAATGAATTATGAACAACAAATTATCAGACTTTTTATAAAATAAAAAATTAATTTTTTCCAGTCAATACGGCTTTTGTCAATCTAGAGATACTGAAATTGTAGTAGCAGATGGTATAACAAGAATTCAAACTCATGTCGACAATAATAAAAAATGTTATCACTAGACGTGTGCAAAGCATTCGATACTGTTAATCATAAAAAATGAATGCAATGTCTGTATAATATTGGGGTGAGAGGAATGGTTACCGTTGGTTTGAAAACTATCTTTATAATCGTAAACAATTCGTTCAAATTGAAAATAATAAAAGCAATTAAAAAAAATGAATAACTTGTGGAGTACCACAAGGCTCTGCATTAAGACCGATCCTCTTTTTATTTTACATAACCTCAATAGGAATTTTAAATTTAAAAGGGGATATTAACCTATTTGCAGATGATATCGCTACAATATATTTTCCAGATAATATGTTTTAACTGGAAAGTGATATGAAATATGATTTAAATATTATTTTTGAATGGTTTTAATCATATTAATTAACTTTACATTTTAAATTATCAAGTAAAGTGTGTACCAAGGTATACCGTTTGACTTAATGACTGCAATAAAACCCCTCATAAACTCGGCTTTCGTTTTCGCCTAGACGCAGAGACGTATTAATGCCAGTTTATAATAACAGTAGATAGGTACATTACTTGATGGGTTCTCAAAATTAATAAATTATCTAATTAGGGTTTTCTAGAAACAACTTAATTATTAGGATATTTTTGAAAACTTTTTAGTTACAGGTACCTGTTTATCTTTAAAAACACGGTTAACAACTGACGATACAACGATATCATGTAGCAGGACAAGTCTTCACCGCGTTTTGCAAGAGATGGGATTTATATATTGTAATTATTAGTATTTTTACACTTGTTTTGTACCTATAATAAATTAATAAACATATAATACGAGTAATGGTAATAAACATTGCTACTATAAGGTATTACTATGACATTTCATTTAACTACAAAATCCGTCCCTGTGCAAAGCTTTTACCCCTTATCTCATTTCATTTTAGTAATATAAACAGCTCGGACCAGGTAGATTAGGCTGGTTGGCAGGCTCATCGATAGTTTTATATGGGTAATTTTACCACTAAATTATTTAAAAACGTAGGTTTGGCAATCGAACAGGTAAACAGGGTTTCTTTGGGTGTTTACAATATAATGAAACTGTTATTAAGCCATTAAGGGGTTTTATTGTAGTCATTAAACCAAACAGTATACCTTGGTACACACTTTACACAAAAACAATTACATTTTTAGGATTATATTTAAATATTCGAAGCTAGCTGAACGAATAAATGAAGTGTCTTCCGCAGGCTACCTTTTATTCATAAGGGGTCGGCCACCAGTTGGGCTACGAGGATGATGTAACACGAGCTAAAAATTTTACGATAAGATGATGAAATGGTTTTTGGCCAAAAATCATATCGACAGGTGTTATTTTTCATAAGTGTATTTGCAGCAATACAAATAAAAACTAAGTTGTTTATTGATAAAAATGTTGCACGAAAACAAACGACAATTATTTCAAATCACGGTTATGAGTATTATAGTCATCTAATTTGTTTGAACCAAGCGATAGGATTTTTGTCTAGGTAAGTACGTTAAAAATTTTGGAAAAATAAGATGATGACGGGGGAATTTTGAAATTTTCGTAATTCAAAGGAAACTATGAATACACACGAAGTGATTAGACAATTGGATGTTTTGATTCGGATTTTGGTTAAATTTTTATGTTTTCGGGGCTGCACTAAAGTTATTTCCTTTTATAAAATCTAGAGCATCAATTGAACACAAAATAAATTTTCTTCATTTATAATATGCCAGTTTTTCAATTTTTTTGCGATAATTAGTCAATCTGAATCCTTGAGTTGATTTCAATTAACTCTAGAACTTTTATGGCAAGTAAAATGAAACATTACACCTATTGATTTTTTTAATTAGGGGTTAAGTACGCATAGCTGGGTTCGTGAAGATGGGGTGCTTTTTAAGAATTTGTTTCCGCTTTAATAAAATTTATTAAGATACTTAATATTTATGGAAATGCTGGAAACAATATTAAAAAGTTCATATTATATTAAAGTACTTCTAAAATTATTTTATAAAACAAAAATTAAAATGAATGAAACATGGCTCGCCTCCCGGGACGCTTTTTTACATCACTTGCAGTGAACAAGATCCATTTGCCTGAAGTCAACAAGAAGTTATTAATTATGAAATATTAATTTTTAGATAAATTGCAACGAGTTTAGCAAAAAATTACTTTCTTAAGGTGAATAGATTTTAGGAAGTGCACAGATTAGTATTTAATTTAAATGTTTTATTGAATCATCAACTTTTATATAAGTTACTTAATGTCTAAATCTAGCCATTTTTTTGATATTGGGGTTTAAATATCATAAGAACTTTTTATCCAAGAAAACTGATAGAGATATAAGTAGGTCTTGGAAATTTGTGACACAATTAAATTCTGACAGCGACATTGACAAACTTTTCAGAAGGTATTTGTGCTTCATAATTTATCAGTTTTAATAATTCTTAAAATGGATTTACTAACGGAAACACTGCGAATAGAAATATTAATGATATTGGGTTACGGGGATCGAAGGCGAACACAGCAGGAGGTTGCTGAGATTTTTAATGATCAGTATCCCAACCGAAATCCAATAGCACGGTCCACAGTAAGCAAAATTTTAAAGAAGTATAACGAAACTGGCCATGTAAGAGACATTTCAAAATCTGGGCGTCCAAAAACTGCGACAAGCGGCGATAAAGCTTTAGATATTTTGCTTAGCATAGAGGAAAAACCACTCTTCTCTACTCGAATTATTGGCATCGATTACAACACATCGCACATGTCGGTAGATCGCGTATTAAAGTGTGAGAAGTTCCACCCCTACAAAATTCGCCTGGTTCAAGAACTCTCTGAGGATGACTTTGACAGGCGTTTAGAATTCAGTGAGCAAATGATGGATTTGTGTAATGCTAATCCAAATTTTATTAATAAAATAATATTTTCCGATGAGCGACGTTCTGTCTTAATGGAAATGTTAACCGGCATAATATTCGTTATTGGTCCAAAGAAAATCCTCATTGGATTCGAGAACAGCACACCCAATTTCCGCAAAAAATTAATGTTTGGGCAGGCATTATAGGACAAAGGATAATTGGTCCATTGTTTATGATTATAATTTAAATGGCGATAGATATTTGCAGCTCTTAAGAAATGAAATTGTTCCTGTTCTTGCGATCATATTTCCAAATCCTCTTAAGTTAGTTTCATTAAAGTAAATTAAAACTGATTATCAATAAACAAAATTTAAGACAACGTTGCGGGATTAAATAACGAAGTATGGCTGCAACAAGACGGTGCACCACCACATTACGCCAGACAAGTACGGGAGTATCTAAATGAAGTATTTTTTGAAAGATGGATAGGGAGACGGCGTACAATTGAGTGGCCAGCTCGGTCACCAGATCTGACTCCACTCGATTATTTCTTGTGGGGACATTTAATGTGATCTACAAGACAAAGTCACATGATATAGAAGACCTAAAACAAAGAATTAAAGTTGAGTGCCGACGAATCGAAGAAACAGATATTCTTTCTAATGTTTTAAATACTTTTCCGCAATATTTAGCATATTGTCAAGAAGTAAATGGAAGGCACTTTAAACATCTAATTTAATTTCTTTATTCTGTAATAAGTAAGTTTAAACAATAATTACCTTACAATAATGTTGAATAAATTCTCAATTTTCGAGCTCGAATATTAAAAAAATGGCTAGATTTAGACATTAAGTAACTTATATAAAAGTTATTAAGAATTTGTTGCGGAATCATTTTTTTGAATAATACAAGTATAGGGTGTTCAACTAAAAAAAAAATATTTTAAATTGTTAAGAAATTGTAAATTTTGCAACATTGCAAATGTCACTAGCAGCTCCGCGATAACCTCTTATATACGGATACCGAATTTTAGCTAAATCGGACAAACGGTATTAAAGATATTTAAAGCGTTCCATACTTGTGTTACACGCTGTATAACATATTAAATGCAGAATGAATGCGACGAAACCACAATGTAAACACCGCAAAGAAGACTATAAATCACACCAGTAGAGTTCGTATGCACTATAAGTAGGCCTTTTCAGTGGTTTTTCTTTGTAATAATATAAAGTAGTATTTTAAACTTTTTTCTTTCGTAATTATAGGATTAGAACAAACTCCTAAATATTTAAAAACGTAACTCTGTAAACAACTCTACCACGTTGCACCACGAAAACTCTTGAGTCTACAAGAGCCAACACCAGCCCTTGCTGGCCTGACTCTAATGGGGACGTCTCAACCGAATTGGATCAGAAGATAAAATTATCCCAATTGTATTAAACAAGTAGCTTAAGAATTACAGTGTAATTAATATTGAAAAAATATTAGAGTTTTTAAATAAGGGAATGATATAAAATACTACTTTTTAAGCTTGACAAAATTGGTAATAAAATTCAGACAAGTGATAAGTGATGTTGTTGTTATTGTGAAAGAATAATAAATACAAGTAAATATTCTTGGCTAAAATTTTCTTCTTGTAGAAAACTAGTTGCCTACCCTAATCATACCATATTGATTGCCAAATAAATCCCCGTCTTTACTGAGAACGATATGTCATATCGACAACAGCTATTTAGCCGGTCAACAAGTTTTGGTGTTTTTCAGCCACAGTGAAAAATTAACAAGTAAGCTTTTTTCGGTTGTGTCATGTGTGTGTGTGTGAGATTATAGGGATGATTAAGGCATTTATTATTTCAAGACGTGTGACCAAATTGACAACATTTTAAATCATTTTCTACAGTTTAGTGAAATCTGGTTTTATAGTTTCTTATTATTTTCTCTTAATTTATTTTCACGGAAAAAAACAGTATTGTAATAGATATTTACGTTATAAGTCCGGTAAATCAACTTTTACAGTATGAGTGAAATGTTTCGAGACGAGGCGACGAAGGAGCCGAGTCTGGAATTTTGAAACGAATACTATAAAGGATTTGCCGGACGAATGACGTACAATATTTTATTTCATACTGTTCTGTTGAAAATTATAATTATGTTTTGAAATTATAATGAAGTTTTATTCTGCGTCGTATATTTGAAAAGTGCTTATATTTACTGGTGGAAAGATTGTGTGTTTGACATTGATTAAACTAAAACTTACAAATTTCAGTCCGGTAAAGAAATTTTACAGGACTAGTCCGTTAAAAAAATTTTACCGGACTTATTGCTGTAAAACCTTAATTTCTGGACTAAATTCAAATATATAAAGGTGTGTTTTACAATACAGTATGAAATAAAATTAGTTTAGTAAGAATTTTATAGTATATTTCTCTATAAGAACTCTTAATAACTATAAATCTGTATATCAGTCTTTACCACAATAAAATTGTAAACTAAATTTATAAAAAAATATACTTAGCTTTTTTATATAACATAGTATAATTTTATTATGCCACTACTAAGGCATATATTACATTTTACAACTGCGGTTTGGTTAAATTGAATTACCATTTGTTAAAAGTAATAAACTGTATTGTGAATTTTACTGAATCTTTTTGTGGCTTTTATAATTTTTTATTACATGAAGAGACAAGCATAAAAAATGGTTATAACGGAAAATTAGTAAAAATTACTATATTTCTTTACTAAAATTTTTTATTAGAATTTAGAAGGGTGTAATTATAGTAAGACTGTTTAACAATAAACTATTTGAATTTTTATAACACTATATTTGCAAAATATCAAAAAATATAGAGGCGCTTATAAAATTTTCGTAAGAAAATTCGTATCTTACTAAATGAATATAGTAGAAACTCCTAAATAATTTACAGGAATAGTTAAAGACCCGTCCACAGCCGCCGTCACATTTACAGTTATGCCATCAAAGGGGTCCTACCTCGAGCTCTTACTCTTATGTGTTTTAAGTTCAAACTGGTTAATTTTGCCTCGGATTTTGTGTTTTATGGTATTATGGTGCTATTATGTGGAGTTTCGCAGATTTATTAGCAGAATGGAATCTGGAAGACTTAGTTTCGATCAAGAAAGATAGACCAAATATATTTCATTATATCCTGTGTGAGAGCAAATAAAAAATCTTGCAAAAATATTTAAATGAAGCTACAAAAGGAGTTTTAAATATTTACTAAAATATTTAATTAGTATAACAAAAGTTGGTGGTAGAAATTCAACTAAAATTAATAGAATTTAGAAAACTCCTTGGTAGTTTTTACAAATAATTATTACAATCGTAACAATAGAAGCTAGAAAAAAGAACATTATATCTTTATATTATTTGCACTCTTGTTTAATAGTTTTTACTGTAACGATTTTTTTATACCCATATATTTTTGTTGTAACTATTAAAAATATTAACTCGTTTTTACTATAATTTTATAGTAATATACCATATGGCTGTCCTATACCGGGTGTTGCATCGTCGAGCGGGACATAGGAAATCCCATGTAATTTTAAATGGGGTCAATTATTGGCTTCCCTAATTATTTTAGAGAAAAATTCTATTGAGGTTTATTAAAGAGCACTAAAACCCACATTCAAAAGAATAACTTTAGATATTTTTGATGAGCCCGTTTACAGGTTATTGCCGATTTCTTTTTAACTATTTCTCCTTTTTATGGCCCCGTATTTGCGGGCACCAGTCAAGGTAAAAGATGACTGTCAAATAAAGTTGTCATTTTGAGGAAAATTTGAACATCTTCTTAAATCCTAAAGTTCTAACAATTTAATAGTACCTACCTATTAATTAGTAAAATATTGAAACATGTAAAATGTCATAATTAACCTTGTAATTGGATACTTTATTTTAGTTTTATTCAGATTAATTTGTACTCATAAATACACCTTTAATATTTTCGATGTAGCGCACATTTCAAAATTATATAAATAATGCAAAATACCTTTTTCTTCATTATTCATTAGTACTAAAATTAATTTATATGTATTAGAAATAAAGGTCTGTCTTTACCACCAACTAACTTTATTTGCCCCTCTAGGGTAGAAAACAAGGGTTATAGAAAATACATAAAATAATGAAGAATTAAAATAAATTTCTTAACGTTGTACTAGTTTCGACTTTAGGGAAAGTCATCATCAGCAACTAATCATTTAAGAAATTTTGTTATGAAAAGTAGTTAAAACAGTTGGGAGAACAATGGGTGATTCAACAACAAAATACAATGAAATGCAGATTATGCAACCATTGGAATAGACAGCAGCTTATTATAAGGACGATGTATCTCTATGCAATGGTAGGAGATGATTTAAAAGCAAATAGGATAAAAGACCCTAATCATAATACAGTGATTTAAGAATGTTGAAATTAGAACATGTTGTAAAAGAAGAAATTCATTCTTAATTTCAAATGAAACTGACTTAGTGAGGGGACTGTATATTGTTGTGGTGGATTAGATTATATGCAAATTTAATTAAATGAAATTGCTTCTCCTTAAAATTGTCAAAACGAAACTATGTCATTTCTGGTAAAAAAATTTGGGAATACATCTGAAAGGAGAAAATTTCTAATTTTAGAAAATTTTGGAAACCAATAAGATATATCTAATCACATTACCTAACAGTTTGTTATATATGTTATAATATTATTGTTATTAATTATGTACTCACCAAGTGGTCAGTAGAGGAAAACTAAGAGTTCTGGGCCAGGTGGTGCTGGTGGTGCTGGTGGTGCAACTAACCCGGGTGGTTCGGTGGTGCGTTTTATGATCTAACCCGGGTGGTTCGGTGGTGCGTTTTATGATCTAACCCGGGTGGTTCGGTGGTGCGTTTTATGACCTAACCCGGGTGGTTCGGTGGTGCTGTTTACAAAATAACCCGAAATTAAACCCGACTTTTTACGACCTAACCCGGATGCTTTCATGAGGCGGCTTCTTATCTAACCCTAATTTGAACCTGAATATTTATGAACTGACCCGAGATAAAACCCGACTTTTTACAACCTAACCCGGATGCTTTCATGAGGCGGCTTCTTATCTAACCCTAACTTGAACCTGAATATTTATGATCTGACCCGAGATAAAACCCGACTTTTTATGATTTAACCTTAGTGAAACGCCGCTGCTAAAGCGATATAGTAAAAAAAACTCGATTAAAATTTTATCTTGTTCGCTAGACCAATTAATTTCCAAATATTATAATTAAAACATACAATCACTACACTGGCGCACCGTCAAAAATCGTGCTTGCACTATCCCAACGTACAGAGCGTCCGCTTCAGAAAATACGGTGCCGTATTTTTTGCGCCGAACGCTCTGGAGGAACACACTCCGATTTGCAAGTACATACACGCTTTGTCGCGGCAAAGCTCGCCGTCAAATTACGGCCACTCTTTTGCGGTACCGCTTTGTAGGAAACCAAAGCTTTAGTGAAACGCCGCTGCCCCAGAACTCTGTCCATATTCCTCTACTGTGTTAATTTATGCGGGTAATAAAACCGACAAGGGTCGGATCGGCCTGCATACTTATAGAGGTAAAAAAACCGCTTTAGAATGTTTTTGGTATATCTTTTTTAGATAATTTTGGGGGAAATAATTTGCCTGAGATGCCAATTAAAAAAGCCTACATTTAATTGTATTTTAGATTCTTGAATTTTGTACATGGATTAAAAATCTACTATTTCTTGAAATTGTATACATTATGTTAGATAATTATTAATATAATGTTATTAAGACTTTGTAAATATCTGTAAAAACTGTTCTAAATCGTGTCATTTCTGAAAATTGTATACTGAGTGTTTAGAATTTAGTAAAAAATTAAAAAAATGTTTTAATGTTATTAAGACCTGTGAAAATTTGTAAAACTGTACAGAATTGTATTATTTTCTGAAAATGATATACTGAGTGTTTAGAATTTAGTAAAAATTAAAAAAAATGTTTTAAATTTGTTAAATCATGCGAAATCTTGTATAAAATGACTAGAACCGTTCTTAATCATGGCATTTCTGAAAATTGTATACTGAGTGTTTAGAATTTAGTAAAAAATTAAAAAAAATGTTTTAACGTTATTAAGCCCTGTGAAACTTTGTAAAAAATGACTAAAACAGTCGCAAATCGTCCTATTTTCTTAAAAGTGTATACTGAGTGTTTAGAATTTAGTAAAAATTAAAAAAAATGTTTTAAATTTGTTAAATCATGTGAAATCTTGTATAAAATGACTAGAACCGTTCTTAATCATGACATTTCTGAAAATTGTATACTGAGTGTTTAGAATTTAGTAAAAAATTAAAAAAAATGTTTTAACGTTATTAAGCCCTGTGAAACTTTGTAAAAAATGACTAAAACAGTCGCAAATCGTCCTATTTTCTTAAAAGTGTATACTGAGTGTTTAGAATTTAGTAAAAATTAAAAAAATGTTTTAAATTTGTTAAATCATGCGAAATCTTGTATAAAATGACTAGAACCGTTCTTAATCATGGCATTTCTGAAAATTGTATACTGAGTGTTTAGAATTTAGTAAAAAATTAAAAAAAATGTTTTAACGTTATTAAGCCCTGTGAAACTTTGTAAAAAATGACTAAAACAGTCGCAAATCGTCCTATTTTCTTAAAAGTGTATACTGAGTGTTTAGAATTTAGTAAAAATTAAAAAAAATGTTTTAAATTTGTTAAATCATGTGAAATCTTGTATAAAATGACTAGAACCGTTCTTAATCATGACATTTCTGAAAATTGTATACTGAGTGTTTAGAATTTAGTAAAAAATTAAAAAAAATGTTTTAACGTTATTAAGCCCTGTGAAACTTTGTAAAAAATGACTAAAACAGTCGCAAATCGTCCTATTTTCTTAAAAGTGTATACTGAGTGTTTAGAATTTAGTAAAAATTAAAAAAAATGTTTTAAATTTGTTAAATCATGCGAAATCTTGTATAAAATGACTAGAACCGTTCTTAATCATGGCATTTCTGAAAATTGTATACTGAGTGTTTAGAATTTAGTAAAAAATTAAAAAAAATGTTTTAACGTTATTAAGCCCTGTGAAACTTTGTAAAAAATGACTAAAACAGTCGCAAATCGTCATATTTTCTGAAAATGATATACTGAGTGTTTAGAATTTAGTAAAAATTAAAAAAAATGTTTTAAATTTGTTAAATCATGTGAAATCTTGTATAAAATGACTAGAACCGTTCTTAATCATGACATTTCTGAAAATTGTATACTGAGTGTTAAGTATTTTAGTTGAAAATAAGATCATAAATCATCTATACAAAACAAGCGCCCCTTATGGATTTGAACGAAAATCATAGATTCGACTATTTTCATGAAAAATAAATCTAAGTACGGAATAATGCAGGAAGATTATCTATTTTCTTGGTTTAGAAAGTGATGTAGTTAAGATTTATAACTTAGGAATAAATAAATTATTATTAATCTTTTCGACCTATTTCTCTTGCATATTTAATTTCTTTGATAGTAAGAACTAATCTTTTTATTTTACAAAGTAAAAAAAAAAGCTAAAGATCGGCGTTGTCAGTCAGGTATAAGAACTGATTTAACACGATGGTTTTTGTACAAACGTTCACATACAATTGTATGCTTTTTAACCGATTGTGTCGGAAAAAATGACGATTTATAGATTAGATATTTAGACGAAGAGCTAACCTTCTCAATAAAGTATTGATTATTGCCCTGCTAGCTAGACAACACTTTTTATGTTAGTCAAAAAAAAATTTTTTTTTTCGGACGCTATTACAGATTTTATCGTTAACTAACAAACATTAAGACCAAAAAATTAGCGTGCAAGATGAAATGTATAGGTTCACTTCATTTCTACATTATTTTACAACTCTCAATCGCATTAAAAACAAGATCGAATAAAAAATAACTTATGACATATGGACGAAAAATGTTTTTCGGGCTATTTAGGTTAGCGACCGCATTACGTCTGAAATACTACATTTTTCGAGCTTATAACATAATTTACTATTTTAACGTTAAAATAGGGGAAATGATGTATCGAAGTGGGTACTTTTTTTTTGTCGGTCACGAGATTATAGTTTCTTTTAAAATGAGCTCTAATATTTACAACACAAATTATCCTTTAAGCCACATTAGTTTAAAACTCGTCTGTCGCTTTCCCTATATTGTGAGTTTGATTAAAGTATAGCGTAGTATATATTTAGATGAATTTCGTAAATGTTGAATACTTTCAAAACTGAAAAAGCCGCCCTTTGCAATAAATATCTCCGTAGAGTTAGGTACCCTGCAGATTAAGGGTATTTCAGCGGATAATCATATACAAATTCAAATACCTCATTTGTTTCGGAGCAGTAACCATCAACTTTTACACCATTTAAAACAGCTTCTTTACCATTAGCAGCATGTAAGATGTTGATTTTTCTGTGATTCTCGGTCCAAAGTAACCAATCTATGGCAATTTTGCTCTGCCTGTTTCTCCATCGGTATCCATTTTTTGGTATGATTCCTATAGTATTAGGCTTCAAAAAATGTCTTCTAAAAATTGTATTGCATGCTGAAGCAATAGTTGTAGCTTCAGTAAATGGACATACATTGGTAGTTTGTATAAGTTGTTCTCTAAACTTTAAACATGATTGCGCAAGGATTTCGACATCCGATACGCAGTAGTCTACCAGATCTCTTTGCATATCGAAACCATCATTTTCATGTTCTACAAACCATTTAAGAAATTTGGCTCTGTCTTCTTCTTTCATACTATCTGAGGAGTAATATTGAATTGATGGTAGAGGTCCTATATAGTTTTCATTTGCCTTTGTATTAAATAGGTGCGGGAAGTAGCCTTTTTTAAAAATATCCTCAAGTCCAAATGCCTTTGGTAGTTTGGCTTAAGGCATAGGGAAATAGTTAAGTGAGTCGATAAATTTTACATTTTCAAGTTGCATCGTAATTATTTTGGTACCTCTCATGATTAACTCAGGTGTAAAATCTGTCTTTGTCATAATATAGTTTAATATAAACTGGTGATCAAAAGCCTGACCATTATGGGCTATTACAATAATTTCTTTAAAGTTTTTCCTCATTTGTAACAAATGGTTAGTAAATGTTCCCGCTGGGTCTATACCTCTGACTTTTTGTAACTTTAGACCACATTTTTTTTTTTTTACAAGTATCTGCTTCAGAATCCATGCACTCATCGCAGTATTGTTTGAAAACACAGAGATTGACTTGATGTAAAAACGTTGAATTTTCCAATAGTTTGTCTTGGCTCGTCTCTAAATCGTAGAATACAAAAAAGATCATCTTTAATCTTAGGTTTTCCCTTATCAGGCCGAATATAACATAGATGATCCTCGGATGCATGTTTATTACAAATTTTACAATAAATTTCACCACATGCATGTGCTCTTTTGGCTTTAATGGTTTTTAAACAAATAGAACATAGTTTAATTTGTTCGCATACTGTAAATTTGCCTGACGAATAATCCTTTTTATGATTTTCGTAACAGTTTTGACTTCTAAAAAATCATAGACAGTCCTGGCATTTAATTTTTATTGCTATTTCGCAAGCAGAGGCTTGCTGACATGCCTGACAGCTTCCACCACATCGGTGCTCATTTTTGTGATCATATGGGACGTAACACTTTTCACAAAAATAGTTAGAACAAAAAGCTGCTGTCAGCGATGTAATTACATTAAAATGGCTTTTGTAATGTAATAAGTTCAGCCGTTTATTGCTTTCAGTTGAACCTTCAAATATAATATTTCGTCCTTTTGATCCATAGCTATAAACAACTAATTTATATTCTTTTAGATGATTTTGAAATTGTATTAACTCGGGAATTCCACCTCCTGCCTCAGGAATGCTAATTTTAGCTCTCTCCAACAATGATCTTGTTCTTTCGGTTTGAATTTTACTAATATCTCTTCTAACCTTACTGAATTCGGGATCTCTTTTATTATGGGCAATGGCGACTACCAAAGCATGTGGTAAACACAGGTTATCGGTATTTTTAATACTTATAATACCTCGTCGCTTGTCGCATTCCTCGTGAAAGCTGTTATAATTTTTTCCTCTTCCCCCACCAACAGGTAATCTAACAGTTGTCACACTAAGACAAAATGATTCTGTATTAAGACCTGCTGAGTTTGACTGATAAATGCCACTTATAACACTCCAAACATCTTAAAAGGTTATGTCTTTAGCTGCTTTGAAGCGAATCTAACCTTCTCCTCGGTTGAAGTCTTTAGAGCAAAAACTAAAAGCCACACGATCTAAGGGTTGTAGGCCTTCTGTAGCGTTTTCCACCCAACCAACTGGTTCAACTCCCTGTGGAACAGGTTTTAACTTAAACTCTAGAGTGCGTCCTGTAAGGTTAAATTCTCGTAACTTTTTAACAACGTCTTTAACAATAATAAACTTCTCCATCTTTCTTTTTTTTTTTTGTTGTTTTATAGTCTACTATCTACCTACATAAAAAAAAAAAAAAAAAAAAAAAAAAAACAAGTATATTTTCATATTTTTATCGGTCTTAAGTTCGATTTCAAAAGCACACTCCCACTTTTTGATAATTTCACAGTCTAAGCACATAGATCTTATATTTTTTATTTACGATCAATTCATCTTTATTCGCCAATCGTCTCAAACGAGTCTGCTTTTGAAAGTAATATAGCCTTAGTATTCAGAAAATATTAATGATATCGGAGCCTAAAACATCCTTAACACTAAAAAATCATTGTGTTTCCTAACAAAACCCATCATCTTGTCTATTTAGCTTGCTTTCCTATTGTTTAGCAGGTTAAATAAAATTATTATTTCGCTCTTTTTGTCTGTACTGAATCGTTAGGGGAATACGATTCTAGTCCTATAAGAGAGGCAGTTAAAATTTATGTAAGCAATCAGAAATCCTACACTATGAGCTACTTAGTTAAAATTTCATATTTCCTTCCTGGATCAGCTAAAATTTGTGTTGTGTCGGTCAAAATTTATAAAATACGAAAAAAATGCTAGATACATTTTATCATGACTTTCTATCTAATACCATCTTATTTCAAGGTATAATTCGGTTGTCAAAATGAGAATCTAAAAAATCCTCGTGTTTCCTCACAAAACCCATCATCTTGCCTATTTAGCTTGCTTTTCTATTGTTTAGCAGGTTAAATAAAATTATTATTTCGCTCTTTTTGTCTGTACTGAATCGTTAGGGGGATACGTTTCTAGTTCTATAAGAGAGACAGTTAAAATTTATGTAAGCAATCAGAAATCCTACACTATGAGCTACTTAGATAAAATTTCATATTTCCTTCCTGGGTCAGGCAAAATTTGTGATGTGTCGGTCAAAATTTATAAAAATACGAAAAAAATGCTGGATGCATTTTTAGCGTGACTTTCTATTTAATACCATCCTATTTCAAGGTATAATTCGGTTGTCAAAATGAGAATAAAATAATCTTCCCATGGTTTATGTCATCTTAAAAAAGTCAAAAGGTTATATTCTGTAGAGGGTCAGATACATTCAAATTTAAAAATTTTCTCCAAGAAGAATTTTAAGATAGTATTATAGTAAATAAAAATTCTATACCTCCAATATTTCTTGGAAACATATCGTGTTCTAGCGACATAACCCAAAAGTACCTCTATTCAGAAACGCATCGTACTTTTCTTGTCAAACTTGACTTTGTTGTAATGTTGTATGCAGAGCACTTTGAAAACAAAAATTAGATTAGAAACCGCCGCCTCTTAAGGTATACTTTTTTA
Source organism: Polydrusus tereticollis (assembly GCA_963920685.1). Taxonomy (NCBI): domain Eukaryota; kingdom Metazoa; phylum Arthropoda; class Insecta; order Coleoptera; family Curculionidae; genus Polydrusus; species Polydrusus tereticollis. Next base: position 19,997,315 of record OY987326.1, on the reverse strand, counting down.
GGTCTTACATAGGGTACACTGGTATACAGAACAAATGTCATCTTTAATTGTCTCATTGTCCCATCCATTACATTATTATAATCTTAAAGCACCTGTTACCAGCATTATCTGTTTTTATGGTTTTCATAAAACATAGCGATTACCGATGAAAATTAAACGAAAACTTAATAAATAACTTTTTTTCAACTGAAATAGACTGATTTTCGATGGAAAAATGTTACTTATAACTAAAAATGAATATAAGACATATACGCAATGATATTTAGAATAAATCAATCTTTTCTAAAATTACTATGAAATATTCACAAAATCGTTTCGTTATAACCAAAGTAGCAAGGCTTGCAGATTTCGTATAGAGTTCAAACGCGATACTGGGATGATCTTTTTTTTTTTTATATTTTTGTAGGATAATGCACCACTACGTTGTAAGTACTTGAGAGAGGACTTTCTTGAAAAATCCTCAAATTTCTCTGCAATTTTGTTCCTTCTAGAGTTAAATTCACACAGAAAACCCCGTATTCTTATCTTTCAGGTTGGTATATTAAAAAGGGCTTATTAGTATGGTTTAGAAAACAAGCAATATTAATTAACGGATGTTTTTTCGTCATATGAAGAGTTGAAAAATTTTTTTTTTCCACTCCAATGGTTGCGATGCAGAGAGTCGGGTTTCATCATAATCTTTCAGGGTAGCTCAGGTTTGATTGCATGTAGAGAGTCGGGTTTCATCATAATCTTTCAGGGTAGCTCAGGTTTGATTGCATGTACTAAGGTTAGTGCTCCTTGCAATCGGTTTCAGGTTTGACGCGCCCCCCTCAGGTTTGTTCAGGTTTCTCAAGTGTTTGAGAAACCTGAACAAACCTGAGGGGGGGTGCGTCAAACCTGAAACCGATTGCAAGGAGCACTAACCTTAGTACATGCAATCAAACCTGAGCTACCCTGAAAGATTATGATGAAACCCGACTCTCTACATGCAATCAAACCTGAGCTACCCTGAAAGATTATGATGAAACCCGACTCTCTGCATCGCAACCATTGGAGTGGAAAAAAAAAATTTTTCAACTCTTCATATGACGAAAAAATATCCGTTAATTAATATTGCTTGTTTTCTAAACCATACTAATAAGCCCTTTTTAATATACCAACCTGAAAGATAAGAATACGGGGTTTTCTGTGTGAATTTAACTCTAGAAGGAACAAAATTGCAGAGAAATTTGAGGATTTTTCAAGAAAGTCCTCTCTCAAGTACTTACAACGTAGTGGTGCATTATCCTACAAAAATATAAAAAAAAAAAAGATCATCCCAGTATCGCGTTTGAACTCTATACGAAATCTGCAAGCCTTGCTACTTTGGTTATAACGAAACGATTTTGTGAATATTTCATAGTAATTTTAGAAAAGATTGATTTATTCTAAATATCATTGCGTATATGTCTTATATTCATTTTTAGTTATAAGTAACATTTTTCCATCGAAAATCAGTCTATTTCAGTTGAAAAAAAGTTATTTATTAAGTTTTCGTTTAATTTTCATCGGTAATCGCTATGTTTTATGAAAACCATAAAAACAGATAATGCTGGTAACAGGTGCTTTAAGATTATAATAATGTAATGGATGGGACAATGAGACAATTAAAGATGACATTTGTTCTGTATACCAGTGTACCCTATGTAAGACCTAAAAAAGTATACCTTAAGAGGCGGCGGTTTCTAATCTAATTTTTGTTTTCAAAGTGCTCTGCATACAACATTACAACAAAGTCAAGTTTGACAAGAAAAGTACGATGCGTTTCTGAATAGAGGTACTTTTGGGTTATGTCGCTAGAACACGATATGTTTCCAAGAAATATTGGAGGTATAGAATTTTTATTTACTATAATACTATCTTAAAATTCTTCTTGGAGAAAATTTTTAAATTTGAATGTATCTGACCCTCTACAGAATATAACCTTTTGACTTTTTTAAGATGACATAAACCATGGGAAGATTATTTTATTCTCATTTTGACAACCGAATTATACCTTGAAATAGGATGGTATTAAATAGAAAGTCACGCTAAAAATGCATCCAGCATTTTTTTCGTATTTTTATAAATTTTGACCGACACATCACAAATTTTGCCTGACCCAGGAAGGAAATATGAAATTTTATCTAAGTAGCTCATAGTGTAGGATTTCTGATTGCTTACATAAATTTTAACTGTCTCTCTTATAGAACTAGAAACGTATCCCCCTAACGATTCAGTACAGACAAAAAGAGCGAAATAATAATTTTATTTAACCTGCTAAACAATAGAAAAGCAAGCTAAATAGGCAAGATGATGGGTTTTGTGAGGAAACACGAGGATTTTTTAGATTCTCATTTTGACAACCGAATTATACCTTGAAATAAGATGGTATTAGATAGAAAGTCATGATAAAATGTATCTAGCATTTTTTTCGTATTTTATAAATTTTGACCGACACAACACAAATTTTAGCTGATCCAGGAAGGAAATATGAAATTTTAACTAAGTAGCTCATAGTGTAGGATTTCTGATTGCTTACATAAATTTTAACTGCCTCTCTTATAGGACTAGAATCGTATTCCCCTAACGATTCAGTACAGACAAAAAGAGCGAAATAATAATTTTATTTAACCTGCTAAACAATAGGAAAGCAAGCTAAATAGACAAGATGATGGGTTTTGTTAGGAAACACAATGATTTTTTAGTGTTAAGGATGTTTTAGGCTCCGATATCATTAATATTTTCTGAATACTAAGGCTATATTACTTTCAAAAGCAGACTCGTTTGAGACGATTGGCGAATAAAGATGAATTGATCGTAAATAAAAAATATAAGATCTATGTGCTTAGACTGTGAAATTATCAAAAAGTGGGAGTGTGCTTTTGAAATCGAACTTAAGACCGATAAAAATATGAAAATATACTTGTTTTTTTTTTTTTTTTTTTTTTTTTTTTTATGTAGGTAGATAGTAGACTATAAAACAACAAAAAAAAAAAAGAAAGATGGAGAAGTTTATTATTGTTAAAGACGTTGTTAAAAAGTTACGAGAATTTAACCTTACAGGACGCACTCTAGAGTTTAAGTTAAAACCTGTTCCACAGGGAGTTGAACCAGTTGGTTGGGTGGAAAACGCTACAGAAGGCCTACAACCCTTAGATCGTGTGGCTTTTAGTTTTTGCTCTAAAGACTTCAACCGAGGAGAAGGTTAGATTCGCTTCAAAGCAGCTAAAGACATAACCTTTTAAGATGTTTGGAGTGTTATAAGTGGCATTTATCAGTCAAACTCAGCAGGTCTTAATACAGAATCATTTTGTCTTAGTGTGACAACTGTTAGATTACCTGTTGGTGGGGGAAGAGGAAAAAATTATAACAGCTTTCACGAGGAATGCGACAAGCGACGAGGTATTATAAGTATTAAAAATACCGATAACCTGTGTTTACCACATGCTTTGGTAGTCGCCATTGCCCATAATAAAAGAGATCCCGAATTCAGTAAGGTTAGAAGAGATATTAGTAAAATTCAAACCGAAAGAACAAGATCATTGTTGGAGAGAGCTAAAATTAGCATTCCTGAGGCAGGAGGTGGAATTCCCGAGTTAATACAATTTCAAAATCATCTAAAAGAATATAAATTAGTTGTTTATAGCTATGGATCAAAAGGACGAAATATTATATTTGAAGGTTCAACTGAAAGCAATAAACGGCTGAACTTATTACATTACAAAAGCCATTTTAATGTAATTACATCGCTGACAGCAGCTTTTTGTTCTAACTATTTTTGTGAAAAGTGTTACGTCCCATATGATCACAAAAATGAGCACCGATGTGGTGGAAGCTGTCAGGCATGTCAGCAAGCCTCTGCTTGCGAAATAGCAATAAAAATTAAATGCCAGGACTGTCTATGATTTTTTAGAAGTCAAAACTGTTACGAAAATCATAAAAAGGATTATTCGTCAGGCAAATTTACAGTATGCGAACAAATTAAACTATGTTCTATTTGTTTAAAAACCATTAAAGCCAAAAGAGCACATGCATGTGGTGAAATTTATTGTAAAATTTGTAATAAACATGCATCCGAGGATCATCTATGTTATATTCGGCCTGATAAGGGAAAACCTAAGATTAAAGATGATCTTTTTTGTATTCTACGATTTAGAGACGAGCCAAGACAAACTATTGGAAAATTCAACGTTTTTACATCAAGTCAATCTCTGTGTTTTCAAACAATACTGCGATGAGTGCATGGATTCTGAAGCAGATACTTGTAAAAAAAAAAAAATGTGGTCTAAAGTTACAAAAAGTCAGAGGTATAGACCCAGCGGGAACATTTACTAACCATTTGTTACAAATGAGGAAAAACTTTAAAGAAATTATTGTAATAGCCCATAATGGTCAGGCTTTTGATCACCAGTTTATATTAAACTATATTATGACAAAGACAGATTTTACACCTGAGTTAATCATGAGAGGTACCAAAATAATTACGATGCAACTTGAAAATGTAAAATTTATCGACTCACTTAACTATTTCCCTATGCCTTAAGCCAAACTACCAAAGGCATTTGGACTTGAGGATATTTTTAAAAAAGGCTACTTCCCGCACCTATTTAATACAAAGGCAAATGAAAACTATATAGGACCTCTACCATCAATTCAATATTACTCCTCAGATAGTATGAAAGAAGAAGACAGAGCCAAATTTCTTAAATGGTTTGTAGAACATGAAAATGATGGTTTCGATATGCAAAGAGATCTGGTAGACTACTGCGTATCGGATGTCGAAATCCTTGCGCAATCATGTTTAAAGTTTAGAGAACAACTTATACAAACTACCAATGTATGTCCATTTACTGAAGCTACAACTATTGCTTCAGCATGCAATACAATTTTTAGAAGACATTTTTTGAAGCCTAATACTATAGGAATCATACCAAAAAATGGATACCGATGGAGAAACAGGCAGAGCAAAATTGCCATAGATTGGTTACTTTGGACCGAGAATCACAGAAAAATCAACATCTTACATGCTGCTAATGGTAAAGAAGCTGTTTTAAATGGTGTAAAAGTTGATGGTTACTGCTCCGAAACAAATGAGGTATTTGAATTTGTATATGATTATCCGCTGAAATACCCTTAATCTGCAGGGTACCTAACTCTACGGAGATATTTATTGCAAAGGGCGGCTTTTTCAGTTTTGAAAGTATTCAACATTTACGAAATTCATCTAAATATATACTACGCTATACTTTAATCAAACTCACAATATAGGGAAAGCGACAGACGAGTTTTAAACTAATGTGGCTTAAAGGATAATTTGTGTTGTAAATATTAGAGCTCATTTTAAAAGAAACTATAATCTCGTGACCGACAAAAAAAAAGTACCCACTTCGATACATCATTTCCCCTATTTTAACGTTAAAATAGTAAATTATGTTATAAGCTCGAAAAATGTAGTATTTCAGACGTAATGCGGTCGCTAACCTAAATAGCCCGAAAAACATTTTTCGTCCATATGTCATAAGTTATTTTTTATTCGATCTTGTTTTTAATGCGATTGAGAGTTGTAAAATAATGTAGAAATGAAGTGAACCTATACATTTCATCTTGCACGCTAATTTTTTGGTCTTAATGTTTGTTAGTTAACGATAAAATCTGTAATAGCGTCCGAAAAAAAAAATTTTTTTTTGACTAACATAAAAAGTGTTGTCTAGCTAGCAGGGCAATAATCAATACTTTATTGAGAAGGTTAGCTCTTCGTCTAAATATCTAATCTATAAATCGTCATTTTTTCCGACACAATCGGTTAAAAAGCATACAATTGTATGTGAACGTTTGTACAAAAACCATCGTGTTAAATCAGTTCTTATACCTGACTGACAACGCCGATCTTTAGCTTTTTTTTTTACTTTGTAAAATAAAAAGATTAGTTCTTACTATCAAAGAAATTAAATATGCAAGAGAAATAGGTCGAAAAGATTAATAATAATTTATTTATTCCTAAGTTATAAATCTTAACTACATCACTTTCTAAACCAAGAAAATAGATAATCTTCCTGCATTATTCCGTACTTAGATTTATTTTTCATGAAAATAGTCGAATCTATGATTTTCGTTCAAATCCATAAGGGGCGCTTGTTTTGTATAGATGATTTATGATCTTATTTTCAACTAAAATACTTAACACTCAGTATACAATTTTCAGAAATGTCATGATTAAGAACGGTTCTAGTCATTTTATACAAGATTTCACATGATTTAACAAATTTAAAACATTTTTTTTAATTTTTACTAAATTCTAAACACTCAGTATATCATTTTCAGAAAATATGACGATTTGCGACTGTTTTAGTCATTTTTTACAAAGTTTCACAGGGCTTAATAACGTTAAAACATTTTTTTTAATTTTTTACTAAATTCTAAACACTCAGTATACAATTTTCAGAAATGCCATGATTAAGAACGGTTCTAGTCATTTTATACAAGATTTCGCATGATTTAACAAATTTAAAACATTTTTTTTAATTTTTACTAAATTCTAAACACTCAGTATACACTTTTAAGAAAATAGGACGATTTGCGACTGTTTTAGTCATTTTTTACAAAGTTTCACAGGGCTTAATAACGTTAAAACATTTTTTTTAATTTTTTACTAAATTCTAAACACTCAGTATACAATTTTCAGAAATGTCATGATTAAGAACGGTTCTAGTCATTTTATACAAGATTTCACATGATTTAACAAATTTAAAACATTTTTTTTAATTTTTACTAAATTCTAAACACTCAGTATACACTTTTAAGAAAATAGGACGATTTGCGACTGTTTTAGTCATTTTTTACAAAGTTTCACAGGGCTTAATAACGTTAAAACATTTTTTTTAATTTTTTACTAAATTCTAAACACTCAGTATACAATTTTCAGAAATGCCATGATTAAGAACGGTTCTAGTCATTTTATACAAGATTTCGCATGATTTAACAAATTTAAAACATTTTTTTAATTTTTACTAAATTCTAAACACTCAGTATACACTTTTAAGAAAATAGGACGATTTGCGACTGTTTTAGTCATTTTTTACAAAGTTTCACAGGGCTTAATAACGTTAAAACATTTTTTTTAATTTTTTACTAAATTCTAAACACTCAGTATACAATTTTCAGAAATGTCATGATTAAGAACGGTTCTAGTCATTTTATACAAGATTTCACATGATTTAACAAATTTAAAACATTTTTTTTAATTTTTACTAAATTCTAAACACTCAGTATACACTTTTAAGAAAATAGGACGATTTGCGACTGTTTTAGTCATTTTTTACAAAGTTTCACAGGGCTTAATAACGTTAAAACATTTTTTTTAATTTTTTACTAAATTCTAAACACTCAGTATACAATTTTCAGAAATGCCATGATTAAGAACGGTTCTAGTCATTTTATACAAGATTTCGCATGATTTAACAAATTTAAAACATTTTTTTTAATTTTTACTAAATTCTAAACACTCAGTATATCATTTTCAGAAAATAATACAATTCTGTACAGTTTTACAAATTTTCACAGGTCTTAATAACATTAAAACATTTTTTTAATTTTTTACTAAATTCTAAACACTCAGTATACAATTTTCAGAAATGACACGATTTAGAACAGTTTTTACAGATATTTACAAAGTCTTAATAACATTATATTAATAATTATCTAACATAATGTATACAATTTCAAGAAATAGTAGATTTTTAATCCATGTACAAAATTCAAGAATCTAAAATACAATTAAATGTAGGCTTTTTTAATTGGCATCTCAGGCAAATTATTTCCCCCAAAATTATCTAAAAAAGATATACCAAAAACATTCTAAAGCGGTTTTTTTACCTCTATAAGTATGCAGGCCGATCCGACCCTTGTCGGTTTTATTACCCGCATAAATTAACACAGTAGAGGAATATGGACAGAGTTCTGGGGCAGCGGCGTTTCACTAAAGCTTTGGTTTCCTACAAAGCGGTACCGCAAAAGAGTGGCCGTAATTTGACGGCGAGCTTTGCCGCGACAAAGCGTGTATGTACTTGCAAATCGGAGTGTGTTCCTCCAGAGCGTTCGGCGCAAAAAATACGGCACCGTATTTTCTGAAGCGGACGCTCTGTACGTTGGGATAGTGCAAGCACGATTTTTGACGGTGCGCCAGTGTAGTGATTGTATGTTTTAATTATAATATTTGGAAATTAATTGGTCTAGCGAACAAGATAAAATTTTAATCGAGTTTTTTTTACTATATCGCTTTAGCAGCGGCGTTTCACTAAGGTTAAATCATAAAAAGTCGGGTTTTATCTCGGGTCAGATCATAAATATTCAGGTTCAAGTTAGGGTTAGATAAGAAGCCGCCTCATGAAAGCATCCGGGTTAGGTTGTAAAAAGTCGGGTTTTATCTCGGGTCAGTTCATAAATATTCAGGTTCAAATTAGGGTTAGATAAGAAGCCGCCTCATGAAAGCATCCGGGTTAGGTCGTAAAAAGTCGGGTTTAATTTCGGGTTATTTTGTAAACAGCACCACCGAACCACCCGGGTTAGGTCATAAAACGCACCACCGAACCACCCGGGTTAGATCATAAAACGCACCACCGAACCACCCGGGTTAGATCATAAAACGCACCACCGAACCACCCGGGTTAGTTGCACCACCAGCACCACCAGCACCACCTGGCCCAGAACTCTTAGTTTTCCTCTACTGTGGTCATTATTCACATGTTATATTATTAAAATAAAATAAAATAAAATTTCTTTTAGTAAAATTAAAACATTGTACCTATTAATGAAGGGAATTCTTAGTTTTAATTTTCTTTCTGTTACCAGGTGAAGAAATCATTTGGTGAATTAACTTTATCATTAAAAATTAATGCGTGCTATTCAAGGCGAATGGCGTTGCAAAATGGTGAGTACCTAGAATTGGTACTACTAGCTACACGTTTAATTTTCTTTTTTATGCGTTTTTTAAAATCATGTTTCCGGTAATCAACTGTCAAGTCCAATGGTGGCAAATTTAAACAGGAATCTACAGATGGACAAGGAAGAGTAAGATATACAAATTATATATACATCAAGTTACAATAAAGGTGGGGAGATTCGCTTCCCTTATGTAGGGTGTGTACATATTAGTCTTATCAACAGTAATACACCGATAGAGGAGGCGTCTTATCGGTAATACCGATGTTTTTAACAAGAAATCGATTTTCTGACAAATTTTTACGAAATGTAATTTTTACTTATAATCTGATATGATCCCGAGAGCTTTAGCTCGAGGGTCTTATCTTTGATTATAAGTAAAAATTACATTGAGTGAAAATTTTCTTGGAAAATCGAGTTTCGAGTGAAAAACGAAGGTATGAAGATAAGAAACCGCCTCTAGAGGTGTATTTTATTGGACAATTTACTGAACATAAAAATGAAGGCCGTCTGATAAAGGTAAATATACAAGTTAGAGGTGTTACTAATTTTTTATTTAAGTAAAAAAGCTACAAGCGTCTTTTCGAGCTAGCGGTAGTCTTATCGGGTAAGACGACCGTTACCAAGGTGGTTGCTATGAAAATGAGCGTTTTGATTGGTTCAATAAAAGTGAGGTGAATTATCATAAATAGAGCATGTGTATACTATATTATGTATTACTTTTCAGGTAGCTTCTAGCATTATTTGAGTACTCACTTACACCTGCGGAGGTGTGTATTTTCCGGAATTCGCGCGGTTGAAACGTTCCCATTAGAGTCAGGCAAGCTAGGGCTGGTGTCGGCTCTTGTAGACTCAAGAGTTTTCATGGTGCAGCTTGGTAGAGTTGTTTACAGAGTTACCTTTTTAATTATTTAGGAGTTTGTTTTAATCCTATAATTACGAAGGAAAAAAGTTTGCAATACCTACTAGTTAAAATTATTACGCAGGAAGAAACACCGGAAAAATCTGCTTATAGTGTGTAGGAACTTTACTGCTGTTATTTATAGTCTTCTTCTCGGTTTACATTGTGGTTTCGTCGCATTCATTCTTTATTCAATATTTTATATGATGGTTTTGGCGTTGGCAAAAAGATATCCATCCCTTGCATCTTAACCGTGCAAAAAAAAATGAACAAATTCCGGAATTTTATTGGATAAATGTTAGGCGTAATTAACTGATTAAGCTACTAATTATTAGTTTATAGTTTTTCGTGTGAACTATAGTGATTCAATAAAGCATTCAAATTAAATACTAATCTGTACACTTCTTAAAATCTATTCACCTTGAAAAAATGATCTTTTGCTAAAATAGTTGCAATCTAAAAATTAAAATTTAATAATTAATAACTTCTTGCTGACTTTAGATAAATGGATCCTGAAATATCTTGTTCACCGCAAATGATGTAAAGAAAGCGTCCTGGGAAGCGAGCCATGATTAATTTATTTAATTTTTGTTTTTCAAAATAGTTTTATTTTACCTACTTTAATATAATATGTACTTTGTAATATTGTTTCCAGCTGAACCAGCTACATCGCTATAATTTTTCAGATCATCACATTTATTAGGTCATACTTAATAGATAGAACGCAGAGAGTGAAAGTCGAAAATTATCTATTCTTTTTATAAATAACCTACCTGATGTATTACGGTACTCCGAATGTTTACTGTGTGCCGACGATTTTATAATTTTCAAAACAATTTCCTCAAAAAAAATAGACTGCGATGACCTGTAAAGAGATGTTGACTCTGTGCAAGAGTGGTTTAGAGGAAATAAATTATTTCTTAACATAGACAAATGTGTGGTAATTCACACGAACGTTAAATTAGATTCACCATGTGTAAGTACTTCTTCTTGGATGGAAATTTAGTTTCTCGCATAAGCGAATGTAAAGATCTAGGAATATATTTTCACATCACTTTTTACTTAATTAACCATCTAAATTATATAACATCAAAAGCGTTCAGCACTATGGGTTTCATAATGCGTAACTCTAACTAGGGATTTTCTATACACAACTATATTCACGCTATACAATAGTCTGGTTCGTCCTCTATTAGAATACGCATCATAATTTGGAATCCTGTTACAAACCGGTGTCTTTTTAGTTGGGGACTTCTTACTTAGAGACTACCTGCTAAATTTAAAACTATTCTTATTTCGCCCCGCAATTATTTTCATACCTTTCTAGGAACCCTTCGATTTCTTACTTGACCCCTTTTTGCCTATATTACCTATAATGGATAGAATCATTTTAATCCGTTTCCTTAGAGTGCAGAGGGTGTATTAAAACCTCATTATGCATGCAAAAAGATTTTAATTACTGTAATATATAGTACGCCCCTGTGTTCTGTCAAATGTCATTAGGATATACGTCAGTTTTGGCAGCATGGTATGTCGTCCTATTTCCTGTAATCTACATAACTTTTACTAATAAATATATCTAGTTAGTTGAACACTCTTGTCCTGTTCTTTATTTATTAGCCCATAGTTGCTAGATAATACATGGTGTCAGGTTCAGTGCTTGTTAGTGGTTGTTGATATGGAAGGCTTGTTTCGACCGCCCGAACCGCTGGTTCTAGATGGAAATATAGCAGAAAACTGGAGAAGATTCTCGCAAAAGTTTGATGTTTTCTTGACTGCGTCGGATCTGTGTAGTAAGTCTGATGAAACCAAGATTGCTGTTTTTCTGAATCTCGTAGGAGATGATGGCCTAGAACTCCATAACAGTTTTACCTATACTACAGAAGAGAAGAAAACTCTTGTAGGTATAAAAAAGAAGTTTGAAGAATATTGCTCGCCCACAGCAAATCTCATTTTTGAGAGATATAAATTTAATAGCGTTACCCAAAAAGAAGGCCAGTTATTTGACAATTTTCTCACCGAGCTGCGAAAAGCTGTTAAAACAACTGGCTACAAGGATCAAGATGATATGATTCGGGACCGAATTGTAATGGGAATCTATGAAAAGACCACACAGGAGAGATTACTGCGAGAGAGTAAGTTAACCTTGACTAAAGCCATAGATTTTTGTAGAGCCATTGAAGTAAGCAAATCACAAGCGAGAGCACTACAAAGCGAAGTGCATGTGAATGCTGTGAAGAAAAGCTATAAGGGCTCAGAGAAAGTTGAAAATTCAAAGAATTTGTGCAGGTATTGTGGTTATAAACATTTCAAAAGTACCAACAAATGTCCGGCCTATGGCAAAACTTGTGCCAAATGCCAGGGTCGTAATCATTTTGCTGCAGTTTGCTCTAGATCTGTTGATGAACGGAAGGGTAGTGGTGCTCATAGAGATGTTAAGAAGAACAAAAATGTTCATGTATTGGAGAAAGAACAGTCTTCAAGTAGTGATGGTGAGAGTGATGAGATTTATGTGAACTCTATAAATCTGATTGGGTCAATTAGTGAGACTTGTGACAGTGAAAAAGAAACAGTATGGAGGCAAAAAGTAAGTTTATGTGATATTGGACAAGTAGATTTTAAATTGGATACTGGTGCAGAGGTAAGCGTCTTGCCATCACATGTACTTAAAAATTTTGAACTTATTGACCAAGTTAAACCAACTAGTGTGACTCTTGTCTCATATGGTAGTAATAGTTTTAAGATTAAGCCCCGAGGAGAGGTCAGTTTTTTGTGTAAAGTCAGTGGCAATGAAGCGCTTGTAAATTTTGTTGTTGTTGATGCAGAAAATCAATTGCCTTTACTCGGGTTGCCAGGTTGTTTAGCACTTAAACTAATTAAGAGATTGGCTAGTGTTCATCAGGGGTCAATTATGGTTTTCAAGTCACTAGATGTTGTGACCAATATGTATAAGTCTGTTTTTGATGGTTTAGGAGAGTTTCCTAAGGAACATCATATTACTTTAAAAAATGATGTAATACCACATATTCAGCCACCCAGAAGAGTTCCAAGAGCTTTGCATGATAGACTAAAGTTAAAGTTAGAGCAACTAGAGGCTCAAGGTATTATAAAAAAACTTGATCATCCGACTGAGTGGCTGAATCCTCTTGTTATAGTTGAAAAAAAAAAATGGTGACTTAAGGTTGTGCTTGGACCCTAAGTATTTAAATAAAGCTATACAGCGTGAACATTTTCTGATACCTACTGCGGAGGAAATAGCTGTAAAGTTGTGCGATAAAGAATATTTCACAGTTTTGGACATGAAAGATGGGTATTTTCAGATTAAAATAGACAACGAGAGCTCAGATTACACTGCTTTCGGTACGCCTTATGGTCGTTTTAAATTTGTAAGATTGCCTTTTGGTATTAGCTCAGCACCGGAAGTCTTTCAAAAAAGAAACTATGAAATATTTGGGGATTTAGAGGGTGTTGGTGTGTACTTTGATGACCTGATTGTGACAGGCAAAAATGAGTTAGAACATGACCAAAATTTACAGTTAGTATTAGAACGTGCTTTAAAATACAACATTAAATTTAACAGTTCAAAGATTCAGTTTAAATCTAAGTCAGTTAAATTTATGGGGCAAATCTACTCAAAAAATGGTTCCGAACCTAATAAAACATATGTTAAAGCCATTTTAGACTTGCCAACTCCAGCTAACAAGAATGATTTGTTGAGAGTTCTCGGAATGGCCAAATATTTGAGTAAATTTGTGCCAAATATGTCTAAAGTAACAGCTCCTCTTAGACATTTAACTAGACATGATGTGGATTGGGAATGGAATGATGCTCACGAGGAATCTCTGTCTCAATTAAAACGTTTATTAGTATCAGCGCCTGTACTAAATTTCTTTAATTCAAAAAAAAATGTTGAAATTGAGACTGACGCCTCTAAAGATGGCTTAGGCGCATGTCTCTTACAAGACGGACACCCTATAGCATTTGCTTCCAGAAGTTTAACTTCTACAGAGCAAAAGTATGCACAAATTGAGAAAGAGATGCTCGCGATTGTGTTTGCTATACAGAAGTTTCATTTCTTTATTTATGGGTTAAAAATCAAAGTTAATTCAGACCATAAACCACTTGAATCGATTTTTAAGAAAGATTTAGCTTGCATTTCGCCACGTTTGCAGAGAATGAGACTTAGGTTACTTAACTATGATTTAACCGTATCTTATAAGCCTGGCAAATATCTGTATATTGCGGATACGTTGTCTAGGGCGTTTTTGTCCGAAACTGGCTTAAAGTCTGATCGAGAATTTAATTTCGCTGTTCATTCGGTAATACAGAATATACCAATGTCTGATGAGAGAAAGTTGCAATTTAGAACTGAGTTAGAAAACGATCTACAATTGAAAGTTGTAGCTGGTTTTTGTATTGGTGGTTGGCCGGAGAATAGGCAAGATGTGCCGGATTTTGTTCGAAATTATTTTAAGATTAAAGATGAATTAATTTTTGCTGATGGACTTCTACTTTTTGCGGATAAAATAGTGGTACCTTATTCTTTGCGTTCAGATATGCTTAATTTGTTACACGAAGGTCATATTGGCATGGAAAAGACCAAATCCAGAGCGCGTCAAATTTTTTACTGGATTGGCATGAATGACGATATTGAATCTCATACTAAGAGGTGCAAGGTTTGTGAAACAAACTCGCGTAAACAACAAAAAGAGACTTTGCTCTTGTATCCAATTCCTCAACGCCCTTGGGAAAGGCTTGGGCTTGACATTTTCTCTCTAGCTGGTAAGAGCTATTTAGTAGTGTTCGACTCATATTCTAACTGGTTAGAGCTTCGTTTTATTAAAGATAAATCTATAAAATCGGTGATTGATTCCCTAAAACATATTTTTTCTGTTTTTGGCTCACCAGATCTTGTAACATGTGATAATGTACCGTTTGATAGTTACGAATTTAAAAATTTCGCGAAAGAGTGGAATTTTAAAATAACCACTAGAAGCCCGAACTATCCACGTTCTAACGGCCTTGCTGAGAAGGGAGTAGGAATAGGTAAGGGTATTATTAAGAAATCGTTGCAGGGCAATGGTGATGTTGAAATTGCCTTATTGCAATATCGCAATTCGCCCCTAAAAAATATTGGCTATTCCCCATCCCAACTTTTAATGAGTCGTATTTGTAAGACGAAAGTTCCAATAAATGTTGAATTATTAAAACCCACACTATGTCAAAATGTTCAAGACAAAATTTTAAGGAAACATGAAGTTTATAAAAGTTACTATAATAAAGGTGCAAAAGATCTAGAACCTTTGGAAGTAGAGAGTAGTGTGTCAGTGTACAATCATGTTCAGAAGAAGTGGGAACCTGGTCGAGTGGTTGAAAAATATTATACACCTCGTTCATTTCTGATTGAAAATAATGCTGGAAATATTGTAAGACGAAATCGGGTTGATGTAAAGGAATCACTCAATCAATTTGTTCCTGATAAGGTGATCACTTCCTCTGAAGGTTGTGAAGATCTAATAGAGTGTCCTAACGTTAGTAACGATTATAATAATATAAAAAAATTTGACCAGCCCCAAGAATTAGTAAATATGCAAGTTGTTTCTAAAAATGTGTCTACTCCTTTGATTTATGAGAGTAAGAAATTACCTAAAGTCAATTTTGATAAAGATGTAGAAACATCCAGAAAATCTAGGTCTGGTCGAATGATTAAGGCTCCTGTTAGATTAGATCTTTGAAAGGGGGAAGGATGTAATATATAGTACGCCCCTGTGTTCTGTCAAATGTCATTAGGATATACGTCAGTTTTGGCAGCATGGTATGTCGTCGTATTTCCTGTAATCTACATAACTTTTACTAATAAATATATCTAGTTAGTTGAACACTCTTGTCCTGTTCTTTATTTATTAGCCCATAGTTGCTAGATAATACAATTACTATATACACTTCAGGGTTAATTAAGGAACCAATCTTATAGTATAATATACAAGCCGAAATTTGTTGGTAACATTAGTTCATTTTACTGGTGATTGGATTTACTATTTTCGCTTTTGCCATGGAGTATCAAATCATTGAAAGTACAAAAGGTGGCACTATTTTATTGGAATCTGGCTACCAATACTACTTTAAAAGGGAGAACAAAAATTCGACGAACTATCCATCAGTGTGTCCCTAATGTTGCCGACAATGATATAGGTCTATTTAGATAAAGCTAAAAAGAGATCAAGACAAGAAGTAGCGCCAGTTACACAAATTTGCAAGCAAGAAATGGCCCCCTTAGGGATGCTGGATTAGAGTTTGTTAGTAGTCTTCCTGCATTTTCCAGTGTTAAATCTTTGCTATATACTGCAAGAAATAAGGCACTGGGTGCTATGACATTCAAAAAACGAGAGGATATTTCTGTCCCTGAACAGCTAACGAAAGCATTTTTGCTTATAGACGACGGCCGCATGGACAAAATTTTGGTATTCGCCTCCCCCACTGCCCAACAAACTATGATGGACTGTTCAGATTTCTTTGGAGATGGTACCTACTTTTAAAAGCTGCAGCCCACAATTCCACCAACTTTACACAATTTATGCAGATATCGGCAGCACATCCCTGGAAAGCAATATTATTCCTGTTGCTTTTGCATTGCTTTCAGATAAAAGTCAGAAAACTTACCAACGCACGGTTGTTTCAATTAATCCAACAAAAAGTTCCAAAGTTTTCAAAATCGACTTTGAATTTAGGCACTCCGATCATGCTTTCCTAATGCGAAGATTACAGGCTGTAACTTTCACTTCAACCACTGTTTATGGTGAAAAGTGCAAGAAATAGGGCTAACCAATGAGTACCTACAGGAAAAATGAACAAATTCGCTTACATATAAGAATGTGTGCTGCTTTGTCACATATACCGTACGAAAAATTAGATGATGGTTGGTTACATATGATGAAAAATGCACCGAGATGCGACAAAATTCGAATTTTTAATGATTACTTTATTGACCAGGGGATGGAAAATGACGTTATAAAAGATATGTGGGTATGCTACGATGAAAGAAAGACACAGAACAACAAATTGTTTGGAGGGTTGGCACAATCGCCTCAACAGCAGAATTTCTAGAAGAAATCCCAATCCCATTCAACTAATAAGTGCATTGAAAGAAGAAAGTTTATATTACAGTAATTGTCAATTGCAGGTCGAATTACATATGACACCTAAAAAGAGGAAGACAAAATATGTATTATTAGATGAAAGAATAAAAAACACAGTTAATAATTATATTAATAATAAAATTAGTATCGGTAGATGTTTAAGAAATTCATCGTATATTGTAAAAATGCAATAATTCTTGTGCCACTATTTTTAGATGATATATCCTATTTTCATTTCTAACGTTAAGTAAGCTTATCATTTTTTTTTACCTGACAAAAGGAAAGTCCCCAACTAAGAGGGGGCCAAGTACATAGTATATTACGTTACAAGACCGGAAAGTACTATTTTACAGGACGAAGCAGGCAATTTCCAGGGCGAGCCGCCAGGCGAGTCCTGGAAGCCTGCGAGTCCTGTAAACGTACTTTCCGGTTGTGTAACGTACAATATTTTTTTTTAAATCGACGCAAGACCAGCATTTTTTTCTTTACACCAACATTTGAAAACGGCAAACGTTTTTCATACTTGTCCCTGGACTTATGCGGCAACAAATCGTGCGTAGCTCTAGCAGCCGCTTCAGTTATTTCAAGAGGAATTTCACCTTCATCCACATTCATTTCCATAATATAATCTAACTTTTAACTTTTAAACACAATTTTTAATAAGCAGTATCAAATTTGACAGTTCGTTGCCATGAAACGCCATGAAAGAAACAATCAAGTCAAAGCCTACTTATTATGGGTTTGGTTCGTTTTCTCAAATATTGATCGGAATGTAAAAAAAGGGCCCGGTAAAGTAAAAAGAGGGACCGGTAAAGTACTTTACCGGTCCCTCTTTTATGACTTTCTGGTCTAGACCGATAAAATGACATTTTCCGGTTAAAAAATTGAGTAGAAAGTGGTTGCTTTCCGGTCGATTTAAAAAAAAATATATTCCAAGAGTGCCAACTAAGAATTATTTTACCTGAAAATGGGAGAGTCCCAAACAAAGAAGGGGCCAAGTAAAAGTAATTCTACAAACCGTGGCCACAGCTTATAAACTATTTAAGCTGTGCCGTGGCATTGATCAAATTGAAAAAGTACAAAAACGATTTTTCATATATACAGTGTGTCCCCGGATCGACGCAACGATAGGTGAAAAAGGCTGAAATTTTTTGAGTTGAAACTTTATCTTTTGGGGTTCAGCCCTGCTTGGATAGAAACTAATTTGTGGCATAATTTTAATTTCGAAAAATCAAGTGTGCTTTGGAAGTTTTCAAAAAACTTTTTTTCCCCACCAGTAAAGTGCTTGATTTCTAGGAGATACGAAAAAATTTGATTAAGAAAAGATGTTCGGAAATAATAAATGAGTAAGAATACAAAATTTTAAAATCCTATGCCTACACTTTGATGTTTTGCATTATTTTTATTGCACGCACCTCCCTACTGAAAATTTCGTTAAGAAAAGTTGTTCAAAATAATAAATTAAACACGATCGGTTTATAAGATACAACAAAAAATTAATTTATTTCAATAGTAACATTAACAACGGTTTATACAATACATCAAAAAATTAATTTATTTCAATACTAACATCAACTGAAAGATTTATTTATTCAATGCTGCTTTTATCTCCTTCAGGGGAATAGAGTTTATTGCATATGTAATGCGATTTTTCAGAACTTCTACGTCATTTGGAAGCCTATTTAAATATACAATTTGTTTTATTCGACCCCAAAAATAAAAATCCATTATTGTTAGATCCGAAGATCTGGGCGGCCACAAAATGGGACCAGCATTGGCTATCCATCTTCCTTGAAAATGCTCATTGAGCCATTCACATACCCGAAATGTCGAGTGGGCAGGGCAGCCGTCGCACACAGGCGAATTTTCCGAAAATCCTGGCCAAAATTAAGTGTTTGTTTATTTGATATGAAAAATGGTTAAAATTGATAATAGATGCACATAGTAGAGAAAAAAAATTTTTTTTGAACCGTTGTCAATCTTACAGCCCCTACAAACTCAGAAAATCATAAACTGAAGAAACGGTAACTATTAAGAAAATATATTTATTTTATGATATTCCTACAAATACAAAACCTATATTTTAAACTAAAAAAAATTGTTTACTATTAACTAGATATTTAAATCACTATATTAAAACTTAAAATTACTATAATATTAGAATTAATCGGTATCGCTGTCACTTTCTTCTTCTTTCTCGGTTACAAATGGCTCTTCAAAAAATTTGGAAACTCCTAAAGGATATTTTTTTAATTTTTTTGAGTATGACTTTTTCATGCTCGAAATAAACGGATCTGATGATACAAGAAGATTGCAAAACATATCTTCCATATTTTCCATTCTAGAAAATTTTCTAGAATGAAATTCGCTGTACCTTAATATCTTTATTTCTAGATTCATGAGCTTCTTCGCCAAGTTGTCCAATTGGCAACATAAAATATGAAATAATTTCTGAACTATGAAATAAAATCTTATGTACAGAAGTTGGCATGTTGTACCAAGGATACAAATCTATAAATCTTCTAGCTGTATTGAGGCAATAACTTTTAAACAGTTCGACTTTAATGGAATACCCACTAGATATGGCCAACAGAATTGTTCTAAATCAAATTATCAGTTCTTTGTCAACCCCTGTAATTTTTGAAGATGTGGCTGCATCTTCAAAAAACCTTCGGGCAGTGTTTCCATCATTAGTGCTGCCAAATCCAGGTTTTGGCTTATCGACCAAGAGCCCCATTTCTTTTTGAAATAACTCTTGGATTCGTTTGTTGTTATTTGCTACCATTTCTTTATTTTCATTACCACGAGCTTGCCATTGCTGAATTACGAGTTTATAAGAAACGTGAAGCAGGCACTCAAAAAAACGAATCCAAGCTTTCTGTTCGGTCACTTGAACTAAGAAACAAAGCTGGTCTTCCACTGCTTTTGGAATCATCACTCATATCTTGTTCTTTTGAGTTAAAATAACCAGAAAACTGTACTTCCGAATCCAACCAAGATAAATTTTTGTGACGGAACGCATTCACATTTCTCGAGGATGCCAACCACTTATTGTTGTACTGCACCAAAAAGTTTTTTATTTTTGTCTGAGATTCTTCGGACAAATTATCAATTTTCGTTTCAGATGTCACTTTATCCACTAAATAGTCACATTTTTCTTTAAAGTTTCTTATATTACCTACAGTCTTTTACCCACTCGACAAGTTTATTTCTGGTCACAGAAACATACTTCGCTCCAGATCCTGTAACAAAACAAAAATCGTCCTTTATCGGGTGATCGATATTTGTCATAATATCGGAGAACAAAAAAATCTATTCAAAGCAAGATCGCAAAATATCGCAATTTTTTTTCACAAAATCTAAAACAGTACTTGTCAAGGTATAAAAGAAATGTAATATTAATGTTAAACTATGTTAAACAATTTACTTTTTGTCTACGCAAACTTTATAAAATGAAATTGATATGTTATGCAAGTGCATTAAAAAATTGAATTAAAAAAAATATATTGCACAAGTTTTCAATATTTACCTTTAAAAGGCTTTTACTTACTGCCAGCAATAGGCTTCATAACAGTTTTTTAAAATATTCCTAAGAATAAGCACAAAAACGCAATCACAACACAGACAATTTTAAAAGCACTTCTCTCAGATATAACACTACTAATATAAATGTCTATTTTCAACTGAAATATCTTCGTACCCAACGATCCTATAATTAAATGGCAGGTAGTTTATGAAACGGTGGAGTTTATATGATCGATTGGTAATGTGTTTTTCCCAGAATTTTAAGGTTGAGTTTTTAGGGTTTTGACCACGTTTTTGGAAAAATTCGCCTGTGTGCGTCGTGTTGAAAATATGAAAAATATCTTGGTTCGTATGGTAGTTCGTCAAGAAACTGATTTAGGATATTTAAATAAGTATGTTGATTAAGTCTTCCCTCAATAAAATATGGCCCAATTACACCACAATGATAGGAAATGGCACACCAAACATTAACCTTTTTAAAATACTGCCGCCTAGAATTTATTACATAATTTGGATTATCTTAAGACCAATATCGGCAATTCTGTGATGAAGGTACACCGTTAGTGGTAAAAGTTGATTCGTCTGAACAAATAATATTTTTATGGAAATTTCGATCTTCTAGAATCTTCTCAACTAAAGTTAGGCAAAACTTCAACCTTCGGGATTCATCCCCTTCTTCTAACGTGTGACGAAATCTAACTTTATATGGTTTTACCTTATTTGCTTCATAAATGCGTTGCAAATGTGATTTGCTAACACGAGTCTCCTCGTACCGCTTTCTTAGTGACAGCTTTGAATTTTTGCGTAATGAATCCATTGCTAACACAGTACCTACATCATCTTCATCAAAGCTCTTCTTCTTTTTTAGTATATTATGTACAACAGTACCGGTAGTAACAAATTTTTTAACCAGTCTGGATACTGTAGATTGGACTAAAACTGTGTTCGGAAATTTCATATTAAATCGCCTGATATCTGGAATAGATAATTCACCTATACCATAACATTGAATTAGGTAGATCCGTTCTGGTATAGTAAGCATAATTGATATTTCACAGTAATGTTTTCGAAAGTTCGGATCAGTTTTAGAGCACAGAACACTACAACAATATTAATAATACCAAACTATTTTTGACAACAAACTGTCAAAATATTATTTAATTATTTTTCCTTCCATGACATACTATTTTTTTCTGAATAGCATTCAAACAAATTTATTCATATTTTGAAGGAAGTGAATTGCTCGTTACTTTTATGTTCGCATTTCTATAATTATCTAAATGTCTATTAAAGGGAATAAAATAAACCGATTGTGTTTAATTTATTATTTTGAACAACTTTTCTCAACGAAATTTTTTAATATCTTCAATAGGGAGGTGCGTGCAATAAAAATAATGCAAAACATGAAAGTATGCATAGGATTTTAAAATTTAGTATTCTTACTCATTCATTATTTCCGAACATCTTTTCTTAATAAAATTTTTTCGTATCTCCTAGAAATCAAGCACTTTACTGGTGGGAAAAAAAAGTTTTTTGAAAATTTTCAAAGCACACTTGATTTTTCGAAATTAAAATTATGCCACAAATTAGTTTCTATCCAAGCAGGGCTGAACTCCAGAAGATAAAGTTTCAACTCAAAAAACTTCAGCTTTTTTCACCTATCGTTGCGTCGATCCGGGGACACACTGTATATACTTCCGACAGCATGAAATATATCCCCAATACATATCTTATAAACTCATTCTAGAATCTTATGAAGTACAAACTTTTTATATAGACGGCAGATTCAATGCGTTTTATTTATTGATCATATCCTTAATAGTATTAAGTTTATGAACTGCTGTTTTTTGCAAGAGGCTATTTGTGGACATTGACAATGGAAACTCACCACTTGCTAACATGCTAGATCTATGCAACAGACTATTTATCAAATACCCCAACTTCGATATTTTCCATACAACTGCCACAGAAATTAAAAAGATGTACATAGATCTCTCATAGAGCTCAGTGATACTTATTTAGTTTACTTTAATTCTTTTTAGCATATAAGTTTACACCAACTTTACATGTTATAAACAAGTATTTTTGTACATGTTGTTTGTAAAGTTTCAAATAAATAAATATTAAATATCTTAATAAATTTTATTAAACCGGCAAAAAAAATTCTTAAAAAGCACTGAGTTGACTGAGTACCGCAACAAAATTGAAAAATTGTCATATTATAAATCCAAAGAAATTTTTTAAATTTATTTTGTGTTTAATTGATGCTCTAGATTTCTAGATCATATAAATTAAAAGGAAACAACTTGAGTGCAGCACCGAAAACATAAAACATAAAAATTTAACCAAGATCCGAATCAAAGCATCCAATTATCTAATCAATTCGTGTTTATTTACAGTTTCCTCTGAATTACAAAAATTTCCAAATTCCCCCGTCATCACTTATTTTTCCAAAATCCTAAAACGTAAACAAAAATCTTATCGCCTGGCTCAAACGACAATGGATTACTATACTCAACACTATGATTTGATCATAATTGTCGTGTGTTTTTGTATAATATCTTTATCAATAAACAAATTCGTTTTAATTTGTATTGCTGCAAATACACTTATGAAAAATAACACTTTCCGATATGATTTTCGGCCAAAAACCATTTCGTCATCTTATCGTAAAATTTTTAACTTGTGTTACATCATCCTCGTAGCCCAACGCTTGGCCGACCGCTTATGAATATAAGGTAGCCTATGGAGGACACTTCATTCATTCGTTCAGCTAGCTTCGAAGTGTATACGTTCTAAAGATTTTAAAGTCGCTTAGAGTATTTTGGCGCGAAAATGTCGAAAATAGAGTTTGGTATCGACTACAACCAATTTATCAATGTTCATAGCTCTAGAAGAAGACCTGCCTTAACAAGAGAATTAAGTAAGTTAACTATACATTTATATTATTATTATCATCTGAAATAATAAGTGGTTCTACCGTTTCCTCCATCATGTTGTCTTACTCCCACATTTTTTTCCTCGTTAATTACATGTTTTATAGCTTTTTGCCAATTTTCTCTCCTGATAATTAATTGTT
The DNA here is from genome assembly GCA_963920685.1 of Polydrusus tereticollis. Classification (NCBI taxonomy): domain Eukaryota; kingdom Metazoa; phylum Arthropoda; class Insecta; order Coleoptera; family Curculionidae; genus Polydrusus; species Polydrusus tereticollis. The sequence continues at coordinate 19,973,734 of OY987326.1, read as the reverse complement.
AATGAATATTTCAATATTTCACGTACATCTTTGGTTTTAAATGTATTGTTATTTCTTACTATATAGCCTTTCATTTGTGCCCATACTAACTCAATTGCATTTAATTCACAATGGTAGAGCGACAGTCGAAGTTAAACAAAACCACGCTTTTTAGCTATTTCGTTGATTACGCATTCTTTAAAACTTGGGTTATTTTCTCGTATTATTTTTAGAAGCTCCTTTTTTAACATTTTGTCCTCAAAGGATATTTTTTTCTCCATCAATTGCTCAAAATACTCTTCGAAGACATCAGCATTCATTTCGTCATAATAACCGTTAGTTCATTTTGACTCTTAATTCAAATTCTTGACGAGAGATTTGAATATTTTTATCCTGCCACATCTTTCGCACTGAATGTCCTTCGTTGAGTCAGGTTTCGTTTAAATAATAATTGTTCTTGTTTCACTACTATATCTATCAATATCTCTCAGATACTGCCGTCTCCAAAAAATAATATCCTGTCTATCCAGTAATATTGACTTTTGCTTGAGTTTTTCCAACAATAGATTAATACAGTAAAATTTCTCAATAGCGACCATGCACCCTCGGGGAATCAAATGTTGGTCGGTTAACAGGGGTGGTCGGCTACTAGAAAAAAATTAAAACAACTGGTCTGCATTTTACAGGGTTTGTTTATTAATACGTATGTACATATATGCAAATAATTTTAAATATGTTTGTTTAAATTTATCAGAACTAATATTTACCATTATGTATGTACGGCAATGCATACTAACATATATATTATACAATGTACTGTATGTTTGTTTTGAAAATCTTATTTCTTAAAATAATCAGATATTAATGATTGCTTCATATTTTTTATTTTATTTTTATAAAATAAAAAAAAAACATTTTAATGGCAATTAAGAAATATTTTTAGACTTGTCAAAATTGTTAGCATTATTAAAAAAGTTTTCTAAGTCTGTCAAACTTGCTCAGGCTTCAGATAGGCTTGATATTTTCGACACTGGAGCAAGTTCAGGTTACTCTTCCTCTGTCTCAGAGTTGAGAGTAATTTCATCCGTTTCTTGGATCTCTCCAATACACTCGATGATAGTCAATTTTGCACTTTCTGTTGGCAAATCGTTATCAATAGAGGCAAATTGTTTCAAGTTCACAAATATGACCTTAATGTTAGGAAACAGTTGTGCCAGCTGAATATTATCTTATTCTTCGACGCCTTCGATATTGATATCGGCTGATTCGCCACATATTTTCTTGAAGGTAATATCGTGTCTACGACGGAATCTTTCTAACCATCCATTCGATGCCTTGAAGTTATCTAGTCCTGGGCATTGATCAGATTTGAGGGCTTTTGCTTGAATTATTACAAAACCAGGTAAAAACAACTTGGTCCACTGCCAGTCCTTCGGTTTTGGCAAATTTTCTTTTTTGTTCACCGTTGCCACCTTCTTGAAGTAAATTTCTAACTTCTCCTTTATTTTAAAGCAACATAGTCACTTGGGTCTTACCCACTTTAGATTTGTCAGCCAATTTCCTGGTACTTTCCTCGATTATTTTTTGGCTTAAAGAAAGACATTTTCTTTTTCTTCCATCCTCGAATGTTCACGTTAGTCCCAAAACACACAAAACCTGTTCAAAACAAAACTAATGTTAACAACCGATTTATCAGCTTTAAAGGAAATTAAATTGTTCCGCCTGCAATAAAGTAATTAGTGTATGTAGCTATAATTCTTAAGAATTGTCGTGTCGGGTTTTACTGCCCCTAATGAAGGGTATGTTTGGCATTAATGTTTACTAGAAATTTCGATGATGAGTGCCCGCGGTCGTTTAACAGGTGGGTCGGTAAAAAGGAGTATAAAATAATGGGTTTTCCATTTGTAAATATGGGGAATTCATAACCGGTCGTTTAACGCCAACTTAATGCACATTTAAAACTTTTGTCTTTGCGTCAAGCACACCTTTACAAAACACTGGGGAATAATTATTTCACATTTTTATATTGCATCCACAGTCTTTCGATAATACTTTGAGAACTAAACTAAGGTTGAAAACATTCTACTCTGAAATAAGGTACCTGTGTAATTTAAGACCATATTAGTGTCACGCCTATGGTTTTACGACTAAGGACCCTTCGCTGTGCTATCAACCATTAAGAAATAAACTATAACAAAATTAAATTTGAAGTATTATAAATTAGGTAAAATTTAAAAACTTTATTACCTGTAGCTCAAACAAACCGAAAAAAATTTGTTTGGGGAAGAAAAATTACACCTTGAGTTATCGGATATACAGCAAAGTTTTAAATAAATTTGTCACTTAAAAGACGCGTAACACTATGGAGAAACGCTGGAATTCCAAGATTATTTTGTGCTTTGCTGTAATTAAAAAAGCAATGGCACCTTAATTTTACTAAATGGACCACCCTGTACATTTTCACATTTCTGAATAATTCTACTTAAACACGCTTTCTATTAGACATTATATACCTGAATTAAATAGTTTTCGATTTATAGTCGTTTAAATAAGTATATAAATCGTAAACGGCTTCATTTAGGTAAACCTAAATGAAACCGTTTACCAGGTTGGAGGTATCATGTATTATGTGAAACATGAATTTCACGTAGAATCCAAAAATTGAAAAATATACAAGGTGTTGCATTAAAAAATATACAGATGACCCATATACTCTGCCTAAGTGAAGCATTTCTGAAACAGCCCATACATTTCGACCTCACTGTATATCCGAGAAACTGTCACCAGATACTAGGTTATCTGTACTATCACTACTCCTCGAGTTTCATCAATGTTATTACATGTCAGCAATTTTTGAATGATGTAACTTATCGGCAAAATTTCGATAATTCCTATTGAGAGAGAGAGAACCAGCAGATTTGTGTCCTAAGTGTATAATCTTCTAAAAATGTTTAATGCAGAGCGCTTTCGGCCTTAGACCATCTTCAGTTCCTTTTTGTCAGGAAACTGGAAGACTTCATTGATAAAAAAATTTTCAAGCTGGACATGAACACCATAATGAAAAAACTCGCCACATACAACAATCAGTTTGTAAAATTGTAAAAGACAAACATAGGGGACGATAATTATTAGATAAAATTTCAAAAAGTGGCTCGTCCTGTTTCTCTCTCCTAACAAAGAAGCACTGATGATGGCCTAAGGCCGAAAGCGATCTGCATTAAAAAATTTTAGAAGGTTATATACTAAATACACAAATCTACTGGTTCTCTCTCTTAATTCAAAAAGTGGACACAGACCTACCCTATCAATTCCTATTGAGGCACCACAGATCATCCTTAGTTTAGGATTTTATCATATCATAAAAAGTTGTGTAAACTATAAATTTTTTCGTTTAGTTTTTAGTTAAAATGTTGTTATCCTAACCTGTAGATATTGTTACAATACAATAACGAAAAGTAAAAAATTCTATATTCAAAAATCAATGTGCATTTAAAATATCTTAAATTCCAATTAAACTGGTATAAACCAATTTAATTGATAAGTGGGTACTACTTCCTATCTGATAAAAACAAAATATGTCGTGTCAGTGATAGAGGTTAACTATGTAACTATCAATTATTAATATTAGGGGCACAAACATACATATTAGAAGATAAAGAAAAATTTGTCAGCTTGTTTGTTTATTGCATTATTAAATATAAACAATTCAACCTCATTGATTAACATTTTATATAATTAACTGATAAACGACGGACATACATGAATAAATAGGTCGTTTTTACTAAAGACGCTATTCATGCTTGGCATCAAAATGGCGGAATGACTTTCAAATTATTGCTAAACAAAACTTCCCAAACGAGAGACAATGTGATTAGTCCAAATAGTTTATATGTTTGCTCTATTGCTGTAAAAAAAACAGCGCATGCTGTAAGCAGATAAATTATTGACGCAAATGGGAATGGCATTAACATACAATTATGCAATTCTCACAATAATAAGTTTAAAGATCATAAAATTTGGAAATGATATTATAGAAAATCCGATAAAGGCAATAATATCTAATAAAAAATTATACTTTCAGCTAAAAGACAATATGGCGCTCCAAAGGAATCAATCTCGCTCGCGGAAGGGATGCCCAATGAGCTCACATTTCCGTTCCAGGCAATTAACATCCAAATGAAAGACGGCTCGTCCTTAAATATCCAGGGACAACAGCTTCATGCCGCTCTCCAATACATTCCATCGCAGGGATATCCCCCATTATTAAAGAAAATAAAAGATCTGACTTACCAAATGCATAATCCACCAAACTGGCAAGACCGGGACCTTATTATGACCAATGGTTCCCAAGATGGAATAAGTAAAGCACTGGAATTGATGGTTGAAGACGGGGACCCAGTGCTGGTCCAGAACCCTTTGTATGCTGGAACAGAAATTATTGTAAGTATTTTTTAAAATTAACTGACTCTTTAATCTGTAATCTTTCAGTCCTTGCCGTGGTTTACCTTTGGCGTATTTTAAATAAGTATCTATAAAACAATATTTTCCTGCTGATATGGAATGTGCTGCGCTGGCAACGGTAGCTCCCCTTATTTGAGCCGCCTATAGATACACATATTTCATTTCTAAGTGGCATAGCATCCCCTACGTGTCTATATTAAGGGATGAATTAATATAGCTGAATAGTTTCCCTTTTGAGTGTGGTATACCGTATATTATATAATTTTAGACTAGAAATAATTAAACTATTTTTTCTACAAACGTGTTAAACATGGAACTTTTAACACTGTCTACTAGCCTTCAAAATGTTGCTTTAAGGCACTAGTGCCTTAAAAGTAAAATGTCAACTTTTTCGAAAAAACGTCAAAAAACATTTCTGGTTTATTTATTTACACTTATATTAATAGTACAATTTGAAAAATTTGAAAAATGAATTCCTTCCTCAGTTCTGCTGTTCTTCGCGGTTAAGGAGGATTGAACAGAAACAGCAGCATGTCCGGTTGATGTTAAAGCATCATCGGCTGATGTCGTTTGTACTGTAAGCAATTTTCGAGCAATAAAATTTTTATTTTCCAAGGAATCTACGATGTACTCTGCCGCAACGGTTGAGGATTTCCATCCCCCATGCCGCTTAATTGTCGTCAAATTTGCTCCAGCATCGGCAAGTAAGCTCGCAGAGGAACGGCGAAAGCAATGCCCCGTATAGAGTGTTGAATTTAGATGTTGCAGAAATCTTGCTATAGCAGCAGGAAATTTTCCGATCGCATTAATTCCGACCCGATTTCTGGTACATTTACCTTTTACATAAATATCTTAAGAAGAGTCGCCGATGTAAGACATCTGCTGGACGAAGACCAGTATATTTTCGATAAGAATCCAAATAAAATGTTTCAATGATAGTGAAATTTCGTGGTATCTTGGTTTTGGTATCTGATATTTTAATAACTAATGAAGTCTCCATATCTTCCACGTTGTCAAGAGTCAACTGAGTAACTGACAAAGCTCCTCCCTGCGGCAGGCACCAAATATTCTCACAATCGTAGCTACTTTCATCAGAAGGTACTCATCATCCGGTGCGCACTTCAGAAACTGTTCAATTTGGTCTCTAGTAAAACTTTTTCATTTTTTGGCCTGGTAACCTTTTTCTTGACGCTTCAAGTAGGTAATCAATTTCAAATGTTTGCTGATATCTACCTCGTTATTTACACGTAGCATAGCTTTGATCATTGAATAATGGGACCAAAGAGAAGATGACTTCCATACCTTTGCCTTTTCCTCAAAATAAGCCAGGAATATGCTTTCGGAATACTTTCCAGAAACGCCTTTGTTTTCACACCATTTTATAAATTTATTATGAGCAATCTCATATTGAATTCTTGATTTTCGTGGCAGTAAATCCAAGGTTGCTCTGTTAGCAGCTTCTTTTATGTCTTTAAGTGAATCGATTTCTTGTATTTCTTGCATTTTTGGCAAATCACAACAGCCAGCGCTTCGCTTGTTCTGCAAATTTCCACATGCGTGCCTTAAAAATGTACTTTTAACACTTATATCATAAATAACTATTCATTTATATTTCAGCTGAAACCCTTCAAACCAAATCTGATTGGCATCGAACAAGACGAATACGGAATTATTCCCGAAAAACTAATCACCGCCCTGGAAAACTGTAAGGCCTACACAGAGGAGGGAGGAGGGAAAATGCCAAAGGTGATATACATTAACCCAACCGGCTCCAATCCCAACGGGGTCACCATGACACTGGAACGCAGAAAAGAAGTCTACAGGATTTGTTGCCAGTACAACATCATCATCCTCGAAGATGATGCTTACTTTTTCTTACATTTCCTCGATGAACAACCTGTCTCTTTTCTTTCCATGGACGTTGAAGGGAGAGTGGTCAGATTCGATTCCATGTCAAAGGTGTTATCATCTGGATTAAGACTGGCATGGTTGTGTGGACCGAAACAATTAGTTCACTATGTGGAACTGCATATTCAAAGTGCAATGCTACATTCCAGCTCGCTATCACAGGTAATAATAAGCTTATAACCCCTATGGTTTATGTTGGGAAAGAGCATGGTCTAAATTTTAAATTATCACCTCGAACGACTTCTGTGTAAATAATTATGTAAAAAATTATGCGGAAACCATATCTTGGACCTCTAGATATGCTACAAACAATAAAACTACCAACACAGGCACTAGTTATCTTTAAAAAGATTATATGTTTAGCTTAATTCAAAAACTATCTGTAATGTTGCAAATCATTCATATTTTCATAATTATCAGCGTTATCGTCATACAGTCAGTTTCTCTATAGCACATTTCAATGAACCGTGCACGTATCTTCTGATTTTAATTAGAAAATCTTGTTTTTTTGCAATTTGATAAAGTTTGAATAACTAGATTTATATTGTCCGTTGACCTAGTGTTGAAAAAATATGTAATCGTATTTTCGTTAAAGTAATTACAATTTTGTAGCAGATTTAACCGGTTTGTAAAAGATATCGTTAATTAATGAATTTTTAAACATAAGCATTGGGTCACAATATATCAAGTCGCTATCAGTTTGTTTATTTAAGCAAAACTACTTTCCAAATATCTCTGATTAAAAAAAATTGTATCTACATACCTTAAAACTGCAGCATTAGGGAAAATGAACAGTCTATGTTTCTTGGGAAGGTGTCCACTCAGGAGTTATGTGAATTGTCAGCAAAAATAAAAAATAAGCATAGTAGTGGAGTTGACGAAATACCTACTAGCATTATCAAATCAGCTATCCCAATTATTAAGAATGTACTTTGCCATATAATTAATAATTCATTTAAACACGGTATATTTCCAGAACAATTAAAGATAGCGCTGATTAAGCCTTTATTTAAAAAGGGAAATGCTGAGTTGATGGAGAACTATAGACCTATTAGTTTGTTACCAGCTTTTTCTAAAATTTTCGAATTGTGTACGTGTAAACGGTTGATAGACTTTTTGAAGCATTGTAATATTTTAAGTTTAAATCAACATGGTTATGTGCCTGGCCGCTCTACACAGACGGCTATATTTAACTTTTCGAAACGAATATTAGAAAGATTGGAAAAAGGTGACTTGGCAATTGGTATCTGCTTGGACCTGTCAAGGGCATATGACTGTGTTGATCCAGATATTCTAGTGAAAAAACTTAATGCTTACGGCGTACAAGGACAAGCATTACAATTATTTTCATCATATTTAACTAATAGGAAACAAAAAGTTAAAATATTAAAAAATGGACAAAATTACTTCTCAAGCCTTAAGGAAAATAAAATAGGGATCGCACAGGGAAGCATATTGGGACCTATATTATTCATTGTATTTCTTAATGACCTGGGCAGCATTGTGCATTCAGAGAGGGAGTATGTGATTTGTTATGCCGATGATACTAATTTGTTAACGGGAGGGAAAAGTGTAGAAAACTCAGCAATATTGGGAGCAAACTTATTTCGCAGAGCACAAGACTGGTTTACAAGTAACAGGTTATTACTTAATAACAATAAAACAAATGTTCTACTTTTTAGAACAAAACAATCTAAGATTCAAAAACCTGGGACATTCACCTTTGGACAATTAGATATAGAGATTGTAGAACATACCAAATTTCTTGGGGTCCATTTGGATGAATTCCTAAACTGGTCACATCATATCTCACAGTTAAACAAGAAGCTCAATTCAATATGCTATGGTATCCGGGTTATTGCGAAATACATTAATGAAAAAACCTTAAAAATTTTATATTACGCAAACTTTGAATCTGTGCTTAAATATGGTATAATATTTTGGGGTTCTAATAGCCTAATAGAAAATATATTTGTTGTACAAAAGCGATCACTTAGAATAATTAAAAAAATGGAATATAGGGAGAGCTGTAGAGGGGTCTTTAAAGTGAATGGTATGTTGACAGTGTATGGACTGTATATACCGGGTGTTGCATCGTCGAGCGGGACATAGGAAATCCCATGTAATTTTAAATGGGGTCAATTATTGGCTTCCCTAATTATTTTAGAGAAAAATTCTATTTAGGTTTATTAAAGAGCACTAAAACCCACATTCAAAAAAATAACTTTAGATATTTTTGATGAGCCCGTTTACGGGTTATCGCCGATTTCTTTTTAACTATTTCTCCTTTTTATGGCCCCGTATTTGCGGGCACCAGTCAAGGTAAAAGATGACTGTCAAATAAAGTTGTCATTTTGAGGAATATTTGAACATCTTCTTAAATCCTAAAGTTCTAACAATTTAATAGTACCTACCTACCTATTAATTAGTAAAATATTGAAACATGTAAAATGTCATAATTAACCTTGTAATTGGATACTTTATTTTAGTTTTATTCAGATTAATTTGTACTCATAAATACACCATTAATATTTTGGATGTACGAGTTTTTATAACAATAAAGCACACATTTCAAAATGGCAACTTTATTTGACAGTCATCTTTTACCTTGACTGGTGCCCGCAAATACGGGGTCATAAAAAGGAGAAATAGTTAAAAAGAAATCGGCGATAACCCGTAAACGGGCTCATCAAAAATATCTAAAGTTATTCTTTTGAATGTGGGTTTTAGTGCTCTTTAATAAACCTAAATAGAATTTTTCTCTAAAATAATTAGGGAAGCCAATAATTGACCCCATTTAAAATTACATGGGATTTCCTATGTCCCGCTCGACGATGCAACACCCGGTATACGAATGTTTGGTGTTCTTTTTCAAAAATAAAAATATGTTTGACCTGGAGGTATATCATAGTTATAACACACGAAGTACAAATGTAAACTATCCCATACACAGATTAACTCTAACCGAAAAAATTCCATATTACGCCTGTTTAAAATTTTTTAATACATTACAAAATGACTTAAAGTCAGAAAAAAATGAGAAACACTTTAAAAGAAAGGTGAAACATATGTTAATTAATTTAGAGCCTTATTGTATTGGTGATTTTGTAAAAGATTAGGTGTTAGTTAATCCTTTTTTTTCTCTCTGACGCTGTTTCTTTTTGTGTTTTGGGTATGTTTTTTGTGGTATTTTGCGAGAAATGTATTGTGATCATGATTGGAATTAAAGATTATTATTTATTTATTTATTTAAAATTATAATATTGATTATAATTTGGATTGATCCCTTTCTAATGTTTTTTAAAATTAAGTTGAAAAGGAGATTACATTCTGATTTCCCGCTTACTTTACGTTGAGTCAACTATTTCATCGTTTTCCAATTAGAAGTGTTCGATCTCTTCTTTGGTCTTTCCGCTTCCGTTCTTGTGTAAATAAATAAATAAATAAACTATTTTCTTTTTCAGGTTGTTCTGGACAATCTATTATCCTCATGGGGTTTAAAGGGACTCCTAGCCCACTTTTCCTACGTACAAAGGTACTACAAAGCCCGCAGAGACTTTACCCTTGCCTCCATGGATAAACATTTAAAAGATGTCTGCGAATGGACTGTACCTACAGGTGGACTGTTCGTATGGATAAAAGTTCACGGTGTTACTGACGTATACGATATGCTGTTAACCAGAGGGTTGAAAAAGAACATTACGTTCGTGCCAGGTCACGCGTTTATGGCGGATCCAACTGCAGCGTGCCAATACATCAGGGCGTCATTCAGCAAAGCCACGCTCAAACAAATAGACAAGGCAATCCAAATTTTGGGCGAATTGATCAGGGAGGAGCACGTGCTGTTGCGACGAAAGTTAGACGGTTTTGAGAATAGTATACTTAGATAGTTTTTATGAAGAGATAAATTGTATTTGTCTCTGCATATACGTCAATGTATATATCTAGCAATTGTTGATACACGACTGAGAAAAGTATCTTCAATTGCGTTCATAAGCTCTGGCGAGCAAACGTAGTAGTTACTTATTTATTTTTTAAAAGAGGACGGATAGTCGATGGTACTTTGGGAAATAATATTTTTAACTATGATAAGAATTTAACATTATCTTTTTCTAATTGAGAATGTTGGAAAATGTGTACAGTACACTAAAACACTAAAATAAAATTTGAGTTGTCAACAAATAATCTAGATCCCAATCAAGAAATTGTCAAAAGCATCTCAAATTTTGGATTTCAATACGATAGATACATCGAAAACTGATTATGATGATGAAATATTTGAAAATTGGCCTTTATAAAAAATATTATACAAACAAGCACTGTTCCTTCATAATTACTATGCTGTAAATATTTCTACGACAACGAGTTTACCTTATAAGTATATACTATGTCTTATGTTAGATATGTTTTTGAAATACCTACTAACAAGGATTTTTAACAGTGTTAGTTATTGATTTTTATTTCAAAGAAATGAAACCTAAGAATTAAGTTGACAGAAATGTAGTAAATAAATGTATAAGAACTAAGGCTAAATGTAGGTTTTATACAATATTAAAATTTATTTTAAAATTTTTGTTTCATTCCTATTTTACACAGATACTTAAAACAATTTTACTCTCTTCTTGCTGTGCATAAAACCGAGTGTAATATTAAGCTTTTGGGGATATAGATTGAAGAAATCAATCAATGTCAAGAGTTGCCAAAATTCAATATAGCAACTAGATTGCAAACTTTAGCGACATCCGCAGTAGTCCACGACTTTAAACTACCAATAGAATTCTATAATATTCGGTTGAGTTCTTGGTGCTGCCCTCTATCAATATAAAGTAAAGGAACATTAGCAACAGTTGTAGACAGCGCCGGCAAGAAATGCAGTTGATAAAAGCTCAACCTATTTTAAGTCAGGAAAACAACATCATACCTATATACAAAATTGATTACCAAAAAATTGAAGATAACATATCCTCACTAGTACTCACTACCTGATAAACCTGCGGGCCCTGATAACATACCGCCATTTTTAATAAAAAAAATGTATGGAGGGATTTTTACAACCTCTATTTCTTATCTTTAATAGGTCGTTGCCGGAAGATACTTTTTCACAAGTGTGGAAAGAGCATTTTATAGTTCCTATACCAAAAGCCGGTAATATATAGGGTAGCTATATTTTCTGTGCTATAGGCCTATTTCAAAGCTACCAGTTTTATCAAAAATATTTGAAGGAATTATAAAGGACCTTTAATATTTTGACGTTAAAAACTTGATAAATATCGAGCAACAAGGATTTCTTAAACATCGTTTAGTTGAAACTTACTTATTCCTGTATTCTGAATATACAGTGTCCGCTTTAAGTTCTGTACATAAGTATGGGAAACTTTTTAATATTAACATATGCGAGATGTTACACGTGGCGACCTCTCGTAGCAATCGAGCTATCCACCTAACTAGACCAGCGAGGTCTTAGAGAAGACCAAACCCTGGAATGGATCCCGCATAAGCAGGTATCTAATGTCAGGTAACGCTGAAAGCCAATCGTCGGTTCTGTGAACCGAGAACGCGATATAAAAGAAAGATGTTTGTCCCTTTTCTTTCCGTCAGACTCAATCCTTGGACGCGTTTCGCCGTATTACGGCTCCTCGGCAAGGCTATAGAGTCTGACGAAAAGGAAAAGGACCTTACAGTGTTTTCAACACATAATGTATATAAACATATGCGAGATAATCTCTAATATTAATTTTACGAAGAAAAGTTACTCTTTATAAAAAGTTCTGCTTACTGAAAAATAATATTAGACTATTCAAACTTGAGATAGTATGTACAGGATGATCAAAAAGTAAAAAAATTAAAATTGACCTAAGAGAAAAGTACCCTTAATTTTAATTTTAGAGCAAAATGTAATAAGAAAATGTTGATTGGCATTAAAAATTATATTTGTTTCTACTCTTAGTAGACTATAATTGAAAATAAATTGGACATTTCAAAAAATATAATTTTTTGAAATGACTTATAATTAATAATTGTATTTATTATGCAATTCAAGCTAGTAAACATTTATCAGTTATTTTTATTCAAAACATAACCTTTGATTCTTTATTCTTGTTTTGTAGTAATTTTATGACGCATTTAAATAATTGATAGAAACATGATAATTTATTTTGGAAAAATACAATTATAATAATAAACATTAAAATATGAATTTAAATAAAAATATTCATTAACTTTCCCTCACTATACATTTGCCTTGATATATCCTCCCTCCATTTTAATACATTTAGCCGTTCTTGCAGAAAATTCTCTTAAAACATTTCTAATTATGGTAGGAGTTATATTTGTAATTGTCTTTCTAATTACCGTCTCTAAATGGTCAACATTTTGAAATGGCCTTTATAGGTATACATTCTGTTTTAAGTAGCCCCACAAGATACAATCGAGAGGGCTCAAGTCCGGAGACTTAGCGGACCAAAAAAGGTCAGAATATCTATCGATAACTTTTCCATTAAAAGAGTATTTAAGTATTGTCTTACATTCCTCGTACTGTGGCATGGTTTAAAAAATGCAAGTAACGTTTGCCATTTAAATTTTGTCGAAAAAAAAAGGTCCTATTATTCTATTTTTGTAAATTCCGCACCACACATTTATTTTGAATGAGTCCTGATCACGTCACCAACGACAATTTTGTGAACTTACAGTCCCGTTCGAGGTAAAGGTTGTTTCGTCGGTAAAAATTATACCTCTTGTCATAAAAGGGTTATCTTCTAACTCTCCTTGTATTAAAAAACAAAATTCTAAGCGTCGCTCAAAATCACCTGGCTTCAAGGTATAAATAAATTTTGGTTTGTAAGGCCGAAATTTGTTTTCATTTAATATTTTTTGAAATCATAGTGTTCCCTACATCACTTGTTAATATTGTTGCCCTTATTCGCAATGATTTGTTATGATCTTCTACTACTATTTAGTTCACAGTTTCATTATTTGCAACCCTTGGTCTACGTTTCTTATGGTAGTTATTTTCCACACTTCCAAAGGTTTTGAATTTAGTCACTATATTCCCTACTGCTGTAAAATAAATCATTTTATCAGGATATCTGTAGTTTTTCGGCAGTTTCCCGATACGTTTTGTAATTTCAGCAACAATTAAAATTATTTCAATTTTATCTTGCATACTCAATTTCAACGGCATATTTATCTAATTAAATATTCAAACTGATGGTTCAGACAAATAACATAGCTGACAGGTAAAATTCAAATTCAGGTGGAAAATGGTGGCAAGATAATGGACATGCCTTTAAGAATTAAGATTTAAATTTTGAAGTTTATTTTCAATAATAGTCTGCTAAGAGTAGAAACAGATATAATTTTTAATGCCAATCAACATTTTCTTATTCCATTTTGCTCTAAAATTAAAATTAAGGGTACTTTTCTCGTAGGTCAATTTTGATTTTATTACTTTTTGATCATCCTGTATATACTATCTGAAGTTTGAATAGTCTAATATTATTTTTTCAGTAAGTAGAACTTTTATAAACAGTAACTTTTTCCCGTAAAATTAAATTAATATTAAAAAAGTTTCCCATAAGTATGTACAGAACTTAAGCGGACGCGGACACACTGTATATTAAAACACCTAAATAGCCATATTCAGGTGGACGCTGTGTACACTGACTTCAGTAAGGCGTTCGATAAGATAAGTCATAATATTATGTTGAACAGACTTGCTAAGGTCTGTGTGCACGGTAGCTTACTTAAGTGGCAGAGTAACTTACTTGTGTGTGGCAGAGTAACTTACTTAAGTGGTTTGAATCATATTTAACAGGGCGATTACAGGCGTTAGTATTGGCAGTCGTAAATCGAAATTTAATAATAATAATAATAATAATAATAATAAATGACTTTATTGTAATGATTAGATTACAAACGGGGAAGTTGAAGCAAAGCTTCCTCACTCAACCACTATGACATATTTAAATAGTAGGTAATCAGTAATCACTGTACTAAATAATTAATTAACCAAATAACAGAAAATTAAACTCTATAAATCCAAAGTAACGTTACAATATTTACTAAAGTAAGTTATATTCAAGTAATAAGTACCAAGTATTTAACATTAAAAATATGAAACTTTATTCAAAATATAATCAGCCTGATTTGCGTATAATTCAGAGTAAATTAAATAAGAACTGTTATACAAAATTTTGTACTATTTTTTTTACTGACAGCTTAAATTTGATGACAGAAGAAAATTTCATGCTGGCAGGAACCTTATTATAAAGTTTGGCTACATTAAAACAGAAGGATCTTTCAAAATGTGTTGTGTAATGCAGAGGTGTAGTAATTCTAGATTTGTGTCGAATATCCAGATTATGTTCATCACCGCGGAATTTAATTTTTTGATATAAATACTGAGGGAGTCGTTTCAAAATAATTTTGTTATAGAGAGCAAGTGCATTCAAAGCTCGCCTTTCATCCATTCTCATCTAGCCATTCAATATTTCGCAATTTAGCAGAAACACCACGCTCTCGTCCTCTTATACCTCCAATCAGACGGACGCAACAGTTCTGGATAAGCTGGATACGATACACATCTGCACCTACCAGACATGGCCCATAGACCGCGTCCGCGAAATTAAAGTGTGACAAAACAATCGAGTCACATAGAAGTTCTTCATACTTTCATTTAAAATGTTCTTATGGCCATAAATCAGTTTTAAATTAGCAAAGGCTCTGGGGGCCCGAATTTGGCAGGTACTGGACAAGTCCCTTTTTAATGAGATTGCAAATGACCCAACTCGGCCCATGTAGGGATTAAAATTATTATTAGTATAAGGGATTAGTTAATTATTATGGTCCTTGATTATTACCTATATATTTAGATGTCTGAAAAACATTTTATTTATTTTCATTTTAACGCTAGTGCTTGATGTTCAATAATTGTCTATCGAAAATGGAAACTTTTCCGCAGTTCAGCGAGATGATGAGCCAACTCGAGAAGCCACTGTTAGTAATAAACAATTTTAAATTTAAAGAACAAAACCGCAAATTAACCTCAGGGGAGACCAAATGGAGGTGTATTAAAGTTAAGTGTTGTGCTTTTGTGAAGACTTTTGGGGAACTTCAAATCGAGAGATAACCCATTTAAATCAGACTCATTCACACGAACCCGAGCAAGAAAATAAGTTACAAAGACAAATTATTAGTTATTCGTCGAAAAGAAAACCAGAAAGCGATATAGCAGAGAAGCCTGCAAAAATTATCAGGAAGTAGCTGATTCAGCAAGCTACAGCTATGAATGTGATCACTGTACAAGATATCCAGTGTGTTCGAAAAAATATATATTACGCTCGTAGGAAATTGCTGACAGCCTTACCAAAATCGATGCTCGAAGTCCACGAAGCCTTGAATAAACTGCAACCAAAGACCAATAAGAATGAAGATTTCTTGTTATGGAACGATAGTTTAAATAATCTTATAATATTTTCTTGTCACACGAATTTAAAATTCTTGTGTGATTCCAAAATAATTTATATGGATGGAACATTTTCCTACTGTACGAAATACTTTAAACAATTTTTTACTATTCATGGTTATTTCAATGGCAACTATATTCCTTTGATATTCTGTTTACTAAAAGACAAAAGTGCAAAAACCTACGAATTATGCCTAAGAAATATTCAAGAGTCATGTAAGCATATA
This sequence comes from Polydrusus tereticollis, assembly GCA_963920685.1. Taxonomy (NCBI): domain Eukaryota; kingdom Metazoa; phylum Arthropoda; class Insecta; order Coleoptera; family Curculionidae; genus Polydrusus; species Polydrusus tereticollis. Next base: position 19,957,696 of record OY987326.1, on the reverse strand, counting down.
ATTTAGAATTTTCCCCGGATGAAATAGTTATAGATTTTGAGATATCGATCCACAACGTTATTTTAGAGATATGGCAGAATGGTTGCAGATTCCATTTGACACAAGCTTGGTACCGTCAGATTCAAAAACTTGGCTTAACACAAGAATATAAAGATAAGAATTCGGAAGTTGGATAGTGGTTGCATTATTGCTTTGGTCTGTTATTTTTAGAATCATATGAAGTTGAAGATTTTTACTTTTTTGAACTGTACGAGCTAAAGCCTGAAAACAATAATTTAGACTTTTTTTCTGATTATCTGTTAGAAACGTATTTAACTGACGATTCAAAATTTCCTCCGCGAATTTGGGCAAGCGCATCTGGCGACCTAAATAAAACCACAAATGCATGTGAATCGTTTCATGCTCATTTTAATAATTCCATGTATCACACGCATCCTTCTATATTTGTATTTATACAGGAACTTCTCAATGTTTAACTGGAAACATATGTTAAATGTAATAGTATTAATTTACCACTTCTTTGTAAAAATGTTGCCACGAGAAAGAAACAGGAATTTGTGGCTAATAAAATTAGGGAGTATAAAAACCAATCGCTATCAAAGCTTTCTTATGTGAAAATATTGTCATATTACTATTCGCATATATAGTGTAAGAAGTATTATTATTATTGTACAATAAATGTTTAACAAAGAAAAAATAAAATATATTATTTGTATTCAATTTGTTGTATTCTTGCTGTAACCCAATATTTTTGAAATTATAAAGATCTACTTGAGAACAAACTATTATTATTTACGTAATTAGGATGTTAAAAATTATCACGGGCCGAATTGGGCTATTTCAAAATGAGCCGATTTTAGGTGAGGGCCGAGTTGGATCATTTTTATTTTGTGTACCTGCTGAACGAGCCGAGATAGGCATCGCCCAAGGCTCTTTTGATGCACAGGTAAACATGCTCGGACAACTCCAGGTTTGTATCGATAATAAGACTCAGATTTATTGCTTTCTCGACGAGTTCTAAATCTACATTGTTTATTTTAATTGATATTTTTTCCTTATGTAAATTACGCATTTGTGAGCTACCGAAAAATAAAACTTGTGATTTTTTAGGATTCATACTAAGGCAATGAGACGCTGAGGCTCTGGGGACAGCACTTAAATCAGTATTTATCATATTATTAGATTTTGCAATGTTATCAGGCTTAAAAGAAAAGCAAAGTTGCGTGTCGTCCGCGTAAAAATGAGATTTGAAACGTTTTACATACTTACGTTATCAACTGCACTGCATACGGAGCAAAAAGTATAGATCCTAAAATTGATCCCTGCGGGACACCATGCAATACATTCTTTGATTGGGATAGCTTACCATGTGTCATTGTTTGCTGACTTATATTACTTAAATATTTATTCAAAAAATTTCAAGAATTTTCGCCAAAAACCAAGATAGCTCAAAATAGCTAAAAGAAGTGTATGATTTATTTTATCGAACACCTGCGAATAATCTAGGAGGACCAGTACTGTTAGTTCACCACGATCAGTTGCCTCAAAAACATAATTTGTTACCTTTAATAAGGCGGTATTACAACTGTAGTCCTGCCTAAATCCAGATTGCACATCGGAGAAAATGCTGCATTGACCAATGTAACTTTTAATCTGATTATTAATAATCTTTTCTATAACCTTCGACAATGCTGGCAAAATACTAACCGGACGCAGATCCTTTAAATTAATGGGTGTCGTAACTTTAGGTGGCGGAATTATATAAGAATTTTTCCAAGCCTCTGGAAATGTGTAAGTTTCAATACAGTAGTTTACCAGGTGCGTCATAACTGGTAAAACAACCGGACAATAGTAGAGCAACATTTTTACACCAATGCCATCATTGCCCAAAGCCTTTGATTTAATAGAAAATGTTGCTTCCCTTATTTCCTCAATAGTCGCCATTCTCAAGCCAAAGCCGGTAACATTATCACGCTGGCCACTTAAGCAAAAATTTAGTGTATCGGAGTCCGGATCAATCTGAGGAATGTTGACGAAATAGTCATTAATCTCGTCAGCCGTCCCCAGAGTATCAGGGACCACCGATTTCTCCCTACCATAAATCGCGAGTTCTTTAGGTAATTTCTAGTTTTCCCTAGAAGCATTACGATGAATCCTTTCCTCTAGAAATGCTTTTTTGTCCTGTCCACAGACGCAGTGACAAAGTTTCGAAATTGCCTATAAGACTCCCAGTTGCCATTAGTTTTGTTCTTTTTGTATTTTGACAGAGCCCGGTTCCTAAGTGTCATAATAAACTTGAAATTTTGGGTAACCCATGGTTTCTTTCTTTTAGTTATACGAACAGTTCGTATATAAGCATGTATACAATTTCATCTAGTAGCTTCTGGGGTACCCCAAGGATCACATTTGGGCCCATTATTATATTAACAGTATATCTAAAGGCTTTCAGTTTGGCAAGTTTTTCATGTACACCGACGATTTAAAGGATTATCACTCAATTGAAAGTTTTGAGGATAGTGTTTTATTGCAGGAGGATATAACGCAACTTGAGCTGTTTTGTCGCAATAACAGTTTATTTTTAAATTTTAAAAAATCACATTTCATTTTTACGTAATAAGAACATATTTCAGAATAATTATCCTTTATTAGGTAATCAAAAGCTTACAACAAAATTAATGACCTTGGTGTTATGCCAAGATGCTGCTCGATCAACATAGGGGCAAATAGAATGTTGGGGTTTCTATCACGTATTTGGTTTGATTTTAAAAACCCCTTTACGTTATGTTCATTATTTATTATTGCTCTGATATTTGGAATCCCCGGTATAATATCTATATAAATAAACTAACTTCTATTCAAAATAAATTCGTTAAATTGGTTAATAAAAAATGTTTTAACAACAATCTCGATAGCTGCAACATTATCTGTGAAAACTTGATTTGATTTCGCTTGTTGATCGCAGAATGAATGAAGAAATTTATTTTCAAAATACCTAAAACTTAATAGATTCTTCTGCTCTATTAAGTCAATTATATTACACAGTACCTACCAACTTATAATACCAGAATAAAAAATAATTTTTACCAAAATTCGTCGCACACTACTTCTAACTTAAATTCTCCTTTCAATAGATGCCTAAAAACATGTAATAATTTATGTAATCTGTGAGATGTTGATATTTTTTCTTGCTTCCTGAACACTTTTAATACAGAGTTGAAATTGTATATAGCAGTTCACATTAATAGATTATAGAAAATTTGTATATTCATATCTATATTATAAGGAGTACACGTGTTAGCATAAAGTTTATGTACTTTATCTTTTTGTGTGAATAGCTTTTTTGGGTTTGTCCCGTTTGTATTCCATTTTTCCTATATATAATTAAATAAATGAAATGAATAAACTTGCAGTGAGAATGAGTGATTAATAAACTACTTAACACTGTGCCAACCCAGTGTTAAACAGACAACAGATTGTGTTGGTATATTATTTACCTACATCAATTTGCATTTTAATTACTCTCAAACTGTCAGCGAATAATCCCTCCACTTTTTAAATCGCCCTTGTAACCCCGGACGTCAGATTCTCAACCTACAGCAGCCATAGCAAAGAGTAAAACAGCCATAGGATAAATTGTCTTCCTTTTCAAGTAACCCGGGCTGGGGTCGACATGCCTACCCTGTCGTAATAATGTCAGCATGGAAGAACCTTATTTTGAAACGTTTGTGGTTTTCCAAAATGAGTCGTGCAGCAGGTCCAGAAACTACAAAAATTGCTGCTTTAATATATGATTCGATCTACCTTCAAAATCAATTAACATTCATGTTTGTCTATTTGCTATTTCTGGGAAATTATTCAACTAAAGGACAAGAATATTAGTACCTTTCCCCTAAATATCTCAATACCCCTGCCATCTAGTAGTTCTGCTTAAACCCCTACCAAAGTCGATTGAAAACTACTTGCTCTCATCAAAATAACAGATTATGCCACTATAAAACCAATACATCCAATCAAATTTTATTTACAGACAGACAGATGGCGCGCGGATATTCTATGAATTTTTAGATAGATCTTTATAAAGAAAAAAATCAAGTGAATGTCAGCAAGGACGTTAGAGGGTGTATATACACAAAAAATGATATAAAACCAAATGTTCCAAACGTCATCTACACGTTGTGACAGCAATAGCAATACGTTAGCAATGCATGGGATCCCAGCACTCAGGCAAACTCAAAGAAAAACAGATATAGGGGTGGATAGTAGTTACTGGCCGAGCCAGGGAGAAAATTGATTTATTCGTCGGGGTTTAGTCGTTGTCCCACAGATGGCACTTTTATTCTCTTCAGGGATGAAATATATCGAGTTATTATTATTACTGTTGATTTTTATTTAAATAAAGGCACGCAAGACAGAGCTAAGAGGCTATCTAGTCTAATCATCCCCGGTACAATATTATGTAATTGTCTAAGAATATTTATGCAATTTAATATATTTGACACAACATCATAAAAGAGATGTCTAAATACTGTTGGGTATCCAGGTTCCAAGGGGCAGGGGGAATAGTGGCTGTATGCAACCAGGATAAAAATATTAACCGGGGCAATATAGTGGTACAACTACAGTACTACAATACAGGGTGATTCACGGTGGATGACGTATTGGACGTTTATGGACGATCTTCAAATTTGTTTTTTTTCCACAAAAGCTCTATGCAGCTAAGATATTTTCGACAATGCAGTGTGGCTGCTTCTATAGGAGACATTTTACACGGACCACTCTGTGTAGTAACCATTTTTACAATCTCTATAGTACTATAGTACAGTGGCGGCTCGTGGGTTGGCAGCTAGGGCAGGCAGCTCAGTACAGGTGTGGATCCAGAAAAAAATGTTAGGGAGGGCTAAGGAGCGCCGTAGGCGAAAGTTTCTGGAGACCATGCCTAAATTTCGTTTTTGTCTACTGTTCTAATATTTACATTGAACAGATTTATGATAAATTATTTAATTTCACTTCCATTTTTTTTTATTACTATGCAAAAAGGTAGGTTTGAGAAAATGTAAATCACACATTCCTCAGTCATGATAATATTATGTAGTATCAGATCCGCGCCAGAGTCGGTATATTATTTTTATTTCTTTAGATAACATAGCTACTAATAAAATAATATAGTTATGTGATATTTTAAGGCATGCATATTATGGCCAACAAAATAATGTTAATTAAATTCAACAGTTTAGTGGTCGTCGGACACGACCATCGTTTTCTTTTATGTCATTGCGCGGTGCCTGCTTCCAAGCAAGATATATTGTCGTTTCTGACGGTGTGTGAAATCTTCAAATATTTATTGTAGGGGCAGTAGTGTATGTTTTGTCGCCTATCCTAAAGCCTGAAACTTTGAAGTTCTTTCTTGTGGCAGGGTCGGCTAGCCAGACCTATAGTTCTGGTTACAAAGGCGACTTGAAAAGTAAGACAATTAATTTGATGGTGGCGTCTTTACTAGTAATCCACCAAAATGTCCTGAATTACAAGCTACAAATTGATGTAGATAAATAATATACAGGGCTGCCCAGAAGTCCGGAATAAAATTAATATAGCCTTAACTTGCGACTTTTGGGGGAAAATGCTCGGACACGTCAATTTAGTTTTATATATGCTCACATTTTGAGGTTATTCGTTTGTTCCTTTATAGACATTTGTCAAAGATATGACGACATCGATCTTTTCTTTAAATGGAAACAACAGCTTGTGATACATTATTTGAAAGCTAACATCTCGTACAGTAAGCTCATAAATTTTGGCGCGATTCTGTCAAGCTATTTCAAAATGGCGACTGTTGAAAGATTTAAAAAAATCCCTATTTAAATAAGGGGAAATGATAAACTATTGATGTTTTTTTTACCTTTCAAGGAAAGAAATCTTCATTGTTTCACGTTCTGACATTTTGTGATATTGTGACTTAACAATAGTTATGGTTTATTCGTTATTTATTTTGTCAAAAAAAATAAAAATGTAACGAAGCAAAACAAAACACAACAAAAAGGTGGTTTAACGTGGCAAATACTGGAAATGTCCTCCACCCTCTACTTGGCATGCTCCCAGACGATGGTAAAATCCGTCGACGGAATATTCGAAATTCCTTCAGCTCGGCTGCAGCCGGCATGTTATGTGTCTCCAATCTAATTTTGTTTTTCAAATCTTCAATATTATTTGGCCTATTTTGGTAATTTTTTTTTTAAATATCCCCAAAGAAAATAGTCTAGAGGCGTTAAATCCAGGGACCTCGGTGGCCATTCAATTGTACCACGTCGTCCAATCCAGCGACCTGGAAATATCTGATCTAAATATCTTCTCACATTGACATCAAAATGCGGGGGAGCACCATCTTGCTGAAACCAAATTGTTTGTAGTAGCAGCTTCATCAGAAAATAATATGTTCTGTGGAAACCTATTATTTTCGTCACACCGTCTCATCATCTCTTTGCAAAATTGCAAACGCCTATCATAGTCATTTTCTAAAAGCTCTTGGACAATACATACTTTATAAAGGTGGTATTTTTCTGCTTTCAAAAATCTTCCAATAGTACCTCTAGATGTATCATGGTTTTGAGCCAATGAAACTGTTGAAACATGCGGATTATCCTGCAGAGATAATGCAATATCAAATTTTTCATTGTCGCCTAAAATACGTGGCCGTCCATTCCTAGGCAATTCCTTTACTGTGCCATGTTCATCAAATTTGTGGAATATTTAACTAACTAGTGTCCTGTGAAATTTGATTTTCCGGATATTTAGCATTAAATAAAGTACACACTTCACTTCGACTTCTTATTTTATCTCCGCATCCTAACAATATCAAGACTTCGATACGCTGCCTTTCTGACAAAACCATTTTTGTTTAGAAAATTGTAAAATAATACTTCGGAAATACCTAAATTAATTTTACAAGTTCACAATGTCACAAAATGTCAGAACGTGAAACAATGAAGATTTCTTACCTTGAAAGGTAAAAAAAAAACATCAATGATTTATCATTTCCGCTTTATTAGGGATTTTTTTAAAACTTATAACAGTCGCCATTTTAAAATAGCTTGACAGAATCGCGTCAAAATTTATGAGCATACTGTACGAGATGTTAGCTTTCAAATAATGTATCACAAGCTGTATGTTTCCATTTAAAAAAAATCGATGTCGTCATATCTTTGACAAATGTCTATAAAAAAACAAGCGAATAACGTCAAAATGTAAGCATATATAAAACTAAATTGACGTGTCCGAGCATTTTCCCCAAAAGCCACAGGTTAAGGCTATATTAATTTTATTCCGGACTTCTGGGCAGCCCTGTATATACTTTTATCTGTTTGATAATGGGTCGGCACTGTCGACCCTGCCGCCCCCGAAAATACACATTTGTTATCGTTTTGGAGATAAGAATTATTTTCAATTCTTCTTTTTTTAAACCAGACCTAAAATAAAGGCTGAAATTTAATTCAGACTTAGGCATACCTGGAGGCCTTTTAAGGTATGGTAAAGTTAGTGTAAAAAAACAAGTATTTCGGTTATTTGAAAGTATGTCTAAAGGTAGATTGTTTTAAATGAAACACCCTGTGTACTTTTACTGATTTGAAAATCTACTTAAATTGTTCTTCATTTTCACAATATCTAGTATACCTAGTTTCTTAACAACTTTCCTTATCATTTCCCTATATCTATCTGTTACCGTTTTCGATATATTAACTGATTTCCTTTTTTTTTTGCAAAAACATTACCTGCAATAAATGCTGATTTCTTGAATTCTGAGATACTAAGGAACTGAAATTTGTTTGCTATATGGTGTAGATTTTTTGACAAGAAACACCCTGTTTGGTACTTGAAAGGCTGCTAAAATTTGCTCTTTATTAATTTGTGTATATCATACCTATACCCAGTGGCGTAGCCAGTACTTTGGGGCGAAGGGGGCGAACTATCGGAGAGGCGCAAATCGCGGAGCTAAAGCGCCGCAGGCAAAAAATATTTGAGACCACGCCTAAATTTCGTAGGAATTCACCTTTATGCTCCCTAGGGAACAGGGGTCTGGCCCCAAATGAAGTTAAAATCCGCTATATATAAAGAAAATAAATTTATTGTGATGAGACGCACTCAAAACCGGTCTTATTAAGTTTATTACTATCACTCCTCTTTACTAAGAATAAAATAAGACCGATCTTGTTTTTTAAGAATTATTTTTTAAGTAGAAAAGGGGCGCCAGGCCAAGGGGCTACGCCACTGCCTATACCTAACTAGGCAAGTTTCCGACTCATAATAATTTGTTTGGAAAAGTTCCTTGAGAAAGATATTCCTATTCGGTTTTTAGTCAGCGTGCAGTGTCATGTGTCTGTCATGTCACTGATATTATTGGAATTGGCTTCCGAGATCACCCGATTTTAATACATTCGATTTTTACATGTGGGGAACCTCGGTAGAAAAAAATTACAAATCACGAGTTGTGTTGCCATAGCGCTTCAACCGAGAAATACAAGATCCAGATCCAACTGAAATTCAAATTGCTGTTTTGAAATCGAATTAAAATAAATTTTAATACGCTTAGATTTTTCGACATTTTTGTCAGCTCTCATGTTGGTTATGTGTTTTTATTTTTATATTTTTTCCATAAAATAACATAGTTATTTGGTGGTTTATTAAAATTTCGGTTATAATCCGCATCTGGAAATTATTCGTATTTTATGGACGGCAGCTGATAACATCGGCAAAATGCGCATGTTTAATTCTCAATTCCATTACAAAACGTTTTCCCAAAAATTGGTTAATCGACCTGAACTAAAAACGAACTTAATACGGTAAAAATACCGGTTTTCCTGTGTTCAATTCGGACTCAAATCGAATTCAATCATCTCATGAAAACGGTAGTTTAGATTAGCCATGACGAGTGCAGTCAACAAGCGCATTTTGAAGTGTTTGAAAGTGGATGGCCAGTGTTTTGAGTACCTATCTAATTTAATATAATGTTAAATTGTTTTAGCATTTTTAATTATTATAGTTCCTTGGCGCTTTTAAATTTGAACAAAATGTGCTTGACTGCGTTCGTCGTGGCATATCCAATTTCATTTGAATCTAGATCTTGATATGCTCGGTATAGACTCGACGTACACTGATAAACGACAGAACTTGATACAAGAGAATAAATTATCTTGACTTTAAATTACTTAATCTGAAGGTAATGCTCTTATTAATTAGTGTGATTTTAATATGTGATTTTCTGTGTTTTTGGTCATTTCTGGTTATGTTTTTGGCCGTAAAAGTCCTTGTTTAAATGCTGGCGTCTTTGGAATTGTAACATTTTAAAATGGTATTTTTAACAAAGATAAAGTATGGTAATAGGTATTTACGTACAATTCGGCATCTGCGCGGCGTCACATCAATACTCCAGTGACCGAAGAACTTGAGGTTTCTATACAGAACGGTAAAAAAGTCGCGCATAATGCCTGTAACTTTTGAATTAGCTCGTAAATAAACAGCCTAGAAAATTGAACAACTCAGCATCAGAATAATAAACAAGTTAAACATTTTCAGTGGATCAGGTGTTCAAAATTACCACCATTTTTTGCTAAGCAGAGCGCCAGTCGATCCCTGAACCTGTCTACAACGTTTAAAAGGAAGTCCTCTGGAATGGCCCGAATTTCAGCACTAATTCTGACTTTTAAAGATTCTAAGTCATTTGGACGGTTAACGTAGACTTTGCTCTAGTGTCCCCACAAAAGAAGTCGAGCGGGGTTAAGTCCGGGGATCGCGCTGGCCAGTCAATGGCACCTCTTCTGCCTATCCAACATCCTGAAAATTATTAGCTTATGTATTGTCTAGCGTTTGCCGCATAATGTGTAGGTGCTGCATCTTGCTGGAACCTGACCTGTTAGTTTATGCCATTATTTACACCGGGTAAAATCATTCTGCAAGAAGGAATTATGTGATTCCTGAGGAGGTCTAGATATTTTTCGCAATTCAAATTACCATCAATGAAAAAAGGTCCTACAATTAATACGTCTACCAACTATGCCCGCCCAAACATTAACTTTTTCGGGCCTCTGAGTATGTTCTTCCTAGAACCAGTAAGTATTCTCAGCAGACCAATAACGATAATTGTGTCTATTAACAATGTTATTTAAATGGAAAGTAGCTTCATCCGAGAAAATGATATTTGTTGCGAAGTTATTATGGTTATTGCGTTACTGCATCTGATGAGACACATTAAACTCCATTGCCATTGGCCTGGATGATTGTGTTAGATTTTTATGTATTAAGAGCACGATATCCAACGCTTTGTCTCCCCCGGTTGCTGTTTTAGGTCGACCTGATCTAGCGGCTTCCCTAACACTGCCTGTTTTTTGAAATTTTCTCACCACTCGACACACCGTTGACTGATTTATTGGAGGACTATTTGGATATAATTCATTGAAAAGTTGACAAACCTGATCTTGCGATCTCTTCATATTTCCGCAACGGCTCATTATTAAAATTTCAATTCGTTATTTCTCATTCAGATGAACCATAGTGTAAACCAATTAGAAATCAGACATCAGAAAATTAAACAGGAACTCAAAATTGACACCTCTTAGGTCGCTGTTATGAAAACACCTTGACTCAACTGGTGGGTATTAGCAAAGAAACTTAAGTTAAGTTAAAGTTTCTTTGGTATTAGTTAGGAATAATTATATTTTGGAAGCCTTTCATTTTTGAGCTGTCATTATCTCGGAAACGCTTTCAGATAGGTGAAAGTTTGAAATACAAAAAATCCAGAGTTATCCCAGTCGAATCCAAATATGCAATCATATGCAGGGTGTTCTATTTAAAAAAGTAAGTTAGTCTCTATGGCAACTAAACCAGAAATGACAGAAAAAATTCATGCAGGTAGAAATGTGGGAAATAATTTACTGAAAGCTTTCATAAATGTCACTCTTTTTGTATACGAGGTAATTTAAAAGTTACAGGCATTATGCGCTACTTTTTTGCCACTCTGTATATAACGGCTTAGTGGATGTGGATGGTTTCATTGGATGCGGATGTATGCGATTTTTGAGTGTTTCGACATCGTACGACTGATAGTCTTACGATTATGTGGCTAGACTGCTTGCAATTTGTTACGTGCGTAGTTTAAACTCAAAATGGACGACGACTTAGACGACGTACATTTTCTTGAAAAGAATTGTCTAGAGTGGCTTCGCTAAAAGCAGTAATTTCGTATTTCTATATTTGACCGTAATGTGCGTGTTTTTAGAAAAAATTCTTTTCACTGTATGAATAGCTAGAACAAATAAGAATATTGAAGAAAACGGTCTAGTTACACTACAGAATATAAACAAAAGATCGACGCACACACTAGGAAGTTCAAATAAGTATTACGATAGGAATACAGTTGGAACACGAGAAAGTATTTAAGGTAGCAGAGGTATAGATACTTTTTAAAAATGGTCACAAATGAATCCTAGAATTACTTGGAAACCTATGAAATTACACCAAAAAGTTCAATATCTAAGTTATTAGCATAAACGGCGATGAACCTTTGTTTGTCCTCCAGGCAAAATGGCCGACCTATCAAAGCCACGTGTCTAAAAATGGTCAATTAATACGCTGTATAAATAAACATTTTGAGGTTATATCAACAAGTAATTATGAGTATGCCCCCAAGATTATTTCTCGATAAAATCACATATTCATAGTTCGACCTGTAGTTAGTTGTCTATTTATAAAGGAACACTAAACATCTCTTAAGCCATCCAGGTAGTTGTATACGTTGACTGTAAATAAATAGATTCACGCAACAAGTTATATAAACTTAGAACAAATTCATTAAATCTTTCAACGAAAGAAATTAAGAATTTCTTTGTTTCGATTCGAGGATGCCGTCTTTGAGTCAAAGCAATAACGAAGCCTCGTGTTCTTGAAGCAAAGACACATATACTTAATAAGAAATAAATAAATACTTGTACACGGTACATTCAGATTTAAAGGCTTCTTTCTATTCAAGGATTTTATCTCTTGGATTGATTATTTAAGATAAGTACTAAGAAGTAACTATACTACGGTCTCAAAATAATTGGCAAAACTGTTCATATAACCATTAACGGTGTGCGGCGAAAATAATTAACATTGATTCGCCCACTTTTAAGTTAAATAAAAGCAATCCAAACCGCTTGGGAAGATTCTGCATAAATAGGTCATTACATGTTGCCAAGTTTTAATAGATTTCACTGCAATTTTCATAAAATTTACCGAAATCGGCATGTCATTAAGGGCCTTTTCACCCTACGGTACCTGTTTTACTTAATTTAGCAACGCAGGTGGGAAAAACCCATGTCTAAAGGCGCTCGCACGCTTTCTTAGCGCCTCTAACCAACGGCAACGTTCAGTCACAAAATTGTATCAATTTTGTGGTTCAGTGTTGTAGACAAGTTTCAATCAAGAGGATATAAGCAATTCAGTTTTAATATTTTGGTGGTTATTTAAAACAGTAAATAGCGTACAATGGTAAAAAATGTGTATGAGGAAATTCTACGTACACGCACAGTAGAATATCATTCACTGATGAAGCAGAACTTTGTGCCATATTGACTAAGACATTTATAACCTGAGCTAACAAAGACAATAGGAATACTAAAGTGTCCGATCAGAAGGAAACAAGAGGACGGAAAAAGATTTTTATTGATCAGCAAACAAGTCAAACAATTTCACGAAGAGTTCTAATGCGTACACTACGAGAATTGAGTTCGATTCTTAAAACGAAATCGCAAAAGTCTTTTGGTGGAAAAGGAAGAAATCGTATTGTGGGGTAGAAAGTATCTAGAAGAAATACAATATTGCTGTGCAGCGAAAATAATTTACTTTACTGACGAGACATGGTTAAATGAAGGACATACTGTGAATTACATTTGGCAAGATCTTAACATTAAAGATGCACGTAACGCCTTTATCAATGGACTGTCCACTGGATTGAAAGCTCCTTCAGTAAAAGGTCGTCGGTTAATTATTATTGGGTAAAAATAAGTCACTGACAATTATTTTGGTAGCGGAATAGTATAGTATAGCCTTATTTTCAGATAGTGAATAAACTTAACTCAAGGCTATGCTTAGAATGATTTAAATCTGTTATCTTAGTTTAAGAAAACTTTCTTTTTCGCTAAAATAATTACAAAAATTGCTTCCAAGAAGTATGTATCAAGGAAATATTCATTTCGACACATCGAAAGACACGACGGCCTTGTTTTAAATTCGCTTTGCGCTACTCTCGGAGGCCAATTTCGATAATAACAGTGGCATGACCCGAACTAAAACTGAGGATATCCTTTTTAAAAAACTCTTTTAAATAATAAATAAGTCAGAAACTTGCTTGCGTATATTTTCCTGGATAGAAAGTTCATTTTTAATATTAACCTTTCAAAAGACGTAATAACTGTGATATATTTTTGGAATTAAAATTTACAAAGGGATCGAAAAAAAAAATAGCTATGCACGTGTTCCATCTAAAAAATGCGAGTTGAACTTATTCTGACTTTATAAATATTATATTATGTAAGTAACAAAATTTTGGCAATTATTCTGCAATACTTTATTAAAATACAGTGTCACCATTAAACTACGCGTCATATTGAACTTTTTATTAATAATGAAGTTAGTTCAAATTAAATAAGGGCAATCGCTTTTGCTTCAAATTAGACCAAAAATTATATATTCAATTTTTACCATCTGTCATTCGGTATCTGTCAAAAATGGCATTTTTGTCAAAAAATGCTGAAAAATTGCATTGTTTAACCGAATTTTAAAAAATGTTATTAGAAAAAGTTTTTCTAGTATAATTTTAGGCCTATGTACAAAGTTTCAGATGTCTAGCGCAAAGTTGAATTTTTTGCCATTTTTTCGAATAAACATGTTTTTTTTATAATGTAAGTTGACTTAATGGATATTAAACTATTTGCTTATATCATACTCAATATTTTATTTAGTTTGTATGCTTATTTTTTTACTAAAATGCCATTATTTTTCAAAATACAAAATTAGAGGCAAGAAAATTTGACACGGGTGGTGCAAAGTTATCATAATTTAATAATTTTAACAGATAGACGCCATATGTTCGATTTTTCAAATGACAAATACATCTAAATATTTGATAAAAATTTTATTTTATACTAAATATAATTTATATAACTAACATTATTATTCAAAGGAACAAAAAATTTAACATTTCAGAGTGACGTCCTTCTCGCTCTATACAAACAGTCGGCCGTCTATAAACGTCTTTGACAGAATTTTGTAAAAAACTTGGTTTTATATCGGCACAACACTGTCTGATCGTTTGTTCCAAATGCTCGATATTTCTAAACGGCCTATTCTTATAAACTTTCTGTTTAAGATAACCCCACAGGAAAAAGTCTAGTGGTGTTATGTCAGGCGATCTGGGTGGCCAGTAACATTCTCTATCACGCCCTATAACTCTGTTTTGAAATAATTGGTTTATGCGTTCTTTCACTGCTGCAGTGTGATGTATGGGTGCACAATCAAGCTGATACCATAAGTGATGTCTATTGTGTAAGGGCATGTTATCCAAAACTTCGACAATCTCATTATCAAGAAAAGTCAGGTACCTTACACCACCTAAGTTTACTCTAAAGAAGTATGGTCCAATCAGCTGATCTTTTAAATCCCTAACCATACATGATACTGGTCGCGACATTCAATTGTGAAGTTGGGATTTTCTTGGGACCACCATCGACAATTTTGTGAGCTCACGGTACCATTCGAAGAGAAAGTGGTTTCATCTGTCCATAAGATCTTATATAATATTCTCCTCGTATTGACCCTGATACCCAAACGAAAATACTAGGCGGATATCAAAATCGCGTTTTTTAATGTGTTTATAAACTTGGGCCGAAATCTGAAAAATTTTTCTATCCCTTTCCCTCTTGTACCCTGTTGAATCACCTATCTTGGTTATATTAATTTGACCGTGGTCAATAACAAATGCAAATTTCTTTCTGGATGCCTCTCATTAAAAATGTCAGATACTTGCCGGTGAGGCATATTTTCTCCACAAATTAAGACAGTTTCTATTTTTTCTTGAGTGGACAACATTGGTGATAACCATAGACAAGGGAAATGCGCTTATGGTGTGATAACAGTAAAAACTATAACTTGCAAAAATATTCCGACTTATGACATTAATTTCTTTTACTTACTTACTCTAATTCCTTTTTTTTCATAGCCTACTTATAAAATTCGAAATTGCCTTGATATTTTATTGTGGATATCAAGAAAATGCGTTTAAATTGTAAAAACTAATCTGAGCGAATTTTATCATAAGTTTTTTTACCTCTGTACGTGTATTTACTATAAGAAAAAATGAAACATCTGACGTCTATCTGTCAAAATTGTTAAATTATTAGCTTTGCACCACCCGTGTCAATTTTTTTTGCCTCTAATTTTATACTTGAAAAAAAATGGTATTCTAGTAAAAAAATAAGCATACAAACTAAATAAAATATTGAGTATGGTATAAGCAAATAGTTTAATATCCATTAAGTCAACTTACTTTATAAAAAAAACATGTTAATTCGAAAAAATGGCAAAAATTCAACTTTGCGCTGGACATCTGAAACTTTGTACAGGGTGTCTACTTTTCGACACTTTTGACGGGTACCTCCGTTATTAGTGCAGATAGAATGATGCGGTTTTTGCAAACCTGTGCCACTTTTTCGTGAAACAAACGATGCCCTAAACGGATGTATCATGGCCATCTTGGTTTATGAGATACAGGGCGAAATTGAAAACGGTGCATTTTCAGACACCCCTTGTATTTCAGTTATCTTATACCCTATCGAATATATAAAAAGGGGGTGTTATACAGTTTTTTACGTAGAATTCAGTGGCGTAGTTAGTATTTTTCCAGGTATCCCCATTTTTGAGAAATATACCAAAGTTGTGTTTTCTTAAATGGAACACCCTGTATATTTATTCTTAGTTGCACTCTGCTTACTGAGAGCTTTGCAAAAATATATAATAGTTGGCACTTTGTTTTACCAGGACGGTTGAAATTTATATTTTTTAAATAACAAGCTTTAAATTGACAGTATATAGGCCTTGGATTTGGTTTTAATAAAAATAAATTATTGACGATACAATACACCATGAATATTACCTTATAGTTTGATTAAAATTTTTAAAGTTTTTTTAATACTTACAATAGTAAAAAGTAGTTTTCTAAATAAACAAAAACATCTACTATGGCCTTGACTTATCCAGGCTATTATAAAACAAAAGTTTCATAATGGCGTTTAGCTCTTGTCATGCAGAATTGTATTTATGTCATTAAAGTTTAAAAAGTTACTGATAATTTATTTATTAAGTGTTATTGTTAAATTTTAACGATGGCCCAAAAGTATGAGAATTATGAAAAATACGATATTATGCTGGTATGCTTTATACAAAGCCATGAAAACCCTCACGCAGCTGCCGATTTATATTTCAATAGGTAGGTATATTATTATTTGCGATCGAAAATTTCTACAACGACCATGTTTATAGTTATGCGGAGTGTTTGTTTAAGCAGCTTCCTATTATTATCATCATCATTTTATAGATATCCTGAAAGAAGGCAGCCATTTCCAGATAAATTTTCCATTCTAAAGAAAAATTTAATTGAACATGGAACCTTTACACAGCCTCGGCCTAAAACATACAATAAGGAAAATAGAGAAAAAGCTGAAGTAAATGTTTTGACTTATGCAACCGTTACTGCTTCAACTTCCTGCAGAAATATAGAAAAGGAAATTGCTATAGATAAAAGTCGGTCACAAAAAATTTTAAGAAAATATAAATACCATCCATACAAATTTAAAATTGTGCAAAATTTACATCCTGGAGATGCAGATCGGTGATTAATCTTCTGTCAGTGGTATACAGAACAAATCCGGACCAATGCCAATTTTGGAAGATTGGTAATCTGGTCCGATGAGAGCCACATTTCTAGTGCCGGAATTTTTAACCGACATAATACAAGACATTGGTCTGAAGAAAATCAACATGTTATTTTCGAAAGGGAGCAGCAAGGGCGCTTTGGATTTGGTGTTTCTTGCTTCGTCTTAGGTAATCAAATAACTTACCGTATTTATGAGGGAGGTCTTACGGCAAATAGATATCTGGAAATCTTGAAAGACGTTACACCCGAGTTATTAGAAATCGTTCCCCTTGCCCAGTTATATGCTATACATTTCCAACAAGACGGTGCGCCGAGTCATAACTCTCACGTAGTAAGGGCTTTTCTACAAAATAATTTTCCACAAAGATGGATAGGCACAAATGGAGCTGTAAGATGGCCACCACGATCGCCCGATCTATCGGTGTTGGACTTCTTTCTGTGGGGGGTTTTGCAGAGCAAGATATACAAGACCAGGCATAGAACTGTAGAGAAACTTCGACAGGCTACCCATTTAGCATTTCAATTTCTACAAGACCATCCAATAATAATTTTAAACGCCTTTAGACGAATTACAGAAATGTGTCAGCTTTATATTATGGAGAATGGCAACCATTTTCAACAATATTTATAAATAAGAAGTATGTATTTAATACCACAATTTCATTTTTCTAGTGAAACCAAATCCAAGGCCTACTGTCAATTTAAAGCTTGTTATTAAAAAATATAAATTTGAACCATCCTGGTAAAACAAAGTGCCAACTATTATATATTTTTGGAAAGCTCTCAGTAAGCAGAATGCAACTAAGAATAAATATACAGGGTGTTCCATTTAAAAAAACGCAACTTTGGTATATTTCTCAAAATTAGGGATACCTGGAAAAATACTAACTACGCCACTGAATTCTGCGTAAAAAACTGTATAACACCCCCTTTTTACAATTTCGATAGGGTGTAAGATAACTGAAATACAAGGGGTGTCTGAAAATGCACCCTTTTTAATTTCGCCCTGTATCTCATAAACCAAGTTGGCCATGATACATCCGTTTTGGGCATCGTTTGTTTCACAAACAAGTGGCACAGGTTTGCGAAAACCGAATCATTCTATCTGTACTAATAACGGAGATACCCGTCAAAAGTGTCGAAAAGTAGACACCCTGTACATAGGCCTAAAATTATACTAGAAAAGCTTTTTCTAATAACATTTTTTGAAATTCGGTTGAACAATGCCATTTTTCAGCATTTTTTGACAGATACCGAATGACAGGTGGTGACAATTGAATATATAATTTTTAGTCTTATTTGAAGCAAAAACGATTGCCGTTACTTAATTTGAACTAACCTCATTAATAATAAAAAAAGTTCCATAATTCTGTAATTCGTCTAAAGGCGTTTAAAATTATTATTGGATGGTCTTGTAGAAATTGAAATGCTAAATGGGTAGCCTGTCGAAGTTTCTCTACAGTTCTATGCCTGGTCTTGTATATCTTGCTCTGCAAAACCCCCCACAGAAAGAAGTCCAACACCGATAGATCGGGCGATCGTGGTGGCCATCTTACAGCTCCATTTGTGCCTATCCATCTTTGTGGAAAATTATTTTGTAGAAAAGCCCTTACTACGTGAGAGTTATGACTCGGCGCACCGTCTTGTTGGAAATGTATAGCATATAACTGGGCAAGGGGAACGATTTCTAATAACTCGGGTGTAACGTCTTTCAAGATTTCCAGATATCTATTTGCCGTAAGACCTCCCTCATAAATACGGTAAGTTATTTGATTACCTAAGACGAAGCAAGAAACACCAAATCCAAAGCGCCCTTGCTGCTCCCTTTCGAAAATAACATGTTGATTTTCTTCAGACCAATGTCTTGTATTATGTCGGTTAAAAATTCCGGCACTAGAAATGTGGCTCTCATCGGACCAGATTACCAATCTTCCAAAATTGGCATTGGTCCGGATTTGTTCTGTATACCACTGACAGAAGATTAATCACCGATCTGCATCTCCAGGATGTAAATTTTGCACAATTTTAAATTTGTATGTATTTACCACAAATCTGTTTATTATTATTCTTTAAATTTAATCTTATCTCATACTTATTGATTGTATATTGTATACACAACTTATTCACTCAGTGGATACAGTTTTTGGGTCGTTGTGCCTGTTTGTATCCTGAACTTGTAAATAAATAAAAAAAAAAAAATATGATGCGGAGTTTAATGGTGACACTGTATGTGCTAGTCAAATCGGCAGTATTGTTCTTATTTTATTCGCATTCTTTTTATATGGTAAGCTTTGTACTTCAGATAGCATTAACCGCTAATTCTTCAAAAACTTTTCCAACTTAAAAATGATTTAAAAAATATTTGCGACAACTAAAAATTTTCAGATAAAGAAAATTTTATTACTTAATATGTAACACCGTTGAGATCATAAAACTCTAAGACTAAAAAACGTTTCACTAAATTAGTTTTTAACTGGACTTAATCTTCCACTCGAAACCTAATATAAGGGTGACTTGGGATTGGGGACCGAAGGGCACGACTTAAAAAAGTTTATTTTGCAAGGAAGAGCTTTTTCCGCTTGACATGGATCGAATGAAGGTGAACTTTATAAGAATTTATTTCATTCTGGACGTAATCGTTGCTTGATAAGCTATTATAAAAGGCTTAAAAACAATACAAAATCAGTTTCTTTTATTTTCTGATGTGTCTGCTGTTATTCAGTCTAGAAAGCATTTATTAGGAAGTGTATTTTGAGTAGTTTTGGCTAGTTTTCATTTTGGTTCATTTTGCAAATAGTTTTGGTTGCCATCCTGTATCTAAAAAAATGGTTAATGGCCTATTACGTTCTTGCGTATGCATAGGCATGATTAATTTAAATAGTTTAAAGCAAAACACAAGAAATATTTGCCTAATTTTTAAATATGGATATACTTAAACAATAAAGAGGGCAGTGGCGGAACCAAAAAATAAGCTCCGGGAGGGGAGGGGGGGATACGAAAAATTTTTGGGTGCCACGCCCTTTTTTCAATGATGGTACTTGGTTTTCAGGAAAAAATAAATAACACAACAGAAAACTACAAAAACAGCCAGGCTCCTTTCAATTTTTGTGTAATTATACCTTTCTTAGGTAGTGATGAGTCAACATTTCTTGTAAACAGGTAGTTAGACGACCTGAGATACGCTGCAGACACCCCCCCCCCCTTTGGTCGCGCCACTGAAAGAGGGGCACTTCTTTCGGGTAAAAAATTAAGGGTATTCCATTTAAAAATAGTTTTTAAATGTAGTTCATATTATCCGTACAATATGACCCTGTAGCAGATTGAAATCTGTGTGTTCGTGTACAACTATCACAAACGTAATGTTCTGTGAGATATGATTAAATACAGGGTGGCCATTTAAAAACGAAACAAAGCCAATTTTGGGCACCCCAGGTTATTAAAAGAGAAACTCTAAGACCCGTCGAATTTTGATTTTAGGGGGAAATATTTTTTTGACATATCAGCCCCCTAAAAGTCAAACCCCCAGCGGGGGCGACAACTGCCCCCAAGATTTTAAATGGAATGGGGTGTCGAGTGATACTTTGTTTTTTAAAGGTATTTTTATGTAGAGTATAACTCCAGAGTTTAACATCGCTACTATCTACCTAGTCTGTATAGTAGCTCACCAAAAGTGGAAAAACAGATTGTTTTTACCTTTTTTATTATAAAAAAAATGCTTACAAGTCACTCCAGCATCTGTGAGGTGATTTGACGACATTCATCAATTATCCGTTGTTATAGGTGTTCCAAAGATGTTGGCTGGGTGGCATAAATTTTAGTTTTTAAGTGGCTCATAGAAAAAATTTAACGGACTTAAATCCGGAGAACGTGGGGGCCACTCAATACTTCCTCTCCTTCCAATCTATTATCCTGGAAACGTTTGGTCCAAATAGTGACGAACAGTGAGTGCACAAAGTAGGGTGGCGCACCGTCTTGCTGGAATATTAAGTGGTTTTCCATGTACTGATCGTCATTCTCAATCATTTTTACTAACGCTGGATAAATGGCGTTTTATAATAATTCCAGATACATTTCGCCTGTTAAATTGCCAAGTAAAAAAAGGGGCCTATTATACGGTTACCAAAAATGCCAGCCCAAACATTCACTTTTTCCGGATGTTGCGTATGCACCTCACGAAATATTCTGGGATTTAAATCAGACCCATAACGACTGTTGCGACGATTTACCGTACCGTTTAGAAAAAAAGAGGATTCGTCAGAAAAACATACGTTGAAAAGAAAGTTCTGATCATTTATTGCCCGTTCACTCATAATTTCACAAAGTTGCAATCGCCTGTCAAAATCGTATTCGTTTGTTTTTTTTTGTAAGGATGAGACTTGTGTTTTTTTAATATCGTTTGAATGCTGCTTCTTTTAACACCAGATGCTGTCGCCAGCTTTCTTGTACTCAGTGTGGGATCTTGAACAACATGCCCTAAAATCGCCACCTCTGTAGCTTCATTTACTATTGGATTTTTCACTTTACGTTTGTTGTTAGCTATTGACCGCGTCTCCCGAACTTTTTGCACCAATTCCAAAATGTACTTTCGATGAACTGGTCGATTTTGAGGTTGATGGTTAAACAGTTGGGCAGTTCTATTAGCACATTCATCGTTCGCAAAAAATAATAAAATGGTTTGCACCCTTTTAGCAATTCAGTAAACCATAATCACTTTTATGCTGATTCTGTAACGAAATTAACTAAACTTTGCTACTTTACCGCGACCGAAGAATATGATCTGCAACAAGAATTGAAGGCAACAGGAATAAAACAAGAATTGTCAAAAAAGTGAAGTTTTACACCAACAAGGGGGCGAAAGTGGCAAAAAAATATTTCCCCCTAAAATCAAAAGTCGACGGGTCCGAGCATTTTTTTTTAATAACCTAGAGTGCCCAAAATTGGCTTTGCCTCGTTTTCAAATGGCCACCCTGTATAATAATTGCAATAATTTTTCAGGCAATGTCAATCAATCAACTGATTATAATTTGGTTAACAGAAAACTTTTTTTTATTCCAACTTTTTGGTGCATTTAAATTATAGTGTTAAATAACGTGCATCACAATATACGCATTTATGATGCGGGATCTGATCTTTGAGCCATCTCAAAGGTCGCCAAGAAGTTTTCAATTTTTCCCGACTGATCCCCTAACCCCATTAATTCTTAATATTTACTTATACTTTTCTCCACAGCCTGTTTAGTAGGCTTCTCACATGGTATCCATTTGTGAGTTGAAAAGTAAGTGTTTTGAGTTTAAGGAGTGCACTTAACTTAACTTACTAAACTTATGCCCGTTTGTACCAACAGGGGTAGGAAATACCTAAGGCTAAAAATTCCTTAAATTTAGATTAAGTACTATTTTCGTTTGCACCATTACTGATTCCACACTAAAGAAGGCTTATGGAAGCTCTAACTTAGGGACCCAATTTTCTCGACCGAAACTATTACCTACGAAGGGCATGTTCTTATTTGTCGAAAATAATGGTAAATTGGTAAATTTTAACCTACCGACCCTGTTTTTAAAATCGAGTAAAAGTAAAAATCAAAGAAAGAAAATCGCAATCTTTTAATTTTTGAGAATGGAAGTATTTCATGATGATCTAGATATACTGGAAATTGTGCTAAATGGCTTTCCAAGGAGAGTATACGATAGGGGAAACTCGTACTTCGATGAAATGGACAATTTAACTTTCTTTAAAAGATTTTGATTAAGGAAAGAAACAGTATTAAATATTCTGGAACCAAAAGACGAGGACCTAGAGTATGACCATGAAAGGTATAATGAATCTCAATAATTTCTTGTAATATTTTAATATTACATACATATTGTAGGAATAATCGTGTGTCGCCCATTGATCAGTTTTTAACGTGTCTCAGATTATCTCAGTTATCTCAGAAATTTTAAACATACAAAAAGGAAACAAGGTTTCCTTTTTCTATGATGATGAAAATTAAAAATTACTTAAAAATATTTGGGTTACATTCTACGTTCTTCTCCTCTTCTAAAGCAGCAAGACAGTTTTCAAGAGTGGCGCGAAGATAATCTGCAATGTTGTTAAACGATTTCGCATCCCAGCTAAGAATTTCTTAACATTGTTTGGTGCAACTCCAATAGTATTTAGGGGACTACTAAGTTTAGGTAATACCTAGTTAGTCTTTTCCCATCAACAATTTGGTACAAACGGGCATTACTCCCTCTGAATGAAAACTACAATCCCATTGTTCGAAATTGGTGATAAAATTAGACTATGTTGTGCAATTTATTTTTTTTAGGGTTAAGCATCGAAGACGAGCCACCCTATAGGGCTCCAAAAATCTGTTATGATGCCAGGAAAAATTGACAAAGCCCACATTATCGTTTTGGCCGACAGGCAAGTGAAAATGGGTGAGATAGCAATGGTCATAGGCATAGGTATCTCAATTGGCCCACTAAATTTCATTTAGACGTCCTGAAATGGTCAGAAATATGGTGTTGTACCATCACATTTCAGTGAAGCCTTCTAATTCAGAAGAAATAGACGGAAATTCGTTTTAATGTCACCAACCTCAGATTGTTGTCGTTCATAGCAAACCACCCTCTTACCTTGTCAGCTCGTACTTCAGTTCTGTCCGAACAGCCATGCGCAACTTAAATTATTGTAAAGCCAAAAATAACTAAGCAAGGCAACTCTGTCTTGTACAGACTAACAAAAAAAAACATCACGCTTAAAGGCTGGTGGCACGTAACAATTTCAGGCACGAATTCATTAAATTGCGTTGTTTTTATGCTCTCCTTTAAGATTTCACCCTGTTATTAGTGTAAGAATGATGGATACGCTTTGTATAGCCAATTCGGGATTATAAGTTGCTCCTGAGCCGGTCGCCTATTATTCTAGTTAGGTACCCCTTTTTAGATTTTAAAACGAGATATTGTTAATGGGTTTATGGTGGAATCTTTATCAGATCCAAGCCACTCTTTTGTTGAGCATTAGTGTCAAAACGTCGCTAATTATTTAAATACATTAAGAATGGTGGGCGGCAACAATTAATGGTATACTTACTTTATCTTTTAAAACATTCAGCTTTAAAAAATTGAAGTAATTTGTATAATAATTAAAATGTTTTGTTACAATTAAAATACATGTAAATTGACACCAATATACAAGTCTTTTAGATATTGAGATAAATAAATTTTATTTATGTATTATATTTACCAATAAAATACCAAGTTTCCTTATAGCAAAATTTGTGGGTATGTTGTTTGGATCTTGTTTCAGTGGGTTTTCTAACTTGGGATACTTCAGCCAGTTCAGACCAAACCACAATAAATAAAATACAAGTTTTATAAAGCATAACTTTAGCACACGCGTCCATGTTAGAAAACGAGCAACTTGCGTGGAATTTTTTGACGCGACATATGCGCTAATAACATTATATACTTAATGCAAATTTAAAACCGTTGTACGTCATCAATCAGCTGATAATTGTCAGTCCTTAAGAAAACACGAGGAAATTTTTTGGGCAAAAGGTATTAAAACTTTATGCGATATTAAATTTACCACAAACTTAAAGTATTCTTCTTTGATACGAACCCACTTATAGCAAATATTTTGTTTATTTAGGCTTGTAAAAATTAATATAATTTGAATTTTATTGGCCGATAGTTGGCAACACAACTGTGGCGCCAGCTCGTTCGTTGGCTTTGTTTGACGTTTATGCAAAACTAACCTCAATTATTTTGTGATTTCGTGTTGCTTCGCGTCTATTTTTTTAACAAAAACTCCAGATATTTTCATAAACAGCATTAAAAAACTGTCTTTTAAGAACAACAAAAGTGCACGTACATGTCTCTGTCGATTACGTTTTATTTACTATTTGTGAAAAATGCCGAAGCATTTAAATAGCCGGTGCAAGAAACTTATAGCCTCTCTAATAAGCTATTTTCAGGAAGAACTTAACAACAATGGCCCATTGTTACCCTTGACAGCAGTTAGAGTAGTAAATTTTACTTTACTAATTTTCAGCGTGTAGCAGCTGCCCTAAATTTGAATATCTTCACTGTAAGCGCAGTTTCAACAACAGTTAAGCAAAATAAATTATTGGAGTCACCCAAAAGGAAACGTTCTTATTTAAAGAAAGTTGTAAATGTGTCAAAATTGGATATAGGTTCTGTCCGTGACACTTATGGAATGTATGAAACAAGTAAGTTGTATTATTCAAAAACTATTATTTTACATTGGTTATGCATAAGCTGTAACTTTTTTTAGAACATCATGTAACTTTGACAACTTTAAATAAAGAATTAAAAGACAGACAACTGTTTGATGGTTGTCTTAACTCTTTAAGAAGCCTCTTAAAGAAAATAGACTTCGGATAGAAAAAGATGAACCGAGGCGAGGGCTTATGGAACTTTCCCATGTAGCTTTCAAACGATTGGTATTTTTGAAAGAATATGTTAAAGAAAAAGAAGCATTCTTGTACCAAGTCGTTTTCTTGGATGAAACATGGATTTTCCAGAATGGTACCATTGGTCGATCTTGGCAAGGTGAAAATACAAGAAGTGTTGGATCTACTAAAGTTGACGGTAAAAGGTATTATGCAGTTAACAAATATATAAACTATGGGAGATTTTTGTATATTTATCTTGTTTTTACGAAAAACAAACTGTAATTCCCTCACTCGGATATTTTGGTTATAATAATAATAATAATAATAATAATAATAATAATAATAATAATAATAAATGTCTTTTTATTTCCATTACAAATAAAATCATTTACAGATTTACATCAAAGTAGGCGGCGAGGTCTAGCCAGGCTACTCTATCTAACCGCCTTAGATATCATACATTATTGTTAGTTATTTCTAGAGGTGAACAAAAATCAGTAATGCAATATTAATATTGAAATATAACAAAAAAAAATGCAAAATTAAACCTACATTCACCTTAAGTAACGCCTTAATGAACGCAAACACAAGAATAGGTTTTGAAACATACTAGAAAACATTACATCAGCAATCAATATTACCTAAATTAACAAGTCAAAAACAATATAATACTCCAAATTTAAAAAAAATATATATATACCAATTTTAACAGCAAAGCACATAACAATATCAATATACGCTCCTCACGCTCCTCTAATAACCCCGCAAAATCCAGCATTTTACTGCTCTTTTGAAAGCTGGTATCGATATTAATGATTTAATGTTTTCGGGTATTTTATTATAAATTATTGATGCGTTATAAGAAAACGACCTCTGAAACATGGCGGACGCATGCCTCGGCACCGCCAACCGATAGCTATGCCATGTATAAGTTTTTCTCTAAGATAAAGGGGATTACCAGAGAGTATTACTTTGTTACTTTGTGAACCAAGGTTGCAAAATGAAGCGAGAATCTGCCACTGAGCCGAAGCCACCCAGAGGAAACATACAGTGGAGTAACGTGATCATATTTTCGTGCCCCATATGAGAATCTCAAGCAATTGTTTTGCAATTTTTGCAAGCTATCCCTATCCCTTTCCAACAAGGCCGGCCAATAAACAACGTCGGCGTAAGACAAGGCTGACAAAATCAATGTGCCGCATAATCTGATTTTAATATCAGGGGGTAAATAGTCTTTATGCAAGTAAAGTATTTTAAGCTTACCATATCCTTTCTGAAGTAGATTAGAAATATGTTTATCAAAACGCAATTGACCATCCATAATCACCCCTAAGTTTCTCGCACTCTCGGAGGAATCCAGAATTTGTCCGTCGATTTTTATTTGAAAATTTAAATTATCCTTTAATAAATCTTTTTGCTTCCCGAAAATTAGCATTTGCGTCTTACTTGTGTTTAAGACCAATGCATGAGCCTTGGGGTAATCGGATATAGCTTTAAGATCCGCATTAATAGCTAACGATGCGTAATTAATATCTTTAGGAGAAAACAAGTAATATGTCTGTGAATCATCTGCATATTGGTGGGAACTGCACTTTTTTAAAAATTTAGCAAAATCGGCGGTATAAATGGAAAATAATAAGGCAGAGGATACTGCCCTGCGGGACACCCTTATTAAGTGCAAGGTATTCCGATGTCGAATTGCCCGCCATAACCCGTTGTGACCGGCCCTGAAGAAAACTTTTCAAAAAGTTAAGTGAGGTGGTTCCTAGCCCAAAAAAATTTAATTTAGTAAGTAGAACATTGTGATCGAGAGTGTCAAAGGCTTTACTATAGTCTAAAAGGATGAGGCAGCTATTTAGACCGCGATCACATGCCCTGTAAATATCGTCGGTGACTTTAATTAAGGCAGTCGAGGTGCTATGCGATGGTCGAAATCCCGATTGTGTTAACGAAAGGACCTGATTAAATCTAAAGAATTCAGTTAATTGTTCACCCACTATTTTTTCTAAAATTTTTGAGAAGGTTGGTAGGATGCTTATGGGACCAAAACTGTTGATTTCCCAGGGCTTATCTACTTTTGGGATTGGAATTACATTCGCTTTTTTCCATATTGACGGAAAGGTAGCCGAAGAGAGACAATTGTTTATAATAAAAGTTACATAACTGACAAGATATGGGGTACATAACGATAGCATCTTTAGGTCAATTTGATCGGAACCCATAGCATTTGATTTTAGAATGTTTATAATTTTTTGAACGTGTTCTTCAGTAACTAATAAAAATTTGAATTTTTCCCCAATATTTTGGTATTGTTTGCCCACGTAATTATCTGCAACCAGGGTGTTGTTCGTGATAATTGAACAAGGTACACTCTCAACAAAAAATCGATTAAAAATATCTGAGGTGGCAAAATCAGCCGGATTCGGTCTCGATTGCGAATTTATATTAAGAGTTTTTAATGTCTTCCAGAACCCACTAGGGTCCACCCTAAATCTGTGTTGTAAATAAGCTCTTTTTTCGTTTCTGATGGCTATCGTAACGAAATTTCTCAATTCCTTATATTCACTCCAGGTCACTTCCGTTTTTAATTTTTTATACCTTGACAGGGCCCTCTTTCTTAATTTAATCATTAATTTAATATTATCTGTTATCCAGGGGTTTAATGATTTTGTAAATCTAGATGTTTTTAGTGGTGCATGAACGTTAAAGACATTAATAAGGTTTGAGTTAAAAAAATCAATCATACTATCCACGTCAGTAAGAGTATAAATGTGATCCCAATTAACGGTAAATAAATCATTTAAAAAATTGTTAAAACTGAAAAGAGAGTAGTCCCTGTACGTTCTAAAATGAGTGACAGGCGGTTTTTAATAATTTTGAGGGTACAGTTAACCAGGCGATGGTCAGATATGTCATCCATTCTCAACACATCATGATACCCTATAATATCCTGACGTGAGGTTACAATAACATCCAATAGAGAATTTGAGTCCATAGTAACTCTTGTTGGAGTATTAATTAGTTGATGTAAACCATACTTATTAAAAAATCCAGAAATAACTTTATATCCGTTGCTTAAAACATTGCTGAGATCTACATTAATGTAACCACCAAACAGTATGCAATCACATTGTGGTAAGTAAGTCGTAACAGCAGACTCCAGATCATTAATGCAGTTGTGAAGATTAGCATCTGGTGGGCGGTACAGTGAACCTAAATAGAAATTCTTACCTTGAACTTTAACATATATCCATATCTGTTCCAGTGGGCTAGTGACAGGTGGTAAGGGAATTGATTTGCATTTCAGGGAACTTTTATAATAAAAGGCAACCCCTCCTTCCCTTCTATCCCTATCGATTCTTAAAATATTATATCCCGGGATTGCTATCCCACTGTCCGGTATTCCTGCGTGCACCCATGTCTCAGATAATCCTGTAAAGTCATACCCCTCCTCCAAAACGAAATCACAAAAGAGGTCAAATGCAGAGCACAGAGAGCGCACATTGAAGTGAGCAAACTTGAAATTCGCTTGCATGCTACTCCCACCCTTAAATCCCTTGATCACACGCTCCGTTCAATTTTAAAAGAAACATTATACTGAAAAGCAGTGCTTTAACAAGCAATAAGCAATTAAAAACAAAATAGCCCTAACCAACATAATGACAAAATTTTTTAAAAAATATATTTATTCTAGTTCGGTACCTACTTACCTATAATTAGTAAGAAGTGTACTTAGTATAGAATTTAACATTATAAACATGAGAACGGTTTCTAGGGTTAACCCATAAAATAATAAGTAAACAAAACAAGTAAATATTCTTGGCAACAGATAAGTTCTTTTTTCTTTCCTATTTATAAGAACGACCAACACGGATTATAGTCCTACCGCGATGATAAAAAACATATGTATACAGGCCTTATTATTTTGGAATATCATCTTTTGATTGGATCAACATTCGCTTGCTATCCTCAGCCACCCAACGGTACACCTTGCCATTTGATGACCAAATGTTTGCCATTCCCCACTTTTTCTTGGCTTCAAATAGGAGCTGGCAACACTGTCGATATCTGACGTCACTTAAAGGGTATGATGTGCAACGGTTTAAATTTTTCATTAAGTACATGTGCTTCATACTATTTATTTTCTGCATTTTTTTTGCCGTGCCACCAACCGCCAATTGAAAATTTATAAACCATTTAAATGGCAAGTACAAAACCTCGACTTTTCGTCTCGAACCTGATTATTCCACTGATAGGGTTGCCAACTCGCCAGGACTCGCCGAAATAAAATTGACTTGGACCCGGGATTATCCCGGAATCAAGATTTCTCAGATACTGTACCATATTTTTGGTATTTTGATAAAATGTGGCATCAGTGTTTATCAAATATTTTGTTGTGTTTTGTTAAAACCATGTTGTTTTTGATTTGCTATTAATTATGATATTAGCGAATAAATATATTAAAAATATAAATAAATGAATAAAAATGTTAAGCAGCGCATTTGACAAATATGTGAACCGAGAAACAATACCACAGGTTTGGAAAGAATCGTGGATCAGCCAGTGACGTAGCCAGCATTTGGGGGGGGGGGGCTAACCATGAGAGGGGCGAACGCCCAAATTTCGTAGAAATTCACTTTTTTTATGCTCCCTAGGGAACGGGATCTGGCTCCAAATAAAGTGGAAATCCGCTATATAAAGAAAATTAATATGTGGTAGGACGCTCTCCAAACCGGTTTTATTAAGTTTATTCCAATCGCTTTTCTTTACTAAAAATAAAATAAGACCGATCTTGTTTTTTAAGAATTATTATTTAAATAGTAAAGGGGCGCCAAGCCAAGGGGGGCGGGGGAGCAAATGCCCCCCTGTGGCTACGCCACTGGGATCACCCCAATAGAAGAAATGAAACAGAACTTACTGTCAAAACTACAGCTTTATATAAGTAGAGTATAGGGCAATATCCTAAGTAAAATATCTTGAGGACGAACAAAACCCTCACGAAATTCAAATCATGCTTAGATAGCAGATCTTACCTTATCCAATTGAATGAAAAAAAGACGTCAAACAGAGAATTGCACCTTCTGTTTATCGATCTAACTAAAGCCTACGATACCGTCCAAATCAAAAAGCTATGGCAAATACTAGAAGTATCTCCCATCAATAATACAGGAAGTGTCGCAATAACAGAACTATATAACCAGTCATACTCTAGAATAAAACTGGAAACAAATATTTGATAGCTTTCCTGTAACAAAATGGCTCAGACTGTTGTTTACCCCCACATTGTTTAAAATTTATTTGAACGATTTGAAAAAGGTGGGGAAGAGCATGTGTAGGAATGGGATAAAACTGACAGATGGAACTACACTCTAAACGCTACACTTTACTGAGGGCCAAGTAGTGATTGCACAAGAAAAAGGAGACCTTGATTTCAGGACGAGAGGACTGTTGGAAGATTACAGAAATTGGGGTCTGACAGTGAACAATCAAAATACTAAATATCTGCAAGAAAATCTTACTTTAAATACCGGTTAAGTTATTAGTGGTTGTAAGTATGTATTTCTAGAACAAAAATGGGAAATGACAGAAGAACCAAACTGGAAACTGAAGATAGAATAAGTAAGGGGAGGGCGGTAATATGTCACCTCAACTCTGTCCTTCGGTCAAGGAACAATGGAACACCCGGCATATGATTGCATATTAGGATTCTACTGGGAAAACTGGTAATTTTTTGTACTTCAAATATTTATTTATTTAAAATTGTAACAAACTTTATAATAACAAAATAAATAGCCTAGAAAATTGAACAACTTAACATCGGAATAATTAACAAGTGAAACCTTTTCAGTGGATCAGCAGGTGTTCAAAATGACCACCATTTTCTGCTAAGCAGAGTGCCAGTCGATTCCTAAACCCGTCTACAGCGCAGTGGCGGCTCGTCGTATAAAGCAACTGAGGCCGGGCCTCACATGTAAAATTAATAAATTATTTATTTAAATATAAAACGTTTTTTAACTAATTTCCAATCATTAAAAGTATCAAAACAATAGAACATTGAATTACCATCAAAGTTCAACATATTATCTTTTAAATTTAGCGCGCACCCCATCCAACATTAATTTTAAAAACTGAAATCGTTGCCTGACCGCATAAAAAGAAAATTGTAATCCCAAAAACTTGAGCTTCCTTTACGTCACAAACGCTATGCTCTCCAACCCGGCAGCCGGCACCTCCACCGCATTAATTGCGCAGAACAGGAAGAATAGGCAAATTTTGTAGGCGAGTTTGGGCCTATATATCGTATTATTTGTACAGTAGTTTGCAATGGCTTGCATGTTGCCAAATGTTTATTGAACAAGGACACTTATTGACTTATTTACTTATTATTTAAATGTTTTATTTTTAAAAACATAAAAAAATAAGTTAGAAATGATTGATAAATGTTTTCATTGTTCTATAAGATATTATTAATAAATATGCAATTAAATCCCAATAACAAAAACAGATAAAAATTAAAGATTACAGGTGGGTGCCTAGTGCCTATTTGAAACTTGGCAATGTTTTATTGTTAACAGGCTCATCTATCTTTTCTTCTCGTAGGATCAGGTGTCGGGTTATTAGATTTAATTAGTGCCATTCGTTTGTGATTGTTAACCTATCATGATTTTTAGATTTCCGAGGCGGGTCTGCGGGTTAAAATACTGACACCTAATTAATTTGTTTTCTTGTTGTGTTGGTGCACATACCGACTCCTAGAGTCGGTTGTGGCTGGTGATAGGAGGTAAGGTAAGGCAAGAGCCCTTTACATTAGGTGAGTAAGCCGATTTGCTTTTTATTTTAATAATTAATACAGTATTGCCATTGCCAAGGTCCAAGGTTTCGTTACATAAAATTATTTTTTTTGTGCTTTGTGCCTATTTTAATTTAAATTATGAATCCCTCTCACGATATTGTTTTGTCTTTGCTTGAAACCCCTTTCTTGCGACGACCTGGGATAGAAAAACGGCAAATTTTGGAGAGTCGACCAACACCAAAAATAACGGCAGTTTTTAGCGAAAAGAGGGTGGGTCGGGAAAGTTCGCGATCATTTCAAACTTCATAATATGATAGTTACAAATGGCTTTGCGGGAGTTCATATAAACAAAGTTTGTATTGCTGGCCGTGTATTTTATTAGGCAGCGTAAAAAACAATTGGAGTTCAGGGGGTGGGTATTCTGATTTAAAAAAAAATTTCACGGGCGGTAAAATCACACGAAAGTTCCAAAGAACATATTAAGAATTCTGTGGCGCTTACGAGAGTAGAGCAAAATGGAGACACAATAGCGGATGCACTGAGAGAAATTGACCCTGACCTTGCAAATTGAATATTTTTCTCGTGAAACCTAGTATTTTAAAATAATTATATTGCTGGTTGAATTCCTAACTACTCATTTTAAGCCAATGACCTTGAAATCGCTAAAAATTTTTGCCTGGGCGCTATTTTTTAGCCTCACCCCATCATACACCCACGAGCCGCCACTGCTACAGCGTTGAAACGGAAGTCCTCTGGAATGGCCCGAATTCCAGCACTAATTCTGACTTTTAAAGATTCTAAGTCATTTGGACGGTTAACGTGGACTTTGTTCTTTAAGTGTTCCCACAAAAAAAAAGTCGAGCGGGGTTAAGTCCGGGGATCGCGCTGGCCAGTCAATAGCACCTCTTCTGCCTATCCAACGTCCTGGAAATTGTTCGCCTATATATTGTATAACATTAGCCGCATAATGCGCAGTTGCTCCATCTTGCTGGAACCATACCAGACCTGTTCGTTAATGCCATTATTTATACCTGGTAAAACCATTCTGCAACAAGGAATTATGTGATTCCTGAGGAGATTCAGATATTTTCGCCATTCAAATTACCATCTATGAAAAAATGTCCCACAATATGTCTACCAACTATGCCCGCCCAAACATTAACTTTTTCGGGCCTCTGAGTATGACCTTCCTGGAACCAGTGAGTATTCTCAACAGACCAATAACGATAATTGCGTCTATTAACAATGCCATTTAAATGGAAAGTAGCTTCATCCGAGAAAAATCGTCATCGTTTAAGTCGTGCACCAACTTTATCTTGTAAGGATGCAACTTCTCCTGCTCAAACAAATTTTTCACTGACTGATGAGACACATTAAAATCTGGCCTGGATGATTGTGTTGGATTTTCATATATTGAGAGCATGATTATCCAAAGCTTTGTCTCTCCCGGTTGCTGTTTTAGGTCGATCTGATCTAGCGGCTTCCCTAACACTGCCTATTTCTCGAAATTTCTTTACCATTCGACACACCGGTGACTGATTTATTGAAGGCCTATTTGGATATAATTCATTAAAAAGTTGACAAACCTGATCTAGTGATCCCTTCATATTTCGGTAACCGCTCATTATTAAAACTTCAACTCATTGTTTCTCATTCAGATGAACCCTAGTGTAAACAAATTAGGGATCAGACAACAGAAAATTAAACAGGAACTCCAAATTGACACCTCTAAGGTCGCTGTCATGAAAACACCTTAACTCAACTGGTGGGTATTAGGTAGGAATAATTATAATTAGGAAGTTTTTCATTTTTGAGCTGTCATTATCTCGGAAACGCTTGCAGATAGGTGAAAATTTGAAATACAAAAAATTTAGAGTTTTCTCAGTAGATTCCAAACATATGCAGGGTGTTCCATTTAAAAAAAGTAAGCTGGCCTCTATTTCAACTAAACCAGAAATGACAGAATAAAATCATGCAGGTAGAAATGTGGGAAATAATTTACTGAACAACTTTCATAAAGGTCACTTTTCCGTATACAAGGTTATTCAAAAGTTACAGGCATTATGCGCGACATTTTTGCCACTCTGTATATCAGAGTCAAAATTCATAGTAAATGAACCAATGAAAATCGTTAAGTCACATGAGAAATGTTAGGTATTCGTTGCATATTACCCCTTAAAGAAAAACTTTTAGAAAAAGAATATTAAGCACAACCTTTAGTATACTTACTACATTATTACATACTATATAATAATACGTCAATAACTCGGATTGCTCTGAACATACTCAAGACGTAAAAGCCACTACTTATAATCAATTAACAATCAATAGACGAATTAAAAACACTATACACTTTATTTAGAAAAAAGATCTAAATTAATACAATACTAAAATCAGATAAGGTTAATCATTATTCCTATCATTTACCTAATTGGTTTCGACCATAGCGTCTACTAAGATAGTTGCTTCGTCATGTATAAAGTAAGATTAAGGCCTGCTGCCAAGCTGTCAGAGCCCATATTATTATATTAGTATACATATGCTTCTAAATATATACTGTGAGGGCAAAAAGGTTGGAACAAATTCATTCAACCTTAAATTTTTCGAAAAAACGCTCGGCCCCGTCGATTTTTATTTTTTGAAAGGCATTATCTAAAATAATTTTTTATTTGTACAGGGTGACTCAAAAAAAAAGATTTCATGTGACCCTTTAATTTTTTAAATTGAAACCCCAATTTTTATTTTTGAATTCTACGTAGAATTTTCTCATTTCATGTATTATAACCTATGTATAAATTAAGTTGTTTCATAAAAAAGTCAATTTAATTGAGAAAAAATTATATTCATTTCATTTTAAATAATAAATGTTTCAATGACAAAATTATGAAATATTACTTAAACGAATGTTGGAATTGACCACCAGCAACATCCTGGCAATATCAGAGGCAATGTTTGAATTCCTGCAAAACATGCACTATTTGAGGTTCTATCAATCTTATTCTCTCTCTTATTCGTGCTTTAAGGACGTCAATATTGTTCGGTCTGTTGATATAAACTTTAGATTTTAGGTATCCCCACAGATAATAATCTAATGGGGTCAAATCAGGGGATCTGTCCGGCCATTCTATTGGACCCGTCGACCAATCCACCACCCAAGAAAAACAGTATCTAAATACTCACGCACTGGGCGAGTATAATGGGCTGGTGCTCCATCCTGTTGATACCATAAGGTATTATTGGGAATGTCAGGATCTTCTCGATTTGGATAAAGCACAGCAAGAGCAGGTATCAAATCGAATTATAGAAATTCTAGATATCTTCCTCCGGTCAAGGTGCCGTCAAAGGAGAAGGGACCAAAATTCTATTTCCAGTAATTCCAGCCCAGACATTTACTTTTTGGGGATATTGCGTGTAGCACTCCATTATCCAGTGCGGGTTTTCTGTAGCCCAATATCGGAAATTTTGCTTATTAACACTTCCGTTTAGGCAAAATGTTGCTTCATCAGAAAATAAAATTCTTC
Organism: Polydrusus tereticollis; assembly: GCA_963920685.1. Lineage (NCBI taxonomy): Eukaryota > Metazoa > Arthropoda > Insecta > Coleoptera > Curculionidae > Polydrusus > Polydrusus tereticollis. Next base: position 19,922,024 of record OY987326.1, on the reverse strand, counting down.
TTGAAAATTGAAGATCAACTATACATCTCTCCATCATTATTTTACAAAATTGCATTCTTCTATCCGGTTCGTCCTCATTAAGTTCATGAACTAACTAGACTTTATAAGTATGCCATTTATATTTATGTAAATAATTCAATACAGATCCTTGATTAATTTTGTTCTCGTCAGCAATAGTGCGACTTGTAATGTTCTTGGTTCGTTGTGTAGCAATGTAGTCAGGATATGATAAGAAAACGACAGTATCTAGTTCTACGTAATTCGTAATAGTTACTATATTTAATCAGCCTTCAATTCTCATATATATACAATGTTACAATGTACGAGGAACAACCTTTCAAGTAGTTGTCCTCGGTCAATTACCGTTCATGTTATCAATAATATAATACTATACATTAAACAACACATTCCTAATCTAAACATAAATGGATCAATGGCACCTCCGGCATTGACTCACTGATGGTCAATTGCCTAGTGAACTTGGTGGCGCCATTTAGCCATTACAGACTAACTTTATGATTGTTTTCTTGGATGAATAATAGCACATTCAACTGCACTTCTTCTGAGATAGTAGGACGGCCCTTCGCATAATTATCTCTTACACGACCCAAATCTCTATATTTTTTTTTCAATTTTACTTACAGTTGATCGAGATATCGGCGCTCTATTTGGGTATTCATTGTTAAACAATTCGCAAACTTCCATTTGAGTACGCATCCTGTCTCCATAGCCAATCATCATTAGAATTTTTATGCGCTCTTTTTTTTTACTCGTGCCATTTTAGAGTTAAAAAAATGACTTTTAGTAGAATATTTTATACGAAGGTTTAAGTAAACTTTTGATGGGGAATCAACGTCAACGTCAATGTTAAGTAACGTAGGTAACAGAAAAAACAAGCGGCTTGATACTGATCATTTCAATTCCTCTAACCACGCCTACTGTCTGAAATTGTGGGTAAAAAAACGAACGATAACTAAAATAAAAACAAGATCTGCTAAAAAAGTGCTAACACAGGTGGGATCCGCCTTTTAGAGCCGATCTACCTTTATTTATTATTAAAGAAAATAAAAAAAGAAACTGTATCGGACTGGATACTAACTCGAGACCTTTAGAGCCGTGTCGTGTATAACTGGTTGCCTGGTAATGCTTGGGAAGGTGTGTTTTGAGGAATTGAAATGATCAGGATCTAGCCGCACATACAGAAAAGTGATATTAATTTATATTAACGGTTTCAATAAATTTAATTATATTTAACTCTTAATATTTACAGTTTTAATGAAAATAAATAAGTTGTAATACATGAAATGTCATTAAAATTTTACGTAGAATTCAAAAATAAAATAACAAATGGGGGTTTCAATTTAAAAAATTACATGAAATCTTTTTTTTTTGGGGGTCACCCTGTACAAATGAAAATTATTTTAAAAAATGCCCTTCAGAAAATTAAAATTGACGGGTCCGAGCGTGTTTTTGAAAAATTAAAGGTTGAATTTTAAATGAATTTGTTCCAACCTTTTTGCTCCCACTGTATATATTTATGTAACGCCGGTGTAAGAGGACTGTACCCATACATTTTTTTTTTAATAAAACGGAATTTAAAGTATATTTGAAAAGAATATACAGTCTATGCTAGTGAATCGTTTAATGCTGACTGGCAAGGGCCCCCATAATTATTTTTAAAAAATTTAAGTTGCACGTGCTTGTGATGAAATAGACGATGTATTGTTGATAAAGAAAAACATCAAATGTATCAGGGAAAGAAAATAAATTTATATGCAGGGTGTTAATGAATGTCACGTAGATATTTAAGGGACTGATAGTGATTGTCAATATAGGAAAAAAATACTTCATTTTTAATATGAATTGATGTTTTGAAAGCTTTAATTTCTTTTTTCGTTTTTCTCCTATTTTTTTCGAGATAAATATTTTAAATTTGGTACAATTATTAGCTTCTGGACTATCTACAATAAAATGTCTAAATTGTCAGTTTAGTGATGGTTGAGTTACCAAACCAAGGATATGCCGATATGCTTTGCGACTTTTTCTTGCACTCGCCATAGGTCAGCAGCTTGTCAACATATTCGTTGGGCTTAAAAGTGACGGCACGGCATAGCTATAGTAAAATACTGCTTTGCCTTGTAAGCTTTAAAAAACAGAACAATGCATAGAAGATCATCGCAACAAAGAAATTCCAGTATAGTAGAAGAATAAGCACCAACAAATTTAAAAGAAGTAAAAGCTCAAGGGAGCTGACTTAAGAGAAATACCAATACCAGCTATAGTTAAAGATTGATATCACGTTTAGAAATGTCAAAATTTATTTTACAATGTTATTACTATTGTAATAGATAATTATTATTTACCTAATATTTAAAGTCTTCCGCTTTTAAAGTTTTGATACTAATTTAATTAACATTATATCCAAAACGGACAACATTAGGCATATAACATAGTATATATTTTTGATAGAAAATTCATTGAAAAAGCAATATTTGACATAAAATATAGTGTAACCTATTTAAAAAAGTAAAGTTGATATTAAAAAATTTACTCTTGAGGTTAGTTCTGTATATACTGTATAATGCCTGTTACTTTTGAATTACCTCGTACACGAAAAAGTGACCTTTATAAAAGTTGTTCAGTAAATTATTCCTCACATTTCTACCTGCATGAATTTCTTCTATCTATTCTGGTTTGGTTGCCATAGAGACCAACCTACTTTTTTTAAATGCAACACCCTGCACATGGTTGCATATTTGGATTCTACTGGGAAAACTCTGAATTTTTTGTGTTTCAAATTTTTATTTACTTAAAATTGTAACAAACTTTATAATAACAAAAAATAAATAGCCTAGAAAATTGAACAACTTAACATCGGAATAATAAACAAGTGAAACCTTTACAGTGGATCAGGTGTTCAAAATGACCACCATTTTCTGCTCAGCAGAGCGCTAGTCGATCCCTGAACCCGTCTATACAACGCTTAAAAGGAAGTCCTCTGGAAAGGCCCGAATTTCAACACTAATTCGGACTTTTAAAGATTCTAAGTCATTTGAACGGTTCCCGTAGACTTTGTTCTTTAAGTGTCCCCACAAAAAGAAGTCGAGCGGGTTTAAGTCCAGGGATCGCGCTGGCCAGCCAATAGCACCTCTTCTGCCTATCCAACATCCTGGAAATTGTTCGCTTATGTATTGTCTAGCATTTGCCGCATAATGTGTAGGTGCTGCATCTTGCTGGAACCATACCTGTGCCATTATTTACACCCGGTAAAACCATACTGCAAGAAAGAATTATGTGATTCCTGAGGAGGTCCAACTATGCCCGCCCAAACATTAACTTTTTCGGGCCTCTGAGTATGATCTTCCTGGAACCAGTAAGTATTCTCATCAATCTCATCAGACCAATAACGATAATTGTGTCTATTAACAATGTCATTTAAATGGAAAGTAGCTTCATCCGAGAAAATGATATTTGTTGCGAAGTTATTATGGTTATTGCATCTTTCCACCATCAGCTCACAAAATTCAGCTCCTCTATCAAAATCGTCCTTGTTTAACTCGTGCACCGACTTTATCTTGTAGGGATGCAACTTCTTCTGCTTAAACAAATTTTTCACTGACTGACACATTAAAATGCATTGCAATTGACCTGGATGATTGTGTTGGATTTTCATGTATTGAGAGTATGATATCCGAAGCTTTGTCTCCCCCGGTTACTGTTTTAGGTCGACCTGATCTAGCGGCTTCCCTAACACTGCCTGTTTCTCGAAATATCTTTACCACTCCGACACACCGTTGCTATTTGGATATAATTCATTGAAAAGTTGACAAACCTGATTTTGCGATCTCTTCATATTTCTGTAACCGCTCATTATTAAAATTTCAACTCGTTGTTTCTCATTCACGTAAACAAATTAGAAATCAGACAAAGAATAGAAAATTAAATAGGAACTCAAAATTGACACCTCTTAGGTCACTGTCATTAAAACACCTTGACTCAACTGGTGGGTATTAGGTAGGAATAATTATAATTAGAAAGTTTTTTTATTCTTAAGCTGTCATTATCTCGGAAACGTTTGCAGATAGGTGGAAATTTGAAATACAAAAAATTCAAGAGTTTTCCCAGTAGAATCCAAATATGCAGTCATATGCAGGATATTCCATTTAAAAAAGTAAGTTAGTCTCTATGGCAACCAAACCAGAAATGACAGAAAAAATTCATGGAGGTAGGAATGTGGGGAATAATTTACTGAATAACTTCCATAAAGGTGACTTTTTCGTATTCGAGGTAATTCAAAAGTTACAGGCATTATGCGCGACTTTTTTACCACTCTGTATATTAAATGCTTAATATCTGTAATAAAACAGAATTTAATATAATAGTTTCGTAAAAGAAACACATAATCTTGCATACACTTTAATTGGCTTTACCCACCAATGCGCAAATCCATACGAAATTCCAAAATTATATAAATGAATTTTTGCAAAATTTGCTACAGCAAAAGAAAATGTCAGTCACCATTTGTATTTAAATTATTCGCTTGCGCGCGTACCTTCTTTTTGACATGACAAAGTGAAATAAATTTATTATTACATTATTATTCGAAAGCAAAAGAGTAAGACAAACTACACGAAGGACATTCTGGAGTTAAAAAAAAAAATGACAAAACCCGAAGTAAAAGAAAAAAAAACGAAAAAGAGGAAAAACAAGAAGTGAAAGAACAAAAGAAAGAATTAAAAGTAACGAAAAGAAAAAACAATATCTAAAATTACATTTTAACGTGTATTTCGTAACATCAGTTTAGTCCTTAAATGAAAAAAGTCAATGCACCATAATGTCAAACACAAACTTAATTAATTTTGTTTTATACTTGTCTTTAATATAAGTAAAAGGGCATTTCTAAACGATGTGTCGCTTGAATAGAAATCCCCTCAGCTTGGTCCCTAGTAGTGCTTGCGTTACATATTATATAGACGTTCGGAACATTTGTGCCCCTGGCAAGTTCATAATGACTTTTTGAACACAATTAGGTTTGTTTTATACTCTTTATTGAATTCGACATGGCAACATTTGTTGTGGGACGCAAAATGATTTTTATTAACTTATGTGAGACTTTAGGGTTTGTTATTTTGCGAGGCATATTAAATTTTAATGACAATAAAAAAGCTATTCTATTATACGAATTTTCCAGATGATTTTGATTTTTATTTGTGTTTTAAATTAGATTGTCTATAAATAGAAGGAGAAAGCAATTTCCTAGTATTTAGAGTTGAAACCTTAATGAATATCGCACGTCACATCTGGCTGTTTTATTTATTCAAACGAACAAACTTAAACAAATACCTGTGGCGGTCATTAATACAGATATCAGTATAGATAAATTTAATCTGTATCATAAAAACTGATTTTTCTGAATTATTGTATCCGAATAATGTGCCCTTAAGGCTCAAATTATCAAAGTTCTGTTAAGGCGGCCTTCCAGCCTTCCACTGAGGCAAGACTTAGGTAACATGCATTTGGCATGTCACATGTTGTTTAGTGTTCCTGTTCTTGGAAAAAACACACTTTAACTATCAAGCACGTTGTAGCATTTTTAATTTTTAAATGCTAAATTATTAACAATTATTCATATTCCCAAAGTCCAGCGCATTCACCCTACAATAGTTTAATAGGTAGTACCAGTTATGGGCGTTGCAGATAATAAGTGACGGGAGGACGTTCGCGCAGTACCATGGTAAGGTACGATTTAGCTCCCCGCGGAATTGAGGTGGATTCTTTGTCGAGCATCGGAGAATCACGTTCATTTTTAATGCTCGAAGTTTTTTTGAGAGTTTTTTGGCACCATGTAAAGGTACTTTCGGGAACACTTCCCATAATTTTAAGTGGATTTTTAGTATAAATGTCCAGATATTGTTTTTGCCGTGTTGTGAATCCGAAATGGTGGTAGTGCACCCTCAGTAAAGAGGTAAGATGTCCTAATGTTTGAGTTTTTAGAACTTTTTGGTTATTTTCGTTGTTACTTGCAGGGTTTCACGCTAGGTTTAATAACTAGGCGTTATTGTGCCTGTGGTTTTGGACCCATTTAGAATTGTTCATCTCAGGGACTAGTTCAATCCAGGAACTTGGTAAAGTTCCCTTCAGTTCCATCAATGGACTCCCATAGGTCTGCAATCAGCTGCGTTGCAAGACCCGGTTCCTAGACGGAGTCATGTGGTAAGGTTACCAACACCGTTGCCGTCCAGAAGCTGTTGTTCCAGCCAAAGCATCAATGGACCTAAGGCCAGTTCTTTCCGTTATTATTTCTTAACGATTTTACAATACACCGTAACCATTTTACTTCACTTACTTAATCATTTTTTATAAGGGTGCATAAGCGGGATGTTGCCCGTGTCGACATCTCGAAGTAATCATTTTTCATTTAATAATCTAGCAATGTAAGCAAGTCTTCTGATCGTTCCTCATTACCTACGTTTTTTTAATTTTTTCGGTAATATGATTGTATATAAATGTACATAAAAGGGATATATCTTTGGCCAAAGAATATACTAGGTACTTAGCGTCGAATTTTTTTAGCTTCAATGCATAACTTTTAAGTTACTTTTACATCAGAATACGTTGCATTTTTAAATCTCAATTAATACAGAAATACTTAATAATCATACTTAAACCGCAATAGTCTCAGGATAATGATAATATTATGTTCGCCTCTTTTCTTGTACATAATTAACCCCCTTAACATCACTAATTTAATTACTATTAAAGACTGATTGAAAGCTATCCCAATGTTTAAGATTTATTTTAATTTTCACCACCTCACCTTATAGAGCTCATTTCCCAGTTTGAAGCTCTATCTACTCTATTAATAAAAAAAAAACTGGGTGGCGCCCTACAAAAAAGTGTAAGTATTCCTAACCCAGGACCAACACCGCTCTCCGGTGAAAAGCTGCCGTCAGCGAGTGCTACTTTTTGGAAAAGCTTCAAGTTTCCCCAATTTGTAGTCACAACGTGAAACTTATATAGTTCTTGCAAAACAATTTCCGATGCACGTCATCATTCAGCTGGTAATTGTAAATCCGTAAGAAAACATGAGGAAATTAAATTCGTGCAAAAAATATTAAAACTTCATGCGATATTAAAAGTACTAAAAACTTAAAGTATTTTTCGTTAATACGAAACCACTTATATTAAATATTTTGTTTATTTAGGCTTGTAAAAATTAATATAATTTGAATTTTATTGTCCGACGCACGGTTAGCAACAGAACTGTGGTGGCCGCCAGGTCGTCTGTTAGCCTGTTTTGTCGTTTTATTTACGTTTCGGGAAAAACTAACCTTTATTGTTCCACGATTTCATGTTGTGCGTCTATGTTTTAACAAAAACTTTAGAATAAATTTTGGAATGTTAACACAAAATTACCCTGAACGCTAAGAGAAATGAATTAAATCAGATGTTGAAAATGTCCATCTCCTACAAATATGCCTCTGCTCTTTTTCTCATGGACTCACGTACTCTTTGGAAAATGCCGGGACTGTTTCTATTAGTTTCGCAAGAACCTATGATGCGATTTCTCAACTGCTGTTCCGTATGAATTGGTGTGCTGTCAACCAATGTTTTAAGATGACCCCACAGGAAGTAATCTAAACTATTGAGGTCCGGCGACCTATCCAGCGAATATTGTAATTTTGATTTTATGGAAGTAGTCCATCTCACAGTGGAGTAATATTTTAAGTGAGGAATGAAACACAAAGTCTGCTCCACTAATTTAATAAAAAAGTTCAGATCAACATCTCAAACATGTTTCGAAGGTATAAACCTTCATCTTCAGTGGGTAATTATTAAGATGTTATTTATGAAGAGACCAATGACATTGTTAAATTTATTTAAACTAATGTTGCAGAAAAATTCTTTTTAAGAAGACATATGTAACTTTAATTAGATAACTAATACATATTTAAATTAAAGTAAAATTTTTTTATAAAATAAAGTGAATTTAAAATGAATTTGGTTTCATTTTAAATTTATTAAAAAACCCAAATTTTACTGGGAAAATGTAATAGGGTACGACCATCATGGTGGAGTCGTACCAAAATTGGTACGACTCCACCATGATGGTCGTACCCTATTACAATTTCCCAGTAAAATTTGGGTTTTTCAACAAGTTTAAAATAAAACTAAATTCATTTAAATTCATTTTATTCAGTTAATTTTACTTTAATTTTAATATGTATTATTTACCTAATTAAAGTGGCGACCGCAGCAGAATTTTTCTGCAACATTAGTTTAAATAAATTTAACAATGTCATTGGTCTCTTCATAAATAACATCTTAATAATTACCCACCGAAGATGAAGGTTTATACCTTCGAAACATGTTTGGGATGTTGATCTGAACTTTTTTATTAAATTAGTGGAGCAGACTTTGTGTTTCATTCCTCACTTATTGTAATTTTGGTTTAAATGTTCGCGCGCCAGATCACTGAAGTGCACTGGCGCCCCGTCGTGCATGAACCACAGTCGATTTCTTACTAAAATGGAAACATCTTTAATCAAAGCTGGCAATTCTTCTTCGAGAAACTGCCGGTAATGATGGTGATTCAATCTCTCATGAAGAAAATAGGGTCAAATTAGATATTCACCGCATATTCCAGCCCGCACGTTAACGGAAAATTGCTCCTGGTGACGGGATTTCAAGATTGCATGTGGGTTTCTTCAGCCCAAAAAGATTATTGTGAAAGTTTCGAATGGCGTTTCTAGAAAAATTGGCTTTATCGGTGAATAAAATTTCAGTATCAAATAATGGATTGTCAATTACTTTTTGAAGAAACTTGGCAAAAGTCGCGTGGGAGTAGAGCCTGAACACGTTGGATATGGTAGGGATATAATAAAAAGTCATTGAGAATTTTCCAAACAAAAATATGTGAGATATTCAAATTGTTTCCAATTTTTCGTGTACTTAATTCAGGATCTTTCTCGACTGAATTCGAACCCGCTACCTCAATTTCTGGTATTCTTACAGTACGTTGTACTTCTTTTAGATGATTGTCTGGTTCAAAACTTTCCTTTTCGCACAACCTTCTATGAATGTTTGAAAATGTTCGTGCATCCGGAATATTTCTATTTGGAAAGCGGTTTTCGTACAACCGCCTGGCTTCCAGTGCGTTACCATCAGCCCATATGTAATGCATATCTGCAAACTCAGAATTCATGGAATGGACCATGTTCTTTTAATAATATTATTAATTTTAATGACTTAAATTCGTAACAACTAAACTAGGTAGACAACTGTCAATATTGTTTATGTTTACAAAACAAAATCTGCTTCTTACCTACTAGATACGTTTTCATTTATTTATTTATTTACGGATAAAATAATCCATTTACAAGTTACAAGTTACAAGTAGAAAATTACTAAATTGCACAATTACAAAATTCAAAAAATACAAAATTACAAAATATTAACAATGTAGTAAAGAAAAAATAAAGGAAAAATAGAAATTACGAGCACAATGACCCTGCTGCCACCATAATATGCAATTACAAAGTTAATTATAACGAAAAAGAAGCAAGAGCAAAGCAAAAACAAACAAAACAATGCTAGAAAAGCGAACAAATAAAATAGTTCCTATTTAATTACTATCTATAGTTATTAGACCTAGCCGGCGTCTAAATGTTCGGAATGAGCTTCCAAAAAGTCTATATTGCCAGACCCATTAGCGTTAGCAAGAATGCGGGCAATTGGAGAGAACTTTCCGTAATTCACTCTGTGATAAGCCTCAGAAAATGTTTGTGTGCTTCTAGTTTGTCTTGGCGGAACGTTGAGAGCGAAATACTTCAACAAATCAGAGCACTTAATAATGTTGTTCAAAGTCTTATAGAGTAGAAGTAGATCGGCATGGTTGCGACGAGTCACCAAGTTCGACATGTTCAGGTAAGATCGCATGTGTGTAGCAGAGAAATCCAATCGCGACACACCAAGTCTGCGAGATATATTTAAGAGAAACCTATTTTGAATATTTTCCAATGAGTTCCTGTGTACCAAATAAAACGGTGACCAAACACAGATTGCGTATTCAAGTATTGGCCTCACTAGAGATACATAAAGGTGCTTTAAAGTCTACATTTCTGAAGTCCTTGGTGTGTCTATATATAAAGCTTAGCAACTTTAAGGCCTTATTACGTATGTGACTATAATGTTTCTTAAAATCCAACTGACTGTCAAGCTGTACTCCCAAATCCGATATTGAAGTCACATACTCTAAAGGTTCACCGTTTATGTAATAAACAAACTGTTCATCATTCCCAATTATTGACCTGGAAAAAGAGATGGATTTGCATTTATTTATATTAAGTTTTAGTCGGTTTTTTGTACAGGGTCTTTGATTATATTTACGTGAACTCTAGAGCCTTTATTATTAGAGGTGGAAAAAAATCTTATAAACAAAAGTTCTATGGTTTTTCTTCTATTATCCTTTGAAGTTATCAGAAAAAACAAAGTCGCATCGGAAAATGAAAAAATATAGGCAACTTTAAGTTTTTTAAATGGAACACCCTGTATAGTATGCGCTAAAATGAAAGATCTTTTTTCCGTGATTCTAAATATATATATGTTGATGACATTTAGGTGAGCCATTTTTGACACATCTTAGCTTACAATACAAATAAATTGAAAAGAAGGTTGATAAACTTGTCAAGCAAGCCATGGAAACAATTATTAAGTTATTTATTACGCTTTATGAATTTAACAATTTTTAAGCTCACACATATAAAGAATCAAAGAAATTATATATTTTCTACATATCCTCCGCGGTTTTCAATACATTTAAACAAGTTTTCCCGCATTTCGTTATTAATAAAAGCGGAAATAGAATGCTGATTTTCATTGTTTAAATTGAATATTTCGTCTTATATTCTTTGCCTTGGAACGTTTAAGTCTAGAGGTCTATTATAATATACCCTGTTTTTTAAGAATCCCCGTAAAAAAATATCTAGGGGATTTAGGTCCGGGCTGTTGGCTGGCCATCTAATAGTACCATGCCTACCGATCCAAATATCATAACGGTTGTTAAGATAATTTGTGACAGCTATGGTATTATGGGGTGGAGCGCCGTCTTGTTGCCGGATAAGGCGGTTATAATGGCCAATGGGTAAATCCTCTAAGAGACTTTCGATGTTATTTTGAAGAAGATTGACATATTTTTTTCCATTTAAATTTCCGTCTAAAAATATCGGACCAATTATCTTGTTTCCCAGTATTCCACACCAAACATTCAGCGATCTACGCCCCTGAATCCTAACCGGCTGAATTTTGTGAGGGTTTTCTCTAGACCAATAATGTTTATTCTTACGATTAAACATTCCTGCTGTAGTGAAGGAAGACTCGTTGGTGAGTAGAATTTTATTTAAAAACTCTAGATCCTGGTGCCTAAGCCTACGACCCATTTCCAAAGCAGATTCAAGTCGGTAGCGCATATTTTGTTTAGAAAGATTTTGAACGGGCATAAATTTGTAAGGATGTAATTTATAAAATTTCAAGGTGGAATGAATTTTATAATCCGTTTTATTTAGTTCAGATGCCGCATCGGAGATTGATTTTTCAGGATATTCTAAAAATAGATTAAAAGTAGTACTAGTTCAATAGAAAAAGTATAGTGATAACTCATACCTTGAAAAAAAAGCAGCATTTCCAAATCTTCGTTTTCATTTCGTGTTACGGTCCTATTCTTTCTTTTTAAGCTTTTTGTTTCGCTAAACTTCCTTGCTGTGTATTTAATAGTGTCTAATAGACACTGTCTATGGATGGGACCGATTGTTGAGGATATAATTGTCGATATTCCCTTTGCACTCTCGCCACATCATTATTATTGTCATAAAAAAGACGCACAATAGCGAGTTTTTGTTCTTCTGAATAGCCCATAGTCAAGTAAGCAATATAATTCGTTTTCAATAGTCCAAAAGATAAAGTTCTATCTCTTAAAATATCGAGACGTCATATTCATAAAGCGTAATAAATAACTTAACAATTGTTTCCATGGTTTGCTTGACAAGTTTATCAACCTTCTTTTCAATTTATTTATATTTTAAGCTAAGATAATATGTCAAAAATGGCTCACCCAAATGTCATCAACATATATATATGTATCGGTCCATCGTTGTTCCCTCCATGATAAACACCAGGCGGACCGACCTCCGGTATTTCTATTACAGTTACAACGTAATGTTTGTATATATAGATTTGGGGGAGGAGCCTTATTACGTCTATCAAGAGAGGGGTAAAGAATTGTACCAAAAAAAATTATATATATTTCCAAGTTAAAATGTAGTATTAGTTCCCTCTGAATTTATATATTTTAATTATGGTAATCACTCGTAGTTCCCTCCAGCGCAGTTGCCATTTTGTGGAGGGCGCTACGTGTTATTATTATTGTGTCCTTATATTCTTTAAAGGTGTAATGAAATAGGGTACTCGTGGAGGTTTAGCTAGCGCGAAAAAAAAAATAAAGGTGTTGAAGTTTCTAAGACAAACATATTTATTTATTCTTTTATCTTAATATTTATTGAATTTTTGACTTAACTGGACCATTTCGTTAAAGTTTTTGATTATAATAAACTCTTTTATCTATCACCTTTTATCACAATTCGCTAACGGGTTTAAGGCGGCCGATTTGTACGAATCCTGAATAATTGATTGTTGACAGTAAGCTTTATCATCTACCAAAATTTCAACTCGCCAACCCCTTAAATAAGGATACTTCACCTTTGACATTTTTTACATTACAGAAATAAGTATCCAACTTTTTGGCGCTATTTGGATTTTTTTACGCAGATTCAATTTTATTTTTAATCTGTACTCTGCAGGTAGAAAGGGTATAATTGTAGTGATGGTCTAGAATACTGATTTGCCCCATAGCTATGATTGCGGCAAATATATAGACGTACAAACCCCAGTCATAAGGTTGTATTGTTTGTGTACCTCTTTTGGAATGTATAATTTCCAATCTTCAACGGTAAAGGTTTTTTTTATAAAAAATATTGTATGCCGTATAAACTGGAAATAAACAATACAATTCGATTTATTTTGAGGCACTATAGTAATGCTGTCCAGATATAATTTATTGCCTTCTTAATATAACACCACATTCTTACAGTGGTTATGTTTTGTTATAGGACATAAATACTATATCGTTATATAACACTCTAATGAAAATATTGTTACGGAAAAACGGAACCTATCCATGATAAGTAAGAGTACAAAATATCAAAAACCGATTTGGATAGCTTGCCAGATTGAGCTAGTCGGCCAATTCGCTGTAGATCCATTTTCTGCTTCTATTCCGACAGTCGCCTAGCTGATGTATATTTCTACTGGTTCTATGCACAAAAATTTTAAGAAGTATAAATTCTTTCCTCACAAAATACAAATTTTACACGAACTCGACGAAGACGATTACGATAGAAGGACCAAATTTTGTGAATTAATATGCCAAACGATTGACGAAGACCCCACCTTAATAAAATAATGTTTTGCTTTAGCGACGAGTCAACTTTCTTTTTGAATGGGTATGTTAACAAACACAATAATTAAAGGTATTAGGATAATAAAAATTCGAGAATTTTTTCGGGAAGACCACACTAAATGTTATGATGATGGTTCCAAGACCAAAATGTTCCGGAGTTATAATCGCCCCCCCCCCCTCCGATCGATCTCAAGCGAAATTATCCAAACATCCACCATGTCCAATAGGCGGGTTCTTCGAACAGCATTCAAAATGAAAATGGTGTGACAACTTATAGTTATTAATGATACTAGTTCGATATAAACACTATAATGAAACGTGTGCAACGTTAAACCACGAGGCGATAGCCGAGTGGTTTAATTGCACAAGTTTCATTAACAAAGTTCATATCGAACGTGTATCATTCAAAATTTAATCTACGACAGTGCAAATAGATTTTATTCGTCTAAATTTCATTTATATCAGATAACGTTTTCGTAATTTTTAAAATTTTCAGGTGTTCATAATAGTCGTTATCATGGTAACCGCATTTTTGATTGTTTCAATTTCGATTTTGACAACGTCATTATTGCCGCCTAATTTTCTATTGTATGCAAAGTGTTGGCCAAAAATAATTTAAATATGGGAGATTCTGAATCCGAAAGTGTCCCTTCGGATGTCAAAAATATCGCGCAAAGCGTAATAGATTCCATACTTCCCGAAAAGTCAAGGCAGGTGTACGAACAGACCTACGCAAAATATGAACATTGGTGTAATGAAAAAGGAATCAAAAACATCAGTAGCGACAAGGTGCTCCTTGCATATTTTAACCATCTCGCAAAACATAGCAAGGCTTCGTCGCTTTGGGTTTATTATTCTATGCTACGTTCAGTTATGTCAGTGAAGAAAAATACGGATATAGTTTGCACCGACTTTCTTTTTGTTTTTGTATCTTAACATTTGGATGTTATTATGAATTCATAATGGCACTGAGTGCTATTATGAAGGTCATAATGACATCCAAATGATAATGCTAAATACGTCATAATGGCACTGTCGTAGATTAAGTTATTAAAAGACCCGAGATTACCAGCTTCCAAATTGACTTCTGCAATTTAAGAGGACTGAACTCGAACATCAATGCAGTCCATCAATATCAACAATCTACCAAACCTCATGTACTTGCACTAACCGAAACAAAGGTCAGATCATCATTTAGTACGGTTAGCTATTTATATCCTGGATACGACTTTCATCACAGATTTAGGCGCCATTTTGGCCTGTGTCTCTTTGTCCGCAGTGATATTTCTTGTCGACGGGAGAAGACACTCGACCCTAATGACTTTGATCTAATGTGCTTTAAAATATTAATGCAGGGAATTACTAAATTCATCTGCTGCCTTTACTGGCCGCCAAGCGATACCCATTGAGACTTGTTCTCCTCTCCTGCTAAGTCGACTTCTTGCAAACCCACCATCCCAATTCCGAAGTTGTCATCCTTGGCGACTTTAACGTTCGTAATATTAACTGGCTCAAATACTCAAACGCAACCGACAAGTAAGGTCACGAAGTTATCAGCTCTAACCTCATCCAACTCGTAAGTGAACCAACTCGGATTTCAGGCCGAGATGGCGATGTTGCTAGTTTGCTGGATCTTTTCTTAACTTCAAACCCCGAGTTTTACACTGCCACCGTGAGGCCTTCGCTAGGAATGTCTGATCACAACCTCATTTCGGCACTGAACAAACTACTAATTAGTGCCGAACAACCTTCTAAAAACTACGCAAGATCTGGCATTATACATCAGCTATATGGGATGACCTAAAGGACCGTTTTTGAACCTTTCCTTGGCAGAACGTTTGTTTCACCTCTGATGATCTACCCATCCCTTTCTTAAGAAAGTGCCCTTCTAACAACAAGCCTTGGTTTACCAAAAATTGCGAACGAGCTGTTAAATTACCAAATTATTTCTACCGACAATGGCGTCAAAACCCTACCTCCGAAAATCGTACCATCTTTGTTAACGCTCAAAACTAATGCAAGCAAACGATAAACCAAAGCAAGAAAGCACGCAACCAGAGAATCAAAGACAAACTTCTTAAAGGTCCTAACAGCTCAAGATCATTTTGGTCGGTAGCTAAGACCGTCAGTCAGAACTTTACCAAGTCAACCGTTCCACCTTTGACATGTTCTGATGGCACCATTGCGACCAAAGCACAGAAAAAAGCAAACTTACTGACGGAACTATACTTTTCACATTCAACGGATAATTTTCAGGGAAAAGCTCTACCGAACACTCCCCCTGTAGAATCGGGAATGCCCTAAATTGTTTTCCTGCACCGCTATGTTAAACGAATCTTGAGAAGTCTTGACACTAAAAAGGCTTCTAGTCCTAACGATATTCCAGTCATTGTAATTAAGACATGCGCTGACGAACTGACACCGGTATTTTGTAGACTTCTTAACTTATTTTACAAAAACTTGCTGAAAAACTGCGCGAGTCAAACCCATACCTAAAAAAGGCAAGAAGACCTTGCCAAACAACTATCGTCCAGTCGCATTGCTTTCGGTTATATCAAAAGTTATGGAGAAGGCTATCAAAGAAAAATTATTAAAATACCTGGAAGGCTTCAACATTATTAGTGACCGCCAATATGGATTCCGTAAGTCTAGATCAATAGGAGACCTTCTCGCTTATGTTACTCGCGTTTGGAACAACGCAATAGAACATCATGGGGAGTCCCGGGCGGTAGCACTGGACATTTCCAAGGTCTTTGACCGAGTATGGCATGAGGGGCTTCTAACTAAAGTGAGAGCATACGGGATGCCGGTTCAGTTTTGTTAATGGCTGTCAAGCTTTTTTAAAGACCGTTCTCTGCGAGTGGCGATGGACGGATTTATTTCAGACACATTTAACATCAACGCCGGAGTCCCTCAAGGTTTTATATTGTCACCCACCCTCTTCTTACTTTACATTAACGATCTTTTGAAAAAAACTAAAAATCCTATGTATCGCTTCGCCGATGACAGCACACTTGTTTCATCTTTTACTTTGGATGCTCGGACATCGGCTGCCAATGCCCATCTCTATAGGCAGCAAGCGGTCTCACATCTCAGCAAAGACCTGAAATAAATTCTGTCTGAGGGTGACAGTGACCAAGTAGAACTTAACGCTAAAAAACCCAGGCGGTAGTTTTTTTCTAAAAAAGATAATGTTGAAAAACCGGATATAGTCATGGCGGGACACTCGATTCCCTTGGCTTTATCAATTCATTTATTGGGCGTCAATTTGGATAGTCATATGTCTTGGCATAGTCACGTTGCGGCTATTGCTAGGGCAGCCTTGCCGACGCTTGGGATACTTTTCCGAACTAAGAACCACTATACACTTCAACAACTTGATGCTCTATCAAGCCCAAGTTAGAGCATCGTTGGGGTACTGTTCTCATATTTGGGGCTCTGCTCCTAAATGATCAAGCGTGCTATCTATAATAAATGTACCAAGTAGTTTGGTTTGGATCGGCCGTTTTTATATCATTGGTCAATGGTTTTTTGTAAAAAGTATCATGGGTAACGTACTACTGTTTAAAGGGTTAGTGAGTTAAAACTATAGCAAACGATAAAGCGTATTATCTAGATTAGATGTGCCAAGTTTGGTTAGGATCGGCCGTTTTTAAACCTTGTGTCAAGGTTTTTTTGTAAAAAAAATATCAAAGGTGAGGTTCCCTTAGTTGAGAGGTTGGCAACCTAAAATTTTAGCAACCGATAAAGCTTACTGTCTGCAATAAATGTGTCAATTTTAGTTTAAATTGTTCGTTTTTAATTCCCTGGTCAATGTTCTTTTGTGAAACATATCAAGGATAAAATACCCTGATATAAGGGTTAGGCTAGTTGAAATTTTCTTAGATGAAAGTAGCTACAATAACTGTTTCGACTTTTGTTCAGATTGGCCGTTTTTCAACCCTATATAGGTAAATGTTTTTTGTGAAAAATATTAAGGGTAAAGTAGCCTTATTTAAGGGGTTGAAGAGCTGAAATTTTAGCAAACCATAAAGCTTACTGCCTGCAATAAATGCGCCAAGATTGGTTCGGAGTGACCCTTTTTAAACCCTCGGTCAATAAATTTCTAGTCGATAAATAATTAGGTATTCCCCACTCGCATCTAATATTCGATCATCATTTTTGCGGAACAATGTTAAAAATACATGTAAAACATTGTTGTCGGATTTCGGAGGGAACTAAATCGACTAATTAAATTGAAATCTTCTATAACATTCTGGAGGGAACTACGAACGAAATATTTAACCTACAAACACGATTACAGCGCCGCCGGCAATACGTCGAACTAAACCATCCATTGTCAAGATAAATATGCACAAATTACCCTCCAGGCAATTTTTCGTCAGTTGCTAGGAGGAAGCTTGGACAATGGTTCAAAGTGAAATTCAAGGCAAAACGTAGTTCCCTCCACAATCGGAGGGAACTTGGTCATATATGAGGGAACTACGAATGATATATTTGTAGTTTGGAGGGAGGAACGTAGGGGTTATACATATATATATATATATATAGAGAATTATATCCAACCTGAGCCCACGATAGCAAACTGTACGTGCAATGTTGAGCCAGACAAACAAAGCTGAGCCGTATATGTGGCTCAAGATTGTTTTTGCATGATAACGGGGTCATGTGACAAGAAAAATCAATTTCAAGGCGGAGCCATGTTTACCCAATCCTGGTCTTTTATTTCACTCACCTGACATCTGTCACTAACAGCTATTCCCGCCAATTTTTCCTTTCAAAAGGTGGCTCAGGTTGGTATGAAATCTATTAATTTTAGTTCGGCAAAAGGCCTACCGTGGCTCTGTCGAACCAGTCGTATATACAAAATGTATATGTGTGAAGCTAAGTTCGTGCATTACAACCTGAGCCATTTAAATCTGGCAACAATGTGACTCTATTTATAGATATTTATTACGTTAATATTCCTTTAAGACTTTTAAGAGATTAATATGTGAACTATCGGCAATCAATTATGTCGCAAAGAACATTAAAGATTTTGTCTTTAAGTAAGATTGACGAATGTAAGAAAATTAATTTTTTTTGTAATGAACTATTGAGAAATACATTAACATTAACATTAACACGATGTGTTTTAAGTTAGGTACCTTCGGCTAAAAAACTTTAAAGTTACCCATTTTTCTAGAACTTTAGAGCTTTTTTAACAGGTAATCTTGGAAGATGGCAATGTTCAATCGAGGTGAATATATAAAAAAAATGACTTTTTAAAATATCCACTTTAATGATTATTCCTGATAAAACATACCCCTCTTTTAACCAAATAAAATATAATAGTAATGACGACATATCCTTAAAACAAATATATTTATTTTTTGTTCATATTATTTAAAAATATAAATTAGTACAAAGCACAACAAAATTTTAGAAACAATAAAAACCAAAACTTTTTCATAACACCCTCGCATTTTTTTAAATAAGTAAATCTAATTTTCTTCGATCCTTAGACAGTTTATTTAAAATTTCTTCACAGGAAACAGGAACATTCTTATGGATAAATAAACTTGCCAAACCATTAAGTCTTACTTGCGCGGTGGAATTTCTTAAGTACGATTTTAGGTACTTTAGAGTTGAAAATGATCTTTCAGATGTACTGGTGGTGACGGGAAGGGTGACACAAATTTGCAAAAGTTTTTTTTATATTGGGAAATATCATACCATTACATTGAAGATATAGTTTAAACATATCGGAGGGTATTCCTTTGGCATCTGTAAATTTGTCGTTGCATAATTTGAATTCGAATATTAGAATGTTTTCATTATCAAAATTTTCAAAAAATGAATAATTTGCATAAAAAGAATGAAGGCTAAGGAAGCTTCTTTGTATCGCGCTGGAAATGAAAGTTTTTTTTGGGGGGCAATGGTCCCCTTGCCCCCGCCCTCCCCCCCCCCCCGGGTGTGCCACTGACTGGACATCCTATACAACTCAAAATATGGTTACTTGCAATCATTTTAAATTTGTCCTACTTATTTTCTGCATTAACAATAAAGAACCAATATAAATAACGTTAATGTCTGGACATTGTGGTGGTATTTTAATTACTTTTGAAAATGGCACTGCTGGCAATTTTTTTTGTATTTTATGTTTGGAATTATTGTTCTGACAAAATTTAAATGACCTTTGAGTTCATGGACAATTAATGGACAGAAACACCCGACCTGGTTCAGTAATTTTTTTATTTAATTACTAATTGAGTTTTCTCCATACTCTCTGTTACCCATCTAGGAACAAACCTGACCAAAAAATGTTGAATTTAATATTTTAAAGTCTAATTCAAAAAATTACTGGTTTGGATGTTTATATCCACTGAAGATCCAAGAAGCTTACATTTAATAGAAGCCATCATAATACATCTAAATATTTAGACATATTGAAGCGAAATTTGAGACAGTGTGAAAAAACTTAAAATCCTTAATAATTATCTGTAGTAATATATTAAGGGATAGGGAAATTATCGAAAATCATTCCGAAGATTTTTTGCCGTGGAAATCGCTCGAGGGCTTGCCCGAGAGCGATTTCCTAATGGCAAAAAATCTGAGAATGATTTTCCGATTATTTCCCAATCCCGAAATGTATTTTGAAGATTATTTACCAAATAAAAAACTAACGATTTCTGACGGGTGAGATTTTCACTTTTGACAAGGGTGATTTTCACCGGAGAGCGGGAGATTATCGCTGGATTTCTGACGGGTGAGATTTTCACTTTTGACAAGGGTGATTTTCACCGGAGAGCGGGAGATTATCGCTGAATAATCAGGTGAAAATCAACCCGCTTTTATAATGGATGAGGTAAATAATCATTTAAATTGTATCAGAAAAATTATCTTAAACATAAAACACAAGAATATAAAAACTGGCAACTTTACCATTTTCAAAAGTAATTAAAGCACTACCAGAAAGGCCAGACATTAATGTTATTAAGAATTTATGGAACCAGTTAAAAATTATAATAAGAAAATAGAAAATTTTGAATAAAAATCACTTGAAGCCTGGACTGCAAGAAAAATTCTCACAAAATATCGCCAGAAACTTTTAAAAATTAGCGATTCCGTTGCTTAATCAATTAGACGATCCCATAACAAACAAAGCTGTTCCAAAAAATTATTGGCAAAACTAAGGAACCGAAAAAAGTGAAAATATAAAGGTGCGTAAGATTTTATTTTTCTGATAAAATTTTTGAAATGCTATAATCGTTTTTTGTTATCTATTTACCAGATATGAAGTAAAAAAAATTGAAAATAGGTTTTTTAGTATACATATAGGATATTTCTAGTTCACTCCTTAAATTAGTGTGTTAATAAGTCACTAAAAAAATATAAACTAGTATGCGAGTGGCGTTCAACGTACTAATATTATTTGATTGAAACAGTAAAAATACTAAATGGGAAGTTAATTTAAAAATACTAAAGATGCTTTTTAACTATATTACATAAATAGTCGATTATCGCATAAAAATTATAAGAGAGCTCATGATTTACTTAATTTTCTTTAGTTGCCAAATTACTGTGTAATGAAATTATTCAAAAAATTGTCACAATTTGAAAAATTACGTGCCTGGCACGCGGTGTCTTTTAAAAATCTTTCCGTGAGTACTTCAGTACATATTTTGTTTTATTTTTGGGCGAAAGCATTTCAAAGTATTCTTATGTCCATTTACTGATTTATTTACTTTCGACTTTTTTGAATAACTCTGTATACCTCCAGATATTGACATAAATTACTTTGCTACCTACTTAAGTACGTGACAGAAGGAGAAATTAATATTCGCCGCTACAAAGGATATTGTTTATGGGGGCCTAACATAAATAAAATTATAATTTCCCGGTGAAACTGTTGACTTTTTAGTATTTATAATTACAGGAGCTCCAGTAAAAACAGACACTGTTGTGGACATTTCCCAATGGGAAAAAGAGGACGGGGAGTTCCTGTGTTACTTTCTCAAGATATGAGAGAACAATTTGACTTTTTAATTAATGTAAGGGGCAATTTCATCCAAAATACTGTTGGTAAAAATTTTCTAGATGGAACCAAACCACAAAAGTGGTATTCAAAATCCAAAATCTATAAGCGCTACTAGATTGCGAAAACATTTAGCAACTGTAACTCAGTTACTCCAATTTTCAGATGGCGATTTAGCGATTTAGATAAATTCATAGGACATAGGTACCCTTCAAGCGCATTGCAAATTTTACGGACTCTCTGACAGTACTTATCAGACCGCAAAAATATCGAAATTGTTGCTTCTTGCTACTGAAGGAGGGTTAGAAAATATAAAGGTTTAGACTTAAACAATATAAACATTGATTTAAATCCTATTTCTGGAGTCTGCGACGTAGAGGACATAATTACAGAACCTGATGATTTGGCAAATACTACAAAAGATAATTTGTCAGAAAATTTAAATCAGGATACCAATCAAAAGAATAAAAAGTGCGCTTCTGTTAAGCAGACATGGTCCTTGGATCATTGCAAACTATTTTGCTGCTCACAAAAAAAAAAGAAAGCTCCTAAACAAATTGAAGTTAACTTATTTCAAGACGAATATCCCGATTTATTTGTAGATAGAAAGTGGACATCCATAAAAACCGTTGTGTATAACTTTTATACCGGAAAACTTATTGTTCCGATCTAAATTTTTTTTCTGTTTAAAATTCTGATTATTTCAATTTAGAATAATCAAAATTTAATGTAATTTTTTGTAAGTAGTTGAGTTTTAATTTTTCCCAAAAACGATTTAAATGAAAGAAATAAGACACTTTCACTTTTTCTCCACTAATATATTAAGGCAAAGTAGTTAAGAAATATTAAGAATCTCTACATGTATCGGACGTAGTAAATGTCCATCCTCATGCAGGAGATATAGTACAGACGTCATGGAAGAATAGCAAAGGAAATTGGTGATCTTTATCTTAATATAGCTTAGGTCATATCGAGAAAACTCTTGTTAATTGAATTAAGGAAGAATAGGTAAAGGGGAAATTATTTTAATTTATAATCTTTTCTTTTTCCTTTTTTCTTACCTTTACAATCTAATATCATTTTCAAGTCAACTGCTATGCTCTCAATAAAATAAAATAATTTACCTATTCTTCACAATATATAATTTTTGAGGATGGACGTTACTACGTCCGAAACATGTAGATATTTTTAATATTAAACATAACAGGCCATATTAAAAAAAGAGTAGAACTTAGTTTAAGTCCACTGCAAATATAACAAATAGTTACTATATGGTTTTTGATAGATTTATTTTAATGCTCGCAAGAGCTACTTTAGAAAAAACTGAATACTTTTTACTTTATTCAAAAGTTTTAAGAATGACTCTGAATATTTTCACTTTGCTTTCTTTAATTTATTTTTCATTCAGATAAGCATTTCTTATGCTGATATGCACCGTTAATATGTTTCTCGATTTAGCAACTTTCTGAACTTTATAAACTCGAAAAGTTGGCGAGGTTGAGGTTCAGTTGGTGTTGGAAATAGGAGTTCAATTTAAACTAAAGGGAACACTCAGTTCCATTTATACACTCGTTCATGTTGTTCATGTAAAGCTCATGTAAGGTTCGAAAACTTCCCGGGTAGTTCGAGATAACCAATTTTTATGCTCGAAGTTCGGAATATCTAGCCTTACAAACTTGATCATAACTTCAACCTCACCAACTTTTCGAGTTTATAAATTCAGCTTAAGTCACAATTCTTTATGACATTGGCAATGACAATTTACACTTTAAGTTAGAGAGGCTGCTAAGTCAAGAAACATATCCACGGTGCATACCAGCATTAGCTGTTAAGAAAACTTAAGTTTTTTATTAATTTATTGTGTTTCGGAGTTTTCTAACTGTTTATCAGTACTTGAATAAAATAAGAAAATACCCGTTAGTCTCATTACCACAATATTTTTAATAAAAGGTTTACTGGCAACAATGTACGGCTCAGAGTTGCTAACTCAAATCTATAAAGTTGTGTATTTGGCTCAGATTCGATATAAATTTCTAAGTGGTTCAGGATAGTACAAAAATTATCCTTATATATAAAAATAAAAAAAAAAATAAAAAGGCATCAATATGATATATATATGTTAATAAAAACATACATTCTAACCTCTAAATGAAATATGTACCTTAAAACAAAATTTTTATTTATATTTTATCTGTGGCTCAGTATAGTACGATTTAACTAGTGGCTCGGATTTGATATAATGATCTATATATATATATATATTTAGAATCACGGAAAAAAGATCTTTCATTTTAGCGCATAATATACAGGGTGTTCCATTTAAAAAACTTGAAGTTGCCTATATCTTTTCATTTTCCGATGCGACTTTGCTTTTTCTGATAACTTCAAGAAATAATAGAAGAAAAACCCTAGAACTTTTGTATGTAAGATTTTTTTCCATCTCTAATAATAAAGGCTCTAGAGTTCACGTAAATATAATCAAAGACCCTGTACACCAACGTGCAATTCCATCTAAATCTGACTGTATATTTTCAAAATCTGCATCAAACTTAACGGTGCTGAAAAGCTTTAAATCATCTGCATATAAAATCACTTTACTGTGTGATATTCCGTTTGTTATGTCATTAATAAAAATTCTAAAAAGCAATGGACCTAGATGGCTACCCTGCGGCACACCAGAGGTCACCTGTATCTCTCTAGAGATGAAGTGCTTTATTTTGACAATCTGAATACGGTCTTGTATGTAAGAAATCGGCCACTCTAACAATCCGCCAGCAAATCCAATTGCACAGTGTCGAAAGCTCTCGAGAAGTCAGTATAAACTGCAATAACTGCTTCACGATTCTCCAGGGCTTCCAACACATATTGAACAAACAGAATCAAGTTGGTACTTTAATCCTTGATAATACCCAATTTCATAACAACGTGCAAATGAATGAATCTTATTTTTTTATGCAAAAACCATACATCAAACGAAACAAGATGAAGAGGCCATATTTGCTTAAAAAGGAATGAGGACTTCAAAAACAATTTTTACTTTAAGAAAAAGCAGTGGCGTATCACTTTTCTCTTTAAAGTGATTCGGTGTAAATTCCGCACGAACGCCACTGGCAAGAATATAAAATTATATTGTGCAGCAGAAAATGCCTCTTGATGCATAGAAGATACGTACCACGTTTCACAAAGATATACAGGGTCACGCCAAAGTTATCATAAAAAAAGGTTTTTTTCTTAAGACTTAAGCACCCTGTAGTTCAACAGTTAAGACTTTTAGCGCATATGTTCATATGAAGTTTTTTTCTCAAAATGGACCCAATAACCTTCTTTAATACTAGCATGTTATTAAGAAACACCCTGTACATTTGGGGTATTTTCTGTACACCTCAATTTTTTTTAAAATGAAGCTGCCTCTTTTTTATACCGTGTCTTCGATTGAACTAACCTGCACTGAAATCCATGTCGAAGCCCCTTTACTTCAAGTTGCACCAAACAATGCGACTGGCATTGTTATATCGGCCCTGTAGAAGCGCGCCTTTTTTCCCTTACACCCCCGGGACAAAAAGCCTCTACCCCAAGCTATTTATTAGCTTAATTAAAACTGTTTCTTGTAGAAACGTTTTATCCTTGAATTGAGTTTCGAACGTACTTCATTTGATGTTTTTCTTTGGCTCGTTAAGTTACTATTGTTAATTTGTAGTAATGTAAGATTTAGAAAAAATCCACCTCGCAGTAAGCTTTTTGACAAGAGTGGTATGATATATTTACAGTGTAGCCCTAAAGTACAAATTCATTATTTAACAATCCAAAAATATTTCTGACACGTTCTTATATAATAACTTTTAATGGTGCAGTTTTTGGCTCATGAAGCAGATATGACACCTAACCCCTACATTTTAGATCAGATCTGTAATCTCCAATAAGAGCTGATTTCAAAAACATAACACACTTAGGGAATAGAGTTGATAGTTTCGTAGCTACAGGGTAAAAAAAAAAATTTAAAGAACAGTTTTTTTTTAATTTAAAAAATAAAAAAAAATGAAATAAGCTATTTAATTAAGTGTTTTTTTTCGAGGGTCCGTGTAAGTGTCGGATGCACTTCGGCCAGGTTTGACCCATTGTGCTCACCCTAGTTTGGTCTTACACCCACTCATTTATTCCAGTTCCTTGCACAAATTCGTGTAGGTTAACTGGGGAGAGTGTCGGAATATCCTCTGGTTCTAGTGTTGGTTGCTCGAGTATTTGTTGCCTTTTCCGATCCAATGAATCGCAGTGCCAGACATAATTAAGGGTTGAAACTGTCCTTGTGCCTGACAGTACTCCAAGCAATCAATAAACTCTCGTTGGACTTTTCTTATGGTCTCTTCCATAGACATATAATAAAAGAGAGACAAAATTGTTTACCTTTTAACCAGATCACACACCGTTTTGATCAGAAATCAATGTTGGCGAACTTCTGCGGATTGCCCTAGATACGTGTTTGAAAACGAAGGGCATTATTACTTATATTAAATGCATATTTTTTGTTTGCGCAAGTAAGAATATTATACTAAATTATTTGCGTCTTTTTTTCTAAATTAAGATACATAATTTCTGCTTTTAAAATTATTTATTGTTTCCTAATTACACTAAGCAATAAGTACAAGGGAAATACCTGTGGTAACCATGTACGGACGAATTTAACACCTGCGACGCGAAATCTTATAAATATGATTCATTCGTTTTACGTGGAAAGTTAATATTACAGTGTTGTTGCGCTGTGTTTGTGACCTTTTGCGATTTTTGATTGATTTTCAGTGTTTTTTTGGCAATAGAACCATTAAGTCTTACTAGCAATCTAAAATGATTCGCCAGTGCGTAGTTTGTAAAAAAGTGACTATTCTAACCCCGGATTGATATTTCGGCGATAAGTAAGGTTATGTTTTTTTAGCTTAAGCAATGGGGTGGTTAATTATTGTATATTATTTATTAAGTTATTGCAAGCAACAGTAACATTTTTATACCTGGACTTTTTTTAAAAAAATACCTTCATGCTGGGTAAAAGAAATAATAAAAAAACTTATTGTAAAATTCCAAACTTTATTTGATTTGATTTGATTGAAACTGGATTTCGCATTTTTAGGCTTAATAGATAATTTTGTTAACATTTTTATAGAGTCTAGGATAAGGGACAAGGAACGCACTTGATGTTATTAAGAAGGTAATATGTCAAGTTGAGTGGAACGAAGCCGGTAAGTGAAAAGAAGGAGAAGGTGAGGGGATTCACTAAAAAGTATTGAACGAAGTACGACTGGCTCCGGATCGCTAGTTTTTTGTTTCTTTATTTAATTTTTTTTAAATTATTTTACCTTGTGCTAAGCAGTTGGATTATTTTATTATGAATTGATACCATGTTGTCAAGTGTGTTGTTTGTTGTTTGAACTTGAATAATTTACATATAATTAATTAATTGCAGTGTTTAAGTGTTTGTTTTCCGTGTTTAACACAGTGGCGGCTCGTCGTATAAAGCAACTGAGGCCGGGCCTCACATGTAAAATTAATAAATTATTTATTTAAATATAAAACGTTTTTTAACTAATTTCCAATCATTCAAAGTATCAAAATAATATAACATTGAATTACCATCAAAGTTCAACATATTATCTTATAAATTTAGCGCGCACCACATCCAACATTAATTTTAAAAACTGAAATCGTTGCCTGACCGCATAAAAAGAAAAATGTAATCCCAAAAACTTGAGCTTCCTTTACGTCACAAACGCTATGCCCTCCAACCCGGCACCTCCACCGCATTAATTGCGCAGAACAGGAAGAATAGGCAAATTTTGTAGGCGAGTGAGGCCCACTTATTTGGGCCTATATATCGTATTATTTTTACAGTAGCTTGCAATGGCTTGCATGTTGCCAAATGTTTATTGAACAAGGACACTTATTGACTTATTTACTTATTATTTAAATGTTTTATTTTTAAAAACATAAAAAAATAAGTTAGAAATGATTGATAAATGTTTTCATTGTTCTATAAGATATTATTAATAAATATGCAATTAAATCCCAATAACAAAAAACAGATAAAAATTAAAGATTATAGGTGGGTGCCTAGTGCCTATTTGAAACTTGGCAATGTTTTATTGTTAACAGGCTCATATATCTTTTCTTCTCGTAGGATCAGGTGTCGGGTTATTAGATTAAATTAGTGCCATTCGTTTATGATTGTTAACCTATCGTGATTTTAGATTTTCGAGGCAGGTCTGCGGGTTAAAATACTGACACCTAATTAATTTGTTTTCTTGTTGTGTTGGTGCACATACCGACTCCTAGAGTCGGTTGTGGTTGGTGATAGTAGGTAAGGTAAGGCAAGAGCCCTTTACATCAGGTGAGTAAGCCGATTTGCTTTTTATTTTAATAATTAATACAGTATTGCCATTGCCAAGGTCCAAGGTTTCGTTACATAAAATTATTTTTTTGTGCTTTGTGCCTATTTTAATTTAAATTATGAATCCCTCTCACGATATTGTTTTGTCTTTGCTTGAAACCCCTTTCTCGCGACGACCTAAGATAGAAAAACGGCAAATTTTGGAGAGTCGACCAACACCAAAAATAACGGCAGTTTTTAGCGAAAAGAGGGTGGGTCGGGAAAGTTCGCGATCATTTCAAACTTCATAATATGATAGTTACAAATGGCTTTGCGGGAGTTCATATAAGCAAAGTTTGTATTGCTGGCCGTGTATTTTATTAGGCAGCGTAAAAAACAATTGGAGTTCAGGGGGTGGGTATTCTGATTTAAAAAAATTTTCACGGGCGATAAAATCACACAAAAGTTCCAAAGAACATATTAAGAATTCTGTGGCGCTTACGAGAGTAGAGCAAAATGGAGACACAATAGCGGATGCACTGAGAGAAATTGACCCTGATCTTGCAAATTGAATATTTTTCTCGTGAAACCTAGTATTTCAAAATAATTATATTGCTGGTTGAATTCCTAACTACTCATTTTAAGCCAATGACCTTGAAATAGCGAAAAATTTTCGCCTGCGGCGCTATTTTCTAGCCTCACCCCATTATACACCCACGAGCCGCCACTGGTTTTCCGACATATACTTAAGAAATATATAGGCTGTAAGAAAAGAAATAAAAGCAGCTCGGCTTGTATTAAAGTTTATTTTGTTGTTTTCCTGCCCTGCCCTTTGCTTAAGAATAAATCTAATAGAAATTAAAAATAAGTACTTTATTTCTTATAATCCGTAAAAAAACCGCACGTCTCTGGCCAAGATAATTGGCGAAGGAGACCGGCAGATTACAGCGTTGCCATTTTTTAAACTAATCTTTTTCCAACTTATTTAAAGCTATTAAGTTATGTATGATTGTCATTGATTGTAAACAAATCGTGTTTTATGAATGGGATGTTCTATCTCCTCTTTTTTATATGTCTATGGTCTCTTCTGAAATGCTCCCACATACTGTTGTTATTGGCAGGTCTTATAGGTACTATAAACAACATTTCTTAGGTGACCCCACCAGTGGCATATCCACAGGGGGGCGAAGGGGGGGCGATCGCCCCCCCCCCCCGCCCCCCTTGACTTGGCGCTCCTTTACTACTTAAATAATAATTCTTAAAAAACAAAATCGGTCTTATTTAATTTTTAGTAGAGAAGAGCGATGGGAAAAAACCTAATAAAACCGGTTTCGAAAGCGTCCCACCACTTTATAATAATTTTTTTTATTAGCGGATTTTCACTTCATTTGGGGCAGACTCCCGTTTCCTAAGAGCATAAGGAAGGTAAATTCCTACGAAATTTGGGCGTGGTCCTAAAATTTTTTTTGCCTGCAGTGCTTTGGCTCTACGATCTGCATTAAAGAAAATTAAGGTAGTTTAGCCCGTTTAGGTACAGTGGACAGTGGTGGCAAAAAAATATGGTCCAACAATTTTGTTCCCTGTCAAGCATTAATTTCTGAGAGTCACGCAATCACCTGAGATTTTCTTTTGCCCAATTCTGCCTATTTACTTCACAATTTCATTTAAAAGTAGATTCATCGGAAAATAGTACATTATCAACAAACAAAGGATATTCATATTACATATTATTTCCATGAGAATTTAACAGAACTCCATCCTACGATCTAGATCATCTTCATTCAATTCGCGAATCAGCCGGATTTTAAACGGGTGCCATTGTACTACGGTTAATAGCAGCAGCCCCATGATCTATGGCAATCTGGCGGACGCTGTTGTGTGAATTTTTTTTCATAGCCAATAAAATATTTAATTCCTTATCCTCCGAAATAGCTACACGGCCTTTTCTGAGGAGAATATCGTCTACTGATACAGCTACCAAACTTCGTGTCACAGACTCCCTTGTTTTGTCACACCTTGGTTACTACGATATTGTTTACTGGCCTGCCTCATTTTAGAGGTATAGGGATAGTTTGCAGAAACTCCAGAATGCTTGTTTAAGATTTAGCTTTTGTGTTCTTAAATTTGACCATATCACTCCCTCGTCGATTGAATCAGGGTGGCTTTCACTTAAGGTTACAAGATTGGGATCAACAAAGTTCCCAAATACTTACTAGATAGAGACTTGTATAGTGTGCCCAGACCACATACATATATAACCAATATATTGCTAATAATACCGTGTTACAGAAATGTCTCCAGCATACGGCGTTTTTCGGAACTGCTGGACCTGCGCAGTTCGCGTGTACGTCAGGTCCGGCTTTAAAATTATTTAACTTAATGTGTTGGAATAGGTATTCATTTATAAAATAAAAGCAACTATAGCAAATCTTCGTATAATATGAAATATAAAAAGATGTAAGGCATCAATTTTCTCGAAGCAATACACTGCAAAAAATTATGAAAATTTCAGGACTTGCGTATTTTGGGGCGTAAATACAGAAATTGAAATTTCATATTACAATTTAGTTTCTGGCATAGTTCCGTAAGTAAAATTGGTTGCTTTTAACACCATAACAGGTGCCCTTTGTCACCTGGTCTCCTTCTATCATTTTCTATACAACATTCGACGAAAGTTGCAAGAAAATTTTGTCTTACCTTGGCACTTTGTAGGAGAGAAAATAAATATGTTATCATATAACTGTGAAACGCATTATAAAAACTATAAACAGTGAAACAAACAATTATGCTATTAATATATTTATTTATATTATAAAACTACAATTAAGGTTTTGGTAGAAACAATGTTAATGCTCAGCACACTAAAAAAAAAGCAAAAGAGGGGTAATAAAAGTAGTATTTGGATGTATTATGTAATCTCTAAACAAAAATAAAGGTTCTTACGTTGAAATATGGAGGCAACAGTAAAATAAATTAAAAAACACAAACTTAAAATAAGTTTGTGTATAGAGTTGTCCCTTATCCTTTCCGTCAGACCCAATCCTTGGACGCGTTTCGCCGTTTACGGCTCCTCAGCAAGGCTCCGGGTCTGACGTGTGGTTGCCACGAGATGTAGCCACGTGCTGCAACTCTCATTCGTCAACAGTAAAATAGCAGAAGCAGCAAGAGAAAAGCATTTTTAAAATATTGCACTACTAGACATTCAATAACCAATGTGCGCCGTGAATAAGGATGGTATCCATACATTGGCACTGGAAAGTAAATAGGCAACCATGACTGTAGCATTACAAAGTACATATATATATATATTAATAAGTTTGAGAGGGTAGTCTTTGCTGACTAGTTAGAAGACAAACTAGTAGAATATTGGGGTGTGCAGCAATATGAAAGGATACTCTTTAATGTTTTATTCCAAGCTTTCGGAATTCTTTATTATCAATTCCATCTTCAGAGAGACTACAAAAATGAGAAAAACGGTAACAGTGAGGCTGTTATACAATAAACACTATATAATTGTATAACAGCCTCACTGTTACCGTTTTTCTCATTTTTGTTGTCTCCCTGAAGATGGAATTGATAATAAAGAATTCCGAAAGCTTGGAATAAAACTTTAAAGAGTATCCTTTCATATTGCTGCACACCCCAATATTCTACTAGTTTGTATATTAATAAGTATGGAAAAAATTAATAAAAAAAAACGTTGTTAAAACTAAACTTAATTGAAAGTACACAGAAGTTAGCATAAATATATCGGTAAGAAACATCTATTGGTAAAGTGTTTTTATCAACAATTGATGTTAGAGCTTTTTTCGTACCCGAAATTACAGAAAAAAAAAGAAATTGTTAACAAAATGTATGTGTAAAAATATAAGTACTTAACTTTCCAACACGAAACAAATGATTATGTCATAATATCTGCTTGGAATTACTATTACAAATATTCAAGGATTTAGGAAATATTGCAACTGAACTGTAACTCAGAGAAATTATTTCCAGGGCATTCATGCTCAGTTGCAACAACGTAAAGCCAATGGCGAGAAGGATATAAGATATAACTATTAAATTCCTTCCTGGTGTTCCCAAGATTGTGGGGACGCAGCCAGAAAACTAGCTACCCAAGATATCCCTGATGCTGACTCAGGTATGATGTCAGTATACTAGCAGAACGTCCGTGGCATACGAACAAAGCTGAATGAATTCATGTGTATTGTTTTAAATTGTGACTATGACGTTATTGTTCTGACAGAGACATGGCTTAATGGTGACATCGCTGATTCTGAACTTGGAATTCCTGACTTTACAATTTATCGTAAGGATAGATCTGCACTTACAAGCTCCAAGAGTAGGGGTGGTGGTGTTTGCATCGCAGTTCGTAAACATTTTAAGTCGGTAAGGCTTGACTGTCCGGAGACGGGTGTAGAAGATTTGCTGGTGTCTATAAAATTGAACAATAGGCTGCTCCTGCTCGGTGCTGCATTCATTCCTCCGGCATCTAATCCCTCCGTATATGAGGATCACTGTACTAATGTAGACTATGCTGTCGAGTTACATCTCCAGAGCGAAATGTTTCTCTTTTGCGACTATAACCTGCCTGCTGCTGAATGGTCTAATGATGAGCTGGGTGTTTATGCTAGTGAGGGTTGTGGTCCTTCAGTTCAGGCTCTTTGTGATAGTCTGGCATTCCATAACTTATATCAACGCAATAAAATAAGAAACTGTCGCGGAGGACTGCTGGACTTGTTCTTTTCCCAAGTGAGGGATGCTGAGGTTTTTGCTGCTGTGGACCTTCTACTGCCTTGTGATGGTTATCACCCTGCATTGTGTGTTAATTTCAGGGCTGCAAATAGGCCCTTTGAATTGTTAAACTTTGATCGTACATACTATAACTTTAGGCGTGCGGATCATGTTGGATTAAATTATTATCTCTTAACCATGGACTGGCAGGGCCTTCTCTCGAGACACCCAAACGTTACTGAGAAAGTTGATTTATTTTATACCATGGTCTTTACTGGCATTAGTCAATATGTTCCTACTGCCACTTTAAAACCTTCAAAATTTCCACGTTGGTATAGTGCTGATTTAAGGCAGCTTATTTTTGAAAAAAGGTTGTTCATAAAAGATATAAGGAGAATAAGCTGTGGGACGATTACCTGGCCTTCTCGGCTATGAGGGCACGCTGTAAGCATCTTACTAAAGAGTGCTGCTTATCCTTTATACATAATACCGAGAATTCTTTGACAAATAATGTAAAAGTGTTTTGGAACTTTCTAAATGCTAAAAAAAACGATGGCGGATTTCCCGAGAGAATGTTTTTCAATGATGAGCATGGTGATGGTGGCGAGCAAGTGGTCAATCTGTTTGCCAAACATTTCCAGTCAGTTTACACTGTCTCCCAATCCAATCCTAATTTAGCTTTTGACTTCGACAGAGTGATCGATGTCTTCCATTGTCACATAACAATCGATGATGTTCTTGAAGGATTGGGTGGACTTGATCACAGCAAGGGACCTGGTCCCGATAATGTTCCACCTATACTTTTGAGGAAGTGTAGATTTTCCCTCGCGCAACCCTTGCAGATTTTGTTCACTGAATCCATTAAGTCTGGTGTTTTTCCCATTCAATGGAAATCAAGTTATGTAACTCCGATTTTTAAGTTCGGAAATAAGCAGGACATTAAAAATTACCGCCCTATTAGTGAAACGTGGTACTCGAAAATATAGAATAATATGGATCGCCTCGACTAAATCACTTCCTAAAGTACCCAACTAAAATTTTGTGGTTCCGACACGTTTAGGCTTTGGCTTCAGTAAAACACTGTGTCTGCGCCTAGAAGAAAACTTGACGCATGGATTATCATGGCCATCTGGAATCTAGACTATAATAGGTATATAAATATGTGTCAGCATCCATCTCAATGGTCAAATATTTTTTAGGATGAAACTACGTACCAATAAGTAGACTTTTGTTCATTGTTTTCTGTCATCATTCTCATATTAAAGTAGATGAGCCACAGAGTACATAAAACAACATTATTATGCATTTATTTGGGTAAGATCAAAGGTACGAACACCCCAAAACATCCATTCAATTTAAAGTACCAAATATTTTAGTCTTTAGCTTGTTTATAGTGGTTCATTGTCGCTGCTATACAATACAGAAAAAAGCAAAAATGGGTACTTGAATAGCTCTTTAGAGGATAATAATATAATGAAAACGGCCAAACACCTTTTCCCTTTTTTAATCCTCATATGTACCCCCTACAGAGGTAAATATGTAGGCCATTTTTAACTAGAAGCGTCGAATTGTTAATAATGTTCGCACCTATAAATACCCCGAATTAACCAGATTAGATACAAGCAGTGAGGTGCAATACTTTTGCCGAAATTAAGTTAAAAATAGAAAAGTGTTTTTTTTTTAACAGATTTTTAGAATAAGAAAAGACTTTTAAAACACTAATGAAGAAGTTTGACATGTGAACCAAAGACCTAAAGGACATTTCGTTATTAGATGGTTAGTTACTTAGTTACTATTTAACACGAGATCAATTCAACAGACATTTGATATAAAGTTTTTAAAGCACAGAACTTTCAAAATCGGGTTTTACATTTTTCACGGCTTTCTTGTAAATTGTAAAAGAGTCTACCGTTACTATAACACTGTTAGAAAAATTAAATGGGTAAATTTGTGTTTGAGGCAGTGCAAATTGGCAGAATAGCGATAACAGAAAACCAGTGCTACTGAAACTGTTTGAAAACTACAATAATAATGTTTGCAGGGGCAAATATTAGTACATTATGATATTAGGAGAATAGGAGATACTTTATGTGCTAAGCATGGAAAGTTTGTCTGACGAAAGTAGTGAGTCAGACAATCCATCCGAATATCATATACTATTTTTTCTTCAAACGTGCATCATATTATTCGAGATAAAACAATAAAAGAAAACGAATTTTTTAATGAAGATAACAAGATTAAATTTTCAACTTATTTCACTGTATTTTCCCTTTTTGGTATCGTTATCATGGATGCGTACTTGTTTGGCATCTATCAAAACAAATATTTCAAATTCGGTGTCGCGTCAGTTGAGACCGAATAAATATACAGAAAATGAGTTTAGAAGTGCCTGATGATCCTTCAGATGTAGTAGAGGCAGCTAGAATAGCTATTCAAAACTTGCTGCCGACGATATCTGGTGCAGTATATGAAGCTGTCAAGTTCAACAAATGGTGCACTGGAAAAAAAGTAATGCAATACTCTGAGAACGTTTTATTGGCATATTTTAACAAATGGCACTGAAAATGAAGAGTTCTAGTTTGTGGGCTCATTATTCAATTAATAATAAATACCACTGTGAATACCAATAATCGTTGTATATTGTGTAAATGTTCGTTTATTAAAACTGATAAATTAAAATAAATTTAAATTTCGTGGCTAAATGAGCAATGCTCAAAGCTAAAAGACAATAAATAAATCGAAAAAAAAATAAATTTATAGTACTATAATGTATTTATAGGCCTAGGAGTATAAGTACTTATACTCCTAATCATATAAATGACATTTAATGTCATTGAGAAACGTCACATAAGTTATCACTTATATGACGTTTGAAGAAAAATAATATTACTTTATATTAATCAATATAGTATAATCCTGGTTGTTACGAATGCGAGAACAGGGTCTACTATAGGAATGTTTTTTAAAAAATGGTTTATAATATAATAAAGAATTTGTTGTTAATATTGTTTAGGTTTTAGTCCAATGATTGTGTTAAGTCCTGTGTATTATAGAGTTTCTTAGGACCACTAAATAATACAGGCATTACCAATTTAATTTTGAACAAGTTTTGTTCTTCGTCATCTACAGTGTGAGTTATAATGTTTGTTCCAACACACTCGAAAACCGTGCCATTGTACCGTCTGGTTCATGCGCAAAACGAGAAAAGCGTTCCAACGAACCCGTGACGGTTTATGGACGATTCTTGTTGGCGTTCCAACATTGTCAGGGTGCGTTCGCGATTCGACTGATTGCACTGACTTGCGCATTAGTCCGTTTGTTAAGTGCTCAAGTAAGTGGTTTATTTATTTTCGTTCTGCCATTCTTCTCTCGTTGTTTGTTTACTAGTTTTGACATCACAAAATAAAATAATTTTTTGAATTAAAAACAATGAGTGACGAAGGAGGATTAGGAAAGTGATTTTCTATCGAATGCTTTATTTTCTGATGATGATTTGGGGGGTTTTAAACAAACGGCGAGTTAAAAATGAAGAGTATTTAGGTAAACAACAGAAATTTTATGAATAAAATATTAAAATTACCAGTTAGTAGTTACTAGTTTTTATTTTTTAAAATATCCTGGCTATTTGTTTACATTTAAAAGTAAGGTTAGTTTCACAAAGACGCTACCACGCCGCGTTCATATATCGGTTCAAAAACCGTTCGAACGCATGCCTATTTTTGTAGGGTCACGAAACCATGCAAAGTTAACGCCTGCGCACAAAATCGATTCCAACCGTTTCGTGACGGTTCTGGGACGGTACAAAAATTGGGTGTTAGCACAAACCTATAACCGTTATGAGTTGTACGGTTTGCGATAAATTAGAGCATTGTATAGATAATAATTTGATGTAAAAAAAGGTTTTAAAGCCAGTAAAAATTTAAATTAGGTATATGCAAGCTATTATGGTGGCAGTAAATTTTTGTAAAATTTTTAAAAATGTTTAACCTGTCGATCATTTGCGCTACATGCAACTGGGTAAAAAGAGACCAGATCTTACTAAAACTCTGTATTTTTTTTTTCGCTTTCGGAAGTAAGCAAGCACGAGAAGAAGACGGAACTGTCTTACACAAGCCAAACCTTTGTGTCTTTAAAACAGTATGCCATAAATGTATTAATACAGATACAAAGTTTTGCCGCTGCTGCGGACCAAATTTGGAAGTAATCCTGTAGAAAACTTTGTTTCGTCAGTTTATCTAAACGTCGGCTTTTCAAGGAAGTAGTGGTTTTATCTGATTAAAGGCTTTGGTTTCGATATTCAATTTGTACTAAATAAGTTTACAATACTTAAAAGTGCGTTCGTAGTCGTAAAAAATAGTATACTAACGTACAAGTTTAATAAAGCATCATTTTAAAGCTAGTTAATAGCTACAGTTGGCACGGTAGATCTTTTCCGGTGCGTCATGGATCAACGATCACGAGACAAGGTCATGTACAACTCCCCACCTTTATGTATTATAGCCTTAGAAGCAGATAAAAATATAATAGAGCATCTATGGGGTTGCGCAACGTCTCGAATTCAAAGTAATGTGCTAGACAGAGACAAAATATATTTGTAGAGTTGATTGTCATGTCAAAATCATCGTTTTGATCTGTCAACTTTTATTTGTTCTTAAACATTTTTGTACCTTTAAATTCAATTTAATCCTATAAACTGTTCTCTTCAGGGCGATGTTTATCGTACTGTTGGCGGTAAGTAATTATGGATATTTGTTATTATTAAGTTCGAAGCGACGAAAATTTTGACGTTTAAGAACTTAAACTTTGTTTTGACTTTTTGAATCTCGTAATTTTGATTACAATATTTGTATGCGCAGATTTAATGTTAAAATAGGTACTATTAAATGTCTCGTCTTCTGCTGTTACCAGATAACTTTATCGTCCTTGCTTATGCAACCAAACATACTTGATCAAAAAAGGAGAATTAATTGGTCACAACTTACCATACTATTACTACCCCCAATATTGCAAAACCTGATATTTTTGTGTGAGAAACGCAAATTGTAAAAGCTTTACAAGTTATGTACATTTTAAAACTTACTTTTTTGATGGTACAAAATTTTTTTTTTATTAATTAATTTAATGAGCGCCATATAAGATTATTTATCTGCAGTCTGTCCCCTGTCTGGTTAAAATATATTAAACCAATTTCATAACCCAATGTGACGGCGCCCATGAACACTAGATAGCCTAAAAGTGGTTAGAAACACATCATTAGTAGGATTAAATGGCTTTGTGGTTACGCGACGCTGTCACATACACAACAGTAAAAAAGGCATTGTTACCGTCTTGATAATGGTTTTAAGCAGTATCGGTACAAGGCGTAAACAATCCGATTGAGTCGTTTACTATCCACGGGGCGCCATTTATAATCCTCTTCTTTCGAGTGGTTGCGGCTATATTTCTAAAGTAAAACGTCTACGTGATGTTTAATGTTACAGTTTTATTTTCATGCTACAATTTATCTTGTTGTATTTTTTCTTTCTTGTTAAAAAAAAAAACACTTTTTAAAGAGTATCAATTTGAGAATATCTATTTAATAATATACCGGGTAATGCATGGCTTAGTTGAACATAAAAAATCCCATGTAAATTTTGAGGTGCCTAAATATTGGCTCCCATGTACCGGGTGTTCCAACTAAGGAGGTAATCGGCTATATCTCAGAAAGTAATAACACTAGGACTTTGGAAATATATATATATATCGATAAAAGCGGCCAAGAGAAATTGCTGGAAATTATTTTCAAGTTCGAAAAATGACCGCTAGCTAGGGGGTAAGAGAACTTTCAAAATAGAAATGCCGATTTTCTCTTGATTTTTCTTAATAAAAATATGTTAAAAATATAAGCATTGTATTCTTCATAAAAGTATGCAACTTTATGTTAGGAATCGTTTTTTTCTATTTTCAATAATAAAGTGGTGGAAGAAGGTCAAACTTTTTTCCTTTCAAACGCTGATATCTCTGCTTTGGATAAACCGATTTTATTCAACTTGGTCTTGGAAAAAAGGCCTTATTTTCCTCTACACGTAGATCTATTAACTATACCATATTGATTCTGATGGTGGCCACTAGATGACTAGATGGCGTTTTTCCGTAATTCCTCAATGAATAAAGATTTTCTCAAAAAAATCAAATGTTACGATATGACTTTTTCATCATATTTTATTTTAGACTTATAAAGGCTATTAAATAGAAACGCTACTATAAGGAACTGAAAACCGCAACGTGATATTATCTTTTGTTAAACTAGAGAAATTAGGGATAATAATAATTAATATGGAAAAATAGGCCATTTCTTAAAACATTAATTAATCAATTAAATCTCTAGTTTAACAAAAGATATCACGTTGCGGTTTTCATTTCCTTATAGTAACTTTTCCTCCTCTACAAGCTGATGGGGTTAGTTTTTTAATCCGACGTTTCGGATTCGAGCGACCATCATCAACTTTTTTTTTTTAAATACGTACCTGGATTATTTATTCCACTATTTACTGAGTGATATTTTAACTGTATATCATCTATCCTCCAAAATGAGGAGAGACGCCACGGCTTATATGATATGTATTTTACTGTTAAATTTAAACAAGGTATCTACTATTTCAGAATGCCCAGAAAATATGTACAGGGTGTCCCACTAAGAATGGCTGTCGGCCGTATCTCAGAAAGTGTTAGTCGTATGGCTTGCGAAAAAAAAATATATTAGGTAAAGTGGTCATGAAAAATTAAT
The DNA here is from genome assembly GCA_963920685.1 of Polydrusus tereticollis. Classification (NCBI taxonomy): domain Eukaryota; kingdom Metazoa; phylum Arthropoda; class Insecta; order Coleoptera; family Curculionidae; genus Polydrusus; species Polydrusus tereticollis. The sequence goes on along the minus strand of OY987326.1, from coordinate 19,882,642 downwards.
GGAAATTATTGTCAAGTTTCTCAGACTGGCGCTAGAGGGCGCAACAGTAACGGTAAATATGAATCACGAAGTTTTCTCAAAAGTCGCCTAGTTAAGGTATCCCGAAAATAACATTTTTGTATATTTCGAAGATTTATTAATAAAATTCACCTATAGAACGTGTTCGTCACTTTTCAAATAAAGTGGTGGGGGATGGTTGAACATTATTTGTAATAAATGCTGATAACTCCGGTCCGGCTTAACATAATTCAGTAAACTTGGTTTTGTTAAAAAGGGCTTTTCTCACTCTATATATTATCTTATGAACTACGGCAATATGTGTCTTACACTAGACGCTAGGGGGCGCTGTCTTACAACTTCACAAACATTGCGCGTTTCTTCCATAATTGTAAATATAATAGTATATTCAATTTTACCTGATTACAAGGATGATTAAAAGTCTAAGAAGTCAGCGAAAACCGCAAGTTAATATCTGTTTTCAATCCGGAGATATCAACAACAATAATCATAATTACGGAACATTATGATTTTATTTTCAAGTTGCCATTGTAAAGGTTTTTTTAAGAGTCAAATAGGCCTTGGAAAAACAAAATATGAAGGTACGTATGTTTCCAGCAAATATATCGTTACGACAATAATTCTCAGTAGCGCCCTAAATGTTAAAATTGTCGCCCATCGTTCTGTATACACGACTCCAATCTCTCCCTGGTTGATAATACTACAGTTTCCACCTCTGCCATGAAGATACGGCGGCTGCTGTCCATTATCCTTTCTATCATGTTATCCCTTGTGGTGGATCTGGTAATGAAAACAAGATCCTTCAATCTCCCCCATAGATAAAAATCTAGGCATGTTAAGTCAGGTGATCTAAAATAGAAATTACCACTTTCATTAACAGTATCACAATATATCCTATAATATTACCTGGAGGGCCACGGAAATATACTCGCTCTTCCTATCCACCTTGGAGGAAATGTGTCGTCAAGAATTTGACGAACGTTTGCCGCAAAATGTGCAGGACATCCATTGTGTTGGAAAACCATAGTTCTGCGAATATCCAAGGGAACATCTTCGAGAAGAATTGGGAGTTCGTAATTTAAAAAATGTAAATATATTTGCCCAGTAAGCGACTCATTAAATATAAACGGTCCAATTATTCTGCCACCCAAAATGCCGCACCAGACCCCTAATAACACGTGATGTTCCTGGGATATCCCGCTAAGGTCTTACGAATGTCCTAATGTTTCGGACCTATATACGACATACTAGGGATGTTTCTTTTGGTACATCCCATAAATGTTTTAGTTAGGATGTTATAGAAACATCCGTCATCCGTCCCATCAACAAGATAATGAAAAAAATGATTACCTATGATAAATTTTAACAACTCTGTGGCAGTGTCTATAAATCGCTGGCTCTAATTGAACATTTAAATTTTTTCCTGATATTTTACTTTTTTCTAAATAGATTAATAAAAAAAATACTTCGACTTTAATTATTGTGAACTGTATTTTTTTTACTTGTTAAAATATGATGACAGATTAAAATAATTTAACTTGACTGCTGTCACGGAAACTGTGAATAATACCTTTTGAAAGTAAAAGCTAACCTACAAAAAAACCAAAATATTATTAACAATAGAACTGCATAGTTAAATTTAAACAGGCAGAACGTTATGGTTTGTGGTTGGCTGATAGGTAGATAGGTATATTCGGAATAAAAGAAAGGTACATAATTTAAAATAAATAGTCTATTATAGGAATACATAATATTATTATTAAAATAGTAATTTTAAGTTTTTGAACATCCCGCGCTAATCTTCCCATAATGCACTAGCATCAGTATTTGCCTATCCGCTGGAATTGAATGGCGTCCGTGTAGCGTCTGTCGGTGAGTGTGGTGAATCGGTTCTTTTCGAGTTGTTTGCTTTTTTTCGTTTTCTCTTAATTATCTTCTGCCGTTCGTTATTTCTTTGCACAACCACGAAAATATATTATTATTGTGATACGACCAAGGATCTAGGTGACCTAACCTAAGTTTTCTGAAATCTGCATTATTCATTACTAAGATTAGTGTTCAGTTCCCCATTAATGACAATTTAAATGGTCTTGGTAAGTTTTACGAAGCGGTTTTAAAAGTAGATCTTAGTGTTTAATTATTATGTTTTAGGTACACCATCAAAAACTCAGTCAGGCTGTTGTTGCAAGCCACAAATCCTCTACAACATACAAGCACTCTTGGTGAAAATTAATTCCAAAGTAAGCAAGTTTTCCCATCAGTTTAAGGAGGAAGAAATTGAAACATTTTCGAAAAATCCAAGATAAAGTTTCCTATTGAAACACAACAAATTTTTAATGATTTTGAGGAATTTCTTTCGGCAGCCGAAAATTATTCAGCGTTGGTAAATATTTTTAAATTAATAATTAAGCTGCCTAAAATGTACATGAATCGTTATTCAGATTTTTTTTTTATACATTTATATTTTTTTAAATTATAGGTTCAGTTCTTTGCAAAAGTAGGTGGCTTCAACACCTATGAGTGCATAAAATGTTGCCTTGCTCCCATGATCAGCGATGTTTTAGCAGAACAGTTTTCCTTTTTGGGGAAAAAAGGAAGAAATATGTTTGGCACCACTACCTTGGCAAAAGCAGTGATCGGTAAATATTAATACAGTAGACTCTTATTTTAATGATTATATATATATTATAACTCTTCTTTTATTTTTTCCATCTTGTTTCTGCAACTCACTTTAAATAAATAATGTAACGTATAAAAATACAAGCTCCCAGGTCTGGGGGTTCCCCCTAAAAAATACATAATACAGTATTGCCCGAAAAAAACAGTACTGAACTTGTAATCGTATTATATATTTAAAAAATACATATTATTGACACTTTATTATATGTTCTAAGTGTGCACCTCCTCGTTCAAGACAGACTTCATAACGATGTTCTAAGTTTCTGGTCATGGTATTGAATAAGGGTTGTCTCAGAGCTGCGAAGAAGACTCTAACGGCATCCTTTAATTCATCGATGGTTTGTGGTGCCCGTTTGAAAACGGCATTTTTAGCCATGCCCCAAATGTATGCGTCTGGAGGTGTGAGGTCTGGAGAATGTGAAGGATAAGGGAAGTCAGTAAATCGTGAAATGAATTTGCTTGGAAAATGTTCTTGAAGAAATTGACGAATTGCGGCAGCAGTATGGCAAGTTGCCCCGTCCTGCTGAAAAAATTGGTTTCGAAATGCCAAGTTACGTGCACGACAGAATTGACGTAGATCAGGGATAAATCGTGTTAAAATGTGTCTGTACCTCTGTTGATTAGGTGTGACTTGCCTACCATTCTCTTCGATGAAGTACGGACCAATGATTCCGTGTCCGGACACAGCACACCGGACACTCACTTTTGCACTATGTAAAGGAACCTCTTGAACCTCATCGGGTCTGGCAAAGCCCAGAAATCGATTTGTGCGACGATTCACATAGCCTGACAAGTGAAAGTGTGCTTCGTCTGAAAACCAAACATTTTTCAAAAATTCAGGATTTTCATACTGTAACGCGAGAATTCTGGCGCAATATTCCACTCTACTGCGATAATCCCGAGGATGTAGTTGTTGATGTACCTGAATCACATACGAAAATGCACCCAGCTCCTTCAGGATTCTTTGAAAGGAAGTTCTTTTTAAATCAAGTTGTAACGCTGTCCTTGCCTGGCTGGCTTTCGGATTTTGTAAGATTTGCTCAAAAACACGTTCATGGTTATTGTTGTTGTTAACTGTCCTGGGACGCCCCGAGTTTCCTTTTCGTTGGCACAATACACTACCCGTATTTCTGAACTTTTCAATAACCTTCAAAATTACAGCATTACTTGGAGAACGTTTATTAAACCGTTGTGTGAATTGATCAGACACGTATAGCAAACATACCATTCCGTATGAGCGAAAATAATGCTCTACCAGAAACACTTTCTCCTCTGTACTTAACACCATTTTTAACAATTAGGCCCTACTAATTACTTCTTTGAGGTTTACTTGACAGGTCTATACTAGCTAACTTGAGTGTGACAGCGCACGCATAAAAACACCGCCAACTTAGTTTCAGTACTGTTTATTTCGGGCATATCTGTAATATAAATATGCCTAATGCTCGAATAATACGGCGTCGCTCGGTTAATGCGGATTTCAACGGCAGTATACTCGACTCGGATAATCCCGCGATCGGAAACAGAGTCTGATAATCGGGAATCTACTGTATACTAGTCCAAATGATTCTTTAATAATAAAACTAAAATTCTCAAATAGTTAGTTACTAAATGTTGTTAATATTTCAGTAGTAATATTAAGAAATTAATAATTAAAGAATACAAATAGTTATAAATAATTGTAATATAATCAACAATCATTTCAGACGCTGTACAGAGATCAGGACACTCAAACAGCCAGAAAGAGACGGAACAAAGGATTGGAGATTGGCTTCGCAGAGCCAAAGAAAGAAGAGTAGGGGCCGAAATTAAAACCAAGAAATAAATGTATTACT